>OX465291.1:41977992-43279451 GCA_949987695.1 Merzomyia westermanni | reverse complement strand
GACACACACAACCACACAAACACATTCCTACTATGTAACAACCCTGCAAAAAGCGATTAGTCTAAGATGAATCCGGTATGAGTCGTAAAGGAGCCAGTTTTGATCTCTTTGTATGGGTTGAAGTGAACTCTTTTATTTGAACATGTCCTATGAAGAGCCTAATTGGTCCCTTTCATGCCCAAAAGTGTAGTGTCGGACAGATTCCCTTTGTAGGACAAGTTTACTTTCAACACATAAAAGTAGGCTACAGAAATCAAAATCGACTTATCCCAAATATGCCTACAACGGAATAGTTGGGATCAATTGTAGCCCACTGTAGACAAAAGGTATTGATCCCGGATCGCTCTCTTTAGAGATTAGTCTCACAATTTCTTTCAGGGAAACTCTATTAAGTTAGTTTGGTATTTGTTGTTTTTTTGTTGGTTAAATGGTTAGTTTTCAGGTGGCTGAACGATTGATTGGTTTATTGGTTTATGGGGTTCAATGCATTTATGTAGGCAGTTTTATGTTCTCTCTCTCTCACCTTTCCATTTGTAACGAGTAATGCATTAACTGGCGTCAATTTGATGGTGCGTGCCTTCTTCCAATTACTATCCGTCGGTTGGGTATATAACAATTTACCCTCCATAACAAAACGTACTTCATCATGATTCCATTCAAGTATATCGATGGCCATTTTCCTTAGTTTTATATTGATCATATCGATTTCACAGGAAGCACGTCGATTTGGACTTGACGACGATATGCGACGCCATAGTTTTGTAGGTACATCTTTGGCTTCCTGGTTGATGTGGTTGAGGTGCAATTCGATTTTCTCTTGGGCCTGTTTGAGTTGGTCACGTCCTTCGAGATGAGTTGGTGTCACTTTGTAGAGACGGGCAAGTAAGAGTGGATATTTGGTAACACGTTGTACGGGTACCTGGAATTTAAGAGAGGACGAAAGTAGCAGATAAGTGTGTGTGAGTGTGTGTAATCAAGAGTTGTAATTTTAAATGTTTTGTTGTTATGTAAGTTAAGCATATGTATTTGTATTCGCATGTGTTTATGAAGTCGTAAAAGTAACAGGCAAAAGTGTTTCGTTGTGGAAAAGTTAGATTAAAATTCTATGAACTTTCCTTTGGAAACAGAGAAGGAAAGTAATTTCTAGATAATTGAGTCATGTGAGGCAGAATATGTGTCAGCAGTGAGGTCATGGCGTTCTAGTGGCAGTGAAGGGGATGATTTCTAGCAAGTAAATTTATTCAAATAAAAAAAATTTTCCAGGAGTGAGCTCAACAAGCGCTGGGCTGAGATTGTCTCTTACTATGTAGTGACATTGTTCAGGCCCGAACCTATGTGGGAAATTTATAGGGTTCACTAAGGCAATGTATTCCATGCTGACAAGGCACAGCCAGTTTATTTCTATCCTGTATCAAGTCAACAAATCACCTAAGTACTGCCGATCGATCTTCCATCCATAACCAGATTTAAAAATCCCCGCATTATTACGAAAGTATCTGCTAACAGAGGCTTTTTACAGTGTAATGAGAAGGTTTCCTTGATCCATGAAGAAATTAGAGGATGAGCTTCCTATTCCCAAACAAAAGGATTACCTGATCATTTCTTATCCTACCAAATGTAGTGGAATCATTTTGACTGCTGTGGGATCATGTCCCACCACAGTAATTTTCATGAAGTCCTAAAGGGCGAACTTTGCACATCTCATAGTTCAGTAGGGTTGGTTCACTGCACCCATAGAGGTTATCTTATTCGAGTTCTCGTGGTTTTCGTAGTTGGATACAACATTCATGGTAACCTTCAAAGCATCGTTCTTAGTAAACCCCTCTGCCGAAAACTCCGAAAACGATCTTAATTTGGCAATAGTTGGGCAGACTTATCTCTCGCGACCTCGTTAGAAAACGTTTAAGGTCAGGGAAAGTTCATAATGTTCAAATAACACTGGATCACAAATTCCAACTTTTTTTCTGCACCAGAGACGCCATAGTGAAATTCCTATGTAAAATCACCTCCTAATTCCGAAAATCAAGGTTATTTTTACTTGAATGGTACCGTTTTTGAGATATTTACGATTTACCGTTATTTCAAAAAACAAAAAAGATGGCTCCACTTAATCGTGTATATCTCAAGAACAAACTGAGCTCTTCCAAGACGGTTTGAAAAATTTGAAAGCTTATAAAATTTACTATAATCAGTGCATACAACACTTTTTGCTACGTCCTGCAGATTCAAACATATTGAACAATCATTACGGATTTTTTAAATTTTTTTTGTAAAAATATAAAAAAATTTGTACTTTGCGAGGAAGCATCTCGAAAACTTTTTGTTTTTTTGCAGATATTTTTTCCCCCCTCTAAGCTCTGTTTTATTACAAAAAAATAAGCTATCAGTGAACAAAATCGATGAACTAATACAAAAGTTATAAGCATTCAAGTAAATATATCCATTTAATGCTTAAGTACCCTACTGGTACATATGTGTTAGTATTCGTATATCAGTTAGTTAGCAGGTAGATTTTCGAAAAGTTATTAGATACAAAAAGCTGTTAGTGTCGTTTTCTCAAACCTAGGTACATTTTAAACAAGAGCATATTTTTGAGGCAGGTAGTGTTTTCTTTGTAGAACTAGGGAACCTTTTTGTTTAGGTAGGCTTGAATTTTTACTGGATCTAAGTATAAATAAGAGTACATGCGCCTTGTTCCTTCATAATATCTGCAAGGCTCGCCGGATACTGTTCAGTTTATAATTGCAGTTTATAACCCGTCATTTACTTAAAATAAAAAATGAATAAAAGGGCGCGAGAGTTTGAGTGTACAAATGATCCAGATATGTTCTGTTTCATCTGCGGTCAATTTATTGTTAAAAGTATGAGACGTGTGTTTTCAAATCCTTTGAAAGTTACATACTATAAGTGTTTTGGAATTGAGCCTAAAAACAATGAAAAACCATGGACACCGAACACTGTGTGCACCACATGCCGAGTCGAATTGATTTCTTCGGAAACCGGAACAAAAAGGTACGTTGTAAAAATTAGGAATTTGTTCCCTTTTAATGCATAGCTGACTAATTCCTGAAACTATCTATTTAGGCGACGTGTGAAATTTATTACACCAATGAAGTGGAGGGAACCAACTTGCCATTCAACGGACTGCTATATTTGTACTACAAAAGTACTTGGGGTTGGAAAGTCCAGAAAAGTAACCTATGCGAGCGTATCTACAGTGTCATTACCAGAACTAATTTCAACAGAAGCGACATTGCCAGAATCAAATTTAACTTTAGTTCCGGCTCCAGTTTCATTGTCAACAGTGGTATCTGATTACGCGGCATCATGTTGTACTGAATTTCAAACGGAAAACGAAAGAAATTCTTTGTCACAAGCACAACTCAATGATTGGATAAGGGATTTGGAATTGTCAAAGGAAAAGGCCGAACTACACGCCTCTCGAATGCAACAATTTAAATTTGTTTCATCCGATGTTAAGGTAACATATTATAGAACTCGTCACGAATATTTTTCCAAGTACTATACGAAGGAGGACAGTGTTTGTTACTGCAAAGACATTGCTGGTCTATTCAAACAATTTGGTGAACCATATGATTCAAAAGAGTGGCGATTGTTCATAGACGGCAATAAATTAAGTTTAAAGGCCGTATTATTGCATATTGGCAACCAAAAGCCATCTATCCCGATCGCGCATGCAGTAAATACGAAGGAAACATATGAGATAATGCAAAAATTGCTCAAGTTAATCAAATACGAAGAACATGATTGGAAAATATGTGCCGATCTTAAAGTCGTTGGAATGCTATGTGGTCTACAAAGTGGATACACAAAATACTGTTGCTTTCTATGCAAATGGGATAGCCGAGCTCGTCAAGACCACTACATCATAAAGGATTGCCCAGAACGAATCGAGTTTCAAGTTGGGGTAGATAACATAAAATACTCTCCACTTATAAAGAAGGAAAAAATAATTCTACATCCGCTCCACATCAAGCTCGGCCTTATCAAAGCCTTTGTGAAGGCTTTGGACAAAGAAGGCGAAGCTTTTCATCATTTGAAGACAATCTTCCCAGAGATTTTAGAAGCAAAAATAAAGGAAGGGATTTTTGTGGGACCGCAAATAAGGAAAATGATGACCAATAACCATTTCAAAGAACTATTGTCACCAGTGGAGGCAGCAGCGTGGGATTCTTTTGAAAAGGTCGTTACTTCTTTTTTAGGCAAACACAAAAGTCCTAACTACGAGATGATAGTGAACGACTTAATCAAAAACTATGCGGAAATGGGTAAATAAAAAAATATATTATAATAAATTATATATTACATAAATTTACATGAGAATATATAGCCATAAATCTGAATTCATCGTCCAGTTCCGAACAAACAAGAACGGGAAAAATATAAACAAAAAATTTGTTCTGAATTGAAAGATAAATCCAGCCTAAGAAAATTATATACTAATGTGTCACTTATGTATTTATCTAATTTACTTTTTTATTTTCTTTCAGGAGTAAATATGTCTTTAAAAATTCATTTCTTACACTCCCACTTAAATTTTTTCCCGCAAAATCTTGGCGACGAAAGTGACGAGCATGGCGAAAGGTTTCACCAGCAAATGAAAGTGATTGAAAGTCGGTATCAAGGATTCTGGGATGTCGCTATGATGGGCGACTACTGTTGGTTTCTCATAAGAGAAACCGATCCTAATCTAAATAAGCGTCAAAACAAGACACATAACTTTTTCAATTATAAAATAAGATCATAGAGTTAAGACAGAACCATATGTACATATGCTATTATTTGTAGGGTACTTAAGTATTAAATGGATATATTTACTTGAATGCTTATAAGTTTTGTATTAGTTCATCGATTTTGTTCACTGATAGCTTATTTTTTTTGTAATAAAACAGAGCTTAGAGGGGGGAAAAAATATCTGCAAAAAAACAAAAAGTTTTCGAGATGCTTCCTCGCAAATTACAAATTTTTTTATATTTTTACAAAAAAAATTTTAAAAATCCGTAATGATTGTTCAATATGTTTGAATCTGCAGGACCTAGCAAAAAGTGTTGTATGTACTGATTATAGTAAATTTTATAAGCTTTCAAATTTTTCAAACCGTCTTGGAAGAGCTCAGTTTGTTCTTGAGATATACACGATTAAGTGGAGCCATCTTTTTTGTTTTTTGAAATAACGGTAAATCGTAAATATCTCAAAAACGGTACCATTCAAGTAAAAATAACCTTGATTTTCGGAATTAGGAGGTGATTTTACATAGGAATTTCACTATGGCGTCTCTGGTGCATTTTGGCTGTAAACCAGTGTAATCCATAGCCGTGTCTTATCTCAGGGCACTGGGTACTAGAAAAAAAATGTGGACCTGCCACATAAGTCATACAAACTCCTATCCGTAGTGCAAGTGTACTATTCGGGTACTTAAGCAACTCTAAGCTACAATAATTGAGGCTTCCACTCTTCTCTAACTAGGCGCGCTAAGGCATGGCTGTCGTAAGGGGGCGACTTAAATCCACGAAACGAAGGTTTTGCGGGCCAGACAAATTGGTTCTGTGGCAATCGGGAAGATGCAAGGATGCATATCCGCCCAAGGGCTATCCACAACGGTAATTCTACCCTTAACGTTTGTGAAATATTTTGCCCAGATCAACAACAACAAGGTTCACAATATTACAGATGCATATATCTGATAACGGTAGGTGAAGTACGTATAGCTTGTATTGAATCGGTGATGCGTGATCAATAAAGCTCTTGAAGGAGGCTATTTCTTGTACAGATGTAGCTCGCTTCCAAATTCTACATATGCAGGAAATAGGATTTTTTAGTTGGATCCCTCAGAACGGCATTTGTTGCGTTTCAGAGGAAAGAAAGCTGGTTATTGAGGTTCAGAAAGCCTTCAGAAAGAGTGCCAGTCAGTGCATCCTAAACAAGGGTTGTTAGAGCCAACCAATGCTTTCTATTGCAGAGGACACATTTTGCGTGTAGAGTGTGAGAAAAAGTGGAAAGAAGCCAACTGTTAGAAATCGTCCAGTATAGGCAGACCAGCACACTTTAGAGCTAGACGACATTGACATGGATGTCTTGAATACTTTAGCAGTGGTTAATTTGTAGTGAGCATACCAGGAGCCTAGCTTGTCATCATGGTAGCCGAGAGAGCGTAGTTCAATGCGTAATGACTCATTTCCTGAAATCATTATAGAATATTTAACTTTAAGAAGCACAAGCTTGCTCTCCCATCTTATTCCATCCAAGCTTTCAAGTGATTACCAAGCAACATATTTGCTGATGATAAAACACAGACAAAGCTAAGGTACGAGTTCCAAAGAAAATCGAAGTAGTAAGAACACTTGAGTTCACCCCAGCCTTCTCTAATATAGATCCTAAGTCCTGACCTGTTTGGATTATGAAGCCGTCAGTACAAAGCATAGATAGTCTGACTCTTGGGGTTCAAAATTGATGAAATTATAACTTTTGTATACATGTGTGTGTCTATTATTCACTCACCATCAGAAATGAATTGAGATTCATGCGCCTTAAAACGGCATTCTCCATTTGTGATACCTTCAAAAATATACGCAAAAGTTCTTTCTCCTTCTCCAAATTGGCCAACAGCAGACTAGCGCCTGCCTGCCGCACACAGTAACTCTCGAATGCGTGCAACATCTGCGTGAAGTCGAGGAATATCTTACCGATGTTCACCGTCAGCAGATCGTCATCACCTTGCTCGAGAGCAATATCGAGTGCGTCACGCATACGCTCAGCCAGAGTTTGATTGTTCTCGAGCAATTCTTCGGTATTTAAGAAGATTGCAGAGAGCTGCTCCTGTGTCAGAAGACCGGCCACTAGCATCGGATGACAAAACTCTTCCAATATAATTTGCAAATCGCGTCCATATTTTTCCTCTGTCTCAACAATTTCGGTTATAATTTCTTTGCGTTCCACACGCTTCTTGCCACATTTGCGACAGACGAGTGGTGCAAACATAATACCCGACTCGGTGACTTGTGTTTCCACCGGACCATCACAGTCTTCGCATAAGTGTATTGGACTATCCTTTGATAGCTGTGCATTAACAGCTGGTAGTGGATTTTGATATTTACTACGTGAGCTTTTGCTTGTCTCCGAGCCCACACCGGAATCGTTTCGTTCAATATCGTTGGAAGCGCCTTTGGTGCGTTGTAGCAAGCTCGGCTGATGGCTACTCAAAAAGTTACTATTAGGTGGCGAGAGCGAACTCATCACACTCTGCGCATCTTCGCTTGAATCGCTCATAATTGAAGCGCGTGAACTCAAGTCACCACGCATTGTATGACGCTTCCCTAGCTCGCTAAGCGTATCACCAGCTTCTTCTTCAATTATAATCGGATTCGAACTATTAAGTGGATAATCGAAAGCCTCCTCACGCACAACGCCACGTTCTTTTGCATCTACGAGATATGAAAGTATGTCATATTTGGAGGCACCCTCAAATATGGAACGGGCAGACTTCTTCTCCATATCCGCGTCGTTAATGGGTGGTGCGCTGAGCGGTAAGGGCGGCGGTACGTCGTGTATTTCTTCATAAATCGGATCACCACTAAGCCGTATCGACTCGTAGTGATGACTACTATTATCCTCATCCATGTTTGAGGACATTTCGATCTCTGCAAGTGTGGCATCGACTAACATCTGATAGAATTTTGAACGTGTCGTCGCTGAGCTCAAGTCATCATCGCCTGGTGATGTGATTTCGCTGGAGCAGCTCTGATAACAATCGGATTCATTCGCATCAAAATCAAATAACTCATAATTGTTGTTGGCTGAGGCAAAACTATTGGCTGAACTGATGCTACCGCGATTCGACAGTCCATCTTCATCTTTGGTGTTGGGTACGGTTAGGTGGTTAGCTGCAGTGCTATTGCTGACCAACGTCAAAGCGTTTGTATTTGTTGGTGTCACAAGCGCGTTAGTGGTGGTCGTTGCAAGTGCGTTGTCGCCAGAGCAGGCGCTGCTGTTGGTTAAGTGCGCTAGTTGTCGCTCCTCCTTGATTTTGTGCAGCGATAAATTAATTAAGCGACTCATATCATCAGTGTCTTTGGTACCAGTCATATCCACGGCACTGCGCGCCTCCTGCAAGCGCTTCAAAGAGTTCTCGATAAGCTCAGCCACAGTCTCGTTCTCTAAACCATCCGCAACCTGACTTAACATAGGATCCTCAAGCAGTTTTGTTATGAAAGATGTTTTGGCTGTGGAGGCGGTTGTGACTGCTGTGGTAGCAGCGCGTTCAGCAGATGCGTGCAAAACAGTTTTAGCGTTCTTTGCATTGCATGTGTCCTCCGCGTCCTGCCGCACCAGCTCCTTTTTACTATTATCCTTCATTTTGCGATTTCGCACTGCATCCTGCTCGCTCACTAACTCGTTGCGTCCACAAACATGTGGTACTAAATTCCTTTTCACAGCCTCAACGGGATTACGCAAAATCTTTAAGAGCTCTTCCTCGTGCGCTAGCAATTCGGTGGGCTCGGGGTTATTACTAGCGACATCTACTGGCGCTTTGACGCAAACCTTAGTATCCCTTTCCTGCGGCAAGACTGTAGACTTCTCTTGCTCATAATCTAATTTGATTAGTGTGCGCCCACGTTTGCTGGTTGAGCCGACGCAACCACCGGCGCTAGCACTCCCACTACTGCTTATGCTGGTCATTGAACTAGTTGAAGTAGAGGAAGTGGAGGATGCTGAACGTTGTAAATTGGTCTCAGCAGTACCCTTAATTGGTATAATTGCGCGCCCACTACCTTTGGCAGCGCCTCCGGCCTGCCTACTCAGCATTGTATTGATTTTATTATGTTGATAGATAAGTTCTTCGGCCGCGCTGCGTGGACTGCTGACATTGATGGTTACCGTATTTGCTGTAGTCGTCACTTTGAGCCCACTGTAGGAACCATCGTGATGTGCTTTTTCGTTTGTCTCCTCTGCTATGCGCTTTTTGGCACTCCAATCAGCCACAACCACGGAAGATTGGTAATGTGGTGTGCTAGCGTCATCACAACTCAAATTCATTGTTGAGTAGCAGTCATCACCGTTAATTAAAATTGAAGTTTTCTTTGACGAAGTGTGGTCACTTGCCGTGCAGCCGTCGTACGTTGAACCGTTCAGTCCATTGTAGTGAAAATTATAGCGTGGTGATGTGGGAGATTTATGCGGTGGTGGTGAGGGTGTCGACATTTTATGCGCTGCCGTATGGCCCGCTTGTAATTGCAAAGTGCGCGCCTCATCCTCGGCGTTGTTAATGTCATTGTTGTCGGTGTGACTTATTTTGAGACGATGAACTTCCGAAGTGGTTTTGGTTTTATTAAAAGGTGCGACGCGCACAATAGTACGTTGTTGTTGCTGCTGCATAGAGGGTGAGTTATTATTAATTTTAATTTGCACATTAGCGGAAACTAAGGATGTTGGCGTGGCCGTCGGCGACAAACTGTTGTCAGTTGTTGCTGTTCTTGTTGGAGTTGTTGTTTTTATCGCAAGTTTTGCGCCATCCCAACGTCTCGTCAGTTGTTGCTCTTCTGTTTCGTGCATATTTTGTTGTGTTACCATTTGTTGCATGCCACATTGTAAGTTATCTGCCTGGCTGCCACACGTAGTCATGACTCGAGCTCCTACATTTCTTACCTCTGTTGCTTGTTGCACCTCTAATCCGTTTGTGCTAGCTTTGGTTGTTCGCAGCTCTTTGCTATTTTTCACCAATGCTGCTATTGACCTCACAGCTACTGTGGTTGCTGTTGACGACTCTGACACCCTCTCCACACGCTCTGCAATGGCTGGCTCTTCTGCTTTTGTGGCCACTGTTGTTGCGGCCTTGTTATTGTTGTCATTTTTATTTGTGTTCATGGTAGCGGTCGAGGTCGTTTGTGGCGCAACAGCAGCTGCTACTTTAGCTCCTACATCAGTGTTGATGACTGTGTTGTTGGCGGCTGTGGGTGGCGGTGGTGGTGGTTCACGCGGACGCGCAAATAAATCTCGACTATCATTGCGGTGCAGCTTGGCGCGTAATGCCATCGTATCTTTAAAACTCAAAATGGCCTCTTCGCGTGGGCAATCAGTTTTCCTGCTACTAGTAGTGTTGTTGTTGTTGCTGATGCTTTGTTGTCTGCTGCTATTGCTTGCGGCACTAACGGCTGCCGTAAAACGCAGATTACCATTTGTTGTTTGGTCTTCTAGTAGATGGCCCTTTTTGGTGCTATGGCTGTTGTTGCTATAACTGCTTTTGTTATTTTTACTGATTGTTATTGTTGGAATTGTTGTTGCTTCTACTCCTCCAGTGCGTACATGGCGTTCACTTTGTGAACGTCTGATGGGATTTCGTGATTGTGTCGCTTGCGGCTGCTGCTCAACTTTGTTTGCATTTCTCACAACAATACCCTGCTCAGCATCGTCTCCCCGCTTGTGTTGGTGCTCTTCCACACCCCCACCCTTTGTTGGCTGGCTAGTTTGTGCTGTAGTGCCTGAAAGTAGACGATACAAAATACGTAAGTAAGATGAAACTTGATTGGCGTTTGGGTATAAAGCGTTGTAAAATATGTATGTACGTATATTCTTAGAAGAAAAATGTAAAAAATGTAATAAAATAAAAATGTAATAAATTTTCTGTGAGCGCGATATGGAGAAGTGTTGAAAAGTGCCACTTTCACCAGATTTTCGTAAAAATGCAATTTTTGTGTACAAAATAAATTTTATTTATTTTTTATTTCTTCTACGATAAGTGCCATTTTTTTGGGGAGCTTTGTGTGTCACATGCAGATATATTCACCTACAAATATGCATGGCTGGCCTTGTTTTTACAAAGCATATTTTTTCACAAACGAAAAAAAAGAAGAATAAATTGAAGATTAGTTGTTATACCCCCTTGCGCTGGGATAAAGGTTATAATCAGTCTGTAGTAGCTCACATTCACACAGAGTCGATAAGTCTCTCAGCAAACTCCCGCCTACCGAAAGCCGTCATATAGTCACCAGCCACGCCCGTAGCTGCAGAAAAATGCGCTCTTTCTTCCCAGTGCGCCGCAAGACACTGTGACGCAATCTCGGTCTGCATATTAAAATAGTTTGCTTGGACTACCATGGAAGCCATCGCTGACAATTGATCTGTAAAGAACGTGCTGATTAGGTAGTACTGTTACAACAACAGCAACATTAGGTAGTACTGTTACAACAACAGCAACACATTTCATGCGCAGTACGTAACAACGATGTGAAGACCAAAGTTACAGAAGCCTGGAAGAACTTCTGTTAAATTAGTGTTTCTATCGAGTCCGCTACTTTTTTAGATAACTTCTATGCACCAGTACCTTTTTATGGAAACAAGTGAATTGTTTTTGGAACCGTTCACTTTTTTGAAGCAGTCATTTTTTCACCAGTGACTTTTTCTGGAACTATTGATTTTTCTTTTACTTAGTAATTTTTTGATACTAGCTTAATCACCAGGGATTTTTTGTTGAGCTAGTGACTTATTTCAACCTGCTACTTCTTATGGAACTGGTGACATTTATGAATAAGACTTTTCTCGAACAAGCGACTTTTTTGTATTAGTCGCTTTAGAACTAGTGTTTTTTTTGGAAATAGTTATTTTTTTCAGATCAAGTGACTTTTTCTGAAGATATTGACTTTTTTTTTGAACTAGATTAGGCACTAGTGATATTGTTTTCAGCTGGTGACTTTTTGGACCTGCTACTTTTTATCGAAGTGCTGACTTTCATCCAACAGACTTTTTCTGTAACTAGTGACTTTTTGGGTGCTAAGGACGATGGAACTAGTGATGTTTCTGGAAATGGTGACTTTACGGAACTTGCTACTTTTCATGGAACTAGTGACTTTTTGGGCACTTTTTTGGCACTATTGACGTTTTAATCCCACTGAATTTTTTCGAGAACCAGTGTATTTTTTGAATATGCATGCTTCATGGAACCAATGATTATTACCTTTTTAAAGCTAGTGACTTTTTTGGGACCAGTAACTTCTTCAAAACAGTGATTTTTCTATAACTGGTTATTCGTTTCGATACTGATTTCTGTATCCGAATGATAACGAAATATATTCTTAATGACCCCGAGAATAATCCTGAAATTATGAGAATCTCAATACCAGTCGAGCTCTTGAGGCGACGCAGTTGGATTCGGAAGGAGCTCTTTGAGCCTTTAGCACCGCCGAAAAAGTTAACTTGAGCAATTGAAAATTTGTTAAATGATGAAGTTAATGAGATCATTGGCTGTAACAACGGCATCGCAATGCCACAAAAAAATTAACTGACAGCCATGACCATTGCGGAGCATATCACTTCAGTTATTCCAACTTAACGATAAAAGGCTATAAGTAGGAACAAAGGTAAAGTCATGAGCCATCCGTTTTGTCTAAAGTAGTGATCGAAAGAGTCATAATGAAAGCACTTAGAGAGCGTGATCTTGGTTCACGGAGAAGACAGTTACTTTCTGCAAATGAAAGTGTTCCAATCTTCCCAACCATACGCCAGCATATTTTGGCTACCGAAACCTTAGCCACTTGAATTTAATTTGCTTCTTTAGGCATGTCATGACTATAGGTTTAGGAAACTTTGTCTATCTTGTAATCTTCAAGAAGAAGCAAGAGAATATCTCAAAGTTTTTAAATAAAAAATAAATAAGGTATTGTTGCCACCTATTCTTAATTCTAACGATTAAAACTATGAGTGGGACAAACTTGCATAAAACCGAGTAAGGAGCCTAGACCATCAACATTTAACGCTGTCTGATTTTGAATTTTAGCCTCGTATATTTTACTCATTTAAAACCTTTTGAAATAGAGCAGGTCTTACAGATGATAGCCAAATAAGAACAGGTATCAAAAAAAAATATATTCTATATTTCAACATAAGCCTTCAGCAATACACCGCCTTCAAAAATATAAATTTACATGTATTAGTTTTTAAGTGATGCGCATACAAACATACATATACATAGATAGCTCTCTATAGTCAGACATTCTTTTGTTTTCTATTGCTCCTATCACGACTACCCAATTTGTTTGTCACTTCATATCTAGTTCGTAGAGACACTGGCATATTGCAGGACATGTATGAAATAGAAAGGTAGTAATATTTTCAGCCAAATTTTGTTTGGCACCTACTGTACCGCGGGAATAACATATTTCAGTGCTGTAAAATGGATAACAAATTTTAAGTTGAACATCTAGCAATGATATGGTTTAGATTATATTCAATTCTATACAAAGGTTTTTTTGTGATGCACAAAGAAACATATATGCAGATGGGCAAGAGTTCTAAAAAATATTCTTTCAGCTTTTAAAACTCTAAGATATCTGATATCTACAATGGCCACACATTGGCCTACTAAGCTTGATTGTATTTATTCATTAAAAAATTTTGAAACTCACAGCTGAGTATACAGTTCTTGTTCCTACTTTTCCTAGATATTCAAATGCCTTACCTTAATCGTAAAACTGTGCAACAACAATTTTGAAACACAAAAAAAAAATTGCCCCGCATTTTCGCTTCGAACTTTAAATGTTCCCTCCAACACCCTCGGTAACTTATTTATGGCTGGCCCATAGCATAAACGTCCTCCAAACATAGTTTCCCTCTTGACAGTCACTTAAAGATTGCTGCTTACTGATAAGCTGTTTTGTTTAGTATGTATGTAGATGCTTTCTTAAGTTTTACTACAACAACAATGCTCGTTTTAGCAGCAAAGTAAACGTTGTAGTGTGGGTGGAGAGTTTTTTTATGTGGCATTATACTTTTGTGGTGCCTGTTCGTTTTACTTTTATTTTCTGCCAAATATTATTTGGCTGAAATTAGGTGATTTATGGTGTTGCTGATAAGCGACCACACAGCATTCAACGCGAAAAAAGGAAAGGAGCAGGAAATATATTATAAAAATTTGTACGTTAGTGTAGGCCACAAAAGAAAATGGGCAGTTGGCAAACATACATACTTACATACATATGTATGTTTATTTGTATTGATAACGCATATCGTTGCGCGCCTTTTGCTTAGAGAAACCTTCGAGTGTCCTTCGCCGATAATTTGAATACTTAAATGTGACGTTGAAAGGGTAAATGTGAAATGCCTTCTTCGATAAACGAATGCTTCACGATTGAAATTGAGATGAAAGCTTATCTCTTTGGTTTTATATGCAGAAAGCATTTTGACTTTCAAATGTCGCCTATTTGACAAACAATAATAAGTTTTCATTTGTTTAATGTACAAAGCGTATTATAAAGAGATTTTATTCAATTTGGATACAGGAATACACCGTACGTAGTTTTTTTGCATGAAAAAATGTATTGATTTGAAACTTTTTTAATAATTTGAAACTCTTATGACTGTTCTTTCAAGTAAACTTTAAAATTTTTCTGCCCGATAAAAACAATTTTGGTATAGAAAATTTTTGTTTACCAGGCAGATAAATTTTAAAGTTTACTTGAAAAGACGGCCCTTAGTTACTGACTCAAGCAACCGTCTACATTTTTAAGGTTTCCGGGCTTTTTTAACAGAGTCTTTTGTTGAACAGATGACTTCTTGTAAGCATTGACTTTATTTGACAGTAGTGAAATTTTTTTTCCCAATACTTTCCGTTTGAACACTGAATATTTTTTTGTAGCCGCCAGTTAGCTTCAACCGATTACTTTTTCTAAACTGTAACTTTCTTGAGACCGATGACATTTTTAGAACAAGTGACTATACGACAGTTTTGGAACCAGTCACTTTGGAAATAGTGATTTTTTTTTTGGAATATGTTACTTTTTTGGGGGATTCAGCGCTTTTCAACCAGTGTCTTGTGGTGAACCGATAAGTTTTTGTAAACAGTGACTTTATCTGGATGTAGAGACATTTACAGAACCAGTACTTCTTTTTTAAGTACTGATTTTTGGGAACCGATTATCTTGAAACGATTACTTTTTCTGAACAGTGCCTTTCTTGGGACGACTGAAATTTTTCGGACAAGTGATTTTGAGACATTTCCTGAGCCTGACTGCTTTCGAAACGTTTATTTTTTTGGGAATTCAAAGATTTTGCCTAGAGTCTTGATTTGAATCAATAATTTTTTATAAACAGTGACTTTATTTCAAGCAGTGACCAGTGATATTATGAAAACTGACATTTTTTCTAAAGCAGTGATTTTTTGTAACCAGTGATTTTATTTGAAAGCAGTGATATTTTTGGAACCAGTTATTTTGAACCGACAACTTTTCCTAAACAGTGACTTTTTTGAGACGACTGACATTTTTAGTACAAGTGATTTTTCAACCCAATCTGAGTTAGTGACCTTGGGAATTCTTTCGAACCGCTTACTTTTTTGAGGATTCAGTGATTGTTTACCCAGAGTTTTGTTTTGAACTGATGACTGTTTGTAGCCAGTGATTTTATTTGGAAGTAGTGACCAGTGACGTTAGGACCACCGACTTTTTTCTGAAGTAGTGATTTTTTGTAAACATTGATTTTTTTAGAATCGATTATTGATACGGTACCTAGTACTTTGTCACCAAAGGTTATACCGGCAGGACTACGAAATAATAACGCAGTGATGCGGAACACAATCACATAATCGCTCCGAAATGATACCGCAATGGCCTAGAATAATTCCATATTAGCTTTTCTCGAATAACATAATTTTATACTTTTTAATCAAAACGAGCTAAAACTAAGCTCCCCAATTCGATGAGGTATTTCAAATACAGGCAGTACAAATTTAGTAAATGCCTAAACTGTTATGACCCCACAACAAGATTCGGGAAGAATTGAAACAGAAACTAATTTTGTTACTTCAAATCCTGCACATATAGCACGTACCCCTTTAAGCACTTCTACGAACACGCAATAAAAGCTTAAATTATAATTTTTTAATTTTTTGGTAGAGCGCTTTGGAAGTTAAAATCAGAAATGGTTGTTTTTAGAAAATTTCGAACTTCGGAACTTTCTCGCCACAATTTCGAGAATTTGGTGGTGAGTTGGTAGTAATGGTCCGGAAAAAGTTCCGAATTGACAAAGAAGACATTCTGGAAATGTCACGAAAACATTCCTGAAATGGTACTAGAAAATTCCGGTAAGGGTTAACGAAACGATACCGAAAACAATCCCGAAATGTCGCTGAATGTTCCGAAATGGTCGTAAACTGATACTGAAATGTCCTGACAAGCGTCTCTACACGGACACGAATAAAACGTAGCAGACCCAGAAAAAGCTTTATTTTGTTGTAGTTTTTTATTGTAAATAACCGAACCCTGGCTAAAATTATGGTGTGATACATGGATTTGAGAAATCGTTTTTGACCATAAAAACCACATTATATTAAAGTGCCTGCATGGGGTATAATAGGAGTAGAGGCCGAAGCAACAGGTTTTAGAATTTTCGTCTGCGCTCTTCATAGTAAGGAATGTAATTTTCACTAAAGTTTTGCCAGATGTCTAGAAATAAAAGCCACATTAAAAAATCTTTGGGTTTTTGTCCGTATGTCTGCACAATGTTTGTACCCACATCACTCAATAACTATTAGATCGAATTTAATCCGCTTTTCACAGATGTATTTTTTAAAATTTATGACGCATTGAGAGACAAAAATCAGAGGTTTTTTTCTTTTTCTCATACGAGTTAAACTTTCTCGTATTTTTTAAAGGAGTCTGTACGTATAATTATAAAACGAAATAAGCTTTAACATTATTTGCTACCACATATTATAACATAAAGATTGCGTTTAACATAAAAATTTTATATTACAGATGTCCATTTACACTACATTTATATTACATTTACGTTACATTACATTAACATCACATTCACATTGCATTAAATGTACATTCCATTTGAATTGCATTTGCATTACATTTACATTACATTTAAATTACATTTATATTACACTAGCTTATACCCGTCGGTTTCACCCCACATTTCTATAAAAAAAATTTCAGCTGTATGGGAGGTGCCACGCCACCGTTTTTGTTATCCCCAGTTTTTTTGGAGGTGGTGGGGATTAACCTCATATAAACCCTTACCAAATTTCAGTGGTCTAACGTAAATACTTACAGAGATACGGACTATGAAAAATTTCAGCTGTATGGGGGGTGCCACGCCCCCTTCTTCGTTTTTTCCAGTTTTCTTGGAGGTGGTAGGGATTAATGTCATACAACCCCTTACCAAATTTCAGTAGTCTAACGTAAATACTTCCAGAAATACGGACTGTTAAAAATTCCATTTGTATGGGAGGTGCCACGCCCCCTATCTATATCAAAATATTTTTTAGCTCATGACCATCCCGGTAAGGTATCCAGTTCGTGTTTCAAATTTGGTTACGATCGGCTTATACGTTTAGGACGCAAGTCGATCTATAGATAAATACATAATTTGATATAGATTTACAATGCACTAACATTTTATATATATATTACATTTACCCCAGGCCACAAAGGTATAGAGGGAAACGAGAAAGCTGATGAGCTAGCAAAGAGTGGAGTGGCACTAGATGCGAGCAACAGTATTAACGTACCCATCCCGCTAAGGGAATTAAAGCGTAGGTGCGATTTACACATGGTTAAACAAGCAGATAAGGCATGGGAAGAAGTGCAAGGCTGTAAAATCTCCAAAATCCTGTGCAAATCGTACGACATGAAACTTACAAAAACAATTGTATCCCTCAAAAGGGAAGACTGTAGACTGCTAATTGGTATCCTTACAGGGCACTGCCTTCTGGCAGGCCATGCCCACAAGATCGGTCTTGTTTCCGACAGCATGTGTAGGAAATGCAAAGCGGAGACGGAGACTGTGGAGCATGTCATGTGCACATGCCCCGCTCTATCCAGACTGCGGCTTCAAACATTTGGAAAGGGACAATTGCCCAACCTAGCTTCACTGACAGAAATAGGCCCAAGTAGGCTTCTGGTTTTTGCGAAGAAAAAATTACTGTTTTGTAAAATAGACACTGAAGTGTCAACTGTATAACAAGAGGTCGTCAAAGTTTTTCTGGTAACACTACGGACGCTATGCGTCTATGTGAGGCCACTGCGTTGGCCTGCCAGCACAACCTAACCTAACCTACATTTATATTACATTTACATTGCATTACATTTATATCACATTTCCATTAATTTTAAATTACATCTACGAGTACATTACATTTACATTTAAATTACATTTAGATTACATTTGAATTACATTTATATTACATTTACAATGCACTAACATTTTATTTATATTACATTTACACTACATTACATTTATATCACATTTACATTAATTTTAAATTACATCTACATTATCTTTACATTCCCGTTACATTTCCATTACATTTAAATTACATTTAGAATAAATTTACATTACATTTACATTACATTTACATTACATTTATATTCCATTTATATTACATTACATTTATAACACATTTACATTAATTTTAAATTACATCTTCATTACATTTACAATACATTTTAATTTAATTTACATTACATTTTGACACTGTTAAACAATACTTTACAAGTATATTAACTATTTATGTTGTCATAACTTGAATAATGAACTTTGTTTGTAAAAGGCAAATATTTCCTTATGTCCATACGTAAATAAACTCGTAATACAATTTTTCAATCACAGTGATTATTCTGAGACTGCCCGGATGTACTGCCCTCATTTGTTCAAGAAAAATTGCACACGAAATGAGCTCACTCGCATAGCTACTTCAAGTCTAGAACAATAAAACTCACAGCTTATGTGCCCATTTTCAGTTACCCCAATTGAGCAATTACTGATCACTTCTCCGCCTACAACCTGCACTTAACTTGCACCCTTCGACAACTTCCGCTGTCTCTTATAAAACGTACATTTCTGAATAAATAGCTTCATTACGTAGCATGAGTTTGATTTGTTTGCATTTTCCATTTGAGTGCTTTTTGTAAATTCAACAGAAATTTAGCATCGTAAAAATATTATTACATATCCGGGCAGATGAATGTATTGCAGCGCAATGCACTTTGGTATGTGCAGTATGCGCGTGTGTGTGTGTGAAAGTTCACTCCTCTACGTGCGAATATATGTTAACGTGTTTTTGTTTTTGGCTTCTTTTTGCTTTGTCTCAAGCTGCTGTTCGTTTTGCCTTTTTTCACAGTGTTTATCTACTTAAAGGCGTCGAGTC
This sequence comes from Merzomyia westermanni, assembly GCA_949987695.1. Taxonomy (NCBI): domain Eukaryota; kingdom Metazoa; phylum Arthropoda; class Insecta; order Diptera; family Tephritidae; genus Merzomyia; species Merzomyia westermanni. The sequence continues at coordinate 43,260,289 of OX465291.1, read as the reverse complement.
ACGTGTTGCTGCCAAAAATCTTTTATGATCTTTTCAAAAATTTAGCACAGCAAATAAACTTTAAAATTCTACACTCTTGAAGTCATTGTTCTGCTGCAGCGTTTGTTAGGCGATATTTGTTTTTGTACTTTTTTCCATCTTTTTTTACTTGTATAGATGGCACACGAACATATGTTCACCAGTTTTCGTTCGCGCAGCAGAGGAAAGATTCGCATATTTGCATAGTTAAAATTTCAATCTTACTCGAAAATTATAATGTCAATATTTTCACAAAATTTTTTTTTATGTATGATATAGTAAAAAGGCGGGAGGTTTTCAAAACAATCATCTTTTAATGCAATAACACAAGCATACAAGCAAGCTAAACTATTATTTGACTGTCAGTGAGTGAAGTGAGTATGAGCTGAAGCTTGGAAATGGAGTTGCTTGTGGATAATAAATGTATAAAGGAGGTCAAGAGTTTTTCTTCTCATATTTACATCAAAAAATTTTCGATATGAAATAACTGAAATAGTAAAATTTTGATTTCTTCCTTATGGTTGTGAGCTGAATTGAAATGGGAAGCCGTAAAACTTGCTTCAGTGGAGTTGGGTATTTGGCGCCTGATGCACAATGCAGCTGATTGTTCTTCAATTTTTAATGATTTTTTATCACAGCCGAACATGTCGATTTTGAAACGGAATATTACGGAGGAGGCCTGGTGTAATGTATTAATATTATTTTTTTGTAATACAAATCCCATTTACAGCGAGATCGTGGGAAATATAAAATTTAAGTTTAAAACTTTTAAAAAGTCTGTGAGGTTTGAAAAAAATGGAGTTATAATTATCCATTTTTATGGAACAAAAAACAAAATCCGAAGGGTTTTTCTTCTTGCTTGAATTTGTGAGCAATCTTAATCAATTTGGCTCCATAAAGCAGCATCAGTATAAAAAAATACTGCCTTATGCTTGCTTGAATTTTCAGTAACAACCTAAACCCATATTTATTTAAAAATTTAGCTTAAGTTATTGAATATTTATTCGAATAATTTTTACTTTTATTCGAATAGTATTATTCGAATAGTTAAACAAATATCACTACAGCTCATGATCCAACTACAACAGGTCGTAGCAGCTCGACAATCATACAAACACACAAAAATGTTCCATGTATTTTGTTTTTGTAATTTGTGAGTGTAATGTTAAAATTCAAGCCAAAAGTAAAAATCACGCAAACATACATGCATACATACATACAAAACGTGAATGCACGCCCATAGGTACAAGCGATGAAAACAGTGAATTTCGCTTCCGACATCTTTCGCATTTCAATAAAACTATTCGAATACCACTATTCGAATAATACTATTCGATCACCACTATTCAAATTATACTATTCGAATAATCTTATTCGAATAATATGGGGAAGTGAAATAACGCCTGGGCAAACAACGCCCGCAGGGGATATTTCCTTTGGGAAAGGAAATAACTACCACTATCGGGCACTATTTATTTTCAAAAATGAAATAACGCCCGCTTGCCTTATTTCTTTTAAAAAAGGAATTAACGCCCGTCGAAAAAAGGAAATAACACCCGCGGGCCTAGTTTCTATTTTGAAAAGGATATAACGCCCCGTTCTTTATTTAAACAAAATAATTAAGCTTTTTTATACCAGCAATTTTTGTTGATTTACGGCCTGTACATTTTCAAGTATTCATGAAACGAGCTCAAGGCCAATAATAATAATTTTCCACTTTTTGAATTTTTATGAAAATTATCATTGTTTTTTATTTATTAATCATCATTTTAATTAGTTATTAAAAGTTTTTTTGCTTGAATAGAGTAGGAAAAATGTTTAGAGACAACTGCCATAGCTTTTCTTATAGATCCTAATAAATAAAAAACAATAATAATTTTCATAAAATTCAAAAAGTGAAAAATTATTATTATTGGCCTTGAGCTCGTTTCATGAATACTTCAAAATAATTAAGGCTAAGAGTTATTTTTGATAAGCACGGCCGAATGCCGCCTACACAGAAAGGGATTCTGTGCAGAAAAACAGTGGGTCGTGAAGACGGTGTTGGATCGGCTAAGGGTTATTCTTTATAAGCGCGGCAGAAGGGCGCTTATAGAGAAGGGGATTCTATACAAAAAGACTGTGGATAGTGTAGTCAGTGGTAGCTCGCCCGAAAGTTATTTTTTTGAAAAGCGGCCAAAGGTCTCTCAAGCAGAATTAGTTTCAGTGCCGAAATAATATGGATTGCGTTGCCGGGGTTGGATCGACCTAGGACACATGTATCCATATTTGCCTGTATCTCAGCGTTTTGAATTGTCTGTTTTTTGATCTGTCGACATTTTGGTTTACCGAGATAAAACAAAATACAATGAGGATTGCAGACCTTATTTCCTTTTAAAAAGAGAAATAACGCCCGTTGGAAAAAAGAAATAAAGTCCGCGGGCGGTATTATCCTTTTAAAAAGGAAATAACGACCGCGGGCGCACCTAATAATACTATTCGAATAAACGGATAAATTATTCAAATAAATACTATTCGAATTTTTTAGACGAACATTATTATTCGTTTATTCGAATAGTTTCAGTGATTCATTATTATTCAAATATTATTCCCACTACTAGAAGACATACTATTTTATTTTGTAGAAATATTTTTGTAGGAATAAAGTAAATAGTTCAAAGCCAAAGTGTTTTTATTTTAAGTAGGAATGTTTAAGCGACATTAGCTGTAATTATTTGTTTCGTTTATTTTACATGCATTACATGCTGTTGTAATGTGAGGACCCAAAACCACCGGTTTTGGAACCCACACATTACACACAACACAGCATACCTGAATTATTTATTATTCACACGATATACATTTTTATAAAAATATATACTTTGAAATCATGAAATTCTAAATTTTTGGAACTCCCTATTGTACATAGTTACATGCTTATTTATATATATTTGAATATTTATTATATTATACCAAAATGAATTCCGCGATATAAATTGGTACAAATACACATATTTTTCTGGATGCTCTAATATACATTTTTTTCCCGAACCCCCTAATACACATTTTAATAATTAGGCAATATATTAGCCGCTAACCAAGCGATAATTCTAGTTTGCAATAAACAAATATTGCACAAACAAAGTAACCGGCATTCCAGCAAGCAAAAGGGCCAGCTAACTCAAGTAGCGGTGCTTTGTTTACATTCACGTGCACGCCTACATATTTGGCCAACCCAATGCAAGCGGACATAGCATAAAGAAGAGACAGAAAAAATCAGTGTTAGCACACGATGGGAATGCAGCAAATTTAGCAGCATCACACATAGTGAGGAATATATCGCCAGCTAATCTAAGCAGCGCTAGCACCAATATGCGCCAACATATGATAGCGGGCGAAAGGGGGCACTCCAGGTGGAAAGGGCGCACACATAAAAAGTTATGGAACTATTAATATAAAGTAAATTATATTGTATATAACCTAGGACTAGGATTTTTTATTGTAAAATAACTGTCCGTCTGCGCGCGGACAAGTATAAAAGGGCGACAACTTCGCTAAGTCAGGGAGAAGCATTGCTCAGCGGAGAAATAAGTTCCTGGGATTTCCTAACTCACGAACTTTACATTTTCTATACAGCAGGGGTTTTTCTAACTCTACTGTTTGGAAGGCTAGTGGTGGTTTCCTACAGTGGGGGTTTATCTAACTCCGCTGTCGGGAAGATTAGCGGTGATTTACTACCTCCGCAACCTTTAGTAGAACAGGGTATCATTAAGGTATATGCGGTGGGTTTTCCTAGCCTCGCCGTATCAGAAGTAGTTTTGAATAAAGTAACACTGAATTACCTAAATGAACATACATTTGGACAAAACTTATTAAACAGGGTTTTCCTCTTTTAAAGGAGGCGGTAGGAGATTTTCTCTACTTCACAGGAATCCTGGACGGACTGACCTTAACCCCGGCTTGAAAGAAAAAGTCCGTCACAATGGTTAGTACAAGACAACGGTTATAGTTAATTCTATATGTGAACGCGCATTAAATTCTAACTTGTCCCTAGCAACAATAATCATTCCACGAAATATTTATAATTTATTTGGCGCGATCGCCACTAAAACTGATACTATCGATAGCAGTAACAAATCGTAAATATTAGTGTCGATAGAGAGAAATCATAGACATTTTGATAGTAGCATCAGTTTTCCACCCCTACTTCTAAATACTTTTGACTCTTGTCAATTCCTACTCATCTGTTGCAAACTTCAAGCCAACACAAAAACAACCAAAAAAATGTATTTAAAAATGAATTCAAATCACGCCAACTTCAAAATTTAAATTTTTATTTTGCATTCTGCATAGTACTTCAAATGAGTTTTAAAGAAGGTACTGATTATGTAACTAAAAACTATTGTGGCAGGTTCTATGGTCAAACACATTACCTCATTTGTACGTGACAACAAGTTTAGCGCTAGACGTTGGGCATATATTTGCCGTCCATCAAATACCTTCATGCGCGCCGACTTGCTTACTTCGTTTGCATTCTAAAAGAGAATGAATGGCATGAAAAAGGTTGCGCTTAACGCCCCCCCCCCACACATAGTTGTGCGTTTTGAAATACTTTTGGAAAATAGTTTGTTGCTTGCTTTCCGCTTGAACTTCATGCGCGTTCCATTCATTCAACAACAATTTCTAATTCATGAAATACCTCAACGTTGAATACATATATACTTATTTATGTGCATGTATGTATGTATACTTTAACTTCCTCTCTTGTTGCACACGTAAAATTTACTAAAACCATTCAAGCTTCAATCGACTGTATATTTTATGAAATGGTGTTATATCCTCGCTTTTGTGCGCAAATGAATGTGTGTGTGTGTCGATTTGTAAGTGTAGTTCCAATGCGTTGGGCACCAGGTCGTACGTGTTGGTGCTCATTTCAACCCTAAGCAGGCACTTAGTGGCAAACATAAATCTGTGCACTAAATCCAAGCAATTAAATGTGTCGTAATTCAAGCAGGGAACGCCAAGCAGGAAATAACAATAGCAATAACAAGCAAGGGCACCAAAGACATTTTATAAGCGAATATGATATAACCAGCTGTGAGACTTAGCAACAAGATCCTTTTCCTTTTTCACTCGGCAAATAAAATTGTTAGTTGAAAAACACAGTTTATAGCTGAAGCAACCCTTTGACTCATGTGGACAAAAGAAAGCTCTCAAGCGATGGTATGAGTAGTGCACAAAAAATTTGATTCCTAGGATAGATAGGTTAGTTGAGCTACGCGGTTCAGCTCTTGTTGTCTGAAGTTTGTTCCAATGGACTGATTTAAAAAACATGATCTTTTTTATATAATAACTCTGCCCTTATGAAAAATACTAGAAGTTTTCTTCAACCCAGCCTACTCACCGATCCATTGTCCGATAACTGTGTGCTTCCTAATTGTGGAAGCCTTAATCCAGCGACCCAGGGCATGAACACAAACCATACTCAACCGCCACTACCTCCAGTCCGACCTTTTTACAACAGTCAGTCAGTAATAAAACCTAATTTATGTGTACGAAGATAGTGTGCTATAAGTTGGCTCATTGTGATCCAAGGTCTTCCATTTTTGGGGATAAGAGCAATATTGATAACCTCTTTACATATGACATGAACATGATTTTTTGTTTGATCAATTGGTAGTTGATGTCTGCTTTAAGACCTTCAATCGGATAGCTTGCTCAATACATCAGACCGTTCACTGTCGTCCATGGCCATGTGAGAACCCTGGGGGCAAAAATAAAAAGCAGTAATGAGTGCTGAAAAAGTTTGGTCTTACTTGTTTTTATATGCCAGAATCATTTATTTTTTTGGTTTCGCAGTGAAGAAAAGTTTTAGCTCAATGATTACTCATTACGACTTCCAGCTCGCAAACACGAAATGCAGATGTCCAAGGAGACAACTCAGACTCTGTATTATTTTATGCTGCAGAAATTGGACAGAAATATCGCTTTGCTATTAAATAAGATGGCCTGATCTTTTCGGGGACCATAATCATACCGATATATCTTCTTGTTGCGAAAATAAAAATATTGAAAGTAGTTGCGCTTAGACGTAGCTCGATATGCTATTGCCATAGATGCGAAAAGAGCATAGCTCCTACATTGGTAACAGGAATAGAGAAAGAGGACTGCAGCGAAGTGAAACACGGATTTAATACCAAGGCCTGATACATGTTTGAGGCAGTCGAATAGAGAGATCCTGGAACATCTCGACAAGATTCGAAAACTTCAAATGTTGAGTTAGGTGTCTGTGGTCTAGTCCATTAACGTCATTGTAGCCACACAGCTCAAGGCGGGCGCATCTGGTAAGTCAATCGCTGAAAAGAAATACTCTCGGAAGATTTGTCGACCAGCACCGAATTTTTCGTTGCAAAAATAGTTAGTTAAGTGACCTTTAGCGCATTACAACTAGGTATAAAAATACTCAAATTAAGACAGAAAAGGAATTTATACAGGCCGTCATATTACATTCATACATTAGCAACGCGTTGACGTGCCAGATTATACTCCCCAACTTGGCAATTCCACACAGAAATTATACCAAACATTCTATGTACGAGTATATAGTTAAATCTCACATATGTAGTCATGTAGCGGTCGAGTGGCGAGAAGATGCCTTTAGTATTGTTGTTCGCATTTATTTTTAAAATTTTTTCGCTTTCTTTCTGTCGTGGCATTTTCGGAGTGCTCAGCTGTTTTGGTTTAGCAACGACTGCGATTCAGGTATACGTAGGTTGCAGATTCTTTTAATGAGCAATTACCGTATCGCATATATAAAATTACTTAATGTTATTACATATAGCATATATTACAGGGTAGCTATATATATTTTATGGAACTTTTGTTGCCATGAGAATGTGCCTTATTATTTGAGTATTTTATGTATTTCACCTTCTTTATTTTCTTATTAGCATTAGTATCACGCATTATCAGATATTTCCTACAACAAACTGTTATTTCGGTAATTGTTATTGTGCTTTTAATATTTGTGACAAAGTGAGCAAACAGTGCAAAAAATATTACAAACGGGCAATGTTGTAATGCCCCAAGTACTCACTAATCCTAAGTGCTACACGGCGTATACGTAACAAATGGTGAAATTTTGGCTGTATTTTTTATAACCAGCTGTACTATTACAAAGCGTTGGTAAAGGAATCGAAACAGATGTAGCGTTGCATGTATTACAGTTCTAAGGACTTATAGAGAAATCAATAAAGCCATGTCTGTCCTTCTATCCTTTCTTTGTGCGTACGATAAGTTACGTAAATTTATAGATAGTGTAACGAAATTTTTGTAGAAGTGACTTTTGGCAATGGACAACATTCCACGCTAAAACGAACCTGCACGGTTTCATTGAAAACGTAGTTGGATACCCCGGATATTTGCGTAAGAGATCTCATCCTCACTTTTCATGCCCATTTTTTTAAATTCAATTATTCCTGCAGAACGCCGTGTTTAACTCAACGATTTTTATTTTATGAATTAAAAATTCGATTTGGTTTAAAAATCGTAGAGCAGAAAGTGTTTAAATTATGATATGGGGCATTCAAATGCCGGACCATTTTTTTTCTCAACGGAATAACTTAGATAGTAATATTTTGCATATGTTGTGTTTCTTTTGTGTGAAAACTTGGTCTGGAAAAATTTGTATACGTGTACCTTTTATGAACATGAAATGGTAATATAACTTTTGTCCGATGTTTGCAAGTATGAGAAGAAGAAGAGATAGACCCACCAATAAGTATACTGAAATGATCAGGGCGATGAGCTGAGTCGATTTATCCATGTCCGTCTGTCCGTCTGTCTGTTTGTACGCAAACTAGACCCTCAGTTGTTGAGATATCTTTATGAAATTTGGTGTGGAACTGCTATTTTGCATGAGATTAATCATATGTCGGAATCATCAAGAGCGGAGCAATACAACGCATAGCTCATCGATTGTTCCGATAAATAGGGTTTGGCCTTTGTATCTTTAAGTGATCAGTTTTGCAGAGTTTGTACTAATTGTTAGTAAGGATCGGACACTTAGAACCGCGATAGGTAATCATGAAAGGTATAAGGAAACAGTCGAAGACAGCCCTTTCCTTACTCTCTTTTAAAGTAATATAGTTTTTCGAACAATTTATTTATCTATTTAAAATTCAACTGCTGCAATATAATGAATTTTCGGTAACCGTAAACCAAATATGAGATGCAATTACAACCTATTCATCCCGAAACTATGCGATTTTAATGCCGTTTTAATTGCTATACAGGGTGGCTGATGAAAGCCGCTACCAAAAAAAAAGTAAATAACTTTTTTTCTATTTAATGAATCTGGTTAATTTTTCTTTTATTTTGCAGATTGACTTTTACATTTAACAAAAATGGATAACTGGGACACTGAAACAAGAATTTGGATTGTCCGCCGCTATCACGCACTGGAGTCCGTAGTTTCGGTTCAAAGAGAGTATAGGCGCACGTTTGGCGGCAATCCTCCGAGCAGATGGACCATAATAAGACTTGTACACAATTTTGCCGAGCATGGGACAGTCAACAGAAGACCTTACCATCGAAACCCTTCAGTTCGAACGGAGGAAACAATCGCTGCTGTAGCTGCTGCCATACAAAACAATCCACGTGTTTCGACAAGAAGCTTATCTGCTCAAATGGGTGTGAGCAGACAGTCATTACAGTCAATTATGCACAAAGATTTGGACTTATTCCCATATAAAATTCAAATGGCCAACAAACTGAACGCTGCAGACTTGCCGATTCGCTTGGAATTTTGCCAGAAGATGCTTCAAATGGTGGAAGAGGATGGAAACATGTTGAACTGTCTTTTCATGTCTGACGAGGCCCATTTCGATTTAAACGTCAACATAAACAAACAAAATTGTCGAATATGGAGTGCTTCCAACCCACAGATACTCCATGAGACGGAATTGCATCCACTTCGTGTCACAGTGTGGTGTGCAGTTTCATCACGCTGCATTGTCGGGCCCTACTTCTTCGAAGAAAACGGTCACACCGTTACGGTTACTGGAGACCGTTACTTGAGCATGTTGAGAGAGTTTTTCTATCCAGAATTACGCCGAATGAGAATTTCTTTCAACTCTGTGTGGTTTCAGCAAGATGGTGCAGCTCCTCATATAGCCCAACCTGTTATGACAGAATTGCGACGAAAATTTCCCAATAAGCTGATATCCAGAAACTCCACATTCCGTTGGCCACCCAGGTCGCCTGACCTTACTACACCTGACTTTTTCTTGTGGGGTTATTGCAAACAGGAAGTCTTCAAAGCAAAACCAACAAATTTGAATGAACTAAGGCAATCCATTCGAGAAACAATTGCGGCTATTCCTGTCTCAACTCTCCAAGCAGTAATGAACAACTTTTTGGTAAGATGCCGCACATGCATCGACGAGCAGGGGGGGCATTTAAATTCCATTATTTTTAAAACTAGTTAAGCTATATGTAATAAAATTTAATGAGCTTTAACATGAATAAAAGAAAAATGAATTCCATACACTGAAAAAAAAATTATTTGAGTTTCTTAATGTAGCAAAATTCATCAGCCACCCTGTATGTAATTAATTATCTGTTGTTTTTGCCGGCAACTACGCTGTTTTTGGTATTGCTAAAATTTGTTTAATTTCTAGCTAATAATTTGTACATGGGCGCCATTCTGTAATCCATATCTACATACATGCCCTGTAACGAAAATCTTTAGTTGTGAACTGCTCGACTACTAGTGCATTCGAAACCCTTACTTGATCGCCATAAAACAATTTTGTTTGTGAATTAACTGAATTAACACATAAGACCGATTAATTTATACTACTTTTATGATTCGTAGTTCCGAATTGTCTTTCTGGAAATTTCTATTTGCAGCAGCGAATCCATTACGCAATTAAGATTAAATTTTAATGCGTTCAACCTACGCTTTGTAGGGCTTCCTAGTATTACTCACGCAGCATCCAGTTACCCATTTAAAATTAAAGTTCCAATTCCTAAGAATGTTTTGGCTTGGATATGCAGTTCCTAGAACACTCAAGTGTTGCCTACGAAATTGGAATTAATTATCTGAGTTGTTTATTTGTTTTGAGTATAGGAAATAGGAAGCGAGTATGCGTGTTAGTGAGGCGCATTTTTTGTATTCGGTATTTGATTTTACAATGCTGGAATTTGGAAATTCTCAATGCTAAATTTAGACAGAATAAGCAAAGGAATTGCTTGAGAAATTTTCTTACCTAAAAATACATTAAAAATAAGTTAATTTATGTAAAAGAATTACGGGAATTATATCACTCCTGAAAAAGCTAGAGAGTCCAGCGAAAATTCGGGTTGGAATGGTGAAATTGAGTTTTCCATTTACACCAAACAAAAATGGTGAAAAAGCCCGGAGCAAATTCGTTTATATAATAAATCGCCTAGATATTGACTTATATATATCGAAATTTTCAGGAGGAAAGAAGAAATTGATTATGCCATGTCCGTCCGTCCGTCTGTTAACACGATAACTTAAGTTAATTTTGAGATATCTTAGTGGAATTTATTATGCAAGTTCCTTGGCACTCATCTCAGAGCGCTATTTAAAATGAGCGAAATCAGATGATGGCTACGCCCACTCTTTATACATAGAATATTTTCGAAAATACAGGGCGGCTGATGAATTTTGCTACATTAAAAAACACAAATAATTTTTTTTTCAGTGTATGGAATTCATTTTTCTTTTATTCATGTTAAATCTCATTAAATTTTATTAAATATAGCTTAATTAGTTTTAAAAATAATGGAATTTAAATGCCCCATCTGCTCGTCGATGCATGTGCGGCATCTTACCAAAAAGTTGTTCATTACTGCTTGGAGAGTTGAGACAGGAATAGCCGCAATTGTTTCTCGAATGGATTGCCTTAGTTCATTCAAATTTGTTGGTTTTGCTTTGAAGACTTCCTGTTTGCAATAACCCCACAAGAAAAAGTCAGGTGCAGTAAGGTCAGGCGACCTGGGTGGCCAACGGAATGTGGAGTTTCTGGATATCAGCTTATTGGGAAATTTTCGTCGCAATTCTGTCATAACAGGTTGGGCTATATGAGGAGCTGCACCATCTTGCTGAAACTACACAGAGTTGAAAGAAATTCTCATTCGGCGTAATTCTGGATAGAAAAACTCTCTCAACATGCTCAAGTAACGGTCTCCAGTAACCGTAACGGTGTGAAGTAGGGCGCGACAATGCAGCGTGATGAAACTGCACACCACACTGTGACACGAAGTGGATGCAATTCCGTCTCATGGAGTATCTGTGGGTTGGAAGCACTCCATATTCGACAATTTTGTTTGTTTATGTTGCCGTTTAAATCGAAATGGGCCTCTTCAGACATGAAAAGACAGTTCAACATGTTTCCATCCTCTTCCACCATTTGAAGCATCTTCTGGCAAAATTCCAAGCGAATCGGCAAGTCTGCAGCGTTCAGTTTGTTGGCCATTTGAATTTTAAATGGGAATAAGTCCAAATCTTTGTGCATAATTGACTGTAATGACTGTCTGCTTACACCCATTTGAGCAGATAAGCTTCTTGTCGAAACACGTGGATTGTTTTGTATGGCAGCAGCTACAGCAGCGATTGTTTCCTCCGTTCGAACTGAAGGGTTTCGATGGTAAGGTCTTCTGTTGACTGTCCCATGCTCGGCAAAATTGTTTACAAGTCTTATTATGGTCCATCTGCTCGGAGGATTGTCGCCAAACGTGCGCCTATACTCTCTTTGAACCGAAACTACGGACTCCAGTGCGTGATAGCGGCGGACAATCCAAATTCTTGTTTCAGTGTCCCGGTTATCCATTTTTGCTATGTGTAAAAGTCAATCTGCAAAATAAAAAAAAATTTACCAGATTCATTAAATAGCAAAAAAGTTATTTAATTTTTTTTTGGTAGCGGCTTTCATCAGCCACCCTGTACAAAAAAAAGATTATTCAGTACATAATACACTTATAAGGATACAATTAGGATATTAATGTTAAGGCAGAAAATAATTTTTTAAAGAAATTTTTGAAAATGGGTGTGGCTCCGCCCCTTTTACAGTGGATTATTGCACAAAACTTTTATTTATTGCCATAACTCCGGCAAAAATTGATTTATCGAAACGATATTTGGCGAAATCGGTTCATGTGCACGCCCTGTTTTTTAACATACTCTTAAAATTTTTTTTGTAAAATTTAAAAAGCGATATTTCTACAACCAAGCAAGCTATATCAATAAGATCTTGCACACATAACAAGCTTTTAAAGTGAAACTCAACCGCGACAAAATTTTGTGGATTTCGGGGAAGTGGGCAAGACGCCGCCCACTTTTCAGCATAAAAATTCTGCTAGGTTCAGAGGCAATTGCTTGTAGTTTGAACTAGATATTTCAATCTAAATTGGTCATTTGCTTTCCAATAGGAGGTAGTATACTCCTGCCAAAAATTAAGCAAATCGGATAACAAAAGTAAAATATCCGGGCAAGTTGTTATTATCCCACTGCAATAGAGAAGTTATATACCTTTTTTGATTATCATACCTTTAATGAACATGAAATTTTTGTAAGTATGAAAAGAAGAAGAGATAGGTAAACTGAAATAATAAGGTTGAGTTGACTTAGCCATGTCCGTCTTTCCGTCCGTGTGTCTATTTGAACGCAAAGTTTTCGAACATAAAATATGCATGTATTGGTATTTGAAAAAATGTGGTTAGCAATTGTTGATAGGGAAGCTATTTATATAAAAAAAATTAATGGTGGCCGCCGTGGTGTTGCGGTAGTGCTGCCGGCGTACCACACCAAAGGTCCATAGTTCGAGTCCTGGGACAGGTAACATCAAAAATGGATTGAAAAAGTTTTTCAAAACTGGGTCGCCCCTCGGCAGTGGTTTGGCAAACTCTCCGAGTATCTTTCTGCTATGGAAGGCTTCTCAGAAAAAATTCATCTCTTTTGTAGATGCCGTTCGAAGTCGACAAAATTCTGTAGGTCCCACCAATTTGTAAGAAAAAATTCAAAACGGCACACCCCAAATTGGAAGGGAAGCTCGGCGCAAAAATTTTTTAGGTGGTTTATGATGATTTACCTGTTGTATATCGCGCCATACATTTATATTTTTTTAAATTAATTTACCCCTCAAAACTCATAACAGAAGTATTTTTATCAGCTGGCTTTATAGTACGAGCAGAAAGGTATTAAAATAGACCTGCGTAAATTGGTATGCCATAATAGATCACTACTAGGTATATAATGTTCGGCTCCACCCGAACTTCGGCTTCCTTACTTGTTGATTTATGAAAATGAAAGGTATTTAATTAATAAAACACCAAAATTAAGTACATAAAAACATTTTATTTAAAAGTTTTGAATATTTTAAGGAAACTTTTCGAATTGTTGAATTGTTTTAAGTGATACTTTTATGCAATTTTTTAAATGAATAAGTTTTTAAAGTACCATGACTATAAACGAGCTCAAAGCCAATAATAATAATTTTTCCTTTTATTTATGAAAATTATTACTGTTTTAATTTTTTTTTAATAAGCAAAACTTTTAGAGACAATCGGCATAGCTTTTCTTATAGATCCATTTCGGAAGCTGCTAGACTTCTTCATCAGAGAAATATTGGCACGCTGTGCTAACCATCAAGCTAACAGAGTGCTAATTTTTGTGTCAGCTAAAATCCTATTTCGATTAACATTTACCAGAACATTGAGTGTGCACCGTGAGCGTGGATATTTGTTACTTGTGTACTTTTCTTTTTTGTACACAGTCCAATGTTCGTGCCCAACAACAAATCCATTCAATTATATTGTTGGTATAGAAACTTGTTTTTATCTTACCGATAAATTCAAAATTGGCATGTTGAAATGACACTTTTCTAAAATAAAAATCCGTGTTATATAATTTCTTCTTCCGTTAAGATGTTCTCTCTCTCTCTATGGCGCGATATACAACAGGTATATCATCATAAACCTCCTAAGAGATTTTTGCGCCAAGCTTCTCTTCCAATTTGTGGTGTGCCGATTTGAATTTTCCCTACAAATTGGTGGGACCTACAGTTTTTTGCCGACTCCGAACGGCATCTACAAAGGAGACGAATTTTTTGCTGAGAAGCCTGTCATGGCAGAAATACACTCGGAGAGTTTGCCAAACCACTGCCGAGGGGCGACCCCGTTTTGAAAAACTTTTTTCAAATCACTTTTGATGTTACCTGTACCAGGGCTCGAACCATGGACCTTCGGTGTGGTAGGCCGGCAACACTACCTTCACACCACGGCGGCCGCCGTGATGTTCTATTTAAACAAAAAAGGAAAAAAAAAGTATTGGAAAACTTTTGCTAGTGGGTGCGGTTCACTCACAACTTCTTGTTAGTTACTAGAAATCTCGGGATTGTAAGAAAAAAATCCCCTGATTTTCGGATGCTAAAATGGATCCCGGGATTGGCATGTCTCATGCCTATGCTTGTCACTGTTTGGTGTTTAGTGCTTCTGGTTTTCTATGCTACAAGCGTAACGATTTGTTTGAAATGTTAGCCCAAATTTATTTGCTCTGACAACTTATTTTTAAATAAATATTTCTTCTCCAAGCGGTTGGCTATTACTATGCTGCATGATCGCATGCGTACCGTCTCTGTAAGATAAAATACATCTTGATCTATCCATAATCCAAACCCTTCCAACAGAAATGTCGCTGTGATCTTCAAACCTGTCGAAACTGCAGGTTTCCTTGGACTCTCGTTAGAAGAAAGCTTAGCCTAACCTCTTTTCTACTGTTTTAACATTGAGGTCAATCTGGCATGTAAAAAAGGAGTAAGCTCAGAAGAAAGCTCTTGTAAAATAGAACTCAAATTAATATGCCTTACAACGAAAGTTGGCTGTCTTGTGTAAGCTCAAGCACATATTTTATTCAAGCAGTATTTCGTAATACTCGTTAAATTGAAATATGACTCATAACTTAACTTTAATCTTAAACAAACAAAATAAAATAGAGCTTTAAGCTGTATCCTTGAACTGTAGTTCAATGCCATGTAGTCATCGCAACACTAAGCATACACAGTTGAGCCAAATGTGCTGCTTATGATTGAACTCTATATCCTGTGCTGACACGAGCTTCAACTCAGAGCTTAGCTCGTTTTCGTCTATGACACTCTTCACCTGCCTTTCCAGAAGATATGTCAATGCTTTTGTCCATGCCATACCAGTTTTTTACTCACTGCATCATGTCCACGCCCTTGTAGCTCTGTACTCATACAATGCTACATTCCCAAAAGTATAGTAATTGTGGCACGTTTCGTGTTAAAAATAGATACCTAATAAAAACCAATTTGTTTACATTCAATAATAACACTAAAGTGTGCCATAAACTTAAAATGAAAATTGAATTTAAATACAAAAGCTTTATGAAGCACAGCAATTAAGGAAAGCACAAAAATTAAAAAGACATTAGAAAATTAATTGTCATAATAGAGATATGTATGTATGTATTTGTTTGCTTAGAAATATGCTTATAGCTGCTCCGAGTTCAGCTTTGGGTGCTGCGAAAGGTATGACCTTCTTTCATTTGTAAAGCCTTAGGTCTGAGGTTGTTTGGCGTGGATGTTTTACGGGTTTCTGGGTTTGTATGTCGTTTACAATCCCTGGATTACCTATCGGATTTTCTTCGCCCCTATTGAATTTGTATGCCATTCCAAATATTTAGCTTATAATAGCTCTCCAGCCATCATTTGACTTCGAATATTTTTCTCATAGAATTGTTTGTAGAAGTTGAATGAATCAGTATCCCTACATATAGGTAATGAGTGCTGAAATAAGCGATGAGATTAAGTGCAATATCTCCACCAGTTTAGGAGATATAATGATTAAAATTTACTAAGTCTACTATAAGTTCTGACACGCATCGACCTGTGATCTGCTTTTCTAGTAAAGCATACATTTTAAATTAAAATTCAGTAGTCCACAATTACGTCACAGGTCATAGATAGTTTTTGGAAAAGCCTCCAGTTTATATAAAGTTGCAATTCGGCATAGCTAGGAATTTATTTGGTTCAAGTTACTGATACTTTATATCGACTGCTGAGTGGAACATCTCCCTATTTCAAAATATTTTTCAAAAACGCCCTATATCAGAATTTGTTTGAATAACACTCTATTTAAAAATATAATTCAAAAACGCCCTATCTGAGAATTTAATTCAAAAACACCCTATCTCAGCTAAAATTGTATTGAACTTTCGTTCAGATAAAGCGTTTTCGAAACTCATTCTGAGATAGGGCGTTCTTAAACCAAAATTTGAAATAGGGCGTTATTGAAAAAAATTTTGAGGTGGGGCGTTTTTGAAAAATATTTTGAAATAGCGTGATCTTGAACTCAGCAGTCGATGTATGGATATACGAGGTGTGCTCAAAAAGTATCGCGAATTTTGTGTTTTTTCAAAAATTATTTATTTATTCATGAATATCTATTTTGTCCCCTTCAAAGTAATCCCCATGAGATATTATACACTTGTGCCAACGGTTTTTCCAATCTTCGAAGCACTTCAAAAAATCATTTTTTTGTATCTTGTTCAGCTCCTCCTTCGATGCCGTCTTTATCTCGTCAAGAGAAGCGTAACGTCGTCCTTTCATGGGCCTCTTCAGTTTAGGGAACAAGAAAAAGTCACAGGGGGCCAGATCTGGGGAATACGGTGGCTGGGGCATCATTAGTGTGTTGTTTTTGGCCAAAAAGTCGCGCACAAGAAACGATGCGTGAGCAGGGGCGTTATCGTGGTGCAAAAGCCAATTTTTGTTCTTCCACAAATCCGGGCGTTTCTGGCGGATTGCTTCGCGTAAATTGCGCATAACTTGCAGGTAATATTCCTTATTGACCGTTCTTCCTTGTGGCAAGAACTCATGATGCACCACGCCCCTGCAATCGAAGAAAACTGTCAGCAAAACTTTCACATTCGACCGAACTTGGCGCGCTTTTTTCGGTCTTGGTTCGTGCGGCAGCTTCCATTGAGATGATTGAGCTTTGGTCACGTCATAACCATAAACCCACGATTCGTCACCAGTTATGACCCTCTGGAGCAAATTTGGGTCGTCGCGGACAGAGTTTAACATCTCATTAGCAATGTTCATGCGATGCTGTTTTTGGTCACAATTGAGCAATTTTGGTACGAATTTCGCGTAAAAATCGAAGACGATCCAAAACCGAAGCAAGCAAAGCAGCTGTCAACAATTAACTGAACATTCAAAATGGCCGAGCTTGTCGGCATAAGTGAGAGACATAAGTACCAACATAACGCCACAAAAAATTCGAAATTCGAATATACGTAACCAGCGAAAATTCAAAATTCGCGATACTTTTTGAACACACCTCGTATATGCTATATATCAAAAAACTTTGGAAAGCAAGCGATACCAGGACCAAATAAAAGTTAATTAGCTAGATCTTCGAAACTGTATACCTTTCAGTACCAGCAGAGGAAAAAGGAGAAGAACGCGAGTAGCAATAGAAATTTGAGACGTAGAGGAGGTGTTTAAGGATAATGAAGAAAGTAAAGAAGAGTAACCAGATATGGAAGTGGGGAAAATCGAAAATAGAAATAAGAAGGAAAATATAGGAATAAATTATGAGGAATCGCCGAATGGGAAGGGAGAAAGAGAGGTCAATTTGTTAAATGTAGGCAAGGCAAATTTTAGGCAGGACAACATTTTCCGGGTTTGCTAGTTTCTTATAACAATATACAAAGCATTTAAGAAGAATCCTCAGTGCTTCTAAGCTTATGAAAAATTCCTTAAACTTCACAAAAACGGGGCGAAAATTTTCAAATTGGAGGCAAAAATTTCAACATTTCTTAGCATGCAATGTTACATATGCGCTTGCCCTAGGTTTTCAAATTGTATTCGAGAAAAACTATGTAAGAAAGTGCCAAAAATCAACAAAATTTTTAAGAGTCTTGTCATTTAGACCAAGAATTTGATAGGTTAGAGTTTGCATACTGAGAAATCATTTTCAAATTCTTGAATAAAATTCTCTCCTAGGTTTTAGAAATTTGAAGGAATTTGAAAAAATTTTTATAAATGAATTATCTATATTTTTATGTGAAATTAACATACAAATTTTAAGTGAGAGTTTTTGTAACATTATATATATTAGAACGATTTTCCGTCATTCCTTGTCAAATTTGATTTTGCAACAAACCGGTTTCAGCGTTCCGCCATCTTCAGTGTTTCTTCTGATTTAAATTGCTTTTTAAATATGTATTCTAAAGCTTGTAGGCGTCTTTATGAAATTAAATTTTGAGAGTGTTATAGTTATCAAATGCACTACTCGTACATACCTGCACAACATTTTACAAATTTAGATGTCATGATATTTTTTTAAGAAATATGTGAACAAACAAAATTTTTGCAGAAATTAAAGGCAATAAATGGGTAAAGCCAAGCTCCAGATAAAACAAAAACGAGATATTACCAGCTGTGTCTTCTCCGTAAAAAGATCTCTTATCACAGAAATATTTACGACCTTTGTTAAAAAAACTGTGGATTTTAAAGAGAAAAAAAACATATCTCAATTCCATACATTTACACTACAATTTTTACTTTTAAAGCGCTCTACTGAAAAATTTTAAAAAATTGCTTTGGTTTTTTTTACGTATTGCCACAGAAATATTTACATACTAGGGATGCAGTTTTTTGTATTTTTACAATCCCGAGATTATTCCGACATTTGGTTATACGCTATTCACCAACGGTTGAGTTTCAAGAAACCATCTTTTCAGCATTTAGCAAATGACTAGATTTTTTTTTTTTTCAATTTCTTAATTAAATCGTAGGATATTTCATTAATAATAAAGCAAAATCAATTCGATATCAATTTTTTTAAATTTCTGAAGCATTTTTTTTAGAACTCTCGAGGAATTTGTTTTGTGCAATAAATGGACCATTTTGATGAGCACATTTTTTGTAGATAGAAGGTGGGATATATAAGTATTAAATATATGTATATATAAGTATTAATATATGTACAAGGTGGCGCAAAAGTAATCCTCCTATCAGAAAATGCTATAAGTTTTGCGATTGGCCCCTAAAGTCAGTTCTGTTTTGATATTTGTGTAGTAAACACATGCGAAATACACGTTAATAAACAATGTTACGCTACACTGCTCCAGAACGCGGAATATTGCTGACTATTTATTTGACCAATAATCGGTCGGGGCCAAACGGTTACTGTGAATGGTGAGCGCTACAGAGCAATGATCAACGAGTTCTTTTTGCCGCAACTTGATGAATTGGGATTGGAAAACATGTGGTTCCAACAAGACGGTGCAACAGCACACACTGCACGTGCCACAACCGATATGCTGAACATCGGAAGCTTACTTTTGCGCCACCTTGTATATTGGTTACGCTGGACTCACATTTCCATGTTACTTTAAGTAACACAAGCAACAAAGAAAATTAAAAATATTGAACATCAATTAAGGTCATACTTGCAACTAAACTCCACATGTTTAGCGTTTAGTAACACATTTCCAATTCCGAAAATCCCGTGCTTTTTTTCTTGCTATCTCATAATATTTTTGGCACATAAAAAATCATCGCTATTGCCAGCTCTAATGTGAGTACATAGCTAAACATTTTAAAAAGGCCATCGCAAACTCTTTAGTACGGATTCCTAAATACCCGTCACAAGTTACTAACAATCATATATGTATATGGATATGTATATGTTGACGGAGAAGGTCAAATTGTTTTGTTATAATTCAGCTAAAATAACTTATTTTGGTTGTTTAAAATTTATATTACAGCCAGCCGAGTTGGTCCAGGATAGCAGACTCAATCGCTTGCATGTGCTCTATGACTACAAAGAAGGAAGTGCGTTGCATTGTTGAAGATTAATTGGCTTAAATATATGCATGTATGTGTGTTTTTTTTTAGTTCCTAAAAGATTTGGAAACATCTCCAATTGCACACAGCCATAAAAAAAAATATTGCAGTTTTGTAAAGCTTATTTGATTTGATTAAAGTTCTTATAACATGAGTGTCGGAAACAATATTTCAATAAGTCTTATTTTCCTGTAAATAAAGCTTGTATAAGGAATAATAACAAAACACCCAACTAAATCAGCTTCGTTTCCTAATTTTTCCAATCGCATGCCCTCGAGGGAGAATTTGAAAGAAGCTCACCTTGAACTGGGCTCTGGTAAACCGTTTGACTGGCGAAATCATCAAATCTGGATGGGAGAATTGTGGAGAGCAGACAATTGAATTGGCGCATCCTCCAGGCAGAGGTCAATGCCATCAAAGAGGCGGTAAAGGAGTCCTGTACATCACTGTCACTGTTAGAGAGCTAAACAGCCTACGATTGAGGGCTTTAAGCTACTCAGTGGTGTAGCTCGCGGCTGCTTTAAGCTTCTTTTCTATAAAAGATTACAAGTTACTTGGATGCCAGAGCATTGCACAAATCGTCCACCGAATCTCTTGTGGCTGAAGGACCCTAGGAATCGGCTATCTATAGACTCCTTCTGGATATGTGTGCTTCGGGTTAACTTGGCAAAGTTTTGGCCACGCACCGCGAGATCCTTCTGACCAGTTGTCAAAGCGAAGAAATTAGAGAAACTGTAGGGTTCATTAAGGACATTTAATTATGATAAAAGGAATGCCAGAGTTGAGATCATGATGTGCCCTTTGGTATATTTAATAACTCGACTTGTTGAGCTTATTATTACTTCATGCTAAATTGCTGTGCTTCAACAACCTAAGTCTTAAGAACCTTTCTGTCCAATAACTCAGGCGTCACCTCATCTGTTGTGGCCATCGTTCAAGCTTCTGCGCCACATAACAGGACGGATATGATAAGAGACTTACAGAGCGTGATTTGTGTACGATTTGTCGTCTACTCCGTTCAATGTAGCACTTGTTGTCGATAGGGATTATAATTTCAGCTTCTTGACTGTTTCGTTGTTAACGCTTGTGACAAAAGTCTGCCAACCCCTGCGGGTTAGGGGTTTAAAATATGCCCGAGGTAGGCATACCGGTCGTAAGAGGCGACTAATATGCACAAAGGTAATGACGTGCAACTCGATGGTTGATCTACGGATATGATGCCTCTCACCTCTCATTACCCATCTTATCCTTCCTTACGGAAGGAGGGGTGACATGACCTAAAAGGTTTCACTGGTCATAAGTCGCTACCACGACAGTCGGGCAGTACCGCAAGGGAGTACCGGAGCGTACCGGGTTCAAATCCGGCCGAGGACTGTTAATTCGACAACACTCCCCAAAACCTTCGGGGAGTGTTTTTGTCGTTACCACAACAACAACAACAAAAGTCTGCCCGGTTACAAACGGGTAGCAGTGAAGAATGGTATGGCTGTGAAGATGCAAGAGCGCTGACTCCCTCTCTGATGAACTGACAAAAAACTTGTAGGTCCCTTCTGAAGGAAACCTCGCCATTTATTTCATCAGAGGTATATCGCACCAAATTATTATTATACCGTCGTAGAATGCAGAACTGACGTCGGAAGTTTTTCTAATAACCGTTCACACAGTTTTTTGCTGGCTTTATGCATACATGAAAACTGTTAATTTTTGGCTTGAATCAGCCAGTTAACAGGCAAGTAAAAAAAGAGTTGCCTTCCAGGCAGCAAATGTCAGCTGCCTCAGATTCACGTACAAGCATGCACACATGACTACTCATTCACTCAACCCCAAATGTATGCATCCCTGCGATGAGTCTTCGATTAATCCTGGATGGGTAGCATGGATTTTGATCTCTTTACATTGAGCACTAGAAGACTTATAACAAAATGAGTTCGAGTTTAGTCCTTATATCTCCGAAGCGAGTTGAGATATTCAACTTAACCATATCGCTTATTGCAGCATTCATTAGTATCTCTTGTTTGAAACCCCTCTTGTAGTAACATATTTTGGGTCACCTTGGTCCCCATATTGGTTGATAGATCCGAAACCGGTCGAGTTATCAAAATAAGTGATAACTTAAAATTTAAGCTGGACGTCTAGTAATGTAACAATGAAATTGTATTCAATTCTATTAAGCAGTTTTTGAGTGATACGCGCCCAAACATACATACATATAGACAAAAACTATTACTTTGGATTCTATTGGCTCAAATATGCAAACATCGACCTTTTACAATTTTAGAGGTGTGTTCTAAAGCGACTATGGGCCGTTTTCATTATCTCCGGTTAGCGCTAACCGGGATTTAACTGACGTAAGTCGTTCGGTAAACTGCCAAATTAACCCTCGAGTAGCATTGATCGGCTATTATGGAAGCGGCTTTAAATGTAAGCTTTGGTTCCTGATACTCTCTGGTAATAACATTTTGTTGCCCAAGAGGACTGCCCTATGGGTTCACTGTCTACTAGGGTTGTGAATAAAATTTAGATTTTAATCGACTTTTTTACTGTCGAATTTTTAAAACCTTTTTTTTTTTTATTAATAGTAAACGGCGATTTTAAATAAGTCATCTATACGAATTAAACATTTTAAATAGATTTTTATAAATAGTGCAATCTCTATGACTAATGAAAGAATTTGTAAAACTATGAAATAAAAAAAAACTAAGCGGCTAAAAATTTGAGCCTAAAATTTCAACTTTTTAAATTATGCCAGTTTTCAAAAAAAAATGGGCGTGAAGAAAGGAGTTTCAATTTTAAACCATAAATGTCTTAACGATGAAAAAAACTTAATAAACATTTGTATCATTTCCCAGGATTCGAACCGACGCTCCCCGGATCAGAATCGTCTACTCTACCCACTTAGATACGGCGCACTCAAAACTGAACCAACGAAAGGTTAAAAAGTTAAGTTAAAATATTTAACCGTGTAAGGAATATGCATTTTTAGTAAAAAAAATCGATATATTAACAAACATCGATTATTTTTTTTAAAAATCGATTTTTCTCGGTGTAGGGTTGTTTATTATAATTTTAAAATACGTTTTAATAATGATTATTTATAAGATCTGTACTTTATATTTTTGTGAAGATCAGTTTTCTAACTTTTATATTTCATTTTAAATTTTTGATATGCTTAAAAATTTTTCATTTTTGATTATTCAATTTCAATTTTTAAATTGAGAAAATGAAATTATATTAAATATTAAAAAAAAAATTTTTTTTAAGAACATTTAATAGGAACACCTTGGATCTATCTCTGAATAAAAAAATTGGTTGTGGATTAATCGATTTTTCCGACTCGAGGTTATATCCTACTGTCCTATCCCTCTAAAATTGTCTTAGCCCAACTTTACCTATAAGAGATAAGTGCTTACAAATTATAGACCTTTGTAGCCGAAAGGGCTTAGTCGCGGACCACTCTCTTTAGAGATTACTGATTTTATTTTTTGCCATGTATAATATGCAAACCATTGGATGAGTATTTAATTGAGATATACATATGTATATGTGCGTGTGTATGTGTGCTATTTGTTAGCATACAAAATGCAAACGGATATTCAATGCCTCCGGGTTATGCTAAGGTTATGACTTGGGGTTGCATCTTTTCGGACATTTTGCCGGCGGCTGCCCCGAGTATGTTTTACATGCTTCTGTGTATGTGTACGGTCTAAAACTCTTATTTGTATTTGTGTGGTTTTTGTGTAAATTGCTCGCTGTGGTTTTGCATTACCGCTACTACGCATAGTTTGTTGTTAGTGTTGTTGCAGTTGCTTTAGGGCATTTGTTTCAGATGCTTTTGTTCTACAGCTTAACGGTTCTAAATATGTTAAAGACAACAGCGGCGTTAAAGTTTTCAACTTAAATTTTAAATGTTTCCTTTTCAAAATTTTCCATTTTCATTTCGCACAAACTTCCGAATTCGTTTAGATGTGTTGGTTTGCAAAGTTTATGCGTTGGGGCTGTAGTAAAAGGAATTTGTGTTTGGACTTTTCTGCCACTTTTATGGAAGTGGTGGAGGCAATGCTGAAAATGACAAAAATTATTTGCGCTAATTTGTTTCTTTAAATTTTGTTAACATTGTGAGGGAAGGAGTCAAGTTTTGTCCTTTGGAAATTATATGAAATTTTTGCATGTATGTAGTTAGCTAACACACATATTGACCTTGAAAGAAATGCCAACTGTGAAACAGTTTAGATTCTATTTTTGTGACCATAACAAAGCACTCTAAGAATCCCTTCTTCGCGGTGGCAGGTTTCAACTTTTCCTAGTTTTTTACAACAAAGACTGCACGATTATGGCTCCCGGAGGAGCCCTGTATTAATGAGCTCCATAAAAAGACCTAAAATTATCTCTCCGGCCTCTCCAGCTTTTGGCAACACAATCCGAACAGATCCGGCACATTTAACTAAGTCGTTCTATCACTGAAATCATAGGCGGACTGTCAGGGACATCCACAGCCAGTCGGTAGACGCTTATGTCTGGTCTATGCCAGCGAAACCAGCTATTAACATCCAACCACCAGAAAGAGCTAAAAACGGGAGCACCCTTCCCAAAGAGACTAGAGTGAACTTCGATCCGTATAAACGACTCATCAACACCAATATCAATAACAAATCCTGTTAAAACTGATAGCTTCCTCGGACTTCATGAGGACGATTTTCACATTGGTCGTGTCCACTAGGCAGGGCGAAGAAGAAAAACAACATCAACAATTAGTTGTACTAAAGGCGGCCAAGCGCCCTTCGTCTGGCCTTCTCAAATTAGTTGGGTCCCCTTACATGCTCTGCTGCTTTAATGATAGGACGTCTTTATTCAAATTTTGGCAGCATCCCTTGCCCTTTCATCTTCGGGCCGTTTTAAGCACCCCGCTTCGCTGTCCATTGAATTTCCTTTGATACTCCATGTTAATGCAGCCCATTTTTATAGGAATTAATGACAGTTAGCCTTACTCTTGGGTAAGTGAGGGCCGCTCCGCCAGGCACGCGTTTACTTTGTGATTGTAGATAAAGAAAAGTAAAGCACACAGTACACACAAACTCGTTTACGCAACGTATTGTTGTTGTGATCCTATGCCGATAGAAGAAGGGAGTGACGCTAATAAGCACTTCTAAATGCTAGATTAGAAAAGACGTACGAGTGCTACTCCTATCAGGGTATCAAACTCTTTCTTGATCCAAATCACCAATTTGTTGCAGACAAGATCCACTCATGCGCTTTGAGTGGAAAGCGTGCCGTAGAGATATTGTTAACGATATAGTTCCGGAGCTTTCTTTTTTTTTTAAATAGTGCCTAACGTTCTTAACGATTTTGGTCGTCCAACATAGCCTTTCTTTAAATATTTCCAATCCTTCATATCATTCATCTCCTCGAATTTATGTGAATATTTTATTAACTTACCGTAACTATAAGTATTTGACCGAATTTATAGCAATCATCTATTACTGAGTGAAAAATATATTTGTCAGTTTTGGTGAATTTATTGTGACAGCCATTAAAACGCTTAAGTGAGAACACATGCGTGCTAGAGAGCAGTCCTTTGATGGATACTCTGCTTGGTTTGCACGTAACTATCTGAGCTCAAGAATCATAAATAAACGAAATGCAAGCATACAAATTATTTAATATTGTATTAAACCATTACTATCATTGTTGTTGTCCCTCACCTTTGCTTTGCTTGAAGCTTCCTTCTACAGGCACTTGTAGATTCTCGGCTTATACCTTCGCAAGCACGAGCAGATGACAATAAAGTAATATGCCCGTCCTTTATGACTCCACTGGAATTGCTGGAGGGAAGCGTAGGTATTGGAGTTTTCCTTCATTTTTGTGTATCTCAAATTGTATTGCTTTATTTTTGCAGAGTACTTACATATTTTTATATGCATACATATGTACAAAATATATATAAAAAACCTTATCCATTTTGAAACTAGTTGCAAAAGAACGCGGGATAGCATAATGAAAAATGTTTAATGAGAATCTATTGTAATGGTTCTATGCTAATTATGTAACTGGAGTATCCTCTTAGGAGATATATTGATCATTAGTCTACTCCAGGCTGCAATAAGATCACTTAAAGTTATTTCTGTTAATTTCAAAGTTTTTAAAAGACCTGGTTATACATGCAGAATTTGTATCAGCAATGTGCTTATGATATCTTATAAAACAAGATAAAATAAAATGAAATCAAATAAAGCTAAATAAAATAAAACAAAATAAAGTAAAATAAAGTGAAATAAAATAAAATAAAATAAAATAAAATAAAATAAAATGAAATAAAATAAATAAAATAAAATAAAATAAAATAAAATAAAATAAAACCAAATGAAACAAAATAAAATAAAAAACATAGAATAAAATGAAGTAAAATAAACAAAATAAAATAAAATGAAACAAAATAAAATAAAATAAAACAAAATGAAACAAAATAAAATAAAATACAATAAAATAAAATAAAATAAAATAAGATAAAGTAAAATAAACCAAAATAAAACCAAATGAAACCAAATAAAATAAAAAATATAGAATAAAATAAAATAAAATAAAGCTAAATAAAATAAAATAAAATAAAACAAAATAAAATAAAGGAAAAAAAATAAAATAAAAGAAAAAAAAAATAAAATAAAATAAAATAACATAAAATAAATTAAAATAAAATAAAATAAAATAAAATAAAATAAAATAAAATAAAATAAAATAAAATAAAATAAAATAAAATAAAACAAAATAAAATAAAATGAAACAAAATAAAATAAAGGAAAATAAAATAAAATAAAATAAAATAAAATAAAACCAAATAAAATAAAATGAAATAAAATAAAATAAAATAAAATAAAATAAAATAAAATAAAATAAAATAAAATAAAACCAAATAAAATAAAATGAAATAAAACAAAATAAAATAAAATAAAATAAAATAAAATAAAATAAAATAAAATAAAATAAAATAAAGAAAATAAAAAACATAGAATAAAATAAAGTAAAATAAACAAAATAAAACAAAATAAAATAAAATAAAACAAAATAAAACAAAATAAAATAAAAGAAAATAAAATAGAATCAAATGAAATAAAATAAAACATAAAATAAATTCTCCAAGTGGTTTTTAACCAAATTGGCAATTAACGGGACAATTTAGAAGCAAATACCTCTTGGCAGAGACCACACTTTATAAGTATCTCAACATACCTGCCCTGACTAGTAGTCTAAAATAAAGAGCGGTATCGAGAGGTGAGTATTGGATGTTGTCTAATGGATATATACGCTCTGGACAAGGAGTTGATCCTATCGGTATGCATTGTTTACAGCAGACAAATGGCGAGCCCTTTCATAGCAAAGCTTAATCGGAATTCTTTTGCAACCCGCTTCCAAAATAATGCTTTAATTAAGACACATGCTACATGCCCAACTATCTAAAGAGTAAATTATAACCATAAGCATTTTGTTTTGCTTTCTATAAATCATAAGGGAACTTGAAGTGCGTCTAGAAAACATTAAATGGAATTTATGATTCTATGATGCAGACTGAAGTGCCGCAATGGTAAACATGCAAACATTTCAAGCCATTGCTAATATTTACAATGAAGCAATATTGTTTTCAAAATATAAAATATCTAAAAGCAATTCATTTTAAGTTAAATTGAGCGTTGGTATATGCAATATTTATGTTTCCCTTTTATGCTCATAAATAATTTACTTAAAAGCAATGAAAAATTATTTAAGCCGACTCAGCGGAAAAAGAGTAGAAAAATTTATTATCATATGATTTTTTGAATGTGTGTGCTTTTATTGCTCTGTATATCTACCTATATATTTTGTGATATGATGATTTCATTGTTGTTGGAAAAATTCACTAGGAAATTTCGGCGACAACTACGTCTGTGATAATGGACTAATCGTTTTGAGCAAATATTCAATTTCTGAAAATTCAGTTATTGCGCTTTGCTTGCCACAAAATATTTGAATATTACAAAATAAATATATAATGCAATAAAAACTGTTTTTTTGTAGTTATTTTCGTTAATATTGAGCTTTGTATGAACATTTTCCCGATAAGAGCGCACTAGATACTTGATTTAAAATATGGAAAAAAAACTGTAGGTTTCGCCAATTTGTAGGAAAAAATTCAAATCGGCACACAAATTGGAAGCGAAGCTCGGCGCAGAAATATTTTAGGAGGTTTGTGATGATATACCTGTTGTATATCGCGCCATGCATTTATTTATTTTAAATAAAATGAAATAAAATAAAAGAACATCAAATAAAATAAAATAAAATAAAATAAAAAAAAATAAAAATAAAATAAAATATAATAAAAAAAATAAAAGAAAATAAAGTAAAATAAACCAAACTAAAATAAAATGAAATAAAATAAAATAAAATAAAATAAAATAAAATAAATTAAAATAAAATAAAATAAAATAAAATAAAATAAAATAAAATAAAATAAAATAAAATAAAAGAAAATAAAATAAAATAAAATAAAATAAAATAAAATAATATAAAATAAAATAAAATAAAATGAAATAACATAAAAAAAAAAATAGAATAAAAAAAAAAATAAAAGAAAATAAAATAAATTAAAATAAAATAACCGGACAGTGTGCGCTGCAGTTAATTGCAGGAGAACTTCCTGATTACCCGTGGTCTGATCTGTAAAAGATAGGCCACAAGTAAGCTCTGCCTTGACATTACTTTTTGCAGGATACTGTGATTCTCAAGCTCATTCATCCGCAATGATCAGCTTTCTTAAGAGGCACTGTTTAATGAAGACCTTTTCTGGTTCGATTGCACCGAATACTACGAGGTGGAGTCAATGCGGAACTTCATTTTTAGCTGTCCAGAACTAAACGGATGAACTTCGGCCTTTCATTATTCGGTTTCGAGTCTCAGGAGACCCAAAAGGTCATCAATTACTTTTCGGTAGTGGCCGTACAAATATTTTTAAAGTTTTTTAAATGGTACAGCATATTTAAATAATTAAAAGCATTAATTGAATGCTTAAAATCAGAAGTTTGTTACACAGCTGCTGTACGGTTTGTACAGTCACAAAAACTGGCTGTGAAATATAAACGTGAGAATGTGCCACATGGAATGACGTATAAAGTGTTATGTTTCCATCAAAAAGGTGCTCTAGCGTTGCCACAACTTTAGCATTCAAACACCAACAGAGACATCAACACCATCCACGCCATCAGAGCCATCAACGCCAACGATACAAAGCCATCAACCAAAATGATATTATTAAAGTAATTTGAATACTAAATACTGGGAATGATGCGCCAAAAGGCCAGCGATAGCTACCACGGCATATGGCGCTTTTTGCTGTTTTTACATTTGTTGTAGCCAATCTGTTGGTATTCACTATTGCTGGTGAGCATTTCAATTTCGTGGCACTTTTTTTGTTGCAATAAAATAATAGCATTTCAATTGTACAAATTCGCTTTTTTGTGTTGGTGGCAGCAGCAAAAAAAATATATATTTAAATTTAAACTTTAAAAGTTAAAAGCTTTAGAGAAAAACAAGTAAGGGAGTACTGGTGTAAATGAACATTATATACTCAGCTGAGAGATTTAGCAAAAAAAGGTGGAGTTATTTTATTCTTGATATAACCCAAGCATATATTGAAATTCTTTCGTCAATGCTTGATATCGTATTTTAAAATCTACACGGATGGAGTTCGTATGTGTTTTATACGTTATTACTATGGATTGAAACGTAATGTAGGCATGGTTTTCAGTCAATTGATTTGATCTTTTACAGTTTTATGGCTACAAGTACTGGCAAACACTTTCACTGATTTAGAAAGTTTTTTATATAGCTTAAAGATAATTATTTTCGATTATAGCAGGAAAAAATAGCAATTGCGAGCTCAAACGTGGGAGTACCACGCCTACCTAAAATTTGTTTTAATAAAGTTAAGTTTAGTCTTTTGATTTCAGAGATATCGCTGTTCCAAAATTTACTATTATCGGAAGTGGTTGAGCTAGACACTTGAAACTTGGAACATTTTTCAGCACTCGGTGGTACATGAATCGAGTTATATGAAACATATTTTTTCTTTTCAATCAACTTCCTCGTAAGCTATAGCATGGAAACTTGTCACATAGATCAACAATTAAAGATAATGGAATACACTGTACACAAAACTCCGCTGGGTGGTCCATTGATCCAGATAACTTAGAATTGTTGAAAAGTAGGTTGTGTCTTGCGATCAAGTTTTAAGTAGCTTCCCGGTGAGCTAGAGACTTGAAACTTAAGCCATAATTCAGAGAATGGTGCAAATTAAACATTTGATGGAAAAAAATTTCTATAGAGGGGGCACGGATCGAGCTATTTCCTTTCGCTTTAAATCAGGAACTCCGTAATAGATAGTTGACTAAATTCCCGAAAACCTAGCGACAACTGAATATAGATTTCAGGGCACAGTGATAATGCAATTTGTAGGAAACAAAACTTCGCTAGGTGGCGCTCTGATCGAGCCAACCAAAAGTGCCTGAAAAACGAGGGAATATTTCTATCGGTTTTTGGGTAACTTTCCTTTGAGCTAAAGACTTGAAACTCCAGTGGTAATTCAGACCCCGGCGAAAATGCGATATTCGATCGAAAAAATTCAGCAAGGTGGCGCATGCATCGAATTATTTAGAAAATTCGTTAAAAATTGGGAATAGGCGATCGCTCAGCACTCAATCTTGCCATCGATTTTGGAGACACTAATATAAAAGTCGTCTTTAAAATTTTGTTATCATCTTTTTATCTCGCATTTATTCTTACAACGATGGATTTGAGGTAAACATAACTGCCTTCTTAGATTTTTCGCAGAGATAGTATATTCATCTATTATCATTTACAATTTTTATGTTTGTTAAAGTTTAGCCGATTTCGGCCTCCTGCACATTTCCTGTATTAAGTGTAGTCGTGTACCAAATTTAATAAGCATACCTTTAAAGCTTTTTGATTACTGATTAATATTATTTGTAAGCTACTATCTATAACTAGATGTCTATCTCGATCCATCTATGAAGTTACGGGCTACCTATTGGGTTATACAATTAAGTACTTGGTTGCCATATCATTAGTTTCTTCTGATCCATACTAGTATAGAACATCTAAAGTGGCAGCATCTAAGTAGAAGAGCTTGAAATGTAGCGCATTAACTAGACTTAAAACTTCAGCCAAATGGGTCAAGTCGTTTCCGAGATAATAGCGAATAAAAATAAATATAATGGGATTAGCTGGCAGTCCTAGGTGGTAATCCTAACTGGAAATATTTTTGTTGAAATAAATTTCGCTTGATATATATATTGGCAGATTTGACTAAATTTTTAATAATTTCAAATTTGTGGCAACCCTGTAAAAACTAACAAGTGGAAACAATTTTGGAGTAAAGATAGAAATGTAACATATTAACATACAAATGGGCCTAGTCGTTATCGAAATAAGCTTATAAATAAAAATGAGTCGGTGTTTTTTATAGGCGTCCGAAGTACTTAACCGTTCTTTATGAAATTTTCACAAAATATTCTTGGGTTCACTGGTTACAGCATAGACTATATAAAATATATATATAAAATTTCAGTTCATCATAACTCTGAACGTATTTGGTCTAAATTCATGATATTTTGATATATTTGTTATTTAGTCAAGATATATATAATTTGGAAAAGTGGTAGGTGCCACGCCCAAAAGTCTCTTTATTTTGTTTGTGCTTCATTAATGTCTAAAGTTTATTGTCAATTTCTCTATGAAACTTTCAAGACAGGTTCAGGAGTTCGCTGGGCGCGACACAGGCTATATATATTTTTTGGAAAAGTGGGATGTTGTTTGTCTTTCTTTCATGTTCAAAATTTATGGCCGCTCTCTGCAAACATATATAGTTTTTGAAAAAGCCCCCGGCTATATAAAGTTACAGTTCGGCATAGCAAGGAATTTATTTGGTTTAAGTTAATGATATTTTAAAGAAAAATGAAGATGGTAAAGGAGAGTAAAGGTATTTGGGGGTGGGGAAAGCAAAAGTAGGCCAGTCAAATTTTAGGCAGGACAACGTCTGGCGGGTCTGCTAGTAGCAAATAAAAAAATTAATAAATATACAAAGGTAAAGTGGCAACCCTATGTGTTAACCCTGAAAATAAATATTTTTGTTGAAACGAGATGCAAAATTGTTTCGAGACCGATGTTGGCATATCTCACTTAGTTTAATTTTTTTTTTTAAATAGTTGGCAGGTCCTAGTAAGTTGTACGCTATCTACATACAAAATCAGTTTCAGCCTTTTCTGAGATAGAAGTGGTTATACAAATATGCAAGAAAAGCTTGTTTAAAGTTATAAAATATATAGGCTAAATCTGCCCAGCTGAGTATAAAAAGCTTTAGAGAAAAACAATAAGAAATCCTCTTTTATTCGCTTCCAACATTGATTCACTTTGCTTTTTGTCGGCAATGCTGATTATAAAATTCCAACACAATTTGCCCTTTGCCACTTTTAGCGCTGCTATGGCCAATTATGCCACTGCCACCACATTTGCTCACACGTCATCGTCAAAAACAAAAATTGTGCCTTTCTAGTTGCTGGTTGCTATTGTTGTTGTCGTTGTTGTTGTTTTTACTGGTATTGGTTGGAATTTGACTTTTGACATATTCACGTTAATGCAAACCACAAGCGTGCGCTCAATCTGTCGACTTTGATGGTAACATTTATTGTGCTTTGTTGCTTTTGTTGTTGTAGTTTTAAAGCAACCACGTCACAGGGATGTGATGTGATGTTATAAGTATTCCATTTTCATTTTATATTCGTTTCGAGTATTCGTATTCATCTTCCAATTTCAATAAAAATCTGCTCTCTTACCAACGAGCCCTTTAATATCTGCTGGTACGAGTTTATTTTATTTATAAAGTTTCGCTGTACTAAATTTTCCTATACTAAATATATGTACATCTAACTAAATATGTTTATGTGTAATCGATCTAACTTCAATTTACTATTGTTGGCTTCTTTTACAGCTTCACTGATGTGCCTCAGTTACTTTGTGACACGTTTGCGATTCCCACAATTTCTGCGTGAGATTGCCTGGAAAGCAAAGTTACCATACAACATGTGTATGGTTTATACACATTAGGGTGCCTTAGTGGTTACAGGAATTCCCAGTAATGGATTATTTTTTAAAAGAC
Organism: Merzomyia westermanni; assembly: GCA_949987695.1. Lineage (NCBI taxonomy): Eukaryota > Metazoa > Arthropoda > Insecta > Diptera > Tephritidae > Merzomyia > Merzomyia westermanni. The sequence continues at coordinate 43,227,193 of OX465291.1, read as the reverse complement.
AACTCCCTGCCTGACTCCTGGGTACCTAAACTACTCCAAAGATCCATACCGACATCAATTTTCCGATTAAATACAGCAAGGTAATGGCATCCAACTCGATGGTTGATCTACTGATAGGATGCCTCTCACCTCTCATTACATGACCTAGAAGGTTCGACTGGCCATACGAAATCACTACACCGGCAGTCGGGCAGTACCGCAAGGGAGTACCGGATCGTACCGGATTCATATCCGGCCAAGTACTGTCAGTTCGACAACACTCCCCAAAACCTTCGGGGAGTATTTTGTCGTTACAACATCAACAACAACATTAAATACATCAGATTTTCTCTGCAGATGTCGCTTATGTAAAGAACATCCTAAAAGTAATAGAAAATATTGCTGAAGAAATTTTGGGAAGAGATATTTTTGGTTTTTAGACGATAAGACCACTTGACGCCTTCTAGTTTAATTCAAAGAATGTCTAGTAGAAAAGACTGTACTTCATCTTGGTCCAAGATCATAGATACATAGAGAAAAAATGCGTGGAAGATCAACTTGTATGGCAGGGTCCCGTATAAAGAACACATTGGCATACCAAATGCCACATGAAAACTACGACTTATCGTAAGGCAACATACAGTGAACTCAAACATGTCTCGGGGGAAGACAAACTTGGCCAAAATTGGATGGGAAATGTTCTCGAAATATGTATCTCTGTAAAAGGCAAGATATTGATAGCGCACTGTCTCATTTCATTGGTAGGCACACAGAGAGAGTCTAGGCGTTTTGTTCCGCAGATAGTTAAATAAGTGTAAGAATGACAAAGAAGAAGAAACAATTGGACGCTTTATCCGTGAGTATGTAGGACTCAACAGAACAAGATACCGATACTTCATTACCGCTGGTCATAGTCAGCTGGGTGAGAAGGATGAAATGTGCTTCGTGGGACTTTTTGGTTACCTTTCTACCTACAATTCTACGTATTGCGGTTTGCCGTAAAAGGTCGAGTAACAGCAGTTTTCCGGGGCAATATCCTGCACTTTTAATGAAATTTAGCTCTTAGACTATCTTAAAAGAGATATAACTGTTTGGTAGATGTGGTAAGTCGCCGCTGATACCGTTGGATATAGCTCATAATTTATCCAATGAAAAGTTCTGCACGAAAATTAAGAAATTCTTCATTCCATATCACAAATACCCAACCGAAGTTTTCTTATGTTCATCACATACGGTTCAGTTTTTGCGACAGCTATTTTTTATTTTAGTTTCAATTGACACCTAAACAAGTATCGACTAACAGCCTACTTTGCAATTGAGAGTGGGTTTAAAGCTAGAAGTTAAATTTCAGTTTATTCCCCTTAAGTTTCTTCTCCGCTCATTCCTTCATTAGCATTTCACGGATTGTTCTTTTCTGTGTTTATTGGCATACAATCCTAACTGCTTGACGACTTGCAACAAGTAGTTTTCGATGCTGCACATGCCTACAACGAATTGCAAAACAGATACTAGTAGAAAAAATAATCTCGGGGGATAAAATTCGTGAAATTATAGTACGATCAAAAAAACAATTTCAATTTCTATCTCACAACAACTGCAGCTGCTTCTGAATGCAAAGCACAAGTCGAAGTCGAAGGAAAGGAAACGGAGGAAATGGAAATTGTTTGCTTGCAAGTTGGGCATCAATATTATCAAGTATACATATGAACGTGGAATGATACATACCAATCGTACCTACAGGGTCTGCAATGTGCACCAGGATGGCGGAAAGTTCTTAGTTGATTCGCATTACATGACCTAGCAAGCTAAAAAAAGAAAATAGTAGGCCGTTTGAAACAGGTATTTCCATGTAGTTTGATGAGCTGAATCTAGGTCTGACTGCAGAATTGCCTTACTTGTCTTAGGTGGATCCTAACCTTGGCTCATAAGGGCGTAAAGCAAGACAGCTCCACAGAAATTTGCGACCACTACGAGGACCATTTCATATTTTTTCGATACAGTCAGCATTCGTAATATGGAGCAAATGAGATAGCCGATGAGCTGGCCCGGCGTGAATCAGTTAGTGATAACTTAGAACGAAAGATGCACTTGCAAGTAATGAAGTTATCAGCGACCTAAGTTTTCTGAGCAGTTTCTGGGATAAAAAAATCATTAGGAGTCTTTTGGCACGCACCGTTATTAAGCCTGGAGTACTTCTCGAATAGTTAAGCGCAATGGAAGTATATAGAGCCAAGTGGACTGAGATTGAACTCGCCACACCAAAAAGGTATCGCCTAAAGAATCAAGTTAAAAAAATCGCATGATTGTCTCAAGCTTGTTTTGATTTCGCGTGGACCGGAAAGTTGATACCCAATACTGATGAGTTCAACGTAATTTGGAATAGACGTTTAAGCTCTTGCAGGGACGTCGGCTTTTCGAGCTGTAAAAATTGGCTTTTACGTTGACGTAGAGAGATAGTGTGCCAATTCTCCTATCATTTGGCGTATTTCGCAGATCTGGCCGATAGTAAACTTACCAAATCTGTAACCACACTGATAATGTTAACTTAGATTGTCCATGATGGGCTACAGTTATTGAGCAGACTTATTCCGATTCCATGGAAAGACCAAGTGCTACCGAATCGTTATACCGCTATGTTTAAAGCCAGTTGGCAGAGCAAAGAAACGACTAGCGCGCTACGAAATGTCTTACCGAGTAAATATTCTTTATACTTTTGGAGCACACTGCACGCCACACACACCTACACATGAAGATACAATAAAAACAAGTAAGGAAGTCTTAGTTCGGGTGGAACCGAACATTATATACCTAGTAGTGATCTATTATGACATACCAATTTACGCAGGCCTATTTTAATACTTTTCAGTTCGTATTATAAATTTATGAGTTTTGAGGGGTAAGCTATTAAAAAAAAAACAAGTAAAGACGGCGCTGTCTTCGGTTGGGCCGAAGGCTTTATACCTTTCATGAATACGTGCAAACTTAAATACGCATTGTTTAAAGTTCTCTGAAACTTTGTCAGCAATACATTTAATTTTCTTTTATAATAAGCTTTATGTGTTAGCAAATATCTCACCAAGTTTCAAGTTTTAATCTTCCAAAATGAGGGATAAATGGCCATAATCCTCTTATCTGAACGATCGGTTGTATGGCATATATATCTTGGTGATTTTTTTACGAAATCTTTTGCTATCCCTAAGAAAATATCTCACCAAGTTTCAAGTTTTAATCTTTAAAAATGAGGGAGAAATGGTCATAATCCTCTTATTTGAACGATCGGTTGTATGGGAGATATATGCTATAGTGACCCGATTATACCGGATCCGACAAATGTCTAATATAATACAAAAATACATCCGTGTGCCAAATTTCATCGAGATAGCTAAAAAATTGAGGGACTAGTTTGCGTTCAAACAGACGGACGGACAGACGGACATGGCTGTATCAACTCAGTTCATCGTCCTGATCAATTTGGTATACTTAATGGTGGGTCTATCTCTTATATTTCTAAACGTTACAAACATCGGACCAAAGTTAATATACCATTTCATGTAGGCCGGCAACACTACCGCCACACCACGGCGGCCGCCATTAATTTATTTGTATATAAATAGCTTCCCACAACTGCTAACCAAATTTTTTCAAAATACCAATACATGTACATTTTATGTTTGAAATATTTGAGTTCAAATAGACAGACGGACGGAAAGACGGACATGGCTAAATCAACTCAGCTCATCGTCCTTGTTATTTCAGTTTACTTATCTCTTCTTCTTCTCATACTTACAAACATGGTATGATAATCAAAGAAGGTATATAACTTCTCTATTGCAGCGGGGTATTAAAAACTTGCCCGGATATTTTACTTTTGTTATCCGATTTGCTTAATTTTTGGCAGGAGTATACTGCATACTATTGGAAAGCAACTGACCAATTTTTATCGAAGTATCTAGTTCAAACTACAAGCAATCGCCTTTTAAAATAGCAGCATTTTTATGCTGAAAATTGGGCGGCGCCTTGCCCACTTCGCCGAAATCCACAAAATATTTCCGCGGTTGAGTTTTGCTTAAAAAGCTTGTTATGTGTGCAAGATCTTATTGATATAGCTTGCTTAGTTGTAGAAATATCGCTTTTTAAATTTTACAAACAAATTTTTAAGAACTATGTTAAAAAACTGGGCGTGCACATGAACCGATTTTGCCAAATATCGGTTCGATAAATCAATTTTTGTCGGAGTTTTGTGCAATAATCCACTGTAAAATGGGCGGGGCCACACTTATTTTCAAAAATGTATATTTTTCGACTTTCTTGGTTCACGTACACTTTAAAAGTGAAATAGAAATGATATCAAGCTTTTCTAAACAAAGTTATTGCGTACTAAAAAATATATTTATGATCCTTTTCAAAATCTTTTGTATAAAAGTGGGCGTGGACCTTAACCGATTTCGTCCATTTTTTTCCGGAACATACCTTGTATTAATAAATATGTATGCTAAATTTCGTTTCGATATCTTGAACGATTTTTGATTTATGATTAATATTATTTCTAAATTTGACCTAATAAAAACTGGGCAGTGCTACTCCCATTTTCGAAAATTTCTTAAAAAAATGATTTTCTGCCTTAACATTAATGTACACACCAAATTTTATCATTATAAGTGTATTATGTACTGAATAATAGTTTTTTTTGTATTTTCGAAAATATTCTATATATAAAAAGTAGGCATGGCTATCATCCGATTTCTCCCACTTTAAATAGCGCTCGAAGATGAGTGCCAAGGAACGTGCATACCGAATTTCATTAAGATATCGCAAAATTTACTCAAGTTATCGTGTTAACAGACGGACGGACAGACGGACATGGCGTAATCAATTTCGTTTTTCCTCCTGAACATTTTGATTTATATAAGTCAATATCTATTTGGATCCGTTTATTCTGTTGCATACCAACGTTACGCTACCAAAGGTAATATACCTTGTGTACGTAGCACTACTAGGTATAAAACTATTTTTAGCCTTGAGCGATTGGCTTATGCATCAGCAATCTGCGGTCAGTCCGTTGGATGCCAAAAAGTTACGCTGCGTTGCAATCAAGTAGAAGAGGACGTTAGTTCACTTCAGGCTGTTCATACATTCACAGCTTCTATCTCTTGCTACTGTTTTGAGTTGTGGAAGGCATTGTAGATAGGGTGCATTACAATTTCATTGTTGTTGTTGTTGTTGTTTAAGTAGGTTGGTTAAAGCAAGAAACATGCATAATTCCCATTGCGAATATTCCTTTCTGCACTTCCTACCAATTTTCTTGTGTTCATGTTGTTGCTTTGGTTGTTTGCGTTTCCAGTGGAAATTGTTATTGTAACTGCTATTGCAGATTGCGGTTGCTGTTATCGTAGTGTATCCATGACAGCGCATTGCATACCCAGCGCGCAGTGAATCTCGAAACACAATCACTGTCTTCTACAAATGGCAAATGCAAGAGCAATCTTTCACGCCTGCCACTCAGTATTCCTGTAATGTGTAAGTATATATTGCCAGTCTTACTGACTAATATTACAGGAATACATCCAGTGGCAATATCGAAATATAACAACAATAACAACCGCACGTTATCAATTTGTGCTGAATCAATTTGCTATGAAGAATTTCCCTACTGGATTTTATTAAGTATTGTTCGCGTAAGTCGAAACGAAAAAAAAAAAAATTATTTGATTGCTACTCGTAGATTTGGGAGCTAAGATGATGCCACGAAAAGTAGCACGCATCTTCTGCTTTGTTTATGAGCTTTCATTTGTAGTATTTGGTACTTTTTGTATTGGATTATTTAGTAGACCTTTCAAATTGCCATAACCATTAGTAGTCATTACTTTGTTAGTGATTTTTATTGAACTACCAGACCCGGCAGACGTTGTTCTGCTAAATAATTCACTTGACCCTCCCCTCGCATTAGATACATATTCTTCTGCCTGCCCACCTTTCTTTTCTTCTTCTTTATCGGCTTTTACTTTTTCATATCGTTTATCTATTATTCAACTTACCCTATCTCTATCTCTATCTCTATCTCTATCTCTATCTCTATCTCTATCTCTATCTCTATCTCTATCTCTATCTCTATCTCTATCTCTATCTCTATCTCTATCTCTATCTCTATCACTATCTCTATCACTATCTCTATCTCTATCTCTATCTCTATCTCTATCTCTATCTCTATCTCTATCTCTATCTCTATCTCTATCTCTATCTCTATCTCTATCTCTATCTCTATCTCTATCTCTATCTCTATCTCTATCTCTATCTCTATCTCTATCTCTATCTCTATCTCTATCTCTATCTCTATCTCTATCTCTATCTCTATCTCTATCTCTATCTCTATCTCTATCTCTATCTCTATCTCTATCTCTATCTCTATCTCTATCTCTATCTCTATCTCTATCTCTATCTCTATCTCTATCTCTATCTCTATCTCTATCTCTATCTCTATCTCTATCTCTATCTCTATCTCTATCTCTATCTCTATCTCTATCTCTATCTCTATCTCTATCTCTATCTCTATCTCTATCTCTATCTCTATCTCTATCTCTATCTCTATCTCTATCTCTATCTCTATCTCTATCTCTATCTTTATCTCTATCTCTATCTTTATCTCTATCTCTATCTCTATCTCTATCTCTATCTCTATCTCTATCTCTATCTCTATCTCTATCTTTATCTCTATCTCTATCTCTATCTCTATCTCTATCTCTATCTCTATCTCTATCTCTATCTCTATCTCTATCTCTATCTCTATCTCTATCTCTATCTCTATCTCTATCTCTATCTCTATCTCTATCTCTATCTCTATCTCTATCTCAATCTCTATCTCTATCTCTATATTTATTTCTATATCTATCTCTATCTCTATATCTATATCTATCTCTATCTCTATATCTATCTCTATCTCTATCGCTATTACTATAACTATCACTATCACTATAATTCTCACTCTCACTCTCAGTATCACTATCACTATCACTATCACTATTACTATCACTAGCACTATCACTATCACTATCACTATCACTATCACTATCACTATCACTATCACTATAACTATCACTATCACTATCACTATCACTATCACTATCACTATCACTATCACTATCACTATCACTATCACTTCTACTATCACTATCCCTCTCCTAGAAACAGCTTCTTGCTAGCACCCTAATCAACACTTTCCATATCGTGGAAACATCTTCTAAGGCCACACCTTGTCAATATCTCGAAAATGGGACTAAGGGCGTTTTCCTGTTAAAACCCTCATCAACAAATTTCATTTGATACCCATGCTGTAGAGACACCTTCCAGTGCCACATTTTCTAGTGCCACACCTGGTCCACATTTTGGTACATAATTGGGAAACGGGTTCTCATGTGAGCCGAAGACACTCATTATTACCTTTCATTTGATACCCATATCGTATCAACACTTTCTAAGGCCACACCTGGTCCACGTTTTGGTCAATAACTCGAACTGTCTTTTGCGCCGTCTACTGAGTAAATTTTTGATAGAAACGTTCCCCAAAGCAACAACACATGTTGCAAATATGAACGTACATTGTACGGAAAACTCAACGAAATTGCAAAATTGTGACATTTCTGCTGTATTCATTTTTCGGTAGCAACAACTAAAAGTTTAGAATACTTTTTTTAATTGAAAGACCTTCCACAGAGAAGGTCTAAGAACGTGCACAATGGAAATCGGTTTAGCCGTTTAGACATCCATCGTGGTTATACGAAAGACATTTAATTTCTATATATATAGATTAATTAATACATTGACTAGGCACCCATAATAGCTGAAGTGAAGCAAGCTTTAAAGGGGCACTTCGATTTCGATTTTGAGTCCATGAAATTTGGCATTGCTCAATATTTGAAAACGCTCTATGGTTATATAAGGTGTTTTTTTTACAGGTTTGTTTTTCGAATAGAGATAAAACTGGCATTTTGTGGTCAAATCTGGCAACTCTAATGTCATTTATGTTCAGTTTGGTTTGCCATTTCATCATGAACAGGTTGACAAAAGAACAACGCTTGCAAATCGTGCAAATTTATTTCGAAAATAATGGTTCAGTTCGCGAAGTTTACCGTGAGCTCCGTCCATTTTATGGTCGACATAATCGTCCATCAGAGCAATTAATTCGGTTAACCATGGATCGTTTTCGCACTACGTTTACTCTGTGTGATAATACGCATCCGCAGAGACGTCGAACAGTGCGCACCGAAGAAACAATTGCCGCTGTAGAGCAAAGTGTTGAAGAGGACCCGAATGAATCGATTCGCCACCGTGCACAGCAACTGGAGCTTTGTCCATCAACTTTATGGAAGATTTTGCGCAAAGATCTTGGCTTGCGACCTTACAAGATCCAGCTTGTGCAAGAATTAAAGCCGCGAGACCATGCAATGCGTCGTGATTTTGGTGTATGGGCCGAAAATGAGATTGATTTCGATGCTGATTTTCATCGCAAAATTTTGTTTAGTGATGAGGCTCATTTTTGGTTGAATGGCTACGTCAACAAGCAAAATTGCCGCATTTGGAGTGAAGAGAATCCACATGAGACCCTTGAAACGCCATTACATCCACAAAAACTGACTGTTTGGTGTGCTCTATGGGCTGGTGGAGTCATTGGGCCATACTTCTTCCGCAATAATGCTGGAGAGGCAGCTACCGTTAATGGAGACCGGTATAGAGCCATGATAACCGACTATTTTGTTCCCGAATTGGATGGCATGAATGTGGATGAGTTGTGGTTCCAACAAGACGGCGCTACATGCCACACAGCGCACGTCACAATCGATTTATTGAAGGAAACATTCGATGAGCGCATAATTTCGCGGAATGGACCTGTCAATTGGCCACCAAGGTCGTGTGATTTGACACCATTGGATTATTTTCTTTGGGGATATGTGAAGTCGATCGTCTACACCAACAAACCAGAAACGTTAGGGGAATTGGAAGCCAACATTCGTGGCGTTATTGCCGACATACGGCCCCATATGCTCGAAAAAGTGGTTGAAAATTGGACCTGTAGAATTGGCTTTATTCGAGCCAGCCGCGGCGGCCACATGCCCGAAATCATATTTAAACATTAATGGCATAAAATTATCCTTCCAATAAAGCCAAATTGATGGACCTTAAAACGATTTTCTTGTGTTTTATTTCAATTCGAAGTTCTATACCCATAAAAAAAACACCCTTTAGTTCTGAGTTCATGATTTTTCAACAAAATATTTTAAAAAATTTCAGAGTAGTCGACTTCAAAAACAAACGCGCTTTCCACTGACGAATCAAAAATCTTTATATTCTCGAGCTTTGTTGGATCACCTTATTATTTGTGCAACTTACAGGTTATAGAGATATCACGTTGCAAAACTTTACAGGAGCACATCTTCTCAACATATTGCAAAAGAAATAGTGCTGTCTCTTAAACCCATTTTGTTCACAGGCCTTCTCAAGCTACGTTGGCATTCTTAATAAGCCTCAATACAATATGAAAGATCGGCTTATAAGGGAGAACACTACAAATGCCAAAACATGTACTCATTCTATGGAGATGCTGTGTGTGTGAGCGTGTTTTCTGGTGTTGATGTTATTGTATTATAAAAAAAATATAAAAAAAAATTTGGGTTTAAAAACCACGCGATTGTATATTCCATATTTTTGCCTGCGTTGTTTTTTGGAATAAATCCTAAAGATCTGAAGTTATGGCCAATATCTCCTTTCCATTCGTAAATGCATATATAACCTTTTTTATGTTTAACGGAAGCAATACGAGGTCATTAAAAATACAACATTTTGCAGATTATTTTTGAATTTTTATAGTACTTATGTATAAGTGAGACCCCAGTGGTATTCTATAGTGTGCTGGCTTGCTATACCGAAAGGTCTTAAGCTTAAGTACCGGAAAAGGTAACATCAAAAGCGGTTTGAAAAAGTTTTTTTTTTAAAACAGGGTGAGTGCGTTCGGATTCATAGAAAACCTGTAGGTCCCGCTAATTTTTAGAGAAAATTAGAACCGGCGGCAATTCGAAAAGGGACCCTTAAATAAACGAAGAGTTGAATTAGGATTTGTTAAGGAACTTTAATAAGTCCTTGCGGGAGTGCTTCCTGATGTTTTTTAATGATTAAATTTTATACAACAGGTGGCCCTGGTAAATAAGCCAATCACTTTGGTTATAAACATGAATTTGTTATATTTGATTTATTGTCTATTGTCGACATATTCATTTGATAGTGGATAAACTTAAATGCTTTCGTATATCTTAGTATTTCACACAATGATCATTTTCATAATGAATTCTTTCAAGTATTTTTCTATTTCGTACATTAAACAACAAATATCATTCCTCATATCGTATGATGCATTGCACATGGTAACCTATTCTTATGTTGGCATGCAGCTTGCATATTCCTTACCCACCTAATAAAAGTATGCACCTGACAAATTTAATATGGAATAGTAAAAATCAATAGTAATAAATTTATAAAAGTTACTTTTTAACAAAGTAACTGCGTTTTGTGAAAATGTATAATTTGCATCGTAAAAACCATTTTTTATTTATGGCCAACAGCGAAAAAAGCAGTTGAATAAAATATAGAATATGTACAACACGGAGTTTTTACTTCTACAGTAAAAAAATAACACACGTATATGATATTTTATAGACCCTGTGGGAAATGAAACCGACTAGAAACATAAATCATATTCTTAAAACTGTAAATAGTCTTTTCCCAGCCTCGCTTTTTCTCAGAACGTCTACGTTGATTAGTCCAGGTTATACTGAAATAACACGACAGCGATATCTATATCTAATCTCATCTTTTAATTTTCAAAGTTTTACAGCAAAAAAATCATCTGTAACAAATGCCGACCATTGGATCATCGCCTTCGCATTTCATGTGGTAGCTATAACGTACAACTTTATACCGGAGTTAACCCTTGCCCGCCATGTGCGTCTACAGCGTCACCTGTTGAGAATTGTACCACCTTTTTCTCTTTCCAAACCGTTGCTGAGCGATACCGAATAAATAAACCGAATTACCAAATTTCCTTAAAGGTATGTATACGTTTTTATGGTTGTAGATGTTTTGAATTTTAATTGCTTGTTCAAAAAATAAAAATAATATTGAACGCATTTTTTAGCCACTTTAATAGCTCGCGCAAATTATACTCAACGAGCAGTTTATATATTTGTCAGCAGACAATTTTTTGTCCCCTTTAGTTCAAGTTGTGTTACTTTTTTTTCGTGGGCACACTTGCATGTATATTGTTTTTTCACACATTTCATTAAAGTCAGCAAAATTTTGTAAACGTTATCTACTTTTAGGCCATTAGCCACAATGCTGTGTAGTAAATATTTTAAAACTTAAATATGTTAGTAGCTGAAAGTTGTACTTTCTAATAAATGATTTCGGTAGGTTTCTATGAAACGGTTAACTTTAAACTAGCAAGTAAGAATGTGAAATACATCTAATTAAATATTGCATACTTTAAGGCGTATATGCTGGTTTTTGCTGGATTTTTACTTTTGGGTCTTAGCATTAATTGCTTTGAGTGCTTGTCAGTTGGATATGCCTATGGGTAGATCAATCGCTTATTCTGCTATTCCTCTCGGCGTCGGTCTTCATGAGAGTTATATTTTTTTAAATCTGATTTACCTCTCAAAGCTGCGTAAAAGTCGACCATGCCACATTTTATGAACTCTGTAGTGAATATAAATTAAATTTTTTCTTGCACTCCTTCCATATTAACTCGTTACAATATTTCTGTTCTAAAAAATTACAAATTCAATTATATTCAACTTTTTAGTTGCCTGCACTTCCAAATTTTCATTTAAAAAATTTGTTTCTTTTATTTTTTTGTTGATCTTATATTCATGGTTGTGTCCAGTGCCTAGTGTTGCATTTATTGTTGCCCATTTTAATGCTATTAGTGCTGCTTGTTGCATTTATGTCATTTTCGTTTAGGCGGATTTGTTTATTTAAATTCAATTTGTTTAGTTGGCAACGCCTTTCCACTAACTGAACTATTAAGTGAGTTGTGAGTGCTTTTGTTTTAAGATTTTTCTGCTGCTTGGTTTTGGTATAGGAGTGTGAATTTTGTCTACTCAGTTCTTTTTCTATAAGTTGGTTTAATCTGTAATAAGGGACTGACGAGATGTGGTAGGTAGAAGCGGTAATTTTAATCTTTTGAGTGTTTGTTGGTTTTGCTAGCCTTTCCTATCTCAATATCGCGATTCCTACTCAACCTTACAGGTTTTTGGCTCATCCAAAAGTTATTTTAAAGTTTCAAAATTCTTAAGTTTTGCGAAAATATCGCGATGTTTATATCTATGTAATAGATATATCTTGACTTACCTTCTAGTTCTGAACTACGTTCTCAGTATCAAGCTCCGTAGAAGGCCCAAAGAGAAGAGAGTTTAAGATGACCATATAATAAAATAAAGGATAATAACTTGAGAGTTTTTGTAGCACAAGAAACGATTACAACCAGTTTTTTAGATTTAACCAAAAAAATACAAATACTGTACTGACGATTTAGTAATAATTGTCCACATTAAAACGCATCTCCAGCCTCAAGGGATGCTGGCGTTCAATGTTCATAAACCAGTTGATTGAAAAACTCTCTGCCAGATGAACACCCCCTTGACAGTTTACAAGTGATACAGCTTAAGTGTAGTATCACTATCGATCGTTTCGCAGACTTCAAAACCGTGCTTAAATGAACGAGTTCACCGAGATCTTATTCGCTGTTTTTTCCACTACGTCTGACGTATGAGAAGGAGGTTTTTTCTTCAAGCTCAACACAAGACATCCCTGAAGGTAGGATGAAGGAAATTAGTTCGAATTTCCCAGCGAACATTTTGACGCTATCCCTTAAATTAAACATCGCAATGCGAAAGTCAGATGACTGATAGATCAGCACAAAAGCGCATAGTGGGAGGAGCACCTTAGGTCCACCAAGCTCTCGGCTGGTGTGGGAAAATTATATTTAGCGGTCAAATTCGACAAAAACTAACGATGAAGTTTCTTTTGAATTGTTGAGTGATATGAAATTTCCTTAATTTTTCAAAAACTGTAAACGCTTATTTGATTCTGACAACTAAATTACTGAGGCTCTTAAACGCTTCTTAGCTGTCAATCATTTTTAATAGCTTTTCTGTTTCCAGTTTATCAAGTATGTAACAACGTGACCAAGCGGTTTTATAGCAGTCGCTCTTGATTGACCTGCCCATTTTCTCTCATTTCTCATACAATCTAGGATGGCGGTACTCTTACTGTCTACTGGGATTCTTTATATAATTTGGAATGTTGTACCACTTGAAACGAGAGCATTTAAAAACCATTCATTTTATTTGCACTTCCGGCACAATAAATGCTACCAAGCAAACAAGACATGGTCAGACCATTTCAAATGTAGGTGAAGTAGAAACAAATAGGAATATTGCAGATAGCACTATGGGCAATGTTCAAAACAAGGAAGCAAGAAGCAGCAAACAGCAATGCAGCCAAATTGTAAATAAGCCCTTTATTGCGACGATGACGAGTTACACAATAAAGTGCGGCAATAGATATTCATATTCGTATATGTTAAAGTAGCCAGCTTGATGTTTTGCGAAAATGGGACGACGGGTTGACTTCAAATACGAAAGAGCAGCAACAGTGATAGAATCCCTAAAATGTGTTGCAATAAAAAACATTTTCGCTGATAAGTAAATATCATGAAAACGGCTATGCCAATGGTCGTATGTTTGGCCAGTTGGTTGCAGCTCAATGGTCAGCGAGTGGCAGGAGTGAATAAAGTGGGCATGCAATAGGGACCCTTGGCCTTATTTTTGTAGGTACTTGCTGCAGTTTTTTTTTATTTTCTCATTTTTATTTGTTTTTTTTTTTGCATACATTTTATGTACCAAGTTTTTCATGCAGATTGTGTGTGGATGTGTTCGGATTTGTAATGCACATTTGTATATATTTCTTTGCTCTCAAATGCAGGGCAGTGGCACTACTATTTCAGATATGAAGTTTTGACGTAGAATATATTTTGCTTGACGTATGGGTGACCATGATGAGGTGGTTCGTGGTGTGGATGTTAAAACTATTAAAGTTGACAGAAATACAAAAATATCGAAAAATTTAAGATGAAATCGATGACCTGACCAAACTATTCGAGTCACTGGGTGTCAATAAAAATTAAAATGGTCGATAAAAACTTATTAAACGAAATTAAAATTTTTGAAAATTGAAAAGCATCAAGTAAAAAGATAAATCAAAATAAATGTATGACATGAAAACACAATCCGTATTAGGCAAAACGATGAAAATTTTTCTAAGTTGAATTAAATAGGAAGAAAATGTGAAAGTATCAAATCGAGAATCGGAAAGTATCTACTGCTAAAAATCTATACAACTTTTTATTCGATAATAAGTGATAAAATCGGGAGAGTGAGTGTATTCTGTATTCCGAAATTATTTTGGGTTCAAAATTTTGGAAAACACTAAAAAAAATTGTATGCGAGTAAATTACTTCGTGTAAAACTCTGTATTCCGAAATTCTCCAAGCGCATATTGATGTAGGGTCAAAATTATGGAAAGTAAAAATCCTGGATTCCATAATATTTTGGACAAAAATTCTGGTTGGTTTTAATAATAATAATTTTTTAATAAACAAATGCGTTATTTAAATGGAAAGGAAAACAGTTCAATATATAGTATATATATATACAGGGTGGCGCAAAATTAATCCTCCTATCAGAAAATGCTATACATTTTGCGATTGGCCCCTAAAGTCAGTTCTGTTTTGACATTTGTGTAGTAAACACATGCGAAATACACGTTAATAAACAATGTTACACTACACTGCTCCAGAACGCGGAATATTGCTGACTATTTATTTGACCAATAATCGGTCGGTGAAAAACGGTTACTGCGCAAACGTAATCCTCCTATCAGAAAATACTATAAATTTTGCGATTGGCCCCTAAAGTGAGTTCTGTTTTGACATTTGTGTAGTAAACACATGCGAAATACACGTTAATAAACAATGTTACGCTACACTGCTCCAGAACGCGGAATATTGCTGACTATTTATTTGACCAATAATCGGTCGGTGTCAAACGGTTACTGTGAATGGTGAGCGCTACAGAGCAATGATCAACGAGTTCTTTTTGCCGCAACTTGATGAATTGGGATTGGAAAACATGTGGTTCCAACAAGACGGTGCAACAGCACACAGTGCACGTGCCACAACCGATATGCTGAACATCGGAAGCTTACTTTTGCGCCACCTTGTATATATACTCTGAAAAGCAGTTAATAAACAAGTAAATTTTTAGCAATTCTTTTAAGGAAACAAATTGAACTTAAGTTACGTATTTTTTTCAGTATTCTTTTAATTCTTTTGTTTGCTTTCACTGTTTTCAAATTCTGTTGTATTCGTTGGCCATTTTCAACTCTAGCAAGTTGCGCTTTCGCATAAAGCATCTCGCTTTTTAAATCGTTGATGACTCTATACAGTCCAGAATTTCAACTCCCAACGACAACTTTTAGGCGACGATACAAAGCTTCAACATTACTTTGTGTTCGGGGGAAAAATATGCTCGTTGACTCATCGTGTACTGACCAAAATTGTGGTGAATATTTTGGCTGTTTTTTGTCTCCATATATATATAGAGTAAGTTATAGTATTGTGATATGGGTTGATAAAGTGATATACTTGCGTATTTCCTAAATTATTCATTATTCGTTCAAGAACACCTTCTTTACTATAATGGTAATGGCCAAAAACCGCTACTGCAAAGCAACGGCTCGTATTGGTCAACTAGGTGGCTATCAGAGTGAAAAAACAATTTCCATCGTGCGTTCGCCAATAATTTTGAGCACTCTTTAAACAAGAATAATTCCGAAATGTTCTTAGGTTGTTAACTTCTTATATTTTATTTTCGTTTTTGGTAAATACAGGCACCAATATTTCAAGTGATTACTTAATATTTTTAAATAAATTTTGGTGAAAAAATTGTTCGTTCCTTTAAAGTTCTAGTTTGGGTAATGTGATATGGTAGAAGTAGTTCAATGTGGAGCAGAAGTATGAAAAGTAAAAGTTTCCTCCAACTAGGATTTGGAACGTTGATGACACAGGGGTGCCTATCACGCCAAGTAAGCATCCGAAAATGTTAGCTACAAGGTGGCGCAAAAGTAAGCTTCCGATGTTCAGCATATCGGTTGTGGCACGTGCAGTGTGTGCTGTTGCACCGTCTTGTTGGAACCACATGTTTTTCAATCCCAATTCATCAAGTTGCGGCAAAAAGAACTCGTTGATCATTGCTCTGTAGCGCTCACCATTCACAGTAACCGGTTGGCCCCGACCGATTATTGGTCAAATAAATAGTCAGCAATATTCCGCGTTCTGGAGCAGTGTAACGTAACATTGTTTATTAACGTGTATTTCGCATGTATTTACTACACAAATGTCAAAACAGAACTGACTTTAGGGGCCAATCGCAAAATTTATAGCATTTTCTGATAGGAGGATGACTTTTACGCCACCTTGTACAACAGAAAAGCAAATTGGGTGCATAAGATCACCAAAAAAAAGGAAAACCTTCTCTTCCTTCTTTCTCTTCTTTTGATGAAAAATGCTCGACCTGGTTCCGAATCAGCTTATCATACATTTGAATGGATGCAAATTACCATATCTACAATGTGGCTGGATGCGCTTTACACATCTTTCATAGGAGAGCCAAGTTTGTGGTAAAGTAAATCACATTACCCTGCTATTTTGACAAAACGTCTTTTTTGACTTTTTATAAATATGAATAATATATGAATAAATATCTTCCGGAATACTTAAGATAAATCGATCTCGTCTTGAAATGTACTTTGCAATACTGGAATCTATCGAATTGTATTATTATCTACCTGCCCACTTAGTAAAATGTTGAGTAGCAGACAAAAAAGGTATGCCTATATCACAATACCCTAACTTACTCTAATTTCTTTCGAACCATGAGCAAAGATTCTTCATATCAGTGTCTTCAAGAGTATTATAGAAATGATTATAGTACTCAGAGACTTCCCCGCGGGGTACAAAAGCTAAGCTTTCTAGCATTCTAATTTGTAAGGAAAAAAATGTATCGCCATATGTCTGAACCATTCTCTAAAAAAATGTGAAACTTGTAGGTAGTTGAACTGAATTTAACATTTGTTCCTTGGTTACTCATCTTACCCTTCTTTTTGTATTTTTCTCCAAATTATTTGGTTAAAATGAAAAACGCATCTTTGTAATCTCGCTTCTGGAAAACATTTTTTTACTGCAGTTATAATACCCAACTCAAAATCACTAATAATGCGCTGTCGTAGATGTAACTGTATGTGATACCCTTCAGCTATCTGGATAAGCTCATAAAATAACATTTCGTAGCTAAAAAGCGATTTTTTTGCTCATAATACAGAACAAAAGGGGTATTATCTGTCCTTCAACACTATCATGTATTGAGAAAAGTTGTCGCTTTATAGTAGGCACAACATCGAATGTTCCATCCATAATCCAACAGTCGCTTTCAGCAAGTAATTATATTGAGGATTTTGTGTCACATAAAATTTATAATTCGGTTTGAACATATTTTTCAGATAGAATAAAAATACAAACACAATGGAATATCGATTTCTTCAAGTGAACTCGGCTCATGAAGAATTGCTGTTGACTTCTTTATTCTATTTATATTTCGTTTTTGAGCCATTGTGCTTGGTAAATAGTCACGGCTTTCGGCAGGGGTCTCAACAAGAGACTTTAGGATTACTTGGCTTGGTGTTAAGAAACTTTTTTTCGCTTACCTTTTCACCAAATTATTTGCTTTCACTACGTTAAGGTGATCAGAAAAGGGTTCATGGGACTGACATTTGCATTGTATTCTTTTGAAGCAGGCCCAATTGAATGTTTTTTTTATTGACCTTTCCAGATAATAAAAAAATCCATCAATATATAGCATATATTTTCCTTTATTTGATTTAACTAGCGACACTTTTCCTATATTGATCACAAGTAGTATTAGTTTAGCAGTGAACCCAGAAAAGTTTACTTATATTAAACTGTAATTTTAAAGTAATAACACGTATCACGTACTATCGTTAGAATTTATGCAAACTCTCTATGCAAAGAATTTCCACATGCTGTAAGCGAAAAGCTAAAGAAAATATAGTGATGTTTTTTATATTTCTTTTCGTCTTTACTCTTTTAGTGGGTTTGGTGATTTTGCAAAGTTTACAAAAACAAGATATACAACACAAGAATGTAAATCAATGGAAACCCTTAAGTATTTATTATGGGTACACTAAACTATGAATTAGAGCGAAATATATTTTTTATAATACGATAACTATATGTACGCACACATTTTTTGGTATGGGGGGAATTTAAAATATTTTTTCAATAAAAGGATGATAGGCTTTTATTGGGCCACTTTCTAAACAGAATTTCGGGAACAGAATTTTAAATACAAAATTCTGTCCAAATATCATTTTCTGGCCAACCCGATAAAATCTTATAAAAATTCTTAACGGTTGATTAGCAACGCAGAAAATTTATAAAATCTACAACAATTTATAACAATGAATTTAAATTTATATTGCATAAATCGTCAAACACTTTTATAAGCTCAAACTACAAGAAAATCGCTATATTGATGTCGTATACGGTCAATTGTCAATAGAATAAGGAACACAAGTTTAATTAAAGTTTAATCGATAAATTTAAAAGCAAAGAGAATAACTCATAATATCGTTAAGATAATAATAGAGTCAATGAGACTCGGTTGGTAAGAGGTAAAACTTAAAAAGCGAAGTAAACTAAAAGAAATAAACAAAACGCAAAACGGCTCAAGTACTTCAAAGTTGATAAAATACAATAGAAATTGGAAAAATCGATAAAAACCGATAAAAGTCGATCAAGGAAAATGAATAATTGACATAATGCTATATAATTAAACAAAAATTCAAAAACATTTTGCAATAAAAACTGAGGCATAAGCAAAAATCATACGTAGTAAAAAAAATCGATAAAAGTCGATAGAGAGAAACTAACAATCGACAAAGCAAAGAAACTAAATAAAAACAGAACAAGAGTTCTAATATTAACTAAACCAAGGCAAAGGCACAAAAAAAAATAAAAGAAAAACTTTCGATAAAATGAAAAAAAAAAAAATCGATGAAAGTCGATACAAAAAACTAATAATCGCTAAAATGCTAAAAAGTTATATAAAAATCTAGAAAAAGTAGTAACCCAAACTAAAACAAAATAATGAAAAAATCAGAAAGCTTCCTTAATAATCAAAACACACCCATTGATTGGTAAAAGTTCTTGAACGTTCATAACAGCCAATACAAATTTTAAAAAATCTGTGGAAATCGAAGGGTTAAAACTAATAACCGACACAAAAACATAAAAATCGACAAAATTAGGAAAAAATCGAAGGAAGTTAGTGAAAAGCAAATAAAACTGGTAAAACGGTTCACGTCTAAATATATGGCAAAGTCAAAAAACATTTCGATAAATGTCGATAAAAGTCGGTAATAGAACATAATTAATTGTAATAACTAATAAAAGTCGATACCACGAAACATATAAATGAAGCAAAAACACAAATTTAAATAGAAATCGAGAAAACGTTGCAATATAAACTAAGGCAAAGCAAAAGTCCGAAAAAAACCAAAAAATCGATGAAATACAAAAAAATTAAAAATTTCAATAAATAACGATAAAAGTCGATAGCAGAATACTAATAACTGACACGGGAACCTAAAATTACAAATTAATCGCTTCAAAGGTGTGCAAAATTGTCAAATAACCGAATTGATAATAGATAAAAATCGATAACATCCTGATATTTGTCGATAACAAACAATTACACAAAAAGTTAATATGGTCTATTTTACTTTTCAACTTAGTATTATTGTAGTCAACTCAGTCCACAGGTCAACCCAGAAGTGTTATTACTCTTTATTTTTTGTTGTTGTTGCTCGTTCCAATTTTTTTTACTTGTCTGTTGGCACGATGCTTTTAATGTACTTCTGTTAAATATGAAAACTTCATGCGATTATGGTAATTTTATTATTTTATATTTTAAATAATACAGCTAGACATTCATAACATATACTTTTTGTACATACAGGGTGGCTAATGAAAGCCGCTACCAAAAAAAAATTAAATAACTTTTTTTCTATTTAATGAATCTGGTTAATTTTTTTTTATTTTGCAGATTGACTTTTACATTTAACAAAAATGGATAACTGGGACACTGAAACAAGAATTTGGATTGTCCGCCGCTATCACGCACTGGAGTCCGTAGTTTCGGTTCAAAGAGAGTATAGGCGCACGTTTGGCGGCAATCCTCCGAGCAGATGGACCATAATAAGACTTGTAAACAATTTTGCCGAGCATGGGACAGTCAACAGAAGACCTTACCATCGAAACCCTTCAGTTCGAAATGAGGAAACAATCGCTGCTGTAGCTGCTGCCATACAAAACAATCCACGTGTTTCGACAAGAAGCTTATCTGCTCAAATGGGTGTAAGCAGACAGTCATTACAGTCAATTATGCACAAAGATTTGGACTTATTTCCATATAAAATTCAAATGGGCAACAAACTGAACGCTGCAGACTTGCCGATTCGCTTGGAATTTTGCCAGAAGATGCTTCAAATGGTGGAAGAGGATGGAAACATGTTGAACTGTCTTTTCATGTCTGACGAGGCCCATTTCGATTTAAACGTCAACATAAACAAACAAAATTGTCGAATATGGAGTGCTTCCAACCCACAGATACTCCATGAGACGGAATTGCATCCACTTCGAGTCACAGTGTGGTGTGCAGTTTCATCACGCTGCATTGTCGGGCCCTACTTCTTCGAAGAAAACGGTCACACCGTTACGGTTACTGGAGACCGTTACTTGAGCATGTTGAGAGAGTTTTTCTATCCAGAATTACGCCGAATGAGAATTTCTTTCAACTCTGTGTGGTTTCAGCAAGATGGTGCAGCTCCTCATATAGCCCAACCTGTTATGACAGAATTGCGACGAAAATTTCCCAATAAGCTGATATCCAGAAACTCCACATTCCGTTGGCCACCCAGGTCGCCTGACCTTACTGCACCTGACTTTTTCTTGTGGGGTTATTGCAAACAGGAAGTCTTCAAAGCAAAACCAACAAATTTGAATGAACTAAGGCAATCCATTCGAGAAACAATTGCGGCTATTCCTGTCTCAACTCTCCAAGCAATAATGAACAACTTTTTGGTAAGATGCCGCACATGCATCGACGAGCAGGGGGGGCATTTAAATTCCATTATTTTTAAAACTAATTAAGCTATATTTAATAAAATTTAATGAGCTTTAACATGAATAAAAGAAAAATGAATTCCATACACTGAAAAAAAAATTATTTGAGTTTCTTAATGTAGCAAAATTCATCAGCCACCCTGTACATACATATTGTACATATGCATATAAATAAATAATAAATGAAAATAGAGTAAAGGGCAAATGTGGTGTGTAGCTGCGGCGAAAGTTGAAAAAAATTATAGGGATTCTAGTGTGAAATATTAAAAGGAAAAGTAGCCACAAATAAAAACAAAAATGGCGGCAGTTTTAATGGGGGACAGCACTAAAAGTGTGCAACTTGTGCGCATCGGGCAAATTAAGTTTCATTTATATACCAGTGAATGTTACACCAAACCGAACATGAATATGACTTTTTGCAGAAAATATTAAAAAACAAGTAAGAAAAGGGCTGTCTTCGACTGTGCAGAAGACTTTATACCTTTCATGAATGCGCGTCACGGTTTTAAGTGTTCGATCCTTACTCAAATAAGTAAAAAGTCTGCAAAACTGATAATTTAAAGATACATAGCCAAAACCCCATTTATCGGAACAATCGATTGTATGGGAGCTATATGTTATGTAGGTCCGATCTGGCTGATTTTCCCTACACACATTACATGTATAATAAGTACCAAACGTGCAAAGTTTTACGTTCCTAGCTTTTTAATTGCAAAATTTATAGCCCAAACCCCATTTATCGAAACAATCGATTGTATGGGAGCTATATGTCATGTAGGTCCGATCTGGCTGATTTTCACTACGCACATTACATGTATAATAAGTACCAAACGTGCAAAGTTTTACGTTCCTAGCTTTTTAATTGCAAAATTTATAGCCCAAACCCCATTTATCGAAACAATCGATTGTATGGGAGCTATATGTCATGTAGGTCCGATCTGGCTGATTTTCACTACGCACATTACATGTATAATAAGTACCAAACGTGCAAAGTTTTACGTTCCTAGATTTTTAATTGCAAAATTTATAGCACAAACTCATTTATCGAAACTATCGATTGTATGGGAGCTATATGTTATGTTGGTCCGATCTGATTGATTTTCACTTCACACATTACATGTATAAAAAGTACCAAACCTGCAAAGTTTTACGTTCCTAGCTTTTTAATTGAAAACTTTATAGCCCAAACCCCATTTATCGAAACTATCGATTGTATGGGAGCTATATCTTATGTTGGTGCGATCTGGCTGATTATCACTACGCACATTACATGTATAATAAGTACCAAACGTGCAAAGTTTTACGTTCCTAGCTTTTTAATTGCAAAATTTATAGCCCAAACCCCATTTATCGAAACAATCGATTGTATGGGAGCTATATGTCATGTAGGTCCGATCTGGCTGATTTTCACTACGCACATTACATGTATAATAAGTACCAAACGTGCAAAGTTTTACGTTCCTAGATTTTTAATTGCAAAATTTATAGCACAAACTCATTTATCGAAACTATCGATTGTATGGGAGCTATATGTTATGTTGGTCCGATCTGATTGATTTTCACTTCACACATTACATGTATAAAAAGTACCAAACGTGCAAAGTTTTACGTTCCTAGCCTTTTAATTGCAAAATTTATAGCCCAAACAACATTTATCGAAACTATCGATTGTATGGGAGCTATATGTTATGTTGGTCCGATCTGACTGATTATCACTACGCACATTACATGTATAAAAAGTACCAAACGTGCAAAGTTTTACGTTCCTAGCTTTTTAATTGCAAAATTTATAGCCCAAACCCCATTTATCGAAACTATCGATTGTATGGGAGCTATATGTTATGTTGGTCCGATCTGGCTGATTTTCACTTCACACATTACATGTACAAAAAGTACCAAACGTGCAAAGTTTTACGTTCCTAGCTTTTTAATTGCAAAATTTATAGCCCAAACCCCATTTATCGAAACTATCGATTGTATGGGAGCTATATGTTATGTTGGTCCGATCTGGCTGATTATCACTACGCACATTACATGTATAATAAGTACCAAACGTGCAAAGTTTTACGTTCCTAGATTTTTAATTGCAAAATTTATAGCACAAACTCATTTATCGAAACTATCGATTGTATGGGAGCTATATGTTATGTTGGTCCGATCTGATTGATTTTCACTTCACACATTACATGTATAAAAAGTACCAAACGTGCAAAGTTTTACGTTCCTAGCTTTTTAATTGCAAAATTTATAGCCCAAACCCCATTTATCGAAACTATCGATTGTATGGGAGCTATATGTTATGTTGGTCCGATCTGGCTGATTATCACTACGCACATTACATGTATAATAAGTACCAAACGTGCAAAGTTTTACGTTCCTAGCTTTTTAATTGCAAAATTTATAGCCCAAACCCCATTTATCGAAACTATCGATTGTATGGGAGCTATATGTTATGTTGGTCCGATCTGGCTGATTATCACTACGCACATTACATGTATAATAAGTACCAAACGTGCAAAGTTTTACGTTCCTAGATTTTTAATTGCAAAATTTATAGCACAAACTCATTTATCGAAACTATCGATTGTATGGGAGCTATATGTTATGTTGGTCCGATCTGATTGATTTTCACTTCACACATTACATGTATAATAAGTACCAAACGTGCAAAGTTTTACGTTCCTAGCTTTTTAATTGCAAAATTTATAGCCCAAACCCCATTTATCGAAACTATCGATTGTATGGGAGCTATATGTTATGTTGGTCCGATCTGGCTGATTATCACTACGCACATTACATGTATAATAAGTACCAAACGTGCAAAGTTTTACGTTCCTAGCTTTTTAATTGCAAAATTTATTGTCCAAAACCCATTTATCGAAACTATCGATTGTATGGGAGCTTTGCGTTGTCTTGATCCGATCTTGCTGATTCCGACAAATGATTAATCTGATGCAAAATGGCGGATCCATACCAAATTTCATCAAGATATCTCGAAAGCTTGGGGACTAGTTTGCGTACAAACAGACAGACGGACAGACGGAGAGACGGACATGGCTAAATCGACTCAGCTCATCGCCCTGATCATTTCGGTAGACTTATTGGTGGGTCTATCTCTTCTTATTTCTATACTTACAAACATCGGCCCAAAGTTATACTACCATTTCATGTTCATGAAAGGTATAAAAAGAGTAAAGAGTAGCTTACACGGACACTTGCAGTAAACCAGAAATTTAGTGATTCCTGATAAAAATTTAATGAAAACTTTCAGTGTTTTTGATTGTAAATTTAGGATAGTTAGGTTTTTAATAAAGCATTTCCTTGACCTATTCACTATTTATAGGTAATATCATGGACAACACAGTTTAAGCTTTGTTTTTACTAATATAGCTAAGAGCAAGACAAAAGACATTGCGCAACATCGCCAGGTCAAACAGGATTGGGGAGCATTTTTTCGAACCATTCGAAACCAAATGAGCCTTCATACAAGTCGACACCCTGTCTGTAAGCCATACAGAACCGCCATTCCCCGCTAATTTCTACAAATCAACACTCCCTTCCCCACGGAGGGCTGACTTAGGACACACAGATGAGCAAAGCAAGAAATACCCAAATCGATAGCCTCACGATACGGACAGTCGCCATAAAATCTTGTGTGCAATGTTTGATGACATGAGACCACGACTAACCTAACCCCAAAGTATGGGGTTGCAATAAAATACCCAAGTGTCTTATTGGCCGTGATTTAAGTAAAGACAACTAAAACTTTACTAGTAATATACAAGCCAATTGTCCAGCCGATTATGAACTGCGTCGCCTAATTTAAGCGACACCAATTGGAAGAAGTTGCAGCCCTCTCATTATACCTTCTAAGCACTGTTGCGGGAAGTATATTCATGATGCCAGATCAACACTTACAGAGTAAGGAGTTCTTGCTAAGCTATCGCAAGCCACATGTTCCTAAAGGTAACTCCTTGGATGCGAATCGCCTTCCGCAAAATAAGGAAACATATCCGTAAACACTTTTATGAGATCATGTAAAATGTTCGTTTGATCCAAGTACATCGATAGATTCTTACCAATATGTAGACTGAGTCGATAAGTTCCTATGTCAACTTGAGCCCGTCATGTAAACAAAATCACCATCTGTAGCTGCAGCGAAAAACGCATATCTTAGGGACACGCAAGTCAATAAGTTAAACTCCTACCTTCCCAAACTTAATCCACCTTCAAATGTATGCCCAGCATATACTGTAGGTCCCCATGATGCAAATCACCTTTTTAACTGCTTAATAGAGGAAACTCATATAACAGCTAATTCCGACCCTACAGAATCTGCCCGGCTCCTTAGGCTTCTGTTAGAAGAGTTTGATGTGTGTATCCATCAAGAGATACTAAATACTGCTAAAATAAAAATAGGAGATTAAAGTCCACGGCTGATTGGTAAGAGTGGCTCAGAAAAATTGGTTTGTGTTTTTCAATTACAGACAAAATGGGCAGCAATTTGGCTCCATTTCGGTGTGGATATTCTAATAGGGTAAGCTCTTATCTTTCCAGATTATTCACTAAAAAACCCCGAAAAAACGAGTCCAGGCCCTTCACTGTGCCAAAGGGCATAAACTATGCATTAAATTCTGTAACTGAATGACCTCTTCAGCTAGCTCATTACAGGCAACCACCTTTTAGTTTCTTAGAACGTCCGTTTCTTACCATCCTCGTGAGTTGACGCTCAACCGATCTGCCATGGCAATTATACATTGTTAGTTATAACTTGGAGACCAAAAGATAGTCCAGATCATTTCTCACCTTCCCTTTTTTAGCTCTGTAGGGGTCTAGTCATTCATGGTATAGCCAAGTCTTTTTCTCTGATTTGGGTCGGTGGCTGAGAGTGCATGATCTTCCACTAGAAACACCAATAAACTTCTAAAACCTTAATGACGCAAGTGGCGCCCTGAGTCTCTCTTCAATTATTCCTATGTATTCAATACTCCCTAAGTTTTTGCTCACAACTTTAATAAAAAGTCAGAAAAGGTGTTAATTGCGCAAGAAAATTTAGAGGACTTGAAAACTCTTAGAGGTAAGTTCTTTGATATATAGGTACACTACAAAAAATAGTGCAATTTAGCTTGCTGTAATTGATAATAACTAGTCCCTTATGAACATAGTTGTGATACTTCAATATTAGCTTGTGTAGCCGATTTTACGGGGTGCAAAAAAGACCTCTGCTATAGTACCAGGTCAGTCACAAAAGGCCACGATAAGTGTCTTGGAAGAACATGCTCAAAGAAAAAGGGAACACTTGCACCCATATAAATAAATAAAAACTGGCAATTAGTAGCATGTGCCTCTGCGACTAATCCAGTTTCCATCTTAGACTAATCGCTTTTTTTGCAGGGTAGGCACAAATTTACACTGCTGCACACGCAACGCAGCTGCTGTCGACAATTGTTCCAACTGTCACTAACAATGCAAGCGTTTGGCGCATTCAAAAGACAAGCAATTAAGTAAAATTTGGCATGTGAGTTTGTTGCATGGGGCATGCAGCAAGCTCTTTAATAAACTGTTACACTACCCTGCAAAAAATGCGATTAGTCTAGGATGAATCTCAGATGAGTCGCAAAGGAGCATGCGAGCAATGCCAGTTTTGATCTTTTTGTAAGGGTTGAAATGAACACTTTTGTTTGAGCATATCCTTTGACGAGACTACTTGGTCCCTTTCATGCCCAAAAGGGTATTGTCGGACAGTCCCCTTTTGTTTCCCTACGGGTACGGTCGGACAAGTTTACTTTCAACACCTAAAAGTAGGCTAAAAAGCCTATAACGGAATAGTTGGGATCAATTATAGCCCACTGTAGACGCAAGGTATTGATCCCGGATCACTCTCTTTAGTGATTAGTCTCACGATTTTTTGCAGGGTATATATACATATGTATATGAATAGAAAAGTTGTATGCGGCTTGTGTAACAATTAACGCCTACGCTTACGCCATAAGGGACTTTTGTCTTTTGAGAGTGTGAAAAAGCTCATAAAGTGGCTGAAACGACGAAGCTTTCAACAAGCAACTTTTTAATTTAATTAAATATCAAGCATGAAAAGCTAGTAAAAGGAGATAATAGGAAGCAAATACTATTTCTTTTTCGATACTTTGAAGAAGAAGTCGTGGCGTAGAGCAGAGTGCACATAAGCAGAGTATCTCACTCAATTAGAAATATGTCGACACAAACAAATTGTGCTACATGTATAACTAAATACATACATACAAACGTATGCATGTGCTCACAATGACTCAATATTTGTTTAAGCATAGTTGTATATAAATATCTATTAGCAACTTATGCATTGTGAATTATTTAGAGTATTTGGTTTCGTTATGTGTGGGCTTGGTATGTAAGTATGTAGGAATGTGTGTAAGTATGTAAGTGGCGTATGAAAGGAAATTCCTTTGGTGCTAACAAAATTTTAACGGCAATGGTCATTATGCACATTTACTTATTACACTACTCGACAAAAATTTTCTTGACACCTTGTGAATAAATGAAGAAAGTGAAAAGTTGCTTTCTTATTTTCTCTTTGTATAATATAGCGTTTGCGCGCACGAAGAGTTCCTTTTTATTGAAATAAAAGTAAATCTGCAGTAAAAGACATGAACAAATAAAATAAAATAAGATAAAATAAAATAAATTAAAATAAAATAAAATAAAATTAGATAAAATAAAAAAAAAATAAAATAAAATAAAATAAAATAAGATAAAATAAAATAAAATAAGATAAAATAAAACAAAATAAGATAAAATAAAATAAAATAAAATTAAAAAAAATAAAACAAATTAAAATAAAGTAAACTAAAATAAAATAAAATCAAATAAAAAAAATCTAGTAAAGTGAAATTAAACAAAATTAAGTAAAATAAAATTTTAAAAATTTAATTAAATAAAATAAAATAAAATATTACAGTAAAATATAATAATATATAATAGATGGAATAAAACAATCTAAAATGAAATATAATTTAATGACATGAATTAAGAAAAATTAATTCAATTGCATTATTTAATTTGAGTTTACTACGAAGCATATATTTGTCAGTAACACCTTAAGTAAGAAAATTCAACTTGTAGTTTTAAATTTTGTTAAGCATTGAATTTCAGGTACACCATTGCGTATACTTCACTTATTTTTACACCAAATATACTGCTGAGTGGAGAATCATCCTATACAGAATGGGTTTCAAGAACCCCTGTATAAAGAAAATTCAATAAATATTCTGCTGAGATAGGGCGTTTTTAAAAAAATTCTAAAATATGGCACAAAAAAGGGAAATTAACAAAAATTTTTTTTAAGTTAAGTATAAGATTCTTTAATGCCTATCGATTCATTAGTAGATGCACTTCCTATCGGCTCGAATTTATACAAACCTAGAAAAGTCTTTGTAAATGGCAAAAATTCATCTATATATATGAAATTGAATCGTGGATTGTTCGTTATGCTAAAACTTGAAAACGACTGAATCAAATTGAATACTCTCTTTCGGGACCTTAAATTTGGTATGGAGATATACGATATCAATACAATAATCTCGAGAAAAAACGGATTTATGGAAAAACGGGACTGGCACCTCTCACACAAGCTTCTGTTTTGAAACTGAATATATTTAAAAGGGTAGGGACCTGGAAATTGGTATCTTGATATAAGAACACAAATTGAAGTTATTGGAAAAGGTGGCATGACATTCCCTATACAAACTGAACTATTCTTACCCCATGTTTCTAAAAGTATTTTGCAGCAGAATAATGTTATTTTTGGAGCAGAATCAAGAAAACACTTGTCAAAATATTTTTTATTGACTATTTTGTAGTATTGAAATTGTGAACAATCGTTAATTTTGGATAACAAAAAACGTGTGTAGTCGAGAATAAAAAAGTTTATTTTGAGCAGTCGAAGTTTGCCGGGTCAGCTACTTTTTTATTTTTTATATGCAGTAAATCTTTCTTTAAAAATATCTAGACATGTATGTGAGCGATATATGCTATTGAAGGACTCTAGGATCAACGTAGATATAGTCTAGTTGAAGTGCTGAGTCCATTGAAAAATTAGTTGTGAATAACTAGAAGTGAGCACGTAACGTCACTTAGCAGATGTGTAGTATACAAAGTCGTTGAACTCGCCTTTATATTAGATTAGCGTGTATGATTGTAAATGTTGCATAGTGTCAACGCAAGCTTTTATCAACATATATGCATGGAGCCATACAAGGCATTGTTAGCAGTCACTTCGCCCACATAATACGATTATGTTACGTCTCAGGGCATGCAACAATGCCTCCTAGTGTGTGTACGCTGCATTTCCATGTATGTGTGTGTGTGTGCGCCTATGTCATTGGTTCCAACTCTTGCTCGCTTTTGTCGCCATTCAAAGTAGGTATATGATGTGCTGCTGCGACAATCCTAGTACAATGATTGCCACAAACAACTGACAATGCGGCAAGCTGTGGCGCCTCCATATGCGCATAGTGGTTAGCCACTCAATGCCGCAAGCAATTACCAAGTGCGTACGCAGATCATGAGTCACCAACCAATGAGAAATACACACTTGCACTTAGAACCCCACATAAATACCTCTCGATGCTTATGTATATATGTATCGATTCCCGTATGCAAGTCCCAATGTTCGTATAAGTTTGTAAATGTATTTGGCAGCAGCATGAAGTTGTTCCTTAATTCTTTCAAGTAATTTGTTGTATTCATTTGTTTGCTGTAATGGCGTAATAGCAACGTTCAAGTTATTTAAAACTGTTTGATTTTTGTCACATTTTGTTGGCATTGTTGTCATGCTTAAGCGAAGCAATTATAACAGAATGAATTGAGTGTCGCAATTGGTAGGAGCTTAAGTTTTGCTATGCAGCGGAGCGTATGCAAATAAATACTCGTTTTTTGGAATTATGGTGAAGACATATGCACTTCTCAATTCGTAATCTTCAAAGAGCTCTCGTTGTGTTTCTCTTTGAGCCTCTAAAATTTAAAACGATCTTATCCCAGTATGGCGGGCGAGTCGAAAGCTTAGTTTGTTTTAATTATTTTTCGACGTTTCAATAATCTTCTTTTCCTCTCCGTTCCCATTCCTCCTTTTTATATTACTATTGCTATTCCTTTCCTTTTCCCTACTCCATACTTCTTCCTGTTTCTCTTCTTTTGCGCTTTCCCTTGCTTCTCCTCTACCTTTTCTTTTTTCGCTTACCATTCCTCTTCTTCACATTTTTCTTTTTCATATTCTTCTTCTTCTTATTTCATCTCGCGCTGCCTCTGCCTCTTACCCGTCTATATATATGTATCTCTCCTTATGCTTCTTTGGTCCTAACCCTGCATAAAACATCATCTTATTCCACAAAACCAACGCAGAGTCGGTAAATTCCTTTGTCGAATCTTAGTACCAGCAGAAAACCGCGATCTTAGCAGCAACTTCCGACTTCTTCTGGCTCAGCTTCGGTGTGAATATTATAATATTATAAACTCCTACTTATATATCCGAAATAAGTATATTTAAAGACGATGGGTATGAGTGTTAGCGATTTTTGAAGGTGGAAAAACCTGATATAAGAAATTACGGCAAAAACCTGATATAAGAAATCCGGCACATCTCCTTCGATGCCCAAAAGCGGTTTCAACAAAGTGAGCATGTTTTATTTATTTCATTCAGTTCTACTCCACGTTTGTGACGTCGAGTAAAGAAGCAGATTTACTCATGATTTGTTTGATACTAGCGGAAACGACAAAAAAGTTTCTGCCCAAATAATTGCAATATCGCCAATTTCCATCTCTTACTTTCTACTAATCTGTGCCTATGCCTCTGCAGCTGTTTCTTAAAAGTTTTGTACAGCTTCCTTTGTCTCTGCCTAACGATTTCCATTAGTTTTACTTTCCTCTTCTAATTTTAACCATCTTCTTTCTCCATTCTCGTCTACCTCTCTCTGCCTTTCATATATGTACCCTCTATTTTTTCCCTTCCCAATTTCTTTCATTGTGTTTTCATGTTCCGTTTCAATTTTTCATTCTTTTTCTCCATCTGTTGTTGTTGTTGTTGTTAACAGTGCTTCGCCCTGCCCCAGATTGGACAGGGTTACACTGAAATAACAGCCCTTGGGCGGGTGAAAAAACCCGGGTCATTCCGGTTCGATAGAACCGGCTGTTGTTTTCTCCATCTCTTTCACATTACCTTTCGCGTAAGGCTTTCTTATTTATTACCTACTTCCTTAAAACTACAACTACATCTTTGGGAGGCATGAATATGTTATTTTAAAATTCGGATTTCTGTTTGGCTCTTATTAATGTTTGGATTCTCATTGTATTTATATTAGGTTGTGTTGAAAAACTATTTTTACCGTACATTTTGTACAGAATATTTTCGATTTTTATATAAATTTGTCGAATGGAGTTGCTCCATTGGCAGCAAGGTGTTTGTTTTAAAGTGATCTGGAATCTGTTGGGTATCCCCTCGAAGGTCAAGGAAGAGGCAGTAATTGAAATAATTTTAATCGTTTTAATTTTGTAATTTAAGTAAAAAAAAATTAAAAATTAAATGCACTTTCTTTTGTATTAGATTGGGATTAAAAAAACTTTATTCGAAGATTTTTTGAAGTTTTTTTTATTATTTTGCACCCAAAAAAATGTTTCGCTGAAACTTTAGAGTTCCATTCTAAATAATTTTTAGTTGTGGAGTTTTTCTCACTTTCGTATGCATAATTGTTTGATTATTTATTTATACATAAATCATGCGGCCCATCTCAAACTGTGACCAGAAAAATTTTTTTAATTAAAAGAAAATTTGAATTTTTTATATAGTACAAATTCTATATCCCCTCGTATCAGTGTTGGGCGAATTATAATTATTAAAACAATTAATAATTAACAATTAATTAATTGTTAATTGCAACTCTTACAATTAACAATTTTTAATTGTAATTGCAAAAATGTACAATTAACAATTAATCAATTGCAATGCTCGCAATTAACAATTGATTCATTATTAACTGTGTTTTCTATAATGAACAATTTGTTAATTATTGTTTCACGAATTTAACCATAAACACGCTACCC
Organism: Merzomyia westermanni; assembly: GCA_949987695.1. Lineage (NCBI taxonomy): Eukaryota > Metazoa > Arthropoda > Insecta > Diptera > Tephritidae > Merzomyia > Merzomyia westermanni. The sequence goes on along the minus strand of OX465291.1, from coordinate 43,194,759 downwards.
GGACGCTATCTAGTACATTATTAGCCGGTTACCGTAGTGTTTTATTGCAAAAAACTTCTACTGTAAGAACATGTAGGTTATATATATGGCAAAAAATTGCTCGACTACTTTCAAATATAAATGCAGTGCCCCTGATAAATTGTATTGATTATTTGCATGAAATCAATCAGGAATTACACAGGTGATTGTAAAAAATGGTTAGTTATTGTTAATTGCTTCATAATACAATTAAAAAATTAATTAGAATTTTTTCAATTGTAATTAATTTAATTTTAAGTAATTTAATTGCAAAAAGCAAGTAAAACTTTAATTGCAATGAATTTTAATTCAATTTATTTAATTGCAATTTCTTTAATTACAATTGATTTAATTGCAATTACTTTCTTAATCAATTAATAAATCGATTAAAAATTTAATTGATTAACGCCCAACACTGCCACGTACTAAGCGAAGAATATTTTTTCAACTCACCCAAATATATTTGTGTTTACTAGCGACTAATTTGCCTCGGCCGCCTTATGAATGAGAATAGCGGAAAATTTCACTCTCTATCGATAGATGGACAATGATTTGGCTTTCCTCTCTTTTCTAATAAGCGCAAATTCTTCAAACGATATGATACTTTTTGTTTCCCTCTTCTGAAATCTGTACAGTTTGACTAAAATAAGTAAGTTATTTTGGCTTTTTTTAAATATTAGCGCAACTCTGAGGCGCATTTAAATCTTTGCTATGCTTCCTGTCAATACCTTTCCTAGTTATACACAGATCTTATCTTCAAACGAAGAGCGCTTTTGAATTTTCGCCGTCAAAAGCTTGATTATCTTAAAGCGTAATCTGCATACAAAAATATAAGTACTTGTGAAAAAATATATACATAAATACAAATTTATTAGCTACCCTGCAGTCAAACCAATTATTCGCATACTATTTCAAAGCTGTCAGGCACTAACTGTTTTCAATATAAACAACTCGTGTTTTTTATATAAGGATGCACCATTAAGTAGATGTCAATTGTCAGATTTCGGACCTATATAGAACAGTCTCAAACTAGCTCAAAATATACGAGTTTCAGACTAGTTTAAATAAAACAAAAAAAAAAAAAAAAACTTAGTTCAACAGTGGAAATGGAAAATAGTTTAATAATAACACCCCATATAGTTGACGAGTATTCACATCAAGTGGTAAGGGTCACGTGTTCGAGGCCTGGAAAATTAAAATTAAAATGAAACCTCTACAGTGATTTTTCCATAACTGGACAAACCAATATTCTTCAAAGCTTTGTATTTTTGTTAATACCACTTTTGTCTTTTTCGGACTAATACGTTTTTGGACCTGATTGATTCACTGCAGGCTAGTTCGAAACCATAGAACGTTTATATGCCATCGCTTTCATAACTGCAGTCTTCGCTCAACCATAAAAATTCCAAAATGGAGATTATTTCGTACGGCTTCTCTTTCATATTTATCTCTTTCAAAGTATTGAAAGCTTAACATCATTGCCGCCAGCCAAAAAAAGTTGTATGAAAACTTCTTTCGTGGGCTTTTTCTACTTAATCACACCAATTGGGCAGTTCCACTTTGCATTTTATACACGGTGTTGAAAAAGGAATGTATTTTTAAAATTGAAATATGTGCACGAGTGCACAAAAAGCTGGGAATGTCTTTCTCCAGGTAGGGTAGCTGTGTGGGTTTAAGGGGAAGAACTATAAAATATCCTCAGCAGCGGTACGTATTGAGTGAGAGATATGTTCCTATTGCTTCAAGACCAAGTGTGAGTTTCGAGTTGAGATATTATCAGCTGTCTGTGTCGTACGCAGCTTCTCGGCTTCAAACTTCAATTCCTTTGTTGTGCACAATTCCTTAGCTGCACAGAGGCATGAGCGTGTCTGTGACGTAGTGTACGCACGTCTACAATGGTGGATCTATGTCTGCTGTCGATCATGGCATGATCAATTTGGTTTCTTGTTATTTGATCAGGGAATGGCCAAGTGGCTTAGCTTTTTTGTTTATATTTGAGCCTTGCCGCTTTGGGAAATGTGACCAAATTTGCCGACTGTAGGACCAAAAACTCTCTCAAAGGTCATTTACATAGGGCCCAGTAGCTGGTGGTGGTGAGGGGAGCCGCGATATGTAATAATTAAACAAGAGCGGTGACACGATTTTGGTTGAGACCGACATTTATCTGAGTGGTTATGGCGTTCAGCGCTGTGGTAGTGCTATGCATTTTGCTGATGTTCGGCGAGCCGCAAGTTTGCGTTTTAGTTAGGGAGCAAGACCGTCTCCATTATTATTACTGACGAGAGAAGCAATATCGGGCGATATGACTTCCCACATTCAGCTAGTTTCCCGGTTATTGTTGTTGTTGTGGTAACGACAAAAACACTCCCCGAAGGTTTTGGGGAGTGTTGTCGAATTAACCGTCCTTTGAACCCGGTACGCTCCGGTACTCCCTTGCGGTACTGCCCGACTGTCGTGGTAGCGATTTATGACCAGTGAAGCCTTCCAGGTCATGTCACCCCTCCTTCCGTCAGGGAGGATAAGATGGGTAATGAGAGGTGAGAGGCATCATATCCGTAGATCAACCATCAAGTCGCACGTTATTACGCATATTAGTCGCCTCTTACGACCGGTATGCATACCTCGGGCATATTCTAAACCCCTAACCCGCAGGGGTTATGGTTTCCCGGTCTTTAGTAGTGATACCACCTTTGTCTGTTTCCATTTTTCTGGACTGACAAAGGTGGTCATAGACATGTTGAAAACGGATGTTAGATATCTTACTCCCTCATGGCCGAGATGTTTTAGCATCAGCATGGATTTTCCGCCTGGGCCTATAGATTTTGAGCCTTTCGATCTCCGAATGGCATCCTGACAGTTTGCGGTGGGGATAGAAATGGGCGCTTGACTATTTTTCTCTTTGTACGCTTCCCTTGTGGTGTGTCGGATATTGTATATTTTGTTGTTAGGCTTAGTTGGATTTGCAAACACCAGCAGGGAAGTTGCGGGACCGAAGGTGCTCTTACCACTTAGAGCGTTTGTGATGATCGACCAACCATCCAAGTGTCATATATGATCACGTTCGTTTGCCAGGCCCACTTCCTCTGCGGGGAGGTACGGACGAACCTCCTTTATTCTCCCTGACGAAACGTAAGTAAGTCAGACTGGGTGGGAAGAGCAGCGAAGGAGCTCTCAGTAACGTAACGAAAACCGACCCAGTCAGCATTGTTTAAGCTAGCGTAGGTTCGGTTTTCAGAGGAGACAAAGTTGGTAGGGTGATCGATTGAGAAGCAATCGGTAAATAATCCGATGCAAGAGTCAACATCGGTCGCCAATCAACGCAGCTTATGAGTTCTGGCGAAACTGAGCAATTTATCGCGAATCTTATGGAGACATCCCCGTTCACTTTGCAGAACGTCGAATCGTCTTTTTGTTCAGCCAACTCCTGCCCACTAGCATCGACCTGTAGGCTTGAGTGCCAGAGGTCATGATGTGCGTTAAAATCTCTGAGGATTACACGATTCTCGCATCTGAGTAACTCGGACAACAGGTGAGAGAAGCTATGTAAATATCAGTAATATCAAGATCGACATCGCCTGAAAGCACAAACATACCCTGACGGTCTACGGTGCTATCCCTCGGGTCGACGTCAGGATCAATTAGACTACTGCACAGATTGGTGATTGTTCAGCGAAAGTCCACCCCCAAGTCTTCTCACACGGTCGATCCGATGGATGTTGTAGCCGTTACAGGTCCAAAGATTTGATTGGGCACCGAGCAGCAACTTTAATATCCTGCCGCTTTATGAAGTTAACTATTTCATTAACCTTACCGGCTAGGTAGCACCTCGTGGTGAACAGACGCTGCGAAAAAGATTTCAGTGAGCCTTTAAACCGAGTATGTCGGAGTGTCCCTATCCGGCATCCGTACCCTGCCGCGAACCTGCCGGGGGCTGCTCTGCTTCTACACAACCACACCCCGTTATCACCACGTCCATACTCCCCCCCGGAAATCCCCCAAAAATAGACACCTTTACCTACTCACTACCCACATATTGAGCTACTTTGTAAATGTTCATACGCTTCGTGTCATTTCACACCATACAAAGTGTTTATACAACTTCTCTGTTAGTGTATGCTTTGAACCCACTAAATTACGCTCTGTCCAACAGAACAAAGTAAGCCGTCTCTGTGCTCGCCCTACATAGTAGCAACGCAAGACTGGGAGACAACGCGCTGCTTGCTGCTGGACATACAAATTTTATGCCCATAATTAAAAGCTAACAAAGCGGCAAATATAAAAATAAATGAACTTACCAAGAAGCTTCGCTTTTAGCACATCATCAATGGCAGACGCGGTTCCTGGAGCAATATTCGTTGTGTTGTTGTTGTTGTGCGCATTCAAAGTTGCTGCACGAGTACCATCATAGTTGTTGTTGTCATTATCGTTTGCATCCTCGTACACATCATTCTCATCATCGCTACTATTCTCTAATGTCGAACTATTTTTGTGTTTGTTGTTGTTGTCGCTGGATTGCCCATTATCGCCAACGTTTTTGTCATCGTCATAATCATCAAAATTGTTGTCATTTTGTATGACAAGTGACAGGAGCGACGCAGCTGCTGATGCTTCCTTTGTGGTTATTGCGGTGTTTGTGTTGCCAAGTGATTGAGCATTTGTGGCTGTTGTTGGCATTAATGATGTTTCTGCTGATGATGATGATGGTGCTGTTATTGGCGCTGTTGCTCTGAATGATGCTGAGTTTATTGCTTTTATTGTTGGCGTTGATGAATGCGTCGGCCTGCCGGCATTTGGTTGAGTCAGCAACATTTTCATGTTATCAAGTGACACAATTTTCGTAGAATTCGCGTGCGCGTTGCTGTCATAATTTTGTTGGCTGCTGCTATTGTTGTTGTTGTGCGTGGGGCTCTTGCTGTTATTATCAAGGTTTATGGGATTTATATCCTCGTAATGCGTTGATTTTGTTGCACTGCTGCTAGTGGCACGCATTTCCACTGCGCCTGAATCAGCTAAATTATGTGCGTTGTTTTTGTTGTTGTTGCTTTTTTTGTTACTGCTAGCCTGTGCAATCACCTGTGACATTAAATCGGAATATTTTTGCAATTCAGCCAGCAATGTATCCTGCGTCGGTAGTATTGTCGCATGCGTCCTTACATTGCCTTCACTTGCTTTTGGCTCTGCGGTCTCAAGCGCGTTTGCACTTTCTACGCGCTCCAAACTTTGTTGTGCGCGCTTGCGATTGTAATACTCATAATTGGATTTCGATTTGAGTGCTTCATGTCTGTCATCCATCAGCGCTTTGCTGCCATCATCTTGCTCCACATCGGATACAAGCTCACGCATTTCGTCTGCATCAACTTCGAGCGCCTCATCGCTACTCGACGCATCACTCTCCAATGCGTGCACTATGCGTTCCTCCACGCGAAATTGTACTTTCTTTCTTATTTGTGGTAGAGGTATGTAAAATTGCGATTTCGCAGTTGGTGTTGTTGGCGTGCTTGTGGCTTGTTGCTTTGGATGCGTACGACGTTGATTAGTTGGTGTTGCAGTTTTACTATTACCAGGACTCGTACTGACTTGCAACATTTGCTGATCCTTAGCAACCGTTACTAAGTCCAATGTGTCAGTTTCGACAGCTGCTATCGTTGGACGTTTGAGTATCGATTTGATGTTTTGGGTGGGCGTGACCAGCAATAGCATAATGCGTTCACCATCGCTAGTATTAGGTGTGGCAAGTTCTGTTGTTGTTGATTTATTGTTATCACTCTGCGACATGACTTGCTGCTGCTCAGCTTCACTTTCTGTACTTGCTGGACTCTCACTCGATTCCGACTTTCGTATGCGCGTAGGACGGGTTGGTGCTGGTGTTGTTGACACTAATGAACTTGATGCTGTTGGGCTATCGAGTGCTTTTATTTGATTGTTATCTACACTCCGCTTGAGTAACAACTGTTTGCTCATCGTCCTTTTTGTCATAGAAGATGTGGCAGTAGTCGTCTTCTCCACCGCCACCTTAGTTGTTGCCTCCTCCGCAATTGTCGTACGACTCATTGAAAGGCTCTTCGCTTCCTTAGTGGAAACTATAACACGCTCATAACTCGCACGTCCATCCTCACTTTGCTTGATTAATGATTTGGTTGTGGATTTGTTGCTGCCCAAGCTAATACGTTGTCCAGCTATGGCCTGCACATTACTGTAGCCACGTTTGCTACGCCGCACTTCCGCATCATGTGTGGCGCTACGGGCATCTTCTTCATCAATATTTACATTACCCACTGTGCGCGTATCACCACCACGTCGTTGCGCCATTGTTTTACTACTTTCGCTCTTTGATGTGTTCGTCTTTGGCATTGACTGCTTGTTGGTAAAAGCAAAGGGTGGCGCTTCCTCGGTTAGTGCGGCATCTGCTACATTAAAATCATCATTTGGTGGCATGAACTCATTTTGTGATGTGGCAGCGCTTGCCGCATGTGTGGATAATTTATTGCGTGTAATTGTGGGCGTGCTGGGTGGGTCACTTATAGTTGGACTTGGTGTTGCCGATGACGAGGAGTTGATTGAGATCAAATCATAAGGATTTACATTGCAGCGTAGTATAGAACGTCGTGTGCTGCCTTCTCCGCTAGCGCTTGAGTTTGATATAGCGCCGGAAGCACTTAGTAGCGTATCAGCATCCTCTACTAGCCAGCAATCGTTAACAGCCACCAAAGCGCCGCCACTGTTGCTGTAATGCTGGGGCTTTGTGTTTGGTGCTGGCAGCTGACCACGTTTACGGCTACGTCCACGCACAGGACTCTCACTTTTGACACGTCCACGTGATTTATCCTTTTCACGACTACTGCTGCCCCCTGTTTCCCGTGTGCCGCCAGCGCTATTGCTACCACTCGCACCCGGTTCGGGTGAAAGCAAACGCGTGCGTCTCATCAAATCATATGGATCCTTTTGTGGATCAAGTATGGTAGGACGCATCTTCTTTGTAGTGCTCACCACACGCACTGTTGCTGCACCGCTCGTACGCAGCTTCGACATTGCCAACATACCACCAGGTGGTAAACGCATTGTGCCCCCACCACCGATGGGGGTCAGCGGCAAGCGTGAACCCTTGCACTTTTTACAAATACTCGCTTTCTTCACTTCGCGCTTCGTGCCATTCAGGTATTCGGGGCACGAGCAAATAACCACTGCCAGTGGCTGCATGTAACTGCCTATCGGCGAGGAAGTTGCTTGTGGCATGAAATGATGGTACGAGGGGCGCGCGGGTATACCGCGTACCGTGCTATAGATCCATGGTTCGGCATATTTCATGGAACGTGAGAGTGCGCTTGGCAAGTACTCATAGCCCGCAGGCACACCATTACCACCTGAGCTGCTGCTACCAACCCCAACAATGGCTCCACCACCGCCACCACTACCCCTACCATTACTTAAATGATAATCGTTTAGCTGCAGTGTTGGTAAATGCATTGTTGTTGTAAGTGTGTGAAAGTGTTGTAATTGGCTGTGGCCAAAACTATTTGCATTATCTTGAGATAATTTAGGTTTTGTTGTTATAATGCGATTTGTTGTTGTTGCAGATGCCGCTGCTATGTTTTCAATTTGCTTTGCGCTTGTTGTTGTTGCTTTGGATATGCTAGTTGTAGATGTTGTTGTTGTCTGGCTACTCTCTGTGGTTTTCGTAATTTTGAGCCGTTGACTCCAGGTTTTCTTTGATTTGTCGTACATCGGCGAATACTGTGAAATAAGAAGAGAACACGAAAAAATGAAAATGTGAGATTTTGTGTTGGTTATTTTTTTTTTTTTTGTTATAGAAAGGATGAGTTGCACAGTGTATTTAAAAGTCTAGGATGTAAAAAATTTAAATACACTAGTATTTCTCCTATTTGTTTTAGCCGAGCTATGGTTACTGCTGCTGAACTTTCCATTTCAATTAAAAGATTATAAAATGCGCCTTAAAGTATGCAATGCAAACGTTGCATGCTTTTGGGAGCAGTTGATAATCTCCTACAATTTCTATTAAACAGATAAAATAAATATAGTTTTGAAAAAAAGCACGACTTATTAATAAAGTAAAAGTTATTGTTAATATATAAAATAATATTAACGCCCCACATTGCCATCTCCTCACCTGATACGCACCTGAACTTGTAAAAGTATTCAATTTTCAACTGTGGTGTAGATTAACCAGTAAATCTATCTTTTTAAATTGAGCAACCAGCAAACCCCGCAACCCTTCTATCTCCCCCATTTCTACGCCCATGAACTTATCAAATTATAGCGTTACCTTCCTTGTTCCTTGAAAAGTCTTCAACATTTCAATGTATAATGGTTATTTTGAAATTTTCACAGTGCTCAGTTGAAGTTATTTCGGGCCTCTATTTCCATTCCGAGTTATCACGATTCGTAATAGCACCATGCTTACTAACCATAAAACCCACATTGTGAGTTTTGAAATCTAGGATAGTCTTTCAGATTTACTCATAATTTTCATTATATGTAGAAGGCGCCCTCTAAGGAGCCCTAAGGAAGTACCAGTTCAGTATTCATGCCGAAGCTAAACATCTTTTGAAAGCACTCTTTCCGTGGTGTTTAGTGCTATTTGGAGATCTGTGCATGACAGTGAGTACAACACAATACTTAAAACGGCACTCATCCGTAGATATTCTATACCTGCATCGATTGATTCTATGTATGATCGTCGATACAGCTTTGGAAACGGGTTCGGTAAACAATAAAACCACCAGAGTCATCCCTCGCGACAGTATTCTGTAGCCTCTTCTATGAATACTGATAGCAAACGAAATTTTTAAATCATTTCGAGCTAAAGAATCACGGGTAAAATTCCCCCAATGATAAATGAGCTTAAAATACATCTTTAGGCGGGTCAAGTCACTGGTAGACAGCTTAAAATATTCACGGAAGGCTCAAAAATGGAAAATGGAAAGGTGGTTGAAGTATACTCTCAGGATCTGCAAGCCAGGTAGTCATATCGACTCCCTGAATCATGAAGTGTCTTTCAAGCGGGAATCTATGACATTGAAGAGGGAGGTAGATGTATGCTTCCTTGAAGGGAATAGAGTTCTACGTTATGAAATCCGACATGGTGTGAAAGTGCTGAACTTTGCTAAAGGCTCTAGAAAATCTCAGCATTTCTCTCTGATGGTTCCACGGTAGTTTCATGTTTAATAGGGCCATGTTTCGATAAGAAAAGAACTACCTTCTTGCTAAAACTAAACAAGTCTGCGGTGAGAGTACCTACAGCTCACATCACAGAACATTTTGCTATCCCAATTATGTTAAAGCTGTATGAAAGAGGAGAAGTCGAAGTTTACCGACTTATTTGCCTAAGTTCAGGACTGCAGACAAGACTACTCAGATTTCTGGGATTAGCTTTTTTGACAGTCTGGCAGATGTGAGGGAAGAGGATCTTTTGCTACCTCTTAAGTTGATATGGCAAAGTTAAAAGGATCCACTAAGAAATAACTGGTTGGACAAATGTGCCTCCGCCGGCACGCATTGGGAGTATTAAAAATGGACACAATTGTCTCCTAGTGGAAAAGACAACCTCACCTACTGGTTATGGAAAGAAGAAACAAGTTAAAGTATTCTCAGTATATAGGGATTTCCTGCAGATTTTAAGACAAAAGATATAAGGGAACCTAAAGGGCGGCAACGCTTAACTCGACAAAAGTAGTCTAAGTCATACGTCTAGAAGGGTGTCGTTAGACCTACACCCTAGACTGGAGCACCTTCAGGAGAGTCAGGGAGAGATAGCTTCGCTTTCCAGTTGCTTTCGCAGTTCAAAGTTGAAACCGGTGTGGTAGTAGATCCCACAATTTCACAACTTTTCAAGTATTTCCTTAACCTGAAGCCTGGGGTGATTTCAAAGATCTCCGTGAGTTCCTTCTCAATCTTGATCACGCTGTTGACGGTGTTGGGTACCAACTGTGCCCACAGGTCGGACTGTGGGGACTAAATTCAACGTTATTCCAAGTAACTCTCTCTGCGACAAAAGCCTTCAGTTCGTAGAGGTGGAACCATCCTGTAAGTTTCTGCATACCTATATTCATGACGTCCAGTCCCTAGTAGGTTGCAAACACCAATAGTTTTCTAATAGAAAACTGGTCCCACAGAAGACTATGAGCTACCTACCCCTGAAGCAGGTATCACCCTGCCTAAGCTGGCGTCACCGGTCAACCAATAAAACTGGAAATAACATGAGTTATATTAAATTTTTACCAGAATAAAGCTGTACACCCTCAATCCCTTCACGCGTCACACTGCATTAGTGAACGGCTCTTCGATTGCCATGTAATTGGTTCGCATTAATTTAAAAAAAAGTTTGTTTTATTTTGTTGTACGGTAGTGGTTTGCTTGCAATTTTGTACGTGTCGAAGGTGTTGCACGTGCACTGAGCTCCATAGATGGAAAACGAAAGTGTAGGTGTGTTAGTGGTGGTTTCAATGATTCGCCAAGGCTATTATAACTGAACTACCATGTCAGATTGCCACTCTATGACTCCACCGCATGTGGAAGTACTGTAATATGTCTACAGTTCAGCAGCCTGTGACGCGCGAAAGCAAGCGATTGCCTGTGCCCAGCGATTTGCAGTATGAGTTCACTGTCAGTGGATATGGGTATATTGTTATACATTACGGTGTGGCGATCTTTTTGGGGGAAAAGTGGTTGTTAGGGAGTCTAAGTTCGGCTGTAACCGACACTTTACAAACATCATTATATGGAATGTGGGCGTGGTTATGAACCGATTTTTTTTTTGTTTATCGATATATATATTTTTTTATGATACCATAACTCCTCTTCGAATTAGGGCTACCTAAATGATAAAATGAGCTTGGTTACAAAAGAAGCGGCGCCACACCCAGTTTCAAAATTACATATTCTATCCATTTACTGCTTACAACGACCCATTCGAGTTAAATTTAAATTGATATAAAATATGTTATATTAGTCTATAAACCTTTTAAAAGTCTTTTATATAAAAGTGGGCGTGGTCCTCAACCAATTTGTTATATTTTTCTCCGAATCATTATAATTTTTGTGCAACATTATTTTATAATGGTTTTGATTTATGATTTAAAATGTATTTGTAAAATAAATTAGGTAGATAGCGTCTATTTTAAAAAATTTAAATATAAACCTTTTTCAATCTATATATCATATCTCTACAAATAATAAAATTGTAACAGGTCGATGTCTATACATTGCAGATATTTAAGAAAAATCGATATCAGGGATCATTATTAAGCCAATAGAAGTCAAATCAACAGTTTTCAGAATTTTTGTCTGTCCATCTGTCTGTCTGTATGTTTCGTCGCCCATCACTCAAAAACTGCTGAATGGAATTGATGGAACTTTTACCATTGCGCTATTAAACGTTAAATAAAATAAAAATAAATCTTACAATGTAAGATATCATTTGTACTGATAGCTCGACCAGTTTCCGAGATATCGACCGATTAAACGAAAAGTGACAATAAGTGCTGCAGTAAACGATGTAATTAAGTTCTATATCTTATCTGTTATGAGATACAATGATATAAATCGGACTCAGTATGTTATGAAATATTCGATATATATCATCAGATTTTGTTTTTGAGTGCCAAGAGACCTGCATACCGACTTACATGAAGATATATCAATATCTCATCAGAACGCATATGCCTTAGTCAAATTCTCCTTTCCTCTATATAAGTCTATATATCTATGTATGTAGGGTTGTGTGAAGTTGCGTCCTTAACGGGTTGTTCGATCATAACGAAATTTGGAACACAAACTGGAAACCTTACAGCGATGGTTATTGGCTAAAATAAATTTCAATCTACAAGGTGGCGCAAAAGTAAGCTTCCGATGTTCAGCATATCGGTTGTGGCACGTGCAGTGTGTGCTGTTGCACCGTCTTGTTGGAACCACATGTTTTCCAATCCCAATTCATCAAGTTGCGGCAAAAAGAACTCGTTGATCATTGCTCTGTAGCGCTCACCATTCACAGTAACCGTTTGGCCCCGACCGATTATTGGTAAAATAAATAGTCAGCAATATTCCGCGCTCTGGAGCAGTGTAGCGTAACATTGTTTATTAACATGTATTTCGCATGTGTTTACTACACAAATGTCAAAGCAGAACTGAATTTAGGGGCCAATCGCAAAATTTATAGTATTTTCTGATAGGAGGATTACTTTTGCGCAGTAACCGTTTTTCACCGACCGATTATTGGTCAAATTAATAGTCAGCAATATTCCGCGTTCTGGAGCAGTGTAGCGTAACATTGTTTATTAGCGTGTATTTCGCATGTGTTTACTACACAAATGTCAAAGCAGAACTGAATTTAGGGGCCAATCGCAAAATTTATAGCATTTTCTGATAGGAGGATTACTTTTGCGCCACCTTGTATATGAGGGCAAATAGGAGTGGCACTTCTCATACAAATTGGATTTTTCGCACTGCATAGCTCTTCAAGAAGTCCAGAAAATGGTTCAAGGAAAGTCATTAGCTGTAGGAAGACTAAATCCCATCAGCTCGTGTTTCATCCATTGCTAATTATGTGCAGCCTGGAAGGACTACCCATTTTATTTATACTTAATATAATATACATATACTATTTTACAAAAACTGTAAGAAATCTTAAGTTCTTTTATTTAATTTGAATATTTTTGAAACGAGCGGGTATAACCTAGTACGTGGAAAGAAATAATTAGATCACCCTTGCTTTATTGAGGTGGCAAGTTCGCCGAAATACGTCACTAGAAAACTAATTCCCGATTTATAATATTTTAAGCAAGTAAATTTGTGTTCCAAATTCTCTGACCCACCCTAATATCACGCTGCTTTGCATTACATTGTTATTTACCAACTTACCTTGTTGTTTTTGCGCACATAATCTCAATTTGAATAGCACTCTTAATTTTTCACCGAGTCGTTGCATTAAAGTAAATCACAACCAACAACAAAAGTAGACTGAAAATAAAGAAGCACAGAAGAAGAAGAAAAAAGGTAAACGTGTAAATAAAATTGTATGCAAGTTCGATAAGTTAACTTAAAATAAGTACATTTACGATTGTTAAATATTTTCTTTCTTGTCTGCAGAGATTGTAATTCGCAATAATGTAGTGCAGTTATTTATATATACTCGTACATGCATTTACATGTACAGTGAAACGTCGATATAATGAATGGGACTAAAATGAAAAAAATAATAATAATAAACAAAGCTACAACTAAACAACTAAAACTAAAATAACTATCAAAGAATTTTTAATTGTAACGAAAATAGATAATATTTCATACTAAGAACTGCAAGGAGATAACTCAAACTGCTTGAATTTTGAGGTTATGTGTGCTAGAATGAAGAAATTTAACTTTTTATTTTGTTTTGTTGTTTTTCGACAGGGTGAATAATTGATGTATATTGGAACGATTTTTCGTGATCCCTTGAAAATTATATTGATTGCAAAAGTTTCAGATATTAATATTTATTTTTAAAGGTCTATCATTGCTAGTTTAGATTTTTAGGACTGGTCCAATTTTTGCAATTATTGAAGTAAACCAAATTAGTTAAATCCAGTATCCACCCTGTCGAAAAAACACAAAACCAAATCAACTCAATTAGCGCCTGTCAGGCTTTCAACGTAAACCCAAACATAACAAATCCAGTAAACCAAATTAGCTGATTTCACGTTTTTTTAAATTGGTAAAAAAGTAAAAATCCATGTAGAAAAAAGTTTAAATGTTTGCAATGTTCCGAATTTCTTAAATTTACTGAAAAGAAAATCAGCTAACCCAAACAAATTCTGAAAAGTTCCTAATTCCATAAAGTTTTTATGCATTTTGTGCTAAATTGAGCTAGCGGCAATAACCGCGGCAAAGACAATGTGCAATTAAACCAATAAACTATTTTAAAAATTTGTTCTTTAAATCGAAGTTTTGCTGTACATAAGCGCCAACGTTGCAACGGTAATCTCTTCTGCGACTGCAAATATTGACAACAATTTCGGTATTTCTTATACATTCTCAATAAGTTGTTTCTGATTTCTCCATAAAAGTATTAAATTACGGAAGTGAGAATGCATAGCGTCTGTTGGGCTTGCATATTTCCGCAATCAAGTTGGTAAAGTAAAGTCAAGCCATGAGGTATTTTCATTCACTTCGCTGGCAGTACAAACATTGTGTTAATCGAAAATTGGCGGAAAGCAATAAGAAGTTAGAGTTCAAGGGTACTTTTGCACTGCAAGTTAATGGACCGTTGGAAATTACGAATTAATTTAAAAATTACTTTTTGTTTATTTTATTTCTGGTATTTTAATAATCCGGAAAAATGCTTGCTGAACCTTGCTAATTTTTCAGCCATAAATAATAAAATGATTCCTTTGTTGATATTCGACAAATTTTCGTTATTCCTTTTTAAAATTTATTTCGGAGACAAACCAGTTTCGTTGTGGCGCCATCTTCAGTGATATTTCTTTTTCTCATCTGTCTGTGTATTTTTCTTGTATTTAAAGTTTGTTGGTACAGGCGCAGGTAATGTCAAAATAAATAAAGGCGTGAGTTATAAATATATCTAATGTGAAGACACCTTTCTGGGAAGTTATTTTAATTATTCAAGAGTGGCATACAATTTCGCAAATAATGCAAACCTAATCATTAATTAAATGCTTTTACCAAACCATGGAATCTTTTCTTCCCAAGTTAGAAAATTCTAGTAAATTCTGAACTTTTCCAACTTCTCTCCGCACCGAACTAAGCAAATTTTGCAACTAATTTTCAAAAAACCAGATTGTTCGTAAAGTTTACCATGCAAAAGGGGAAAGAGGCTGCAGCAACAATAGCCTCCACTTTAAGTTATAATCTGACTTCGTACAATTTTGACACTTTTTTGTATTAACCTCATTTGGCAGTAGAAAAATAGGGAAAACCTATTTTAATGCACAACACCTACGGCTCTTGAACAAAATCAGCAGGAACAATGCTACAGTTGCTGCAACAATAACAACAAAAACACCCCTAAAAAATATTTTCAATGAAATTGCAGAAGAAACTGTATTAAGCTAGGGCACAAAGCACACTGTGGGGTATTTTGATGAAATTCGGCTAAAATAAATATCGCAGGTTATCAAAGAACAGTCTTAAAGATTTAAGATTTAAAAAAAATAGGGTTTAAGAAAAAGTTTTGAAACTAAAGTTAACAAAGAAAACTTATTTGAAAAAAATTCAAATTGAATTTTTTCTCGAAAATACTTACTTATTTCGATATGAATATAAATTGGACACCCTTTAGATTTAATGACTCTTAATTTGAGTATAAAAAAACACAAACAATAAAAACATTTCAAAGCTTTTTCAAATATTTTGGAAATTGTTG
This sequence comes from Merzomyia westermanni, assembly GCA_949987695.1. NCBI lineage: Eukaryota > Metazoa > Arthropoda > Insecta > Diptera > Tephritidae > Merzomyia > Merzomyia westermanni. The sequence continues at coordinate 43,179,368 of OX465291.1, read as the reverse complement.
CAGCATCCTAACATTCAAAAAAAAAAAATTATAATAATTAAACCTTTAACATTTTTAAATTTTTCGTGTCAATAAGATGACATTCCTTAAATATTCAGCCCAAATTTCTTTTGCCAAAAACAAATGAGAGTTCTGGAAAATTTTTGAAAGTGTGTTGAAAAGTATTGAGATAGTTTTTCATTGAGATCTTTAAAATCTTCTTTAAAATTTTCACTGTTGCAAAATGTCATGAAAAGAATTAAAATATTTTTGCTGAGATTTTTGAAAAAACGTTTCGAAGGCTATGGCTCTAGACGAAAATTTATGATATTCCTAAAATCTTTGAAAGACATTTGAAACCTTTCAGCGTTAATGTCTAAAAAAACAATGGTAACTCCCAGCTTTAGAAGTGCTATTAAAAAAATTTTGAAAGTGTTTTGAAAAGAGAGCTTTTCGAAATTTTTTTTAGTTTGTTTATGAAAATTTGTTTTCTACAAAAAGGTTTGTAAAGTTTTTGAAAAAGACTTAATTTTTTTAAGCTTGCAGTCTTATAGATCAAGCACGAAAGTGTATGATATTTCTGCTTGAGACCTACAAATATTTAAACGCTCTTTAAAAAAAAAAAAAACAGAAATCAGTATTAATTCTTAGTGTTATTTGCATTTTCGTATACCAAAATATAAAAGCTGCAATACTGTTTACTAGAATTTTTTTAAATATGTTTGGAAAAAGTTTCGAAATTAATTTAAACATAATTTTGAAGTCATCGATTTTTGTAACCATAAAAGTGTTTCTTCGAAAAAGTTTGAAAATGTTTTCGAATTTTTTTTTTCGAATATTCCCAATTTTTTTTTAATAAAAAAATGTTGTCAAAACATATTTCAAAAATTTCGAATTCGCACATAAAATCTAATTTTTTCATCTTTCGTAGAAAGTTTTAAACGTTTTTATATATATAAGCATTTTAAAATCTATAAGTAATATGATATTAAAGTTAAAAAAAAAAATTTTAAAAGTAAAATTGATAAATAACACAAGCAGGTTTTTAAAAAAGGTTTTGCAATTTTTAATTGGTCTAAAATATTTTAGAAAAATTTGAAAGTTTTTTTTTTGACATTTCTCAAATACCATGTTTGAAAAGTGTTTTTCCTTCAAAATCTAAAGGTATTGTAGTTTAAAATTGAAATAAAGTTTGTATTTCTTTTTGAAAATATAAAAAAAGGAAAAATAGAAAACTCATAACTCCTTTGTTTTTTTTTTATTTCTTAACTTTTCAAAAATACTTTTAAATACTTCTTTTAAAATTGTTTCTTTATATTGGATAAGCTCACCCTAACAATGTTTAATAAGGTGCTCCAGGTCTAACCATTAAAGAGATATTTGTTTTTGAGAAACATTTCCTCAAAATAGCCCATAGTGCGGCATGTTGCAACAACATGAGATTGTATTTTTTAAGTGTTGTTGTGTGAATTCGAAAATATAATCAACAATGAGGCAAGGAAAAATAGGGTAGGTGTAACAGCAATATTAGCGAATAACAAAAGCACTATAACCCTAGTTGCAACAACTACAACAAAAAACGGTTGTATTCAATATTTAACAAAGTTTTTGAAGCGTTGCATGTAGGACATAGAAATAGACAGGACAAGCAAAAGACAAGAAAACATAAAAAAATCATAAAAGAGGAACAACAACACGATACCTAATAACTGAAAAAACGTGTACAACAAACCAAGAGCAAATGTAGCATGCAACAAACAAAATATAATAGTAAATGTAATAAATGCAGTGAGAAGCAAAAAACTATGTTATGCGGGAGTGTTACGAAATACGGTCGGAAAAACAAGTCTGTTAATGGTGCGAGAAGTGGACTTGAGGTGCAGCAGCGCAACAATAGCAAGAAATGAAAATAGCAAAAAAAATCCAAATAAAGCAAACAAAATTTACTTTGAGACTTAAATGACAACATTTCGGGCTTTCAAGATGAAAAGAATGCGATAAGGAAAACGAGAGATCCGCACAGGGCTCCAAAGATGCCTCAAAGAGTGTGTAAATTGGTATGAATTATGTGCAACCAAATAGAATGAGGGGAGCAAAAGCGAATGAATAAGCAAGTTGCGTATCCTGCATTTTGATTAATATCCAGCACACAGCTGCAAGCGTCTACCAGCTACCGAGTAAGTGGACGCCATCAAGTGGGCGACTGACTATTTACTGGTGAGACGACGACGAAAACCGACTAAGAAGTGAGGTAACCAAAGAAGCGAACACAAAAGTGATGGCAGTGGTACGCCACCCGCTGCAACATGTCGTACAACAATGGACACAGCGTAACCCAGCAATATTATTTGGTATTGTGCCACAAACACATGCACAATACAACTATTAATAACACCAATAACAACAACAACAACACAAAGTAAAAGCAGCTGGCAGAGACACCTTTTTGCTTGCAAATAGTTTGTTGGATTCAAAAGAAACGGGAGAAGAAAATTAAAAAGAAAACTTGTTGCCAATGGTCATTCGTGGAACTTTATTGTGGCAAACTTGGTAAGCACAAAAACAACAACAACCATAGAAATAACAATAATATCTACTTTATTGTGGGCGTTCTAGTTGTGAAGAAATGAACTAAAAATTGTTGAAGTGTTATACAACATAAAAAAAAGAAAGAACAAAGTAAGGGATTCTACGCACTCGTGTAACCGATCGTTATATACCCAGCTGTGAGAATAAGCTATACCATTATATGGAGAATATTCGTGCATATTAACCGATTGTTCTCACTTTCATCAAAATTTCTTATTGTCATTATATGAAGTATGTGCACCCAATTTTGTTATGATACCTTAACTCCTCTATGAGTTAAGGCTACTGTAGCTTTAGAATACACATTGTCAACAGAGGGCAGTGCCACGCCTATTTTCAGTAATGTATCATCTATGGCCCTTATTCTTGAATTGATATTAAATTATTTTTCGCAAAGATATTGCCCATCATATTTGCCTTTTGTTTTAAAAAATACTCTATATAAAAGTAAGCGTGTCTTTTAACCAATCTCTTAGGTACATACAGTGAGTGCCACTGAAAATAGCCCACGCGGTTATTCTAATATATTTCGAAAACTTCTTCAACTAAAATTCTAGTGTTAATTTTGTATAAAAGCATAGACATTTCTGTCATAGAAATCTTTTGAGCCCAAGTCTATGAAAAAACGGAAATTTCGAAATTTGAGTTAAGAATTTCAAAATAATTTCTAAGTATGCAGTCCTGTATCTACTGAATTTTAAAGTGCCTTGAGACTTGCACTTTAAGAAACTGGAATTTGACAGACTACAAAACTGCATACCCAGAAACCATTTTGAATTTCTGGTTTCCAATTTAAAAATTCTAATTTTTTTGTTTTAATTTTCAAAAAATTTTCGGAATTTTTGCATGAGCAACACTTTTTCAAGTAACAAATGGTATAGGAATCAAGACTGCAAAAGTTCAATACAGCTACTACTTAGAATCTCAAAGAAGAACTATGAGGCTCAAATTGTTTAAAAAATTCTTCATGACAGAATTAAATAAAACAATTTTTTCCACCTCCATGCGAAGTCTGCAAAACCAACATATGTAGTATCGTTCACCGATATTTTCTTTCAAATCCTTAGAACACAGCTTAAAAATTCACTGAATATTTAGTTTAAGGACTTTGGAATTCTTGGTAAGGCTGGCAACACTGTTTAAAATCATAAAAACTCGTTTTCTAAAGTATTTCTTTTCTATCCTTTGATTTATGATTTCTTCGAGGTTAATCATTTTTAAATGTACATACATATAAAACAAATATTACAAATCAACATTAGCGGCGCATACAAAACTATCAGTCCCTATGTTCGTCTGGGTATATATATATTTTCTTTCAAAACCCAACTTAACGCATACAGCAACAACATTAAAAACACTGCTCTCAATTCTCGCCCCCAAACTTCGTACACTGTCTTGCTTACCAAGTTTTCGCTGTCATGCAAACGAACAAGGAAGTTTGTAAATAAAAAGGAAGCCAACAAACAAAATTGAAATAAATTTAAAATCAAAAAAAAAAAAAAAAATTGCAAAAAAGGTATTTAAAAGATAAAAGTGTAAAAAAATAGTATTTGAATTGAATGTTGTCGAATTGTAGAAACGTCAGTGTGCATGAGTAGTATGAAAGAATGTATTGTGAAATTCGCAGCAAAAATTGTAATAAAGGGAAAATCCAGTTGTAACAGCAACAGCTTTTACATTTACTATGATTCTTTGTGTACTTGTTGTTAATAGTGTTTTATTTGCACACAAACTCTTTGGGGTCAACTTTGCTCAGGCATTGAATATGAACGGGGGCGAAATTTATTAACAATTTGTGGTGTTATTTTCAAAGTGGTTCCATTTATGCAGCACATAGAGGGCTAAGCTGTCTGGATGGTGGAAGCGTAGGGAGAAAATGCAAATTTGAAGTATAACTATTGTAGTGCAAGGAAATAATATTGTCTGATTTGAATAAGCAAGTATATACGAGTATATATGACTTCTGGCGTAGTTCTTTGTTTAAAAGTAGCACCAGAAAAATTTAAACGGGTGAGATCCACTGGAGACACAAACTGGTTGAAAGGCTTAAGGTTTAACCAAAAACTAACCAGGTGTCAAATATGCATATGCATATGAAATAAAATAAAATAAAATAAAATTAAAAAAAATAAAATAAAATAAAATAAAATTAAGAAAAATAAAATAAAATAAAATATATTGAAACAAAGTTTTTATTTTACTATATATACTAAATAAAATAAAATAAAATAAAATAAAATAAAATAAAATAAAATAAAATAAAATAAAATAAAGTAAAATAAAATGAAAAAAAAAATAAAATAAAATAAATTGAAACAAAGTTTTTATTTTACTATATATACTAAATAAAACAAAATAAAACAAAATAAAATAAAATAAAATAAAATAAAATAAAATAAAATAAAATAAATGAAATAAAATAAAACAAAATAAAATAAAATATATGAAATAAAATAAAATAAAATAAATTGAAACAAAGTTTTTATTTTACTATATATACTAAATAAAATAAAATAAATCAAAATAAAATAAAATAAAATAAAATAAAATAAAAAAAAACTGAAAAAAATTATATAAAATAAAAACAAGTAAGGACGGCGCTGTCTTCGGCCGTGCCGAAGGCTTTATACCTTTCATGAAAACGTGCAAATTTAAATACTCATTGTTTAAAGTTCTCTAAAACTTTGTCAGCAATACATTTAATTTTCTTTTATAATAAGCTTTATTTGTTTAAGGGAAGTTTTTACTAGGGCTGTGCCTTTATTCGGGATATATATTATATAGAGCTCCGATCAAAGTGATTTCTTCAAAGAATATATTATTATATATAAGCAAATATCTCACCAAGGTTTACCTTTTTATCTGCTAAAATGAGGGAGAAATGGCCAAAACCCTCTTATCTGAACGATCGATCGTATGGGATATATATTATATATAGCTCCGATCAAACATATTTTTTCAGGAAATCTTTCATGATATATTAAAAGATATTTTGCCAAGTTTCACGTTTTTAACTGCGAAAATGAGAGAGAAATGGTCCAAAACCTCTTATGTGAACGATCGGTTGTATGGGATATATAGCTCCGATCTTGGTGATTTTTTTAAAAAATCTTTTGCTATCCATAAGAAAATATCTCACAAAGTTTCAAGTTTTAATCTTTATAAATGAGGGATAAATGGCCATAATCCTCTTATCTGAACGTTCGGTTGTATGGGATATATACTATATATAGCTCCGATCTTGGTGATTTTTTTGCGAAATCTTTTGCTTTCCATAAGAAAATATCTCACCAAGTTTCAAGTTTTAATCTTTAAAAATGAGGGAGAAATGGTCATAATCCTCTTATTTGAACGATCGGTTGTATGGGAGATATATGCTATAGTGGCCCGATTATACCGGATCCGACAAATGTCTAATATATTACAAAAATACATCCGTGTGCCAAATTTCATCCAGATACAGGGTGTTTTTTTTACAGGTTTGTTTTTCGAATAGAGATAAAACTGGCATTTTGTGGTCAAATCTGGCAACTCTAATGTCATTTATGTTCAGTTTGGTTTGCCATTTCATCATGAACAGGTTGACAAAAGAACAACGCTTGCAAATCGTGCAAATTTATTTCGAAAATAATGGTTCAGTTCGCGAAGTTTACCGTGAGCTCCGTCCATTTTATGGTCGACATAATCGTCCATCAGAGCAATTAATTCGGTTAACCATGGATCGTTTTCGCACTACGTTTACTCTATGTGATAATACGCATCCGCAGAGACGTCGAACAGTGCGCACCGAAGAAACAATTGCCGCTGTAGAGCAAAGTGTTGAAGAGGACCCGAATGAATCGATTCGCCACCGTGCACAGCAATTGGAGCTTTGTCCATCAACTTTATGGAAGATTTTGCGCAAAGATCTTGGCTTGCGACCTTACAAGATCCAGCTTGTGCAAGAATTAAAGCCGCGAGACCATGCAATGCGTCGTGATTTTGGTGTATGGGCCGAAAATGAGATTGATTTCGATGCTGATTTTCATCGCAAAATTTTGTTCAGTGATGAGGCTCATTTTTGGTTGAATGGCTACGTCAACAAGCAAAATTGCCGCATTTGGAGTGAAGAGAATCCACATGAGACCCTTGAAACGCCATAACATCCACAAAAACTGACTGTTTGGTGTGCTCTATGGGCTGGTGGAGTCATTGGGCCATACTTCTTCCGCAATAATGCTGGAGAGGCAGCTACCGTTAATGGAGACCAGTATAGAGCCATGATAACCGACTATTTTGTTCCCGAATTGGATGGCATGAATGTGGATGAGTTGTGGTTCCAACAAGACGGCGCTACATGCCACACAGCGCACGTCACAATCGGTTTATTGAAGGAAACATTCGATGAGCGCATAATTTCGCGGAATGGACCTGTCAATTGGCCACCAAGGTCGTGTGATTTGACACCATTGGATTATTTTCTTTGGGGATATGTGAAGTCGCTCGTCTACACCAACAAACCAGAAACGTTAGGGGAATTGGAAGCCAACATTCGTGGCGTTATTGCCGACATACGGCCCCATATGCTCGAAAAAGTGGTTGAAAATTGGACCTGTAGAATTGGCTTTATTCGAGCCAGCCGCGGCGGCCACATGCCCAAAATCATATTAAACATTAATGGCATAAAATTATCCTTCCAATAAAGCCAAATTGATGGACCTTAAAACGATTTTCTTGTGTTTTATTTCAATTCGAAGTTCTATACCCTTAAAAAACACCCTTTATCTCAAAAATTGAGGGATTAGTTTGCGTTCAAACAGATGGACGGACGGAAAGACGGACATGGCTGTATCAACTCAGTTCATCGTCCTGATCAATTTGGTATACTTGATGGTGGGTCTATCTCTTATATTTCTAAATATTACAAGCATCGAACCAAAGTTAATATACGAGTACCATTTCATGTTCATGAAAGGTATAAAAAAATCTTTATGATTAAAATAAAATAAAACAAAATAAAATTGAATAAACTAAATTAAACAAAAAAAAAAAATTAATAAATAAATAAATTGAAATAAAAAAAAAATAGAATAAAATAAAATAAAATGAGATAAAAAACAATTAAAAAAAAAAAGAAAAAGTACTAATGAAATAAAATAAATATAATCAATAAAAAAATTATATAAAATAAAATAAAATAAAGTCAAATAATTTAAACAAAGAATATAGAATTGCAGGGAAGACTGCAGAAATGAACAGCAAGGAAAGAAAAAAAACAAAGAAAAAATAATAGTTTTGGTGCCCTTGTTAAATATGAAGGTTGGATGTAAAATTTATCTAGTCACTTTTGTGGTTAATTTTAACCACTGCGCGAACTTTAGTTACCTCAACTTTTCAAATATATAGTCTCTTCAAACAACTGTCTAAGAACTAACAAAAACTACGCTCAATAAACTCTTCTGTGAAATAATTTTTCAATTCGCTAAAATATTTTTGTGCTGAAGTGAATTGTGCGTCTTTGTAGTCAGTACAGGTATTGTTGTTGTTGCAAGGAAAGGTAAGCGTAAAACTTTTACAATGATACCTTTTGACTGTGCCATTCACACATTGGTTGTATTTGTGTGTGTGCTAGCATTTGAAACATAAATAGTAACAAGAAGTAAATTGTGCGCAACAAATTCTCTTTCACACTGCACCATAGGATTTTGTTGGAAATCCTAATTGCGTTTGCGTTTTGGCGTTAACCATCACTGGCCACTTGCTATGCGCTGCCAGCTTTGCAGCCACTTGCCACATGCTGCTGCTACAAATACTTGCCGCCACCTTTTACACAATTCGGCTAAATACAATTTGTCATTGTAAATTTACTTTTATTTGGCAGTATTTGTGTTGTAGGAAAACTTTGTCCAACGCTTACAAATGACCAACTGCAGCAAGTAGCAAAGCAACGTTGCCACAAATGAGATGGCAACAAGGCGTGTGAGTGTGTGTGTTAGAAGGTTTACTTAGTCATGGCTATGCAATGTGCAGCTTATGGTGGCAGTTTTAGGTTTACGCGCTGATAGCAACTTTTACCAAATTTTACAGCGACACTTAGCAGTGCCATGTGTTAAAGACCATTTTGAACCCGCCAACTCGATTTTTCTAGACTGTCAAAGAGTTGTGTGCATTTTGTGTTTTTTGTTTGATTTTCTTGTTCGTAAAACTTTCACAAAACTTAGTTATCGTTCTGAGATAAAATTTCATTCAAAATCTCATAATTTTTGAGTAAAAGCTTGAAAGCAAATTATATTAATTAAGAGGCGCTTATTTGGATAGTAAGAAAGTGCCACGAGTACAATATTGTTGTTGTTTGTAATCACAAATCTGCTAAGTTTATGTTGTGTTGGGGTTGAAGGAGGAAAACGCTTTAAGTACAACACTTAGGTCAAAGGCGGGCTTATTGTGACTTCCAATACGGTTTCAACTCACTTCTATGCCAAATGAAGGGCGTCGAACCACTTCATGGATTTAATATATTTGCTTTCACTCTTATTTCCAGCTTACGACCATTCTAGCATTCGTGGTTTCCAAGCATTTCTTCATCGTACACGTCTCAATGGTCGAGAAAAAAGGAAAGAGTTCTCTAACCCCAAGTCCGGTAAAATGATAATCCTTCCCAAGTGCCCCTAAAGCTTCTGCCATCAGGGAATATGTTACTCACCTCATAACGCCTAACGGACATGTAGCTTGACATGCAATAGTCAGTACGTAATGGTAATAAAACGGAGGCATTGGTGCTCAAGATCGCAGGGTACCCACTTTTTGGATGTATCCAAAAGCCAGTTTCCCTAATTCAAACTCAGGATCACTACTTCTTCCTTCCGCAAAAAGTCAAGTAGTGGAAAGTGTAGATTAGTGCCTATTGCTTCTCGGAGGTGAGCCAAGAGTCCGGGTTACTCAGAGAAACCGACAGAACACCATAGAGTATACTCGGGCGTAAAGATCTGGTTTACTACTTTGGGAGAAAACCCAAACAGAGCTCTCTAATATCCTAGTCTAAGAAGTAGTGAAAGAGGACGGAGTACGGAAGGAAGAAACAGCTGCAGCGGCATGGGAAGTGAGAAGTGTGGAGGAGGACAGTACAAATTTTCTAGCAGGACAACGTCTGCAGAGTCATTTCCAACTATTATCCTTGCTAGGTTGGTTTGTAGTTCATTTTTTCAAAATGCAAATTGCGTAGTGCTGTGAGCCTTAAGAGGGTCTAAAAGGGATTCAGGTGACAACCTCATTTACGTGCTGGCAATACCCTATTAGATATATAAGAGAAGGAGGTGGGATAAACTCTACTTTTCGCGCTTTCAATAGGGCTATTAGCAAAAGGGGGCTGGTAGCCGAGTGAACCGGACAAAAATTCGACAAGGTATTGTTTACTTGAAACAAATTTTTCTATGAGCAACAACAACAACAACAAGCAGATGAACATTCAAGCTAGCTCTGGTTTAAAGCTTCCCTGCAAGAAAAAATGGATTAGTCTAGGGTGAATCCGGGATGAGTCGCAAAGGAGCATGCGAGCAATGCCAGTTTTGATCTTTTTGTACGGGTTGAAATGACACTTTTGTTTGAGAATGTCCTATGAAGAGACTAATTGGTCCCATTCATGCCCAAAAGGGTATTGTCGGACAGATTCCCCTACGGGTACGGTCAGACAAGTTTACTTTCAACACCTAAAAGTAGGCTACAGAAATTAAAATAAATCGATTTATCCCAACTATGTCTATAACGGAATAGTTGGAATAAATTTTAGCCCACTGTAGACGAAAGTTATTGATCCCGGATCACTCTTTTTAGCGATCAGACCCACTATGTTTTGTAGGGTTACTTCTCTAATTCAAAAAAATTGTCGTTAGGAGCCCTCCCACTTTCAACAAAAGTAATTTCCCACCAGGTATATGATGTTTCTACTTATATAGCTAAATCCGGAAGATTCAAACAAGGTTTCGTCAAGTACCAGCTAATACTTTGCTGCATTCATCCCTTCATCCAAAATCCAATTTCATGCATTGCAAGATCCTGCATAAGTGCAAAACTATACTTACCCATTTTATGATATTTCCAAGCCCCGTAGTCGCTTAGTTGTTGCAATAAGAAACCAAAAATGAAGACTAAGACAATAACAATAATTAAACAATTCGGGGTTGAATAATTAAAAAACTTTGTTAAAGTAACTACATTTTGGTCATTTGTTTCTAAGCTTTTATGGTTACAGTTCATAATTGTTATTGTTGTTCATGTGGGTTAGTGCGCTGGAAATTGTAGGCAAAGTTAGTTGTGGTTTGAGGCTCAAATATCTTTAATTGTTATTGCAGTCATTGTTGTAGTGATATTTGTAATTGTAAAAGTTTCAACAAGATCAACAATTTTAATAAATAAAATCAGTTGCATTCGAACCTTGATGACTGCGCGCGGGCGGGTAAAGAGAAGACACTGTACTAATTGTTGCTGATTTGGTTTGTGTCGTTGTTGTCTTGGTTTTTATCTCTTCTGCTACAGGCTATGTTGTTGCTACTTTTGTTGCACATGCAAGGCAAATATTACTTGTGGGTGTGGCACGGTTGCTAGCATGTCATTAATGATTACTGCAATGTTGCTAAGATTCTAGTACCTGGTTGATACATTCAATGGCAGGCAGAGTTCCCGGATAACTCTTCCTTAAAAAGTTTTCGCAATAACTGATATTTAATAGGAGATAGTTGCTGGTCAGAATATACTTGATAATTATCATCATTCACTGACGTTGAGCTGTCTATGAGACTGCGACCCTTGCGTAACTCACTCCAATTGAACACTCCTCCAATTGAACACATAATGAGAGACTAAGTCAATTGATTGTAGGCCCAAACTGCAACTTACAACCGCACTTATTAAGCTTTGGTTAAAAGCTATATTTAAAACCTGCCTTAGGCTCAATTATGTACCCTCGAAAGCCTAGCATTTTAATCTAACTTTCCTTTCTTACTAGAACTTTAGAAGGACTTTTGGAAATGATACCCTAAGACTAATTGACCAATCATCTATCACGAATTCAGATCGCCAATGCTAAGGGCTTATCAATTGACACTGCTTGCGCTCCTTGTATCTTGAATTGAGCTCGACAGCTGCATCATGAACTGGTTAGACGGTCTAAAACGGAGTTATTTAAAACAATATTCATAGACTGAATTATAGAGACACCTGCAAGGAGGCTTGTGCTCTCCGCTACTTTCGATGGTTACTGTCAACCAATTCTCATGGAAGTGGAGGACTATACAGTGACGGCGTATGCCGACGGTATTTGTGTTATTATAAGGAGAAAATTTGCCAAAACTCTTTACAACTTGGTAGAGATGGCTTTATATATCATAAATAACAAGAGTAGGAATTCAGGTCTCAAGGTTAAATCGGAAAAAATCAACCTAATCCACTTCACAAGGAAATACAAAATACCGAATCTACCACGACGCAGAGTTTGAGACACACAGCCTGCGTTTAGTGACATGGTTAAGAAAGCTACTCTTTGACTTGGTGACGAAGGACATGGTCTGTAATACCGGCTCTGTGAACTAGAGAGAGACCGCTTTTGGATAAATGGAATTAGCGGGCATGTTATTATCTTGAGCACCAGCACTCCAGTTATGAAACTATTACGCACATACGTGAGCTCCATGCCATCATTTGGTACAATAACCACCACACAAGAGTAAGTCTGACTGATCTGGATAATGTAATAGGCTAAGCTCTATTTATCCTAACTGAGCTGAGACATGCCGGATGCTTGGCCGGCACGTGACACCAACCATCTGTTTACCTGTTCGTTGAAGCAGACTATTCTAACACCAACCTCACTCTGGTTCCGTTAGAAGATAATGATGGCAATAATACAATAAGAAGAGTGCCAATCAGGGGTGGGGGTAGCATTGTTACAACATCAAAAACAAACATGGCATAGTGGATAACATTCTGTTTACGGTGACAACACCACGTTCACCGATTTTTATTTTGCTTGAAATGTTGATGGGCTTTTCATTAGACAACAGTCGGCATCTATGCCTGCCGTGAGTAATGGGTTTTTATTTCCTCAAACAGAACGGCCGCATATTCCAACGAAGTAAACTCACGAAAGGCCTGGATCTACTGCGTCGACTACACAAATTTTATAGCTACATGCCACAAATCTCTCAACGAGCTCAGCACTTTAGTATTAGCCTCAGCGGGTGCTTTGACATAGGGACATTGTAGGCAGCTTAAAAGCAAATGATTTGGCCAGTAGAATAACGACCGAATATATCCTTAAGATGAAATGATTAAAGGAGTCAGAAATAAGCTTTCAGTTCTCTTGAGGAGGACGCAAGTGTTCAGCACTAGGTAGAAAAGATTTGGTTATTCTCGGTCAATCATTCCTCAATGATCGTACTAAGAAATCATAATGGGAAATTAGGGCAAAAGCACTCCAGAATATTTTCCAATAACCGTGGGTAGAGACCACCTAGGCTATCAAATTTCGTACACTTGTGATCCTAACCTAATCCATCAATACATTTCCAACAAATTTGCTACAAGTACGTCATGGGAAATATATACATTTACCGGGTAATGAGAAAAAAAATTAAAAAGAATTAGTGATAAATAAATAAGCCCCAGAGAGCGAGAAATCATTATTGCTTGCCGATAAAAATGGCCGTCATTTAGAGAGAGTATATTTTCTGATAACAACGATTTCTCTCAGTGAAAGAGCTAAATTTATTAAAAGCTCAAATTTCTCTCAGTGACTAATATTGTATTTTCCGGTTCGCTCTTATTTTGGAGTTCTGGTGACAGGCAAAGCAACCACAAACTTTATTGGTGTTGTTGCTGCTGGAAAAGATGTCGCTATTGCAGCTCGTTAGCATATCCCGCAGTTGAAGTGAGCTACTAGTAAACTATAGGCATTGGCGCTACTTGCAGCTACCAATACATACCACACACACACACATACATATGCATGTACTATGTACCCTGCAGTGAAATATTAAGCTAGTCAGTAAACATACTAGTATCCAACTATAATTTTCTGGTTGAAATCATACTAGTCAGAAAAAGTTCGTCGATACTAGAATACGACTATAATTTTCATAGTATGTGTTTAAGCGACAAAAGCTGTAATTATTTCTTTAGTTTATTTCATTTGAATTGCATGCTATTGAAATTCGCAACTAGTTTATGAAATATTCCAAAGATATAGCTTATGTTTTGCAATCACAAATCGGAGGTTTTCATATCGAAAATGATGAAAAATGAAAAAAATGTATTGATGAGTCCATTTTCTTATTTTAATCCCTGCTCGAGGCTTTGGTCCACATTTGGACTAGTATTCTTTTATCTTTTTCGAATTAGTATGATACAGGTATGATTAGACTGCAATTTTACTAGTGCATGCCTTACATTTTGAACTACTATGAAACTGGCATTTTGCAACCAGTATGCTACTACTATATTTCTACTATATACAAACTAGTATTTCATGAGTAGTAGATGACTGATATATTCTGGCCGAAATCTGACAATTGACATTTCGTAGGACATCTCCATGTTAAAAATACCAGTTGCTTATATGGAAATATGACAATTCGCTGACTAGTTGGGCTTGGTGCATATACTAGTTGTAAAGTAGTTTGCAACTAGTTGGTTTGACTGCAGGGTATTTATAAATAAAACTTGCCTTGCGCTCACCTTACGCCAACAGCCCTTCTTCAAGCTCGCAAAACTCATTCATTTCATGCACAATGTGGCAACCTACGTAAAATAGGACGAACTGCCAGCATGCTGCATGCGGTTAGTTGCAGTTTCTTGCCACTTTTGCCACCAACGCGGTATGCCGCAACCGCAATAATAGTTGTGCTTGTATATGTATTAGTGCTAATGTTGTAGCTGTATGGGTGTGTGTGTTTGTTGGTGCTACCTTATTTGCATGTCATCTTATTTGTTTGTTACTTCTTCTGGATTTTCTTCCTTTTCAATTGTTTCTACTTTGGTATGTAAGAGTTGTTTTTGTAGTTTTTTGTTGTTGCTTTTGTGGTAGTGGCACATTTGTATGTTTGCTGTTGTAGTAAACTTTTAGTAGCTATCAACGTGGCTTATTTATGCGCTACACTAAATATGAAAGTGTGTATGTGTGCGTGAAAAAATATGTCTTTTAATTAGTTTGAAAAAGTTGTGGGAGCCATGCAGAGTTGCATGCTGTCGGATGTAGTTTAGTAATTAAATCGAATATATTCTATGGTTGACTGAGGGGAATATCACATTATCGCGGCTGTCTATTGGAGACCCACTTTCTCAGAATTGCTTTGATTAACACACTATTTCAAAATTTTTGTTTTTTAAATACCCAACAAACATTTCTTTAAATGCGTTTTTAAATTACTTTGTGTAAACTTGCTATAATCAGCGTTACATAAGCGTTATCAGTATTAATTTTTATAAGCTGCAAGAACGAGTTTTTATATAAAACATTTAAATTGGCAAGTGAAATGCAAACATTTAAGAAAAAAACATGAAGAACTAATGGTAAATTTTTTTCAACTTAATATCTTTCACATCATTTTCATAAAAGGTAGTGATAACAAGTTTATTTGATTGCATTGGTTGAAAGAATAAAAATGTCGTTTATATAATTTAATTAATTTATCTAATTAAAAAAAAAAATCGTTAAAATCTACCAGATCTGGGGAACTAAGGTTTACGATTACAATTTGATTAATGTAACCGTAATAGAAATTGTTCATGATTACTACTAAACAATTTAAAGATTACAATTACTGTAATCGTAATCGTAAATTTTATGATTACGATTACAGTAGTCCTTATTTCCCCAAGCTCTGGTTTCTAACCATAATCTTATAGTTAATCAACAGGCGGTCTCTATTACTGAAAGCTTACTTGCAATCGTTTTGTAAACGAAAAATAAGCATTTAGCAAGCTTTATTGTTCTTTCAATAAGATTTTTTTAAAGTACGCTTTATTTTTTGGACTTTGCTTATTGGGTTCTTCAGTTATCTAAAAATTTATTGAGCTTGGATTCAGATTGCAAATTCTTGGAAAAAAATCTGAAAAACCGATTTTCAACGGCGATAAATCGGTGTTCCACTCATCCGATGACTTATAACAAAAACTTAAGTTCAACAACCCTTATAACCCTGTCGATACCAGAGTTACCTCCTCCTCTAACTGTTCGAAAAAAATAAAGATTCTGGAGAAAATAATATAGGCAGCAGAATTTTTTTATTACTTAAGGTCCACAAAGAAATGGACGCATAGATCTTATGAAAAGTCTTCATTTTGAGACTCCTGTTGAATTTTTGCTCCCATATACTCATGGCATATAGCATACAGGCTTTGGTTCTACTGATCGCAGTCTTCTCTACTTAGAACATAGTTTTCGAAACAAGGCACTGTTTTCTTTGCCTCATTCAAAAGTGTTTGTATGTAAAGGTAAATACAGTTGATATTATTAGGCTTTCACTCGATTTCCCATGCAACCAGCTTGACGTGATTCATTGCTGATCACGCGGTAGAAAATGTACGCCACCACATCCTATTGACGGTAGAGTGCGTAAGATATTAAGTTTAGTTTAGCGCGGTTTAGTGGCAACAAAAATGGTAACAGCAGTGGCTGCTTAATTGCTTACTTACTAGGAGTAAGTATTGCATGCACATTAGACTGGGCCAAAAACTGTTTTTTTTTTTTGAAAATTTATAAGTTTTTGAAAGGCCAAAAAAAACCTTTAAAGTTTTAGACGTTAATGGTAATTTTTAGAGGGTTGCTTTCCTAGTTTAGCTTTTTTAGGACCGCAGCGGAATTCTGAAAGTTGCTTAAGCTTAATCCCGATAGCTTAAAATCTCTAGATGGCTTTTTGGTGACTTTTGCGATTTCAGTGACTGACAATCTCCCTCCATTTTTGGTTTAATTTTGATTAATTTTTTAGCACGTTTTGGCGGTGAATACAAATGAACCAGATAAGGTAAATTAACTATTGTTGGCAACTAGTTTAACTTAATTTGTCATTTTGGAATTTTAGGCATTTCGTAAAATCTTTATATTTTCTATTGCTTTTGAGCCCATATGTCCGTACCGCTTTGAAAACACCCCGACACAACCGGTAGTTGCTATAAGCCTATGGGCCAAACGTCATATTTTTAGCAGTTCCTTCGAAGTAATAAGGGGATCCACGTAATCTCGTAACGATTATGCCTATTCTGTGGGCTCTCTCTTAAGATTATTTGCAATTTAATTGAAATACGATTAGTATATCTTCTGAAGGCACTCGTGACTTCGGTAAGCTAAAGAAATTTCTCCTCAATTGTCAATACTCTTATGTTTCGCCTTCTTCCATATTTTAGATTTTTTAATTTTGAAATGCTAACAAATAGCTTTTAGGCCCAATCTTATACTTCTGTGACTGAAATTAGTGAAACTGTCAAAAATTAAAAAATTATTGAGAGCGGCGAGTAGCAACTAATAGTACGGGATTGTTTTTTAGTAACCTCTCTCTATTTCTGGGTAGTACGCTATCATAAGTTATGATTCATAAATTGGCAGTTGTCAGTGCTATCCTAGCGCCCCAGCGAACAGACAACGTAATCAATTTCGTTGCTAATAAATTTTTGCTTTACATTTTCAAAACCATTTCAGCGAAAAAGTTTAGCTGAATATAATTTTGTAGGAAAATAAATTCCATAGCGAAAAGTTTGAAATGGGAATTTCGTCTGGCAGTTTTTGAAATTTTAAACACTGCTATGGTTTTTTGAATTCAACAGCGTATTTGAGTTAAAAATAATTATTAAATAATTTGTTACTTACAGACCAATAAACCTTAATATAACAATTTATAGGGAGTAAAAGTGGAAATAGAGCGGAAAGAAGGATAGGATATGAGGAAAAAGAGCAAAGAAGAGCAAGGGGAATCGGGGGAAAAAAGTAAGGGAAAAGGGCATGAGTATCTAGAACCCGTGGAGTTTGATGTGTAAACATGTGTATCACTTTCATAAACCTAGTTTAATTAAAACTCCCCAGTAGTTGAATTTCAACCACAAAAATTTTATTTTATTTTAGTTAAAAGCAACTTTTCTCTTGGCCTTCTTTCCCTTCACTTCGCTGCTGTTCCTTTCCTTACGTTTCGTTTTCTTTCTTTTCTTTTTTTCCTTTCCTCTACTTTCCTTTCCTTTCCTTTCCCTTCCTTTCCTTTCCTTTCCTTTCCTCCACTTTCCCTTCCTTTCCTTTCCTTTCTTTTCCTTTCCTTGCCTTTCCCTTCCTTTCCTTTCCTTTATTTTCCTTTCCTTTCCTTTCCTTTCCTTTCCTTTTCTTTTCTTTTATTTTCATTTCTTTTCTTTTTTTTTTCTTTTCTTTTCTTTTCTTTTCTTTTCTTTTCTTTTCTTTTCTTTTCTTTTCTTTTCTTTTCTTTTCTTTTCTTTTCTTTTCTTTTCTTTTCTTTTCTTTTCTTTTCTATTCTTTTCTTTTCTTTTCTTTTCTTTTCTTTTCTTTCCTTTTCTTTTCTTTTCTTTTCTTTTCTTTTCTTTTCTTTTCTTTTCTTTTCTTTTCTTTTCTTTTCTTTTCTTTTCTTTTCCTGCCTTTTTTTTTCTTTTCTTTCCTTTCCTTTCCTCTCCCATACTTCCATGTTCTTTCCTTTCTTTTCTATTCCTTTCATTTTGGTTAATTTAATTTAATTTTGTTTTCTTTTCTTTTATGTTATACAAGTTAATTTTCTTGCATTTCATTTCATAAGTATAACCACAAAGATTAACTAAACAAAACAAATTAAATACTTTCTTGAATATTCTGAGCTAAAATAAATTTAGCATGAATTATCACTTATTCTGTTTTTGTAAACACTGGGTATATTTATGATAAGCCCAGTTGCCTTCGTCTTTTGCCGATTGATGACATCCATCGTGTCCTGGCACGATTACCAAATATATACCAATCAGCAAAACACCTGCATACACACACTCACATAAGCAGAGCGTCAGGTACATATCAGCAAAGCAGTTAAACAACCCTTCAAAAAATGTGATTGGTCTAGGACGAACCCGGGATGAGTCGCAAAGGAGCATACGACCAATTTCAGTTTTGATCTCTTTTTATGGGTCTCTTTTGTTTGAGCATGTTCTATGAAGAGACTAATTGGTCTCTTCCATGCCAATAATGGGAATGTGTGACAGATTCCCTTTCTACACCTAAAAGTAGGCTACAGAATTTAAAATCGGATTTTCCCCACTATGCCTATTGTAAAGATTAAACGTAACCAAATAAAACGCTGATGTTTAGCGTTTGGTCAGAATATCAGTATTGATTCTTTATTGACAATTACTTTCTTTTTATAGGAATTTCTTACCCTAATTTACACTAATACTTACAAACTACTTATGTGTATAAACTACAATACTTACAAACTATTTACTTACACACGATATGCTGTGTCAGCATATGTGTTTCATAACTATGGAATGGTTTGTCAGTCACTCTGACGTAGTGACTTGACTCATCATAATTGTAACAAGATATGCGGTACGCTCGTTAGAAGTCAAGCGCCCGCTGTGCAGTTTAATGGCATTTAAATGGGTCACAATATTTTGGCATTGTGTGTGGTCACTGAACATGTGCATACCAAATGTTTGTAAATGCAATGTGTTCAACAGTGATACTACACCTTCCCCCTTAAAAAAAAATAGACATATATATTGATGCTTGTAGCTGCATATATATATGTTTATTTTCCTAGACATGCCTTATTGTTTGTGTTTACAAAAATTTAATTGTCTTTTGGCTCTTATTGCCATTATTGCATAAACCGTTTTTCATTCTTTTCTTTTCATTTGTTTGTTTACATTTGTTGGGTTCATTTTTTTTTTGTATTGCACATGATATGTGATATTTTTCTTTTGGCTTGTGCCGTTATTAAAATGAGTAAACTGGAGTGATTATTGTTGTCGTTGTAATTCTTTTTTTTTTCTCTTGTTACTATTGTCGTTAAACTGTTTTAAGTCTATTCTTATGAATTATGATTTCTTTTTTGTTTTTATTACTATTTCCTATGCTATGTGGGATTAAAGTGAAATTGTTATTCTTATCTATACTTTTAACTCTGTAATGTTCACTATATCTATTTTCTAACTTATGGGAGGCCTCTTCTCTAACTAATACTAAATCTCCTATGTTAATTTCTTGGTTCTATCTTGCGTTATTTGTACCTATATTTAATTTCCTTATCTTAAACTTCATAATTGTATTAATTTGAATTTTCGTTTTATATATTAAACTTCATATATGTATTATGGGTTAATTAAAATTTCTTTGAAGGGGTTCGTAAGGCAGATAATTTGTTATGTATGTCCAATACTCTTATTATATTTTATTAGTTATTCGATGATTCCTCGGCGGCCAACAAAAACAGGATCATCGTATATTTTTAAATTGTTTTATTTTCCGTCACATGCATAACCTGCAGAGTTATTGCGATATTAATTTTCTTTGTTTGAGAACTTGGGTACCTATATTTCATTTTATAAATGTGCCTACTCGAGTATAATTATTTTTTAAACAATTTGTCCCTAAGGACAACTGTATTATTCCTTTTTCCCGAATTGCCGGCTTATTTCAGCCTGGTAAAGTATTGTCCTAAGTCAATCTTATCCTCAACAATCGGTTTTTCATGCTACAAATTTTCTTTTGAAAACGAGCTAGACTAGTCTTTTTGTTTCACATTTATATAGCGCTTCACATTTTTATTTTATGGTTCTCTTTGTGACTTTTTATATAATTAATATTGTTTTGTTTTTTATTTATTATTAGTACTGGACTTTTCGTTATTTGCAGGTTTTTTAGAGGCATTTCTCTCGATAAATATCGGGGTAACCTCGTGACTGTCTTTGATTTGGTCGGATATCTTAAAGGCATCCAGAAAACGGGATAAGTTTCTGGGTTTGCCATCGAACTCTGGTGATACTGATGGTGCCTTTTTGTTTTTTATTTTTGGAAAAAACGGAAAGAAGTCTTTGTTTTTTACTTTCTTTCTATTTTTCAACAAAAATTTGTTGAAATTAATATAAAAATATTTCTCAACAGAAGTTGCCATTTCTTCTTCTATATTGCATTTGAAATTTCATTCAATGAGATGAGAAATAATAATATGTACTATGGTTCTTGCTTCATTTTAATTTATTTCTAGCTATCGAAAGTTTTTGCTTAGACGCGTTGTTGTACATTGTTCAATCGTCTTAACTTATTTTTTATATAATTTTTGAATAAAATTGCAATTGCGACAATTAAACATGTAGCCAAACAAGCAAAAATTGTTAACCATTTATCGGTGATCTCTTCTTTCTGTTCACTAATAGGATGTGGCTCGTATTGGGCTAATCGATTTTCAGATTTTTGATCTGCTGAACTTTCTTTACCTACCTCGTACCCTGCTATTCCTATCAGTATACCGTTAAGTGCAACTTTCCACCATGCCATTTTAAAATTTTTCTTTTTAACGTGTATTTAATAAAAATTTAAAATTTAATAATATTTACCACTCCAATTTACTCAGTTTGTTTGTTTTTATTTACAAGTTATTTCTTAACATTTTAATTTTATCTTTTAGTTGTAATTTATCATTAATATTTGTAGCTAAATTAAGTAATCTAAAGGTTTCAGCTATTTCTTTCCGCTTTTTAACCTGTTTACCGCCTCGTTTCCTTTTGATTATTATTTTTACAGGGGTAGGAATTTTTGGAGTTTCCTCCTTTTTAATAAGGTTATTCCTTCGCCGATACTCCTCTATAGTGATCGGTGTAGGACCTTGCTTTGCTGCGCTACGACTCTTCAAGATTTGTTCAGAAATTATTATAAACTCTTTAATAGTATCGTGGCATTTCTTGAAAATTCTGTCAAATTCTTCTTGAGTCTTAATTTCTTGCATTATTGATAATCCCTAAGCAAATTTAATTGCTACTGGTTTAGCGGCCATAAGGCGTGCTCAAATTATTCTAAGTTATCATACATAATATTTGTAATTATTATTATACATAATATTTGTAAATATTCGCCGCCAGTCTTGCTGCCAGTCAATGTTATTTCTTCTTATTTTGTTTCTCTCTCGCCGCCAGTCAGGTTGCTAATATTATTCCACTCTGTTTCATGCTTTTGCTGCCAGTCAGACTGATTATCTTATTCCACCCTTTTTATGCATCCGTTACATTCGATTGCTCATTTCCATATTGGTGTTTTGCAAGTAGTTATCACCGTGAGCGAGTATCTTCGTCCTCCAGGACCATCCTTATTGATCAATTGGAATCGGAATTTCGATCCTGTACGTCACCCATTTTGGGTTTATTTGTTTTAAAAATGTAGTGTAAAGAATTTGTTTAAATTTAATCGTTGAGAGCCAAGGGCTGGCTCTTTTTAAAAAAATTAAATTAACTAGTTTTGAGTTATTTTAATGTTTCTTAAGCATTTTGCTGTTGGCGCAAATTTTTGCTTATTGAAACACTGGCAGGATCGCCATGTAAAGATTAAACGTAACCAAATAAAACGCTGATGTTTAGCGTTTGGTCAGAATATCAGTATTGATTCTTTATTGACAATTACTTTCTTTTTATAGGAATTTCTTACCCTAATTTACACTAATACTTACAAACTACTTATGTGTATAAACTACAATACTTACAAACTATTTACTTACACACGATATGCTGTGTCAGCATATGTGTTTCATAACTATGGAATGGTTTGTCAGTCACTCTGACGTAGTGACTTGACTCATCATAATTGTAACAAGATATGCGGTACGCTCGTTAGAAGTCAAGCGCCCGCTGTGCAGTTTAATGGCATTTAAATGGGTCACAATATTTTGGCATTGTGTGTGGTCACTGAACATGTGCATACCAAATGTTTGTAAATGCAATGTGTTCAACAGTGATACTACACTATAACGGAATAATTGGGATCACTTATAGCCCACTGTAGACGAAAGGTATTGATCCGGGATCAATCTCTTTAGAGATCAATCCCACGATTTTTTGCAGGGAAGATTTCTATACACGCATACTAAGGCAAACTTCACTGAGAACTCAGATTTGCATAGAACCAACAGCAACAACATAGCACAGGCAGATGTCAAACGTCGTAAATTTGCATCAACAGAACACAGGCAGAATTACAAGCAGCGGCAAAGGCACTGTTACAGGCAGCCCCTACCGAGACCAAGGATGTTTACACATCAAAAAGGAAGAGAAAGAAAACTGTGATGGTGCGGTAAATGATTTGGAATCACCTGAGAGGGTGGCAAGACAGTAAAGTTTGTGAAAAGTAGGCGAGTCAATTTTTAGGAAATACAAAGTCTGGCAGGTCTGCTGGTGTTGCATAAATTTTGTTAAACGAGCTGGTTAATATAGGGATTTTGAAATTAGAAAGTTTCTGAAATAGGGCGAGAGGGAGTTTGTAAAAGTATTTTTAAATGTAGTCCTCTTTCATTTACCCGTTGAATACAGTTTTTTCTACCTGCCTCCGACTTCCGATTTCAGTCCCAGTAAACTAACTTCCGCAACATCCCTAGTACTTATATACATTCAAGCTATTTTCATAATCATCTGCCGCGTCGCATTAACTATTTAGTGCACAAACATAAATAAATAAATTTACACAATTGCCTTACTACCTTTTTCATGTTTCGGAGTTTAAATTAAATATTTGCGTAAATATGTAAGTTAATTTTTTAACTGACTGTAAATAAATTTTAAAGCAACATTCACTTAAATGCGAGTGGGCGTTGCATTGCCGCTAAAGTGGTTTTATATTTATTATTACTTCAAATAATTTTTATATTAATCTATAAAACAGTTACCTATAAGAATATAAGTGTATGTGTTTTTATTTAAAGAATAATAAAATAAAATAAAAAAAGTCGCAATATTGCAACTCGCAACAAAAGCTGTTCGCATTCCGGCTGTAAGCCGCACTGTTTTGTGTGATTGAAAGATCTTTGCGTTCTTGCAGATTTCCCATATGCGCGTGGTTGACTTTTTTCACAAGGCTAGGGTGGTCATGTGAATAGTAGGAGCTCTTTAAAGCGAAGCTTTTTTGGGTATTGGGTATGTGCTGGCCTAGTTTGCAGGAGAACCCAGGTTCATATTCCGAAAAAAGTAACATCGAAAAAATTATCCAGAAAAAAATTTCCCATAAACGGGGCGCGTCTTAGTAGTGATCTGAACCGATACGAGTGACGTCATGAAAATCTTCCCAACTAGAATGCATTTTCTTTAGCGGATCCCGTTTAAAGTCGTCATCAAATATAAAGGTCTAACATAACTTAACCTGACTCAGTGGATCATTAGGTTATACTTTTGTCCATAGGTTAGTCTGGTTTAAGTGAGCATTTACCTGGTGTAGGAGGAGCCGACTTGGGCAATACAAGCGTTTATTGTGTTATTCCGTGAAATAAGAAGGATTCTTTAACTACTTTAAGAAACCAAACAGCCTATGATTTAGGATATGTGACATCGATTAAGCCAAGGACACATGTTGTTGTTGTTCTTGCAACAGTACTTCGCACTTCTTGGTCGGCGCATTCATTCATGGAATAGTGGAACAGTCGCTTGTCGGATATGAATCAGTTACGCTCCGGTGAATAGCATCTTGTGGTACTAGTCCGACATCCGTGGGAACGATTTGGTTATCGCCGTAACCGGCATCGATGTAGATTTTGGTCACCTCTTACAACAAACATAGCAATCTCGGGCATATTCTAAACCCTTAACACAGAGGGCCTGCCAAGCCCACGTAGCCATTATTAATGCAACTGCAGCAGAAAAGCTCAACAGGCATAAATAAGCCCTATCAAATTCAATATGCTTTGCAGATCATGCATAATGCAAGAGGTACCTTTATCCCAGAACATGCTTAGCTGATTCGGGGCTCATCTATTCAACAGCCGCTAGGTTGTCCGAGGAAACTATAAAAACGCCCAGCTTTGATTGCAGTTTTTGCTGAAATTTATTTTGCTCCACCTTTTTTCGTCGTACGAATGCCGCTACGAGCTTTAACTTAGGTCTTCGCACGAACATCTAAAACGCTGCAAGCATGCCGTCACTCTATAGCAACGTGGTCGATTTGGCTACGTTTTTGGCGTTCGGGGACAGGGCTCGATGTATCTGCCTGAGATTAAGCCTAATGCTGTATATAAGCATTTCTTCGCTATTAAAATGATCAGGGAATTTGAATTTTTCGCTTGCAACAATCACTCTATAGAAAGCAGGTGCAACCAGCTACCCTGCAACAGTACAACATGGCGGAAGTTTCCCATCTCTGTCTTTAACATCTTATTTGCATACAAGCTTTCTATAAAATATAATTCCTAGATAGTGAACCCAATCAGACTTTGTCAGCTGTACCTCCCCACTCAAAGGCAGTCTGAAAGCTGTGACTTTGTATCTTTTCGTGGGAAGAAGAAATGCTGTTTTGGTAATATTGACCGCCAGCCCACAAGACCTGCTCATTCAGTCATCGCTAATACTGCAGAACAGAACGTAGAGCGTCCGGGAAAGCACTAGGCAAATATTACCTTCAAAGTCCTCCAATAGTTCATTTATATTTGCTCATTCTCAATTCTGACTCGAAAAAGTTGTTCAAACCAAAAGTACCACCTTTATACTAGCCTTGAAAGCTATAGCAATGTTTATCTGTAGTATGCGTGTACTGTCGGATGTTGCCACTGCTTTGACTTAATTCAGCGCGATATGAGTTCGTTCGTACAAACAGTGCAGGAATGTCAAGTGTGGCATTAATATTTCAACGTTTACGACACGCATGCTGTGCATTAATGTGATTTAAAGCCATAGTGTGGCATGCCACACAACACATATGACCAATTCAATTAAACGATTTTTTGTTTTATTATTATTATTATTACATATAAATTAAAATTTTACACACATATTGTGTGATGACAAGCATTTACATGTATTTAAGTGCGTGTATGAGTGGGCGAGCAAATTTGTGCGAACCCTGCAAAAATTGCGACTAGTCTAGGATGAGTCCGGGATGAGCTTCAAATGAGGATGCGACTAATGCCAGTTCAGATCACTTTGTATGGGTTGAACTGTTCAGATTTGCTTGAGCATGCCCTATGGAGAAACCCGAAGTGGTACGAAAAGACTAACCCACTTTCCACCCAAATGGGTACTTTTAACTCCATAAGTATGCTACAAAAACTAAAGATTACTCTAACCCCAATGTTTATGCTACACAAATAAAAATTTTTTTTATGTTTACCCTGCAAAAAATCGTGCGGCTGATCTCAAATAAAAGTTTTCCGTGATCAATACAGCAGGTTACAATTGATCCTCACTATTCCGTTAAGGCATAGGGAGGGGTAAATCGATTTTAGTCTCTTTAGCCTACTTTTAGGTGTTGAAAGTAAACTTGTCCGACCGTGCCCGTAAGGGAACAAAAGGAATCTGCCCGACATTAACCTTTTGAGCATGAATGGGACCAATTAGTGTCTTCATAGGACATGCTCAAACAAAATACATCAATCCAACCCATACAAAGTGATCAAAACTGGCATTGGGCGCATGCTCCTTTGGGACTGATCCCAGATCCAACCTAGACCAACTGTAGACTAAAGGGATTAATCGCGAATCACTCTTTTTAGAGATCAGTCACAGAATTTTGCGCAGGGGTATGCTAGGGACCTATCCGACTCTGCCAAAAAGGACAGTATCCACTCAGTCATAAAAGGGTACAATTAGCCTAAACCAAAACGAGCCAGTAAAACCCTTATGAAAAGGCCAAAACTGCCCTTAGTAGCATGCTCCTTTCCAACTCATTCCGCATTCATCCTAGACTACTCTCATTTCTTGCGTTGCACTCACTGGCTTACAATTATAGTACTTAAGGCACACATAAGTGCTTGTATGAATTTATTTAAAATGCTTCTACTCGTACTAACATGAAAACATATTTTTACGGTCATAAAATTTAAAAGTTATAAAATAAAGGTAGAATTTAATATCTGTGTGGAAATCTTTTATATTGTGAATAATGACGAAACAATTGTGTCAAGAATGTAATGTATTAAAGGTTGCTTGCAAATATTGCATTCAAGAAGAAGAAAGGTTTATTAAGCGCAATATATAGTAAAAGGCAACAGAGTGCACAATTCGCGAGATAGATTGTTATGTATATGAATATAGACGTATGTAAACAAATATATTTAGCAGGCGAGGATCTGAAGACCCTAAGTTCCTCACGGAAGAATGATTCAGGTATACCCCTAAACTTTCGATGCGGTCTATGATTTCAAACAATACAGCCGGGCGTAGCCGAATGATATCCGCCCGTCGAAATAGCAATTTTTGAGGAAGAATTTGTCAGGTTGGGAATTGAAAATAATTCCCATTCACCTCACAATTTGACATAAAATTTCACAACAAAATTGCTGTGAAATTTTTTTAAAAAGTTGCCTTAAAATTCATTAGCTCATTCGCAGTCTACGATGAAAAGTACATACACCCACTAATGCCCTTAAGATTTGCAATCGAATTTTCCTTGTACGCCAAAATTGACAAATCAACACAACGGGCTCAAATTTTTATTGAATTTCATCAGTGCATTAAAAAATATAAATAAACTTTGTTTTCGAATTTTTATTGGAAAAGAGTTTGTCGTCAAAATATATGGATATTTTATCAAAAATGTTCCCCGTTGTTTTGGAATAAAATTTGTCATTTAATTCACACGCAAAATTTTGCTTTCGCGGCGAACTTTGCTCAAAACTCAACTTGTATTTCGCCTAGCCTCTCAGGCGTTACAGGCTGTCACGTCATAAATTAAATAGCTGAAAAAAAGTGAAATCCTACAACGCCTAAAAGGATAGTCATGGAGTTCAACCCTAAATAGGCATACTTCGAATTAGGTATAAATTGTTGGGGGCTTCCCCATGGAACAATTTTTATTTGACAAAAATTATCACTATCACTGTAACTAGATTTGTTAATATCATTAGTACCTTCTTCATCTTAATTATGTTGATCATCATATAATAAGCATCAACTTCATCCTCATAAATATCATCATATTCATCAGCATCCTACATCAAAATCATCATCAGGGTTTTCATTACATTAATCTTAATGATTACCGGTTTGATTAATTATTATCTTGAGAATCCATTTAATGATTGATCTACGATTATTAAAAAAATCAGAAATAATCAAAAAAGGTTATTTTGATTATTTTTGTTTTGGTTTTTTTTTCAGTATTGTTGTAAAGGCACATAAATATACACATCAACAAAGTTAAAAAAACCAAAAATAGTAAAAAAAAAATCAAAAGTAATCAAAACAACTTTTTTGATTATTTTGGTTTTTTTTTTGTTTATATTTTTTTTTTTCTAATCGTAATTAATTAATAATTGCCTTTTCTTGAAAACAATTAAAATAATCATTAACATTTTAAAAAAACCCCTTTAATAAATTTATTACTAATAATTAATCAAATTTAACAGGTCTCATCTGAACATTACCTTAAAAATCATAATCGGAATCTGTAACTTTCTTGCGATTTTCAAATTTTTTTTTTTTTTTTTTTTTTTTTTTTTTTTTTTTTTTTTTTTATGGAATAATATCCGTATCATTTGGAAATTAAGCTCAAAGCTTAAATTTTATATCGATCTGAAATAACTAATATATCCTAGATGAAATCGTAATCATAGCTGATTTTATATTCTGGATGAGTGGTATTTCGCACTTCTGAAAAAGGCTAGGTCTCCTCTCTAGAATTTCTGGCATATTAAGGTTAGCATCCTGAACTAATACTGTTGTTGTTTTAGCACCACTTATTTCATAAATATTTCATCCACAAAGGACTATATGACATAACATCCATTGGTTGGGTAAAGCCCAAATAAGTGCAGAAAGTAGACCGGGCTATTGTGGAAATGAGATCCCATCTTATGAATAGCAGAAACATTACTTTTTTTGAGGTTAATCATGTACTCATACTGAACGATCCCTTCAAAGTGTACAGAGAAGGGAATAGATAGAAACAGAAAAAAAAAAATACAAATGAAAAATTCCGCTGAAGATGGCGCAACGCAAAACCTGGTGTCACCAAATTTGAAAAAAGAAATCCTCCCAATATGTAATAAATGTAAACTAATAACGTCATCTCATATTTTAAATTTTAAACTAAACTCCCTCTCGAAACGTGTTGCTATCCTCTTATCACGAAGAGTTACAAAGGATGATAACACATTTTAACACACATCAGAATTCACTGACTGTTAAGTAACATCCATAAAACATATTTGTTTATTTATCCATTAATTAAATTACTGGATTTTAAGGTCAGCAAAGATTAATCAACGTATTTACTCATTGTTATATAAATTCTTATTAGTTTACCCATGCATATAAACTTTTGCAGCATTGTTTATAGACATTTATACATAGTTTAGTTCTTTTCTATCTATCCTGCTGATTTTACATATCAATTTCTTATTTCGAACTGTAATTGTTAGATCGATTTAATTACTTTTATTTGCTTTTTGCTACAACAGTAACTGAAATTGTAATTTGAATGAGTAAATATATGTGAATTAATAGGAATTTATGTAGCAAATATTAATTTGGCAGGTTCAACTGTTTAGTTGTAGATTATTCATGCGAAATTCAGAAACAATACTGAGCAACGATGATGCAGCAGCAGGCATTTTAGTGTGGCAATGAAAAGCATAATAATTACCTATTCATATGGGAATGTCTAAAATTGCATAAGTATGTATGTACATATCTAAGTTAGACTGAGCCAAAAAAATAAAAACATGGTTTTTTTTTTCTACATTGTTTTGTTTTTTTTTTGCGATTTTGACAAATTAAATGAATGCCAATAAATTTTTTTTTTGGTTCAGTCTAATGCACACTCAAAAAATTTCTAAAACAGCTTTTAAGATGACGACAAATTAGATCGATTTTTTACGACGGAAGTAATATCCTCGATCAAGCTTGGTCATTTTATGAATATGAATGAATGCGCATATAACCGATTGTCTCGATGAACGAAGTTTAAGGTATACATCTTTCAAATAACAAGAAACAAAAGACAAAAATTACTGAGTTTTACACAGCTTCATTTCTAAAATGTTGAATGGTATTCGAAAGCGTGGTGAACGTTTAATTTTTTGTTGATACCTTCTAACGTACAGTTGTGTTCAATATAATAGTAGTGAAATTAAATTGAATATCATTCGCCGAAATCAAAGGAAGCTGTGTTTTTAATAATTTTCATTTAAAATTAAAAAAAGGAATTTCAAAGTTTAAACAAAGTTCAGGAAAGTTAATTAAACTTTTAAAAATTTACATAACAATCTCAATAATTTTTGGCAGAATTTTTAGAAAATATTTGAGTACACAATTTTATAGCTCATTCAATTTTAAATTTTTGGTGTGTAAGTTAGAAGTACCTCAAAATTCCCCCTGATTTTTCAGAATTTTTTTTGTCAACTAAAATTTAGTTTTCTTCATGCGTTGTATGGAAGAAATCACTCAACACCCTTGACGAAAAAAATTCTGAAAATTCAGCAAAATTTTTGAGAAAAGTTCTAGATTGCACAATGTTGCACTAAAATTGATTGGTCTTCTAAACTGCGGTCGCAAAAGTTTTCTAGAGATTCTGCCAAAAAATTAGAAGATTTTGATGACCATTTTTTAAAGTTTAATTAGCTTTCGTGAACTTTGTCTTAGTTTTGAAATTTATTTTAATGTGGTTTCTTTTGGAATTCTCCGTATTTTATTCGAATATTCTTAAAATCACAGCTTCTTATTTCGTCGAACGATATCCATTTTAATTTCACTTCTATTATATTGAGCACAGCTGTATGTACATTAGACTGTGCCAAACATTTCTGTTTATTTCTTAGAAAATGATATTGATATGATTTGTTAGACTGACAACAAAAAAATGCTATGAGAATTTTTGCATTTTATGATAAGTTTAAGAAATGTATTGAAGTGAAACAATTAAGCTGCACACAGTTTTGTAGAAAAATAAAATCCTTACAAAAAAAGTAAGCACCAAAATTATCCGAGTAACAAAGCTCTAAATAATGATATACTTTTTCATTAGAGGTTTTTGTTTTGTAATTTTGTAAATCGCAAAAATCTATATACATATGTATAAAAAAATTATATACAAATTCTTAGAGGAGAACATGGAATGAAATGCAAAAAAATAACTAATATAATGTTGAATAAAATAAATGAAAATAAAATTAAATTAAATGTCGTTTAATTTGAAGATACTAAGATAACGGGTAGGAAATGAAGTGAAGGGAATGGAAAGGAATGAAAAAAAGGAATAAAAAATAAATGAAAGCAAAGGAAAGCGAGGGAAGGAAAGGAAAGGAAATAAATTAAATTTTTTAAAGGATATACATGCTTACACATCAAACCCCACGAGTACTTGGTACTCACGCCTCTTTTTTTTTCTTTTCCATTTTTTCCATTCAATGGAATACAATTTCATTCATGAAGATTTTTTTTACTAATATTATTATATAAAATAACAAAAAAAGTAAATAATATTGCTACTAAACCTATATGAGTTTCATAATATGTTCAAGCTTATTCTTGCTAGTAATTTGTTCGTAAAGAAAAAAATGTTTTTTTTCAATCCCAGTCCAATGTACTTATAAACATGAATACATTTTATATGTACTTAATCACTCATGAATGTAGTGAAAATTTAGCAAATCTCAAACAGGTTAAATGTCAAATGAAGGGCTTTCATTGACCTATACATTTGCATAAGCTTCCTCACGTACATACATTCATGCATTTGAGTGATTTGCCCTATTTAAATTTTCAATTCGGAAATAATTTGGACAAATTGCTGAATTACTAATCGTGTGATTAATTGATTTTTAACACATTAAACTTATTGTTGTAGTTGCGATTTAAAATTTGGAAAGTTAGTGGCTTTGTTTTGAAAGTACAACAAATATGCTTACATATTATGTATATTCAATATCCTGTATGTATGTATGCGATAATATATTCAAATAGTAATTCAAATCAAGCAACAAATTAATTTATTGTAAATTCTTGGTATTCTATTGTTGAATATTTGGTGTATAGAGGAGATAGACATTGCGTAATATTGTAATTATTTTTATTAGTATATATTAGTTTAGTTTTGATATAATTTTAGTGTAGAATAAAGGCAACATGTAGACGATAGCTAACCAGCTTCGTAGTTAAATAGAGACATGAATATAATAACCCGATTTTAGTGTGATGTCATATTCAGTGTCATTTTTGTTCTGACTCTATTAAGCAAGTAAAAAGACACTGAAGATGGCACAACGCAGAAGGTGGTTCCAACATACATCACACCCCGAGGGTTTATTGGAGTGTTCCTGCAGTGACATCCCTTTGCTGGTTAAGAATGATAGACTAGCAGGACTGCCGCGTGAAGACTTGATGTCACTATGTACAACCTTCTAAGTCATCATACTGCCTACCTATGACTTCCATAACGAACTGGGGATTCCGATATTTTTGTCTTAAATTTTTATTTTTTTCTCTACCTCACAGTATTTTCTCTGCCACATTCCTAATTTGTTTTCTTCCCTGTTCATTTAATTCTTTATCTTCCCTTTTTTCTGCCAAATTTTTTCCTCATATTCACTCTCTTCTGGTTCCCTTCTGTATTAATTTTACTATTCTTATTCCTAATCAATTCTTTCCTCCAACTTCTTTCTTCAAATTTGTTTCCTTATTCCTCTTTCTTTCTTTTTTCTTCATCCAATTCATCATCATCTCACTTCCCTTTTTCTTATTCTTCCCATTGCTTCTCAGATTACACTCCGACTCCTTTATATAAGACACATACCTATGTATATCACTTAGGTCATATATAGCTATCTCAGCTCTTTCCTAGTAGAGCTCGTAACATTGCCCACTTCGCGTCTAGACTCTATAAATATTCATCTCTATTTTAGCAATTAATGTAGAAGATGCATAACAGGAAAATAGGAAAAGTGGAGTCTCATTAGCGCAATCTTGCACTTGCTTTTTACGACCTTTTTTCTTTCAGCTTCTTCTTCATTATATTTGTTTGTGAGTTTAGGACAAAAGAGCTGTAAATCTATAACAGTAACATGACAGTGACCGACGTGACTAATTTTCAAGTTTGCTTAACTTTATGCCGCGGCATTGTTGCTCTTAATGGAGTTTAAACGAGTGTGAACTTTCAAAAGTGGCAAGAGCTCTTACCCTGTAGGAAAACTCTCTCGTGTTAAGCTGGTGCCCTCGAATGGCATTCGGAGTACGTAATTGTTCTTCATAAATCTTTTTTGTTTTCAATCATCTGATGAATTTAATATGGCGATTTATGTAGGTAGTTGAAATTGTCAGCACCTACTTAAACATTTTTATAGTTTCGAGGTAGTTTAAAACTTCATAATTCAGATGTAAGTCGTGTATTAGTACTGTTTTCGCTAGTCAGTGGTTAGATAGAAATTAATAAAAACATATCTTATACAACTTATAAAGTTTTAGAATAGTTTCATTTTGTTTTGTTGATTTTCCGACAGGGTGGAAGGCTGATGTATATTGTCAAATTTGGTTTGGAGACAAGCCGGTTTCGGCGATGTGCCATTTTCATTGCCATTTTTCGTTCTTAGAATAGTTGCTAGCTCATTTTGCCAGTTTTATGAGCTAGTGAGGATCTAGTTAGTAGCAAACTAGTGTTTATTTTTCTTGGGCCAATAGTTATTGATTCCCTGCAGGGTATTTTCTCGTTCATTCATATGTAAATACTTTTGAGTCGACACATCTAAATACTTAACACGCGTTTGAGCCCATTGAAAGATGCATGAAGTTTGTGCATACATACATATGTAAATATGTAAATGCATTGGCGAACAGTAATTAACAGCTTTAGCTTATTTAAATCTTTGCAGCCATGGTAATAATAAATCAAATCAAATAGTAATATCTTCTGTAACTCTCATGTATCGATCGTCTGAACCAATATAGGCGATTTGACATCACAGTAACTGTTTCTGTTTCTGTAAAAAATGAAATTTTTTAGATTTTTTGTCTTACCTGCTTTTTAAGTGATGACAACAAAATTTTCTTACAGGAATGGGCGTTTTCAAAAATTTGAGTGACGAGTGAAACATTATTGGTTATTAAAAATTTTGAATAAAAAATAAAATTTAAATTTTTATTTAAGCTTTTAAAAATAATAAAAAATAACTACATCGAGATACAGCAAAATTATGCCCACATGTGCATATAGACATAATGTGTATTTATAAAGATTTGTTCGGTTATTTCTGTATAAATTGGATTCACTGAGTTGATTGGATGCAAGTTCGGGACCATTGCTGGACAAAATAAGGCTTTTGGCGGGACTACTTCGATGTTTTCGAGATAGTTTATAATAATTCAAAAATGGACTCAAAAAAGTCTTAATATAATCCATCAATCAATTAATAATCTGAGGGTAGCCTCACCTAAAACAGTCATTTTTGTTATCTCCCTGCCTAATCGATACGTCCATTACAATCAAACTATTAGAATGAAAGTCATGGAAAACTGCAAATTACAATAGAGTTGGGCAAAAGTGAAATAGGTCCTAGAAGAATCTGATCCGTTAGGCAGCTAAAAAAAATTATTTCTGCAATGGACGGACACATTAGTGCCGGGCATACATTTGGCAAATCGGAATAAAGTCCAGATACGCAACCTCTGATAATATCCAGCTCGAAGTTGAGTCATTGTAAATCGCGTTTCGCTAAGACTTTCGCATTTCCGTAGGAACAAGGTAGCTTATCGACTATCTGTCGATATTGTTGAAGGTCTTCCCAAGCGCCATTGGCTCAAAGTGCCTTGTTTTATGACCCCGCATTTCATACCTGTTTCAAGAAATTGACTGCTTAGATGTTGGGTTCACAACAATTTAGAAGGATAGGCTTGTTGAATTTCATAAAGGTCTTCGTCGTATATAAGCAAGGGTATTATAAGAGCCTCATAAA
Organism: Merzomyia westermanni; assembly: GCA_949987695.1. Classification (NCBI taxonomy): domain Eukaryota; kingdom Metazoa; phylum Arthropoda; class Insecta; order Diptera; family Tephritidae; genus Merzomyia; species Merzomyia westermanni. The sequence continues at coordinate 43,144,740 of OX465291.1, read as the reverse complement.
ACATAATACGAGAAAGCACTTTACATAGACGATGATGGAATTGATGCTTTTAATGTTAAGGTCGATGCTGCTTGAATCATCTTCTACAGCAGTAAGTCGAAGAAAGCGAGGAAGAGTTTGAGCTCTTATAGTGCCATTTCTAGTGAAGCGATCATTTTAGGCTGCATATTCACGAGAGCATAGACTAGCTTGGAAACTGATATAAGTACATAGAACCTATATATTGAGGTGTTTGACTTTATGCCTATCTTCTCTAGAACTATGTTTTTAGTTTTCCAACAACTCACTCACGAGATGAGCAGAAAAAAACACTGTAGAACTAGATTTGGCTGATTTCCTAAAGAAATAATAATACGATGCTAGGGTGAGGTACTTGCTATGAACCAAGTACGTGGAATACGAAGTTTCAAGAACTTCATTAACTTTATGTATAGGAAGCAAGCGGACTGAGGTCGCAGCGCTTCCAGAAATGGGAAGATTTGACGAAATATTTTTCTATGAGATCTGCAGTAAAAGCATTTACTGATGGGCAGGAAAGTGAAGTTGACCCACCGCTTCCTTTACTAATAGCATCTATCTAAATTTATAGCTTTAATTAAGTTTTTCCAACCAAAGCGAAATGAAAGACCATAGTTTGCTTAGTTAAAATATGAAAGCCTCCCTCCCATTCCTTTCGAATCCATTAATTTCAACGCTTTCCAACACTGGCGGCATATTGAAACTTGCAAGTGCCATTACTGCTACTTAAGTATGCCCTCTTAATCGCAAGTATCTGCCTTTGTTTAATCTTGGCATTTTTCAGTTTTCATAAATAGTTTGCAAAACTTTTCTGACCTCAAGCAGCGTTTACCGATTGTTATGAGTTGTAAGTACGCCGGCAGGGCAATATGGCAGCGGTTTGTCAGCATTAGACAACAATCGGCCAGCAGTGTTATTTCCCGTTCGAAAGGCAGCTCAATCGCGCTTCAATCGCCGCAATCGAGCCACAATCAACATTGTCATAATGCCGTCGATTTATCTTTTTTCGTTTGCTCAACACCCATTCATTCATTCTGCATTGTTGTAAAGAAACAACAAAAAAATCAATAGCGCTTAAGGGCAAAGATAACGATAACGTTTAAAAGTAGAACAAAAAGTCTGGCTGGCTAGTGAAGCGTGAAAAAGTAAAGCTCATCGTTAAAACTTTAAAGAGCTCTATGCAAGTTGACGAGCGTCAAACGTCTTTGTTTCAATATCTTATGCTGTGATTTTCCGCACAATTTTTACTTAGTCCACCTTCTATACGGTTTTGCTTGTCATTGTGGAGTTGCGAAAGTTTTTAGTTCACGGCAAGTTTCTGAAGTATTTATGTAGACACATAGACATATTTATTTACGCACAAACAAATGAATATATATATGTTGAAATAACTGTTGTTATATTCTTTAGATGTCTTTATAACTGTAACATTATGTCATAGTTCGTAAAGTTAGTGAGCGCGCCGAGATAAGGCTTCAGTGGGTATTGCGTATACGATCCAGTGTGGTACATCACTTCCACTTGTTGCGAAATCGCTGAAGCACATAGAAAAACGCCAAAGGAAAAAAGGCAGGTGAAAAAGCAAGTTATAACACGTAAAGTTTGCTCGGCTTGGTGGTTAAAATATCTCCGTAACAATTGCCACCGCGAATCGATTTGAGACTAGACTATACTTTATCGATCCCTTGCTTCCAAACCAAAATTTGAAAAAAAATTGTTACAGCAAATATTAGCCTCGACTCCGAAGTACACTTTTACCTTTGTAGTAGTGGACCTTACAAGCATACCTTCCCTGCAGTCAACTGCCAAACTGGTTAGTAAAAATTCTAGTTGCTTAACTAGAATTTCGTGGTTATATTCAAACCAGTTTGAGCGACTGCAACGTTTCCGCTGTCATAAGCAGCAAGAACCCGATATTGTCGATACATGCGTATATGCGAGCGAGAAGAAAACAATTCAGGGGTGGCTTTCTGTAATTCGATAGTCGACACTCGTCAGCTCTATGCTTCAATTCGATATCGAACGCTCGACGATGCCTTTTTGGTTCCCGTATTTCGATAAAGACACTATCGTTTTCATATTTTGGGAAGTGCTTGGAAAGTACTTTCTAGCTGTCAAAATATGTGGGCAAAAAATAAAATAAAGAATAATTTGAAAGTGAAATATGTACAATTGGCGTTATTTTTTGATTTTGGACGATTTTAGTGCGGAAAACACTACAATTAATAGAAGGAGGATAAGAGATGCTTCAAATCCTATGGAGTTGCCTGAAAAATAGTAAAATTTATACACATTCCGGAAAGTAAGGCGCATTCCTATTAATTTCTATTTCATAGCTTCCAAACAAAATACCGGTTAACCAAGGAAGTTTTTATGTACGTTCTCAATGAAATAAACTTAAGGGAGGGCGTGAGAAGTACGTACATTCCTCCAATCATGAGGCTTTTAGCAACACTGGAGATATTGGCAGGTGGCGGTCATCAATGGCAAGCTGGTGGAGCACACACAACACCAATCGGACATAGTACACTATCGAGGATCTTTCGGGACACGTTGTCATCCATGGAAGAACATCTATGCAGTCAATGGATAATTTTTGAAAAGGATTTTCAGCCCCGTAAAGAGTGTTTTAACCAAAAATATAATATTCCTGGAGGTGACGTATAAATAGATATAAATGAACATTTCAACTTTTTTAATTTATTGCAGTTGTTGGCGCTGTCGATGGTACACATTTGCAGTTGCTTAAGCCTGTGGAAAATGAACATATCTATTTTAATGGAAAAGGAAAGCATAGCATTAATGCAATGGTTGTTAGTATGCCTACATTTTTTAAAAGTCCACCTTTTTTTGGAAATTGTTATTAGTTCAACTATCTTAATGGTCATTCTTTAACATAGATCTGTGACCATAAACTAATTATCAAAGCCATATGTCTACAATATGGAGGTGCTGCACACCACTCATTTGTATGGAAAGCCTCGAATGAGAGAATGGTAATGGAGCGACGGTATTACAACGGCGATACTAAATTGTGGCTACTAGGTGAATTATTAAATAGCAAAAATATAGTAACTCGATAATGTGTATTAATAAGGAGATTCTGGGTACCCTCTTGAGCCATGGCTAATGACCCCGTACCGATTACGAGAAGATGAAACCGATACAAGTAAATGTATGTTTAATGAAGTACACAGCAAAGCTAGGAGCATTGTTGAAAGAAGCATTGGAGTTTACAAAGGTTAGTATATGTGTTAATATATTATTTTGATTCGCATTGTTTTCCTTAGGTCGCTGGAGGATATTATCAGACGACAGAAAGCCAATGTACAGTCCGACATTGGTTGCCAAAATTGCAAACGTGTGTGCCGCTCTTCACAATGTGTGCATCAGCCGCAATGTTCCCTTCCGAGTGAATAACCAACTTCAACAAACTTCAACACAAGAGGAGATAGAGTCTTACCCACCGAGAAGAGGCAGCCGAGAAGTGGAGAGAATCAGAAATAGAATTAAAGATCATATTTTTCAATCAGAAATGTAAACATTTATTTGATTGAAAGTAAACTAAATTGAATTCATTGTAAAAAACATAAAATTGTACTTCATTTCACAGATAAGGCATATGTATGTAATTTCTTAAAACTAAATTAAAGTATAGACTGTTTATATTTATTCCTAAATGTATAACATTCACTTATCCGCTTTATGTTTCAGCAAAGCGATCTCACATTTTACTTTCTCTATATCTAACTCCAAGACTTGCACTTTCATTTGCCTATATTGTACTTGAGTTGCGATTTGTTTTTCCAGTAACTGCAGTTTTTTTTGACCGATTTCATTATTTTCTTTTAATAGTTTTAAGGATTCAGTTTGAAATCTTGCTTGGTTCTGTACTTCTTTTTCAATTAACACAACTTTGGGATCTGTACACCTTTTTGCTTTGGAAGTGCATAGTGCCTCATTCTCGCTTTCACTGTCAGTCGTTATTTTTTCCCGTGGTGATTCAGTCTCACTTGGCACTTTATTTTCGTCATTGCTCGATAAGCTTTCTGCACTTGACATTGCTCTAAACCAGTCACTAATAAAATCTTCCTCCGGTTGTCGAGCCGCTGTGGAAGAACAAGGTTGGTCTGCATTCCTACCATGTGATGCCGCGCACGGAACTCCCATCAAATGCTCATTTATTTTGGCAGCAGCAATTGCTCTTTCTTCCATATTGCTTAACGAAACAGCTTCATATGGCCCACCACCCGTTTTATTCAAACTCCTCATATTTTTCGTAAGTTTGCGTTTCGCGTTGTACTTGTAATCAGTCCATACCTAGAAATATTTCATGAATATTACAACAACAAATTTGTATAAAATTTTTTAAGTTTAACACGCACTTTCTGCCATCCTTTTGTTGCCTTCGTGGGAGGCCCGTTACTGTTCAACAGTTCTGTTAATTTTCCCCATAACTGTTTCTTCTTTGCACGGCCGTTACTCGCATTTTGCAAGCTATTTTTTGCTAACGCATCATGTTTTTCCATGCATTTTATCAATATTTTCAGTTGAGAAGCGTTCGTTTGTTGGCTCCTAAATAAATTCTAATATAAAATAAAAAATTACAAAAATATTGCAATTTCTAGCTTACATTATGTTGCGGTTTAATGCTGGGAAATGACAACCCGATAGTAAAAGTGGTGTTGTTGTTGTTGTTGTTGTAACGACAAAAACACTCCCCGAAGGTTTTGGGGGTTGCTGTCGAACTGACAGTCCTTGGCCGGATATGAATCCGGTACGCTCCGGTACTTCCTTGCGGTACTGCCCGACTGTCGTGGTAGCGATTTGGTATGACCAGAGGAACCTTCTAGGTCATGTCACCCCTCCTTCCGTAAGGAAGGAGAGATGGGTAATGAGAGGTGAGAGGCATCATATCCGTAGATCAACCATCGAGTTGCACGTCCTTACCTTTGTGCATATTAGTCGCCTCTTACGACCGGTATGCCTACCTCGGGCATATTCTAAACTCCTAACCCGCAGGGGGTTAAAAGTGGTGTCGAACGGTTTCTATCGAGCGTTCGATATAACTTGACGATATTTTTGGTTAGAGAAAGCAAAAACGATACTTCGATACTCGTTTTTGCTCGATATCGAAATACAGAAAGCCACGCCAGTATTCGGGCCACAATCGTTCTGTTAACAACGCCGTCCTATATTTTAATTTTCGATTCAACTAATATTCTAAGATTTTAAATAATCATTTAATCAAATTAAACATATAACTTTCTTGTAAATAATAGTTCTGATAGTAAAATCATAATCCTTTTGAGAATTTCGTGTTCAAATAGTACGTTTGTGTTGCAGATCATGGACGTACGTGCATGTTAAGAAAATCACCCTTTATTTTTGGTGATGTCGCTACTGCAATAGAGGCGCAGCAGCGAAGCAAGAACGAGTAAGCAGTGCTCAAATGAAACCACGAAGAAAAGTGGAAACCAAACGATCATTTGTCAAAGCAATTGTGTAAGTAAATAACATTTATATTTGGAATAGTCAAAGTAACTTTTTTCTGAAGAAAAAGTTATCAACAAATTCATAAAAGGTATGACTTATATTGTGAAATGCAGTTTTCATAAATAAAATAACAGTGAATCTCCAACGGAATCGTTTAGAAGCTGCAAGAACAGCAGGGACACATAATAACAAGGTGGCTGAAATAGCACTTTTTAAAAAATTTAGTTGCTAAGAACTTTCACAGTATGTACTAGAATAAGCGAATTACCTGCGTCGTTATTTTCAAAGAACCGCTAACTTTAAATTTTCGCCATAAAAAGCGAATCTTTCCTTGAAAGATATTTTTAGAAGTATGGATTAGATTCTATCTGAGATTAATATATACATTTTTAAATTTTCCACAAAATGTTTAAAAAAATGTAACGAAGTATGCCTGTGATGTGTACGACTATATTTTTATAGAAATAAGTTCCCATTTTTCAATGTAGAGAAGTAATTTTTATTTTGATACATATTTTATATCTGAGGACTGAATTTTCAATAAAGTGGTTTGTAATGTAATTTTGCAAATTTCTTGTATTTTTCAAACCAAAAAGAACTACACTACTATGAAGTGGTACAGTAACTGGTGTGATACTGAGGCATAGGCTTACTAGTATGACGGCTGGTATGATACAGGTGTATATACTGACTAATATGCCAACTGGTAAGCTGCTGATGCAGAAGCGGACAATTGCCATCTCGTAGGTCATTGCCGTGTTAAAAATACCATTTGCTTATATGGCAAAATTACAGAACTCCAACTAGTTGAGCCGGTTTGGCCAACTAGTATTTGACTAGTATAAAACTAGTAGAATCGACTGCAGGGTTACCACTGGTATGTCTTAAGCCTCTAAGCTACTTTGTTGGGTTGGATTTCTTGGTTGGTTTCTTTTGGGCTGCGACAACGGTTTTGGTCCCGATTTCGGTTTAGGCTCCTGCTCTAACTTGATTTTAGTGCCTAGCTTGGTTCCAGTGTCGGTTACTGTTAATGCTTTGTATGGTTCGAGATTAGGTCCAGGTTACCATTCCTGCTTCTGTTTCTCTGGAGTGCCGATTATGGTTTAGTTCCACTATAGGTTTAGGCTTCCGTTCCAGCTTCGTTTTTTTTCTGTTTTCTCTCCAGATTTCGGATTTGTCCCGATTTCGGTTCCAACCCTGATTTCTTTTCAGATACGGATTAGAACGGTATCTGCAAATCAGATGAATTTTTGCTGATGTGCCTTCCACGCCAGAAATACACTCGGAGAGTTTGCCACACAACTTCCGAAAGGAGAATAGTTATGAAAAACGGTTTGAAACCAATTTGGATGCTCTCTGTCCCGGTACTCGAACATTCGTCTTTAGGTGTGGTAGGTGAGTAACACCGCCACCATTCTTTCAAGCTTAGGTCCGGTTAAATTTTGGGCTCTGTTTCTGTTGTGGTACCGTTTATAGTTTGGCTCTTCTGCCAGTCAAGCTTTGGTTTGTTTCCGATTCATATGCAGGTGTGGTTTGAGTCCGATTTCCAATTTCAGTTCAGCCTTGCATACAGATTACAATATTGGTTCTAGTTCCGGCCTTAGACATGATTTTAGTAAGGTCTAAAGTTCCAAGTATCAGCATAATTTTAAGTTTCTGTTGTACTCCCATTGACGGATCCAAATGCGCCTTTGGTAGTTATTGTAATTTAAGGTGTAGGTTCCGGCTTCACTTTCAGATTTTGTGACTATTCCTATTTTATTTCTATTACGGATCAGACTTCTGTCCAAGCTTACTCTTTGGCAAGGCTTCTATTCCAGTTTCAGCTTCTACAAGGTGGCGCAAAAGTAAGCTTCCGATGTTCAGCATATCGGTTGTGGCACGTGCAGTGTGTGCTGTTGCTCCGTCTTGTTGGAACCACATGTTTTCCAATCCCAATTCATCAAGTTGCGGCAAAAAGAACTCGTTGATCATTGCTCTGTAGCGCTCACCATTCACAGTAACCGTTTGGCCCCGACCGATTATTGGTCAAATAAATAGTCAGCAATATTCCGCGTTCTGGAGCAGTGTAGTGTAACATTGTTTATTAACGTGTATTTCGCATGTGTTTACTACACAAATGTCAAAACAGAACTCACTTTAGGGGCCAATCGCAAAATTTATAGCATTTTCTGATAGGAGGATTACGTTTGCGCAGTAACCGTTTTTCACCGACCGATTATTGGTCAAATAAATAGTCAGCAATATTCCGCGTTCTGGAGCAGTGTAGCGTAACATTGTTTATTAACGTGTATTTCGCATGTGTTTACTACACAAATGTCAAAACAGAACTGACTTTAGGGGCCAATCGCAAAATTTATAGCATTTTCTGATAGGAGGATTACTTTTGCGCCACCCAGTATTATAGGCTTTTGGTGCGACTATTGTGCAATATAATCTTCGGCAGACAGAGCTAAGTAGAAAGCCATCAGATAGCAAAAGTTAACTACGCACTCGTCGCCATCACCATCGCTGCGGTTAAGGAAGCCACAGAAAGTAAGCTTATAAATATCTTATACTGGTATCGGCCCACCTTTGTCATGTCTAATGTAACATGCAACGGTGGTACCTCTACTGAAAGCATGAATTCTACTCAAGCAAGGGTACATAAGGCTCTCGACCTGTGGAAACTACTTTCTTCCCAAATCTCAAGATATAGAACAATTCTAGTTTCCGGCGAGACTTGTAAGGTAGGCCGCAAATTATCTAAGAGGTCGAAAAGCATTATTTGAAACTAAATCGTAACTACTTACGGAGAACGAGGATTAAACAAGGATCATAAATTCCTCCTTGCCGAGCTAAGGAAATGGAAACGTGGACGACTGCGTTCATGCGCTCTACCCAAAACAAGTTGCTCATCTCTCCCGCTTGTTCATCTCGTGAAGCTTGACACATCAAGAGCTTAATGCACATTGAGCTCTTAAAAGCGTACATAGAACTACGCTCTAAGTAGAGAGCATCACCTTACTGTCAGTCAATCAAAAAGCTTTATTGTGACTCGTCCTAGCACCAGATGTTACCATGCTTTAAATCACTGCGTTTACTGTTGTTGTTGTTAGCGCAAAACACTTTTCGAAGGTTTGGGGAATGTTACGGACTGGATAACATCTCTATCTTGGGGACCGTAGTTTTCGAACCATCGCTCTCCCCTGGACCATTTTGTACTGCTTGGTGGAGTTCCATATTCCTTATTCCTTAATAGCCTCCTATTGTACCTGCGTCCAGGTCCCGCTTTTTTGCTCTGAGTGTAGTGTCGACAAAGTTGGTGATTTGTTTTCACACTACCGGCCAGCTCAACATTTTTTCTATGACGTTATCAACAGTAATTCGGCAAACACTTCGTTCAAGCACTTGTCACTCCTCGGTTCATCTTGAGCATTTAAAGAATGTGTATTCAGCATCTTCTTCGTCTGCATCTCCATACATGCACTTCGGATCTCTCATTTTCTCATTCAATATAACTACTTTTTAAACTACCCATGCTCAGAGAGCATTTGGGCAATGTAGTAGTTAACCTCGCCAAAGTTTCTAGTGCTCCATACCTTAACGTCAGTGATCAGTCTTGCTGCCCACCTGCCTCGGTGTTCACTTTCCCAGCTCCCAAAGTCTAAACGTTTCCTGGTAAAGTTCTTGGTGAGCGACTCTTATGGGCTCTACATCCGTGTGGTTTTAGCTTTCCAAAGTCTTCTTCTTTGCAGCGCCAATAGGTCGATGGGGATGGCTCCGGTTATCAACTGAAGGGCTGGTCTTAATACGGTTCGCTTCCGTTTGTTTTATATAGGTCATCCGATGTTTGCCAACAGCCTAATTACTAACGATACCTGCTTGCATGCCTTCTCTGTCGCATGCTGAATTTGTGTCCAGTATGTCAGTCGGAAATCTAATCTTACGCCTAAATAGTTAACTACTTTCTTTGATGTTACAGTTCCGGAGAGGGTTTCGAAACCAACCTCCAACGGTATGTACTACTTTGTTAAGAGTATCAGCTTAGTTTTTGGGATCGCAGTTTTGAATCACTTTTTACGACACGCTACCTTACCTCGACTTAATTCTAAGCACCTAACCCGCTGGTGATATCTCAAATCACTCGCCGAGACTTCCATAATTTTCTCAAAACTTATCTTATGACAATGGGACATTTAGTCTTCTAATGTCCTAAATCTTTCTCACACCAATATTCCATGTCATGTCTTGTTTGTCTAGTAAATACACTCATCCGACCATACATATTACTCATTCAACCGCAAAGAAGTTAAAATATTTGCAATAAACGCTACATCTCCCATACCCTACGCAAGATCACTCAAACTCCCCCACTGCCCATTCAGTGTTACCACGGAAATGCGGCCTGTACAATGATGGCAATTCGACTTGCAAAATGCATTTCCGTTTCGTGGCTTGACAAACAAACTGTGACTCAAAAGTGGAACGTGACCGTACTGAACAAATGAAAAGCATACGCGCACTCGGTAGGACGAGGAATGCGTTTTGTGGAGGCGACAAATTTTCAAATTACTTTTCTGATTCACAAACTTTTGGGTACGACAACGTTAAAAGGATAAAGTTTTTAAACTGCAACAGCAAACGCTGTTTAATTTTAAGAACTTTCCACATTTGTTATGCAGTACAGCAGTAGGAGCAGTAGCACCACACACACACAACCATATTAAGCCAAGCAAATATAAAGAGCATACTGATGAAGCCAAGCAGCCGATGAGCTTCATTTGGCCACTTGAAAAAGTTATTCAGAATTAATAACTAAATTTTTGTTGTCGTTTTTGTCTTTTTCGGTTTTTTTTTTTTTTTTTTGAGAGAAGCAACAACCACGCTCACAGTCGAGACAATGGCATGTGTTTGAATAAGCCGCGTGTCCTCCTCAGCTTGACTGCTCTCCGGATGCTACTTGCCTCTGCCTAAGTGCTGGACTCTAATCTGTATGCAAAGCTTAAGATTTGTGCTCACTAAGTGGAACACTGGCACGCAAACGAAAAAGTGCTGGTGAAAGAGTTTGAAGGCAGAGACATAGCTTTATTTTCCTATTGTTTTTGTTGATTACAATATCACAAAAACAAAGTGAGTGTTCATTTGCACGCAACATGGACTTAAGTGAAAGCAGCGAAATGTTTTAACTAATTTTCATTTCTTTTGCCGTTGATTGTTCTACCATTGAGCATGAATTAGTTGAAGGATATTGCTCAATAATAAAAGATTTTCATTTCTAATTGAGCCACAAGTGCTGACATACATTCGTGCTAGAGATGGAAAAGTGACGATAGCACCCTTGTTTCTAAAGATTTCCAATATCGCTATTGAAAGAATTATCGACAGTCATAATATTGCACAACTTTTGCACTGCATATTTCTTCATAGTCAGTAATAAGGAGACAAGGTTTAAATCAGACCGGTTAAATAATGATTACTAATCGTAATGATAACGGCTTTGATTAATTACTTTCTTGAGAATCCATTTAATAATGGATTCTTTTAAATTATTATTTTCCAATTAATTAAAAAATAATCAAAAACATCATGATTTTTTAGATTATTAAAAAAATCAAAAGAAATCAAAAATAATCATAAAAAGTTGTTTTGATTATTTATCATTTTTTTTCGCTATTTTTGTGTTTTTTTTTATTTTTTTTGAGTTTTTTCAGTAATGTAGAAGCACATAAATATACATATCAACAATACCAAAAAACAAAAAAAAATTATCAAGAGTAATCAAAACAGCTTTTTGTTATTTATTTTGATAATTTTTTGGTATTCACTGATCTCCTGACAGGTATTTCGAGTAGTTCTGTATAGTTTTCAAATTTTTTATTCTGTCTTATATAGAAAAAGTTTGAAAAGTGCTGGAGGATTTGACTATTCGCGAATACTTTTAAAACCCCAGTAGTAAACGGCTCGGCAATAGTTGCCAATGGCAAGTATAGTTTCCTGGAGTCATTGCGTGTATCTGTGAACGCCTACGCTGTAACCAGTAAAACCGAAACTGTACTCTGAAAGTTTCATAAAGAACGGTTGAGTACTTTGGACAGGACACAGAAGATAAATAAAAACAAATAAGGAAAGGGCTGTCTTCTTCTGTGCCAAAGACTTTATACCCCATTTAACGGAACAATCGATTGTATAGAGCTATATGCTATGTATATGGGAGCTATATGGGTGATTTTCACTACACACATTCCATTGATAATAAGTACCAAACCTGTAAAATTTTTCTTTCCTAGCCTTTTAATTGCAACAGTTATAGGCCAAAACCTGTTTATCGGAACAATCGATTGTATGGGAGCTATGCATTGTATTGGTCCGTTTTTGCTGGTTCCGACAAATGATTAATGCTTTACAAAACGGCGGCCCCATTCTAAATTTCATACAGGTATCTCTAAAACTGAGGGACTAACTTGCGTTTAAACAGATAGATGAACAGACGGACGGACGGACAGACGGACATGGCTAAATCGCCTCAGCTCATCGCCCTGGTCATTTCGGTATACTTATTGATGGGTCTATCTGTTCTTCTTCTCATACTTACAAACATCGGACCAAAGTTATAATACCATTTCATGTTCATGAAAGGTATAATGAATGTGTATCTGTGTGTCTGCGTCTCTGTGTTTGTGGGTCCTTTGTAGGCGTCCAAAGTACTCAACCGTTTTTTATGAAATTTCACAGTATATTCTTGGGATCGCAAAGCATAGGCTATATAAAATTACAGTTCGTCATAACATTGAACTTATTTCCTCTAAATCAATGGTATTTGGACATATGTGTCCTTTAGTAACGATTTACATAATTTTGCAAAAGTGGGCGGTGCCATGCCCACATTTTTTGTTTGTTTGTTCTTCATTAATGTCCAAAGTTTATAGTCGATCTCTGTGAAACTTTCGCGATAGGTTCAAAAGTTAGCTGCGTACGGCATATGCTATATATAGTTTTTGAAAAGGGGGGGTTCCCATGCTCCCAGGCTATATAAAATTTCAATTCGTCATAACTCTGAACGTATTTGGTATTATTTTGGAAAAGTGGGCTGTGCACGCCCACACATTTTGTCTTCTGTTTGTGCTTCGTTAATGTGCATTTATTGTCGATTTCTGTCAAACGACACAGGCCATAATTAGTTTTTGGCAAAGCCTCCAGGCTATTTAAAGTAGCAATTTGGCATAGCTAGGAACTAATTTGGTTCAAGTTAATGATATTTTATATACAGTTATGTGTTCTATATATAAAAAACCTTAGAAACAGAAAGCAGTACCGGGATCAAATAAAAGGAAATTCGATATATATATAAATCAGTACCAGCAAAGGAAATGGGAGAAGAAGGGGAGTAGGAATAGAAATTTGAGATATGAAGGTGCTGTTAGAGAAAAATTAAGAGGTCAAAGAAGAGTAACGGTATATGGGTATGGGGAAAAAGCAAAAGTTGAAAGAAAAATAAGGAGATAAGAATAAATGTAGAAGAAGCAAAAAGTGGGAAGGGAAAAGAGTACAATTTGTTCAATGTAGGCAAGCTAAATCTTAGGCAGGACAACGTCTGCCGGGTCTGCCAGTAAGATAGAAAAAGTTCAAAACCCCTAGAAGTTCTACAATTACTTTTACACAGCTGGGTATTTAATGTACGGTGCCGCCCGAACTAAGACTTCCCTACTTGTTTCTATTTATTATTAAGGAGTTTAAATTGATTAAACTTTTGTCTGTTGAAAAGTTATCATGGTTTTCTTTTTGACAATACGCGTTGTTGTTGTTGTTATTGACAGTGCTTCACCCTACCTAACGGGAACGATTACTCTGAGAATCGCCATCAAGCTCTTCTAACGGAAGTTCAAATATTTAGTGCGCCATAAAGCGTACCTATAGATACATAAATTTGTGTATATAACAGAGATTAGTAGTGTGGTCTTAAAAGCGCCGAAACTTGCCCCGTAATATGTAAAAAACGCTGACCTTGAGCTGAGGAAATATTTTAAAATGTCGATAAGTTTATATTATATACATATATTAATTGAAACTTATGCTAAAATTAATTTCATTTATTTGTATTTACACACAATTTTCCACCTTACAAATATTGATCCCAATGTATAAACAATTCGTTGATGACATTTAGTTGTGAAAATTCGTCGCAAACATTTACGTAAATTGATTTGGTTTTGGCTGCCGGCACTCTGTTGCATTGACTTTCGATCAATCCTTTCTGCACTGCCATACACACCTTTTTTTTTGAAACATACTTCTATAATTCTTTCCCTTAGTTAAGCTAACATTAGCCATATCAGTTAGTTGTGCCATTGTACAAATATATTTGATTTCTGGCTTTGCATCGGCGGTGGCATTTTCAACGCATCAACAGCATGGCACGCAACAGCCCCTAACGCACTGGCGTAACACAATTTCGTGCACCGATACTATATAGTTATTCATACCTTGTGATGCACTATATACATACATATAAAGTTGTGTTAAATATAATAGTAGTGAAATAAAATTTGATATCGATAAACGAAATAAAAAGAAGCTGCATTTTTAATAATTTTCATTTAAAATATAGCAAATTTCATAACAGAAACCACATAAAAAGGAATTTCAAAATTTAAACAAAGTTCAGGAAAGTTAATTAAACTTTTAAAAATGTACATAACAATCTCAATAATTTTTGGCAGAATTTTTAGAAAATATTTGAGTACACAGTTTTATAGCTCATTCAGTTTTAGATTTTTAATGTGAAGTTAGAAGTACATCAAAATTTCCGCTGAATTTTCAGAACTTTTTGTCAAGGATGTTGGGTATTTTTTTCCATACAAAACAAAATTTTCTTTATGCGTTGTATGGAGGAACTCAACATCCTTGAAGAAAAAAATGCTGAAAATGCAGAGAAATTTTTCAGCGAGTTTTAAGTTGCACAATGTTGTACTAGAATTGATTGGTCTACAAAAACACTTACTCAAAAATTTTCTAGAAATTCTGACAAAAAATATTGAAATTTTGATGTAAATTCTTAAAAGTTTAATTAACTGTCCTGAACTTTGTGTAAACTTTGCATTATCTTTTTATGTGGTTTCTGTTATGAAATTCGCTATATTTTAAATAAAATTTATTAAAATCACAGCTTCTTATTTCATTGAAAGATACCCATTTTAATTTGGCTACTATTATATTGCACACAACTGTACATACATATAAGTATATGAAGGTAGGAACACTATCAGCGCTGCAAGCACGTTTGTTATTTTTGTAATCATTTAAGCGCAACGAAAAGTAAATCCTCGAATCAACCACAGCTGTTGCTGCAACGTCTCAGTGTTTGGCTGCTGTCTGCGGCTTTGGTTGCATTTGGGCTTCGTCCTAAGACTTTTAGGTGTGCATCCAAACTTCTTCTTGGGTTGTATGCTATGGATGTTGTTGCTTTTATTTTTGTTGATGAGCCTGATTGTGCAAGTACTTTACTGCTTTAGGTTTTGCTCAGTTAAACTTCGCTGCTCTTAACCTTTCTCTTTCCCGCGTAGCATTGTGCTTCCACTTCGACTTTTGCTACTTTACGAGCTTGCAAGCCAATCTCTTGGCATTTGTTATAGCAACACTTGGCCATTTCTTATCTAGTCCGGTAACTCAAGTAAAATATTAGACGATTTAACTCAACTTAAGTTTGTAAATCATTGCATACGAATGTTTGATCTGGCATGGAGCACGGATGCTTGTATGACACGTCTATAACGGCTTTTTTGATTACTCCAAAAAAATACGAAGTTACTTACTGTCGTACATAAAACGGAGTTGTGTTCCTGATCCATGCTCCGAAATCGAATCTTTTCAAAAAGGGCCGATACTATTATAGTATCAGATATGTAGTATTACCTATGTGGGTAAACTCTGTACTTACTGAACTATGAGATGACGCAATCGTTTCAAATATTTAATATTTTCTAGGTTAGGGGCTTTTCAGTCCCTTTATATAGCTCACCTGAAATTAAAAAAAAAAATATGTATATAAGCAGTTGTAATGTAAAGCAAGTAAATCTGAATAAAATGCAAAAAAATACTAACTAAATATTAAGAAATTTTTTTATTACATGATTCAAGGCTTAATTATGTAAAAAACTCTGATTTTGAATCTGTATGGCACTCACACCACCATCAACAATTTAAAAATGCTGGGATGGTACAGGAAGGGAAATACTAAAATTTTCCCCTTTCTGGCTCGATCTGCTTCAGAATCTGACAATACTTGTCACCGCAAGGTTGAGGAAATCCTGTAAAATGTTTTGTAGCGGTATTTTGGAATGGTGACCAGTTAGTACGAATCATGTGGATTTGCCGATTCTGTATACGAGTGGGTACAAGATCAATGAATCCATACTACTATCAATTGAGGCGGTATAGCTGGTGTTGTCTAAGAAGTCAAATACCTCGATGTAGTTTTATTTAGAGGACAAGACCCAAAAGGCCTCGGTTGTCCTGAATTGCTGTTAAGAAGCCACTAGGTGGTAGCTTGTTGTGTGATATGGTAGTCAGACCGGTTCCCTTCGAAGGTATATTGGTTTAGTGCATCTGCTTTCGCTGTCAGGAGGTTAAAAACGGTGCTGCGTGTAGCTTCGTTAGGCATTAGCGCATTGGGCTTTCGCACTTCAGCTATACTTGGAGCGAGTCTACACCTGGTTCACATTATTGGGCGAATACATCTAACCAGATTTTCTCTCCTCCCTGCTAGACAGACTGCTATGTGTCGATTCGGCCCAGCCTTGCTACATCACTCTTATACTCTCTAAGGAGAAGTGGAATGGGAATACGGTCTGGGGTTAGAGCGTTCTTAACCTGCCTACTGGTAGATCTATACTAAACGGAAAGAGACGATGGTACACGGTTCGAATTCAGCCGAAAATTTAGAAAATTTATCTGCACTGACAGTCAAGCGGAAATTACAGACAATGTCAGGTTGAGGGTTGTCCATTGCTAATCTCTACATGTAATAAAATTGTAAAAGGTTGATGTATGTACATTGCGGATATTTAGATAAATCGATAGTAGGGACCATTATTAAGCTAAAAGAAGCCAACTCAACAGTTTTTAGAATTTTTGTCTGTCTGTTCGGATCACTTAAGAACAGCTTAATGTAATTGAATGGAAATTTTACCGTTGCATTACTAGAAGTTGCACTTAAAATTTAAGATGTCATTTGTACCGATAGCTCGACCACTTGCGGAGATATCGACCAATATGTCGACCAAGGTGGCCCAAAATGTAATAGTACAAAATGGGTATCAAAGGAAAGGTGACAACGAGTGCTGCAATGAGCGATGTAATTAAGTTCCATATCTTATCAAATATGGGATATATTTGATGAAAATCGGACTCAGTCTATTATTAGTTCTGGGACGTAACGCAGCGGGCCCGTTTACCAGTTATAATTAGCATCATCTGAATGCTGTGCAAAAGTGACATAACTGGAAAATATCTTGCAAATCTCTTCCCCCCAAACTTCCAAATAAGACGACGCTGCATATATGAACTCTGGTATTCCACTTTCCATTTGTAGTCTACCTTTTGACAGGTGGGGTTCGAGTCAGTTAAGCGACCGCTGGTTTCAAACCTTCTTTTGCCAGGTGTCGGTCCGTCTGCAAAGATTTAATAAGGCTTATTTCTCTATCATGATAGAATTGTTGTATGGAAGATGAGGGGGAAGAATTATCGAGTTACTCATTCAAGATTTATGGTCCTTATTCTGATGCCAACGGTGAATATCTAAGGAAACTAAAGCATGGTGCGTACGCGATTAAGTGCCAGTGAATATCTGAATGACATGAAATTTGCGAAAGTGATTTCAATTGAAGTGGAATTACTTCAATTGACTTTTTAACAAAGTCTTTAATCCCTTAAACAAATGGCAGAGGAAGAAAAATGTTTTTAAAAATATTCAGTAACGAAAAAGAAGTCTTAAGGGTGACTTATTTTTCTCAGTTAAATTGATTACATTCTTTTAATTAATATTAATTCAGAAATATGCGCAAATAAATGCGTTCTTTCAAATCTCGGATTTTTAAACAATGGAGAACAGATATAATTTTACTAAATTTGAAATTTTTATTTACTAATTAGAGGGACCGGCAGACTTTGTCCTGCCCAGATACTTACCTGAATGGATCTAGAAATATTGACTTTTCCTATCCCTATCATTATCTCTACCACTATCCCTACCCCTATCCCCATTCCTATCCCTATAGATGTAACTATTTCACACACACACAATTCCACTTCACCATCGATCGATCCATTATTAAGCTTTTCTAACAAAAAAAAAAATTATAAAAATTTGGACCATACAAAATGTTTTGGAAAATAAAATCTTTTTTTAGGAATTTTTTGGAAATTTTATTGGGTATTCTCCTATTCCGGTCAGAGAACAATCTAAATTTGTGTCAATCATTCAAATCGGTGCATATAGATAAAACTTCAACACTTAACAGAATTTTTCTTTTGTCTATTTTTGATTAGTTTTAATTATTTCATTATTTCTTTTAACAATCGTAGAAATCATGATTTTTTGATTTATTTTAATCAATTGGAAAATAGCCATCAAAAAGTGAAAATAATGATAATAATCCAGAAATGGCGCCCCAAGATTTAAATTTAGTAGCAGCCAAGTATTAATTTAATTTAATTTTGCCTTAAAATTATTTAGTTTTTGGCCATTAATAAATATATATGACTTAAATAGTTGTTGGACTCAAGGCCTGATTTTAAATAAAACAACTGGCATTCAGTCTGAGGTCGAAATATTGAAATAAATACTAACACAAAATAAATAATCATTATCAAATAAAAGAAGCATGGCGTTTAAAGATTAACATTTTTTTATAAAATAGTCAATTGCTGATTGAATTGAATTTAATATTTCTTTTAATAACTGTAAGAAATCATGATTGCTTTGACTTATTGTAATTATTGGAAAAATAATTATTATGTGTGGAAAACATTGATAATTATCATGAAAATGCTTCTCAGAATTTTAGTTTTTTATTATTAGTAGTCAATTATTAATTTAATTAATTTCAACTTAA
This sequence comes from Merzomyia westermanni, assembly GCA_949987695.1. Classification (NCBI taxonomy): domain Eukaryota; kingdom Metazoa; phylum Arthropoda; class Insecta; order Diptera; family Tephritidae; genus Merzomyia; species Merzomyia westermanni. The sequence continues at coordinate 43,126,135 of OX465291.1, read as the reverse complement.
ATAATCATTATCAATTAAAAGAAGTATATATTAAATAGATTACTAATGAGAGTTCTATTTAAAAAAGTTTATCAATTAAAGTTTGTTTAAGCGACATAAACAGTAATTATTTCTTTCATGTATTTCATTTGCATTGCATGCTATTGTAATTCGCAACCACCTTATGAAATATTCCAAATATATAGTTTTTATTTTGCAATATCAAATCGGGGTTTTTCACAGCGAAAATGAGGAGGCCAATGACGCGCTAATACCTCAGAGCCACAAGTGCTCGCCCACAATTAATACATAAAGGGTGTAACAAGTGCGCCGCACTCATCGTTCTATATAGAAAAAAGTATTATAAACTTTTTGCATAAGACGATCGTTTAGGCCTGAGCAAAAAAAAAAAAAGAAAAAACTGCAAAAATAAAGCTTAGTTTATAAATAAAACTTGTTTTCAACCTATATTGAGTTTGGTTTTTATTAACAAATCAATCAAGTCGAAATGGACTTCTACTGTTTAGTTGTCTGCTTATAAAAAAATAGCGAAATATATGCAAATGTGTGTGATGGTGGTTATAACTCAAATCGTCCTAGCTCGATTTTGGCTCTTATTGCTTGTTGACAGATATAATTATTTACAAACAATAGATATAAAGCTTAATTGCTTGTGTTCGTAGAGTCCTTCATTCCAAATAGCATATATAACATTCATGCCCAAATATTTTTTATTTGTTATTATACTAGCTATATTTATTGTTGTTATGTTGCTAATTTATTTTATAAGCTGGTCTATCGGTCAGTAGCACTTAGTGAATTGCGTGTAAACACATTTTTAATTTTAATGAACAACAAAAGTGCTATAAGGTAAAACTGGTTAAACAATGTGCAAACTACAATAAAAAAAAGCAAAAGCAAAAGTTGTTTTTTAAGCCAAAAAAATATATATCTAAGAAAACAAAAATCTAAGCTATTCCTACAAATCAAGGCACAACGCAGCTTAAGCTGCTTAACTCGTCAATGCCACACATATGAAGCTATGTATGCCCCACAGGCTTGGTGTCGGTCAGTGAGGCAAGACAACCAAGTAATATTCGATCAGATAGCTCGTTTGTTGTACATGTACCAGAAAAATTACACACTATTGTAAATATGTATATAAGCTTGCTACATATGTATCTGTCTACTTATCGCACGCACTTTTTCGTTCGTTCATTATTAACTCATATCATGAGTATTGTAATTGGGATTTTTGTGCACAAATTGTTTGGTCAATTTGCAACACTTTGTTGAAAAACTGATATTGAATGAGTTTGCTTATTTTTCTTTTGGTAATATTTCGTTGATCTAGTTTAACCGCAATTTTAAGCGCATCATCAATAGCATTGACTTGGCATTATTTTCAATGTTTTTTTCGTTGAACTTTAGCTGTGAGGTTAATACGGTCTTATTATTTTACTTTTGCTTCAGTTTTTCTCTCAATTCAATTACACTACACATTTCAGACATCATTATCGCACGCATTCCGACATGATTCGGCATTTAAATGATTGTTTTTGTTTTTTTTTTTTTGTTAAAGAGATTATATATATAAAAGATAGATTGTTTATTCATTGAGCTTATGTGTGCCAAATAGCATATATTGTATAGTGGCGAGCACATTTTTTCTAATAATTATCCAAAGTTATAAAATCATTTTTTCGGCAGCAATACACTTTTATGTACTGCCGGAAAAGTGCATGATGACCCAGTATTAGAAATTAGAAATTTGGTAGAAGAACCAGCTATCAAAATATTTCTTTTAAAAAAGCTGATCTTAACTGAAAATGTATTGAAAATGTAGATATGCGTTTTTCAATTAAGGAGAGAGGCAACTTTTTGGAAATACTATTAAAAATATGGAAAAAAGACAAATAATATGGGAATAACAAAAGGCATAAGCTCTACATCGAGTTCGTTCAATTTAGACATTGATTATATTTCGTTCTTATTTTTGTTTCTGGAAAAGCTTAAGGCTATTGTTTTGTGTTCCTATTCCAGTTCCAATTTCGTTCTGGGTTACGAATCGGTGTTTGTTACGCTTTTCAGTTTTTTTTAGTTTTGCTCTATTCGGTCTGCCGATCCCGTTTCCCTTTCCAGTTAATTTTTCGGTCCAGCTATCGTTATGAGTTCTGTTTAATAGTTCTGTTCTCTTCCAAAACGAATTTTGGTTCTTGTGCCGTTTGCGTGTCCGGTTCCCGTTTTCAGTTTTGGTTAAAATTTCTCTCTAATAGCTCTGTTCTTTTTGGGAACTAGTTTCGGTTTCGGCTTTGGTTTTATTTCGGTTTTGGTTCTGAGTTCTGTTTCGTGTCTCTATTTTTCCTTCGATTTGAGTTCTGGGTACGATTCCGGTTTGGGTTTCACTCATTTTTCGGCTCCGGCTTTCATATTTAGTATTTATTCTCTCTTCCCGAAAAAGTTCCGGTTTCTGATCCGGTTACAATTCATTTTTTGTGTCCGTTTTCAGTTTTCGCGCTAAGCTCTGAACAGAAGTTCTGTCCTTTTGTGAAAAGCGTTTGGTCTCCGTTCCACTTAGCATTCCTGCTCCCGTTTCATTATTGGTTGTAAGCTCTGTTCTGGTTCTGTTCTATTCCGCAACTGCTTTCAATACATATTGAGTTTTCGTTCTTGGCTAATTTTTAGGTTCCTTTTTTCAGTTTTAGTTCTTAACTTTGTATTAGTTCTGAGTTCTGTTCTGTACCGGAACGGTTCACAGTTCCGGCTTCAGCTTCAGTCCCGGTTTTAGCTCTGGTCCTAATTTCGTCTTTTTCCCATTAACTTCTCTTCAGTGGCTCTAGTTTTAATTCTTTTTTTAACTTTTCATTATTTTCCTTTGTTTTCGTTTCTTTACGCTCGTTTCATTGTGCTTTCCCTTTTTTTGAATTATATTGTGTTCCATTCGTTCCCATTCCATTCTATTTATGCATCGAGGAATGTATCGAGCAATCAGTTGTAACTAGTCATATCGGTGCTACACTACTAAGGCAGGAAAAGTCCCATTTAGATAACCAATTGAACAATTTTGAGTCAAAAAGGATATGTACTCGTAGTATTTCGAATTTTTCCTTCTAATACACTTTAAATTAACAGTTAGTAGCTTAAAACAATCCACATCAAATGTAACGCTTTTAGACATACTAAATCCTACTCCTTTACATACATACATACTTCTTTTTGTAAATGTAAATAACAATCTACGGATGACTATGTGTTTGCTCCAGAAAGAAAACAAACAATACTTTCATGCATAGAGAAAAAGGCTAAGAAATTTAAATTCAATTTAGATACTTCAGTTGCAAATGGAAAAGAAACAAAAAATACACACACGCACAATAGAAAAATTTGTGCTAACAAGCATAAAACTTAAGCAAAAAAAAAAAAAAAAGTTGCCTTTCCAAAGAGGCAGCCACAAGAGTAACCAATTTCCTATACCACCAACGAGAACTTAAACACTGCAACAGCGGAAGAGTAATGAAGCGGCAGGGTAGAACAATAATATAAAAGAGCTAAGCAAATATGCACAAAGCACAATGCAACGCCTAGTAGCTAGCAGATTGCTAACAAAAACAACCAAAGTGAGTTTAACCAACACACTCAAACAATGCCAAAATGGTAGGTAAGGAAATAAAATGCAAACGCACAGTCATTGAAGGCGGATACTGCACATATGCAAAAAGCTTTCAAACACATTTCTATGTAAAAGTACAATAAAAGTTCACAAAAAAAAGGAATAAAGGCACAAAAGACAAGCAATTCAGGCAAACAGGTGTTCTTGACATAGCAATTTTGGTTGAAAACGTCGAAAATAACAATATCGAAGCAATTGGTAGCTGGTGGCATAGTTCTTAGTTTTTTATTTGATGTAGAAAAAAATTAAACTACTGTTTGGTAAAATAAAGTGAGAGTACGCATGCACAAGAATTTACAAGCATACATAGATATATTGACTGGAAAGAAAGATTTTTGCGAAAACTACAGTTCGCCATGTGGTGGAAATGCAACTAAAAAGCGAAAGGAATAATTTTTCTTTAAATAACTACATCCACCATTTATATATTTTAATATATGTAGTTTTTATTAATTCTATTTTACTTGGTTTTATTTTTCTTTTATTAAAATTGACTGTTATTTATTATTTTTTTTTTAAATTGTTTTATTTTATTTTTTTATTCTTTTATTTAATTAAATTTTATTTTATTTTGTTTCTTTTTTTTGTTTTATTGTATTTTATGTTATTATATTTTAATTTAATTTTATTTTATTGTATTTTATGTTATTATATTTTAATTTTATTTGATTTTGTTTTAATTTACTTTATTTTATTTTATTTTGATTTACTGTATTTTAATTAAAGTTATTTTGTTTTGTTTTAATTTATTTTATTTTATTTTATTATATTTTAATTTTGTTTTATTTTGTTTTATTTTGTTTTATTTTATTTTATTTTATTTTATTTTATTTTGTTTTATTTTATTTTATTTTATTTTATTTCATTTTATTTTATTTTATTTTATTTTATTTTATTTTATTTTATTTTATTTTATTTAATTTTATTTTATTTTTTTAAATTTTATTTTAAAGTTACCTTTGTCAATTCTGTTTAGTCGATCATACATATCCATATGTGTAAGTCAGGTTTTTTGCTACTGAAATGTATGTTTAAAAATGGTAATGTTTTTCTTTTCCGGTTGAAGTCGAAATATCGAAAAAAAAACTAAATAAATATTTGAATACTACTAAAAAAGAAGTTTTATTCAAAAATCTGGCCTAAAGCTCAATAAAAATTATCAAATTATTTTATTTTATTTTATTTTATTTTATTATATTTTAAAATTATTTTGGCGGCCGCCGTGGTGTGGCCGTAGTGTTGCTGGCCTACCACACAGAAAGTCCAAGGTTCGAGCCCTGGTACAGGTAACATCAAAAGTGGTTTGAAAAAGTTTTTTCCAAAACGGGGTCACCCCTCCGCAGTGGTTTGGCAAACTCTCCGAATGTATTTCTGCCATGGAAGGCTTCTCTGCAAAATTCCGTTGCAGATGCCGTTCGGAATCGGCAAAAAACTGTAGGTCACGCCAATTTATTAGAAGCAGCTCACCGCAGATTGGTAGAGAAGCTCTGCCTTAATTTTCTCAGGAGGTATATATCGCGCCAGTTATTTATATATATATTTTTTTGTTTTTGAAAACAAATGTGTATTTACACGGCTAAACATTTGAGCCTATATTTTAAACCATTCGTCGGTTTAAGCAATTTTTTAAAAGTTTTTGTAATAAGCTCCAAACCTTTTATTGACCTACACCAATTTTGAATTTATTGCGAATAAGATTTGAAACTGATCTGATAAAGACGTCTTAATTTTTTCTTATTTCTTTTTATTTATTTCTGAAAGCTTTTTCAAGTCATTGAATTTGGCTCAATAGAGTTTTGTGTGCGACGTAGCTCAGTGGGTAGAGCAGACGACTCTGATGCGGTAGGGTCGGTTCGAATCCTGCCAACTGACACAAACGCTTTTTATGTTTTTTTTATTGTTAAACATTTTTGGTTCGAAACTAAAAATTTTTCTTCACGATCATTTTCTCGAAAACTGGCCCAATTTAAATTCTAAACCAAATTTGGTTTGGACACATATCACCGCGTTACACACATTCTGTCCTAAGAAAAAATAAAAATACACATGTATCGGCGATTTTCATGTACACGTCAGAATTTTTTTTTTTTTATTGCATAATTATACAATAATTATATAATATTATATATATATAATAATTATATACAATAATTGTATAATTATACATAATATAATATTATATATATATAATAATTATGCACAATAATTGTATACGTAACCACCTATTTCGATATTATTTTCATGGGAGGAGGTAATAAATATATTTTGTTACCATTTAAAGCTTAGGAACCATACAATATTTTCTGATATGTAGAAATTTTGTGGCGCATCAGCGTTAATTTATATAATTTTTCAAAATTGTTCAAAAAAAAAAAACCAATTTCTCGATTTCGACCAACTTTTAAAAATTGTATAAAATAATTGCGGCATGCCACAAGTCTTTCTTATGTCAGATAATATTTTCTGAACCTTGTTCTATAACAAAGCTGAGAATGAAATCCTGGATGTGTACCCAGAACACGGGGGACTTGTTCAAATTATATCAACTTTGGGGTCCCAAAACATTTTTTCTTAGGAAGGAGGCATGATGTGAAATTTGTGACCACGGATTCGTGTTCAGCATAACAAAACCCTTGAGGAACAATTTTTAAAATTTCTTTTTGCATTACAACTACAGGGTCCTGTAACTAGTGCCCCAAATACGAATAATTAATTTTATTTAGTAGTAGTTTTGCAATTTTTTTTAAAAAGTGTGACTTTTGTCAATTTATGTGAATAATAGAAACCGGCTACACCAACAAACATACACAAGCTATTTTCGAAAAGATTTTTTGGTCAAATGTATCGTTTTGGAGCTCCAAAAGGGTTAAAGTGAGATATTTCGCCAAAACGAGCGGCTGCGATTTTGCTAAAAACGTAGTTCGATATTTTGGATAGTCCCAGACAACGCCACATTCCCACTTTTTGTGCCCATTTTGTTTGGACTTATTGCCAGCAGAGCGGTGTGTACATACATACCCTTTACTTAAAATAAGTACATATATATTTCTTTTGCAAACACTAATTTTAGGGTAATATTTGTGCGCCTTTTGTGTAAATTTCAATCAAAACTTTTACTATTTCTGATTTTAATCATAGACCAAAATATTTTCTTTTGTTCCAAAAAAAAAAAAAAGTCGATGTAGTGAAACATGTAAAGAAAACTTACTGTAGAAACTGGGAAAACATTTAAAAAAAATGCTTCAATTGTTAGAGGAATGTGTTGCGAAATATGACAAAAAGAGCTAGATACACCGTCGTTGATTAAAGAGGAAATTGGCATAAAATTATTTTAAAGAAATATTTTCGAAAGAAGTCTTATTTAAAAATGTGTAAGTAGTTTAACTAGAACACTATTGCTACTGAATGCCAAAGTTAAGGGAGCGAAATGTACTTAAATTAAATTAAAAAATCGTGGAACTGATTTCTAAAGAGAGTAATCCGGGATCAATACCTTTCGTCTACAGTGGGCTACAATTGATCCCAACTATTCCGTTATAGGCATAGTTGGGAAAAGTCGATTTTAATTTAATAATAATAATAAGATTGTGTGTTTTAATAATTAATGCAAGAAGTTTAATTAATATATACATATATATATTTATATATATATATTTATATTAAACAATTAGTACATTAAGATAATAAAATCTTTTATCGTACAACAAACAAGAATTACAATTTGATAAAGCATAAATGACAACTTAACCTATACATATGTATTACAGTAACAATCTTTATAATTTTAATAATTTTAAAACCTACAGTTAACATTCTTGAGAAATAGAAAAAGTGTTGAGAAAATTAGCTAATAAGTCATTTTCATTAGTGTAGACGGTACAGAATCATAATCAGTGGCTAGCAAAATAGTCGTAGAGAATTCGTCTGCAGTTGTTCTGATTTAAAGAGTTTCTAACAGCAATTGGAATAGAATTCCAGAGACGTGTGGTGTTGACGAAAAACAGCCTCGTCGAGGTTGTATAGTTAAAATTGGATACAGACAAAGTGCATGACCGAGCGACCTATTAAATACAATTTTATTATCCAGATAAGAAGGTGCTTTGGTTGAGATTAAACGGAACAGGAAAATGCAACTCCTTGCCTTCTGGTAATCAAACAGGTTACAGCCTAACAGTCGAGATCTCCAAGGTGTTATATGGTCAAACCTGCGCAAGCCATAGACGTATCGAGTGACGTGATTGAACGCTACCTCCATTTTATGGGCAGATCTTGAATCAAGCTTATTGTAAACTAACTCCGAGTATGTAGTTAATAAGTGGCAGAATAAGTTGGACAGCGAGTTTTCTTCTCATATTAAGTGGGGTAAAGGGCGCGGACTGCCTAAGATTACGCAGCGAACCATACACTTTACCCACCACAGAGTTTACGTGATCAGCACAAGTGAGGGTAGAGTTTATCACAATTCCGAGGTTCTTAACTTTCGTGACGGTTGTCACATCAGAGTTTCCAATGCTTATTTTTGGAATTGTGAGGTTTGAGGTATTTCTCTTTGCAATGGGCAACATATATGATTTACCGGCATTGAGACAGAGGCCATTGTCATTCGCCCAGTTTAATATTGCCGACAAGTCACTATTTACCTTAACGCACAAGTCACTTATATTGTGAAAATTATCGGATAGATACAGCTGAATATCATCAGCGTACGCATGTATACTGGCATATTTGCACACCTGGAACACATCATTCACAAAGAGACTAAATAACAAGGGACCTAGTATGGAGCCTTGAGGAACTCCAAACATTATTTTTTTTGGTTCCGATGCATCCATTCCATTACTCACAAATTGATATCTATCTGACACATAACTCTCCACTAACTTTCGAGCGGTACTACCAAATCCGAAACATTTTTGCAGCTTATGACACAGCAATGCGTGGTCAACTGAGTCAAGCGCTTTCGAAAAGTCTAACAGACAAAGTATTGTTAGATGACCTTTATCAAAAGGTACTCGTATATCATCCATTATCTTTAGTAAAGCCGTTGAGCAGCTGTGCTTAGCCCTAAAACCTGACTGGTATGGCGAGAGTAAGTTATGTCTAGCCAGATAACTGCTGATCTGTTCCGCTAACAAAGTTTCAAACACTTTGGACAAAACTGGTAAAATACTCACCGGCCTAAAACCCCCGGTAAGCTTGCTTTTTTGTTTTTAGGGATAGGTCGAACCTTGGCCATTTTCCACAGTTTAGGAAAACATGAGGTCGTAATAGAATGGTTGATTATGTGCGTGATTGTGTTTACAATAAAAGGCATAATGATCTTGACGAACTTTATTGGAATTCCATCCGCACCAACTGCATTGGTTCAGATTTTAAGAATAGATCGTATTATATTGGTCTCCGACACCGTTGCGAATTCAAACACACCACCAGTAAAGCTATCAGTTATACGAGAGAGGGCATCTACGGGTTTAGCAATACACGAAGGACTATTAGCAAAGGCATTGTTGAGCACATCTGAGCTAAGGGTACATTCAGCAGGCGCGGCGCCAACCACATGCAAATTTTTTAAATTTCGCTACAATACCTTTGGTGGAAGCCCAGGATCCAGCCGCGATGAAAAAAACTTAAACTTCTCTGTTTTAGCGACCTGTGTCGCATGGTTTCTAGCATTTTTATAAAGTTCCCAGTCCACCTCGCCTCTTTCTTTTCCAATGTACATACGCTTTATTGCGAGCTTTAATTGCTGTTAACACATTCATGTTAAACCACGGGCATGCCTGAAATTTGATTGTTCGAGTGCGTACAGGAATATGCTCTTCATAAGCTACTAGGCTATGTAGCCTACTTTTAGGTGTTGAAAGTAAACTAAGTAAACAAAAGGAATCTCTCCGACACTACCCTTTTGGGCATGAAAGGGACCAATTAGTCTCTCTATAGCACATGCTCAAACAAAAGAGATCACTTCAACCCATACAAAGACTAATCGCATTTTTTGCAGGGTTGTTTTGAGCTCGTCGAAGAAACTTTCTTACATTTCAAACATGAGTTCATATTCCACAGATTCCGCCAACAAGGAGAAGGACTTGAACTTACTTCCTTGCTTTTCTAATCGGGTCAATTATTGTCAAGAAGAGAAAGCCGGTTCCCCTTATCGCTAAATTAAATAAGTGAATGACCTCTGTACTTGGAAATAAAAATGTTATAGAAAAAAAAATTACCAAATCAAGCGACATTTACTGCACTTCACCCATGTACTTTCAGTTACGAAGACTGAGTTCATACTCAAATTCCTTACACTACTTTCCCGCCGCAAGAAACGTCGTTTGAGGTGACAGCTTCAAATGGACGGACCATAAGGCGAAGCTGTCAAGTCACCTTTGTCATAAGTCAACCCATGAAGCCATTAAGCAAAGCAACGATAAATTTAAAAAAGTGAGCAAGAAAAATTTAAATAAACTAGGCACACGTACTAGGTACATACAAACATTGTGGTGCAATTTCGACGTGTTGCATTTTGGAGCATAGAAACAACAAAACAATGCAATAAATATTCGTGCGGCTGCTGCTGCCCATACAGTTAAGTGAACGAGTAAAGTATTGTCCTTTCGCTGCCACTATTTACCATTTTGAATGTTAAAAAATTTGTGCGATGTCTGTTTGTGTGTTATGCACGATTTAATTAATTTTGAATGGTATTTAACTAAATACTTACAGGGTACGCGGAAAGTATAGGCTTACTTGCAGTTTTATAATTTATTTTCTTTCAAAGCGGAGTTATTTAACAGCTCGTAAATAACTAGAGTCTTCGTCAATACTTAGAAGAAGACTCTTCAGTAAAAGCTTGAGGGTGTAAAAAAAAAGTTCGAAAAAGGAAATACTTCCTATTGTCAAAAAATAGTATAGTAAAAAATTTCCAAACTCAGTATAAAAAACTTTTTTGAGAAATATAATTTTCCAGCTACAAAAATTCACGATATTCGAAAACACCATAAAAAAATTTAAAACTTTTTTCAAAAATTTGTTTTGTGAGAACTTTCACACTTTCACCTATTTTTGGGGATTAAAAAAATTTAAATAAAAGCTTGCGATATTCGAAAAATCCCCTAAAAAAAATAGAGGTGTCGTAAATATTCATATATTAGCAAAAACAAAAAACTGAGTATTTAGAAATGCTTTCGAAAAACGTAATTTTACTTTGAGCATATTGTAATTGTAAGGGAAAGATATAAAAATTACGATATTGACATAACAAAGAAACATTTCAGAATATTTTTTTAAATAACTCAATTTGGGAATTCTTACATGTTGTGGGAATTTTGAAATATCTTAAATTTTTCAAGAGATATCAATGTTTTTCTTTAGTTATTCGAGTTTTGCGTCTCAAAACATAAGATATGGGATTTTTTATAGAAAATGGAAAAGTTAAAATTTTGTTAAGTGTATTTAATTGAATTCAAAATCATAAAATTTATATTTTAAAAATCCCAAAAAATAATTGAAAAAATTTCAACTTTCAAAAAACAAGTTTTTAAATAAGAAGTTTCAAAATGATTTTATGTAAATTTTCTTAGAGCTGATTTTTGCTGCGAACGTTGCTAATTTTTTTCGATATTTGAATAATTTAAGAAAACAAATTTTCAAGAACTGACAAATTTTTGAAAAAAATTTTAATTATTTTTGGACAGTTTTCAAATATTGTAAGCTTGGCAAAAGTCCCAACATTCAAAATTTAGAAGATATGTTTGAAAAGTCTTTTGTAAGCTTTCAAATATCGCAAATTTTCTTAGTTTTGCAACAAATTTCAATTTTGTTTAAGATATTCGAATTTATTTTGAGGTATGAGATTACTAAGTGTTTAGATTTTTTTTGGAAAATAAACTGTGCTTTTTACCGTATTTTAACCTTGGGTGAAAGGTTCAAAAATTTCTGATTTTTTAAATACTCCAAAAATAGTTGAAAATGTGAAAGCTTTTAAAAAATAATTACTCAAAATTTAGAAAAAATTTAAAAAAAAGGTCTACATACTCCTTTTTATAATGTTTCACATACATATGATATGGGATTGGCAAGTTGAACCACTTTCGAGTCCCCCTATTAATAATATATTATATCACATTAATTTAATTTTGGGGCAAAGCGCCTAATTTGATTTTATTTCCTTAGTAACTAGGTTATTTCAGATTTGTCTACTTAGGCATAAAAGGGCCGAAAGAAGTTCTCCAAACTTGAACACACAAACGATTCACATATGACTCATTGAACTTATTGCACTATGGCCGACTGAATCACACATGACTCATTGGACAGGGAAGTTGTTAGGCAATGTTCAGTTTTCCTTTTGAAAATAAAAATCGCTCAAGACTTTTTACTACTTAGCCGGTATATTTGAGTTTTAGAAATTTTTTTTTTAATTCTCGAAATCGCGTTGGTCACTCTAATGTATAAAATGTATCTCAAAAGTCTCGCTGCACCCTAAACTTACTTCACCAGCTTTAGTTTCAAACGTGTTCCCCTACATTCACCCATCAGGTTGCAGCTGCCCAGCAGTGCTCGCCGTAATTGGTGTATTATGACTCATGCGTGCAGCCAAAAGAAACTGTTGTTGTCACTCAATGTTGCGGTTTGTTGTGCTTTCGATACTCGTACGCTTGATGGCAAACAAGTAAATAAATCAAATTTAATGGTGCAGCAAAAACCCGCTACTAACTACTAAATACTATGTATGAGATTTTTAGTACGTGTTTTAAAATTTTGCTTTAGAGCGAGATGTTTGTGGTTGCATTCATTGTTGTTATTCGCTGGATTTTTTTGTCTAAATTTTAATTTAAAACATTATTTCTGTGAGCCATTAAAGAGGCTTTTGTTTGGACAATTGAAGCTATCAAAGAAAAATTGAGCTTTTGTTGGCTTTCCATATATTTACCACCGATTTTGTGCATCATCATTATAACTTGGTTTTGTGTGTCTTTTTAGACAGCATGGAAATTATTTTTGCTTATTATATCTATATATATATATGCTAACATATGCAAGAGTATATTTGAAGTGTCATTTTTTGATAAACAAATATTTGTGCATCCCCGACTCTAATAATTGCACGACCGCTGAACTGCCACCGGCAACAAGTGGCATGTATGCCTTACATGTGTACTTTCATTATTGTTGTTGCCACTATATAAGTATTATTATTATTATTAATCTTTTAAATTTGATTTTTTTTGAAAATGTGTATGAAAACCAATTTGAACTGGTTTCAACATCGCTCTCCTATCACAGTTTTCTTGGCTTTGCTATTGTTTGCAATATGTATTTGCTGGCATATTTTGTTGTTGCATGAGTGGCATGGAGTTCGCAAGCTCTCGATTGTATTATCGATGCGTTTCACATTATCACAGACTATCGATACTAACTATGCATATTACATCTTCCTTCTAGAGTCTTCATAACACCGAATGACCAGTGGTGCTTATGTCTAACTTTTTTGACGATCCAGGGCCGCTGAATCCAACGATATAAATTTTGCATGTCGAAAGCGTTGGAGGAAAACAATACCTCGTAGAATTTCAACAAAGAGATTGCAATTTATCGAAATTAATACCATAATGGTCCCAAGTTTGTGGCAGGATTTGTTAGATCGTTCTTGTAGCGTGCTTGATACAATTCTCTTTTAAAGTGCTGGTGAAAGATTGGAGGGAACTTAAACATTTTATTATCAGCATATAAAGGGTGTTTTTTTTAGGGGTATCGAACTTCGAATTGAAATAAAACACAAGAAAATCGTCTTAAGGTCCATCAATTTAGCTTTATTGGAAGGATAATTTTATGCCATTAATGTTTAAATATGATTTCGGGCATGTGGCCGCCGCGGCTGGCTCGAATAAAGCCAATTCTACAGGTCCAATTTTCAACCACTTTTTCGAGCATATGGGGCCGTATGTCGGCAATAACGCCACGAATGTTGGCTTCCAATTCCCCTAACGTTTCTGGTTTGTTGGTGTAGACGAGCGACTTCACATATCCCCAAAGAAAATAATCCAATGGTGTCAAATCACACGACCTTGGTGGCCAATTGACAGATCCATTCCGCGAAATTATGCGCTCATCGAATGTTTCCTTCAATAAATCGATTGTGACGTGTGCTGTGTGGCATGTAGCGCCGTCTTGTTGGAACCACAACTCATCCACATTCATGCCATCCAATTCGGGAACAAAATAGTCGGTTATCATGGCTCTATACCGGTCTCCATTAACGGTAGCTGCCTCTCCAGCATTATTGCGGAAGAAGTATGGCCCAATGACTCCACCAGCCCATAGAGCACACCAAACAGTCAGTTTTTGTGGATGTAATGGCGTTTCAAGGGTCTCATGTGGATTCTCTTCACTCCAAATGCGGCAATTTTGCTTGTTTACGTAGCCATTCAACCAAAAATGAGCCTCATCACTGAACAAAATTTTGCGATGAAAATCAGCATCGAAATCAATCTCATTTTCGGCCCATACACCAAAATCACGACGCATTGCATGGTCTCGCGGCTTTAATTCTTGCACAAGCTGGATCTTGTTAGGTCGCAAGCCAAGATCTTTGCGCAAAATCTTCCATAAAGTTGATGGACAAAGCTCCAATTGCTGTGCACGGTGGCGAATCGATTCATTCGGGTCCTCTTCAACACTTTGCTCTACAGCGGCAATTGTTTCTTCGGTGCGCACTGTTCGACGTCTCTGCGGATGCGTATTATCACATAGAGTAAACGTAGTGCGAAAACGATCCATGGTTAACCGAATTAATTGCTCTGATGGACGATTATGTCGACCATAAAATGGACGGAGCTCACGGTAAACTTCGCGAACTGAACCATTTTTTTCGAAATAAATTTGCACGATTTGCAAGCGTTGTTCTTTTGTCAACCTGTTCACGATGAAATGGCAAGCCAAACTGAACATAAATGACATTAGAGTTGCCAGATTTGACCACAAAATGCCAGTTTTATCTCTATTCGAAAAACAAACCTGTAAAAAAAACACCCTGTACTTTAGTATTGAAGAGTTTATGAGACTTTGAAAAGCGACCTTTGAGGAGGTTTTGGACTATAAAGTTTGAACAAATACAATGATTTTAAAGCGGAATGGGGAACAGTGTTCGGACTTTAAAGTTTGAACACATAAATGCGAAAAAATTATGTAATGAAAGTGCAGAAATAATAAAATTTACCTAAGCTGGACCTATAAAATTGTTTGTTTGGTGATTCTTAAAAGATTAGCAGTTGAAAGCCACTGAGTTATTTCATTGTCAATAAATGCTTTCAAAGCCAGTGAAGTGAACAGTTTATGAGGCACTGAAATATGACTGTTGAAGAGGATTTGGACTTGAAAATTTAAACACATAAGATGCTTACCCAAAGTATAGAAACGCAAAAATTCATCAGGAAAGAACATATAAAGATGTAGTAAAATTAATGTTTGAAAAGCACTGCAAAATTTGAAATGATAAATATATAAAACGATTGAGCATAAGTGTAGAAATCCACAAATTGACTTAGGAATTACATATAACGTGAAAGGTGGAAAAGCAATGAATTATTTCATTATCAGCAGATGCTTTTAAAGCCGCAGTTAGAAAGAGTTTATGGGACATTGTAAAATTACTGTGGAACAGTGTTCGGACTTGAAAATTTTATCAATAAATTGCATGATCTAAAGTATTAAAAAAGGAAAATTTACCTAGGAAAGGCATATAGATTTGTTGATTTGGAGATAATGGAAATTGGAAAGTTTGAAAAGCACTGAGTACTTTGACCGAATAGAATGGATGAACGTAGGTATAGAAGTACACAAATTTATTTAGGAAGGTTGATCGTCTGCCGGCTTTTGAGAAGTGAAAGGCTGAAAGAAACTTAATTATTTTGTTAACAGTTTTTGGGTTAAAAAATCTTAACATTTTATTTGCCAAAAGAAATAGTAAATTTCATTAAAAAACTAGGGGCTTTTGTTTATATTTCATACATTTTTGTCTTTGATAGATAACGAATTTATGAAATAAATTTATCATCGCTTTTGCAGAACCGAAGTATTGCACAATCCTCAAATATCTATTTAATTTCTGCAGCACAAATGGAAAGGCCCGGCCAGTCTTTCTTCCTGTGGCATTGCTGATCTTATTATTCCACTTGTGGAAGAAATATATATACCGAGGACATTGCCAATCCCATTTCGTCTATGTTTGACTTGTTTTGCGGAAAGCGAGGATATAAGCCCTCTTGGCATTAAAAGAACTTGTCTGGTTGTGCCTTTTCTTACCAGTTTAACGGGTATGTGCCTTTGAACCTTAAAATGCTCTTTTAAGTCATGTACTGCAAAAGATCGCCAGAGCTCTAGACCATGTTCACAATAAAATGAAAAGTTGTTAAATTATTAATTTAAGATAAAGATTCTTTTCCCAAAGACCTTAGATAGCAAGATATTTGTGAAACTTTTGAAATAGCTGAAACTGAAGTTTTGAAGACGCTGTAGTACTTGAGAGTTATGGTTAGAATATGCCAGAGGTGGGTATGCTTGTTGTAAGATGCGACTAAAATCCACGACGACCCCGGTTGCTGAGTCAACGAAATCGCTAGCAAGGCATTCGGGTGACGCCAGGTTCTTTTACCGGAGCGTTCCATATTCTTATCTGGCAAAGAACTGTCAACATCAGAATAACAATGTTTTGTCCGTCTTGTCCCATGCCATGAATGAACATGCCGACTCAGCAGGACGAAGTATGGCTACAATAATAATAATAATAGACTATTCCATATAGTTAGAGTCATTAGTAAACATTAATGAAAATCCTTTCGATGACGGCGAAGGAATCTTTCAGCCTATTATCCTTATCTCTGCCGAAAATGTTAGGGTTGAAGTTAATTCCGTATAAGTTAGTAGAAGTAAAGAGAATTAAAACGTCAAAGGGTCATGTATCATTGGGTCCCTGTAAAAGTGACTTCTTCAACCGTATGAGCAGACGATGTTTGCTTGGGAAAAAGCGTTTTTATTACTTAAAAAATAATCTATACTATCGATATTAACGCTTACTATCGATAGTCACCATTATCTATAGTTTACTACTTCTAGGTTGGCATAGCTTAAGTGAAAGGAAAAGTGGTACATAACTTGTTTGCTTTAATTTTTTGATGTCACTTCAAACGAGTATGCCATGTTACGTAGACATGAACGAGTATGTAGGTGCGTCTGTTAGCTGTCTAGGCTGCTTGTTTTTATTGCCGCAGTTGGCTCACCTGTCTTTTACTCACTGTGCACTCCCTTCTTCACAGCTGGTCACATACCCAACTGGATAGCCGTTTGTCCAATATTGCACTCGATCGATACATATGTTACAACCAAACTGGGTTAATGACACCGGCTAGCGAAATGGCGAAAATTGCAATTTGAAAATTCGTTTGCTCCAACGATTGCATTGCAGTTTGATTGCGTAGAAAGTGAAATTTCTTTGTAGAAAATACCAAATCGTAGTAAAAAAAAATGTGTTTTAAATATTTTTTTACTGAATAGGTAATATTATTGAAAAGAAATCGAAAGTGAAATAAATGATCCTTCATATGCAAATCAGGTTTACAAGTGCAAATTCAGTGTGGTCGGCTTGATGTTAGTGGCCTTTGGATCGCTAGATTCACGCCAAAAGTTATGGGTGGGAGTAACTGCTGAAATGCAAAGAGAAGGCTAATGCACTTAGACATTGAAAAAGAATAAATAAAATAGTGATCGATCGAAGTTACATACCGAAATTTTCCCAGTTGACGTATATTTCAGTTTGTTATGAATACTTATCAATAAAGAATATCCTAACTTGCAACACTTAACCAAGAGAATTTCAAATTTAGTACATTACCCATCTACAAAAGTTCATTGAAAGGGGTCGAGTCGCTTTCACGATAATGTAAAAAAATATATTATATTATTGATGGGAATAGGTGGCAACCTTCGGTTTTATACCCATATTGGCATACATAATACAATATTTTTTTTTTTCAGATTGGTGGCTCACTTGTAAAAACAGTCTTAGTGGCAACACTCAAATAAGAGAGCTTAGAGTGTAGTAGAGAACCTTTTAAATAAGTTTCATAAAAATGTGTTTAGTCGGTTTCGAGATAATAAATATACGAACAAACGTAATAGGATTAGGTGGCAAGGCTGCGTGGTAGCCCTAATTAGAATTACGACGAAAAATTCATTTTGTTTTATACTTATAAAGGGTGTTTTTTTTACAGGTTTGTTTTTCGAATAGAGATAAAACTGGCATTTTGTGGTCAAATCTGGCAACTCTAATGTCATTTATGTTCAGTTTGGTTTGCCATTTCATCATGAACAGGTTGACAAAAGAACAACGCTTGCAAATCGTGCAAATTTATTTCGAAAATAATGGTTCAGTTCGCGAAGTTTACCGTGAGCTCCGTCCATTTTATGGTCGACATAATCGTCCATCAGAGCAATTAATTCGGTTAACCATGGATCGTTTTCGCACTACGTTTACTCTATGTGATAATACGCATCCGCAGAGACGTCGAACAGTGCGCACCGAAGAAACAATTGCCGCTGTAGAGCAAAGTGTTGAAGAGGACCCGAATGAATCGATTCGCCACCGTGCACAGCAATTGGAGCTTTGTCCATCAACTTTATGGAAGATTTTGCGCAAAGATCTTGGCTTGCGACCTTACAAGATCCAGCTTGTGCAAGAATTAAAGCCGCTAGACCATGCAATGCGTCGTGATTTTGGTGTGTGGGCCGAAAATGAGATTGATTTCGATGCTGATTTTCATCGCAAAATTTTGTTCAGTGATGAGGCTCATTTTTGGTTGAATGGCTACGTCAACAAGCAAAATTGCCGCATTTGGAGTGAAGAGAATCCACATGAGACCCTTGAAACGCCATTACATCCACAAAAACTGACTGTTTGGTGTGCTCTATGGGCTGGTGGAGTCATTGGGCCATACTTCTTCCGCAATAATGCTGGAGAGGCAGCTACCGTTAATGGAGACCGGTATAGAGCCATGATAACCGACTATTTTGTTCCCGAATTGGATGGCATGAATGTGGATGAGTTGTGGTTCCAACAAGACGGCGCTACATGCCACACAGCGCACGTCACAATCGATTTATTGAAGGAAACATTCGATGAGCGCATAATTTCGCGGAATGGACCTGTCAATTGGCCACCAAGGTCGTGTGATTTGACACCATTGGATTATTTTCTTTGGGGATATGTGAAGTCGCTCGTCTACACCAACAAACCAGAAACGTTAGGGGAATTGGAAGCCAACATTCGTGGCGTTATTGCCGACATACGGCCCCATATGCTCGAAAAAGTGGTTGAAAATTGGACCTGTAGAATTGGCTTTATTCGAGCCAGCCGCGGCGGCCACATGCCCGAAATCATATTTAAACATTAATGGCATAAAATTATCCTTCCAATAAAGCCAAATTGATGGACCTTAAAACGATTTTCTTGTGTTTTATTTCAATTCGAAGTTCTATACCCTTAAAAAAAACACCCTTTATTAGCATATGTTATTTCATTTAAAAGTAGTCAGTTAGGTGACAACACTGCAAACACATCCAAAGCGGCAAAACTTAATTAAGATAACTTGAAATTTAGCAAATGAACTATCTACAAAAGTTCATCTAATGCCTCAAGTCATTTTCAAGATAACGTAACAAATAAAAAATTAATATAATAAAATTGAGTGGAAACGCTAGCTGGTGCACTGCTAAAAATTTAGGCTTAAATTTTAAACCATTCGTCGGTTTAAGCAATATTTTAAGCGCTTTTGTAATAATTTTCCAAACTTTTCAATTACCTACACCAATTTTCAATTTATTGCGGTTTAGATCTGGAACCTAAGTAAAAAAAAACATCAAAAAATTGTTACAATTTTTTTCATTTATTTCTGAAGGTTTTTTCAAGTCATTGAACTTGTTTCATTATAATATTGTGTGCGGCGTAGCTCAGTGGGTAAAGCAGACGAATCTGATGTGGGGAGCGTCGGTTCGAATCTTGCTAACTGATACAAATGTTTTCTTTGAAATTAATTGCAAAATTTTACTAACATAAAACTTTTTAGAAAATCCCTTTGTACAAATGTGCGCGTGGTCTTAAACCGATTACCGCATGGATAGCTCCCTTGCAAACTGTGGATATGATAGCTTTGCACGGCTAAACATCTTAACCTAAATTTTAAACTTTTCTGGGCTACATATATGTCCAAACCAATTTTGGTTTCGAATTTAAATAGGGCCAGTTTTAAAGAAAATGAGCTTGAAGAAAAGAGTTTAAATTTAAAACCAGAAATGTCTTAACAAATCAAAAACATAAAAAACATTTGTATCAGTTGGCAGGATTCAAACCGACGCTCCCCGCATGTTGTTGTTGTTGTGGCAGCGATTATTTAACCTGCCTAAAGTATCACCTCTTTTATCCAACATTGTAATCAGGCTCTTCTAACGGAAGTCCCAGCAACCTCGCGGCTTCAATAGGGGTGGAATAGTGTGAAATTTTTGTTATAAGAGTTGGCTCGATTAAGCAGATGAACAGATGGTTAGTATCATGGGGAGATACGCCGCATGCCGGGCAGATATTTGGCATGTCAGGATGCAGTATGGATAGGTAAGAGTTTAGTCTGTTACAGTATCCACGCTCCCCGCATCTAAGTCGTCTGCTCTACCCACTGAGCTACGGCGCACACAAAACTGTATTGAGAAAAACTTATTGACTTAAAAAAGCTTTCAAAAATAAATGAAAAGAAATTAAAAGAATTTTAGACAGGTTTTTCAGTTCAGTTGTAAAGCTAATTCGCAATAAATTCAAAATTGGTGTAGGTAATGGAACGGTTTGGAATTTATTTCAAAAACGTTTAAAAAATTGCTTAAACCGACGAATGGTTTGAAATTTACGCACAAATTTTTAGAAGTGTAATATTTTTTATACCGTTCATAAACATGAAATGGTAATATAACTGTGGTCCGATGTTTGTAAGTATGAGAAGAAGAAGACATGACCCCACCAATAAGTATACCGAAATTATCAGGCGATGAGATGAGTCGATTTAGCCGTGTCCGTCTGTCTGTTTGAACGCAAACTAGTCTTTCAGGTTTTGAGATATCTCGATGAAATTTGGCAATTGTAATTATTAATCATTTGTTGGAACCAACAAGATCGGTCCAATACAACGCATAGCTCTCATACAACCGATTGTTCCGGTAAATGGGTTTTGGGCTATAAATTTTGCAATCAAAAAGCTAGGAACGTAAAATTTTGCAGGTTTGGTACATATTATATATGTAATGTGACAAATGAAAATCAGCCAGAGCGGACCTACATAACATCTAGCTCCCATACAAAAGATTGTTTCGATAAATGGGGCTTGGGCTATAATTCTAAAAGTTAGCAGTTACGGTACTTATTATATACATACGTAATATGTGTAGAGAAAATCATCAAAATTCGACCACTATATGGTATGGCCTCCATACAACGCATTTTTCCGATAAAGGGGGTTTAGGCTATGCATCTTTAAATTAACAGGGTAAGGTACTTATTGCAAGTAATGATTGGACACTCCACTCCTTTATAAAATTCCACAATTTAAATCACACAAAAGCTATTCCAACACTGCCCTTCAAATCTTCATTTTTGACATTTCGCAAAAATTCAAGTTTTCATAATTAGCAATTACATTAATTGAAATAATTGCAAAGTACAATACGAATATTAAATATTTGCATATACCCAACTGTGTATTGCTCAACTCGCTAACCTAAACTTGGACGTTCTGCGTTTAAATGTATGTATGTAAGCACGTGTAAGCCATTGGACCGGTTGTTAATTGCAGTTGTTAATTTGAATTAAAAGCAATTTGTCTGAGGAATTCAAATTTGTGTGCCATTAAACCATATTTCCCCAAAGTGATACGCGAATTTGTGGGGGTGAAAGGATAACGAAAATTGTTGGCGACATGACAGCAGCGCAAGTTTAAGCAAAGTTTAACATCATGAAAAAAATAAAATTTTTAAATGCTAAGGCGTTAAAATAGAATTCCCAAGTGTAAGGTAGAGCAATCGCCAACGCAGAACAACCAACTCGCACGACAAACTTAATTAAGCAAAAGTGTTACAAATAGAAATAGTTCTAGTTGTTGTTGTTGTAATTGTATGTAGTTGTAGTTGCAGTAATGGTAGTAATGCTATAAAACAAGCTGTGCAACCAAGTAGAAAAGCACTAAATGCAGAAAATACATCAACGCTAAAAGTTTTTCCACTTGAACTTCCTTAGCGTTGGGTTTTTTGGTATTTCTTTTTTCAAGTGTCTACAGCGATTTGTAAAGATGCTAAGAAAAGCTTCTTTTTTTTGCATTTGCCGTTATAGTTCGTCTTTGCTTAGTGGAGTTGTAACATTTAAGTGCTGAGTGAATGCAAAAGTAGTCACTAAACCTTTGCGACTTTAAAATTTTATGCATTTGCCAACAGTGGTGGCTAAAAAAATAGACTCACTATGTATTGCAAAGCACTGCGATTATTTTTGTTTCGAGCTAGTTTTGCTTCAGAAACTAGTGCCCAGTTTTTTGATAAAGTTTTAAATTTATAACTCGATAACTGTTAAGTCCAAAATTGAGTTTGTTTACCCCGATTTATTTCTTTAGTACTCTGTAGCTTTGGCAGGTTTCAATCTACAATTTTTTAAATCGACAAATTATACGATTTCGGTTCTTGATTCGAGGTTTATTCCATACTCGTTTTTAAACAGTTTAGGGGTTCAATGCGTTGTAAACAGTGGATATATTGTATAATTTATCACTAATTTATATAACAACTGATACATGCTCAAAGAGTATAGTGAAAATTTTGCACGTATCGGCTGCGAAATGACATCTATGGGCCATGAGTGCGAATATAGAATTGTCTGGTGAGTACTGCAACTAATATGAATATGTAGGTCACTTTGCAGTCATCTTAAGATTGGTTGAAACCGTATTTCGTTGTCGGCGTGCCACAGACTCTACACTCCACATGACTAGCAACACCTACGCCTATTATTAGATTCGATAAGCTAGTGCTGAGTGATAATTGATAGTTTCCAGGAGCTCGAAGACATCCAACATCTCTTTGACACCAAGTGTCAATCCACGGCGAATACGCTCATCGGCACCCATATAAGAGAAACGAGGTAACGACTTGGCAGGCTCATAATCCAACTACTTCACTAGCCAACCTGGCTAATTGTTATCGTTGCTGACCCGAGAACCCGAAGAACCGCCTGGTTGTGGAGGAGGATTCTATCATATTATCTTTGGATATCTTAGATCTCAAATTGAAATCCAATATCTGAGGCAGGGAGATGCTTTAATAGGTACATGGTCGGTAGTGTTGCTAAGGTTCCCGCTCCTACTCTATATTACATCTTGGATCCGTCCGCGGAAGCAAAATGTGCAAGTTCTGTGTAACTTTCCCCTATTTGTGCGCCTTCCTCGAAGGGAAGGGAATATAATAGCTTGTAGCAAAAGCTGATCTGAGACAGACGTAGTCCATTTGACTGGAATACAGTTGTAGCCATTCGTATTTTTTGTTCCAGAGTTTCATCTTCCGAAACCTAAGTGCTGGGATGTCGTTATGACGTTCAGAACCACTGTGAAGCATTTAATCGCATCACAGGTATTTCGCTGAACTCTGCCTAGTATTCTCACAAAGTTCATTTCCACTGCCATTCACCACACTATTGGTTACATTCTAAGACAGGTCGATTAACTGCCTTGTATAACCATGCTGTGAGTCAGGGGCTCAGATCCCACCTAATATCTAGTATTTAGTATTGGACTCCCATATGGCCGCTTGAGTCTTTGCTCTATATTCACCTTTCAGTTCAACATAGGTGTTAGAATTAGGCCTAGGTATTTCCCGCTATCAGAAAGATGAAACTCTTTACCATTTAGAGAAGCTAAACTTAAACTTGGGATTTTCGTCATAGTGGCGAATATCATAAACTGTGTCTTTGAGGGATTTACACTTAGTGTCGCAGAGTCCGCCAATCCACTCAGCATCCTCAGTGGTCCCTACCTGATCCCATTGATCACCTCCAGGCACATAACAGTCATTGGCGTAGGTAAATACCTTAACTCCTTTCATAGAAATGGAGACGAGAGTTCTTCTACACGCTGATTTGACTTCACTACCTACCATAGTGTCTTATCATTTTTGACCGTAAGTTCTTGGATACCGATGGTGTTACTCAAATCTTCATTGAAGGTAGCGAACGAATGAAATAGAAGCGGTTCCAAACATACATACCGGTCGTAAGAGGCGACTAATATGCACGAAGGTAATGACGTGCAACTCGACGGTTGATCTACGGATATAATGCCTCTCACCTCTCATTACCCATCTTATCCTTCCTTAGGAAAAGACGGGTGACATGACCTAAAAGATTTCACTGGTCATAAATCGCTACCTCGACAGTTGGGCAGTACGGCAAGGGAGTACCGGAGCGCACCGAGTTCAAATCCGGCGAAGGACTGTTGATTCGACAACACTCCCTAAAACCTTCGGGGAGTGTTTTTATCGTTACCACAACAACAACAACAACAACAACATAAATATCTATACCCCCTACATGATGTAGGCTACCAGAGCCTTCGGGATTTGAAAAAGTTCCTAATTTCATCGCACAGAAGCGTTTTACATCGCTGCGCAAGGTTCATAGATCTTTTTACTACTTCTTCGTAGGCGCTAAACAATGCAGTACTCGCTCAATTCGCTATTTTTTATACCTTTCATGAACATGAAATGGTATATTAACTTTGGTCCGATGTTTGTAACGTTTAGAATTATTAAGTATACCAAATTGATCAGGACGATGAACTGAGTTGATACAGCCATGTCCGTCTGTCCATCCGTCCGTCCGTCCGTCCGTCTGTTTGAACGCAAACTAGTCCCTAAATTTTTGAGATATCGCGATGAAATTTGGCACATGGATGTATTTTTGTATTATATTAGACATTTGTCGGATCCGGTATAATCGGGTCACTATAGCTTATATCTCTTATACAACTGATCGTTCAAATAAGAGGATTATGACCATTTCTCCCTCATTTTTAAAGATTAAAACTTGAAACTTGGTGAGATATTTTCTTATGGATAGTAAAAGATTTCGTAAGAAAGTCAGCAAGATCGGAGCTATATATAGTATATATCCCATACAACCGATCGTTCAGATAAAAGGATTATGGCAACTTCCCTTAAACAAATAAAGCTTATTATAAAAGAAAATTAAATGTATTGCTGACAAAGTGTTAGAGAACTTTAAACAATGCGTATTTAAGTTTGCACGTATTCATGAAAGGTATAAAGCCTTCGGCACAGCCGAAGACAGCGCCGTCCTTACTTGTTTATGGGAACAAAAGGGCTGTAACAAGCACACGCAACTAAAGTAAATATACTCCTATACCCAACCCTAACAACCTATAACGCCTCTAATTAGCTGAACTTCACTGTATATACTACGAAGGGGTGAGTGCGCTTGGAGGCGATGTAAGACAAGTAACTGTTGAATTTGTGTATAACTTACGCATGCAAAAGATTAGTCAAAGTACTTTTAAGCAATGACAAATGCTAAATGAAATGCTTGACAATTACCTGCAAGTAGAAGAACAATAAAAAATTAAAAATGAATACAGATTTATGATGAGTAAGTACGATGTTAAGCTAGAGTTTGAAAATTTGAACTTAGTAACTGCATGAAAAAAGTTTTATTCAAGAAATGAAAAGAATCTCACACATAAATTGCACGCATACACTCACTTACAAACACAAATGCTTAAATGGCTACATACATATACACATCAGGGTAGGTTCAATTTTTCTTCAGTTAGCAGGGGGTAGAGTTTATTCTATACAAAAAATATAAATCTGCAAAAAAAAAAAATGTTGTGCTGAAGAGTAAGAAATGTCAAAAATTGCTGAACATGTATTTTTTAATACTCTTTCAATTCAAAATGAAATACTTGAATTAAAAAGTTCACACGAAAATGTTTTTGTTTTCAACTTCTGACACATATTCTTAAACGCCTTTAAACAAAATTTATTTCAGTCTAACTTCCCTAACTGATCTGTGATTCATTTATCGATTTTATTTTTAAGTAAGCACTTAGCGAAATCTATACTATAATAAAACTCTAGAAAAGTCGGGTCTGTATATTGAATATTTTTTTGAAAAGATTACTGCAGGTGACGTAGAAAATGTTGTAGGGTTCATTTGAACCACTTTTAGAAGTTATATATGTCTGCTTGAACTCAAGGATCTCGGAAACTTGGAAATAAATTTTTATGCGGATTTCACTGCTGGACAGCCTTTAACTTAGGACGTGTGCAAAACTGTTTTTTTTTTTTTTTATCAAAATGGCATGATAAAGCGAAAAAATGTAAATATTTAAGTGAGGTACCTAGAGGAAAAATTTCCAACCAAATAGATATATATGTATGAACCAAAATACACTTAGGGCCGGTTTCACCAACGCGACTAAGACTAAAACTAAGTCGTGACTTAAGTTAGCACAGATTCGAGACTAACTTAATTTTGGGTTTCACCAACTGAGTGACTTAAATAATTTTGAACACAACAACCCGACCAGCTGTTTTATGCATAGTAGTATTTTTTCATACCAGACAACTCTGCGCATCCCAAAACCCCAGTGCAAAATGGGAATGTATGGCCATACACGAAGGAATGTATTGATCTTACACCCATTTCTCTTTAGTTGGAAGGTACTAAAATAAGCCCTTAATTGAAAACGATAGTTTCGTAATGGTTGCATGCTAGAAAACAAGCGTTCACATGCATCTACGCATGCGCCGTAAAAATTTATGCTTGACGAATTTTCCGGCTGGGACATTGTACAAAACAAATTAGGAGCATTACTGACATTTAGGTTTTGAACGACAGCAACACTGACTTAGTCGAGAATAAGTCAGCTGGCAGGCTGACTAAGTTGTGACTTAGTTAAGTTAGATGGTGAAACTGAAAATGTGAAAAACTCGACTTAACTAAGTTAACTAAGTTAAGTCGAGTTGGTGGAACCGGCCCTTAGTCTCTTGAGTATATATACAGCGGCGTACAAAAAATTTTACGATTTTAGTTTTTTTAATTTATGCATCCATTCACATATCTTTAATAAAATTCTAGAAAAGTTGCGTCTGCACACGAGTGACGCCGGGTACCCTGCTAGTTTGAAATAAAATAAGAAACGAAATTTATTTCAAAAATTGAAGTTTCCTTTGAAAATCAAATGTGAATTTTTTTGCTTGCTTTTTTTGTTGTTTTCAATAAATTTTTTTTTTAGACAAGCAGAAAAAATTCTAACTAGCATTATAAATGACGAATCGAAAACGGCCGTTATATTTTTTTACACCACACCCTAATGTACGTATATATTTTTACGCATTCATTTGTGTAATGGCATATAAACGATTTTAATTTCAAGGTACTCATACTCATTTTTATGCATACAAAAGGCATCGTTATGTCAAAGGATGTTGCAACATAAAAGATGCATAATTACATGGCTAATGCCACAGTTTAGAGATGATGAAGGATCCATAAATTCCTGCTGTTGCCGCATGCAACTGCAACATTGATGCTAGAACTTTGAACTCTGTACAATGTACGCATATATGAATGTAGATGTGTATGTTTGACTAAAGTAAAAAAGTCGTAAACAAAGTTTTGTGAAACTGTTTGCATACATGTATGTGAGCATGTTCGCTGAAGTCACACCAACTGGTTGTGAACTGCTTCAAAAGTAGTATGAAAAAGCTCTACTAAAGATCTGAACTGTCAGATTTCGAACAGAAATATACTAGTTCGAAATAGACCAAAAACAACCATAGGTGAATTATATGGTCGATAAGTACTCGGTACTCATAAGTTAGCTTACAGGTTCGAGTTATTATGGTGCTAAAAACATAAAATTTAAAAAATAAGTTGAACTGATACTGTTCTAACTGTGGTAATTCCAGTATTTTCCAAAACTTATATTTTAGTTGGTACAGATTTAGTCTTTTTCGTACTGTTTTGAGATGAGCTAAAAAATTCTAGTTAAAAACTAGTGTTTTTCTGACTAGTTTGGTGTTTCACTGCAGGGTTCATACAATGTGGAGTTAAAAGCTTAATTGACAAATATGTATCGAAAGAATCAGAATGATATACTACCATATGTTCACACTCAAATATTGTGAAAAATTATCTGTCTTCACTATAAACTATACTTAAAATAATATCGATACAATAATGGACTTATAATTATAGTTCGGATATGGTAATTAAAAAAATAATCAAAAAAAAAAAATCATAATTTTTTACGATACTAAAAAAAAATCAAAAAAAGTTGTTTTGATTACTTTTCATTATTTTTGATTTCTTATAGATTTGTTTTTGAGTATTGCTGTAGAAGCACATAAATATACACATCAACAAAACTGAAAATAATTAAAAATAAATAAAAACAAGTAAGGAAAGGGCTGTCTTCGACTGTGCCGAAGACTTTATACCTTTCATGAATACGTATCACGGTTTTAAGTGTCCGATCCCTACTTACAATTAGTACAAACTCTGCAAACTGATCACTAAAAGATACATAGCCCAAACCCCATTTATCGGAACAATCGATTGTATGGGAGCTATATATTATGTAGGTCCGATCTGGCTGATTTCACTACACATATTACATATATAATAAGTACCAAACCTGCAAAATTTGACCTTCCTTGCTTTTTAATTGCAAAATTTATAGCCCTAAATCCATTTATCGGAACAATCGATTGTATGGGAGCTATATATTATGTAGGTCCGATCTGGCTGATTTCACTACACACATTACATATATAATAAGTACCAAACCTGCAAAATTTGACGTTCCTTGCTTTTTAATTGCAAAATTTATAGCCCAAAACCCATTTATCGAAACTATCGATTATATGGGAGCTATGCGTTGTATTGCTCCGATCTTGCTGATTCCGACAAATGATTATTCTAATGAAAAATGGCGGCCCCATACCAAATTTCATCGAGATATCTCAAAAACTGAGGGACTTATTTGCGTACAAACAGACAGACGGAGAGACGGACAGACGGACATGGCTAAATCGACTCAGCTCATCGCCCTGATCATTTCGGTATACTTATTACCATAAGGACCTATCTCTTCTTCTTCTCATACTTACAAATATCGGACCAAAGTTATAATACCATTTCATGAAAGGTATAAAAAATGTAAAATAATCAAAAATTATCAAAATAAATCAATAAAATTTAAAATTATTTTTGTTTTTTTCTAATCGTATTTAGGTAATAATTGCCTTTACTTGAAAAGCAAATAAAATTACCATTGCCAATTAACAAAGCCTTAAATTTTGCGAAGGTGTTTTTTTTTGCAAAAATATGACTTCGAATTTTGGATAAAATTTCTTTTCTCCTTTTTTATGTTTCTAGTCGACTTCAATTAGTTAAACAGAAACAAAACATTTTTCTCATGCTAGTGAAATTTAAAAATAAATATGTGAAAAAAATGTAAACAGAATTTAACAACGATTTTCCTCCGAGAAAATATAAATCCTAAATCCTTCTCACCTTTCAAGTTTGCTGCAAATTGGCGGCAGCTACAGATTTCTTACCCTAATCTGCATATCCGAAATAAATTCTACAGCCTTCGGTATTATTTTATGATATTTTAACTCCCACATTTAAGCTGAAGTGTACTTGGGTCCCTTTGAAGTTTGCTAATGAGGGATAGCGCTAGCCTTTTTGGGTATCTTTATGATAGCGTGATTTAGTGGGAAGTTCGATATGGGCAGTGGGCTTAGAGTTTCACACAATATATTTACGAAGTCTTCTTTTTTATTTCTATACTAGTCAAAACGTTGAGTTTGTCGTATGTTATTGGCTTCCTTAGAACATAAAATAACAAGAGCTGTAAACGATCAACATAGGATGTTAAAATTTTTAGTGTAGGGAATTCCTACCAAAATTCGCATCCATAAGATTTACATAAGACCAATTACTTACATACTTAAATGCCATATATCTAGAAACACAAACAGACATCTGTGGGACGAAGATCCGCCGGATAGGGACATAAGGAAACCCCTCTTCAAGCACTATGATTATATCCGGCATCACACCACTCAGCCATTAGATTCACGAAGCCACAGGTAGGTTTCAAGCCGACCCCATACTAATTACGGGACAATAAAATCGCATACAGGCAGATCAAGATCTTAATTCTTTTCTCACAGGTTTTATCCAACACATATGACACTCAAAGACTTCGCTTTATTACATCTCTATTAATTCACAAATCTTAAATTAGAAATTTCATTTTGGACACCCGGGCACATCCTCTTAGTGTGCAGATGGTCTTGCACTTAGCTAAATATTTTGGAATGTATCCTCTGTATCCGCTACACACAAGAGGTTGAACTCCATTAATAGACTCTCCAGCGTTCTTAGCTTCACCTTTTTTCTTAGCTACATCTGTTACACAACTATAAAATGAACTCAGGTCTAGAAAGAGGCTAGTCATGGAGTTCTACCTTTACCCCATCTTAGAAAGAGGACGAAAGAGCCTGGAAAGAGACTGGTTGCGTTATTGTAGCGCCTTAGTTAAAATTATAGCCGAGAATTTTTCTGAACCCTGGTTAGAAGTTGAAAATGTACTTATATAGAGGAGACAAGATATTCTGCTCGCAAGAGTATTAAAATATGTCTCAAAAATAGTCTAACTTCTGCTTCCTCCATAAATTGTGTCTCATTATTATACCTTTTCACACAAGATCACAAGATATTTTAAATTTTTTTGATGGTTGATGGGAGCAATCAGGCTGAAGCCACTCACACAATATCAAAAAGATCGGAAAGTAGATTAACTAAAGGCGGTACCGTACTGAGACGTGATCTCGCATTTTCCGCCGTTTCGGAGTAGATATTAAACGGGTTAAGTCAATCTTTGCACCGTATTAAGGGCAGAGCTAGGAAACCTGCCTTTCGGAATCATAGTGGTTTTGATTAAAGTTTATGAATATATATAATCATTTGTTGTTGAAGCTGGCTCTAGGTCAGTTGCATTAAAAACACGCTGTTTTAGTTTTTTACCTCCAATATATTTCGATTTCCAACGGAAATCATCATCAGGGACTACAACAAAAATGTAATATTTATTTAACACTAGTTTACACAGATAGGTATAAAAGTATACATATGTACATGTAAACCAAGATAATTCCTATAAACATACATACATTACTTCAGCTGTTGTATGCACAGCAACTGGTCAGTTCGGCATGCTGTTGTGAACTGATTTGCGCGAGTCAAGCAGATGTCGGTAAAGGTGTGCGATGGCTTCCGAATCTTGCTTATAATTCAGTCTCTTATTCTCGTTCGTGTCTATTATGTGGAGCATCTCTAAAGTAAAACGTTTGTTGTAATCATGATCAAATAATTTATATGGTCGTTTCAAATGACATAGCGTCTTCTTCTTCCTCATCCACACCTTATGTCAAAAACTTAGAAAATAGGCGAATCGTTTTTGCGCGTTCCCTCTCACATGTGCATTTTGACATAAGAATTCACCGACGTCAAACGGTAATTTCGTGTTGTTGGCCGTCTAAAAGTCTAAAATTTGTTTATGAATATATATCTTTTCAAAGATCCCACAGCTCACCTCACACCAACGCTATTCTGCTGAAAGGTACAAAAAAGGCTTGGTATATATTAATTTGGTTTAAAGAAAAAAATCGTTGTCGCCTAGTATGAGGGGTATAATTTCAAATAAATAGATAATTGATTAAATTTTCGTGTTGTTTTTCTACTTGAAGTAAATAGTCAAGAAATTAAGTAAACTTTCATTGCTTTTTTTGTACCAACAATTTTTGTCGATTTTACGGCCTGTGCATTTTCAATTATTAATGAAACGAGTTCAAGGCCAAGAATAATAATTTTTCACATTTGAATTTTTATGAAAATTATCCAGCGTATTGTTAGTTTATTGGTTAGCAATGCGTGCCAAAATTTCTCTGATGAAGAACCTAGCATCTTCCGAAATGGATCTATAAGAAAAGCTATGGCGATTGTCTCTAAAAATTTTTCCTAAACTATTCAAATAAACAACTTTTAACTTGAGCTAGTTTCATAAATACTTGAAAATGTACAGGCCGTAAATCAACTGAATATTGTTGGTATAAAAAAGCAATAATAATTTTCATAAAAATTAAAATGTGAGAAATTATTTTTCTTGGCCTTGAGCACGTTTCATGAAGTGAACTTTCTTTTTTATACTTTTAAATGATTTTGACAAAAAAATTTTCTCCAACCAAAATTTTTTCTCTGATCTTAAAGCTATTGATCATCAACGCATTAGTGTGGTTTCGAATACCACTCTTGGGAAAATCCTTAGAAGAGATGTATTAGCTAAACAGCTGTCGGTTCGTTCAGCCGCTGTAAGTGGTTGCTACTATGGTATAAAAAATAAGGTAGTTCCATGGTAAGTTATAGGTTGTCAATCTTACTTCATTATACCTTATTAGCATGGAATGGTGTTATAACTTTGGTCCAATGTTTGTAAGTATGAGAAGAAGAAGAGATAGACCCACCAATAAGTATACCGAAATGATCAAGGCGATGAGCTGAGTCGATTTAGCTATTTTCGTCTTTCCGTCTGTCTATCAGTTTGTACGCAAACTAGTCCCTCAGCTATTGAGATATCTTGATGAAATTTGGTATGGAGCCGCCATTTTGCATGAGATTAATCCAACGCATAGCTCCCATACAACGCATAGCTCCCATACAATCGATAGTTTCGATAAATTTGTTTTGGGGTTGAGGAAAACTTTCATTCAACTATACCAATGCACAATTTTTATTTGGAACCTTTGAAAGTGGGATGTGGAAGCTTAAGAGGAATGGAACTGCATTGGTAGGTTTAAAATTTTTTTTTTTTCATTTCAAAATACTTCTTACACTCAAGGCTAAGAATATTTACTGACAATGTTGTAGTCAATTATTGAAAGCCCCTCTTGTTGTAACAATATTCCACCCTGCTTAGCCGCATAGCACCACGGGATGTCACGAACTAAACGGGGTTATAATCAACAGCTCCTTAGTCAGATAAAACCGAGTAATTTCGGAACATTGTTGGGTTTGTCGGGACTAATATGTCATAAACGGCGATTGTTAGTTCTAATGTATCTTCTTAAGATGTGGTTACAAGGAGTGTGTCAGGGGAATAGGTTTGGGAAAGTAGACGGTTTCTTCACTGAAGTAATGAGATTAATCGGCAAGATAGCTGCTCTGTTTGAAACTTGCTACCGAAGCCAAAGTATATCGGGGCTAGTGGTTGAGTTTTTCAAATGAAAAGTTGATGGTCAAAGTTGATACAAGACAAGAATTTTGATTTTTTTTTGGTTCACGGCTCATAATTTGAGCTCTTGTCTTGATAAGATGTCGGGCAGTTTAGAGAATTTTTGACATGCCGAGTAATACTGGGAAGGTCCTTTAGGTTGGGCCACTGCTGGCTCAGGGCATACACTATATGATCGTTGAATAAGCTGACTATGAGCTGGGCCTTTATATTATTTGGTACGGAACAGGTGAAAGGCGTCGGTCTACATGATTCACCTACGCTAGCGGTTCTTCGGAATTTTCAATGCGAACTATCCAATTTCGATGTGTCAAGAGACTCATGGGTGGACTATCATAAATTAATATCCTTGAAGCCCAGAGAAATATCGGAATGACCTTCTCGATAAACTTTTCCGTCTTGCATAAGTCTTTCCTTTGTAATTAAATGAGCAGCTCATATATCCTATTTTATACATCATTTACCATTGAAGTATGCAAAACGGTTCAGCCAACACAAAATTTAGTAATAATTTGTCAACCAATATTTTATTTGTAAACAAATAAAACGATCCAAACAAAATTTTTAATCGAACTGGTAGCACAAAATGTCTAAACCTATTTAATTGTCAGGAAGCTAACATGGCGACCGAAAATTGATAATGGAACTATATCCTTTTTTCTGCCATGATTGCTACTTTTCTCTCAAAAATTTGATGAAGAAAACGCATTTAAGTATTTTGTTTTTTACTTTAATTGCAAAAATACAGAAATTGGTTCTTTAGTTTTTTTTTATTGCAAAGTACAAAATCTATACCCCTGCTAAACCAAAGTTCAAATCACCCTATTGGGCATGTGTTGCATAGTTTTTAACAGTTTCAAGAGATTTTTTTTTCAAATGGACACTCTTGATATTACTTGAAAGCTGGTTTTCGAACAAAATTTAATTACTCTACTAATGGATTAAATATTAAAGCCTTTATTTATATAAGTCGGTAGATAAATATTTAAAGAACTCAAAGTGATGTTTTTGAGAGATCTGCCTTTAGATGTAACCACAATCCCAATTTACCATTCAATACACCAATGGAAATATACAAGCATTACATGACAAAAAACTTGAAATCCAACTTCAATAACTGCTTCACGTCACTTTGACACAAATTCCTTAAATTCTTAATTTAAAAAGTTGCTATACATATTTAAAATTAAAGCTGATAAAAACTGAAAAAAAAGCATCTTTTTTCACCAGAGACCATAGTTAATTTTACCTGGCCAACCTCAGTTTACGCACCCACACATTTATCGATTTATTTTGCAGGTAAAATGTGACAAATAATACGTGAATAACTACATATACATACACAACATATGCATACATTTTAATATTTTTAAATACACGCAATTTCCATGCGAACGTATGTGCCTTATCTTTTCGAGAATTTATTTACTACCGTTTCAACAACGACAAAGGTCATTCCAAGCCACATTGACCACCAACTGTTAGTAATGTTCGCCTGTCAAAGTCATCAATGCCAGCATCCACAAACCGCAACAGAAAGAGCTAGTGGACCAATGGACCAATTGACGAGTAAAATTGTTTGCCCTGACTGAGCAGCCCACTCATCAACCGATCGTTCCATCGACCAACCAAACGTCAACTTTGAGTTATTTAATATCCTGATTTTATGTCAATGAACAGCGAGTTTTTGACGCTCGCTAGTAAATTTTCACTCTCAACCAGAACGTTCAGCTGTCATGGCGCACGTATCAGGTGCTTGATAAATGTAGTACATAAAAATAAACATATGTAGCTGCATATTTACATACATATATATAGTTATATACATATATATGCATTATTAAACCGTGTTGGATTTCTACAAATAGTTCATAATAAATTTTAAAAAAAAGTTAAAAAAATTAATACTAATAATAGCTATACGTGGTACAACAAAAACAAAGAACCAATACATATGTAAACAAAAATTTACCGAAAAAACGTTAAAGTTCAATTTCCAAAAAGGTAAAGCTGTTTGTATGTTTGAACGAGGAGCGCGTGATATGTCCAATAACGTGGTTTGAAAATTTTTTTGTCCAATAGCACTGGGATCGAATTTGTATTAAATAAAAATGGAAAATTTTTTAAATAAAAAAAAAATTCACCGGACTTTTAAATAAGCAAAGGGAAAGGTCTAAAACTAAAAAAAAAAAAAGAAAACATGAAATATTTTAATGAAAATATTTGTCGAATATACTAATAAACTTCATTTCTCCTTTTGATTTTTTACTTGAATTAAAAAAAAAAGTAAGGAAAATATTTGTTCAAACTCTGACCTTCCAATGACATCCCACAAATTCCGGAACACCTTGGAAAATGCATTCCTTTGGGCTTACCCTATTTGATACATTACACTGCTATTTAGATAGATTACCACAAAATCTGAGTGACTTAAGTGATGAGCAGTGTTCGAGATTTACCAGGATCGTCCGAAAATCGAAGAACTTTATTAGTGATTGTGAGACTCACACATGATGGCAGACTACTGGTGTGGTTTGCGAATAGATATAACTCAAGTCGTTCAAGCACGCAATATAAT
The DNA here is from genome assembly GCA_949987695.1 of Merzomyia westermanni. Classification (NCBI taxonomy): domain Eukaryota; kingdom Metazoa; phylum Arthropoda; class Insecta; order Diptera; family Tephritidae; genus Merzomyia; species Merzomyia westermanni. The sequence continues at coordinate 43,090,464 of OX465291.1, read as the reverse complement.
TTCATTGGCTCGTAGTCATAGTGAAATTAAAATAGAGTTTTATCTACTACATAATTCTAAAATAAACATCATTTCATGTCTGTCATAGTCAACATCAAACAAATTTTATGCCTAAGGCCCGTTTTTTCAGTCCTTGGTTAAGCTCAGTTTAAACTAAGTTTGCTTAAACTCAGCATAAATTTAAACTCCAGATAAACTGCAGAGCGGTTTTTCTGTGAGAGTTTAAGGCCGCTTTTAAGATTTGCTTTTTATACGGCAAAATTGGTTTTTTTTTATCTAGATACGGCAACAGATGACATTTGTTTACATATTGAACGCCATTGCTTCTCCTCGGTATTGTAATAGTTAGGATTTCGCCAATTTCTGCATCACTATAATCACTTTCGTCAGATCATATATCCAGTATTTAATTAAATATAAAAATATCCTCCTTTTTTAATTGCGTTCATTTTATTGTTTCACAACCAAAACCATCAAATATACAAGCAGCTGACAGGTTAACTACAGTTTAACCCTGACAAATCGGCCGCTTAAACTACGTTTAAACTTCGTTTAAAGTTGACTGAAAAACTGCGTAACAAGTTTAAGCTTAGTTTAACTGACAAATTGAGTTGAACTTGAAAACCGGGCCTAAGACGAAGTTAAAACTTTCATCATTTGGACATATTTAAATCACAGTATGTGTCTATGGTTGTGTTTGTGACATTGCTTACTCCAAGACATATACCATACCATAGTATAATATGGTTTGTGAATAAAATATTTGACACAGGGTGACCTTGCAAAACATAAACAATTTCTTCATACCACCAACCAATTACATTTTTTTGATCATAAGGGGGCCTGTTACATTTCATTTTAGCTAAAATCTTTGTTTAATATGACTATAACTGACCAACATTTTAAATGTATTTTTAAGTTAAGTAAAGATTTTAATTAAAACGCGTCCATAGTATTTATGAATTTTTATCGGAATACTTATTAATTTTATGTATTCTTTTGTCAGAATAGTCTGGGCCATAAAAATAACCTAAAACAGAAAAAAATAAAAATAAAAGCATCAAAACTTTTCCTGTCTTGTGTTACTTATTTAAAAAGGTAAAAAATCTACGCCCAGCGAAGCGAAAAAAAGTTTATTTTTGTAACCCAACCTTTCGTATGAAGTAAAAATAAGCTCGTTGAGGTAATTCACCAACCCACCAAAATGTAAATTGAATCAAGTTTAACAAATGGTGTATTCCGACCCTTATTCACAATGGTGTTTAGTGTCCACATTTTTTCTTTTTTGTTTCCTCTTCTATGCAAACAAAAAATTGGTATTAAAGGCCGGTATGCAGATCACAAGAAATTGCTCAAGAAAAATTGCTAAATTGCGTGAAAAATAGTAGTATGGGAGTAATAAAAATCCATGGTGAATAGTGAAGCAGCAAGAAGAAGATCACATAAGCAAATAAACGAATTAAACGTTTTTTGCCAATAACTTTTCACTGAAACAAAATTTTTCTTTTCCGCTTTCGGATTATTGATACCGAGGTCAAAACGCGTCTTTTGATAACTCTCCCGACATTTTTGGACATGTTTTACCAGAGTACTGTTTTCTTCAAGAAATAAATGCCGCTTGATATATTTCTTGCGGAAACCTGTGTTGCCGTACTCAAATTTCACGATAAAATAGTAGTAAAATTACGTTGAGAACTGCGTACTACCTCAAGAAAAGGTAAACCAAGAAATTTTCTTAAGCATTTCTTCAGCGTTTTTTTATATGGAGTTTTTGCTTTTCTTGTGATCTGCATACCGGCCCTAAAGGCTCAAAATACTGAACTCAATTAAGGAACTAGTTCGTTCTATTATTTAATGAAACCAAATCGGCAATTTCCAATGCAAATACTTAAGCACACTTATCCAGCGTACCTTGTCTTTTCCATGTAATTGTTCGTGTGTTACATATTTACATACATTGAATCACATCAGCCATATGTTTATCAGCAAACATTTTCATTAAAAATGTAACACTCATAAGGCTGAGCTTCTTCGCCCAAACAGCGATTATGCACTAGCACCCTCGTGCCGCTTACATAAGCAATGTATGTACATACAGCATGAAAACATACATAACACTGCGTTACAAAAAAGAGCTTTAGTTCTGTCCTATGAACCAAATATAACCTTTCGGGAAGGGGAGAAAAAATAAAACACGTGTATCGGTGATTTTCATGTACACGTCAGCATTTTTTTTTTTTTTATGTATAAAGTATAAAGGTCGTCGTGAAAGACTTTGAATCGAAAAAACAAAAAAAAAAAAAAAACGGGGTAAAAATCGATCCAAAGTCTTTCACACAGGCGGCCAGACGGACACTACGACCTTTATACTTTATACATAAAAAAAAAAAATTCTGACGTGTACATGAAAATCGCCGATACACGTGTACGTTTCTGTTTTCTCCCTTTTCCGAAAGAGTATATTTGGTTCATAGGACAGAATGTGTGTAACGCGGTGTAATTTTAATAATTTTGATATAAAATATAGCAAATTCCATAACAGAAACCACATAAAATGAAAATTTCAAAGTTCAGGAAGGTTAATTAAAATGGCCAATCGATTTTAGTACAACATTGTGCAAGTTAGAACACGCTTAAAAATTTCCCTGAATTTTCAGAAATTTTTGCGTCAAGGGTGTTCAGTGATTACTTCCATACAACGCATAAAGAAAAATTAATTTTGTTTAGAAAAAAATACCAAACATCCTTGATATAAAAAAATACTAAAAATTTATAGGACATTTTGAGGTACTTCTAACATGTATATTATTATGCTAGAATTGAATGGGCTATAAAACTGCCTACTCAAAAATTTTCTAAAAACCTGCCCAAAAATATTGAAATTTTGATGTAAATTTTTAAAAGTTTAATTTACTTTCTTAAACTTTGTGTAAACTTTGAAATTTCTTCTTATTTGGTTTCTGTTATGGAATGCGCCATATTTTAAATCAAAATTATTGAAAACACAGCTTCTTTTTTTATTTTTTCGAACGGTATTCAATTTAATTTCACTACCATTCTATTGAACACAACTGTGTATGGCATTGCATATTTATATATACGCTCGTATTGACACGTTTTAAGCGCTCAACATCTTTTTTTTTTTAATTTTAATATTTTTCATATTAAAATGTGAATCAACAGTCATTTAAATTTTAATGCTTAACTTTGTGCAAAGTTTTTAAAAATTCCAAAAAAAAAAATATATTAGGTTTGTCAATATGGGTGGGTTTATAACTATGCAATGGCTTTATGCAAATGTGTGTAATACATATGCTCGCCTATCGCTCCAACCAGAGCATAAATTACGTGCTGTAGGCAACTGGCTTCTTTCTGCATGACTTGCCAATATTGGCGGAAAATGTGACATTGCAGTGTCAGCTGCTGTCACCATAATCCCTTTCATCGTCACATTCGCATAATTACACACAATGCAGTTGGTTGGTAATGTGAATAATTTACGAAACAAACAACAAGGGTTGGCTATATTTTTGCTGCACAAATATTTTGCAATACCCTTTAAATTTTTTTCTTAAGGTCTAAATATATTTATATATATATATGTACATTAATATAGCAAGTAGAGTGATTATGGTAATTCTGTTAAAAGTAACTTCATATTCCATATATGAAAATGCCATTGAACCCTCTTTTATTTTATTAATTTTATCAATTTACTTAATTTTTTTAATGTCAATGCATTAAATTTTAACGAACTCAAGTCACAGGATAAGCAAAGGTGACATGTGCCTGTGGGTAATTAAGTTTTAATTAGTCGGGAAAGGCAATAAAATGAGGATATGTCGTTGCAATTATATAATGCTCCACTGGGGTTAGGTGGCTTGTGTGCGGGAATTTTATGTGCGAGGTCTTTGGCGCAAAGTCAGCAAAGACGAAGAGAGTTTTGCCATATCATCGGATCGACCACCAGAATACCGTAAATTCGACCGAATATTCTGCCGAAATAGAGGCTTTTGACACCGAATGTGATTAAATGCGGCTTGTCGACCACGAAGATCCCCAAATAAGAGATCTCTATGTAAAAGATCAGACAAAACGAAAGATCAGAACAAACGAAATTAGAAGGAGGTGTGCATAGGTCTTTCAAAATCTCGGTGTTGGCAGATTATAGTCAACAGTTAACGACTACTAAAATCCTACTATACCTTACTTAAAGGCGAATCCTTGTTCTTGTTGTTGTTGTAAGCATTCTTCGCCCTATTCACCTGCCATGTTCACCCATGGTTGCTGATTGAGCACTGTTATAGCGATTGGACAGCCATTTGTCCGGTAAAGCCCGAGTCATTGCGGTACGTAGACCAGACTGTCATTGAAATAGATCCTTGGGCTAACAAACCCCGCCCTTAGGTAGGCGCATAAACAGAAAAACAATCATGTACCCATTTCCATTACTCCCTTAGAGTGTGCGGAGGGCATCAGAAAAGCGAAGGATTTGAAAACCTTAGGTACTGACGGTATTTGGATGTTGATGTTAAATAATTTGAAAGTGAGGGAGGTTTTTGTATCTCTTCTACATCTTTCTTTTATTCACAGACAAGCGTTGCATCGCTACTAAAGTCTGCGAAATCAGTGCCAAAAAGAGTAATGTGTTGTTGTTGTTGTCGTAACTGCAAAATATTCCCCGAAGGTTTGGGGAGTGTTATGAATATGAGCAATCATAAATCTGGTGCCCTCATGTACTAAAAAGTTCTGAAACCGACTGCCGTTGAAATATTCATTTGATGCCTTAAAAGTTCGGGTTTTCGATTTTAAGCGCTTGTTAAGACAGGCATACAGAGATTGATTAGAGACCATCCGGCTACCTCACGACAGCGTAACCATGCTTTGGCCGACCACCAGCATGGGTTCCGTAAAATTCACAGCATTACAAATTCACTGAATTCCAAGAGAACTCAAATAGGTGACGGGCTAAATTAGTCAATCAAACCATTTACCCCTACCCCAAGCCTAACAAAATTATCCGCCAATTATCTGGGTGACTGACACTCACATGTCTAGTAAAGTAATGAGAATTCAAGATACACGATAATTAAACCATGAGGCCCAAGGTGATGATCATTATTCAACTTTTTCATCTCCAAACTCGCTTTTTCCCCAAACGGAGTTTCTATCTTCACAAGCATTACTCCGATATCCACCATAAGTGTCTCAACAACAGTGTCGAAAAGCTTTTTGCTAACTCCCGTCCCGTTAATTGTGGGGGGCCTCATAGAAACAACGGAACAAGGCAAAACTTCTTAGGTTAACGTGAGCCACTCTGACTGAACTTCAGTCTGAATACTGCAACAGGTTGAATTCATACCTGTCCTTACTAAAAACTGACGCCCCCTCATGACGCTAATCTTCTTTTTAACTGTTCAATGGCGTAGGCTCTTCTAACAGCTACCTACTATCGTACGAAGGCCTTCGAATATTTGGGAATTAGAGTTTAAAGGGACTACACTTGCGACATTTCACTTTTAACTGCAATATGTGGAGCTCGGACCCTGCGACGGTGTGGAAGGTAGATTGAACACCCAGATTTGGCAGGGGAGAAAAATTATGGAGTTTGAAAAGGCAAGTTGAGGATGACTGAACTTATTGGCCGAAAAGTGGTTGACCAAATAGTGGTGAATGGTGTGCAGGTCAGAAGATATGAATTTTTCGCTCAATTTATGTAAAAGAGAGAACCAAAATATATACAAAAATCCATGAATGAAATATTCTATAAGCCAAAGTTTGAAAAAAATTCCACAAGAAAAATCATAATGCTCAATCATTGTTCACTGCGTGTTGCACAATTATTACACAAAAAATCTTTTATTTCTTTGAAAACATTGCTAAATTCAGTTTGAAAGCGAAATTAAGCATCAAAAAAAAAATTACTACCATACCAATTGTTTATGCTCATACATACATATGTATGTAAGTATATGAATGAAATGAATGTATATGAATGCATAAACAAATATAAACAAAATCAGGCGCGTGGGAAAATGTTGCAAAATTATATTTCATTACGTTGTTAACACGCCATTTCGACAGCACAATAACAAAATCACACAATAAATAAAAAAGTAAATAAAAATGATTGAAAAAAAAAAAATTACATCACAACAGCAAAATCACGCATTAACAAAATCAAAAGCGTGCATTAAATAATGACAACAACAATTACATACATACATAAAGCTATGAATAAAACAATGAAAATATTCGTAAAAATTAATTATTAATATAAAAGTTAAAGATAAGAAAATATGTATGCATGTATGAAAATTATGTTGCAAGACCTCACATCACGCCATTGCAGTTTTCGAAGCAAACAAAAACGATTAAGCACACAAAAATAAAGAAAAAAACAATTGAAAAACAGCTAATTGGTATTTTCAAAATATGCCTGTCTAAGTACAGTGAGTGCCACTCAAAATGGCCCACCTGACCAAAGTTTACCAACCGCTTTACAACACCAACACTTTAATTGTTTCTCTGGATTGTTGTTATTTTTCTTGAAGCACGACTTGTACTCCATATGACAAGGATAGAACTATTGAGTGGTATGCTTCTGTTTGGAATAAGCTTGAGTGAGAATCAAAAGTGCCGAATAATGGCGCCACTCAAAATGACGGTATTTAACAAAGAAGTTTAGTAATTATTTTTTTTGATCGCGTGGTTTAGTGGTACTCTTTATGAAATCAGGTTATTAGTTGTGATTGTAACTTGTTACGTTAAATATACTACGCGTTTTCGAAAATGGCTCCACAAACCACAATCGAGATCCGAAACTTAATAATACAACACTATAAAAGTGGTAAAAGTCAAAGAGTTATTGCAGAAATGGTTAAAAGGCCACGCGGTACAATAAAAAATGTAATAAAACGGTTTAGTGAAGAAAAAAGAGTTGCAAATAAACCAAAACACGCTGGTAATAAAGTGTTGACGCAACGAGAAGAGCGCTGGATTCTTCAAAAAGTCAAGATAAATTCAAGCTTAAGTGCCCCAATTCTTTGCGATATGCTTCTTGAACAATTTGATAAAAAATGTAGTGCAACTACTATAAGAAGAGTTATTCACAATGCCGGTCTACATGGAAGAATTGCCCGAAAAAAGCCATTCGTCAGTGAGAAATATAAAAAGATTCGTTTAGAATACGCGCAGACTTGTTATATGAAAGATTTCGAGTTCTGGAAGAACTTAATTTTTGTAGACGAATCTAAATTTAATTTATTCGGGTCAGACGGACGGGTAAATGTGTGGCGAAAGCCGAATGAAGAGCTTAATCCAAAGCCGGATTATACGAAAAGACTGGTGGAATCTATTCCAAAGAGGTTAAAATCAGTTATTGATCAAAAGGGGTACCCCACCAAGTACTAAGCTAATGGGAATTTTTATTTTATTTTAAGTATTTGCTTAGTTTTAATTTTGAATGGCTCATATATAACGAAATGAGATGTTTATTTTCCACAGAATTTGATAATCTAAGTTTGTAATGAAATAATTTTACGTTGTGTTGTTAGTTATTGCCTATGAATAAAGAAAAATAAAAAAAGTTGAATAGCAAAAGCCGTTTTTTTGGAGTTATATGAAGGTTTATGAATTTTCCTTTGGTGGGCCATTTTGAGTGGCACTCACTGTATGTGTGAACAAGTGTATGTTTCTCGAATGTCTAAACAGTCTGCAAAAAATCGTTGGCCAGTAGTGGCAAATTGATAGAAATAAATTTTAAAAAAATTTCTGAAAACTGCAACTGAATTAAGAATCCAAAAAAAATTAATTCCAAGATTACAAGAGGAAGGCGTAGAAAGCATTTTTTTACCCACTAGTTTTTGTTGTTGTTGTAGGGACTATCTAACCCATTAGTGATAAGTTTCTACAACAATTTAAATTGCAATAACACCCAAGGAAATAGCGCTCCTTGACTAAAAGCAAGTTATAAAGCCCGTGGGCCTTATTCCCTTTTGAATGGAAATAGCGCCCATATTTCGGGAGTTTAAATTTTGTTTAGAGGTGTTCTACGATTTACCGAAAATCGAACGATAAGAAATTCTTCCGTCTTGTGCATAAAAAGTATAAACATTTTAATAATTTCTGCACGAATTTCTCTTCTACAATATACAAATAGAATCAAACGATATTTTTAAATAACACCAAAAGTCTCGCATGGTGAGAAACCCTTGTTTGGATTTCGAATATGGCAGAAGTTTTAAGAACTATGATTTTAGGGCATGCAACTCTCATGTCCGGTCCTTTAATGGGCAAGGTGCCTCTTTACTTAACTGCACAAGAGATTCGACACACAATGTATGTATTTTTAAATACTTTTTCAAATATTTTCCTCTGTCATTTAAAATTTTTTTTTTCGTAAGATTTTGACCTGTGCGGCCAACGAATTTGGGTCGACTCGCAACCAGTAATCAACTTATTGTTATCATTCGCTCAATTTTGAAGTTTGAGGGGAATGTTGCGAGCGACTCGCAATCGCTAAAAAATGTTGTCGAGTCGCTTACATTGCAAGCGATTCGCGAACTGCAATAGGTGCCTAAAAACCAGCAGCTCAATAACAAAGCCCACTGGAAGACGGAAACAAAGCCAGCGGGTTTTATTGCTTTTTTATAAAGGAAATAAAGCTCGTGGGCGTTATTGCACTTCACTGACTTTTATCCATATATTTCATGACCTTAACCTGCTACTTACTTAAGGTCTTTTTTTACTTGCTTTATATTAAGTCCCTTTCTTGTTTGTCCGCTCATTTCCATACGAAATTTAGCAAAATCTTTTTAGTTAACTTCCCGTCAAGCTAGACACTTGAAACTTGTGAAATAGCTTCGAACTCCGTGACAATGTAATGTGAATGAAAATAATATCCGCTAGGTGGCGCGCGAATCGAGATATATGTTAACATTATTTAAAATTTTGGTATTTTGCGGTTGAGTTTTAATTGTTTTCCCGGTAAGCTAAAGCATTGAAACTTGACACATGGATCAACAATGAAATGCCATGCAATACCCTTTACACGAAATTCCGCTAGATGGTGCGTCGAACTAGATAACTGAAGATCGTTGAAAAACGGGAGGAAATTTTGCGATCTATTTTTGGGTTACTTTTCGGTGAGCCAGGGACTTGAAAATTGAGAAATGCTTCAGAACACAGGTATGAATGCAATATTTGAATTAAAAAATATGTATACGATATGTGGCGCACGATCTACCTATTTTGAAAATTCGTTTGAGATTGGGAATTTTGCGATCGACTTTGAACTAACTTCCTGGTGCAGGGCATGCTGGAAATATCGTTTAAAGAAATCAAAATTCCGCTAGGTGGCGTCCTGATCTCTCTCTCTCTATGGCGCGATATACAACAGGTATATCATCATAAACCTCCTAAGAGATTTTTGCGCCAAGCTTCTCTTCCAATTTGTGGTGTGCCGATTTTTGAATTTTTCCCTACAAATTGGTGGGACCTACAGTTTTTTGCCGACTCCGAACGGCATCTACAAAGGAGACGAATTTTTGCTGAGAAGCCTGTCATGGCAGAAATACACTCGGAGAGTTTGCCAAACCACTGCCGAGGGGCGACCCCGTTTTTGACACTACCTTCACACCACGGCGTCCTGATCTAGATAACTGAAAATCATTGCCAAAAAGGGAAATCTTGCTATTGGTTTTTAACTAATTTCTCGGCGACCTAGGGACTTGAAGTTAAGCTTGTGACAGTATGGTTTGCTGAAAACAAAATTCGGCACGCTGCGTTCCCTTAATTTATCTCCAATCGGCTATCGAATTCACATTTTCGAAAAAGTTCACCATAATACGTGACAGCGAAATTCGGAAGAAAAAAGAAAATTCGACTATACCAAAAAATTCACTATAAACATTGACAAAAGTTTCGCCATAAAATTCTTATTTCACTCGCAATTTGATTTGGTTTCTAGCTTTCTCCCTCGACTTGGATCCATAAACATCATCAAGAACAACAGCGTCATTACTATCTTTGCCACCATATCGTCTCGTACTTTTTCCCACTACTTTTTTAAAATGTATATGAATAATAATAATAAATAATGAAAAGCTCCACTACATCACTAGTGACACTAGCAAATCACTTGTCACACAAACGTTCATATCACATCATTCTTCATCATTATTGCTTACAAACGACATTAATAGAATTCGCATTTTAATTACAATAGTTTTCGAATTTTTATGCCTTTCATGAACACGAAATGGTATTATAACTTTGGTCCGATGTTTGTAAGTATACCGAAATGATCTGGGCGATGCCCGTCTTTCTGTTTGTACGCAAATAAGTCCCTCAGTTTTTGAGATATCTTGATGAAATTTGGTAGGGTGCCTCCATTTTGGATGAGGATTATCAATTGTCGGAATCAGTACAATACAACGCATGGCTCCCATACAATCGATAGTTTCGAAAAATGGGTTTTGGGCTATAAATTTTCCAATTAAAAAGCTAGGAACGTAAAATTTTGCATTTTTGTTTACTTATTATATGTGTAATGTGCGTAGTTAAAATAACCCAGATCGGACAAACATAACATATAGCTCCCATACAATCGATAGTTTCGATAAATGGGTTTTGGGCTATGTATCTTTAAATGATCAGTTTTGCAGAGTTTGTACTAATTGTGAGTAAGGATCGGACACTTAAAACCGTGATGCGTATCCATGAAGGTATAAAGTCTTTGGCACAGTCGAAGTCAGCCCTTTCCTTACTTGTTTAATTTGTGTTCACAATGTGCGAATTATTGGATTTTCCTCAGCCAATGCATTAAGCAGATTTAGCTAGAGGCTTTTGCGCCATTATTAGCAAAGCAGCATACATATGTATCTATGTAAATATGTATAGAAGTTATTAGCAAGCAATAGTTGTTGGTTTGTCATGAGTGACAGTTGACTGTCATTAACGGAAATACATATAAACCTGCATACATTTGTACTACCGGTGCTCACTAGCTGATGCTAGTTGCTCGCGATAACACAAAAAGGTATGGACGATCACACGATTAACGATTGGCGGGGTCACATATCAGGGTTGTAAAAGAATGCACTCATATGCGAATGCAATCAGTTGAAGGCGAATTCAATCACTCCAATTTCGAATGCACTCATTGACTAACTTTTTGACTAAAGAATGAAAAATTTAAGTCTGAAGTCTTTTTGAAGTCACGACTTTGAAGTCATTTAGAGAAGTCACTTACTGAATTCATTTTTTGAGTGAAGTCACTAAATATTTGGAACAAAATTTATACAAACCATTGATGCCAGATCGTGGGAAATTACCCTTTTTGAGGGTATTTCACTACAAAAAGGAAAAAAAGGACATTTTTAAGTCTGTCATATAAAAAAAGGGATATTTTGGTTGCAGAACTGCCTACGTATAAATGTAGTAGTCATGCTGAACGTAAAATCACAAATCGACTGCTGAGTGGAAGATCCTATTTCAAAATATTTTTCGGAATTTTCTATAATAACACTATGGGTCATATTAATAAAAAAAGTGTTTGCGTTTTTTCTGAAATTTTGACAAATTTGACATCAATTTGTATAAAGAAACTTTCAAAATTTGAGAAAAGGTTTTGAAAAAGCAATTGCCATCTCAGAATTTCTTTCAATAAAGCCCTATTTCAAAATTTGATTGAAAAACGCCCTATCTCAGCTGAAAATGTATTGAATTTCCAATGAGATAGGGCGTTTTTTAAACTCGTTCTGAGATAGGCGTTCTTGAAGCGAATTTTGAAATAGGGCGTGTTTGAAAAAACATCTGAAATAGAGCGTTCTTCAAACAAATTCCAAGATAAGGCGTTTTTGACTATTATTTTGAAACAAGCTGATCTTCCACTCAGCAGTCGAAATACGATACCCCTAATAAAAAGTTATTTAAATTCAGTGGGAATTTCATGGGATTTTTTATTTAATATGTGGGAAACTGAGGGAATTTTTCCCCATTTTTGTGGGAAATTTAGCGGAGATTATCTGACATCACTGATACAAACTACTTATAATGATCCATAATAACAACTTTATTATAAAACCATATGCATTATTAACAAAATATAAACAAAGGAAACTTATAGTGAGTTATTAACTTTTAAAAGCAACAGCTTTTCGAATGAGTCATCTGATAGACGTCCTCGACGTGGTGCATTAAGCAAGGAGGCAAACGAAAATAGTCTTTCTACGGGGGCTGAGGTAGGCAGAGGTGCGTTGTACTTAATAGTAGGAAAACGGTGTAAGATGGTTGTATTCGGAGACTTAGCAACCATATAGGCTATAAACTCGCCTTCCATAGACGATTGCGATACTTCAAGTTGTTGTGAAAACTCATTGTTTGATTAAAAATAGTTTGCGATCATGTCTCGTATGCCACAGGTAAATTGACTTCAAATGACTCCATATGACTCCAGTTGACTTCAATTGACTTCAGTAAGACTTTTTATTCAATGAATGCAATACATAAATAACCAAAAAACTAATGAGTAAAGAATTCGAAGTCACAAAATGAAGTCTGAATGGTGATTTCATGTTTGAAGTCCCAGTCAAAGAATTCAAAAAATGGCTGCAAACATTTTACGATAAATCAAGTGAATAGTTATTCACAAAAGAATGCATTATTTACATCTCTGTCACATATGCAATGACAGTAGACAATTTCGTATTTATCGAAGAAAAAATTGCAATGACAATAATAAAAAAAGTAGTTTATGAGAGGACAACAAAATCTACATATGGATAGAAAATCCAGATGGACCGGCCGTAACTAAATTTAAATCACACGCTAGAAACTTTCCAAGCATGGTTATGGACTAAAAAGCATTTCGAGGTGAATAGACATTTCCGGGCAAAGCAACGTCAAACATATGAGAAACATTAACCAAACAAGCATTCGAAACAATAGAAAACGCTCAAGCAAAAGGTTTTTCGGTCCAAGAACATCGTACACTAGAATTCAATACATTTTCAGCTGCAATGCAAAGTTTTCGAATAGGAAAGCGAGACAAGGTGGTCTTACACTTAGCTAGTTAACGTCACTGCTTTATTACATCGGTGCACTCCATAGGTCGTCTTGAAAGATTGAGCAACTCCTTGGTAAACCAACCCAATCCAGACTCGGTTAGAAATTATTTTTAATGAAAAAAATTTTGAATTGAAATGATATTACATATTTTAGAGTAGAAAATCTAAAATACAGCCTCGGTAACAGCAAATTGAGGTATAACAAAAAATATATATTTGAAATTAGATAAAAAAAACGCCATGAATTTTTAAAATGCTTTCCTACCGCATTTTTCTCCATATAACGTACGAACAATCTTTATTTTTATACAAAAGAACGAAAGATGACTTGACAAAAATTTTCTCAACATTTCACACGATTTTTCTAATGTAAAATTTATGCTGTTTTATTCTAGAATTTGACTATTTTTTTGGGAAATTTTCAAAACTATAAAAGTATTCGGTAGAACAGATACTGACTTTAATGCTTTTTTGAAAATTAATACGCGAAAAAATGGGAATGTATTATAATACATATAATTATAAAAAATATAATAATTACTAACCCTTTATGAATGAACGGTGCAATACTACACACATTTTTCTTGTTAAATTTGAAAATAAACAGTTGTATTCAATGGCTGGAGCCAGGTAATTATTGGATGGGACTCAACATCTTGAATAGCACCTCGGTTTTATGATAATATTTTGAATAGTCTCAATTAATCTTGTATGTAGTCGTGGCTTGGTGGGAATCGCTGGGCAATTTTTGGATTCTTGATGCTATGGAAGGGAACAATGCATGCCTCGATTTAGCAGATTATTGAAACGATAGGAATATGAACTCTGAACATATACTCAATATATTTCTAATATAATAGTTCTATTTCTCAGCTCATTATAAAGCTACAGTACGACCGCGTGTTAGTCTGTCTAAGATTTTCATCCTTGCCTTTTTGAAAACTTAGACTACCGACTTTCAACGTCTTTGAAATTCCGCGGAATACTCTGGTCATTACCGCACAATTTGTTAAGCTTTAAACTATACTATAAATTTAAGTTTGGCATGAAAATTTGTACACATAATCTGGGTTATCACAAGTTTCGAGGAGACATCTGACAAATTCGTCATATAAGCACATTTAAAACTTTTTTTTTTGCTTAACTGATCTGGTGTGGTGGTGTGAACTTTTTAAGATGCCACAAAGTTGAAAAACAGATTAATATGATCCTTAAATTATAATTCTATGAGGGAAATATGGAACATGATGATTGAAATGATAGCTTACAACCGATTAACACTTGTAAATTTGGAGTGTGATATAGTTATATATCAAGGATTAAAACTGGATCAGTTGATGAGAAACAGTTTAAAAGCTCAAATTTTTTTAAAATAAGGTTTTTTTTAAATTTAAATAGGATAAACCGAACCACATTTCTAAAATTTAATTCATACAGGCAGGTTCTGCAATTCACTATCGAGTTGGAGTGATACTGAGATCAAATATTTGAGAACAATTAAAAAATTTAAACCAAAGTAAAACAAATGTACGCCTTTCGAGAAAGGCGGAAATACTTTTCCAATCCTTTTTTGACATTTATTAAACTTTTCAACCAGTTAAAAGTTAGTGTACTTTTTTTTGCTAACTCTTTTGAGAAAATTCGTTTAGTAGACGGAAAAACCCAATGAAACCCAAATTCCACTTTCAAAATTTATTAAAATATTTATTGAGTTAGCTTTCCATAATTTTTTTAAGATTTAGCAAAATTCTCTTTTTTGTAAGTTTTAGCTTTCTGAACATTGAACACATTATTTTCTGTCATAACAAAGTGATGAAATCTCCCCTCCTTCTAGCAGTATGAAAAATTTGTTTTCAGTAAAAAGTTGACTTAGCAGCTCGTACTGCCGAAACTCTTTCCTAACTTTCGCACAAGTTTTAAATTTTTTTCAATTATGTATTAGAATTCTGTATTTAAATATCTAGGTATGGGAAATAGTAAATGTTATGTTTAGCCTTCCTTTATGAAATAGTTGTGCTTTTTTGATAACTTTCATTTTCAGACATCTTCCTTAAAAATACCCCACAGTGCGGCGCTTACCTACATTACATGCCGTACATACATACATATGAAGATTTGTTTAGTCGCGAAACTTTGCGTTGCTTGTCGCCATCTAATCGCTTTAGTGGTGGTGACATAATGCATAACGAACAACAATAAATAATCAAAGCGGTAAAGCTGAAGATATCAACTAAAGGTGGAAGAATAGAGCATATACCCTGTAGTGTATTTTACTAAGGGACAGGGAGACAAATTGTATTACAAAACTCTTTGTAATTTGAATTTAATTGGTATTAAGAAGTGTCCACTTTTGTTAAGCCTCTTGGCGTTAAGTTTGAAATTTCTCATGCTTAATATTATAAACTCTAAACGTCTCAAAAGTAAAAGGTTTTAACAATCCGCACTATTTGAAGAAATATAAAACTATTTAGGAAGTTCACTGGTGGTAAAGTTCTCGATTAAGGTATTGACGGCTGAGTGGAAGATGACACTATTTCGAAATATTTATCAAGAACGCCGTATCTCAGAATTTCTGTGAAGAACGCAACAGCTAAAATTTTTTTTCAATAACGCCCTATATCAAAATTTCTTTCAAGTACTTAGCATCTCAGAATGAGTTTCAAAAACACCCTATCTGAACGAAAATTCAATACACTTTTAGCTGAGTTAGCGCCTTTTTGAATCAAAATCTCGGATAGAGCGTTATTGAAAAAAATTCTGAGTTAGGAAATTTTTGAATCAAATTCTGTTATTTAAACAAACTTTTATATAGGGATATAGTCGCCGGTATGTTAGTGAAAACAAAGTTTTGTTATAATTTACGAAAAAACTGTGGGAAGACTATATTCCTAGAATGATTGATCTCTATATCAAGGAAATGCCATCCAAAGCATGTCTATATCAAATTAAAGTGGTCTAAATGTGTCCAGTTACAGTCTTTTTAGTGAGCTATGGGATTCTTATTCCTACTAGATAGGATTCTAAAGATGGCGAATTACTTCTGAGAGTCGGCATTTCAGTTTTGATTTGACGAATCACAGTCTTCGCTATTCAGGAGGGATACAAAACACTACTGTCTGCACATATTGCGCGTACTACGAACTTGCTGTTTTCTTGAAAGTTAAGGGGAGTGTCACCGACATGGGCAGTTCTTTGACCGGTACACTTAGCTGCTAAACTAGTTGCAGTTAAAGCGATTTGATTTTGGTCTAGAAATCTTCGGTTCGGGGACAGACACACGAAAACGGCGTATCAGCAATAATTTGATTCAATCGGGCCTCGCGACACTCACAAACCAGTACTACTAGGTATAATGTTCATGCAAGATTTGTATGTTAGCTAAATGTCAGTGATGTGTTGTTGCAACATGAACTTGCTTGCATGCCATAAATTCATATCTACATACGTACACACATATAAACAGGTAACATGTAAATTTATCAGTCAACCTCATCAAGCAATGCCCAAAGCATCTGAAATGGCAAATTTAGTACGTGAAAATTGAGTACATACCTTTTTAATAGCCAGGCTAGACAGAGTAAGAAAGCAAAGCTAAGCCAGGCGGATAATGAGATCGTTATATTTTTTAAGTTGAACGGAAATTTATGTCAGCGTTTATCTTATGTATCAAGCTATATATGTATATATTAGACTGGGCACAAAAAAATAAAAATTTATTTTTGTTTTTTAAATTATGTTGATATTATTTTTCAGAATGGCGGAAAAAGTTTTAAATATTTCAGACTTTAATATTACTTTTGACAGTTTAGATTATTTATAGCTAATCTCTTTTTTTTTAAACTAACAACGCATTGCAGTAAAAAAGTTTGCTGCACACAGTTTTGTGGAAAATTAAATTAATCACAGAAATGTTCTCAATGAAATTTTTCGGCGGATCTTGCCATATTAATGCAGCTTTAAACATTAGTTTGGTATTCACGTTTTTACTTTGGAAGTTTGAAACAAAAAGGAAGATATATACATTTCAGGCGGCCGCCGTGGTGTGGCGGTAGTGTTGCTGGCCTAATTCAGCGAAGGTCCACGGTTCGTGTCACAATGCGTTTAAAAAGTGTTTTCAAAACGGGGTCGAGAGTTTCGAGTGTGTCTCTGCCATGGAAGCCTTCTCAGCAAAAATGTATCTGCTTTGCAGATGTAGTTCGGAGTCGGCGAAAAACCGTAGGTCTCGCAAATTTGTAGGAAAAATTAAAAGCAGCAAAACTTGGTTGTTGTTGTTGGTAGAGAAGCTCTGTCTTAACCTACTCGAAGGTATATCTCGCAAAATATTTATTTATTTTTTTTTTTAATACATTTTCTTAAATAGAATTGAATGCCTAATCCACGTCCTCAGAACTTATAGAAGGATCGAGGCTCGGTATTAATAAAAAAAATTGCCCATATTTTATTGTTTTTTGGTTTTGCAAACTCCGACCGTCAATTTTAAGTCAGCTAACCAGAAACTTTCTTTTTATTTTTCTCCCAATAGTAAAACAAAATTGTGAAAAGTGGCTTTAACAAGGCCACTAAAAATTAATATTAAGGTTTGAAAAGTTTACAGCAGTTTTCGCCTTTCTAAAAAATAAGATCGCAATAGTAAAAAACAAAATTTTTCTTTGTTCTAGTCTAATGTTGCAAGTATTTATGGATCTGCAGCCGGTATCACACTAATTTTTCTACTTTTCGTCATAGATTGAATGCCAGTGTTGCCATTTGCTACTGTTGTTGCAATGCTGCTTTTGCAAACTACTTTTTGTCATGCTTGTTATATAATGCATAACGCACATACAAACAGGCATTTTAACGTGTTGTTTGATAATTAAAAATCATGTGAGAAAATTAAGTAATCAAAATGTGTGAAGGCTTTTCATGTATACACTTTAATGACGTTTTTTTATAAGAGAAATAGGTATATTTTACTACGCTTTTTTTTTATGAAAGCATTGCTAAACACATTTAATGTTCACATGCATTCATACATATTGATGTGGAAGTTTGTAAAGGATTCTAGCAAAAAAATTTATTTAAAATTTTATAGCTAGCAGATGCCTACTGGTGAATTTCCTGATCAAGAAAACAAAAAAAGCAGTTTTACTCCGGTAGTGACGATAGAAATGAAAACGTGTACAATTACGTGAGCATTTTTTTTATGGTCAGGGAATACTATTGTTTGAATCCTCCGGAAATATTTTACTGCGCATGTAAATAACTTTGAATATAGTGTTTCTTATTTCTTTTATAAACTTTGTAAGCTTATAAATAGAAACTGACTATTAAAAGTGCTATAACCCTTCTGATGAATATCATAAATTTATTATACAAAAATAAGCCCTGCTCGA
The DNA here is from genome assembly GCA_949987695.1 of Merzomyia westermanni. NCBI lineage: Eukaryota > Metazoa > Arthropoda > Insecta > Diptera > Tephritidae > Merzomyia > Merzomyia westermanni. Next base: position 43,072,022 of record OX465291.1, on the reverse strand, counting down.
GTCGTAAGTGGTCTAACTAACAATTTTTAACAAATGGCATACCATTTTTAATAAAATTATATCATATCAATCATATGATGGCCAAGCTCTCTCATATTATTCTCATATTCAAAAATCAAACAAGCACTATACAGTAGAAAGGGGTTTTTGAACAGTTGGCAACCCTTTTCATCTATATCATATACTCTAATACTTACCATCCTATTCCCGGCAAAGTCATTTCTAAAAAAACAATCATCTTAATCCAGCCGTTATTGAGTTACTCTTAAATGGTGTCCTACGCACCTTAAAAATTTATTTTTAAAAGCGACGGCAACCCATTCTATTAAAATTATTACTTATCTGCACGGTCAATCCTGTCAAATTTTAAAACCTATTCAGCACAAATGTATCGGTTACCGTAACAGTATGGCTAGTTCAACAGTTTTTTCTTTTTTGCAAACACCAACAATAATGCAACATACAGTTGTGTTGAATATTATAGTATTAAAATTAAATTGGATATCGTTCGACGAAATAAAAACAAGCTGTCATATTAATAATATTCATTTAAAATTTAGCAAATTTCGTAAAAGAAACCACATAAAATGAAATTTCAAATTTTACACGAAGTCCAAATTTTATTATATTTAGCGAGAATTTTTAGAAAACTTTTGAGTACGCAGTTTTAAAGCTCATTCAATTTCGTGCAAGTTAGAAGTACCTCAAAACTTTCCCTGGTTTTAGAATTTTTTTTGTGAAGGATGTTGGGTATTTTTTCCATACAAAATTAATTTTGCTTCAGAAGAAGTAATCACGCAACACCCTTGACGAAAAAAATTCAGAAAATTCAAAAAAATGTTCGAGTGAGTTCTAACTTGTACAGTATCTTATTAAAATTTATTGGTCTACAAAACTGCGTATTCAGAAATTTTCTAGAGGATCCGCAAAAAAAACTTTGAAGATTTTGATGGCAATTTTTTCAAGTTTTATTAATTTTCCTGAACTTTGTGTAAACTTTAGATTTTCTTTTTATGTTGTTTCTGTTATGAAATTCGCTATATTTTAAATAAAAATGATTAATATCACAGCTTCTTCGAACGATATCCATTTTAGAGTCACTACTTTTTTATTGAACACGGCTGTACGTAAAGAAGTTTTCATTTCAGAAATGCATAATTTATCTCAATTTTCATTCACAGAAAAAAATTCTGGCTACTCGTGACATAATAATTATATAGCATACCAAGTGATCGAGTTTAGCTCTTAATGCAATATTTTCTTTATACTACAAGATGGCGCAAAAGTAATCCTTTTATCAGAAAATGCTATAAATTTTGCGATTGGCCCCTAAAGTCAGTTCTGTTTTGACATTTGTGTAGTAAACACATGCGAAATACACGTTAATAAACAATGTTACGCTACACTGCTCCAGAACGCGGAATATTGCTGACTATTTATTTGACCAATAATCGGTCGGGGCCAAACGGTTACTGTGAATGGTGAGCGCTACAGAGCAATGATCAACGAGTTCTTTTTGCCGCAACTTGATGAATTGGGATTGGAAAACATGTGGTTCCAACAAGACGGTGCAACAGCACACACTGCACGTGCCACAACCGATATGCTGAACATCGGAAGCTTACTTTTGCGCCACCTTGTATTTAACTAAAATAGCATATATCATAAATTACTTAAATTTGAATGCAGGAAACACTTTACATTACCACCAACACTTTTAACTACTCAAAATTTTATGTTATAACTTGACACTTCCATTATCATTCAAAGCTGATTTTGAGTAAAGTGTCACTTTCATTGGCGGTAAATTTAATTTTTAATAGAACTCCATACCCATTACACTTTAGATTTACATTCTGTAAAGGTTGTTCTGAATAATCATTACTGGAGGCTTAAAAAGAACCGCCGCTATAAAGTTACAGTTCTAAGAACACCCTGCAAAGGGCCGCATTGCGAAAGCCAGCAACCAGCAGTGTAAGTGAGCGGGGAAAGAAAAAGAGACGCCTACCAAACGAAGTAAAAAGCATGCTTAAGAACAATTCTCTTCATTGCTAAAAGGCAGAAACAAAAAAACTATGATAAAGCGAGGATGTTGATATCGGCAAAATATGTTAGGACGAGTTCCTGCCTCCAGGTCGGGCCTTAAGTGTTGTCTGAGCGCAAATGTGAGCAAGCCGAAGTAAACGGCCAGGCTCTTTGCTTAATTGGAAATGAGTACTGTCACCAACAACAATGTCAGGCCAAAAATTCCACTGAGAGGCACTCTACCAACAAGTGCTAGTTTGGACTGAGTAGGCAGTTGATCATCTGATGACTGTAGAACTTTATTATGCAACTGTTCGAGTTAATGATGAATTCGGTTTGCAGTATGGTTTTTCGGTAATTGTTTCCTTTAGTAGACAACTGCTAAAACAAGTCCGAAATTATCGGGAAAGGTATCAAAAGACGCGTTTTGACCTCGGTAACAAGGAAACATTTTTCTTATGGGTTGACCAGATCATACTTAAATTCCAATCTTTAGTCATGCGCTTGTGCGATTATATCTTAAGTACGATTTGAACAGCACGGATACAAGACAAGATTATTTTTCAATTAATTAAAAAAATAGTCAAAAAATTAATGGTTTTTTACGAATTTAAAAAAAAAATTATTAAAAAAATTGTTTTAATTACTTTTGATAATTTTTTTTTTGTGTGATTTTTTATTATTTTTAATTTTTTTTCAGTATTGTTGTAGAAGCACATAAATATACACATCAACAATACAGCAAAAAATTTAAAAAAAAATCAAAACAACTTTTTTATTTATTATTTTTTATTTATTAAAATTTTTTTTATTTTTTCTAATCGTAATAAATTATTAATTGTCTTTTCTTGAATAACAATTAAAATAATCATTACCAATTAAAAAAGCTGTATAATTAATTGTTCCTAATTACTAATCAAATTTAACAGCTCTGACGGATACTAGCCTGTAACTTCCCAGTGCTTGATAATTTTTTAACGCATTGTACATTCTCACTTCGTCTCAGCCGTGTAATGAAAAATTGTTGCCATCATCTGAGATTGTTGTATCGGTTTTATCATATCCCTCTCTATTTAGCGATTAGGAAAAGTAATCCATCCATATCTTTCCTAGTGCAAAATGTCTATGATAAGGAAAGCTATTGTGTACAACAAGGCAGAGCAAATCAGCAAAAAGTACAAGAAGTTTCTGCTCCTCTCAGCATTCATCAATTAGTCGACTCATTTTATATTACTTGCTTTAGTTTCTATTTATATTTTCTATTTATATTACAAAATACCTACGCACACTAAATTTGTACAAAAAGTAATAACAAATCTGCTACAACGGTACTTATTTTATATAATTATATGTTTTGACGTAAGGAGCCAGTAAGCAAGCCGTCGAGTGCGTGTAAAAAACATATCGTGCAAAACAACAACAGTAAAAAACGCGTGTATCATCAATAAATATTTGACAATGACATATGATTATTTCTAATAATGGTAGCAGACGCTACCAAAAGTAGGTTGATGAGCTATTTGACCAAAGACTTTGAAGAATATAATAAAAATAAATATAAATCATAACTTTGCAAACAGTAAGCTGAATTAACTGTAAAAAGTCGAAACAAAGTTTTTAGACATGAAATTTGGGCAGAAAAAATTATTCGACTCGTCATGCATCATTTGAGTGTAATGAACTCTCACAACTCAGTTCAACGGTGTAGAATATCTCTCGGTATATTTATGGAATGGGAAGCAATTAGTTATTGGTTCATTTTTGGAATTTGCGCAGGTGAATATTTTTGACATACAAAAATACTTCTTATACCTTTTATGAGCATGAAATGGTATAATAACTTTGGGCTGATGTTTGTAAGTATTAAAAGAAGAATAAGAGATGCACCCATCATTAAATATACCGAACTTAGCAGGACTGCCTGTGTAAACACACATTAGTCTCACAGTTTTTGGCCGCCAGTTTTGCAATATATTATTCATTTGTCGGAACCAACAACATCTCACGCATATAACATAAAGCCCATCCTAATAACCTAGTGTTCCGATAAATGGTCTTTCGAGTATATATCTTTAAATTAACAAGGTAAGAACGTCAAATTTCGCAAAAATTGTATTTGTTGTATATGAGGATGGAGCAGTGAAAACTTCATGACTCGTATTCCTGAAAGATATAATGTGTGCCGCACAGCCGAAGAGAGCGCTCTCCTCACTTGTTAGACACGTAATTAGCGCATATCTCCCTGCATACCTCGACATTTCAAAAATAGTTGAAGCATTTAACTTAGCATTAAGATAGAAATTTAATTACAACATTGCATGTTATATATTTTATGAGTTTTTTGTTTTCGTATTTTGCTGAAATACCGTTATTTAGTTACCTACATAATAACATACTACCGGCCTGCACACGTACTTACTGACTGACATCTTTGTGAAAAATTTCTCCCAATAGGCAAATAAAAAAGGCCAGGTCGGTAGTAAAGTGTGTGACACGAAGAAAGAAGAAGAACAAAGACACAAGATTGATAGGATGAAGAGGCGAGTATTTTATTACATGCAAATTGAATTTTTGGCTCAAGTACCTATGCAGTACACCTGTGAGGGGGATAACAAAAGTTTGCCTCGTTGTTGCATACTAGAATAAATTTACAAAATTTGCAAAACTATTTGTATCAATTATCTAATAAATGGGAGAGGGATAAGTAGGGGGAAATGGTGAAATAACGTTCTCTTCCACATTAGAATGCAAAAGAGGGCATTAAAATGAAGCTGAAAGGAAGATGAGTGGAAGAGGTTATAAACAAAAGGGAATATGGGTGAAGAAAACTTGGAGGAGAGGAAGATGGGAAAGGGAAAGAGACAATTGGGAAAGCGAGAGTAATAGGAAAAGGAGAAGTAAGACTAATATTAATATTAATAGGAGGAATTGGAGAATGAGGGAAGATACTTACAGCCGGTTTCATGAACTTTTTTTCTTAAAGTTAAGTCAAATTTAAATTTAATTTTTATTTCTATTTAACTTTGCACTTAAATTTCACCATTCTTCAGTTTTGACAACTAAAAAATGTAACATCAGAGATGTTGCTACCAGAATAACAGCTGATTTTTGTAAACAAACGCATAAATTGTGTAAAAGTCAAAAATGGAAAACGCAACTCGTACAAAAAATTTTACGTCTCATGAAATTAATATTTTGCTTGACTTGGTAAGGCAAAATGCAGATGTTTTGGAGTGTAAAGTCACTGGGAAAGTGCGGCCCGATCAAAAAGATAAAGCTTGGGAAAATTTATGGGAAAGTTTTAACTCAACGTGCTCTGGAATACCTCGGTCAGCAAAGACTTTGCGAACCAAGTATTCAAACCTAAAAACAGATATGAAAAAACGATCTGCCGAGCACAAAAAGTATTGTTATGGAACGGGTGGAGGGCCACCTAGGAAGCAACCTGTTTCCGAAATTGATAAATTACTAAGTGGAATTCTTTCGGAGAGGCAAGTCCAGGGGATGAATCCGAATTACGATAACGACAGCAAAATAAAGAAGATTTGGATCAATCAGGCTGTTGGCATTATAAAATACTAACTATTACCATTAATATGTTATTCATTATTTTTATATGCATGCATGATTTCTCTGTGAAAGATTTTCAACAATTTTGAGTGATGATCAATATGAAGACATTTCAAGTAAGCAAGCAATGGATAGCCTAATGACGGGAGAAAGGAATGGTATATAAGATTTTGTATATTCTTGTAAATGTAATTTTGAAACGCTTTCCGTAATTTGTGCTATCAGATTGTGGTGCCATTGATATAGACTTAAACGAACAAGCAACTAGCAAAAATCTCGGTACTTCAAGTCCAACTGAAAAAAATGGTACACAATTGTAACTTCATGACTTACAAATTTTTAACCAACTGTTCGCAGGTTTTGAGCCTTGGGAAAACTATACATCAGCGCAATTAAAAACCCAAAAAAACAAAAAGCTGTGCGTTGAAAATGTAAACAGAAAACAAACTTCCTGGGCTAAGCTAGCAGAAATAAAGACCAAATGGTCGGAGAAGAAACTTAAGGAGGAATTAGATTTAGCTAAAATTGAGCACACACTACGTATCAAGCAAATGAAGGAAAGCCATGAATTAAAACAACAGTTTGCTATTGAGAAGCATTCCCTTGAAATGCAAATATTAGAGGAGCAACTGAAAATAACGCAAAATACCTCAATTTAGTTGAGTAGGTTCAAAACCTTAGGGGATCTCTTCCTACTTGCCAGATGTTTATTAAAAACAATTCATGAATTACAAAATAAGTGAATAATATATTTTTGTGTTTAGCTAACTGAAGTAGTGGTTGTTGTTGTTGATCTGTAGCACCAAAAACTTGTGAAGACATGAAAGTAAAAATTGCAGTAAATCCCTACTGTGTTCATTCCGACGCCATCATTGAGTATCGCTCAATTTACCCCGCTATGTTGTTGTTGTAACATTACTGTCGAAGTCCATTCTGTGAATCTTTATCGAGGTCCTGGCGGTTTCAACCAGGCAGGACCAAAGTGACTATGTGCACATGACACATTGGTTGTTGTTGTTGTTGTTGTGGCAGTGCTTCGCCCCATCCAATAGGTGCGACCAATCACAAATTGTCATCAATGTCCTCTAACGGGAGTCCAAGGAAACTTGGTGTTTCAACAGGGGTGGACCAAGATCAAGATTTTGGGGTGTAAGGCATTCCGTAGCGTAATGCCATTGGCGTGGATGTTCAAAATAGTCCACATTTGGGACGCCCATGTTAGAAATGACACATTGGTACTATTGTACAGCAGATTCAACTGATATAAGTGCGTTGCTCGAGGGGGAAATCGCATAATATTCGGCGACTTCAATGCGCACCACGAGCTCTGGAATTCTAACATCTCTTCAGATGCCAGGATCCGGGAGCTCGCAGAACTTATAGACGGTACTATGTTCAGCACTGTGGATGGAGACGCCCCCACCATAGTTGGGAATCGCAGCAGCTCGTCTGACATCTCAATAATCATCGCTAGCCTCATAAATCGCGAGTCGGCAGCCAATGACAACTCTCTTGTAGATTATCATCCCCCCTTCCAAAAAAACCTTCTTGTCATCCCCTCCCCCATACCCTCTTTCTAACTTTCACGCAAATTGGAAGAGGTACATCGCGTTTATTTATATTTTACATATGTAGATAAGTAATAAAAATTACAAGTTTTCGAAATAGTTTTGTATTATATCTTTTCTATATAAATTGTCATTTCGGCCTGAAGCTGAGATTGTAGGCACTTCAGCGATTCTATCGATGACATCATTTATTTCACTTGAGTTTGCCGGAGCAACATTATCCTTGTTTAAGTTGCAAATGTTATGCAAAACTGCAGTAGCGACTATAATCCCCTCCACTTCCTTTAGTCGCATACGTATACCCAACGCCAAGACAGGAAATCGCCGTTTCCATACTCCATATTGGCGTTATACACAATTGCGAGTTCTGATTTGTGATTCATTGAATAATGCCTCAGCCGGAGTTTGTACTTTTAACAAAGGTGTCATTATCCACCTATTGCATGGGTAGCCACTATCGGCAACGACTAGTGCATTTCCGAACTCCCCTGCTTCAAATCGGCTAAATACTCGTATACGTGAATTTTTTAGTATTAATGCATCATGTGAGGACCCCGGCGGCCGCCGTGGTGTGAAGGTAGTGTTGCCGGCCTACCACACCGAAGGTCCATGGTTCGAGCCCTGGTACAGGTAACATCAAAAGTGATTTGAAAAAAAAACAAAAAAAAGTTTTTCAAAACGGGGTCGCCCCTCGGCAGTGGTTTGGCAAACTCTCCGAGTGTATTTCTGCCATGACAGGCTTCTCAGCAAAACTTTGTCTCCTTTGTAGATGCCGTTCGGAGTCGGCAAAAAACTGTAGGTCCCACCAATTTGTAGGGAAAATTCAAATCGGCACACCACAAATTGGAAGAGAAGCTTGGCGCAAAAATCTCTTAGGAGGTTTATGATGATATACCTGTTGTATATCGCGCCATAGAGAGAGAGAGAGGACCCCGGCCAGCGGGCTACGATGTCCATTATATTCAGTGCACTGTCACAAAGTGTTTGCACATTAATCGAAAAGTAGCCGCATCGTTCCCACCTAATGAGTCATACATTTAAGATTATCATGATTGGAGTTTATATAATATTTATACTGACCTGGAGATTCTATTCTCACATGAGCGCTGTCTATGGCAGCTAGCACGCGCGGAAATTTTGCAGTCTTATAAAATTGTTTCTGGATTTCTCTTTGGCTTTCCACTTCCGAAGGAAAAAATACAAATCGTTCTCTTAACAATGGAATATTGTGGCAAACTTTCTTTATTGCGCGACAGGAAGAACTTTTTGATACGCCGCATATATCGCCACCAGTCCTTTGCATGCAGCCAGTTGCAAAAAAAAGCAAAGTTAATAAAAGCATAACGTCTGGAGACATTGCGCCATTTCTGTTATATTCACAAAAACATTAAAAAATTTTTGATATGAAATATATGTACATGTTTACTAACTTTTTAGTTTTGTGCTGAATTTTGTCCCTAATCATTTCGAGGACCATCCAATCTGATTCTTTTGTCAAACGAAATCTACATCGAAAGTCAACCTCATCATAGCACATAAAACAATTTCGCCGTGCTCTCATTATACGAGGTCGTTTATTTATAAATATGTTTGATAAAATCTCTCATAAATAAATATTTCTTGTTGCTTTTAAATCAGCTGATCGAAAACGTCAACATTGCCACATGCAATCATACTTAAATAAAACTTAAGTGAGCGAAGGTGGCCACTTAAATGAAAATTATTTAAATGGTGAAACTGAAAAAATTTATTATTAACTTAAGTTGGCTTCGTGAAACCGGCTGTTAGAGATACAGAGAGATGTGAAAAATGTAAAAGTAACAGGAATAAGAGTAGGAAGAGGAATAAGATAAAGAAAGTAATGGGAATAGAAAAAGGAAAGAAGGCAGATGAAGAGGCAGATTAACAGGGAAGCTAGTGATAGTATAAGATAGGAGTAGGATAGGAATAATAGTGTTAAGAGGAATAGGAGCAGGAACAGAAATAAGAAACGGTACATGAAGAGGCAGAGTAATCGGAAAATGATATAAGAAAGGAGTTATGGAAGTGGTAAAATAGGAAAAATGCGAAGAAGAGAGAAATGCACATGTATAGAAACAAATAGATGAGAAAAATCAGTAGTAATAGCGGTAAGATAGGAAGAGAAATAAGAGAATAGGTATGCATGACAAAAAGCAGATAAAGAGACAGAGGAATACAAAAATAAAGGAGAGAATATAAAAGAAAGGAGAAGGGGGGTTAAGAAGACAACTGAGAAGGACGAAGAAAAGCAAAGTCGAGAAGCAGAAAAATTAGTAAAAGCAAAAACAATAGGAGTAACAGAGGAATAGATATGCGAATGGGGTTTGGAATAAGAACAGGAGGGGAATATAAATAGGCACAAGAATGAGGATAGAAATACGTATAAAAATAAGAATAGTAATAGAAAAAGGAGAGAAAAGATAAACAGACTGTAAGAGATGAAAAGTGAGAAAACTAGAAAAGGTGACAGCCGTCTTGGGGACTAGAATACAGCAGTGGTAAGATGTGCCGATCATAAGCTCCGACTCAAATCAAACACACTAAAGTTCTTCGGGGTCAAACAGATGGTTCTCTCGCAAGTCGAGCTAGTACCAGAAGGTGCAAGGACCGGAGCGTACCATGTACGTATTAGCCAGAAAAATATCCATGGCTGTAACACTCACTTTGGACAACTAAGCGAACTTTTTTCAGTGCCGTCGCACATATGACACAGCGTGAAGAAGTGCAAAGTGCATAAATTCAATTTAAATAAGCCATAACTTACATATACGTACCTACATACAAAAAGGGACGCACCTGACGCTAGAAATGCATACACTCATATCTCTTTTTGAGATAAAACATATGCTTTTAAAGGAGTTGAAGAAACATTTCGGGTACTGCTAGACAAAATTATATAGGACGATGCCGTGGCACAAGAAGAGTCTTCCTGAAACATTTTTGTTTCAGTAGTTTGCACTCTCAGCTGCGCAAATTCATCCTTTTGCATTTCTACTACCGTGAAACTAAGTATATAGTCCCAAAACCGGTGAATATATTGGGAAAACTTCAACCTTCGGAAGAGAAATTAAGAAATTTGGGGATCTGTATTGAGGATACTAACTTCCCTAGAATCTTTATATTGGAAACTTGGAACAAAGTTGAAGACCAAAGGCTATTGCACTGGACAAAATTCCGTTTGGTGGCGCACGGTTCTAAAAATTTGGAAAATAGTTGTGGAATTAGGGAACCATCGAACCATGTTATTCTTGCAGCACGAATCCAACATGATTTATTTTGAGCTGGAACGACGACACGACTTTTGCTGTTCGTTGCTTGCTGCTTGCTGAAGTTGCGAAGCTATTTAAGCAATACAACAATAGATAACACAAGTGCAAGCAGCAGCTCCAGTAATATAGTCAAAGGCAAGAATTACAACTAAACTCCATTCTATATAATATTTACAGTGGCAAGCGCTTGTGAGTTATAAACAGTACTAAAAAATATTTAAAAATTATGAATAACAGTTAAAAAGGTTAAATACTTGTATGATAAAGCTTGCGTCAGCAACTAACGCACTTACAAAGAGAAAAGTTAATGTTTGGCGGCTTTGCAATGCTCGGAGGCCAATATAAATATTTTACTATAGCTATAATTCCTAGATATGCATGGTTTCAGAGATATCTGGTTAAAAATGGGTATGCGGGCACTATTTTACAATATATAAAATATTTTTAGAAACCCATATAGATTGTTTCGATAAACGGGTTTTGGGCTATAGCTCCTGCAATTAAATAGCTGGGAAAGTAAAATTTGGCACTTGTTAAACACTTAGTATGTATGTAATATGAATAGGGAAAATCATTAAGATTTGAGCAATATTACAGTGAATGTTTTCGAGCACGGGATGGTACGTACTCAATAACACTTCCACCACTAAGTCACACAACAGAAATTGCGGTGATTGCCAGTGTGACCAGGTCTTAGAAAAAAAGAGGCTAAATCGGCAAAAAAAAAGGTTAGAAAAGGCTAAAGTTAAGAAAAGGTCAGGAATTTTTTTACGAAATCCATTTCAAATTTTTTATTTCATTTAAACTATTTCTATATAAGGCTGTAGACATAATTTTACGGAGGAATTTTTTCAAAGAAACACCTACTATGGAAAAACACTACAAACTAATTAATTCTATAATATTTTCTTCGCCTGATGAATCAGAAGAGCTTGAGTCTGCGTACAAAGTTTGGGTATTTATCATAGAGATGAGATCACGGTAATTTCAAAATTAGTGCAACGTTTGGATAAGCGTTTTAACGAACATCTAATATTAAGCAGCGAGTTAAGCATTTTAATTTTTAATCTGTTCTTTAACTTAGTTTTTAAAATGTTCATGGCACTAAAAATTCTTTCAACCTCCGCATTACTGAAAGGTAATACCATAAAGCTAAATATGAATTCGACCAGTTCTAAAAAAGTGGGTACGTTAAATGAATTTTTATGTTCTCGGATTTCCGCCCAAAATTCTATGGCAGAGGTCACACTTGTCCACTGTACGGTTATTAGCTTTCGTCACTGCAGCTCAGTCAATGCTACTTGAAAAAAGCCATGAAGCTAAAACCAAAATTATGAGGATAAATGACAAAAAAAAGGCTGAATCTATCCTCGAAAAGGCTAACCTGGTTACACTGGTGACTACACTCATGCATGTTAGCAGGGGAAAGAGAAATATCACGAGTGTTTACGAATACGAGCAAAGAGGAAACGCTGATAAAAACCCAGTGTTCTAGAACAAGAGTAATCTGGAAATATAGAGAGACTTCGAGGTGTTGAAACTGGCGCTTGGCCGCAGAGGTTAAGAATGAGAAAGTGAAAATCTTGATTCGAATTCGTGAGAGTTATAAAGCCTAAGAGCCCTCCTTAATGTTTTCCTATTCATTTTCTATATGAATTCTCATTCTCATAAGTGATGTATTACTTTTAGAAAATACACTCAAGATGCAGTATACAATTTGGGCCCCATAGAAAACCATACATATATTTCTTACAAAATCCATATAAGGTGAAATGCGCTTCTGGTTACATGCTCTGCAACAATATATCGCAGTAAACGTGAGCCACAATTTCGAAGCCGATAAATTTCGAAACATTTCAAACAACGGTTTCCTTCAATTATTTAGACTTTAAATATTTGCTCTTGTTTTTTTTGAATTTGTGTAGAACCATTGAAAGATGTGCTCTTTAAGACCGATTACTTCACTTCGGAGCCTTGAAACCCCCTTGATTTTAGATAGAAAATAAATAAGGGTTCTCAAGATTCTACCTTTATTGAGGTAGTACAATAAGATGAGGGATCTTATTTTCTGTCAAATAAAAATTTTCTGTAATAGTAGGATGCCTTGGAGCTTGTTTCCAGGCCTAATGAATAACGCTTACTCACTTTTACCATACTTGTTTTTTCGGTGAAACACGGTTGAAGCTTGTAGACTTTTCTGAGGTCATGAAGCTCATACGTTTAAGCTGGTTGTGGATCGTTTCATGTACAAAGATATTCACAAAAACTTCATCCTATTTCTTGAAGGGGAAGGAATGCCATTAAGGTAAATCCATCCAGACGGCACTTTGCCGAAACGTATAGCGATTTGCTTAAAAAAATAGATTAGTGCTAATAATGTTGACGTATTGTCGCACCTCGTGCTGTCAACCGAACAGACAATCTGTAGAAAATGATGGATCCTGAAAATCAGGAGAAAAATTGCAGCAACAAGGACAAGTTGAACAGACTTAGAAAAATACTTCCTAAGATGTTCTACTTAAATAATATACTCAATGCCAACACGATGTACCATTAAGATCCACGGATATGCCACGAAATAACAAAAAAACAAAGGATTTGTCCCATATATTTTTGATGGTGCTTTCGTTTTTTTAGTACATCGAATTCTTTGTACACATTTTTTTTGGATGAGCTGGTAAACTACTTTTGTTTATTCAAATCTATAATACCTGATATGTATTCTTCCTGAATAGAAAGGACTAAATATTATAGAACTTGTATTTACGATTTCTTTGAGTAAAATGTTTTAAAGGGAGTTTCGATGCTTAAGTTTTGTCGCATACTGTATGTGAAAACAACAAAAGTTATCTTCGCAACTTTTAATCAAAGTATTAATGTTTGCTAGAGCCCACTTTAGTATAGGTGGCTATAATCCCCGTGTCGCCCATGGCAATACTTGGTAACGCACCAACTGTATTTCTGCCATGAAAGGTCCTCACTAAATATCTATCAAATAGAAAGTATCACACCCATGCAGAAACAGAAGCATAGCCTTAATTTCCTCTCAGCTACTGTAGTTATTATTATTATTATGTATAAAAAGCACTTATACATTTCTCCCAACAAATATTTCCAACAAAAATTTTGGCATGCAAATAACTTGCGTACACAGCTTCATTCCACGTCATGCAAGCCGATGTTGAGCTGATTGGCACCGCAGTGACTCGTAAATCTGTTTTATTGCCATTTCGTTTGCTTTGCATTGCTTTTTTGCATCTACTTAACCTTCCAGGTAACTCCCATTTTCTCACCCACTTTAGTTCACTGGCTTGTTGTGTTTGCTTATGTTGTTGTTTGTTTGCTTACTTTCATACTTAATGCCACATTCCGTTACATCCCACATGTTCAACATTTCAAGTCGCGTCTGCCTGACTTTAAGCACCATCTAATTTTATGTGGTATATGAAAATTACTGTCTTGCCATTTTTTTTTTGACGTCCGCCCATGCCTATGGTTTGTACTTTTGTGGCATTTTAGTTAAGTGAAAATTTTTCTTATTTTTTCCATGGCATAAAACAAATTTGTAATGCAAACGTTTGGCGAATGAGCGTGCGCACTAGGTAAAGGGCAAGCAAACTTAAAGTAGACTACGATTTCCCTAATGCATTAGTCAACCCACTGTACGGCCCACTAAAATATTATACCACGACTCGAATGCGTAAATTGTCAAGATTTAAGTTAGACAAAAATGTGCTTGATTATAGTGGTGGAAAAATTCACAGCTACATTTCTTGGAAACATAATGGATTTGAACGCCTACTTCGGTGAACTGGCAATTGCTTAGGTTGTAGCTTGCCATTTTTGTAAGTTATTATAGCTTTTGCGAGAAAGATGTTTGTGGTTTTGAAAAACATTTTAATTTCATTGTCAAGACTACTACAAGTAGGAATGCGTAAACGATTACTGATATGGACAAGAAAACGAAAAGGCATTCCGTTTACGGAAAATTATATTAAAACGGATGAGAATACTCCCTGCTAGGTCCTCAGTAACTAATGAGAATAATTTCTGGTTCAGAACTAGATCGAAATTACCAAATAAGAACTCGTTTGATGGTGGCTAGATTTTTGACTCTAGTTCATAACCCTTAACCATAACAAGACATTTTGTTTCAATTGAAAAAAAAGTAATCTTTTAATTCAAAATCTTAGAGTGAGAAGTGTTGAAGTTATAATTTCTGCCATCCGCAGATGGGCCTTTTTTCTTATCGCTATATTTTAGAGAATACAATTTTACGTAGTTATGTGCTTCCGTTTGTGTCCAAAAATGTACTCCCGAGCATAATAAAGCAAGGTTTCTGAAAACATTATAGAAATACTTAGATATTTTTAATATTTAATTTAAAATAAATAAATAATAAAATTTTAATTGTTTAAGTTTCATGTTGAAACCAGATCTGTTAAAAAATGATTATCAACCGTAAAGCATGTCGGTTCAACTGATTATTTTCTTGAGCAGATATTTCATGATTAATTACCATTATTTAAAATTTTTATTGTTGCTTTCCAACTGATCATAAAAAAACACAATAATTTTTCACGATTAATAAAAAAAAAATTTTTAAAAGTTTAAGTAATCATGGCTAATTAAAAGTAATGATTATTCTATATATTAAAGTAATGATTACTAGTGATTATTTTAGATTTTCTGCTTGCTTAAAAGATCAAGAAAATAAACAAAAGAAATCATTTGTAATCATCAAAAATTATTGTAATCAATCGACTGCTGCTTATGATTCTAAAATAACAGGTCTGGTTTGCACAATAAGTTAGTCTCCAAATGCGGATACGGGATTGGACTCTGAATTTTGAAAAAAAAAATAAATAAATAAATACCAGGCAAAGTGATCAGAATTTTGTGGTGACTTGGAGCTATTGAAAAACGGAGTCGGGGCGCACTAGTTTCAGAACAGCTTTTTAGAATATTGGTCTGGTTCGGAACCAACAAAATAGAAAATTTAATGTAGACGGGCTGCGCCATGTTAAATTCGATACTTGAGAGATTGCGAAAGTACTTCACCTTTTTCAAGTGTACTTTAGAAAGCATAAATTGTTGTTCAGAAATCGTAAAATGTATTTCCGAATTGTCAATTGTTCTTCAGAAACTGTAATTGCAGTGAACAGCACTTCAGAAGCGGTAAAATATTTTTCAGAATAAATAATTGTACTTCAGAAACTGTAAAATATACTTCAAATGTAAAAGTGTACTTCAGAATAATCAGTTTTATTTATTATTCTAAGGCACAACTTACGGTGTCTGTTTTACAACTGTTTATTCTGAAAATTATTTTACGGTGTCTGGAGTGCAATTAAGTATTCTTAAATACATTTTACTATTTCTGAAATACAATTAACTATCCCAAAATTAATTTAACAATTTTTGAAGTACATCTGACTATTCTGAAATAGTTTTCATGAGTTCTGGACATCTGGAAAAGGTGTAGTAGTGGTTTCAAATGCACTAGAAGGAAACCAGTTAGAACTAGAAATTTTCCCTATATATATATGACGAATGTAAATCAAATAAGAACCGAACAGTAATATAGAATACACATAGTTCGTCCTCGAACACTATTTCGAATATAAAAATTGATATGAATGAGACCAAGATTTCATAAACCTAGACAATCTAAGAAATTCGAGGGTTTTATCAAAAGGCCAAGGCTATGCATGTCAAAAAATGAGTTAGTAATAGTTTTTTTTTGCTATCCAACAAGGCGAAATATGCATGAAGTCCTCCTCCTATTTTGTTGGGTTCCAGCCAGACCTGTTAAATAATGATTACTAATCGTATGATTAATTATGTTTTTGGGAGTCCATTTAATGATTTATTACCAATTACTTAACATTTTTAATGATTATTTTCCAATTAATTAAAAAAATAATCTAAATATGATATGATTTTTTACGATTATTATTTTTTTTTGTTTAATTTTGATTATTTTTGATTTTTCTAAGTGTTTCTGTAAAAGCACATTAATATACACATCAACAATACTGAAAAAATCAAAAAAAAAAACAACATCCAAAAATATTCAACTAAGTTGTTTTGATTACTTTTGATAATTTTTTTTATTTTTTATTTTTTCTTTATTTTTGGTTAGATTTAGAAGCACATATGTAAAAATTCCCATCAACAACACTAAAAAAAAAGCATCAAAAATAATAAAAAAAAACCAATATTTGAATGTTTTTTTTTTTTTTGATTTTTCGAATCGCAATCAATTAATAATTGCCTTCACTTGAAAAACAATCAAAATAATCATAAACTATTAAAAAATCCTTCTAATTAATTTATTACTAATTACTAATCAAATTTAATAGGTCTCTCTCTCTATGGCGCGATATACAACAGGTATATCATCATAAACCTCCTAAGAGATTTTTGCGCCAAGCTTCTCTTCCAATTTGTGGTGTGCCGATTTGAATTTTCCCTACAAATTGGTGGGACCTACAGTTTTTTGCCGACTCCGAACGGCATCTACAAAGGAGACTAATTTTTTGCTGAGAAGCCTGTCATGGCAGAAATACACTCTGAGAGTTTGCCAAACCACTGCCGAGGGGCGACCCCGTTTTGAAAAACTTTTTTCAAATCACTTTTGATGTTACCTGTACCAGGGCTCGAACCATGGACCTTCGGTGTGGTAGGCCGGCAACACTACCTTCACACCACGGCGGTCTGGTTCCAGCAAAAATCAAAGACATTGAAATGTACAAATAAATCAGAACGAAAAACGGGATGTGATCAAAGCGAAATGAATCGCACTTGTCACCACTCGGAAACAGCTAGGAAGATATTCAATTCTCCACCTGTTTATCCAATGTCAGCAGAAAAGTCTTCCTCTGCTGCCATTCTTCTATAGGAAAAACTTGTGGCATCCCTACTAGGTAGGATTTCAGCAGAACTTATAAAGATATTATTGTGGTTCTATAGTCAAACTTAATACGTAACTTAATCCACTACTTCTCTCATATTTGCATTGTGTCACAGCTTCTAGGACAACTGACATATCAGCATATCACCACAGACTTATGAGTCTGAGGTAACACGAAAAATGCAAGAATATGTATTAGTAAATGCATCTAGATATTTTATTACATGCATCCAAACATACAAAGACTTTGTATAAATTTTTTTCATAAATATGCTTATGTTAAGAGATTTCCGGTGAATGAGATATTTTGCAGTTTCCAATGCGCATTTGTAGGGTTTTGCATAAATTCTAGTAGATTGTTGCAAAAATATGCAATGTATTATGTTGCAACAAGTTCTCCATCTCCATATTGGCAGTTGCCCACATCCATACATACGTACAGATATCTAGGTTTGTATGCATTTGAAATGCAAATGTAGATAGACAAACTAATATGCATTCCAGTGTTTTTAGCACTTTTAGGCAAATTCAATGCACAAAAATGCCGCTGAAATGTTGGAGGGGAAACGCAAAAAGCACTCACAGCCAAAGGTACAAATTTGCATATTTTATGTTTGCCGTGTAACTTTGTAAGGGAAGGTGTCTGCGTTGATGATGGTATGCTTAACAACTGAATATGAGTTGATGTGTTGTGGAAATGCATAAATACACTTATCTATGTGCATAACATATACATATTTTCATACATATAAATATATATGGTATGTGTTTATTTACTAAAAGACCAAAGGCGATAAAGTATATTTAAATTTGCATTCCCACACTTTCAAGCGTACAACTATACGCACATAGTCTATCAAATATACATATCTACAAATTGGCTACACTACCTATTAATTTGTATTTTACATACATACTTACTTATACATTCATACATACATACAGAGTGTTCAGTCAGCCGAAAGATTGCCTTACAGTTAGAGCGACAGCTGTTACCAACTGCTTGCAGCATCGAACACAATCAACAGCAACGAGCGTAACCTGGCTTTATTGAAAATACACTAACAACGCTACAGTAAATCGCTGCAATTGCTGTGGTGGCTATAATAACAATAACCATTAGCAGCAACAACAAAGGCGAAAAAATATTAAAATGATAGAGAAAGGCTTGTGCAGCAGCACAACCGAACGACGACAAATAGCCAAGTACTAAACGATAGCTTCTAGTAGTCCAATGAAGTGAAAAAGAAAAAAAAAACCAAAAGAAATCAAAATTTGTTATACCTGCCTGCGAGGTACAGTAGCTGGACTCTGTAACAGCAAGAAAAATTCAATTCCAATGAAAGAACCAGTAAAACTTCAGGCCATAACTCTCCTCTCTTGAGACAACACTGGCGAAGTTTTAGGGACTCTACTTCGGACTTCCGAATACTTTTAAGAGAAGATGCGACTGCCAGGCTGATTGATGAACTAGGAAATTCAAAAAATGACACCCCTGCACAGAAAATGCGATGGACGAGACAAGGCAAGAAAACAATCGAGGCTTATGAAATCTGTTACAAGCGAGGTCGTGGTGTTGGCTTTGTGTTAAGAACGTAGCTGCTTCCCTAAGTAATATATAAGACAAGGACTCCTTCTATAATATAACTGGAAGGACTTACGATCTCTTCACCACCATGGCAGCGTGCTTGGCAATCTGTAGAGTATGGTTCTAGCAGAGAAAAACACATGAAGTTCTCTAGCTGCCACGTCAAATCCAATTGATCTCGTTGTGATATGTGGGAAAGGTTTAGTGTGTCAGACGTAAGCATGTTACGAGGATCCAATATCGATTTTAACCATGCATAATCTTGGTGCAGCAAAGAATCTATGCACAGGTGAGTGGTCATGAAGCTGCACACGGGACATTCAGTTGATAACTTCTCCATTTTTTTCTTGCACATGCTCTCTTCCCAATAACGATGTAACCGACTGATGGTTATATATTTTCCTCTCATTACGTACCGTTGACCCTATAGGGTTTCAGATAATCCAGAAGAATATCTGGTGATATGCATAATTTTACAGATACTATGAAAAGAAGAAAGCTGCTTCCATGGCCAAGTAGGTACGCAACCCACGGTGGAAGTATAGGTATACTCTTAATGTAAAGATTAAAGAAGACATATTGCTGGACCGACACCCCTTAAGAGAAATTGAACAAGGTTGGTATGTCTAACTTAAGAGGATACTAAAATCCACATCGAGCTCGAGTCTGGTGTCAACGAAATCATTCGCAAGGAAGTCGCGCTATTACTAGAAGGTACTGGTATCGGACCGTACTTGACTCATGTCTGGAAAAGCACAGCCAATATCATATATAACCCTGTTTCATCGGTCAAGTCTCATTTTAGCTTGGCGAAGTTCTGTTACAACAACAACAACAAAGCAAGGCAGGAGTGTGGGGAACGTGGTGGCTGATTGGAAAAAATTCTAATTCGTCGGATAACGGAAGGTTTCAAAATCGATGTACATGGAATGGAGCGTACGCCCTACCCTCTAGCGTGTCCACAAGCAAGACGATCTTGCAATGGGAAGTAATTGAAGCTAGCGGATCTTGTCAGAACGGGTTCAGACTTGGTAAGTATTGTGGAGAAGACCCCTGAAAAGAAATTCCGACAGGACATCTCCAAGCAAGTGTAAGAAAAAGCAACCCGCTCTATTGATATTTCTTTGACTTGATACTGTAAGACAGTGGCGTAGCCAGGGTGGAAATTTGGGGGATTGATGTCCCCCTTCGTCAGTGAACTACTATTTTTATACTTTTGATTTAATAACACAATACCATTTTATGCTTCCAATTTATAATTTTATCATTTTATATGAAATTGTCGGTTAGTAGATTATGCGTTTGAATATAAAGCCTGTATACATATACTAGAATTTTCAGTCCTTTTACGAAATTCGCTAGTCTTTCAAGACGATAAAACCGATTTCGAGGTATACGTACACATTGGTTCTAGTAGTAATAAAATAACAGACCGAAATAATACCGTAATTTTAGAGGTCTGAAATTGCTAAAACTCTACTCCCTTATTTCGCACGTCTTTAAAAATCCCAATTCAGACGGTCTAAAAATATTAGTGTGTGCAAGCTAAAGGCGTAAAATTTATGAAATTTCAACATTTTCTCTATTGCTTTGTATTATAAAATTCTTAGGTCAACATTAAAAACAATTTTTTTTTTTTAAGTTAACGCAGTCTTTTTTTATTTTTGTTAACACAAAACTAAAAATCCCTTAAGCGCTTGTGACGAACATTACTTTGAAAAATTTTGTAGAACTTGTGAAAAAGGTGCAAGCGACGTGGATATTGAAATCAAAAAGGACCGATACAAATCTAGTCAGAATCTGCAAGCATGTGACCTAGATTTTTATTTCAAGACTACTGTTTTTTATCCATTCATGTATGGAAATAGACGGTCGATTCACTCAACATAAAACTATCTTCAGAGATTTCGCTTCAGTTTTCCAACAAACCACAGAGAAGAAAATGACAAAAATTTATTTAAGTTTGCCAAATTTTATGAAACACTTGTTCAAAACCAAAATATAGTGGCCGAAACCTTTTATAATAACTTTACTTCTCAGTCCGAAGTGTGCAAAAGCGATTTCTCGTTGGATTTCTAATCTGATATTAGTGTTGGTGTTAATGCTGGTTCGCTGGTAAAAAACTCGAAAGAGGTTAAAAACTTATCTACGTAACTCTACCGGACAAGTAATTAAAATATTGATATGTACATTATGCTTTACAATTGTTGAATATCCTATCTTATCCTATTTATCTTTTCTATTTATACAAGAAGATTAAAACTAGCTAGCTTTCTAAGAAATTTGTTGACTTGTACATAAATATATGTACGCGTAGATATAAAAACCTATAGTAAACTGAAGTATAGAACAACGAAGAAGTTATACATTATAAACTTTAACAAAAAAACTGGATTACAAACTAATTAATTAAAAAAATACAGTAACTTAGTTTTTTAAATTTTAATAAATCATGAATACCCCATGAAATAGCGAGTAGGCAAGAAATATATACATATTGTATGTCTCAAATTTCAGTTATCGATGAACATTTGTTTTTCATCTGCCCCCTCTTCCAAAAATCCGGGCTACGCCACTGCTGTAGGATATAACACGATCTTCAGAAGTATGAATTACAAGAGCTTTGCTGGCTTGGAGTGAATCATTCTGTGATTGTCAGCATAAGGAGCGAATAAATGTTGCAACAAAAGAAACAGCTACAGGTAAGTTGAACCTTAGGAAGGTTGAGAGAATGTGTTTTATATTGCAGTTATAGCGAAGGAAGAATAATGGAAAAAGAACGAAGATATGAAGTTGGACAGGTTTTTATATGCCACTAACTATTCTAAAACACTAATCTAGCACAACTGGGTATACTCAGAAAAGAAAATAAATGTAATCTACCACTCTTACTTATGCGGATGCAAAACTAAATACGCCCAATACTTAGCCAAGTACTAATACTAACGCTAGTTCGCGTACTTGATTTCACTAAATAGGCGACAGCTTCTAGTGGACCAAAAAAGGAATGCAAAAGCGAAATAACCAGAAAGCGTTAAACTCGTTTATGACCTTTTACATTTCTCTGCACATGCATACACACAAATATGTAACCCTTTTAACGTTTCAATAGCGGTTAACCATGGCAAAGTTGTGCGCGAAATTTTTATATGGCAACACTCGGCGCGCGTTTTCCTGTCGTACCATGCAGAGCGCCACAATCCGCCAAGCTATTGAACGCTGGTTTTTGTCGTTGAGTTGCTTATGTTATTTATATTTTTTATTTTGTTTTTTCACTTCTTGTTTTGACGTTTTTTTTCGTTGTCATTTTGCTTTTTGCATTTGTAATATATGCTAAAACCGCATAAAACTGCGGTTCAATGAAATATGGCCACCGGATCGGTTGCATTTCAATTTTTCCGCTTCAATCTTCTCATTTGTTGCTATAGCAATATTTTTATTTTAATGCTTTTTTTTATGCGCTACCGGCTGTGACACAGTACTTGTAATTGTATCAAAGTGTTTTGTGTAGCTTGGAAAAAATTTCATGTTGTGAGAAAGTAACTATAATCTTCGGTTTTTTTTTATGTTTGGTAAACAATGGTGGCTGGTAATACTTCCCCTTAAATGAAGAGGAAATATAAAAAAAAAAGCATAAGTACCAAGTACGCGTGGAGTTTGATGTGTAAACATGTGCATCCTGTACATAAATTTAATTTAATTAGACCTCGCTCAACCACAAACCTTTTTTTATTTTAGTTATTAGCTACTATTTTCTTGGCCTTTTTTCCTTTCCTTTCCTTTCGTTACCATTCCATTATTTTCCTTCCCGCTACCATAGTTCCTTTTAATTAATTTAATTTTATTTTTTATTTCATTTAATTTAATTTTATTTTATTATGTTTTATTTAATTTTATTTTATTTTATGATATTTTATGTTATTTTATTTTATTTTTTATTTTATTATATTTCATTTTATTTGATTTTATTTTATTTAAATTTATTCTGTTTTATTTTATTTTATTTTGTCTTATTTAATTTTATTTAACTTTTATTTTATTTAATTTTTGTTTATTTTATTTTAATCTTCTTTAAATGGTCATCTAACCGCCCGGGCGATTTTGACCGTCCAACATAGCTCGCCAATTATTCCTTCATTGCGCCAACTGGCGCAAATTGGAAACCCCGCGGGATCGCAAATCGGTCTGAACTTGGTCCTTGCATCGGAGTGGTGATCTCCTCTTCCTCTGCTTTCACCGGCGGGTACCTTCCGGGCTGGAGCATCTTTGCTCATTCACACAACGTGGCCTAGCCAGCAAGGGCAAGTGTCCACGCTTCAGCACCATATAGCAGGACGGGTGCGATGAGTGACTTATAGAGTGTTATTTTCGTTCGTTGAGAGAGGACTTTACTTCAATTGCCTACTCAATTCGAAGTAGAATTTCCTTGCAAGAGTAATTCTTCGTCAGATTTCTAGGCTAACATTATTGTTGGTTTTATGGCTGGTACCCAGGTAAACGAAGTCCTGTACTATTTCGAAATTATTGTGTCAACAGTGGCATGGTTGGCAAGACGTAAATTCGCTGACTCTTTCTTTGATGACATCATGTACTTCGTTTTGCCTTCGTTCACCACCAAACCCATTTTTATCGGTTATGATTTTATCCGCTATTTTATTTATTCTGTTTTATTTTATTTATTTTTTTTTCATTTTATTTTATTTATTTTTATTTTATTTTTTATTTAATTTAATCTGCTTTATTTTATTTTATTCATTTGGTTTTATTTTATTTTATTTTATTTTATTTTATTTTATTTTATTTTATTTTATTTATTTTTATTTTTATTTTTATTTTTATTTTTATTTTTATTTTATTTTTTATTTTATTTAATCTGCTTTATTTTATTTTATTTTATTTTATTCATTTTATCTGATATTAGTTTATTTGGTTTTATTTTATTTTATTTTATTTTACTTTGTTTTATATAATTTTTTTAAATTTTATTTAATGTTATACAAGTAAATTTTTTGCATTTCAATTCATAAGTTTAACCACTAAGATTACACAAACAAACCAAATCAATAAAAAATCAATCACGATAACCGAATAATGGCAATCAAAAAAGCACTTGCATAACCCCACACTCACATAAGCAGAGCACCACATACAAATCAGCATAGCAGTCAAACAAGAATTCTATACACAACGCACATACAAAAGCACGATTAAGCAGCGACGCTTAACTTTTCAGGACACCCCGTTTCGATCCCAAGGATGTCTACACATCAAAAAACTGTTCGTGTTGGAAAGTATAGTGTTTCAGAGAGAGAACTGCTATCTACTTAAGTGCATTTGTTGGACCGTTTACGAAAAAAATGCTGTAAATACGTCTAGCTCCGAATAGCCAGCTACTGCTTGAGGATAAGAAAGAAATGGACATCAGTTTTCTTCATATCAGGAAAATCACTTTGTCATAATGAGCCACTATGGGCTGGTATAATTTAGGGATCGCATGTATTAATATCATATTATTATAGTATCGCTATTATAGTATCGAGTTGGTTATGGAAAGCAGTTCCTTCAAGTTTTCTACACCCGTTCCAGCTATTCTTCATTGCACACAAAATATTAATAGTGAACTGTATATCAGAACATGTAAAATTAATTTCAAAATAGTCCACCCTATTCAGAGATTGTATATCAGGATAGTCACCCGCACTTTCGTAACTGTAAACTTTATTTCAGAAACCGTAATTGGTACTTCAGATCCCATAAAATCTATTTCAGAATTATCAACTATATACCAGACTCGGTCTCCATAATAAAATAAAAAAGTTGTATCTAGCATATTGCCCGAAATATAGCATATCGTCGGTAAGAGTTATTATCTTATTAGTGGTGTTTCAGACATGGTGAGTTTACCATCGATCAGATCTTCACGATACTCCATATTCAGGAGCAGACCCATGATAAATGACGGTGAGCAATACCAACAGATCTGGCAGAATTTGACGTCATCGCCATTTCAATCTCGAGTATCGAATGCAATTTAATTTTTGCGTGCTAGGTCATATCATGTATGTATTACGTTCGCCTTTGACACTCTAAATATAAAAAGCAACTTTTCATTAGACTTTGGTCACTGTACCACCGTTCAATAATATCTAACTCCATGCATACATAGTTGAACGCTGCACTAGATTACGTCCAGCTGTGACTGGAAAAACAGGATGGCGTTAGGAGTGACTCACTTAACATAAGAGTATAGAGCATATAAAACTATAAATATTTTTGTGCAAGTAGGTTTATATGCGCCAATAGCTTGTATACATATGTACACATATGCTTGGAGGTAAAATATATTGCAAAATCACATGCCGGCGCTAATTTCCTAATACCCCATCAATTAGCAGCTTGCGTTTTGGTAGGAATTGAGGATGACAATTTTTTGGATTTTTACAATCACGGGCTTTTCGGAATATGAGTTAGAATTTCGGGATTAATCGCAAAATGTGGAAATTCGCTATATTCGAACAGATTAGTTTGAATTCTAAATGGATTTCTAAAATGTTTTCTTTTTAATTTAAAACAAAAGTTATATAACATTACAAAACCAAATACTCTCCCACATGCCTTTTTAATTTTTTTGTTTAAATGTTTGAAGCTAATTTCTCGAATTTTTATTAGTGTTTTGTGCAACTTTTAATGGATCATCTTAAAAAACGGAATATTTATGACAAATATGTGTGTTTGCGAGATAAATTTAAAATTGAGATGATAAAATTCAATTTTGGGAAAGTTCAAAATCTGTGTTATCTAATTGTATGTTGCAGAAAATTTAAAAATTAAATAAAAAACTCGAATCTATATATATAAAAGGAAGTGACGTTAGTATCAACGCTCATAACTCAAGAACGCCTGCACCGATTTGGATGATTGACACTAATTTAGATTGTTCTCTGACCAGAATAGGAGAATACCCAATAAAATTTCCGAAAAATTCCAGAAAAAAAAAATGTATTTTCCTATACATTTTGTATGGTGCAAATTTATATCTGGGCAGGACAAAGTCTGCCGGTCCCTCTAGTATTTAATAAATGAAAGATTTCGATTGAGCAGGCCCACAGTTTCTTATTAGTTGGTAGAAATACTCATGCTATTGCAACAGCTATTTTCAAGAGGCAGTTTCAATGAAAAATCTTCTTTTTTTTCTTTCAGATTTCATAAAAATTTTGAGTAAAAAAATAATTTTTGCATAATCAATAAAGAAAATTAAAATTTTCAGAAATATTGCACATAAACAAAAAAAAAACCATTAAAAAAATCTCACATATCTAGTTTTTAGTAACTTATTTTTTATTTTTGGGAAAAAACTAGAAGCAGCACATCACAAATTGTAAGAGAAGCACGGCCGTTATATCTTCTAATGCATATAGCGCCAAATTACTATTATAAAGTATTCATGACTATAAATGAGCTCACGGCCAGGAATAATAATTTGTATGATAACTAATCACAGCGCTTATCGCAGCACTAATTAGCAACTTTCTTTTGATTCACATATTTTACTAACCCATTTTGGGTGAGGCTGGTTCACATATTTGTCGATAAGTCCGAATTCGGCTTAGATATCGAAATAAGGGATATCCTGTATTTTAAGTTAGACGTCTAGCAATGCAACGGTTGTAGCTGAATTTAATTCTACTTAGCAGTTTTAAAGTGATAAGCGCCCAAACATACAGACAGACAGACAAAAATTTTTAAACTGTTGCTTTACTTATCTGCACCATGCGGACATCTACCCGTTACAATTTTATTAAATGTGAAGATTTTTTAAATTATATTTTTTATTAATTTTCAATATTTTTTATTTGAATAAAAAACAAAAACTTAGAGGCAAGCGATAGCTTAATATAGCTAGCAAATAGTTTACCTATAATTTGATATTGTGTATTGTGTACTTGCAGCCGTTCATGTATATATATTTGTATGCGCATTGGTTGGTTGATTTGTGGACAAGCCAAAAAGGTCTCGAATAAGGCGAGTGCGATTTACTGTTGTCTGTTCAATTACCAGAAAATACGCATAAGAGGCAACAACAAAAAAAGAAAAAGAAAAAACAAATGTGACGTAAAGAAAAATGGCAAAATATATATTTTAATACAGAGCAACAAAAACAACAAGAAAAATTTAAAGCTTACTGCATTTTATTAAAAACGAAACGAAAACTTGTCACATTTTAATTTGTTGCCAACATTCACACCATCTAGCCATTATTATTGTTGTTATTTATTACGTGATTTTTAATTTTCGTTCACCTGTTTTTCTTTAGAGTTAAATTACACATACAATACTCGTACCATGCAGTGTAAAATTAACGAGTTTAGGAAACTAAGCATTATACAGAATTTACTGACTGGTATCGAACTAGGCCAAAACAGACTAAACTTGTAACAAAAAAAAAATATTCTAAGCTAAGTCCATAGGGACACAAATTTCGTTACGATACGATACCATATCGATAATTTTCGCCTTCGATACTGATAGTTTGTACTCGATACTTTTATAGCGATACTTTTTGGCATCGAGTATTTAGACACCGGTATTGTACGAAATTTTTTGGAAAAATTTGGCATTATACAATAGAAAGAACTAACAGATCAAAGGCACTACTCTGGTGGTTGTCCCTCTCTAACTTGTGCCGCTAATCAAAGGAAAATCAGCGCCTTACAGTCCATTTAGTCGGAATAGGTAGACTCCTGCAAAATTAAGAGTTGCCGTTAATATTTTCTGTACTGAAATTGAATGGGCTGCATACTCCTAAAACTCTAAAAATTCCGGGAAAAACCCTGAAAACTTTAAACTATAATTTTCATTTTTCGTATTTAATTTCGAACTATATATTTGGAGAAACCAATTATTTTAAATTATTTCACTGAAGCCAAAATTGGTAGACTTACCTCTCGATTCTGTATTCTTGAAGAAAAATATTTGTATTAATTGTTTTGAATTCTTCGTCAAAAATAAAATTATTTTTCTTGATTTTGACTTAAAATTCAAAAAACCTGATACAAATACAAGGTGGCGCAAAAGTAATCCTCCTATCAGAAAATGCTATAAATTTTGCGATTGGCCCCTAAAGTCAGTTCTGTTTTGACATTTGTGTAATAAACACATGCGAAATACACGTTGATAAACAATGTTACGCTACACTGCTCCAGAACGCGGAATATTGCTGACTATTTATTTGACCAATAATCGGTCGGGGCCAAACGGTTACTGTGAATGGTGAGCGCTACAGAGCAATGATCAACGAGTTCTTTTTGTCGCAACTTGATGAATTGGGATTGGAAAACACGTGGTTCCAATAAGACGGTGCAACAGCACACACTGCACGTGCCACAACCGATATGCTGAACATCGGAAGCTTACTTTTGCGCCACCTTGTATTTTTTTCTTGATGATTTATCAAGATTGACTATTTATCAAGAACACAGAATAGGGGGGTTATTCTGTCTAGTGTATTTAGATTTAAGCCATTGGACCAGAAACTTAAAGTACATATGTGTACGTAGAATCTTATTCATTACACTGCGTTACAAAAACTAGCTTTAGTTCTGTCCTATGAACCAAATATACTTTTTCGGAAAGGGGAGAAAAAATAAAAATACACGTGTATAGGCGATTTTCATGTAAACGTCAGAATTTTTTTTTTAAGTATAATGTATAAAGGTCGTAGTGTCCGTCTGTCCGCCTGTGTGAAAGACTTTGAATCGATTTTTAGCCCTTTTTTCGATCCAAAGTCTTTCACACAGGCGGACAGACGGACACTACGATCCTAATACTTTGTACATAAAAAAAAAAATTCTGACGTGTACATGAAAATCGCCGATACACGTATATTTTTATTTTTTCTCTCCTTTTCGAAAAAGTATATTTTTGTTTCATAGGACAGAATGTGTGTAACACCGTGTTATAAATGAACATGGCATGTTATAAATCAATATGTATGTACATATAAATAATTTTTTTGTTTGTTAGTTTTTCTAGAATTCCAGAGTAAGCCACAGCTGAAACATACCTATTTTAAGGTACAAATTTTGCATTTCGTTATTGAACTGATTGTATTCGAAATCGATACTTTGAGTATCGAGTCGTTTTGTTTCGATACTATCGGATACCCGATACTTGTACAGCGATACTTCAAATAAGTACAGCATCGATACTTTGCATTCGATATCGTGCCCCTACAGTCCACTGATGTGTACTGTGTTGGAAGATCTCAAGTAGAGCTTTTTATTTTAATTTTGCTATTTCCGGCACCAGGAACCTAACCAACTACCTCCCATATGTGCTCGATTTAGACCTTTTTCGCTTACCATAATTAATCTACTAATTTTTTTATATTTTACTAATGGGATACTGGTATATTTTTGTCCGAAATCTTACAATTCACATCTTGTAGGATACCAGCAAATTAAATATACTACTTCCGGATATGGAAAAAGGACTAGTTGGATTGGAACTGATACTAGTTCTGAGCTACTTTTCGACTACTCGGTTTGACTGTAGGGTATTCTTACACATGTATACATATGTAAATTTTGTTATGCCTACAACTGAGACGACATGGCCACAAAGTGAAAGGAAGTTGACCTTTAAAGTTTATTTGCGCATTTTGATCAAGTAAATAAAAGTGAAAAGTGGCGCGTACAGCGAGTGAATAAGTGTTGGAACGAAATACCAAGTAAGCCTATAAACTATTGTCATTTGTATGCATAAATAAATGCATATGTGCATGCAGCAATAATAATAAAAAATTTTAAAACACGCACGCAAATCAAATTGAGCGGTTTTAAGTGCGTTAATTGCGTATGTGGGGGATTAGTATATTTATACCCTGTAGGAAATGTGTGCAGTAAAATCGTACTGATTCACCATTCTTTGATTTAAGAAGCAGTACTATAACACATTTCGATCACAGACAATTTTAATTGCGGCCGCCGTGGTGTGGAGGTAGTGTTGCCGGCCTACCACACCGAAGGTCCATGGTTCGAGCCCTGGTACAGGTAACATCAAAAGTGATTTGAAAAAAGTTTTTCAAAACGGGGTCGCCCCTCGGCAGTGGTTTGGCAAACTCTCCGAGTGTATTTCTGCCATGACAGGCTTCTCAGCAAAAATTCGTCTCCTTTGTAGATGCCGTTCGGAGTCGGCAAAAAAACTGTAGGTCCCACCAATTTGTAGGGAAAATTCAAATCGGCACACCACAAATTGGAAGAGAAGCTTGGCGCAAAAATCTCTTAGGAGGTTTATGATGATATACCTGTTGTATATCGCGCCATAAAGAGAAAGAGAGATATATAACATGAGCTTGTTTTTGAGACTTGAACGTGGCCTTATTCTGCCTTCAAGTGAGTTTTCGTTCGCTTAAGTTTATTTTAAGTTATTTAGCAAACGAAAACTTATGGGCCATTTCATTTGTCCTTTAAAATTTGTTCTTAGATTTAAATTAAAGTTATTTTTACTGCTTTATATTTGGTCACTTTCTTGTGTGTCCTACAAAATACTAAAAAATATATAAAATTTAGACACTATTCATCGATTTTTGAGCAAATTCCCAGCAAGCTTTGTTTTGAAATGTGGAACATATTTAGATCAGGAATGGCGCCATCTGGAAAATTTGGGTCTATGTTTGGAATTTTGCTAACGAATTTTAAGTAACTTTTCTGTAAGGCCGAGGCTTGAAACTTCATACACAGTCTACTTTTGGCAGACTATGTAAAATGTATTTAAAATGATTTCGATAGGTGGCACCTGGATCGAGATATTCCGATAGGTCCTGTAAGAAGATGTAATCATTCGATTGCATTTTGAGTATATTCCCGTTTGGCTATGGACTTGAAGCTTGGTGTACGGTTCAGCACCTGATAACAAAGCAGCATTCAAGGAGAAATATTCCGCTGAGTGGCACATGGATCGATAAAATTAGAAAACTCATGTAAACCGAGATAGTTTTGGGATCGATGCGAAATTAACACACGCATGACAATAAATTATCCTGGTAGGTCTTCCGTTAGATTTCGTGCTGACGTAGATATTTCAAAAAAACCTTTATATTAGTGACGGATTTTTGAGTAACTTCCCTGTGGCCTGGAGAATTGAAAGCAGGCCTTGATTAATAATTTTATGTTTTTGGGTTATAATGATTATTTTAATCATGATTAAATCAAGAAAAATCAAGAATAAAAAAAAAATGTATTACTTTTGATAATTTTTGATTACTTTTTATTATTTTTAGTTTTTTTTTTGATTATTTTTGCTTAATTTTCATTATATGATTACTTTTGATTGTGTTTGATTATTTTTGGCTATTTTTTATTATTTGATTGCATATGATTGTTTTTAATTATTTTCGGTATTGTTTCAGACCAGACCTGTTAAGTAATGATTATTAATCATAATGATTACCATTTTGATTGATTATTTTTTTTTAAAACATATTAATGATTGATTACCCATAGTTTTCGGGTTTAAATGATTTTTTAAAAAACAATCAAAAAACAATCATGATTTTTTGATTTAAAAAAAATAAAAAAAAATAAAAAATAATCAAAAACAACCACACATTTTTGTTTGATTAATTTTGATTATTTTTGTTTCTTTTTGATTATTTGATTACTTTTGATTGTTTTTGATTATTTTTTGTATTGTTTCAGACAAACATAAACACATAAATGGAAATATGTATGACCGGTGTATAAAGTTCCTCTGTGAACAAATTTTGTACAAATTAAGAATATACATACAAATGTAATAGTACCACGTGAAAACTGAACCGGAATCCGGCAAAAAATCGTTTAGGCGATTGTAGGAAATAAAGGCAGTGGCGTCAACGTTGCTTGTCCGAATGTTTAACTACAGGAAAATGACATTATATTCAGTTAAATGTTGTATGACAAGGTCGTTTTTCAAAAAGCATAGTCATCTTCTCATAAGGTGGAGTACTGTCTAGATTTGGAAAATATCAATTTTTAATTAATCAAACTTGAAGATTTTATGTAATTTGTTGCTGAAATTTTTGCTTAAAATTGCAAATTGAAAAAAAAAAATCTTGATGTTGCCAGATTGTTGTAGATCAAATACTAATTTTGCCATGTTGGTTTGCTTTAAAAATATAACTTCAAATGTGGTTTAATCTAGTTTAATTTTTGTAATATATTTCCTTCCGTATAATTTCACTTAATTTAATTTATTGCATTTCCTTCTGTTTTATTTTGATTTATTTACTGCACTAAATGATATTTTTTTTCCATAAATAAATAAAAATATAAAAAAAATGTTTTTGGAAAAGTATTTAAATTTTTTTGGTATTTTAAAAAGTTTTATGGGTTCACAGGACGGCAACCCAGGCAGTGCTTAAGGGTATGCAGCCTTTCCTGGGCTGTAAGCTTTGTTTTAGGAAATTTATTAGTTAGAACGGCACATGTACACGCCGTGAGCAAGGGGGAAATTGGATAATATTCGCACGTTGCCCATACAAAACTATCCACTTTTTTCATTTGTGAAAATCGCCACCTATGTTTTACCCACTTTTCTATCCGCGTATGTTCGGTAGGGTCATTTTAAATTTGTTGAAAGCATTTTAATGATGTTCGTTGTAAAAAATATTTAATCAAGCATACGTGATTTTTTTACGTTTGATAAATTAATGTGCTTTAATTAAAGTTTAATTATATTTTATTGTTATTCAATTAGTACACAACATCAACGCACATCTATCAATTTGTCTGCCTGTATATTGTCGTTTTAATTAAATATCCAATCAGATCGAAATCAATGTCAGGGCAGGTTGTTTTTTAGTTTACTCTTTTAGTCATTTCAATCATGTCAAGCATGCTGCAGGATTTTCTTTCAATAAAAAGTGTATACGTATAGTATGGAATTGTCATGATTTTGATGGCAGTAGATTGAATCTACAGCTTTCACTAAGCCTTGACACTTTTATGTTACGGAACAAAATCCGTAAAGTCATGCTTATAAGAATAATACGATAGAGGGATTCATATAACATTGTAAAATCCTAGTAAAGCTTATAATGCATATAAAACCCGTAAATTTGTACGAGGCTGAATGAATCAAATGAATATCCTGCAAATCTTAGTTACACATCTGAGAACGCTTTTCTAAAATAGGGGACTTTAAAACTTGACTATTTTTGGCATGAAGGACACGATGGGTACATTAGTTTGTTTAATTTTCAGGCAATTTTGTTTATCTTTTCCCTACCTAAAGATCCCATTTCTTATCGAAAATAGTTAATATGAAATTTGAAGGAATGTCTCAGCAAACGCGGTCTCGAACATTTGATAAAATTTGATAACTAGAGTTATTCTCGAAACGAGAGTAACCGGATCAAGTACTAATAGAAATTGAATTCACATGACAATTCGACTCGAGAACAGACCTGTTAAATAATGATTACTAATCGTAATGATTACCGGGTTAATTAATTATTTTCTTGAGAATCCATGTAATGATTGATTACCATTACTTGCAATTTTTAATGATTATTTTCCAATTAATTAAAAAAATAATCAAAAAAAATTTTAATTGCTTACAATAATTAAAAAAAAAAAATAAAATAAGAAAATAAAAAAATTTGTTTTGATTACTTTCGATTATTTTTGATTTAAAAAAATTTTTTTTGATTATTTTTAATTTTTTCCAGTACTGTTGTCGAAGCACATAAATGTACACATCAACAATACTGAAAAAAAATCTAAAATAATCAGCTCATTTCATGAATACTTGATAATCAAAACAAAAAAAATAAAAAAAATTCAAAAATAATCAAAAGAAATCAAAACAAATGTTTCTTTCTTTTCTTGAAAAACAATTAAAATAATTATTAACATTAAAAAAGCCATCTAATGAATTGATTACTACTAATCAAATTTATCAGGTCTGTTCGAGAACTATGCTTTTCTTGATTTGAGAATTATATTCCTCCACTATTTCTCTTGTTAGGCACATTCTGGGGACAAGAAGTATAAACACAAGCTATAAAAAGGTGTGCAAATTTAATGAGAAGTTCATCACTGTCACGGTTGTCAAGTGTTCACCAAAGTAATTGTCGACCTCTCGCTAGACACTAAAAGCTATTGTAATCATAACGCTTTTTTGATTAGACAACTATAAGTCACCAAAGGCTTTTTAAAGTTAACTTATGCAACTCGCCTACATTTGACAATCCTGTTGAAACTGAAAAACATTTTTTTTTATTTCGTTAGAAAATATCATCAATTCACGGAATACGTAATTCGAACCTCCAGTGCGTATTTTATTGGAAGGCATTTGGGCGTATTGGCCATTAAAGCACGCAATCATAAACTAATCACGCAAATGTTTTTTTTTTCAATGTATAGTTATTAAAAAATATTCTCCTGACCTTTTTTTTTAACATATCACCGCTTTGACATTATTATTGCGAAATTGTTCAATATAGTTGGCCTCTTTATTTTTAGATATACCACGCAGTCATACCAGATAGTTGCAGACTACTTCAAAACTTTTATGAACACTAAGCCCACACTGTAGAGAAAATCTCTAGTTCTGTCCTTTAGCAGGGCCGCCGATAGGAAATCCGGGCCCAGGGATAAAAAGGTGGGGTCATCGTTCTACATAAAAGTTTCGAATACTGCATCAATTTAATCAAATATCTTTCTACTTACTACTTTAATGTTTTTAAAGAATAAAGCTTCGGTTTCCTAAAAAAGCGGTGCCGCAATATGACGTTCGCTATATAGCGGCCGTCATTAGCGGCACCGCTTTCTTGTAAATTTCGATGCCCGCAACGCCCAATTTGGCCGAGTTTCTTTTAATAATTTGCTGCATGTTTTTCTGTTTTTTTATCTTTATTTTTTTCTAAACCTTTTTCCAAAACAACAAAAATGTCAGAACTGTTGTTTTGGGTACAAATATTTGAAACATTTGATTGAATGCTTACCATTTTGGATATGACGGTGAGAAAAAACGTTCCTAAAAGAATTGCCACCGTCATGACGGCCGTAATATTTTATGCTTGCCGCTATATTACGTTACGGTGAACTTCACCGTCTTCTTAGTTTACACGTAATTACTTTTACATTGCAATGTTTTTGACAACCTACTCTACCGCTATTTGACGGCCCCTATATAGCGGCACCGCTTTCGAGGAAACCACGCCGTAAGCCAAATACGACGCTTTTTGCTCTATCAGTTAATCACATCTGTATTGAATTTGCTTTATAGTTGATGTTGTGTGAAACAAATTTTTTTTATACGATTTCGAAAATCAATATAATGTATTAATCAGTTCATATACATAGACTTTTGGTCAGAAATATTAATTCAGTTTATATCGGAAAATACAAATATAGGAATAGCAGGACTTGACAGTTAATAAAAAGACAGAATCATCTTGGTCAAACATTTATTTATCGATCTGATTAATTAAAAAATAGTTCTTCCGCATACAAAACTTCAAATTATCTTAAATATTCAAGCGGAATTTTTTGCAAGTAGTAGAAGAAACCCCAAACAAATACTTTGTCAATTTTTGTTTTGTTACAAACCGGTTTCGGCGATCCGCCATCTTCAGTGTATGTTTTCGTTCTTGTAACAAAACAAAAATTGACAAGGGATGCCCAAACAAATACATTTATTTGGCTATTGTTGCAATGTCCGCATATTTCGTCACCCCCTTTTTACAAAAGTTTAACGACAACTTTGAGATTTTGTCTCGTTTTCTCATTGTATACCTGTACTGTAGTGTTTGACCGGCTGAACAGTTCAGTAGTAGGATATATGCTCTTATTACATTACTTTGCCAGTTTGTGCTAATGTACGTAACTGTTTTTTTTTCTGTACATGCACGTAAGAACGCGCTTTATCGGTAATCACAACTTTCAAATAAATGTTTGAATTAATCGACTATCAAAAGCATTCTAATTTAACTTTTTACTTAATTTCTTGAAAAATACGGGCCCCTTCGAGAACTCCGAGCACGGGGGGAATCACCCTCTCGTCGGTCCTGTCCTTTAGTGCTTCTAGCGCAGTCCGCAGCACTACCGGTTCAATCTATATCTCTTGATTATCTTTTCTTCAGTTCTGGATTAGTTAAGTTTTCTATGCTGTCATTTCCTTGGTTCCGAAGTAGACCAAAATTATAATAGTGATTGTTAAAGATTTAACTGCGCAGAGCTAGGCCTTAAGCACTCCATAAATATGCACTAAGGTGAGTTAAAAAAATCTGAGTTAACATTTTTTTGTAAGTAAATTGAAACTTTTTTTTTCAAGTACATTGGGTTGTTATGCCCGTATGACACTACGTATTTTTCTTGTATTTTTTTATGTATTTTGTGCGAAAGTAGCGGCTTTATACAATTTTCATATTGGTGAAAACGGGCGAGCTATGTTAAACCGAAATACAACCAAAATACAATCTAGGCTGTTAAAAACAAACGAAAAAGTTTGTATATCGTTAGTTTTTTTCGACAGTTTACTGTTTTTCGTTAGTTTTTTCTGACAAATATTTTTGTTTTGAAAATAGTAAATATTTGTTTACAAAAAGAAATGGATTTGGAAAATTTAAATATTGCAACAAATTGCTTGCTAAATGCTTCTGTTTTACTAAGAGATTTAAAAGAGAAGCGCAAAAAGAAGAATTATTGTTCGCACTATGAACTTTACTTATCGCGTTTTGCCATTTAAGCTTCATTTTTAGTTCGAGCACAAAAAATATCAAAACCAAATTTTTCAGTTATTTTTTTTATTTTTTTAGTTTTAAATTTGATTTTCGTTCAGCTTTCAAATAAACGTCGACCCAATTGACATTACAGGCACTGTTTGTCCCCCCTTCAACTACCGTGAAATTGTTTTTGCAATTTAATTTTCGGTAGGGTTTCGTCAGTATTTCAAACAAAAAATACAGCCAAACTACAAGAAAAATACGTAGTGTCATACGGGCATTAGCAAAAAATTTCTATCTGTCTACCCTAATACACGTATTGACAAATTCAAAACAGTTTTTATACCTAAGCTTAAGATTTGATATCCCAGTTTGGTAGGTGCATTTAGAGGCAAATTTTTTTTTTTAAATACAACTCAAAATGTCTTGTGATGGTTGCTAAAAAGTGAAATTCTAGTTACAATCAACTAGTTCTTATTTGGCACTTTAGATCTAGTTTTGAAACAAAAACTTTGCTCCCTAGTTATTGAGCCAACTGCCTCCTCTCCATATATTCAAATGGCATATTTATCATGACGATGTCCAACTAGCTATCAATTGTCAGAATTCGCACAGAAATATTTCAGTCTCAAATTAGTGCACAAGACACCAGAAAATAAAAGTTAAATTATATTGCTGATTGCACATAAATGGAAAATAATTAAAATACCTCACAGCATGGTGGATAGATAATCGGTTCACATGTTCTGGAAGCATTAAATTAAAAAAATAATTTTAACTGGAATTTCTTCAACCCCACAACTTCAGTATTCTCCAACAACTTGATCCTTTGTTGTTACATATTCGGTCTATTTGGGCCAGTTTGGAATGAGTTAGAAAACATTAGTAGTAAAGTTTTTTCTTACTAATACGAGTATGATGTTTAACTGCAGCGTATTTCTTTTTGTTTGTTTTTTTTTTTTTGATGTGGAGTAGTTATTTGTCACTTCACTTTTTTCTACCTCGTGTTTTTCTTTTCTGTTTTTGTTTTTTGACAACCTTGAATGACAAATTGACAGTCCGATTTCAATGAGTGTGAATATAACATGCTGTCCAAACACTTTTTAAAATATTGCTACACTAGGGCAATTACGCTCAAATCAGTACTTTTGATCTAAAATAAACCAAATCAAATGATAAATGGATGTGATTTTAAAAAAACATGTACAAAGCATTTGAATGTGGGCCGCTAAATATTTCACTTTTTACAATCGACAATCGACAAGTACGAATTGATCAAATAAAAATTTTAAAACATAAAACAAATGACAAAAAGAATATGTTACATGTATAGTAAAAGTCATTGGACATGAAACGTAGGGACGTTTCAACATAAACTTATAGGGAAGTTCCTAACTCGTTCACTTCATAAGTCATTTCAAAAACTAACATTTGGAACCGAGTTCAATTTGTAGATCGTGCATAACATTACGTGTGATTTGAAATTTCTTTCCAGCGCATATCTCAGTACGAAGAGGAGCCGACGCAGAAGCCTTTCTTCATAGAACAAGGCATACATGTTGTAATACCAAACAGTTGAAGCTGTGATGTATTGGCAGCGGGATTGGGCAAATCATTGAAATAAATGAAAATGTAAAAGCTTATGTCGATAAAACAAAGAGCGTCGAATAAATTTTCTCATGAAATCTTACGTAAATTAAAAGTGCATAGGCTACACATTTATTAAAGCCCCCTTTATCTCAATAAGCGGTTACATACTAGCTATGTACAAAGATGCTAAAGCAGTCCAATACTGTCGATGCCGGCAAATGTTTAATAGTTTGTGAAATTACCTCTGCTCACAAAATTTGTACAGTTTTCTCAAACTGGCATAACTAAACTGGCTTATAGAGTTGGGAATAAATAAACGATATTTAATTAAATCGGTTACCTTTTATCTATCGATTTTTGGGATCAATTTTATAATTGGTAAACATTACTATTTAAGAAACTGATTACGACAAATTCACGTTTTAAATATTTTTTTTTTTTTTTTGGAAATGGTTCCATCTTTGTAAAACTATGTTTCGTATAAATCGCTTCGAGTCAATCTTTATTCTTGTCAAAAGTCAGCTAATAATGAACATTAGTGGTAATTACTTATTTTAGAACTAGTATTTAAACTAAAAGTTTAAGGAAACAATAGTTGAGTTTTTACTTTTAAGGCCAAAAATCGTTTTATCTTAAAAAAAAAACTAAAATCGATAATTATTCATAATATATTTTTACTAAAACTACTACTAAAAAAAAAATCGGCGGCCGCCGTGGTGTGAAGGTAGTGTTGCCGGCCTACCACACCGAAGGTCCATGGTTCAAGCCCTGGTACAGGTAACATCAAAAGTGATTTGAAAAAATTTTTCAAAACGGGGTCGCCCCTCGGCAGTGGTTTGGCAAACTCTCCGAGTGTATTTCTGCCATGACAGGCTTCTCAGCAAAAATTCGTCTCCTTTGTAGATGCCGTTCGGAGTCGGCAAAAAACTGTAGGTCCCACCAATTTGTAGGGAAAATTCAAATCGGCACACCACAAATTGGAAGAGAAGCTTGGCGCAAAAATCTCTTAGGAGGTTTATGATGATATACCTGTTGTATATCGCGCCATAGAGAGAGAAAACATCATCATATAAAAAATACACAAAAACTATTATTTTCCTTAAAACTCGATTTATCTTTAAACAAAAAATGAGATTAAGCAGTAAGCGATCTTTCCTGTTCGATGTCACATCTCTTTCGAGTCATTCGAGGGGTTTTCTCTTATTCTTCCTTAATAGAAACGAATACAGTAATACGTGTCCAAAATTGTTAGAAACGATTTTTTTTCGTAAAAGTTGGAGTTTTCAACCAACAATTATCTTGAACATACAGGGCTTATTAAGTAAAGCCAAAGCACATTTTCTGATATAAGAGCGTATATTTACTCAGTAAATGGCAATAAACAAAAGTTCAAATCTGAATTTATTTGGTACAAGTAGACGCGGCGGACACTCACCGGCTCGAAACATATATTTGGTGACATTTGAGCAATTAATTAAAATGTTATATTGTTTTCTGTTAATTAATTCTTCTCTCTCCTCTTCTTTTCGTCTTTTTCTGCCTCTTAACAGGCCTAAAACCGTTTCTATTTCCTCTGCCTCATTCTATTGCTGTTACTTATCCTCTACCTCTTAACTGCCACTCGTTTTCTCTAACCTATTCCAATTTTTGTTAATTTAAAGATACATTGCCCAGACCCCATTTATCGAATAAATCGATTGTATGGGAGCTATATGTTATGTTGGTCCGATCTGGATGATTTTCACTACTCTCATTTCATATATAATATATACTAAAACTGCAAAATGTTACGTTCTTAGCCTTTTAATTGCAACAGTTATAGGCCAAAACCCGTGTATCGGAACTATCGATTGTATGGGAGTTATGCGTTGTATCGTTGCTATACAAAATGGCTGCCTCTTACCAAATTTCATCGAGATATCTCTAAAACTGAGGGACTAGTTTGCGTTCAAACAGAGAAGACGGGCATATGGGTAAATCGACTCAACTCATCGCCCTGATCATTTCGGTTTACTTATTGGTGGGTCTAATTCTTCTTCTTCTCATACTTCCAAACATCGGACCACAGTTATGATACCATTTCATGTTCATGAAAGGTATAATAAATAGATTTCATAGAGGAGGATATGAATGTGAGTGACTGTGAAGCGAGATGTCCCGGTGTCTTACGTAATCTGCTCTTAAGTCAAGTTGTAAATTTAAACATTATCAAAAAATTGTTCAAATAAAATCTATTGAGAATTAAGCAAATATTTTGAAGCGCTATAAATTTGTGACAACTGTGAAAATTGCTTTACCTCACGGTATTTCTGATTGATAAAAAATGAGTGACCATGTAAAATAAGAATCATTTTTCGTCATAAAATTG
This sequence comes from Merzomyia westermanni, assembly GCA_949987695.1. Classification (NCBI taxonomy): domain Eukaryota; kingdom Metazoa; phylum Arthropoda; class Insecta; order Diptera; family Tephritidae; genus Merzomyia; species Merzomyia westermanni. Next base: position 43,031,397 of record OX465291.1, on the reverse strand, counting down.
GTTTCCTCAATCAACCATCCTATATAAAAACAAATTATAGTTTAGTGGTTTTAACTAATATAAAAGCTAGCTAATTTTTCTCGAACTCATCCCTTTGACAAACAGGCAGTTATTTAATTGCCGTCCATGGCCACCAAAACAAAACAAAAGTTGTTGACACACAAAATAAATTGTAAATGTATTTTATTTATATTTTAATTAATTACAATCGTTTGTTTCGCTCAGCGAATGAGGACTTTGTTGTTAAGCAGCCGGTAAAAAAACCCGTTCGATGCTGTTCTAACACGAGTAGTGTTTGTATGTACGAGTAGTTAATACGTTGATGGCAATATCTCGCTAACCGGATTGCCAAGCATGACCAATAAATTGGTGGAATGACCTTCTGCGTGTCGTGTGATTATGTTTGTGAGTTCTTTTTTTACATACATTTGTTAATGTCACTATACCGTTGAAGCTTTTACTACTTTGTGCTATAGTCGAATCCTTTTGCCAACGAGGTGCGAAGGAACAACTAAATAAGCTCGTATTCAAATTATGAGGTAGAAAGATATGGCGGGAGAGAAAGAGGACAATTGCGAGGGTGAGTGAGAGGCAAGTGGAGCATTAGAAGGAAAAGGACGAAAAAGTGCAAAATGAAAAGGCATATGAACAGGAGCAAAATTAATAGGAAAATGAGGAAAAAGAACTAGCAGCAGAAAGAGTGGGAGAAAAATCAGGAAAAGTGAAAGAAGAAGTAAAGGAAGAACGATTAAAATAAAAAGGAGAAGGGGAATTAGAACTATAAAAAAAAGGAAAAGAAGAACAAGCAGCAAAATAGCAGGAGAATGAGGAGGATAAAAGAATGGAGAAGAAGAGGAAATCATGAGCGAAAAGAAAAAGGAAAAAAAAGAAGCAAGAGAGAGAGAAGACAGGTATATTGTGAAGAGTTAAAGGAAGAATAAATTGAAAAGGAAATGGTGATGGACGGTCAGAGAAGGAGAAGCGGTAGAGAAAGAGTAAGGCAATACTAGCTCAACGACTCAAAAGAAACAAGTTTGTTTTACACGATGCTCAGCTGGGTTAGTATTGTTTCCAGATTACAATTTTAGTGGCACCGTTCATATCATAATAAAGGTAAAATCGAAGAAAACATTTCCAGAATTAAGTCCGCTTTTAAACAGATCTTTACTGCACGATCCCAGAATGAACTGCTTGTATGCTGTTTTTCTGAAATTGGCATCCATGTAAAGCCTAAACGGCTATTCTAAATTGCGTGGAACAGTACTCAGGATTGGAAGGGACCTCTTCGACCCATTCGAAATAGAGAGAATATTCAGACAATGCAACTCCAAGTGATGCCTTATCATGAACCTTCTGCGAACTCGATAGAGAGGTGACATCTTGCGCTAAGCGAGGATTATGGAAAGCACCAGCTGTTCTCAAAAAAATAAAAGGACATCATTGTTTTCAGCTGCGATATAGTTGATGGATACAAGTTTAAAACTCTGAACGAGAGATACCAGCTAAAATAATGTCAGCCGAGATTTTCAAAGAGAGTCTCTCTTGTCAACAAGTGCTACTTTCTATTGCCTACCAAACTGTTTCACCTGTCAGCAGTAGTCTCCAGTGGCTTCATAGTTATTCTTAAACTTTCGATATTAGCAGTGCTGATCCAAGGCTATCGAAACGTTCTAGGCTCAACAACTGTTACTTTGGATTGAATAAATCCCATCCCTGGTCATCATGACTATCCTGACTCATTGCTCGAAATCAGGAACGGTGTCGAAAAAAGTGGTTAAGAACCTTGGACTGAATTAGGACAAGCAGGTGAAGGAAGCCTTCATCTCGCAAGCTGTCCTCAATTGCCGTCATATATAGCTTAGAAGGAAAGCCCGCTGTGCTTTTTCAAACATGAGTACAAAAGATAATGCTTTATATTAAACAAAAATTACTATTTTAATAATTTTTTTTTTTATTTTGTTTAATTTCGCAAATTATTTATGTGTCTAGTCGAAATGGTAATTTTTGTATTTGCAAAACCTACTAGACAATCCGATTGATAGGCGTTTCGGTTACACAAAAATATATATGATTAATTTCGATGCTGTGGTGAGGGCGTTTAAAATGTTGATTATGGAAAAAGTGAAAACAGTGACGTTGATGTGCATACATATATAAAGGGTGGTTTTTTTAGGGGTATAGAACTTCGAATTGAAATAAAACACAAGAAAATCGTTTTAAGGTCCATCAATTTGGCTTTATTGGAAGGATAATTTTATGCCATTAATGTTTAAATATGATTTCGGGCATGTGGCCGCCGCGGCTGGCTCGAATAAAGCCAATTCTACAGGTCCAATTTTCAACCACTTTTTCGAGCATATGGGGCCGTATGTCGGCAATAACACCACGAATGTTGGCTTCCAATTCCCCTAACGTTTCTGGTTTGTTGCTTTAGACGAGCGACTTCACATATCCCCAAAGAAAATAATCCAATGGTGTCAAATCACACGACCTTGGTGGCCAATTGACAGGTCCATTCCGCGAAATTATGCGCTCATCGAATGTTTCCTTCAATAAATCGATTGTGACGTGCGCTGTGTGGCATGTAGCGCCGTCTTGTTGGAACCACAACTCATCCACATTCACGCCATCCAATTCGGGAACCAAATAGTCGGTTATCATGGCTCTATACCGGTCTCCATTAACGGTAGCTGCCTCTCCAGCATTATTGCGGAAGAAGTATGGCCCAATGACTCCACCAGCCCATAGAGCACACCAAACAGTCAGTTTTTGTGGATGTAATGGCGTTTCAAGGGTCTCATGTGGATTCTCTTCACTCCAAATGCGGCAATTTTGCTTGTTGACGTAGCCATTCAACCAAAAATGAGCCTCATCACTGAACAAAATTTTGCGATGAAAATCAGCATCGAAATCAATCTCATTTTCGGCCCATACACCAAAATCACGACGCATTGCATGGTCTCGCGGCTTTAATTCTTGCACAAACTGGATCTTGTAAGGTCGCAAGCCAAGATCTTTGCGCAAAATCTTCCATAAAGTTGATGGACAAAGCTCCAATTGCTGTGCACGGTGGCGAATCGATTCATTCGGGTCCTCTTCAACACTTTGCTCTACAGCGGCAATTGTTTCTTCGGTGCGCACTGTTCGACGTCTCTGCGGATGCGTATTATCACATAGAGTAAACGTAGTGCGAAAACGATCCATGGTTAACCGAATTAATTGCTCTGATGGACGATTATGTCGACCATAAAATGGACGGAGCTCACGGTAAACTTCGCGAACTGAACCATTATTTTCGAAATAAATTTGCACGATTTGCAAGCGTTGTTCTTTTGTCAACCTGTTCATGATGAAATGGCAAACCAAACTGAACATAAATGACATTAGAGTTGCCAGATTTGACCACAAAATGCCAGTTTTATCTCTATTCGAAAAACAAACCCGTAAAAAAAACACCCTATATTTGTAGTAATTGCAATAATCACAAAAGCTATAGATTTCATGTTAGGTCAACTGATTAACATAAGTGTTAATTGTAGCCTATCATGTTTTACGATTTTAATATTTTATGTAATAATTTATAAAATTAGTATACAATTAAACTTTCCCTTACGTTACACTTTTTTTGCTCGCATTTTAATAAACAACAAACGACTTACACATACTTAGCTATTAATTTTACAAATATATTCATATACAACAAAAAAATTAAAAAAAAAAAATAGCGAGAGGGTTTAAAATTAATTAGCTCGCTAATAAAAATGGGATAATATTTTATACATGCACTTAAAATACAAAAGTTGTAAAAACCATTCTCATAAATTATTTCAATATTGTCACACTTTATTGCCAAGAATTTCCTCAAATGCATGTTAAGGTTGTTGCACATGAACTGCAGTCAAGACTGAAACAAGGGGTGTGGAAAATTAAAGTTTAACGGTCGATAAAATTAAATCGATTATGTAATAGTTGACCTTAAAAATATGAATTTATAGCTTTTATAAACATTATCAACAAACACTAGATTAGTTAAATATTTCAACGTTTGTAGTAATTTCGCAAACTTCAAATTATTTAACCATACAAATTAATTCAACATTTAATTGGATATTTAAATTTGACTTTCTAAACGAAAACTATTTAGCGCTAAGTGCAAATTGCTTCCGACAAAAAATTGTAATCGGTGAAAAAATTTAAATACATGTACAGTGGGCCCAACTGACTGCAATCTCTGTCTATACTATTAAACTATATTTATAAAAATAAAACACAAATGTTCCTAACAGCAATTTCTTTTATTCAAATTTGAAAATGACACACAAAGGTTTTTTTTGAGTAAAATGTTGAAAATGTGTATATCAATAATTCTATGCGTTGCTAGACTGTTCGCTATTTAATTAGTGGGAATTTCACTTTGATCGACATCGACTTTTAGTAAACCGATAGTAAAAACATAAGAATTGCCCATTTTAACCTCTTCGGGTATAATATCCACATATGTGGACAAAAGTTTTCTTTGTGAAACAACTCTCAATGTTTCATTATTTTTTTCCAACAATATAACAATTTATTGGGAACATATTCGCTCGCTTTTCTACATTTTTAGTTTCTCTCTTTACTTCTTCTGTCGCTTTCATTTCATAAGATATTTTCAAATGGACTGAAATATGCAAGATTGGATCATATTTTGTCACAAGTGAGTCAATATTCTTTTTGTGTACATATAAACACTTTTACTTTTTTTAATATATATTTATTTATTTTTAATAAAAAAACATTGAATTAGCTTTTTCTTTAAATTACATAAGATATTTTTTTTTATTTTGCAGTTATATTAAAACATAAAAATTTAGAAAAACTGTTTTTTAGTAGCTATTAAAAAAAAATAAAAAAAAAAATTTTGTTTGAAAAAACGGTTGAAAAGTTGTCAAAACGATGTACACACTTCAGCTGAAAACACATAGTTTCGTATAAATGAATTCTCGTAGTTAATCTTGTTTAAAGCCAATTATTTATTTTACATTTATTATTTAAACTCAACATTTCAGATAAAAACTTATTGCATTTTTTAGTTTTAAAACCAAACGATTACTGTCTTATTTATTTTAATTTTTATCAGTTAATCTCATTCTTTAAACTTAAGCTGTATGCTGTGATAATAACAATTTACATTTGTTTTTTTCTTTGTCGAAAAATTAGTTTTATTTTTATTTTGAATTAAAAAAAATTTTATATTTATTTTAGACTATTGATTTTCATATAAAATTCGACTATAAAAGTAATTTTTCTTTAAAATTTCTTTCGTGAAATCGGCTGTTACTGTAATAAAATCTTCAAGATTATTGAATGTTTATATATGAATACTTCGAATCTGATCTAATAAAGTCTGAAAGTCCTTCGTTTGGTTATATTTTCATACCAAATCTGATTTTCAATTGTATAAGTTATTCATAATACAAGGTGGCGCAAAAGTAAGCTTCCGATGTTCAGCATATCGGTTGTGGCACGTGCAGTGTGTGCTGTTGCACCGTCTTGTTGGAACCACATGTTTTCCAATCCCAATTCATCAAGTTGCGGCAAAAAGAACTCGTTGATCATTGCTCTGTAGCGCTCACCATTCACAGTAACCGTTTGGCCCCGACCGATTATTGGTCAAATAAATAGTCAACAATATTCCGCGTTCTGGAGCACTGTAGCATAACATTGTTTATTAACGTATATTTCGCATGTCTTTACTACACAAATGTTGAAACAGAACTGACTTTAGGGGCCAATCGCAAAATTTATAGCATTTTCTGATAGGAGGATTACTTTTGAGCCACTGTGTATATTTTTACTAATGCATCGTAAAGGCAGTTTTCGTAAAAAAATTTAGTGTATAAATAAGTTTATGAACAACAGTCGATTATGTTCTTTACAAATAATTTGATTTATCTCTAAACAAAAAAATGAATAATTGATTTTTTTCGACTCCTAGTCACATCCATAGTGCTTAAACAGAAGCAGCAAACCCCACATTTCTCTCTAGCAACCTCTCTTTCTTCGCTCTGTAGCAAAAGCGAGATACTTGTATCTACTTCATGACTGGGTATATCAGGCATGTCAAGCAGCGCACCTCAGAAGGGGCTAAACGTCATCTTCCACCTGGTGCCGCTGAACGTTTTCGTTCAGGTTTTGGGCGCAAACGGAGCTCTCAGACTGAGGGAATCTAACATTTGGACACGCGACGATACTAGATGTCATACACAGGCACTAACCGACCTTATAGCCGAGACGGACTATATCACGTCAGTTATTGACTTCGGGGCCCAGTATATAGAGTATCCCTCGAGGGAGGAACGGAAACAGGGCTTAATCACTGCTAGAGAGATTACAATCTACACGGACGGCTCAAAAATCCAAACTGGGACGAGGGCTGGCCTATACTCTGAAGATTTTCAATCCAGAAAGTGATATACTCCCTGACTCGTGCAGCGTCTTCCAAGCAGAAATCTATGCCATAGAAAAGGCAGCTGGATTGTTTAGCGGGAATGTAGTACCAGCGACCAATGTAACGATCTTTGTTGGCAGCCAAGCTGCTTTAAAGACATTAGAATCGAACGTGATAAAATCTAAAATAGTTTGAAGGTGCCGAACCGAGCTAAAAGCTCTTGGTCATCCCAACCAGAAGGGCACTGAAATAGACGAGGCAGGCAACTCCGTGAGAACGCCATTGGAAAATCGATGAGCATTCTTTTAAACAACAAATTAAGTATGGACCAACCGGGATGACTGCGAAGTCTGAAGATCCATATGGCCATGTTTAGATAGAAAAAGAACTAGCTTCTTTCTCAAACAGGTGTCATCATAGTTCATTGTGCTATCACACCAAAGCTTCGACGATGGCGTATGACAACAAGTTCCCTATGTAGAAGCTGTCAGTGTGAGGAGAATAAGAGGCGATTCACCACTTTCGTTGTAGACGGCCATGACTGCGTCAAGGCGTCAAGGCGTCTTAGATTTCTGGAAGCACGCTTTTTCAACAGTCTTGCAGAGGTGAGTGAAGTGGATCTCTCGCTCCTTTCCATGTTCATATGGGAGAGAAAATGTTTTAAAAAGGATTAAGTGAGTAATACTTGGTTGGCCGAATGTGCCCCTATCCAGCATGGAATGAGAGCAATTACAATGGACAGAGGAGGGAGTGCTGAGAGTGGAAGTGGAAGCTAGGCATCAGCGAAGCAAATTGAATGAATAGGGCTCCAGACTGCCTACGAAATAAATTGAGATTGGGACTGTAATTTGTACAATGAACAAAGGTAAAAGCATGAAGCATATACAATTGTAGTCACAATATATTTGCCAACAAAGCGGAAACGGATGTGTAAGGCTAAAGGGAAGGAAAAGTGCTAGAACAAGATCCAGAAATATGGGCCAGTGCACAGGAATAGAAAGTGAGATAAAGCCAGGTAGTGTAATAGCATAATTTTTCGAACAATATCTTCTTGTATTATATATTTATATAATAAATATATCGCCATGCACCAGAAATAAAGACAAAGTACATAGCCAACTGCAACTGGAAAATGACTCCTACAATTCATACCAGTCCTCACATCTTAAGAAAAATACATTCAATTTCATGAAACATTAATTACTTTTGATAACTTTTTTTTTTTTTTTTTGATTAATTTAAATTTTTTCCAGTATTGTTGATGTTTGTGCTTCTAGAACAATACTGAAAAAACATCAAAAATAATCAAAAATTCAAACAAAACAAAAATAATCAAAACAACTATTTTTGATCATTTTTGACTTTTTTAATAATCGTAGAAAATCATGATTTTTTTGATTAACTAGAAAATAATAATTAAAAATTTAAAGTAATTGGCAATCAATCATTAAATGGATTCTCAAGAAAGTAATTAATCAAACCGGCAATCATTACGATTAGTCGTCATTATTTAACAAGTCTGCATGCAGGCAACAGAAGTGGAAAAGTTCTGGAATTTATTTTGATTTCGCTGCTGTTGCTCGCATGAAAATTAGTCATAAATTTCAAGTTGGACATCTGGCAATACAACGGTTAAAGGTGCATTCAGTCCTATGTAGGAGGTGTTTAGTGATGTGAATACAGACCGACGGTTAAAAAAACGTTGTTTCGACCTCTTTTATTCTTATGAAGCCCCCTAAGGGGTAGATTCCGTGAAAATCTGATACTAGGTTTAGGTAAAGCAATAGATAAGTGGGGTTAAGTTATGGTTTAAAACAGAAACATTTTGTCTGTTGCTTCTGCCAAGCCCACAAACAATAAAAATTGCTTAATTGCACTATTCTTTCCAGGCACGGTTGAAACTGTTAGCGGCAGTCAAGCGTAGATGTTGATTGGTTTGAAAAGTACACCCGAAAAAAATTTACTGAAACTGAGGAGACTAGTGTTTAAAATGACTAAAAAGGAATTGATTTTTAGCATGTTTTCATCACAGTAGTGCAATTTTAGTTATTTACGCTCTATTTCTAGTGTGGTAACAGCATTCGTTTTATCATTTCCATTAAAAATAAATTTTAGTGCTGATAAAAGTGGAACTCAACTCAAAGTCTAAGTTAAAACATTTTGGAATGGTATGGCAGTTTCCCTTAAATTAAGCTTTAAGTGGTAAGGAAAAGGGAGTTTCACTAAATATTTACCTTTTAGTGTTAACGGAAACAGAATTTTACTATGAGGAAACCTTTAGTAGTTGCTGAAGTATCAAAAATTAGCTGTTTCTCTACTCATTTTCTTGATCAAGCGAAATGTTACTAGGAAATGGTGCTGGTGCATTCATTTCAAGTAATTTCTTTTCTGAGTGTAGACATAGAAAAAGTCGAACCGTAATAATAATTATGCATAATGAATAACAAAAAGTAAAAAAAAATTTAAAAAATACACTAATACCCTTGTGTGTATAGTTGTAAAGTCAGTAATATCATGCCAAGTGCATGCGGCGCCAAATAAAGTGAAGTTAAGCAAAAACAATAACCGAACAAAATCAGCCAACTGACTGTTTAAGCCACAGACAATTGAAAACCCATCGATATGCCAAAGCGTTTACAATATTTATAACGATTAGAGAGTTGAAACATGAAGCATCGGTTGGCCAGTCAAATGATTTGTGCTCCAATTGAATGTCGATTAAGCGAACATTTTCATTTTTACGGCACATTGAAGACCAACCAAAGTGAGGCAGGGGTGATTAGGAGTCAACGGGACTCATAAGTTGGCTGCTGTTGTTGTTTTGTTTTGTATTTTTTGTTGTTTTTCGTTTTATCTGCAAATGTTGCTGCGTTACCTTGACTGTTTGCAATTGTTTTATTTGTTGTTTCGTTTGTTTTTCTTCTTGTTTCCTTTTCTGAAATTTGAATATTGAATGCCGCTGTTAAAGTACGTCCATCAATTTCATCATTAATTTTAAACAAAAACGAAAGTATTTATTGTTATTGCTATTATTTTTTCTAGGACAGCGCGACTCAGCAATGTTTCTTTGAATTATTTAAGTAGGTGTCTGAGACCATCATAATGATGAGGCGGTAATAATTGGCGGGTATCAACAACTAGCTTTTGAGCTTAATTCTATTTATTTTAGCCAGCTTTCATTTAACATGACTGATCGTTGTTAAATTGGAATGCGTTTGCAATATTTATATTTATAACCAGCTGTGCCTAGAGCTTTGTAGTTTTATTAGCAACTAACTTTGATCATAGCTCGATATTGAAATTTTACGAAATCAGACGAGAGCTTTACTTTGTCTCTAAATCAAAAGTACTTATCCACAATTTGACTCACTTTACGGTCCCTTGGTAGGTAATAGTTCTGCTTAACTATCCATGGGGCGTTGCCACAAATAAATATATTATGGAACTACCTGGGAAAATTCAAAATCTCTATCTGCTAGCGTTCCTGCGCTCCTCTAATTCTGCTTGCTCAACACCCTCTGTCGCCTGCATCTATTGGAATTTATTACCATTAATACATGGTTTATACAGCCGTACAGAAGGTGTGTTCGATACATTTTTTTTTTCACAAATTTACTTCAAGTAATTTACATTCACTTACCTTTCGATTTTTTTCAAAACTCGCTTTTTGCTTATTTTCTCAATTCACTTTTCGTTTTGCCACTATTTCGATTATGAACGTATTATAAAGTACACAAAATAAATGCAGCTTATAATTTGCTGTAAAGAGAATGTAGAAAATGTATTTAAAATTATTGTTTGGTAAGATTGTTGATTGAAGAAAGTGAAAAGCATAGCGACTTATGTGTGTACTTGTGTTTTTTTTTATATTTACTTTGTTAATCACGTTTTAAAAAAAAATTTGTATGCGTGAAATAATTTTTTCATAAAACTAAAATAAACATAAATGCATTAGGGTGACTCATTTCCGAAAATTTATTATTTTTCTGGTGCGCAAGCAAAATATTAAAGAAAAAATCTAAACAATTTGTATGGTTATTATATGAAGTTTAAAAATGTTTGTTTGTCAAATTTCAATGTCTAGCCCCCTTTGGAAATATTGTGAACCGGTTCTATGAACCTTTTGCGGATTTTCATGTTTTTTTTTTGTATATCTGGCACTGGTTCGTCAGCACGAGCGGTCCAAAAACAGTTTTCTGTACTAACAATTTTAGAATTTCTTTCTTTGCGAGCTTTTCAAAAATGCAATTTAGTTACATAACCAACTTCATTACACGGTCTTAGACAGATAAATAAGGGGGTGGTCTCATACCTGACATCTCATGTACCTCTCATGAAGGTATTGTTGGTCGATGCTGTTAATTTGAATGATCATCAAGGCTGAAGTGCGGGTTCGAACTCCACTCCCGGGGAAAACATTTGAAAAATATTTCGTGGTATCATCAAAGCAGCTGTCGTTTTTTCTAGCAAAAATTTAATTAGAACAAGTAAGGAAAGGGCTTATTACTTTCATGAATACGCATCACGGTTTTAAGTGTCCGATCCTTACTCACAATTAGTAAACACTCTGCAAAACTGATAATTTAAAGATACCCATTTATCGGAGCAATCGATTGTATGGAAGCTATATGTTATGTATGTAGGTCCGCTCGAGCTGATTTTCCCTACACACATTATATATATAATATGTACTAAAACTGCAAAAAATTTTACGTTCCCAGCTTTTTAATTTCAAAATTTATAGCCCAAAACCTGTTTATCGTAGCAATCGATTGTATGGGACCTATGCGTTGTATTCCTCCGATCATGCTGGTTCTGACAAGTGATTAATGCTTTACAAAATAGCTGCCTCTCACCAAATTTCATTGAGGTATCTCTAAAACAGTGGGACTAGTTTGCATCAAACAGACAAACGGACGGACGGACAACTCCGCTCATCGCCCTTATCATTTAGGTATACTTATTGGTAGGTATATCTCTTCTTCTTCTCATACTTACAAACATTGGACCAAAGTTATAATACCATTTCATGTTCATGAAAGGTATAAAAACATTTTGAGTTGTTTCACCGACACATATTTTATGCTCCAAAAAATAACACATTTCCTCAGCACTCACGCATGCGCGTATTATTAATACAACACTGTGCTAAATGATAAAGTCACAGCTGGGCATTGCAACGCAACTATTTTAAAACACTTTTACAATGAACTAGTCAGCTGGTGCAACCGGCAAAGTTGCATTGCGGTTAAATTTACTTACTTACAGCGTACCTAACTACTAACTTTGGTGTATAAAATGTGGCCAACGGCAGCAAAATTTGTCATTGGAACCACGCAGATAAACATTAATTTGACGCAAATTCAATACGATTTTTATAGCGCTTTTAACTTTTTTTTGTTAAAGTTTATCTTTCGAAGCGTTTAGTGTTGCCGTTTTGTTGATGTTGTGCGCAAAAATAAAAAAAATGTGCTAATCAATGTTTGTAACTTTTCTTTTTAGCGGTTTGCCATTATTTATTTTGATAGTTTTATTTGTTTGTTTTGTGGTATTTGTAGTGTTTTGTCAAATGCAACTGGGTCGTGCGATTCGGTGTTAGTGGGACGCGCGTAGTTAGCATTTGGTGGTTCTGACAATACAATTTACGAACTCTTACGTTCTTGTCAATGCTTCGTCTAAGTGCTTAAGTGAAAATTCTGTGAAGTTTATATAGACAAAGTTTACTTTGTCGCTATGTCACGCTTTCATTCAACAAGTAATAGGTTTGGTGACAAAATTGTTTTGGCATGCTTTTTCTTAATTCTTTCATGTTTTGATTTTGGAATCCGCGATATTATTTTCATATTTTTGTGTTAATATACCGTTGTTTTCAATGACAGCAGCTTATAATCTGTTTTGTTGTATTCTTTTTTCTGTCAATTTACTTAATAAATCATTATTTTGTTATATTGCCTACGACCTCAGTTGTCTTAGTTCTAGCTTTGCCTTTAGCAATTGCTGACTTCATAGTTCTAGTCGCTCCCATTCGTGCAATGACGTCTTTCTTAACCTTCGATAAATTGGCAGTACCGACGCTAAAGTTGTTTGATTAAGTTTTGGCCCATGAAATAATTTATGTTGAATAAACTAATTTAAATTGCAAATAAGTAAGTCTTAGGGCCGGTTTCACCAGCTCGACTTAACTAAGTTAAGTCGAGTTTTTCACTTTTTCAGTTTCACCATCTAACTTAACTAAGTCACAACTTAGTCAGCCTGCCAGCTGACTTATTCTCGACTAAGTCAGTGTTGCTGTCGTTCAAAACCTAAATGTCAGTAATGATCCTAATTTGTTTTGTATAATGTCCCAGCCGGAAAATTCGTCAAGCATAACTTTAACGGCGTATGCGTAGATGCATGTGAACGCTTGTTTTCTAGCATGCAACCATTACGAAACTATCGTTTCTAATTAAGCGCTAAATTTAGTACCTTCCAACTAAAGAGAAATGGCTGCAAGATCAATACATTCCTTCGTGTATGGCTATACATGCCCATTTCGCACTGGGGTATTGGGATGCGCAGAGTTGTCTGGTATGAAAAAATACTACTATGCATAAAACAGCTGTTCGGGTTGTTGTGTTCAAAATTATTTAAGTCGCTCAGTTGGTGAAACCCAAAAGTAAGTTAGTCTCGAATCTGTGCTAACTTAAGTCACGACTTAGTTTTAGTCTTAGTCGCGTTGGTGAAACCGGCCCTTAGACTTTGTTGTTAACGAACATAATATACCCAGATGTGAGATTCAATAAAAAAGTTGCAGTTTTGTCAGTTTAGTCAGCAAAGAAAATTAATTTTTTTTTAACTTTTTGCGCGCTCTTTACCGAACACCACTATATTAAAGTGCGCGTGGTTATCAACCGATTGATATAATGTGTATCAAATTTTATGATAACACGTTAACTCTTCTTTTTGGGCACAGAATTGTTTTAATAGGCCCGGTAAAAAAGGGGAAGTGGCACGCCCATTTAAAAAAATATATATATTTTTTTTAATCTTAGAATAGTGAGTTGGGCACACTGAGCCCATATTAGCCTTTTGATGTCATTACAGGAAATCGGGAAGTCTAATGTGATCTCTTTTGCAGGGGTACTTTGTGCCCATACTCTTTCCTCATATATGTTATATAAAGATATACATTTTTCTAACGGACTTTAGTGCAAATTCTGCATTTTTATCAGTTATCGGTAGTAGTTTTAAGTGAATATTTCGATTTCAAATTTCATAATAATTTTTATTTTTTAAGATAGGAAGACCCAAACTGTTTCGTGGTCAATGACAAGTCAAAATAAAAAAAGATGAACAAAAGTGGCATTGAGAATGCACAGCAAACAATTATATTTTTCGAATCACAGAAATCTCAAACGGAGCGTACTGTGAGTCAGTCTCCAACAACTACAGTCTGAGAGCCATGTACCTCGTTTTGTAGGGGTTCCAAAAGTGATACTTAAAGAGACTTTAAAGCACTTGATGCCAATAATTGCTCATACACAACCAGAACTTCCAAGCGAAGCTACCTTAGAACTGTCCGGATGGTATTCGGTTGAGAACGAGTTGCCATGTAAAACAGGAAAGTTGAGGGCCACGCTTGTGTTTTGAGCTAGGACTAGTACTGGAATCAAATGACTTAGCTTTAATTTTGTTCTGAACTAGTATGTTTTTCTGCATTGTTAATAGAGAAAGAGACGAAATGTTGGACACTTCCGAAAAAGATGTGGAAAAATGTCAATATATAAGCTGAGGAAAGACAAAAATCAGTGAAATGACAAATATTAATAGGATCATGAAAACCTCGTTCAGTGCGTCCCCTAGCGGAGCTTTTTCCACTTATTTCAGCTATCATCGAGTTCTGAGAAATGTTCTTAGTTTAAGAGAGCAACCGTATACATCTGTAGCTGATAAAATTTCATTCGTCTTATTCGGAGATACGTTCTAAGTTTCGATTATCCAATTTATAGTGAAGCACCATAAAAAGCTTTTGCAAACTGCACCAATATCTTTAAGTATTGCAATTCCGGCGCCACCTAGCGGGAACCTATACACCTCTTCGGAAACTTACTTAAAAAGCGATCGTTGTAATGGTTTTCGTATTTTCCCAGCCATTTGAAACAAATATGGAGTTATACAAGGTGGCGCAAAAGTAAGCTTCCGATGTTCAGCATATCGGTTGTGGCACGTGCAGTGTGTGCTGTTGCACCGTCTTGTTGGAACCACATGTTTCCCAATCCCAATTCATCAAGTTGCGGCAAAAAGAACTCGTTGATCATTGCTCTGTAGCGCTCACCATTCACAGTAACCGTTTGCCCCCGACCGATTATTGGTCAAATAAATAGTCAGCAATATTCCGCGTTCTGGAGCAGTGTAGCGTAACATTGTTTATTAACGTATATTTCGCATGTGTTTACTACACAAATGTCAAAACAGAACTGACTTTAGGGGCCAATCGCAAAATTTATAGCATTTTCTGATAGGAGGATTACTTTTGCGCCACCTTGTAGATTTATACTCTTTATGCCTAAGTTGAGAAATGGAGGGTTCTAAAAGCTTCGCCTTACGACAAGTCTCCCACATATCGTGCCCCGGGTGTAGGTGGATTTGCCGCACTACCCTACGTAAGCATTCTCAACAAAAGTGACGTTCAGAATGAAAACCAAAACAATTCTTATTGAGGCCCATGTTCAATAAAAGAGCATGATACAAAATTAAAGACATGAGAGCCTATATAACAGAGTATCATAACCGACTCAGTAAAAGTGCAGCGGAAAGCATTGATTTATCTGCTGGGCACTAACCACATTTTATTACACACACGAACAAATGTATACATGTATACATTTACCAAGAACATAAACCAAAGCAAAATAAAACAATTTTGTATTTCGCTATATTCTCTAATCGAGCTGCGTTAGGCCGAGTTTTGCACAGCCGCTAGCCTGTGTATTATGCGGCTTAGTCGGCTGTTCGCCTGGTCCAGTCAGCGTGTATCTAACAAAAGTTGAAACTGGTCTGATTTCTAGGTTTGTGTAAATGTAGTAAAAACCCAACAAAAAGATGTGCGCCTAACAAACCCTGTGGAAAACCGTGCTATTTAATATCTGCCATTCAAATCATTTCAACTAAAATTGGCCTGACTTAGAAGACCTTATTTGGCGTCTGCATAAAAACTTTTTATTAGGAGTTGTTTGATCAGAAAATTTGGCTCAGAGGGGTGCTTCACAATACCGAGCTAAAGATGTTTAGGAACACGAATTTACCGACTATACGATAACTATCGATGCTTTTGGCACTCTATACCGATACTGAGTGCGATTTTAATCATTATATCTCCGAAACCAGATTCGTAATTCAATCATATCGCTTATTGCGGCACAGACTAGCACCTACCTTTTGATACCTATATTGCACTAACACATTTTGGGTTAGCCTGGTCCACATATTGGTCGATAACTCCGACACCGATTGAGCTATGGAAGTAAGGGTTATATTAGATTTTAAGTTAGACGTGTAGTAAGGAAAGGGTGAAAGTTGCATTCAATGCTATTTAACAGTTTTTGCCTGATACCCGAACAAACATAGAGACAAACAGACAGACAAAAATTCTGCTTACTACACGGCTAAAAATCGTAACCTAAATTTTAAACTTCAAATTTAAATTGTTCCAGTTTTCGAGAAAATGACCGTAAAGAAAAGAGTTTAAATTTTAAACCAGAAATGTTTTAACAATTAAAAAACATAAAAAACATTTGTATCAGTTGCCAGGATTCGAACCAACGAACTCCGCATCACAGTCGTCTGCTCTACCCACTGAGCTACGACGCACACAAAACTGTTTTGAGAAAAATTCAATGACTTGAAAAAACTTTCAAAAATAAATGAAAAGATATAAAAAAAATTTTAGACGTTCTTTTCAGTTAAGTTTTAAATCAAAACCACAATAAATTAAAAACTGGTGTAGATAAGTGAAAGGTTTGGAATTTACCACAAAAAAGTTTAGAAAATTGCTTAAACAAACGAATGGTTTGAAATTCAGGCTGACATTTTTAGCCGTGTACTTATTATCTCTTACGATATTTTTTATGGTGTACCCTTGTTTTCCTTTCTTTTCATTTGCCATGATTGTCACTTTGTGCGCATGCTAGAGCTAGACGCGTTTGCTTTTATGGTTCTTTTCTATTTGAAGTTCCAGGTATACGAGTATGCGCATAAGCACCCATGCAAGTAATCTATGCAGCATGCAAGTACTTGGAGGCATTCACATGCCATATAGCTCACGGCTGTTTGGAACCCAATGCATCAATGTGTGTGCTTTGCTAGTCAGCTTTGTTACGAGTACAAAAGCATGATTTTAGCAACAGTCGTATGTAAGCTTATATACTTACTATATATACATCTTGGGTCTGTCGTCATTCTTCCGCCAATGTTCAATAAATACTAGCAAACTAAAGCCGCTTGGCCGGTTTATGGATTTATAGCTTGATGATGATTTAAAAAAAAAAAATTTTTTAAATGTGTATTTCAAACTTGACTTCTTTTTTGTAGTTGAGCTGTACACATTTTCGCATTAGGCTTACGATATTAAATGACTTAATGCAGCTTAGATCATAGGAAAATTTAATACTTATTTTAAATACTACGGACTTATATTTTAATTTATTTTATAATTCTATAGAGCATATTATATATATAGAATATTGTTTGAAATCCTTTTATCTTTCAAACCTTGAAATGGATTGTGTGTGAATTAATGTATAAGTGAATAGAGTTGATTATTTTATAAATACGATTGCTAACAAGACTGACTTAAGGGTGGCCGATGGGAAACCTAGAGTGGTTTTTAATAGGGATGTGCGCTTAATCAATTAAAAAAACCTTTAATTAATAAAAACTTGATTAATGAATTAATCAGAAAATAATAAGAATTGATTTATCAAAACTATTAATTTTCTGATTTATCGCCATTAGATTAATCAAAATCTGATTAATTTGATTATTCAGAAAAATTATTAATCAAATTCTGATTAGTCAGAAAATGCACTTGGGTTTGAGATAATATGTTTTGTACGTATTCTTCATTACTTACCAGAAAACCATGTACATGTATACAATATCAACATAATTATGATGAATTAAAGTGATAATGCCATCAAGTAATGAAGCAATGTGTCAAATTAATAAACCGGAGCAATTGCTTTAAGTTCAAGTTTCAAACCTTTTTCTTAAGTTTTGAAATTTTCTTCATACAAATTTCTGAAAATTTGAAAAAAGCAATTATGACCCATTGCCACCATTTAGCAAACTCAGCTTTCGCAGAAAATATCAAGCTTAACAATTATTCTTCGATTTGCAACTCTCCGAAAAAAATTTTCATAAAAGGTATTTACATAGAGCGAGGCAAATAATTTTTTTTTTATAATTTGGTAAATTAATTGCTACTATTTTTCACAATGACCAAACAATATTGTGAAAGTCCTTAATCCTAGATTGGAGAGGTCTAAAATTTCTAGGTCAGATATTTTATCTCATTTCTGGTTCAAAACTACCAAACCCTTGAAATGAAAGAAATTTAGTTGCATAGTATAGTTTAGTATGGAATTAAGTCCACTTAACAAAAACCTTCTACATTTTTTATGTAAAGTGACTTTTCGAAAGTTATTTACTATTTAAGTGGAAGAAGAAATGTTATTCTTACTCTTTTTTTTTACCCAAATTTTGTCACTCAATGGAATTAATGTTATGATACAACATATCGACGACTGAGTGGAAGATCACCCTATTTCAAAATATTTTTCAAAAACACCCTGTCTCAGAATTTCTTGGAAGAGCGCCTCAGCTCAAATTTTTTTTTTTTTATAACACCCTATTTCAAAATTTGGCTTAAAACGCCCTATCTCAGAATGAGTTTCAAAAACACCCTATCTGAACGAAAACTCAATACATTTTTATCCGAGATAGGGCGTTTTTGAATCAAATTCTCAGATAGGGCGTTGTTGAAAACAATTCTGGGATAGGGCGTTTTTGAATCAAATTTTGAAATAGGGCCTTATTGAAACAAATTTTGATATAGGGCGTTTTTGAAAAAGATTGTAAAGTAGGGTGATCTTCCACTCAACAGTCGATATAGTATTATCATCAGCATTGATTTTATACCCAGTACGTGGGCACTTCGTATTTTGAAAATAAATTGGATTTTCTTCAGCCAACGATAACTTCCCTGTAAAACACATTTAAAATCGTATGTTGCTTTTCGATTCTTTTCCTTGCTAATTGCAATTTTTTTTTTGTTGTCCACCATGTCGAATAGATTCCCACATCTATATAATCAGTTTGGATATTGCTTTAGTTTCCTTCTTTATTTCTTACATTGCGAACAAACGGCGTAGATTTACGGTCAGAAAACCTTGGTTTACTTGCGCAAATCGTTAATTACAATTTTAACCCCGGCATCTTAAAGCGGTAACCCTAATACACAGCTCAGTCACAACCTTAACCTCAGCTATGTAGAGCGGCGAAGTTTTACAACAACAACAAAAAAATAACAAAAAGCAAACAACAACCAAAACAGAGTTCACAAACCATAAGTCACTAGAGCCGATCACAACCACAAATATCATCGACTTACTCGTTGACGTTATATTCGTTTGTCATTTTGGTGCGCTCATTTTAATAAAATACATTTGCAAAAAACAAAACATATTAATATTACTTTGTAATCTTAACTTCAATACAAGCTTGTAACGTCTCAAGTCGACTCGAGCTAGTTAGTTGCTATTTTACTTGGTCGCTTTTGGTTTGGTTTGGGATAATTTAAAACCGCCAACTTTGCTGCCAAATCGGGTTGACCAACGCCACTCATAAAGGTGTATGGCGAGCTGCTGCTATCGGGCCGACAAAAAAGATTAAGCGCAGATATATAGAGAGGCAAAAACACAAAAAAGGAACAAAACAAAATCCAAAAACTGAAAACTAAAGAAAGCAAAAAATCGAAAAAAAAACATAATTTGACCTAGATCAAGTTTTTCAAGTTGGTCTCTTTACGTTTTACGTCTCATACAATCACGATCACTGGAATGTATGTATGCTTATTTGAGTTGGTATGTCTCTCCCCCACTGTGTCGCTCAATGTAAATTACAATATGTAAGCCCAAAAAGCGTTATTATGCATAATTTTAGGATTGGCCTTTTCAGAAACTGACGTTGAAGTTGACCGCGTGCTCCATTATTAATTGTAACTCTGTATGTGTTTTTATACTTAGTTGTGATAAGCATATAAATAGACCATCGGAAAAGAATTCGATGAAGCCATGTCCGATATGATAACTTTAGGAAAACTTGTTTTTATCTCACACAGTTTTGGTATATAGATAGCTTTATAGATTGATAACAATCAAGAATAAACTGGTATAGACAATTTTCAAAATCGGACGAAAAACACGCCCACTTTTTCTATATTGAAAATGTCTGAATCTTCAAGAAATGCCAAGATGCATTAAATTCTTTGTTGGCAAACTTGTGAAATTTTACACGTTGATTAACATTACGGTCTAACATACGCATGGGTATAGTCAGGGTCGTAATAAAAATTCTTTTGGAAGGGGGTTTTCCTTTTTTTATTTTCATTTTATTGAAATGTGTTCTTATCTCTACTATGTGCTTGCTTGAGTATGATATTCCATAAAAATTGATAGGGGGACGGAGAGAGGTCATTATTAAGGCAACAGAATCCAAACAACCGGTTTTAGAACTTTGGTATGTCTGAATATCTGTGTGTTTGAACGTGCGTCACTCAAAATCTGCAAATAAAAATTGAATGGGATTACCACCGTTAAATTAACAAATGTCTAAAAAATTTATAATTTAAATAAACTTCGTCGGTTTCTGAGTTATGGAATAATATGTGTCAAGTGGTGATCCGATATATATTTGGACAAAACGGATATCAAGCGAAAGATTCTCATGATAGCTGCAATAAGCGATGTGATTAATGCAATAGTTAATCTGATTTCGTAAATATCTCTAAATATAACAAAATTGTGAGAGATCGATGTCTGTACATTGCAGATATTTAGGAAAAATCAACAGGAGGAATTTTTATTAAGCCAATAGAAGCCAAATCAACAGTTTCTAGAAGTTTCATCTGTCTGTCTGTATGTTTGGTCGCGCATCAGTCAAAAACTGCTCAATGATATTGAATGGAACTTCTACCTTTGCATTACTAGAGGTACAACTTAAAATTGAAGATGTAATTTGTACCGATAGCTCGGCCAGTTTCGGAGATATCGATCGATGTGTGGACCAATTTGGGTATCAAACGAAAGTTGACAATGAGTGCTGCAGTAAGCAATGTAATTAATCTCCATATCTTATCTGGTATGGGATATAATGATGAAAAGCGAACTCAGTCTATTGGTGTTGCCGGCCTACCACACCGAAGGTCCATGGTTCGAGCCCTGGTACAGGTAACATCAAAAGTGATTTGAAAAAAGTTTTTCAAAACGGGGTCGCCCCTCGGCAGTGGTTTGGCAAACTCTCCGAGTGTATTTCTGCCATGACAGGCTTCTCAGCAAAAATTCGTCTCCTTTGTAGATGCCGTTCGGAGTCGGCAAAAAACTGTAGGTCCCACCAATTTGTAGGGAAAATTCAAATCGGCACACCACAAATTGGAAGAGAAGCTTGGCGCAAAAATCTCTTAGGAGGTTTATGATGATATACCTGTTGTATATCGCGCCATAGAGAGAGAGAGAACTCAGTCTATTATTAGTTCTGAGACGCAGCGAGGCATGGCCAGATTTTCTAGTTTTGAAGTTAAGTTAATTAGTCTAAATTTTTGCATAGAAAATAATTTTTCACTTCTTCGAGCTTCGACTGAAATCTTGGGCGAAAATTCATCACAGCTGAGTCAATTCATCTTTCCTCGCGCACTCGCGTTCAGCAAGAATGTTTTGAGACATCTCAAGGCCAAAAAAAAATAACATTCTGTAGTACACGTAAAGACAGGCAATGTTGCTTATATTTTAGTAAATTTTCAGATTTTTTTTAAAGTTGGCTCTGATGCTCATTTAGAGGTTGTAGTGCAGCTATCGGGCGACATTCTGCTACCACTTTGCTAATCACCTTTTCTGTTGACAAACATTCCTTCTTATCGGAGTCGATAGGTCTCGGAAAGGACCAGAACATCTTTAACTGCTCTAAATACAGCTCTGACTGTGGCATCGTCCATATATAAGCGAACTTATTTTGAAGATTCTATCAGTCTTAACTCAAAAATCTTTAAAGCTCTCATACCCAAATTTAGTGTGCGAGTTATATTTGCTATATACTCGTATACTCGTACATATACAATTAATGGTAATGTGAAAAATGTAGCGAACACGCCCACATTTTAAAAAGCTCATTTAATGTAACGATATATCTGTAATCTTAACGCCAGTAAGCATGTTATTGCACCGAAAGCAAAAATGTTTACACTTTAGAAGTGGACGTGACCCCGCTCCCTACTTGTGTAATATTTTTGTATACATTTAATACCATAGCTTCAACAAAAAAAAACTAGTATAAATGGTATTTGCTTAAAACATTTTCTCTTGAGCCAATTTTTGCTGCGGAAATTTGTGAAATCGGTTAAGTGGCACGGCCAAATTTTTGCTATAATGCTAAAAATATATGTTAGTAGAACTAGAAATGCAAGAAACAGTGGCTGTGTTAATACAATTTTGGGAAAATAATAAGATCTCTAGAGAAGCGTGGCGAGGTATCGGCCAACGTAGGCACTTTTTATTAGGTAGGTAGGTAGGTTGCAGTGGCTACTAGTAAATGAACTAGCACACATAGGTCCCGGAGGTCCCGTTGTGATACTACCTACATTTAAATAGCCCCCTACTCGAACCATTTTTATTACAATCGAAATAGATTATTCGTACCTTAATTTAGATATTCTGAAGAAAATCGGAGAACATATAACTACAGTTGTGAATATTTAAGTAAAAATATCACACTTCCACACAACGATACATGATTATCGGAACAATCTGATTGTATGAGAGCTATATGTTATGTAGGTCCGATATGGGTGATTTTCACTACACACATTATATATATTACACGTACCAAACCTGCAAAATTTTACGTTCCCAGCTTTTAAATTGCAAAATTTATAGCCCGAAACCCATTTTTCGAAATTGTCGATTATATGGAAGCTCTTCTTATAATACCATTTCCTGTCCATGAAAAGTATAAAAAAGGCGTGAGTGCTAAGTACTCGTGGGATTTGATGTGAAAACATGTGTATCCCCTACATAAATTTAAGTAAATTAGGCCTAGCCTAGCGATTGAGTTTCAACCAGAAAACATTATTTTAGTTATTAGATACTCCTTTCTTGGCCTTCTTTTCTTTCTATTCTATGCTCTTCTATTACCTTAATTATCTTTATTTTATTTGCTTTTCTCTTCTTTCAACAGTCTCTATTTTTATTTTATTTTATTGCATTATATTACTGTATTTCACTGTTTCCTTTTCTTCGTGATCTTCATGAATAATCATTTATTTTGTTTTTGTAAACACTGTATATTTATGATAAACACAGTTGTTTTCGTCTTTTGCCGATTGAAATCATTCATCGTGTTAAGGCACGATTACCGCATAATAACAACCAACAGAGCACTTGCATACACACACCCACATAAGCAGAGCGTCACATACATAACAGTACAGCAGTCAAACAATATTTCTATACTCAAGGCACAGACAGACGCACGGTTACAGACAGCTACGCTTAACTTTGCACGACTACTCTACCGAGCTCCGAGATGTTTACAGATCTAAAATTATATAGCTCTTATCTGAACATAGTAAAATTTGTTACAAGCCATGTACAACTGCACCTATAAATAAGTTTTATTCTAAGCTGAAAACTTTGGAAATCACTGCTTATTACTTTTGATACCAAAATATCTCACAACTAGGTATATTATATTAAGTTTCACCCGAACTTATCATCCTTACTTTTTTTAATGCGCTTCAAGTTACAATATGAATGTGTCCGCTAATTAAGAGCTGCTCTGCGATTTTTCTCAACTACAAATAAAAGTGATCGTGGTTTTGTATTGCATAGATTGGTCATTTTATTCTCCACCTACGCATTTGATATTTTGTGATTCACACGCTTTTCTAGTGTAAAATATGTTGGCTATTCAGTCATGGCTCATGCTTAACTTCAAACGCACAGACTTATATGGGGTATAGTGAATGGTCCACTGAAGCAAATGCACCTAAATGTCTAAACAGCTGTGAAGGTCTTCCACATATAATATTTATTGTAAGAAGACAAGTAGTTAAATTATTTATGAACTTGTTTCGTAATTTGATTGATTATAAAAATGTATAGCTAATATTTTTATAAGCGCTAATCGTTTTGTTAGCAACGTGGTTCGTGGATTAAGTCCTTCATTTTAGTCAAAGACATGTGCAGATACGCTAATTTTATGTGGGCTCGCTGTATCGAAATGATTAAACATGAAATCATAAAGATTATTACTACCTAATGCGTGTGTGAAGAGTCAATATGTAGAAGCACACAGTAGAGATATTAATATATGTGACAATATGCTTATAGTTCTATCAAAAAATTAGTAAAGTAATTATAAAAAACCGTCAACGGAAGTCCGATCTAACAAATTGAAACCTATACCTTCTGCTCCCATACTTGCTTCTGTTTAAGACTATGAAAAACATGAACCATCGCCATGAACATTTTCAAGGCGCATCGAAAGTTTTGTTATAATTTATTAATCAGACGATTACCGATTACTGCGACGATTATTTTAGTGGTACAGTAAATACTTACTACTTTATGATTGTTGCAAAAATTATCAAAAATTTTAGAAAGAGCTATTTCGATATTTTTGTTCAATAGTTTTGTAACGGTACTTCGGGAGCCCAAATAGAGTACAGTATCCAATTGCAGGAAAAAGTAAGTTCCCGATATCTACTCAATTTCGACTCATCATAGAATTTTTGCTGATTTTTGCTTATATAAGGGGGGTTACCAATACTGATGTTGTTGTTTAGAGGCCAAAAATATTATAAGCAATTCCTATTTAGTCCACTTAGCACGCTTCTGAGTTCTTAACAATGCTTTTTTCTATTGTAAGTATACCTCGGCATCCCAAGCTTGTGTATCCGCAACATTTACGGAACTGGGTTACGGAACTGGGTTACGTTACTTGGAATAGATGTAAACAATAACCCCATTCCGGTTGGCTTCAAAAACGAGCTCTTTGGTTTGAAATCAACTAATGGTCACATTTATTCGTCGCTGCTCTGAGAAGCGAAAGATGCCATTAGAACACCGATCACAGTGGATCAATGAACCTTAGTGGGCCCAATGACCCCTAACAGCAATCCAACGTGAGTCAGAAGGATCGCCCTACCCTGCAAGAGGTAATACTGGCTCAGCTCCTGCTCACTTCACTCATGTCACCCATCTGTTCAAGTACTCTACAGATGGCTAACGAACTCGATACAGCTACATATAATTTAAGTACCCAAATGGGCTAAGAGATAGGCGCAACAGTTTCCCGGAATATTGTTATTCCACGGAAGTCAGATGAAGCTAATTTTTTAAAATCTTGAGGCAATGTAGAGAGATCTGACACTCTCAGACCATTCTCAAAAAGCACCATGATTGAGCTCGAAGCTTTGATAGTCACTTGTTTGACCGAGCTAAAATTTAACCGTGGTAGCAAGGAATAAACCTTAGTACCAAGGAATAGCATCTCACCTACTACAACATTGGTTTTTGTATTTCCGTTTGGAATCATAAACGGCTTGAATTAAACTCTTCACAGAAACTTCAACTCCAACCTTCACTTTCAAATTAGATAACTCCCTTCAAACTGTTTACCGGTTCACTACCTCAAACGAGTTCCTCGCAACAACCCTAGCGGGCCAAATGACCCGGGTCCTGGTACTCTTGCCCACAAAATATACAGGAAATATATTCAGCATAATATTCAAAGAAACTGTGTTACTCATCACCAATGTGTTCCAGTAGACTATGGGGTATTTTGAAAAAACTTTTCTCAAGTTCAAATATGTCGGCAACGTTCAAAGCTGGAGGAAGTAATCAGTTTTGAATTTAAGAAAATTGGCAACAAAAAAAAATTTCAAAACTCACCACTTTCTAGAATTTTTATACCCAGCGTGTACTAGTACACGGGGTATTATATTTTTGGTCATACGGTCATATGGTTTGTAACGGTACAAAATAATAAAGATAGATATATAGTTCCATATATCATAGTTCTTAGAATGAACAGAGGAATCCATTACGACATGTCCGTCCGTTCGTCCGTTCGTCCGTCAGTGGACACGATAACTTGAGTAAAAATTGAGATAATTGAATGAAATTTGGTACACAGGTATCTTTCTGGCCAAGGTAGGTTGCTGTTTAAAATGCTCGAAATCGAATCACAACCACGCCCCTTTTTTTGATATCGAAAATTTCGAAAAACGTTTAAAAAGAGATAATTCAATAATAAAAGCAGGTACAATACTGAAACTTGGTAGATTTATTAAGTTGGTTGTCCTACTGACAATTTTACTAAATGGGCGTGGTACCGCCCATATATGAATGAAGAATTTTTCAAACTTTGACTCTTAATAACTTCAGAACCGTTCACTCCTACTTTTTCATAAAAGTTATGTGCAAAATAGGTAGAAATATTGAGCTGACCATGTCTAATTAACTGATACAGGTAAAATAATATAATTTGGTACTTAGATAAATTTTCTTGTTCTTTATATGATTTTTGCAAAATTTTGGAAAGTGGGCGTGGTATCGCCCACATATAAATGAACAAAATGTCAAATTTCAGCTATTATTAACTTCAGAACCGTGTTAAATAAAATTACGAAACATGATACGAGGTATACTATTTACGCTTTTCAAAATTATATATATAGCCTATGCTGGAACGGGTGAATCCAAGAATCTACTGTGCAAATTTCATAAAGATCGGTTGGGTACCTTGAACGTATATACAAGATTAAAGTTTTATATAGAATTGGGCGTGGCACTGCCCACTTTTATAAAATTATATATAGCCTATGCTGGAACGGGTGAACCCAGGAATCTACTGTGAAAATTTCATAAAGATTTGGACGCCAGACACACATACACACATTCATTTTTATTTATAAGATTGCCCACAGGATAGTAGAAAAAGTTTAAAACCTCTATAGGTGATAACTCCACAACAATTTAACAATTTACCACGACCACTTTTACATAGCTGGGTATTTAATGTTCGGTTCCACCCGAACTTAGACTTCCTTACTTGTTTTACTTAAAAAAGCAAAAAATGCGTTGTTTTAATTTAGAAAATCCATTTTCTACCGCTGTTGTTGAATTTTGAATTCGCAGCAAATCTACGGCTGAATAAAAGATCACGCCCTATCTCGGAATTTCTTTCAATAAGAATTGGTTTCAACAACGCCCTATTTCATAATTTGATTCGAAAACGGGATAGGGTGTTTTAAAACTTATTCTGAAATAGGACGTTGTTGGAAAAAACTGAGATAGGGTGTTTTAGAAAAAAATGCTTAAACTTTGTGATGTTCTACTCAGCTGTCGAAATACAAAAAAATTTCATTTCCTCTAAATATTCCAAAAATCTAAAAAACAAAAATTCAAACTTTTCTTTCGAATTTTTTAAAAAAATTCTAGTATCTAGGATTTAAGCACAAATATTTTGGTCTTGCTGAATGCAACTGTAAAGTCATTAGAAACCTCCATTTTGTTGTGTGCAGGTGCTGCATGTCGTTACACTATTTATGAGTTCTCTCTTGGAGAAATCTGGGTGATTATACTCCGAAACTCTATGTACGCTTGAATGCATATGATATTATCCCACATTTGCAACATCCGAAGCAAGCCCTAATTTGATTAATGTGTTGTGAACTATGATTGAATACTTTTTTACGTTTTACTGAAGTCGTTATAATGACTAGACAAAGTATATGTGTATGCTTTTTCAATTTTGGGACTTCGTTCGCATTAAAATATTTTATTATTTGGCATGAAATCGACATTATGCGTAAAAGTTATCTTACTTCCATTAAATGGAACATAACCTCTTAATGGGACCCTTTCCGTAACCAATCAATCACTGAAAAGTCGATTGAAGGAACTTGACATCCAACTTTTCGTACTATTCTATTTAAGTGTTCATTTTAGAAACCACCAAGTTTGGTTAATTTTTGCATTTTCACCTGCTTCTGCTTTCATAATATTTCGGTTGCAATTTCTTCATCACATAAAGTGTTCTCCTATTTCATTTTTAAATTTTTCGTCTGTTGTATTCTTTATGTGATAGCTTTGAGGAGTTAACTGTTGCTTACATTCAATATCCGTTATGTCACTGAACAACTTCATCATTCGTCTTTGATATTTCTTGTTCAACGCATTGATTGAGTTAGAATGAGTTAATGGTTTTATTTTAGTTGTTTTATATAGCTGTTTTCCTTTCAATATTTTTTTATTCTAGTATTTGTGAATCGTTTAAGAAGAACTGTAACTACCTAACTTCATTTTTTTCTTCAAGTCTTGGCCGTTCGCTATATTTTTTGTTCATTCTTTGGTATTTCCTTAACTCACATTCAAGGTAATTGATGATGTTTTAAACGATACGCTTTGTTGTTTTTGTGAATGTATCTTTTGTGTTATGTTTTCTTTTTTATGTATTCGTGTATATATATATATATATCTATATATCTATACATATATACATAAACATATTCATAAGTTATTGTTGTACGAAAAAATGCACCGCTGCAGCTTTAAACATACGTTTTAGTCCATTAATTTGAGCAGAAATAAAACATATTAACTACACTAGCCTCTAGTTTGACCCACCTTGTGGCACCTTGCAGCGTATATTCCCTTTTTTTTTTTAAGTTGCTTTGGTGGTAATGACTTTTAATAATTGCTGTTAGTCAGAAAATGTTAAACAACCCAAACTGAGTTCTTTGTTCACCGTAAGCTGCAATAACTAGACTAATTTGGTAACGTTTGTTGTTTCTGATGTCATGTCTATGTTGGATTCAATAAATGATTTTTTGAAGTTCAACAATTTTAGTAATTTTTTACGGTTACTTTTGTTTGATTAAATTTGTGTGGAAATTGTTCCCAAGAACCGCATACAGTGTAGGCATAAATCGACAGCTGTTTCGAGATATCAAAATGCTTTTATTCAGGCTTTTTGGGAAATCGACACTCCAGCCAGGCATCTAACTTTTATAAATCTTAGGGTAATTCATTCAAGCTTTGAAATGCCTTGTTACCATGGAAATATTGACTAAAGCCAGGTTTTCCATTTATGTTTGAGTGATCTACACAATTTGCAAGCTTTCACGAATAACCTCATTATATTCTAAAATACCTTAATCGTTATTTAAGGGAAGAAAATAAAAAAAGGAAATATGGTGTATAAAGCTACGGACACAGTGGAGAGACGAAGCATAATAATATTAACTAAACAAGATTACTTGCAATTTTAGCAGGTATACCAATACAGGGATACCCGGATTCCTTGCTCTTTTCGGTGCAAAAATCCCCGGATTTCTTTGGAAATATGTTAATAAAAAAAAAATTTGGAGTTCTTATGAAATAATCTCATATTTATGTTGATGTACAATATTTTTCTAAATTTTCTTTGCTGAGTTTGTTAAGAATACCTAACAAGAATTCTTTAGGCAATTAACAAGGAATATCGGGTCTACCCCACGCACTATCAACCCTTTTTAACCCTTGAGTTGACAAGGATTTTAATCCTTAAAAAGTGGTGTAGTCTTGTAATTTTAAATTTATTTGCCTAATAAACACAAATTTTTTCCCAAAAAAAAAAATCTGGGTATCAGCCCTTAAAAAATTTAAAAATTTTACTTAAAAAATGTAAACTATTTGAAAAAAAAATTTGATTTTGCTTTGTTATTAATAAAATAACTTTCGTTTATTAAATGCTTTAGGGTCACATAGTTTGTCAAACAATATTGTTCACTTTCTTCAGACTAAATTGTTAAAGAATAGCCAATACCAAAATCCGTGGATTCCGGCATTATAAAATTAAATCACGAAAACTTAGTGTTTGTTAAAATCTAAAAAATGCTCAGCCCTACTACCAACGCATGCCATGCAATTTAACTTGCAGCGTACTAATTTTTTCCGATTAATTTGAAAACTTAATTCAAATGCAAAACTTGCTGACAAATTGTCAATTCATGGCAAAAGCTCTTATTTACAGCCTAGACTGACATGTATGTACATATATTTACTATACAAATCAATATGTTTGTGCCGTCATAAAGGCCAATTCACGCCTCGATTTCATATTGGCTGTCGGTGGTTTCGATTTTCTTTTATTATCAAATTTCTTCACTTGATACGCATCACAATGCATTTTTACTTTCTATCCTACGTTCATTACCATAATTATTTGTCAATAACACTTGAGCTGTAATTATCAGTATTTTTCTGTATTTAAATGTACGAAGTAAACCAATCTCTGCTCTATACTAAATATACGAGGTGTGTTCAAAAAGTATCGCGAATTTTGAATTTTCGCTGGTTACGTATATTCGAATTTCGAATTTTTTGTGGCGTTATGTTGGTACTCATGTCTCTCACTTATGCCGACAAGCTCGGCCATTTTGAATGTTCAGTTAATTGTTGACAGCTGCTTTGCTTGCACGTGTTTTGGATCGCCTTCGATTTTTACCTATTTTTTTACCAAAATTGCTCAATTGTGACCAAAAACAGCATCGCATGAACATTGCTAATGAGATGTTAAACTCTGTCCGCGACGACCCAAATTTGCTCCAGAGGGTCATAACTGGGGACGAATCGTGGGTTTATGGTTATGACGTGGAAACCCAAGCTCAATCATCTCAATGGAAGCTGCCGCACGAACCAAGACCGAAAAAAGCGCGCCAAGTTCGGTCGAATGTGAAAGTTTTGCTGACAGTTTTCTTCGATTGCAGGGGCGTGGTGCATCATGAGTTCTTGCCACAGGGAAGAACGGTCAATAAGGAATATTACCTGTAAGTTATGCGCAATTTGCGCGAAGCAATCCGCCAGAAACGCCCGGATTTGTGGAAGAACAAAAATTGGCTTTTGCACCACGATAACGCCAATGCTCACGCATCGTTGCTTGTGCGCGACTTTTTGGCCAAAAACAACACACTAATGATGCCGCAGCCACCGTATTCCCCAGATCTGGCCCCCTGTGACTTTTTCTTGTTCCCTAAACTGAAGAGGCCCATGAAAGGACGGCGTTACGCTTCTCTTGACGAGATAAAGACGGCATCGAAGGAGGAGCTGAACAAGATACAAAAAAATGATTTTTTGAAGTGCTTCGAAGATTGGAAAAACCGTTGGCACAAGTGTATAACATCTCATGGGGATTACTTTGAAGGGGACAAAATAGATATTCATGAATAAATAAATAATTTTTGAAAAAACACAAAATTCGCGATACTTTTTGAACACACCTCGTATACATACATAAATAAAATTCAACCCCCAAAATTCGTAGGAACAAACCAGACTATATAATGGACCGATTTTTTTAATTTAAATTTTAAGATATCACACTCCTGTTCAAATCGGACATACAGCTTTTCTTTAGTTAAAAATTTTATACAAAAATTTGTTTAATTCGTATATTAACCGTTTGCGGTTCAAGTGTATAAACCAGTATTGCGCTCTAATCTCCTCTCTATTTGTGTTAGTTAGCAAAGCTGTAAGATACAAGTCGACGATAACCATAACCATAAACTTAACCATTATCTATAACCATAACCATAAACATAAGCATAATCATATCCATAACTATAACCATAACAAAGATCATAACCATAACCCTAACCATAACCATACATACATTCATCCATAATCGAATCTTTGATTTACTGCACGCATTTAGTATTTTAGTTGTAGCTCTGATCACTCGAATTTGCATTAAGCAGTAGAAGAGGAAGATAGTTAGCACCAAAACAAATCAAATGAGCAGGCTTTAAAGATATTTTTTGTATCAGACTTTCACTCTCTAATCTCATTTACTCTACAACGGTTAAAGCATTGCTAATTATTACAGCAAATCTTGTAGTTGCACTCTCATACAAAAGTATACAAGTGCGTTAAAGCATTGAGCATGTAAAATTATTGAGGCTCAATTCCATACAAAAGTACGCTCAATGCGCTATAATTAAAAAATGTAGCATAACATAAATTAACATAACATAACCTTAAAGAAATAAAAGAAATAACTTTTGAATATGTCAAGCAGACCTGTTAAATAATGATTACTAATCGTAATGATTACCGGTTTCATGAATTATTTTCTTGAGAATCCATTTAATGATTGATTACCGATTACTTAAATTTTTTAATGATTATTTTCCAATTAATTTAAAAAAAATCAAAAAAAAGGATGACTTTTTCCGCTTATCAAAAAAAATATTAAAAATAATAAAAAATAATCAAGAAAAGTTGTTTTGTTTACTATTGATAATTTTTGTAATTTTTTTTTGTTTTTGTGATTTTTTTTGGATTTTTTTTTTATTTTTTTAGTATTGTTGTAGAAGCACATAAATACACATATCAAAAATACCGAAAACAATCATAGGTAATCGAAAAATAATCAAAGAAATCTAAAATAATCAAAAGTAATCAAAGCAACTTATTTTGATTAGTTTTGATTTTTTCTAATGGTAATCAATTAATAATTGCCTAAAATAATCACTACCAATTAAAAAAGCAGTCTAATTAATTGATTGCTAATTACTAATCACATTTAACAGGTCTGATTTCAAATTTGTGTACACACAACATTTTTTAGCATTTATAGCCTTAGGGAGAGATACAAATTAATTGCATAAACGTTGCTTTAATTTTATGAAATGTTTTTTTTTCTTATCTCGTGGGCCATGTTCGCATACATAACTACATTTCTTCAAACCGAAATTAAAAAAACTATTCTGTACGGGTAATTTACTTTGATTGTCAATGCGCATGCGCGACCGCATTAAGAAGCATAAACGCAATTACATACATGCCGAGTTACATCGGCTACCTATGCTTGAGTACAACAATAAACAGATATGAGTTCATATGAAATTGTACTTAGCCAACAAAGATTGGCTGATACCAAAAGTCTTTACTTTGCAATTGACAACCTCGACCAGCGATTGCTGCCAGCTGTCTCTTTTCACCGCTTATGCTTTGACATTTTATGAATTTTGTTGTTTGTGTTATAGCACTTTGATGATCATCATTACTGAAAAGACCAGTGGTCTTGCAGCGATTAATAATTTACGCACCAAGAAAGAAAGTGCCAGTGGTAATAGCATGCACTGTGCGCATAATCGTAGATCCAACCAAAAATTCATGCACAACAAAACTGACAAAGATAACTATCCAAAAAAAAGTTTTCAGCTTAAAACAAAATATTTTTAAGTTCACGAAAAACTCAAAAGTAATTCATTGACACTGAACATAGACGCCCACAAGCATAAATGCGCATGCGCACACGATTTCTACAAACAATGTTAACAACATTAAAAAAATTCAACAACAATAGTGTGAATAGCGACATAATGAGCGCTGACGTATTCTGTGTTGTTATTTTTTTTTTTTCATTCTAACGAAATAATTAAATGCTGCACACAAATTTCAAAGAAGCAAATGTATACAAATACAAGACTATTTTGTACTTGTTTGTGTGTTTCTTTTGAACACCTTTGACGTTCATCTAAAAAGAGAAACACGGCTTGTTAGTTGTCAAAAACTCAACTCGCTGTGAACGTTTGCACCTATCACGAAGGTAAACGGTAGCTCATTAACGGTCGTCAACTTTAGACAGATAGAAATGTAATATGTTGTAGAGATTGGAAAAGGAGCTCGGCCATTAATTTCAAATTATTATTTTTTTCAAGAACCCTGCAACAATTTTTCGTAAAATTTGTTAACAACTTTACTTCAGGAACAGATTTGAGACCGGAACTGAAATAGGAATCGAAAAGGGAAAAGAGTTGAAACGGGAATAGAAATAAGAACTGGAATAGATATCGAAACCGAAACAGAAAATGGAACGGAAATAAGGACCCAAACGAGAACAGATTCGAAAATGAAACTGAAATGAAGGACCTAAACGAGAACAGATTCGAAAATGAAACTGAACTGAGGGACCTAAACGAGAACAGATTCAAAATTGGAACCGAAACAAAAACAGTTTCGAAACGGGAACTGAAGAAGAACACAAATGGGATTCGAAACCGGAACTGAAGGAGGAACAGATTCGCAAGCGGAACTGGAACGGGAACCGAAGTAGGAACAAAACCAAAACTGGAACTGAAATAAAAACTTAAACGAAATTGAAAATGAGATCAGAATAGAAACCGAGACAGGAGTAGGAACAGAGACAGGAACCGAACCGGGAACCCCACAACCATAGAAACTGCAATCGAAATGTGAAGTTAAGAGGCCGGCGCTCATTTGAGGAGCTTCGTTCCCGTTTTTGCTGGAACCATTTGGTTTGTCAATAAATCTACTTATGCCCTTTAGAGGGCATTTAAATAACTCTTTAAGTTTCGGCAGTGCAAAACAAGCATATATCATTATGGTTGCATAACAGATTCCTGTAAGAAGCATTAGTTTACCTTTACTGACGGGCTTAGATGATGTCTTTGATGAATTAATTGCCATTATCGCAACTTACTTCCTTTTACTTAGTCTGGTAAGTCTCCACAGACTTTCTCGACACCAACTACTTCCGCTGGCAAGATGCAAGATGAATTTGTAAGACATATGGAAAGCGCGACTTGTAGTTGTTTTGAGTAGATAACTCTTCCAACAACACAGCTCACATGAATACGTAGAGTCCCCTCCTCAGCTTTTCCATTCCCTTCTTGTCTAGTGTCTTCGAAAGTCCGAATTTTCCTCTAATTCCAGCGGACAAACTCTCGGCATATTGAGGCTGATGTTGCATTGGATTCGGTGCCAGGGATTTTGAAACCATTCCCAAAAATAGATCTTTTCAAATTTTGAACAGCACTTCTCAAACTCAGCATCTCACAGCATAAAAAGTCTATCAATCACACACTTCATACATTGCCATGTATGTCTTGCCGTTCCCTTGGCGCGTGAATGTTAAGCGAGAATCTACATACATCCCAGACATTTCAATTGGCTTTTCACTTTCTGTAGATTTTCAAGTGATTCGTCCAACGTCCGTCTACCAGTAATGTTATGGCGTGCTCATTATAAAAATAAACGTTCAGATAAGAGCTTTGAAAACAAAATGCTACTTTATGATATAGAAATCGAAAGAGTCTGAATAGTTTTCCATGGCTTCAACATTTAAGTATGTAGCATGAATGAATATATTGTGACCTAGATTAAAAACACCCACATATACACATACGTACTCATAAGGAGGTTTCTTTTGGTACAAAAATACGGGTATAACTAAAGCGGAGCACAAACTTCAGATGACTTTTGGTTTCATGTATGAGCTGATGAACATAAATATACATACGAGTATACATCTGTGTTCAACATAATAGTGGATATCGTTTTTTCATACCAACAATTTTTTGTTGAATTGGCCTGTACATTTTCCAGTATTCATGAAATGAGCTCAAGGCCAAGAATAATAATTTTTCACTTTTTGAATTTGTATGAAAATTATTATTGTTTTTATTTTCTAATAATCATTTTTAATTAATTATTAAACGTTTTTTAATTGAATAGAGTAGAAAAAATGTTTAGAGACAACCGCCATAGC
Organism: Merzomyia westermanni; assembly: GCA_949987695.1. Lineage (NCBI taxonomy): Eukaryota > Metazoa > Arthropoda > Insecta > Diptera > Tephritidae > Merzomyia > Merzomyia westermanni. The sequence continues at coordinate 42,996,098 of OX465291.1, read as the reverse complement.
TTTTCTTATAGATCCATTTCGGAAGCTGCTAAGCTTCTTCATCAGAGAAATTTTGGCACGCATTGCTAACCATTAACTTTGTGTAAACTTTTGAAATTTCTTTTTATGTGGTTTCTGTTATGGACTTCGCTATATTTTGAATGAAAGTTATTAAAAACACAATTTAGTTTCACTGCTATTCTATATAGCAGAACTGTACATATATAATATATCGAGCCCGAACAGCCATTTTAGTGTAATCAACAAAAATAAAATTTTACAGGAGAAGATTTTTTAGTTTACAAAAATGAAAATTTGTAAGGAAAAATGCTACTTACATCATAATTGCTTTTGCTTTATTTTTGCAATGGTACTTATTACAGTTATGATCTTTTGTGATATGGCTTAAATTAAGAAGAGTTATCGATATCTGTCAAAATACGGATTTGAAAAGTTGGTTGGTTACGCCAAATTTGCTGTTAGGGCGCGATATACTTACAAGGCTTTATGCTTGTTCTACTTAGAAACTGCTCAATGAGAAGATACATTTTTAGATTTTTTTCCTATAGAAGGGTTCGATTTATTTTCAATAGTTTTTATCTATATTTCTGCTAAAAGCATTTCTTAGTCCTTCAAGCAACCTCACCAATATTTGTGTTCTTCGGGAAAGAAGTGTAAGTAGCAGTTGGAAGGTGTTTGTATCTTATATATGTATATACATACTAAGGATGCCAGGCCTAACCCATTTTTATGTGATTTCTTAGGTGCCGAAAGTTTCGGGATTTCCTTCTTACAATCCCGGGATGCTACCAAAAAACAGCGTGCGGAGAACGCTAAAAATACATTATCTCAAAGATGTACTGTATAAAATTGATGAGAGCTCGTTAGAACATGGTTAGCCAGGGTTGTGAATAATAATTATAGCCAGTAATCATAGTCGTTGCCTAACACGCGTTTTAATTAAAATCTTTACTTAACTTAAAAAGACATTTAAAATGTTGATCAATCATAGTCATATGAAACAAAGATTTTAGCTTAAATGAAATGTAACAGGGTCCCCTTATAAAAAACAATTTAATTGGTTGGTGGTATGAAGAAATTTTTATGTTTTGCAAGGTCCCCTGTGTCAACTATTTTATTCAAAAACCATAGTATACGAGGTGTGTTCAAAAAGTATCGCGAATTTTGAATTTTCGCTGGTTACGTATATTCGAATTTCGAATTTTTTGTGGCGTTATGTTGGTACTCATGTCTCTCACTTATGCCGACAAGCTCGGCCATTTTGAATGTTCAGTTAATTGTTGACAGCTGCTTTGCTTGCACGTGTTTTGGATCGTCTTCGATTTTTACCTATTTTTTTACCAAAATTGCTCAATTGTGACCAAAAACAGCATCGCATGAACATTGCTAATGAGATGTTAAACTCTGTCCGCGACGACCCAAATTTGCTCCAGAGGGTCATAACTGGTGACGAATCGTGGGTTTATGGTTACGACGTGAAAACCAAAGCTCAATCATCTCAATGGAAGCTGCCGCACGAACCAAGACCGAAAAAAGCGCGCCAAGTTCGGTCGAATGTGAAAGTTTTGCTGACAGTTTTCTTGGATTGCAGGGGCGTGGTGCATCATGAGTTCTTGCCACAGGGAAGAACGGTCAATAAGGAATATTACCTGCAAGTTATGCGCAATTTGCGCGAAGCAATCCGCCAGAAACGCCCGGATTTGTGGAAGAAGAAAAATTGGCTTTTGCACCACGATAACGCCCCTGCTCACGCATCGTTGCTTGTGCGCGACTTTTTGGCCAAAAACAACACACTAATGATGCCGCAGCCACCGTATTCCCCAGATCTGGCCCCCTGTGACTTTTTCTTGTTCCCTAAACTGAAGAGGCCCATGAAAGGACGACGTCACGCTTCTCTTGACGAGATAAAGACGGCATCGAAGGAGGAGCTGAACAAGATACAAAAAAATGATTTTTTGAAGTGCTTCGAAGATTGAAAAAACCGTTGGCACAAGTGTATAATATCTCATGGGGATTACTTTGAAGGGGACAAAATAGATATTCATGAATAAATAAATAATTTCTGAAAAAACACAAAATTCGCGATACTTTTTGAACACACCTCGTACTATAGTATTGTATGGTATACGAGGTGTGTTCAAAACGTATCGCGAATTTTGAATTTTCGCTGGTTACGTATACAGGATGGCTGATTAATTTTGCTACATTAAGAAACTCAAATAATTTTTTTTTCAGTGTATGGAATTCATTTTTCTTTTATTCATGTTAAAGCTCATTAAATTTTATTAAATATAGCTTAATTAGTTTTAGAAATAATGGAATTTAAATGCCCCCCCTGCTCGTCGATGCATGTGCGGCATCTTACCAAAAAGTTGTTCATTACTGCTTGGAGAGTTGAGACAGGAATAGCCGCAATTGTTTCTCGAATGGATTGCCTTAGTTCATTCAAATTTGTTGGTTTTGCTTTGAAGACTTCCTGTTTGCAATAACCCCACAAGAAAAAGTCAGGTGCAGTAAGGTCAGGCGACCTGGGTGGCCAACGGAATGTGGAGTTTCTGGATATCAGCTTATTGGGAAATTTTCGTCGCAATTCTGTCATAACAGGTTGGGCTATATGAGGAGCTGCACCATCTTGCTGAAACCACACAGAGTTGAAAGAAATTCTCATTCGGCGTAATTCTGGATAGAAAAACTCTCTCAACATGCTCAAGTAACGGTCTCCAGTAACCGTAACGGTGTGACCGTTTTCTTCGAAGAAGTAGGGCCCGACAATGCAGCGTGATGAAACTGCACACCACACTGTGACACGAAGTGGATGCAATTCCGTCTCATGGAGTATCTGTGGGTTGGAAGCACTCCATATTCGACAATTTTGTTTGTTTATGTTGCCGTTTAAATCGAAATGGGCCTCGTCAGACATGAAAAGACAGTTCAACATGTTTCCATCCTCTTCCACCATTTGAAGCATCTTCTGGCAAAATTCCAAGCGAATCGGCAAGTCTGCAGCGTTCAGTTTGTTGGCCATTTGAATTTTATATGGAAATAAGTCCAAATCTTTGTGCATAATTGACTGTAATGACTGTCTGCTTACACCCATTTGAGCAGATAAGCTTCTTGTCGAAACACGTGGATTGTTTTGTATGGCAGCAGCTACAGCAGCGATTGTTTCCTCCGTTCGAACTGAAGGGTTTCGATGGTAAGGTCTTCTGTTGACTGTCCCATGCTCGGCAAAATTGTTTACAAGTCTTATTATGGTCCATCTGCTCGGAGGATTGCCGCCAAACGTGCGCCTATACTCTCTTTGAACCGAAACTACGGACTCCAGTGCGTGATAGCGGCGGACAATCCAAGTTCTTGTTTCAGTGTCCCAGTTATCCATTTTTGTTAAATGTAAAAGTCAATCTGCAAAATAAAAACAAAATTAGCCAGATTCATTAAATAGAAAAAAAGTTATTTAATTTTTTTTTGGTAGCGGCTTTCATTAGCCACCCTGCATTCGAATTTCGAATTTTTTGTGGCGTTATGTTGGTACTCATGTCTTTCACTTATGCCGACAAGCTCGGCCATTTTGAATGTTCAGTTAATTGTTGACAGCTGCTTTGCTTGCACGTGTTTTGGATCGTCTTCGATTTTTACCTATTCAAAAAAATGAATCAAAGAACCTGTATCAAATTTTGTGTGAAAAACGAAATTAAGTGCGCGGATGCATTCCGAATGTTGACTGTGGCATACGGAGAAGCTACCTTGGACCGAAGCAACGTTTATCGGTGGTACAAAATGTTCTCAGAAGGCCGAGAAGATGTGCAAAGAAGAACAAAAATTGGCTTTTGCACCACGATAACGCCCCTGCTCACGCATCGTTGCTTGTGCGCGACTTTTTGGCCAAAAACAACACACTAATGATGCCGCAGCCACCGTATTCCCCAGATCTGGCCCCCTGTGACTTTTTCTTGTTCCCTAAACTGAAGAGGCCCATGAAAGGACGACGTCACGCTTCTCTTGACGAGATAAAGACGGCATCGAAGGAGGAGCTGAACAAGATACAAAAAAATGATTTTTTGAAGTGCTTCGAAGATTGGAAAAACCGTTGGCACAAGTGTATAATATCTCATGGGGATTACTTTGAAGGGGACAAAATAGATATTCATGAATAAATAAATAATTTTTGAAAAAACACAAAATTCGCGATACTTTTTGAACACACCTCGTATGCCTTGGAGTAAGCAATGTCACAAAAACAACCATAGACACATATTGTGATTTAAAAATGTTAAAATGACGACTTCGCCATTTCAAAATTAAAACTCCATCTTAGACATAAGATATAATTTAAGTTGACTATGACAGACATGAAATGATGTTTATTTTAGAATCATGTTTAAGTAAACAAAACTCTTTTTAATTTGACTATGACTACGGGCCTACATTTTTACTTTAAAATATAATTTTTTTAGTTATGGACTCTTTAGATCTATGTTACTAATGTTAAATTAAAATTTTTAATAAATCGATTATAATAATTACACATTTTAAATCTATTATTGTAGATAGTGCCATCTTTGCGACGAAAGAAAAAACGGGTAAAACTATGTATGCGCTGAAACACATAGTTTCATATAAATGAATTCAAGCAATCTTCGATACAGTCAAATGTTAGTTACCGTTGCACATTTGTGGCAATAATTTAATTTAGGATTGGTATATAAACTCAAGTTTAATTAAAAACTCATTTTTTAGTTTTAAGACCAAACAATTTACTCAGTATTTATTTTAATATTCACCACAAATTTTTTTTTATTGGACAAATTTTAAACAATATACTGATCATTTGTGATAGTAAATTCATATTCAGTTTTCTTTTGTCTCTACCTAAAGGGAGTGATGTATTTTTATTTTAGTTTCCAGACCAAAAATTTGCTTTATTTTTATTTTTCTTTTTTACTCTTACTGTTTTGTATTTTTCGGGGACTGAAAACAATTGTTATTATTATTTTCCGTATAGCAAAAAGGTCACATAAAAATTGCTTTTTAAACTTTACCATAAGAGATATTTTTTTTAAGTCGCCATAACCAATATAAATGAGAAATATTTTTTTTTTTTTTGGTTAAGAATAACCATTATCAATATTTTTTTTTGTCTTATTATATATACAACATATATATTATATCCCGAATGTCGTATGCAAACATTTGTTTTCAGGACAAATTATCATTTAATATATGTGAGTTTATGAAGTGCTGTACAGAAATACTTTTGAAGAGTTGGAAAATAACCAAAAAAACCCTGTCTATCTAGTCACAAATGACCAAAAAAAATTAAAATCTTGATAATGGTTATTCTCAACCAAAAAAGAAATATTTCCCATTTATTTTGTTTATTGCGACCAAATCAAATATTTCTTATGATAATGGTTATTTTGACGAATATTTCCATGAATCATAATAATGGTTAAATAATACCTTTATTTTAGAGTATTGAATATTTTTATGTAAACAATTCGAATGAAATCCGAAAATCGAATCATCTTAAATAAATCGAATCGAATATAATTATCTTAAATGATTTCACTTGAATAAATTATACCTAATATATTACTACTGATTCATCTAATAGGCATTTTTAGTATGAAATATATGACCAAAAATCGATTACTTTCTTTTAAAAATTGATTTTTCACTATTCCGCTTATCTCTAAATAAAAAACTGTGGTCGAATTACGTTATCAATTCTGTGATCAAAAGCGAATTTTTAAATCACAATAGTTTGAAGACCATAAATCGGAATGTCGGCATACGTGAGCAATTGGCTAGAAGTAACGGTCAGTTCAGTTATGCATTATTACTCTTTAAAAAGTTGGAAAGTTTCAAAGCCATTGGGACTTGGGAAACGGTATACGATCACGGAACGTGCGTCGTAATTCCGCCCCTGTATTATTAAATATCGATGTTTTCGACTCGAGGTCACATCCCTAGTGTACATACTAAAAACATACAGTTTTTCTAACAAAAAAGGATAAATGTGAATACCTATTTCGTATTAAACCTATGTTTTTTTTTTAAAGAATATACGAGGTGTGTTCAAAAAGTATCGCGAATTTTGTGTTTTTTCAAAAATTATTTATTTATTCATGAATATCTATTTTGTCCCCTTCAAAGTAATCCCCATGAGATATTATACACTTGTGCCAACGGTTTTTCCAATCTTCGAAGCACTTCAAAAAATCATTTTTTTGTATCTTGTTCAGCTCCTCCTTCGATGCCGTCTTTATCTCGTCAAGACAAGCGTAACGTCGTCCTTTCATGGGCCTCTTCAGTTTAGGCAACAAGAAAAAGTCACAGGGGGCCAGATCTGGGGAAGACGGTGGCTGCGGCATCATTAGTGTGTTGTTTTTGGCCAAAAAGTCGCGCACAAGCAACGATGCGTGAGCAGGGGCGTTATCGTGGTGCAAACGCCAATTTTTGTTCTTCCACAAATCCGGGCGTTTCTGGCGGATTGCTTCGCGCAAATTGCGCATAACTTGCAGGTAATATTCTTTATTGACCGTTCTTCCCTGTGGCAAGAACTCATGATGCACCACGCCCCTGCAATCGAAGTAAACTGTCAGCAAAACTTTCACATTCGACCGAGCTTGGCGCGCTTTTTTCGGTCTTGGTTCGTGCGGCAGCTTCCATTGAGATGATTGAGCTTTGGTTTCCACGTCATAACCATAAACCCACGATTCGCCACCAGTTATGACCCTCTGGAGCAAATTTGGGTCGTCGCGGACAGAGTTTAACATCTCATTAGCAATGTTCATGCGATGCTGTTTTTGGTCACAATTGAGCAATTTTGGTACGAATTTCGCGGCGACCCGTCTCATGCCCAAATCATTGATAAAAATCGAATGGCACGAGCCAATCGATATGTTAAGGTCCTCAGCAACTTCTCTAACGGTGATTCGACGATTGGCCAATACCATTTTCTCCACATCATTAATTTTTTCGTCTGTTGTTGAAGTGCTCGGGCGTCCGGCACGCTCTTCGTCGTTCACATCTTCTCGGCCTTCTGAGAGCATTTTGTACCACCGATAAACGTTGCTTCGGTCCAAGGTAGTTTCTCCGTATGCCACAGTCAACATTCGGAATGCATCCGCGCACTTCATTTCGTTTTTCACACAAAATTTGATACAGGTTCTTTGATCCATTTTTTTGAATAGGTAAAAATCGAAGACGATCCAAAACATTAACCGAACATTCAAAATGGCCGAGCTTGTCGGCATAAGTGAGAGACATGAGTACCAACATAACGCCACAAAAAATTCGAAATTCGAATATACGTAACCAGCGAAAATTCAAAATTCGCGATACTTTTTGAACACACCTCGTACATCTCCATTTGCTATTAAAAAAACGGTCATTGGCAATTGCGCATCAAATGTCAGACAAGCAAATATTGGTTTACGAAGTAGAGCAGTCAAAAAAAAATGTCCAATTACCGGGTCCTGGTGTTGTAAAATCAGATACTGAAAAATTTGGGATGGTAAAAATTTAAGAAATGTTCATCCCTAGCAAACATACTTATATACTTATATTCAGCTTTTACGTTTTGTTTTCATATTTTCTTATTGAAGTCATTTATTCAACGGCCATGCCACCTCGAAGTGAATGTGCTGGGCGCAAAGTTTGTTTGAGATGTGAAAACCCGCATGGTTATGGTATGCGCATTTGAGTGCGTACTCCAACGTATGTCTATACATACAACAACAAAATCTTCAGGGCCATGAATAAAATGATGTGTATTCCATATATGAGAGGTGCAGTACAATTCGTTACCAATTGAAAAGGTATCATACTAACTGTTACACTATATAACAAAAAACATGAACATATCTTTTTTGTGAGATTAGCACAGAGACTACTGAGTGAAAGATCACCATAAATTACGAAATCATTGAAAAATATCTTATCTTATACTGCCAACACATACAAGTTTTTACACAACAAACCAATATATTTATGTAGCGAGATCCACTGACTTAGATAGACTAGTTGCTACTTTGCTTCAAAATTGCTGTTGCACAGTGCTATTAAGGTAAAGGTGCTAGTATTTAACGTTCCGATCAATACGAACAAAAAGAGATTAGTGCCTCGGTTTTGTTGTACATGCACATTGGCTGCAAAAGTCACAGACATAACAACGCAAAAAGTGCGATTAGTCTAGCATTAATCCGGGATGAGTCGCAAAGGAGCATGCGACCAAGCCATTTTGATCTCTTTGTATGGGTTGAAGTGATCTCTTTTGTTTTAGCATGTTCTATAACGAGACTAATTGGTGTCTTTTATGCCTAAAAGGCTAATGTCGGAGAGATCCCCTTTGTTCTCCTACGGGTAAGGTCGAACAAAAATATATTTTCAGCACCTATAAGTAGGCTACAGAAATTGAAATCGAATCCCAACTAGGCTTATAACTCTGCAGTTGGGATCAATTGTAGACGAAAACTATTGATCGAGGATCACTCTCTTTTGAGATCAGTCGCACGATTTTTTGCAGGGACTCAAACGACATACCACTACATTCGCGCATGGTACTGGCGTGTAGGTATATACATTTGTGTTCAAGCTAATAGTAGTGAAATCAAATTGAATATCGTTCGACGAAATAAAAAGAAGCTGTGTTTTTAATAATTTTCATATAAAATATAGCAAATTCCATAACAAAAACCAGATAAAAAGAAATTTTAAAGTTTACAAAAAGTTCAGGAAAGTTAATTAAACTTTAAAAAATGGCCATCAAATTTTTTGAATTTTTTGGCAGAATTTCTAGAAAATTTTCTAGTAAGCAGTTTTATAACTCATTATAAATAAGAAAGAAATAAGAAGAAGCTGTAATTTTAATAATTTTCATTTGAAATATAGCGAAATCTTAAAACTTTTTTGACAGAATTTTTAGAAAACTTTTGTGTTCGCAGTTTTGTAGATCAATAAATTTTAGCACAATATTGTGCAAGTTATAAGCACCACAGAATTTTCCCTGAATTTTTAGAATTTTTTTTTGTCAAGGATGTTGGGTATTTTTTCCAAACAAAATTACTTCTTCTTCATGCGTTTTATGGAAGAAATCACTCAACACTTCTCTTCTATTTTAAATGGTCATCTAACCGCCTGGGCGATTTTGACCGTCCAACATAGCTCGCCAGTCGTTTCTTCGTTGCGCCAACTGGCGCCAATTGGAAACACCGCGGGATCGCAAATCGGTCTCCACTGGGTCCTTCCATCGAAGTGGTGGTCTCCCTCTTCCTCTGCTTCCACCGGCGGGTGCCGATAAGAATACCTTCTGGGCTGGAGCATCTTCGCTCATTCGCACTACGTGGCCTAGCCAGCGAAGCCGCTGTGTTTTAATTCGCAGCTCATCATTAAATCTTCTTCGGTACTCGTCGTCGCCAACGCGTAAAGGTCCACAAATCTTTCGAAGAACCTTTCTCTCAAATACTCCCAGAGCCGCCTCATCAACACCCTTGACGGAAAAAATTCTGAAAATTCGGAAATTTCTGAGCGAGATCTAACTTGCACAATGTTTTCTGTCAAAAAAATTTTAAGATTTCGCTTTATTTCAAATGCAAATTATTAAAAACACAGCTTCTTCTTATTTCGTTGAATGATATCCATTTTAATATCACTACTATTATATTGAACACAGCTGTATGTATGCATATTTATTTATATGTAGTTAAAAGAAAAGTAATTGAATGATGAAAAGTGCAATTTTCTTTCTCCAACTTCGCTTTTTATTCCCCCCTTTTTCTTTCAAACGTAATTTAGCTTGTGTTTTGTTGCTTCTTGTTTTTTGTACTATTTCACTTTTAATATTGCTGCGGCACGTTCTCTTTTCTTTTTGATGCAATTCTTTTGTGCATTTATTTTAAATTTGTCTTGTGTTTTTTTTGTTGTATCTCCGCTTCTTCTCTTATTTATTTGCTTGTTGCAGTTGCAACACAATAGTGCATCGATGAAATTCCTTTCTTTTTCATCCATGTCGTCAACTTCTCATTGCGCTGCTTCAACATCGCTCATTCATTCACTCATTGTCATTGTCAATGGCACTGATTTAAATTCTGTGTCTTGATTTTCCTGATTTTCGCTTTGTGCTGCAAAATGATTTTGGTGTTTGTAGGCAATTATTTATCTGCGAACCGTAACTCCAGATTTGATTGTTTTTTGCTATTTACTTTTGTATGTGTTTGTTGTGTTGCTATTTCTTTGTAAAATTGGTTTCTAGCAGCACCATGAGTATTTACTAGAGATTTATTGAAACTTTCTGCACTGTAAATTAAATTAAAGCTTCTATTGAGAGGATTTGTTTCAAATTTTATACCAAAATCGATTAAGAGAGGTGGATTTTTTAGGAAAGGGTGACGGATTCTTTTACTACATAGAAGATGTTTTTAAGCAAAGAAAGTTGTGCTCTTAACCCTATGGGGAAGTCAGTAACTAGTGAGAATAATTTCTGGTTCAGAACTAGAGAAAAAGTGGCTAATAAGAACTAGTGAGATAGTAACTCGATTTTCACTAGTTCGAAACTAGCAGTTGTGTAATCATTAAAATTTAATAAAAAAATTGAAACTGAATTTGGTGTTCAGAACCGCTTTTTGTATAGTAATATCTAAGATCGTTATTTCTACCAGCTCTACTACGCCAATCGAAACTGGTCTGAATTGAGCGATCTCTCATGTCTATCGAATAAGTAGCGTCGATAGTCGGTATACTTAAACTTCTCGGTCTAAATTTTGTTTACTATTTGATTGAGAGCTCAAATATATAATATATATTTCGGTACTAGCTGACCCGCCGAACTTTCTTCCGCCTTAAAAGCACAAATCATACAGTCACCCTGGGTCCACATTTAGGTCAATAAATTGGGACCCTGGTAAAATATCGAGTTGAAAGATATCTTAAATTTTAGGAGAGAGAATGATTATTGAAAGTTTCATTCATTTCTATGCAGTCGTTTTTGTGTGACGCGGGCGTTATGGTAAAAAAACCACATTTTTGGTCACATTCTCCCACATTTCCCACAAATGAAAGTTGTCCTAAATTTTAAGTTAGACGTTAAGTGATAGAATGGTGAAAGTTTCATGCAATTCTATTCAGTAATTTTTGCGTGATACGCGCACAATCATACAGACGGACAGACAGACAGACAGACAGACAAAAATTCTAAAAATTGTAGATTTGGGTTTCGCTGGTCCAATAACGACCTCTCCTATCAGTTTTTCTTAAATATCTTCAATGTACAGACATCGACCTGTTACAATTTTATTATATGTAAAGATTGTAGTCGATAGCAGGCATCATTATTAAGCCAATCGAATCCAAGTCAACAGTTTTTAGAATTTTTAACTGTTTGTATATTTGGGCGCGCATCACTTAAAAACTGCTGAATGGATTTGATGCTTCATCAAGCAAAAGAAAAATGATTTTTTTAAGCAGCTTTGAGTTCTCTCAAGACTCTCTGAAATTGGTGCCTGTATTTTGGCTCAACGTTCTTTTTAAGCTAAAAATAAGTTTTGCAGTTTAGGATTTGGAAAGTAAGCAGCTTTGTACGTTTTTGTTTTCATTCTTTGTTTTGACTTAATTTTTTTTTAATTTAATTTCTAATTTTCAACATTCTATATTTATGTAAATAAGCACAAAATAAAACACAAATTGAAAGAATAAGCAAAATTTGAGTTTAATTTATGTTTTTAGCGGTCATTGAGCAATCCCCAAGTTTACCTTTCAACAGCACATTCTTCATGGCCAATTAAAGAATTTGTTTCCGCTAATTGCGTTGTTATGCTTTACCAGGGCTCTGTAGTTAAGCTGTAAATCATTGGGTGCTAAAAAGAAAACTAAAATAAATTTCATGAAATTTTGTTTTTATTTCATTTTTATTATTCAACATTTACTCGCTCTCAAGTCAGTCAGTTCACTGAATGCTTTTGCTTCTAACTGATTTTTCATTTGTTTACTTGCACTTTGTATGCATTTAATGCAGTGAAATCTCTCGGTTTTGTTTACTTTTTCAATTCAAGAATTTTAACTGCTAAACCTGCTTCATGGCGGTGTAGTTTCAGTTGTCATGTTGTGACGTTAAGCAATCTTCAACTGCGCTATTTCCCACCTTTCTCCAAAACACAAACCAATCTGCCATGACTTGACGCTGACAAACGTTTTTAAGCCTAATTAAGTTTCTTACATTTCATAGCAGAGACTTGGATATTAAGTGTACTTCGCCGACCGTTTAGTTGTGCATTTTTTTTTTTATTTTTTTTATTTTTTAACTTGACCCTATTTTTATATTGTTCTTATACCCAGTGGTGTTGGTTTGCAGCGTATTATAACGTGTTTCTCAATGGAGCCCTGATATAGTGGTTCACATATAGTAGAGGCTAAGGTTGACCACTGATATGCTTTATTTCTGGTCGGTCTATCAATCAGTTTCTGTGTGTAATTTCGAGAAACCAGTGACTTGATCAAAACTGAGGCATCTCTACAAAGCCAACTATTTGTCAAAAGGTAAGGTAAATACGGAATCTGAGAACGAAATCAGTTACGCCGAATTTTCATTTAGAGCAGAGCTGTTATTTAATGATTACTAATCATAATGATTACCGGTTTGATTAATTATTTTCCTGAGAATCCATTTAATGATTGATTAGGATTACTTTCAATTTTTAATGATTATTTTCCAATTAATTAAAAATCAAAAATAACAAAAAAAAAGTTGTTTTACTTACTTTTGATTATTTTTGATTTTTATACCCAGCGTGTAGTAGTACACAGGGTATTCTAGTTTTGGTCATATAATGGTGGTTTGTAACGGTACAAAATAATTGAGATAGATTGGAGTTCCATATACCAAAGTTCTTGTAATGAACAGAGGAATTCATTAAGACATGTCCGTCAGTCCGTCCGTCTGTGGGCACGATAACTTGAGTAAAAATTGAGATATTTGAATGAAATTTGGCACACAGGATGCTTTGCTGTTTGAAATGGGCGAAATGGAACCATATCCACGCCCTTTTTTTCGATATCGAAAATTTCGAAAACCGTATAAAATCGGTTAACTCAATAGTGAAAGCAACTTTCAATTGCTAGATTTATTAACTTGGTTGTCTCATTGGCGATTTTATCAAATCTTTGGAAAAGGGGTGTGGCACCGCCCACATATGAGTGAAGAAATTTTTAAAACTTTCACTCTTAATTTTCAAACTTTGACTCTACAGAACCGTTTACGCTAGTAGAAGGTAGAAATATTGAACAGTTAGCTCAATTTTCTTATTCTTTATACGATTTCTGCACCACCCACTTATGAGTCAAGCAAATTTCAAATTCGACTGTTAATAACTTCAGAACGGTGTAAGATAGAATTACGAAACTTGATACGAGGTATACTATAGACATGTAGAGTACGCCCACGGAAAATAAGCAAAATCGGTGGACGACCACGCCCACTTTTGGACCAAAGTTTTCTAAAAGAGAGGTGGGAAACGGGAACATGCCATATCTCATTCACTGATGCAGATAGAATGCTGGAATTTCGTAGTTACAATGACCTGATGATCTTATTAATGAACACATATTAATGAACAACATGTCAAATGTCAGCTATTATTAACTCCAGAACCGTGTTAAATAAAATTGCGAAAATGAAACGAGGTATACTATCTACGCTTTTCAAAATTATATATAGCCTATGCTGTAACCAGTGGATCCAAGGATCTACTGGGCAAATTTCATAATGATCGGTTGAGTACCTTGCACGCCTGTACAAGACTAAAATTTTATATAGCATGGGGGCGTGGCACCGCTCATTTTTCCAAAATTATATATAGCCTATACTGTAACCATTGAACCAAAGAAACTAATGTCGAGAAACTACTAAAGATCGGTTAAGTGCTTTGGACAGACACATACATTTTTTTTTTTATTATTTATAAGATTGTAGAAAAAATTTGAAACCACTATATGTCATAACTCCACAACAATTTACCACGAACACTTATACAGAGCTGGGTATTTAATGATCGATTCCACTCGAACTTAGACTTTCTTACTTGTTTTATCTTTTCTTGAAAAACAATTAGAATAATCATTATCAATTAAAAAGCCGTCTAATTAATTGATTACTCGTCAAATTTAGCAGGTCTGATTTAAATAACTTTTCGCAGCCCCCTTAAAATGACATAGCTACAAAAAAACTAATTAATTTATCGATATTTGGGAACAAATACAAAAATTTTACAGATCATCCTTTGGAAGGATTTTGAGGTATATCAATGAACATATCGACGGCTGAATATTTTAAAATACTTTTCACCCTATCTCAAAATTAATTTTGGGAACGAAAATTCAATGGCCCGTAATCATAGACATTGCTTAACACACGTTTTAATTAAAATCCCCTCTTAACTTAAAAAGATATTTAAAATGTTGATCAATCATAGTCATATTAAACAAAGATTTGAGCTAAAATGAAATGTAACAGGGTCCCCCTTCTAAAAACATAAAAATTTAGTTGGTTGGTGGTATGAAGAAATTGTTTATGTTTTGCAAGGTCACCCTGTGTTAGCTATTTAGTTCGCAAACCATCGCATATCTGTAGCAACAAGCGAAAAAGGCAAACTCAAATTTGGAGTAAGCGATGGAGGAGCCAAAACAATGACGCTAAGATTTCTGGAGATTTCACGACAGTCATTGCTTATTAGTGACAACTGATGTGTCTTGGAAACACAAAAGGGTTTCAAGTCATCTTCCAGATGTTTCACACAGCACAGTCGGGGACTTCGCTTACCAGCGAAGTTCGATAGGAATACCTTCTTTGCCGGTTAGCCTCAGTCATTTCAACATCACCAAACACAGTCAACATGTCCGTTGAATCTACGCAATCAAAATTTTTGTCACATTTCATGCAGTTCATCCTTGGGTATATAAAGTTTGATCTGACCGAACTCAGTTCTTTTTACCTGTTTTCATTTCTTCACGCCGATATTCTATAGTGCTGGTAGAGCCGAGAAATGTTAGTTATGACTGTAACAGGGCACGCTGTAGCTTGTAGTTGTTATTATTTGACGTTTTTACTTCAACATAAATTTTTACCTCAACTAAACAGAAGCTTCATTCACAAAACGGTGGAGCGATGGCTGCAGCGATATTGTCCAAAGTAATAACAACTGATGACAGCACCAACAGCGTTTAGTAAATCTCTGTGAACGTACAACAACAAATACAATAACAATTTTGTTAAAAAGTATCAACAGCAAAACAAGATATAAACAGCAACAGCAGTAACAATAAAAACAACAACGAAAGTCGTGAATAGCAGCATCAGCAGTCTTAACGTGGTGGGCAACATCAGCTAATAAGGTGTAAAGTAGGTGAATGTTCAAGCTGAAGTAAACAACACAACATCAGCCGCAAGAGAAAGAAGCAATAAGAAGTGGCAATAAACAAGTCAACAGCAGAACAGAAGAAATTACCAGAGGTAAAACACATAAAATACAAAATAAAAGGTATGTGATAATGAAGCAAAACATGTTGATGTCTGCCACAAATTGTTGCGGAACAGTCTTACATATAGCCGGTCAGATGCTTCCAAACTTTGTTCTAGGTAGGCGGTTTGGTAAAAATAAAAAAAAAATAAAACGTTCATAATTTCAGTTTCAATACTTATTGAGTGTTTGTTGTATTAAGTTAGCTGACGATTTTTTTAAAATACTACAGCTGTGTGTCCCTTTTTTAATATATCTTTACTTATTTTTATACTTTGTCTTTTTGTTTTTCTCCTTTTTTTATCACTGTCCTTATCTGTCAGTCTAACACTCTCAGCCCCTTCTTTCTTAATCGTACTTTTCATTTATGGGGTCTCTATACGAAATATTGTATACGCGGCTAAAAATGTGAGCTTAAGTTTTAAGCCATTAGATTTATAGCTGAACTGAAAAAAACGTCTAAACTTTTTTATTTATTTCTGAAAGGTTTTTCAAGTCATTGCATTTTTCTCAAAACAGTTTTGTGTGCGCCGTAGCTCAGTGGGTAGAGCAGACAACTCTGATGCGGTGAGCGTCGGTTCGATATTTTATTGTTTTTTTTTTTTGTTGTCAAGACATTTCCAGTTTAAAATTTAAATTCTCTTCTTCACGCTCATTTTCTCGAAAACCGGCATAATTTAAATTCTAAACCAAATTTGGTTTGGACTTATATGTAGCCCAGTAAAGTTTAAAATTTAATTTAAAATTTTTAGCCAGAGTTCCTGCCTCTGAGTGTCAAACTGAAAATGTTGGGAAGTCAAGATTACAACTTTACTTTTTTGAAAAAATCTTTATTTGGGGGCTCCTTTCATGTATGGCATTCGGGATTTCAATAAAATATAGATACTTCAATGGCTAGCCCAGTGAACCCATTAACTTAAAATCAATAAAGTTGTACAATCAGTCTTTTGGCCGAAAGACGACGAAATGTAGCAGGTGGTGAGATAGATCGATTTGTTAAAGTGATAAGAGCCTGACGCTTCTTGGTATTTGATTTTCAAATATCCTGACAGTAGTATGACTGAATAGAAAAGAAAGAAAGAATATAATTGTAATGGAAGAATAACTTTGTAGTAAATTTAATAAAATCTCATTTCCGAAACCATTCAGAGCTAACTTTATGTTCGGTATGAATGAACAGTAATAATATCCATGTCGAGTTTAAAACAATTTCATAAAACCTAAAAAATACCCCGTATCACCCACTTTAGAAACCCCGTCTTTAGGCCTCATAACATAACATAACAACAATGGTGGCATAAATAAAATTTCAATGTTCTCAGCGTATAAACAACCGATATGAATATGATAATGAATAAGACTGTTTGTGGAATAGGATCATCATCATAAATAGGACATACAAACATGCAAACAAATGATTATAAGTTAGCAAGCGCATGAGCATAATGTTGATCAGCAACATCAAATGAGCTGGCTAATAATGAATTGAATGGTTCTGTTTAATAAATACAAAGTTCACACGTTTTAGAGCACACATACACACACTAAAATAGAAAGAGAGAAAAAAGAAAACATAATAGCAAGCGGAACTTGTTTATTGTGGTAAAAATAAATTGAACAGCTGTCTATAGTAAACCGCACGGTGCAACGGGTCAATACGCTAATTGCTCTACCGGAAGTGGTAAAAGAAAAATGAATTAAAAAAGATTTTTGAAAATTTAGAATGAACACGAAACGTGGCAAAAGTAGGAAACAATAAAGTTGTAGAATGTATGCTTCAACATGTATACAGATAATTGGCCATACGGTCAATAACATTTACATTAAAAATAATTGCGTTTTTTAGTTCTTTTTACTAGAAGATTAACTTTTTAAAAAACTCAGTCTGCTTGAATTGTGTCCGTAATGCAATTATGTCCGTAATGTTCACAGTACTCCAACTGTACCAATAGACGTCCAGTGCCTTGCAAACTCTACATTCCCCATCGTCTTCTTTATATGTATCTTAGTATTTTGAGTTAACTATTTTTGGAATCTGAGATTAAGTAGTTATTAACCGCTGGAAGCATATAAAATAGAGTGTGTCAATTAGTAGTGGGACTTCTTTCGAATAATATTCGAATAAATACTTTTCTAATAAACGAATAAAAATATTCGTTTCAAAAAATTCGAATAGTATTTATTCGAATAATTTATCCGTTTATTCGAATAGTATTATTCCAATAGTGGTATTCGAATAGTTGTATTGAAATGCGAGAGATGTCGGAAGCGAAATTCACTGTCTTCATCGCTTGTACCTATGAGCATCCATTCACGTTTTGTATGTATGTTTCCGTGTACAAATGTGTGCATAAGCTGTAGTGATATTTTTTTATTCGAATAATCAATCAGCAGGAAAGTTTCCGCAAAATATATAAAGCACCACCACCGCCTTAATTGCCATAAATGCTCCGATTTATTGCGAGGTTACAGAAAATGTCTCTTACAATAGCTCCTCAACAACGGCAAGCTACCTAAAGACTTTGACGGAACCTTCTAGACAGAACTGTTGAATTCAGAAACGTTGCATCTTAATCGATAAGCATTTAAAATGTGGTATCCTATACCATATTCTGTTTATCAAAACTTCCCTCCGCACCTTAAGCACTGCCATTGTTTCCTGCACAGATCACTGTTCGAAGATGACAACGAGGTCTTACGTTAATGAGCTCTGATACGCTATAACAGTATATCTTCCTCACTTCCCCAGCTTCCGCACTTCAAATAGGTTGAAATGGTCAAGAAATAAATCCAAAACCCCTCTTGAATTTTAATGCAGCCTTTCATACATCTCAATGAGAGGCTCTCAGGAACATGAAATACTATTATAACTTTGGTCCGATGTTTGTACGTATAAGAAGAAGAAGAGATATATCCACCAATAAGCATACCGAAATGATCAGGGCGATGAGCTTGGCCGATTTAGCCATGTCCGTCTGAACACAAACTAGTCCCTTAGTTTTTGAGATATCTTGCTAAGAGGCCTCCATTTTGTAAAAAAATAATCATTTGTCGGAACCAGAAAGATCGCATAACTCCCATACAATCGATTGTTGCGATAAACGGGTTTTGGCTTAGAACTCTTGCAATTAAAAAGGTAGGAAAGCAAACTTTTGCAGCTTTGGTACGTATAATATATGTAATGTGTGTAGTGAAAATCACCCAGATGGGAACAACATAACATATAGCTCCCATACATTTGATTGTTCCGATAAATGGCGTTTGGGCTATGTATCTTTAAATTATCAGTTTCGTAGAGTTTGTACTAATTGTAAGTAAGGATCGGACATTTAAAACCGTGATGTCTATTCAAGAAAGGTATAAAGTCTTCGGCACCGTCGAAGACAGCCCTTTCCTTACTTGCTATTATGCAAAACGTAGCACGATGTCATCTGTTTAAAGAAAAATTCATATTTTGTAAAGGCTTTGACTCCCTTTAGTGACTGTCAGTAAATGGAATTTGTTTGGTTTTGCATATGGGTAACTAACATAATCAGACCGTTAGTCTTACTACCGCCAAAGACTTTCAAAGCAAACTAGCATCGATATACCCGCTAGCACAATGACAAGATTTGGCAATAAGTAGCCCTTTACCCGGTGTAGTTTGTCAACTTGTGTTCCGAAATGTGGTTGACACTACAAGTTTCCCATGGCTCTAGTTCTGACTCGTTGGGTAAATCTCAATTAAATTTAATTAATTAGGTTTTTTTACAGAAGCAAATGCTATAATATTATTTTTATACCATGTTGTGTTCACAAAAATGTCTGGCGAATTGAAATAGTAATAGAATTAAATATACCATAACTGTCAGCTCAATGGTTAGCAAATTTCAAAATTTCTCTGACGAAGAAGTCTAGCAGCTTCCGAAATGGATCTAAAATAAAAGCTATGGCGGCTGTCTCTAACATTTTCCTATTCTATTCTAATAAAAACGTTTAATAATTAATTGAAAATAATTATTAAAAAATAAAAACTAGACTAATTTTCATAAAGAAAGAAAAATTATTATTATTGGCCTTGAGCTCGTTTATAGTCATGGTGCAAATGTGTAGGCCGTAAAAATAATAATAAATAATACAAAATAAATAAAGAATGAAATATATTTAAAATATCAGCATGAAAAAGTAATTGATTAAAACAGATTGAATTTTAAAAGTAGATATGCTGATTTCGAATAATAATCTTACAAATTTTCAACAATGTTCCTGGCACTACTCACATACGAAAAAGTATTGAAGATTTTAGAACCATAGCCGTTGCCATAAAATAAGTCTCATACTCAAAATCACCCTATTTTACCTAGCCTAGAATACTTTCGATCAGTTACGTGGAAACACAACAACATTGCTTAGTAACCAGTTTTCTCTGATGTCAATTCTACGCCTTTCATTTTCACTCATTGTTACATTTTAGCTCTCGGCCTAGGTAACAGGGTGCTCTACAAAAGGTTAGATTTTGTAGACGAGCGCTATCTGTTTACTCATACGAGAGAGAGAGAGAGAGCTGAGAATAATGATGGGATGACACAACTAGGTATACAAAGTTCAGTTTCGGACGAATTTACCCTCTCTTTCTTTTTTGTTTTGTTATGACTTTATTGCTAACATAAAAAGCCTTAAAGATTAAATGTGGCTAAGGTTATAAGACACTATTTTGCTCGCTTTTTAAGATTTTCGTGGTAAACTTGACTACTATAAACACATACAAATATACCGACAAGCATTTTCATGTCCATACCAACAACTACAAAAAATCTTAAGACATTGTTGAGCAGTAATAACAATAAAGAAGTTATGTCAAATAAAAGTCATTTCCGGCTTAGTTTTATCTGGTGTTATACAATATGTATGAATAGTTAAAACTTTACAAACAATTGTTCAAAAGCGACCTACAAAACATGCACTGGAATTACATAAATCTCAAAAGTGTGCTACTGAATTCAATTTGCTTAAGCATGATGCGAAATTGAAAGTTTTGATATGTTGTTAAAAATTGTAGCAACATAATGCTGATCATTCATATCTTAACCACATTTTCCATTTCGTTTTCATTTAGGCCAAAACCAGAACTGACACTTGCGGAAGCAAGTTGTTCGAACTTTTTTGTTTCTCGAATAATTTAGAGACTTATTTTTTTGTAGCTTAAGCATTTGCATATTTGATTTATTTTCATAAAAAAAAAATTTTTTTCTTTTTTCTTTTTAAAACATATTTCGTTAGTCGGATTATGCGTTTAAGATGATATAGATTTCCGCCCCCATTCTAGCTAAGCTAAGCATACAGGAAACTCTTTAATGCTTGATGGTCATAATTTGGTTATCCGGTGTTTGCTATATTCATATGGGCACATCTTTTTGTTATTAGGTCACTGTGGTTTTTGTGTTTTGCGTTTTGAAAATGTTTTGATTTATTGGTTTGAAGTGAAAGTTTTACTACCATCATTAATGCATGAGTTTTCATATTAAGAGTTTAAGTTGATTTTTTGTGTAGTTTTATTTTATCTGGGTTGGATGAAAGTGAGATATTTCAATATTTTCAGGAACTTTTTCTTTAGTGTGTCTCTCATATATAATGCATTAATCTCAAAAAGGTGTTATGCTAATGAAAAATTTTACAACCAAGAGCTCCAACAACTTGAATTGGAATTTTAGTACGCGTAGTTTTCAAAACAAAAACGAGGATATCAGAACTGAGAAATGTTAACAAGAAAGCTGCCATTTATCTATGATCAGTGCATACAACATCTTTACGACATCTTCTAATCCATAATCCTAAATTAAAAATTTTTTTAAGGGTCTCACGCTTATAGTCATTATATTACATCCTTCATGTCTGACATATATTTTCAATGGGATTAAACATGTAGGGAGTATGGTCCGGGGGAAGGGTTTGGTTATCTATCATAACATACTTCCTCTAACCCCGCACTATAGTTGAAAAATGGTTAGGCAAATACTACTACTTCTTTCTTTCTTGTTTAGGTTTTTTCACATGAATAATTTTTTTTAACTTTCATAGGGTTTTCGGGTCAAGTTTGACCCATTTCAAAAATAAAATTGGTTTTCCGTGAAATCTTTCTAATATTTTATGACTTTTATTTATTTTCGAAACTAAAAAGGTACTAATGATTTTGGGCTCATATATTTGAGAATTCCCTACTTACAGACTTTTTAACAAATTTGGTATTCGGGTCAAATTTGACCCCTTAATAAAAATATTACTATTTTATTATTATTTGTTTTTCTGGGCAGAATGCCTTGCTCAACAATCATATTGGGTACTTTTCCGAAGCACAGTAGCTGTAAACTGTTGGCTCATCTGATTACTAATCACTTTCAGAAGCACGACGAGGAGTTGCGTTCCACAAAACAGTTGGGACGGTACGTCAAAAAGGTGATCATAAAATGTTTTCGATGACGTTGTAGTTTTGGTCAACAGATTGCTCTACCTTGTACTTCGAAAACGTGCTCATCGATGAATTGCCGCGTTCTCTACCGTCGGTAAATTCAAAATAAATGGAATGTGTAGTTCTTGATTTGGCAGCTGGACTAAAAGTCATAATGTGAATGCAGACAATTTTTTCACATCTTATTAGCTTGGACAAAAACTACTGGAAAAACACATCACTTTAGTTGGAACGATTCGTAAAAATAAGCCTGAGTTGCCATTAGAGTTATTAGCAACTAAGGGAGTACCTAGATACCTTGGTATCTTTCTGTAATACTGCAGATTACTGAATCTGATACAAAACAACGGAAAACTTTACCAAGGGCTCCGTTTTCTCAGGAAATCGTGAAGGTAATTCATGATTTGGATCAACAGCGGTCCATTTCAACAAGATCGGAAAGAAGGTAGTACAAATGTACAACAAAAAGAAGTCGATGTCTACTAAGTAAGAACTCAGATAATAAAACTGCATTAACCTGTACTACCTTGAAAAGTTTGTATGCACGGAGCATTCTAAAACGATTCATTTATATACCCAATGCAGTAATTAAAAAAATTAATAAGATTAAAATTTAACAAATAAATAAATTTTTTTTTGGGAATTAATGTAATCCATATTTTATTATTATCACATACGCTGTATTTAAATATATATTCCTTGTTTGGTTTTATAAAATAAAAATTAAAATTAAAATAAATGCCGTTAGAAAAAAAATCTTTTTTTTATTGATTGGAGCTAAATAAAATATGCGAAATGAATAAATTTGTTAAATTAATTTTATACCATGCATTTAGTACAAGGGTCAAATTGAGGAACTGTAATGACGTTAATTTTGGAGAACTTATGAATGCTAAATGATGCCCTTGTTTTGTTCTGCTGTTAAATTTGATTAGTAGCTGTTAATCAATTTTTAATTGGTAATGATTATTTTAATTGTTTTTTAAGAGAAAGCAATTATTAATTGATTACGTTTAGAAAAAATTAAAAAAAATATATATATGAAAAAATCCAAACAAAATAAAAAATAATAAAAAAAAAGTTGTTTTGATTACTTTTGATTTTTTTTTTCGATTATTTTTGATTTGTTCAGTATTGGTGTGTATATTTATACTAAAAAATCGAAAGTAGTCAAACAACTTTTTTTTATTTTTTGATTATTTTTCATTTTTTTGAGTATTGGTGCAAATATTTATACTGAAAAAAATTCAAAAAAAAATCAATTACTTTATTAATTATTTGGAAAATAATGTCTAAAAATCAAGATTTTTTTGATTATTTTTTTAATTAATTGGAAAACAATACTTAAAAATTGAAAGCAATATTAATCAATCATTAAATGGATTCTCAATAAAAAAATTAAATCAAACCGGTAAGCATTACGATTAGTAATCATTATTTAACAGGTCTAAATACATTTGATCTTTTCTGAAACAAAATTGACATTTATTGCCATATAATTGTTGAGACATTATAGTATATTTTGTTTTCTGATTTTCACATAAACTGTTCTTAGATATATTTGTTACTTTACTAAATACAATAAGATACAAAATATTAACAAAGTAATCCAACATAACAATTTTTACATAGAAACAAATTTTACATGAATATTTTCCCTCTATCCCAGTACTTACATATTTATTTACGTTTTTAGAATTTTACAATTATTGTCTAGTTACCTAATAACCTCTACATGCTCAACATACGTTTAACTATTCCAATCATTCAAATTATGTATTTACGTTAATTGTTAACTTTAAAACTTTTACTTTATTAAAATGCTCAGGATTAAACGAATTTGTAGAAAGTTGGTAACAAAAGTTTAAAAGTTTAAGTATTTTTTCGCTCATCAGAGTGTAGTGGAACACCTTGTTTGACTACTACAAAGAAACGTTTTGTATTGCAGCTAGCTATGTAGCAAGTGGGAAAGTTTTAGTATGGTTGGAACCGAAAATTCAAATACCGAGCTGAAGTTGTGATTAGTAGGACCGGGCAATCCATGGCACATCTATACATACAATAAAATTGTAACAGGTCGTTATGAGTACATTGGAGATATAAAAAAAAATTAATAGGAGGGATCATTACTAAGCCAATAGAAGCCAAATCAACAGTTTTTAGAATTTTTGTCTGTCTGTGCGTATGTTTGGTCACGCATCACTGAAAAACTGCTAAATGAAATTGAATTAAGCTTTTACCGTTGCACTACGAGGCGTTTATCTTAAAGTCTAAGATATCATTTGTTCCGATAGCTAGTCTAGGTTTAGAGATATCGACCGTTGTGTAGAGCAAGGTGACCCAAAATGTGTTTCTACAATATAGGCATCAAACAAAAGGTGATAATGAGTACTGCAATAAGCAATGTAAGTAATTAATAATCTAGTAAGGGATATAATGATTAAAATCGGAATCAGTCTATTATAAGGTCTAAAACGGGCCGGGTTGGTAGATACCAAATCTGTTAAATAACGATTTCTAATCGTAATAATTACCGCTTTGATTAATTATTTTCTTGAGAATCCATTTAGTGATTGATTACCAATTACTTAAAATTTTTAATAATTATTTTCCAATTAATTAAAAAAATAATCAAAAAAACATACAATTATTAAAAAAAATCCAATATAATCAAAAAAAGTTGTTTTGCTTACTTTTGTTATATTTTTTTTACTGAAATATTGTTGTAGAAGCACATAAATATTCACATCAACACACTAATAAAAATCCAAAAAAATCAAAATTTTTAATTGTTAAAAGTAATCAAAACCACTTTTTTGGATTATTTCTACTTTTTTTAATTTACAAAACTTTTTTTTTAATTTTTGCGAATCTTAATCAGTAATAATTACCTTTTCTTAAAAAAGAATTAAAATAATCATTACCAATCAAAAAAGCCATCTAACTAATTGATTACTAATTATTATTCAAATTTAACAAGTCTGGTAGATACCTTATGGAAATTAATATTTAAAAAAGTATTCTAGTAAAACCACCGAAAAGCATACTTGTCAGCAGATTTCGCTCATTTTTGTTGGGTCTACAAGTTTTGTCACTACATACTTAACGTTTCTGTGGTCAGTAAGAATCAAGACTTCAGAATGTGCTCACTCATATTTGGGCAGTATGGCACCCGTTTTCCACAATTTTTGCAGACATAATTAATAAGGTGTCCAAGTCAATATAGCTACCAAATTTCAGTTAGGGGACTACCTCATTGGTTTTTTCGAAATTTTCGATTTTGAAAGTAAGGATTTGTCATCTGATTTTGCGAATTTTTAAAAGCAACCTTATTTGGCCGACAGTACCTAACTTTAACAAATGTTAAATTTTCTGAGAACTTTGAGCATCGAACTCTGAGGTGTTATAATCAAATCGTTGACAAGATAGTAGGGTTTGTAGTTCAGCGTGCTGGTCCAGAAAACAGACTGTAAAACCAGCAATACTCCTCAAAACCTTTCGTGGGTTTTGGCCATATTGTTTTAGATTATGGGCGGGTTTTCGTAGAGGTTTATCTGGATTATTTAGCGAACATGATCAGTGTTTTTCTTCAGCAATGTTTAAGACGATACCGAACAGCAACAACATAATAAACCGCATTTTTAGTGGGTTTTCAAGACAGATCCCTGGTTAAAGAAAGTTACTGAATATTTGGCGGCCGCCGTGGTGTGAAGGTAGTGTTGCCGGCCTACCACACCGAAGGTCCATGGTTCGAGCCCTGGTACAGGTAACATCAAAAATGATTTGAAACAAGTTTTTCAAAACGGGGTCGCCCCTCGGCAGTGGTTTGGCAAACTCTCCGAGTGTATTTCTGCCATGACAGGCTTCTCAGCAAAAATTCGTCTCCTTTGTAGATGCCGTTCGGAGTCGGCAAAAAACTGTAGGTCCCACCAATTTGTAGGGAAAATTCAAATCGGCACACCACAAATTGGAAGAGAAGCTTGGCGCAAAAATCTCTTAGGAGGTTTATGATGATATACCTGTTGTATATCGCGCCATAGAGATAGAGATAGATATTTATAGGTAGATGTATTCTGAAACCCCAAAATTTTGGTAGCAGTAGTACTTAGCACTGCTAAATGCATTTGCAATTCTGGATGGGGATTTAAAAGTTTAAGGTCCACAACTGACCGAACCGGTTTTATTAGTCAGGACGCATGTAATAAAACTTCAATAAAATATGGCGTGATTAAGGTAATTGATGAGAGGCCATTAGTTAGGTAATTATTATTCCAGATATTATTACATTCAGGTGTCAACTAAGCCGGCCAAAACGACCTTGGGTGGGTTTCTAAAAATGATTTCTGCATTCTTATTTACAGTACAGACTACTTAGGTAGTAACATATATAATGGCACGTGATGTACAAGGTGGCGCAAAAGTAAGCTTCCGATGTTCAGCATATCGGTTGTGGCACGTGCAGTGTGTGCTGTTGCACCGTCTTGTTGGAACCACATGTTTTCCAATCCCAATTCATCAAGTTGCGGCAAAAAGAACTCGTTGATCATTGCTCTGTAGCGCTCACCATTCACAGTAACCGTTTGGCCCCGACAGATTATTGGTCAAATAAATAGTCAGCAATATTCCGCGTTCTGGAGCAGTGTAGCGTAACATTGTTTATTAACGTGTATTTCGCATGTGTTTACTACACAAATGTCAAAACAGAACTGACTTTAGGGGCCAATCGCAAAATTTATAGCATTTTCTGATAGGAGGATGACTTTTGCGCCACCCTGTATATCATTTCCGGTACGTACACATGTATTGCATCAAATTAAGTATACACCACACACACATATATAGTAAGCTACTAAAGCATATGAGTCACTGACCTTATAAGTAATCAACAACTATGTAATGACGGAGGTCGGTATGAAGGAAAACTCATAACGCTTAACCAACCACTTTTGCTCAGATTGCTTTTGGTTCTTATTTGGTCAAGCGAAAGGTACAAGTTCTATATAATGTTGAAGGTAATTACAAAAGTTAATATGTTCCTCTGTGTCTTCTTTTTCTACTTTCCTTATTTCTAGTTTTATGTAACTTTTGCTTTCCACATGCTTTATTATTTAATTAAATAAGTTCAGTGCGCAGCAAGTAAATGTATTCATACACGAACACTCTCACCGCTTACCTCGCCAGGAAGTTGCAGAAGTACATACTAGATCCATCGACTTTTGTTTGTGGAGCAACGTGATTTGTGTCAGTCACAGCGTCTTTTTTCTACTTCACTTCATATCGGATAACATGTCATGCTCCTAGCGCTCACGCCTTTTGTCAGGCTTCTTCATGTTTTTTTAAGGGCTCCGATTTTTAGCCTTCACCTTCACTATGACTGCGCCTCCGTGTTTGAACAGTTCGGCGAGTAGTATACCATTTCCCGGCGCTTTATAATTTTAGAGCGGATATTGTATCGTTTTTATTTTTCCTGAAGGAATTGAAGCCTCCCGTCATCCGGCCGTTTTTTTAATAGAATTTTCGGTTGTTGTTGTTGTTTTTTGTAACGACAAAAATACTCCACGAAGGTTTTGGGAGTTTTGTCGAAAGTGCCAGTCCTTTGCCTTGCGGTACATGCCCGACTGTCGCGGAAGCCATTTGGCATGACCAGTGGTCATGTCACCCCTCCTTCCTTAAAGAAGAAGAAGATAGCTAATGAGAGCTGAGGGGCATCATATCCGTAGATCAGCCATCGAGGTGCTCGTCATTACCCTTTGTGGATTTTAGGTTCCTTTAACGATAGGCATACCTACCTCGGGTATATTCTTACCGTTATTCCTTATAGCCAGCAGGCATGCTTTTTGTACATACGTTGTTTGCTAGCTGGAAGTTTCTCTACTCTCTTCTTGTTATGCTAACTAGAAGTCTCTCTACTATCTTCCCATTATGCTCTCTTCTCATTATGCCGAGCATTATTGTCATATGTAACATGGCCATGTAGCCAGCGTCTATTCCTCACTGCACCAGTTATTCTTCCCGTCTCATGGGAACCCTATATAGTCTCTAGCCAATCTACCAGCAAAGTACATGGTGCGTGACCAGGTTTTCCTCAGCCAAACAAATTTTAAGAGTATTAATAGTGGCGGGTGAAATTGCTAATTTTAAATGTTAATCATTTTATTAGCACCAGGGATGTCAATATTTCGGACGATCCCGTGATGCTGGGATTAGTCTGGTGATTTAAATATTCGCTACTCTTCAGCAGTTTAGTTTCTAAGAAGTAGAGGAATTGTTTGAGAAACTCTCTAAGCTTCAAATATATGCAAATAATTTAATTTTTTTTACGCCGAAAGGTATTACTTTAATAATAAAGCATATTGAAATAGAAACCATATTTTCTTTTTTTCAAAGTTTCGAATTTTTGAAGCAGATTCTTCGAAAAGCTAAGGAACTTTTTAATCCACATTTTTTGATAGTCCATTTCGATAAAAGCAGACTTGTTCAATTTGATTAGTTATCAATTAATTAGCGGTATTTTTTAATTGGAAATTATTATTTTAATTGTTTCTCAAGAAAAGATAGTTATTACCAAATATGAAACAGCAACAATAATAAAAAGGAAAAAAATTATTAATTGACTACGATTAAAAAAAATTTAAAATAAACAAAAAGAGTTGTTTTGATTACTTTTAATTATTTTTAATTTTTTTTTGTTTTGTTGATAGTAATATTTATGTGATTCTATACTGCAATACTGAAAAAAAATTTATAATAATCAAAACAAACCAAGGAAACAAAAATTAGTTATCAAAAATATTTTTGTTTTAAAAATCGGTTTTGATTATTTTTTTAATTAACTGGAAAATAATAATTAAAAATTGAAAGTAATTGGTAATCAATCAATAAATAAATTCTCAACAAAGTAATTAATCAAACCGGTAATTATTACGATTAGTAATCATTATTTAACAGTTTTAGATAAAATCACAAGTGTCCTGAGAAAATTGCACATTTGTAAAGTTTAAAATGCGTGCTAAGTAAATGTTATACTGAAGTAAGAAAAATCGAATATTGAATAAATAATGGAAAAATGTAAGCACTGAAGAAAAAAAATGAAAATCTTTAAAAATATTTCACAACAACGAAAATTCAACTAAACTAAATCACATACTATTTGAGTAACCCATTTCCGATCCTGAAAAATACCGCGATTATGAGAACGAATTCACGGGATTTCCGAAAACAGAAAATCGCTGCATCTCGGGATTGGCATACCTAATAACGACCAATATCTCTCTGAGAGCCTAGCCTGTGGGTCGTCAAATTTATTAAAAGGGGCACAAGACCCTTAATATTTAGATGTAAAAAACAGAGCTAAGGTTATAAGTAGATAGATTCAGTAAAAATGATCTGTGCGAAGTCCTATATCTGGAAATTACCTTGTTTGGTTTTTTCCCAAAGAAAGCTCTAAATTTGTAGCATTTTGTAATTAATAAAAAAAGATTAGAGGTTATGAAGATTATACTTGCTCTCAAAGTTCGAGGAGCAGTTGTCGCTTGTATAAATTTTGGTATTTGTAAATAAATTGTTTTTATAAAGATGTAGAGTAAGTCCTGCAAGTTGTTGACGCCCACCATCTGTTGTAAAGACGCTCATTCTATTCTAAACTAAGTTTCAAAACTGTTTTTCCTTAGAGTATTTTATCACGCTTTTTTACACTAATTACATAATTTAGAATCAAAAAAAAATTTGATTAACCACCTAAAATAAAATTCGTGTAATTGCGTTAATACAACTCTTCAAGTATTTCACGCTGTGAGTTACGTTCTTGGGTTGTTATACTTGAATTAGTAGGAACCAGTTAAACGCGTCTTTGCAATTCTTTAGTTTAATACATTTATTTACTGCAAGTAATGCAAAAAATTTAGTACATCCATATGTACGTTGAACAAGTAAATATTTAAGTATATAACCATGTACATATGCATGTGCGGATGAAGGTCGTTTCGAAAATGCGAATCACACAAAAGTCCCAGAACACTAAAAACAAGTATTACCAGAATACGAAACCAGAATATTCAGCAAAATGACATTTCAAACTCAAGGCTTAGATTTAGCGGCGATAAAAATAGCAAGCAATTGAAATAAAATGAAGTATTTGAGGCCATTAAAATTTTAGAGCAGAATAAAAATCATGCAAAAGCACATATTTTCGTACAAATATACATGGAAATATATATTGATTTAGGTGCTTTTCTTAGTTTTAAATTTGCTGGTAAATAAGTAGACATAAGATATAGTAGAATCAGTTTTTTGAATACTGCTTGTGAGCTTTCATCTTTCTGAAAACTGTAGCCCATGAAAAAGATGATTGGGTTTTATCAGCGCGGATTCCGACCAAGGGGGTTTGACCCCTGCGGGTTAGGGGTTTAGAATATGCCCGAGGTAGGCATACCGGTCGTAAGAGGCGACTAATATGCACAAAGGTAATGACGTGCAACTCGATGGTTGATCTACGGATATGATGCCTCTCACCTCTCATTACCCACCTTATCCTTCTTTCCGGGAGGAGGGGTGACATGACCTAGAAGGTTTCACTGGTCATAAATCGCTACCACGACAGTCGGGCAGTACCGCAAGGGAGTACCGGAGCGTACCGATTTTAAATCCGGCCAAGGACTGTTAATTCGACAACACTCCCCAAAACCTTCGGGGAGTGTTTTTGTCTTTACCACAACAACAACAACAACCAAGGGGGTTACTCTGTATCGCAATGCGTTTGAAAAAAAAAATGTATGTAATTGGGCAGCTTTCGAACAGCATTTGCTTTAGCGTCGCGATACAGAGTAACCCCTCTGATCTTAATGGTATGCTAAAAATCCAGTCGACATAACAAGTCTATTTGTCGATTTTAGTAGTAGTAGTTTTATCAGGGCCATGAGAAATGTAGCGATCTCTTTGCACCATTCGAAACCAAAGGAGGCTACAGACAAGGCATCTCTATAGCGCGCGATTTACGTAACCTGGCGCTGGAGAAGTTAGCTGCTTTAAAAGAGCGTACAATTGCTTGCGTGTGCTGATTTGTCTGACTTAGACAAAGAGGCGGAAAAGTGGGCCTGTGTTGTAAATGCACAAGATAAAGTACTTGCTTTCCTCTGCACTTGGACGCTTCGGTGGCAAGAGTTCCCTTCCGAGGTGCGAAACAAAGGCGGAGGATCCCTTAAAATTCTTTGGTGTTATAGTTTTCGTTAGATGAGTCGAAATCCTTTAGGCATTTTACGCTGAAACCTGGTAACATGTCTCAAAGAAAGGTAAAGTATAAGGTTTATTCCCAAATTTTAGAGCGTGGACGCGACAAGTTTCGACTGGAGTACTATAAACCAAGTCATAAAACTCATCTACAAAGTCGTTGGGGTCTCTAAGCAATATTTTAATATATATGTTCGGGGGGGAACGTTGAGGGAAATGCCGGTGCGAACTCCCGAAGCAATGAAAAGAAATAAAACAATACGATTCAATTGATAAGTAATGAACAGAGGAGTTTATTTAAAGAAAGTAGATTTATATACAAAGGAGTATATTGGAGGATTATTTTACGGAAAGTATAAGAGGATATACAAAAGGTTACCTTTGAGATGCTGCTGTTGAAGTTTGCTTGGAGCGATATGATGGATGGTTAGCCAAAGACTGATCGTTCCAGCCAATCATCAACTTATCCTTCCCTAGTATGGAAATGTTCACCGGTGAATTTCGCGTGACAGTGTCGCTTTGCAGCGAACAACTGTATCGAGAAACCTTCAGCGATTCCCAACCATTGCAAGCCTTTTGGCTTCAACAATGTATTTTCTAATCACTTATAAAAAGCGTTCTTCTGCGTCTTACCCCTCTTTCTCTGGGACGCAGACACAGATAATGGAAACTCGCCTTGATTGAAGTGTCAGCTTTATGCCCGCCACTGTAATGGACTTCGGAAGCCAGATCGTTTCCATGTCTTACCTCACATCTCTTTGAGAACGGTTATTCCAGCCGATTTTGTGCCGAGTCACCCATCCTATAAAAGTGAATGCAACTAGACTGCATGCTCCCAAAATATAGTCAATGGTGTCATAAATAGATAGCCTGTCGTTTAATTTGCAGCTGGTTCCACACCTATCACAAAACCCGATGTCTAAGGATACATTTATTCTATTGTAAAATTTTGGTAGGTCCTTTTAAGACTTCAGTAGTTTGTTAAGTTTAGTTATTTTTAATTTTTTTAAGGTACGGGAGTTTCCAACACCAAATTTCACTCAATACAACTATCTGACGACCCAGGTAATTAAGGGTTCTTGGTTTGTGGCATCACCCACGTTAACGTAGTCGTAACCTATTTTCGCCTGAATGCATTCTGGTTGCAACCCCCTCGTCAGACCGGTTATTTACAAAAATCTGTATAAAAATTTGTTTTTAAATATATTTTTAAGTCGATGACTTGCTGTCATGAAACAACGTCTGTATGGTTAATTTTCGAAAGGTTTAAGTACGAAGCGTATTGCAAGTTGTATTTTGTGAAGCCTCCAATACACTCTCAAAACAGTTTTTTTTTCATCTCCTCAGTATCGTTTACAGCCTTCATTTTAAAGAGAATATTCATAAAAAACAAAATTGGTTTACGAAGCCTTTTAAAATGACATTTCCATACGAATTTTTGAATTATAAGAGTTTATAAATATTTTTTATTTTTTATGAATACGGGCAGGGCTGCGCAATCCCTATAGACCTTAAACACTCTTGTTTTTGTTTTGTCCGCAAATATAGGCACAGATATTTATACTTTGAATACAAAAAAAATTTTCAAAGCACTCCCATATGCCTTGACATATAAATTACAATTCATATGAAAGTGCCTGAGTTTCTTATGAAAGTGCAAAACAAAACCAATTTGGTTTGAAGTTCAGGCACTTCCATATGAAATAGAAATCTCATCATCAATCATTGTCCAAGATTTATAAGAAATACAAAAAAGTCTAAATGAACAAAAACTTGGTTCAAAAAGCATTCAAAATGAAAATAAGGTTGTTTAAAAACCGTTCGAAACATTGATGATCGCAACCGTAACTAGTGCAGCTGGGTATAAAAAAAAGACTTCTGGTTTCAGAAAAGTAGAAAGATATTAGCAAGAACTATTCCTTGTTACACCAAAAAAATACCAGCTTATTTCAATGGGTAGCGTTCAGATGGAGACAGAATGAAATTTGGTATACTAATTTCAGTTGGCATAGTAAACTTTGTTACCGAGAATGTGTGGAATCGAGAAGTAACCACGCCTAACTTTTATATGTGTATGAAATATTTTATCAAAATCTCTGATAGTTCTGAATTAAACTTGCAAATGGTCCTTTTAACAGCTTTAACTGAAACCTTTGGCGGTATAAATTTGTTTGAAATTTTGTTTGTTACCGATACTATCTTCGCGAGAATCCCCGCACACCCACTTTTGTTATAATTGTCGAAATTGTGCTGCTTGAGTTACATACATATCTAAAACTAACCAGAAGAATCTTCGTAATTAAAAAAAAAGCAAATTCTTAATTAATGGAATCCATTAACTTTGTGTAACCTAACTGGACTCATATTTAAAAAAAAATTAATTTGTTTTGGCTTATACTACATTTACACTGCACCAAATGAGTCATTTTGGGCGAAAAAATCCAAGCATTTCTCCAAATGACTGTTTTCATCGCATTCGCTCGCATTTGCTCGCATTTGGGCTGCAACAACATGACATTTTTATGGAACGCATTGCGGTTGAAGTTTCGCCTGAAGGAAAATGTCAAACAAATGCAAATGAGCTAATGTAAATGAGTTTGAAATTACTCATTTGAATTTTCCAAATGCGGTGCAGTGTAAATGTAGTATAACTCAATTTCAAACAAAATCTCAGTGTACACATATTTTTGTACATGTATTGTGATTTACCCTTTCATATAAAATAATGTGAGCATCACTGAATATGGGGGTAAAAATGTTTTGTTAGTTAAAAAATGACAACAAAACGATATATTATTTTTCGAAAACAATTTTCAATACGTAAAGCTGTGTTCACAATAATAGTAGCGAAATTAAATTGAATATCGTTTGAGGAAAAAGAATGAGCTATGTTTCAAATAATAATAATTACTAATTTTTCAGTTAACACAACCACATAAAAAGAAATTTCAAAGTTAACATAGAGTTCAGGAAGGTTAATCAAAGTTTCAAAAATTTACATGAAAATTTCTCTATTATCGGTTAGAATATTTAAAAAAAAAAATTCAATTCATTTTTATTCAAGTTAAAAGCCCGTCTAAATTTTCCTTAAATTTTTTTTTTTTTTTTTTTGTAGAGGATCTTGAGTAGTTTCCTCCTCACAACGCATGAAAGAGACTCAAATTTTCTATGAAAATACCCAAAAAAAAATTTTTTTCTAAATCAGGGAAAATTTTGAGGTACTTCTAAGTGCACATTGTATAAAAATTCTGACCGAAAATATAAATTTTGATGTAAATTTTTTTCAAATTTTGATCAACTTTCCTGATCTTTGCGTTAACTTTGAAATTTGTTTTTTATGTGGTTTCTGTTATGGAATTCGCTATATTTTAAATGGAAATTATCAAAAGCACAGCTTCTTCTTAGTTCATCAAACGATAACCAATTTCATTTCACTACTATTATTGTGAACACAACTTTATGTATGCAGTTGCAAAATGTTTACCAATATTCGATTTTTTTAAATTTTGCAAAATAGGCGAGCTCTTGACACATTTTTATGTCGCTCTAGCTTCTACCGTTCGCGAGGAGTTTGAATATAAGATAACTGTTTTTTTTTAACCTTAATACCCGTGACGTGAACAGCCGCCACTGTTGCTGTTGAATTAAATTTTTTTTCTCAATAGTGCTTTATGGCGAGAAATTGGATAGAAAATATTCGATATCAAAAATAAAACATCCATATTGGCACAAAAAACTGAAAACTCGATATAGCGATATTACATCGATAGTTTTGCAGTGTTTGACTCACCAAAATAAAATATCCAATGCAGAAAACATTTTTTAACAGAAATAAATAAGTAAGGAGTATATGGTATCAAAAAAAGCTCGTAAAATTTTACACGTATTTAAGTGTTTCCCAGAATTCACCCACTCATCTGTTACACCTCAACAAACAAACTTACATACATAACTCCATATATATATATATAAACATCCTTCGTAATCTATAACGATTAAAATGCTGACTTACCAGCACAATGTGCAACATGTGTAAACAAGATTATTAAACGCT
The DNA here is from genome assembly GCA_949987695.1 of Merzomyia westermanni. Taxonomy (NCBI): domain Eukaryota; kingdom Metazoa; phylum Arthropoda; class Insecta; order Diptera; family Tephritidae; genus Merzomyia; species Merzomyia westermanni. The sequence continues at coordinate 42,960,865 of OX465291.1, read as the reverse complement.
TACAACAAATTTTCCATTCCACTTAAACAATACGTAAGTATGTACATCCATACCGCATTACATATGTAACATACCCTTCTAACCACTTATGCGCATTTTGATGTTGCTACATACATATACACACACACTTGTATGTAAGTGTATAAATTTGGCATTTAGCGCGTGAAAAGCTCCTTCTAATCATCAATTGACTTAACTATAGCTAAAGCAGATGTTGCCTGTCAGCATACAACGTGGTATATACAACTTAATGCCGCCGTTAAGACCGTCGCATTGCCAACTATCCTGCTATTTGGGGAGAACAACAACAGCAACAATAAATATATATCTAAAATACCAACATCATCCTGTTAATTGACCTTATATGAGAATATATGCAGGTTACAGATATATTAGCAGATGACTAGTATTGGACTAAATCAGCCTGTTGGCTAGAGGGTAAACTGTATAAACTCGAAAACCAGCGAACATTTTTGTTTTAAATAGACTTGGGATACAGTTGATGTATCAACTTTTTACATCTAAACATTTGTTTTTTCAAGAGGATTTCAAGACGGATATGTATATTCTTAGCATTAGTTGGCTTGGTCAGGCAGCACAGATTCATGCAGAAGGTGCGGTCTGAACTTTTTAAAAAATTTAGCGATCTGCATGCATGGAACGAAAAATCTGGAACAGTGTAATAGGTTTTGGCAGTGAAATTAAAAAACAAAAAATTTGCCAGGAGGTGCAGAAATCGAGAATTTTAAAAGCCCGGTGAAATTCCCCTTTTTTTGGGAAACTGGAAACTTAACACTTGTAGCAATGCTCAGAATCTGCAAATAATGGATTATATGAATCATTTCTAATAAGTGGCACAATAACACTGGTTTACAAATTAAAAAAAAAATGGACTGGAATAACGAAGCATGTTTTTTAACTAAACTGGGAGCGCTGAATTCGAATATGGCATTAAAATTTGGCTGTCACGTCTGGCTCAATTTTTATCGCATGCTGGCAATACTGTAAAACAGTCAATGCTCACACTACAATTTCACAATTACCAATTTGAGAGAATCCCACGTTTATTCTAAATCTTTATAATAGTACCGGTTAATCATGACAGGGAGATCGTGTGTAACTAATTCAAGCTATTTCTACTTTGTGTGTGGTGAATATTTGGTTGGAAAAACAAGACATGCAATATCAGAATCATTAAAATATGCATATTTGTTTTTTCGGTCAAAACTTAGACGAACCGTGGACTCCGACAATGTTTTGCAATAGTTGCAGAACTGTTTTATACAAGTGGTCAAATGGCAAAAAGATCTATTTTGATTTTTCTATTCCAGTACTTTGGAGAGAGTCAAGTGGTGGTTACTTACCGATTGTCGAAAATCGAAAAAATATTATTTACGCGAATGTCCCATCGGTTTTCAAACCAGTTTAACGTTCACCAAATGATTCATTACCAGTCATTCCCAGTGCTACGACCAGTGAGTCCGATAAATCTTTCATTAGCGGTGGTAGTTTGTACGACGCTGATGATGAACGCCATCTAGTGACTCAAGCTGAGCTTAATGATCTAATTCGGGATTTACATTTAACGAAGCAAGACGCAGAGTTACTAACTTCACGCATGCAGCAGTGGAAACATCTTGCAGTTGGTACAAAAGTAACAATCTATAGAGATAGAAGTTTGGAATTGGCTGCATATTTTGAAAAGAAACACTCTATTCTATACTCTACTGATGTTGATGGTTTATTTCAAAAAATGAACCAGCCATATGACAAAACAGAATTAAGATTATTTATTGATGGCTCTAAGTACAGTTTAAAGGCTCTTCTTTTGCATAACGCGAATAAAAGACCATCCATACCAATTGCTCATGCCATTAATACAAAGGAAAATTACTAATCAATTACTGAAATTTTGACATTACTCAAATACAACGATCATAAATGGAAGATCTGTGGTGACCTTAAGGTGTGTGATTTAAAATTCTTTGTATGTATTGTGTAGACCATCGTAAATAACTGTAAATTAATCTGTTTCAGGTCATTGGTTTGTTGACTGGTATGCAAGGAGGTTTCCAGTTTCTATGGGATAGTCGCGCTACATGTCATCATAACGTCAGAACAGATTGGCCAAAAAGAACTAAGTATTCACCAGGAAAAGAAAACGTTTCAAACAAACCATTAATTGCTCCAAATGATGTTCTTCTTCCACCGCTGCACATTAAATTGGGCATTTTTAAGACCTTTGTCAAGGCTCTGGACAAGGATGGTGCAGCATTGAAATAATTGTTACAGGTTTTTCCTAAAATTTCATATGCTAAAATCAAAGAACGCATATTAGGTGGCCCTCAGATCAGGAAGCTATTAAATTTAAAAATTTAAATGAAAATCGAGAGGAGTTATCAAGGATTTTGGACAAAAGCATGCTGGGAGACTTGTGCTGGGGTCTAGTGCGTGAAACCGACCCAACAAAATACAAACGACGGTCCAAAAATGTCGTTCACTTTTGAAAATCCATACATTTTTTAATAAACTAATAATTTTTTTATTTAATAAACGAATAAAAACTTTTTTTTTTGTATCTCGAAACCCTAATGTGATAGAGAAAAACCAATTCCAAGATTCGAATTCAGCACAAAAAATTACCCTAGGAAAGATATTGGTTGCCCCAGTCCAAAATCTTGTAGACCAGTGTTATTTATTTAGAAAATTTGTACAAAATTTAGTCTTACAAAGGGTGCTTCAGTAACTCAATGAGAAAGAGACTAGAAGCATGTACCATAATACAACAAACTGATAATAATTCTTACGATTTACTGGGAAATTTCTGACTGATACAGTTACTGGGCGACAAATGGTCACATTTCTTGCGTTTTCACACTCCTCATCGTTTATGCAGTGACTGTTGATGTCAAAAACGGTATCCCGAGATTCTGTGTGTCGGAAATCCCAGAATTTTCGGGCAGTAAATCACGGCCGCCGTGGTGTGGGACAGGTAACATCAAAAGTAGTTTGAAAAGGTTTTTTTCAAAACGGGGTCGCCCCTCGGCGGTAGTTTTATTTCCTTTCGTTCGGAGTCGGCAAAAAACTGTGGGATTAAGTTAGTGTTAAGTTTATGGGACAATCGACTCGCACTGTACTCATCAGGTTTAACGAGCATCTGAAATACATACAAAGTATCGAATCACGAAGTGCAACCGCTGAACATGCTATATCGAATCAGTATTCGATAAGTGAAGACGATTGTAAAGTCATTAAAAATGCATCTAATATAATATATTGAATACTTTAGAATGCTTACATATTTATGTAAATAAAAGTGTGTCAGTGAATCGTGATATCGGCCCACTTTGTTAAAGTTTGTTCTCAGCCTTCCAGTTAACTTCGTCTGTTCCAATATTTTGTTATTACATATTTTTTATGTTTTTTGTTTTTGTTTTATTCTCTATAAGTTTTTTGCTTTTGTTAGGAACGAAGAAGGACACTGATGGTGGCACAACGCCGAAACCGGGTTGTCTCCAAACCAAAATTGACAAAGGCTGACAGAAAGTCGTTCCAGAAAAACTCGTATTCTTACCCTGTCGAAAACAGCAACAATAAAAAGAAAGTTGTTTAAAGCTGTTGACAATGGTTAGTTGAAAACTAGCAACTGAGAAGACACCACGCGCGTGTCGAAACAATTGTTTTCCAAATAAAATAAACATTTGAACGACTAAAAGGTGTTGTTTTATTTTGTATGTCTTGTCGTTTAGCACTCAAATAATTTAATTTTAATTAAATATTTAACTAACAGAACCTAAATAAAAACTTAAGTCAAGGTCTAATACATTACCTGTAAGTTCTGTTTTAAAAATGTACGCAAAATTAGCGAAAATTCAATGGAATTTTATCAAAATTTAAAAACTATCAACAGAATTTTTTGGAGTATGCCGTTTTGTAGGCCATTTAATTTTAGTATCATAAGGTGTTAATCTTGGTAAGCTCGTGACACGTTTTCCTGATTTTTTTCCGACAAGCTAAAATGTTTTTTTCCATAAAAAAAGATATTGCGTTTAGTGATTGAGAAATACAAAAGTCCCCAAAACTAGAATTGTCAAAAATGAGCAAAATGTGTCTTCTGTTCCAGTATTTTCTTCCATTACAGTCAATATTTTAGTAATTTTGAAAACTTTAGTAAATGGCCAACCCTGACTGAAAACCTTAATCAAGGGTAAGATGGCAACTTCATTTGTAGAACGGAATTACTGATTTATGACGTATGATATTAAATAGAAAAAATATATGTTTATGTTTAAATCAATTTATTGTGATATTTTCAAATAACAAGTGCCGAAGACTATAACATAATTATAAAATAAAATTATTCCATATAAATTCTTCAGTAAATATTTAGAATACAAAAATAGAATTTCTTAATATAGTATATAACCTAACTGAAATAGTCACTAAAAATAACATAAGACTAAAACATAATGTATATAAGTTTCTAACAAAAATCACGTTTTTTTTACCCATAACATCGCCTTTTTGAAGTTCGTCTATAGTTACATCATCATCTATTTAATCTTTGACTTCTTCTAACTATCATAAAGGAGCAGCGATTTCTGTTTGACTTCACGCGCTCTTCGTTCCGACCATTTTCGCTTTCAGTTTCATCATTATCCAACTTCATTCGCTTCGAACACTGCGTGGTTTCAAACTGCTGTTGGATAAATTTTCGCTTTGCAAATTTTACCACTTCTTCTTTCTGCTCCAGACTCATCATATACCAGCTCATCATGTGATGCAGCTCCTTTTTCAAACGACAACTGTAAGACTCCTGCCTTTCGAGTATGCATAGTTCATGCAAGTCCAGTATGTTTCTCCGTGCATTTTTCCTTCTCGCTACAAGAATCAGCTTTTCGGTTGCGAGCATTTTCGATCTGGTGAGGCATAACGAGCGTTGATAACGTCCTCCACGTTTATTAATTTCGTAACGATGCAAAAACAAATAATAGCAAAGTGTCGATGATAATTGTGGTGGAAACATATGGAATGTATTCGAAAATTTACTTGGTTTTTCGTCTTTAATCATTTTCGAGAAATTTTAGTACTTGACAGCTTCTTTTACTTTTCGGTAATGAAGTTTATTCGCAATATCTGTTAGCTTATATAGCTGCGAATTCTAATCCTTTCGTCTAGAATATTAACTACCTGTACGCGCAACCTGAACTCTTTCGATCAACTGCTCGTTAATGTAATTTCCAGATTTAATTTAAATAACTACCTGAAAAATCTCGTTAACGCTAATTGCACTCTTTATCCGGTACCTGACCCACAACTTGCTTAGAACAACCCAGGTAGTTGCTTGCCTAATTATTTCCTACAGTGACGTTTTGTGGACAATATTCGCTATACTTTGTAACCATTTAATAGAGCTTAGGTAGCACGTTGGAACAAGGACTTAATGTACTTGCGGCTTTGTATGGAAATAATGGGGTAAGGTATGACTCTTAATTAACCTCACTCAGTTACTAAAATCGACGGCTGGCAAGGACGATTACTCTACTTTGGAAAAAGCAATGCTTCAGAATATTTTTCATACGTGTCATATTTTAAAATTTGGTTGAAGAACAAGCTATCCCAGAATCTATATTCGCTTTATTTCAGTATTTGGGGAGGAGTGCTGTATTTCAGAATGAGTTTCAAAAAAAGTACTGTTTCATCGAAAATTCTATAAATTTTTAGCTGACATAGGGCGTGGTTCAACAAAATTAGGACGTTACGGAAGAGTATTCTGAGATATTTCGAAAAAGCTGATACTCCGCTCACTATGCTACATATTAAATGAGAAAAATGCTTACACTACTCGGTTCCATTACTGTTTCGTGGAGGAATTAGTCGACGACCAACTTTGGTTACGATACTGAGTGGACTTGTTTTTAGCCTGAACTGGCCATTACACCCAATTTTCGTTGGCTCTTACGAGAACCATTTTTAGTTATTCATCGCTGTAGATATACTCTTGTATATACTCGTATACATATATTTTGTTTCTAGTCATGAATTTTTGTGCGTGATCCTACACTCACAGCTGAATATTTAGTGTTTACTTCCAACGCAACTTATGGCCGAACTAGCCTAGATTTAGAATTAACTTGACTTGACTTAGTTTACAAAGGAACTGAGAGTCAATTATTCAAAGTGTCATTGTTTTGAAATTAATTTTACTTGACACATTACTTTCTAATTGCCATATGAAATCCATTCATCCAAAAATTGAGTATGCTATGCAATATATGCAAGAATTTTATTAAAAATATTAAAAAAAAAGTTATATGGTTACAGTTCTCTCACTTCTCTCTTTGAACTTAGAAACTTAACGGGAAAGTCAAAAATCTGTAGTTTTCCAATTGTCTAAGTTAAGTAATTTTCTGGGTAACTACGCACACTTGCTGCTTATTTAATGGATGTAGGGGTTTCAAGTCAAGTTAAGTCTTAGGCCCGGTTTCACCAACTCGACTTAACTTAGTTAAGTCGCGATTTTCACTTTTTCAGTTTCACCACCTAACTTAGCTAAGTCACAACTTAGTCAACTTGCCAGCTGACTTATTCTCCACTAAGCAGTGTTGCTGTGGTTCGAAACCTTAATGTCAGTAATCCTGCTAATTTGTTTTGTGCAACGTCCCAGTCGGAAACTTGATCATGCTTGACTTTAACGGGGTAAGCGTAAATGCATGTAAACGCTTGTTTTCAAGCATGCAACCATTACGAAACTATCTTTTTCAATTAAGCGCTAATTTTAGTACCTTCCAACAAAAGAGAAATGGGTATAAGATCAATACATTCATTCGTGTATAGTCATACATGCCCATTTCGCACTGGAATATTGGGATGCGCAGAGTTGTCTGGTATGAAAAAATACTACTATGCATAAAACAGATGATCGGGTTGTTGTGCTCAAAATTATTTAAGTCGCTCAGTTGGTGAAACCCAAAATTAAGTTAGTCTCGAATCTGTGCTTACTTAAGTCACGACTAAGTTTTAGTCTTAGTCACGTTGGTGAAACCGGCCCTTAGTCTAGGCTAATTCCTCCATTATGGCTGAATTCCAAATTGGGAGTGTCAAAAACACAACTTCAATTAGAGAGCTAAACTCTTTGTGATTGAAGCATGGATTAATAATTTTTTGTTTTTTTTTTACAGATTCTTGAAGGAAATTGTAAGCTGCATCCTAATTTAAACGCGGTTCGGCTTTAGTAGCCGAAAAACGAAAATCGTCAATGTTTTGGTTTCGCTTTTTTAGGTTAAGGTCGAATCGCGAACCGTTAGGTAAATGCGGTTAGCGTATTAGTAGTCAGCGCGATGTTACCAGATCCACATACGTTTTGTTATTTTTTGTGGCTGTGTTATTAAAAGACAGTAGCAGCCACTGAAGGTCCAAGGATCGAGTCCTAAGACGGATAACATCAAAATTGGTTTGAAAAACGGTTTTTTAACGGGGCCGCCCCTTGGCTACCTCTTCGAGTGCATTTGTGCTATGAAAGGCTTCTCAGCGAAAATTCACAGATGATGATGGGAGTCGGCAAAAAACTTTGGGTCACGCCAGTTTGTAGGAAAAATTAGAAGCAGAAAAAAACTCGGCCTTAATCTTCACGGATATATATCGCGTCAAATATTTATTGATTTTTTTTTAGAAAAGTATAATATAAATTATGTCCGTTGAATGAAAAAAGTTGGACAAGACTTTATTTTTTAAATTCAATAATGAAACCCTTTTACAAAAGATAGGTTATGAATAAGTTTCAATTGCCTTTAAGAATCGATATTTGCCTTTTGTCTATAATAATTTTTGCGTTTCTACAAAATTTCCAAAGTACCAAAGTACCAGACGATCCCGACAGCTGTTTGATCACTGACAGCTCAGCTGATACTCTGGTTTGAGGCAGAGCGTGCGGTGCATGTAAATTAATGTTGTGATCAGATTTTTCATAGGCGCCATAGAAATCTATTAAGAATTCTGATGACTCGTTGGCTTAGTCCTGAGTATCAGCTGAGCTGTTACTGTTCAGACAGTTCACTGGTAGCGGTGAAAGAACATATCAAGCTTTAATGATTATTCGTTAACGGCCCACCTGACCCAAATTTTGATTCAATACATTTTTGCAGGGAATTCAATAGCAATGATACGGTCTCGAAAAATTATTGTTAAACTCTAGCACCTCCTTTTTGCTATTCGGAACAATTATATCGATATATTTAGCAAAACAATAATATTTTATTTCCCAGTCTAGTAAAGTTAGTGACTACATGGTTAAAAATTTTAGGTTAAATTTTAAACCATTTGCCGGTTTAAGCAAATATTTAAACGTTTATATAATAAACTCCAAACCCTTCAATTACCTACACCAATATTCAATTTATTGCGGTTTGCATTTAAAACTGAAGGTTTTTTCAAGTCAATGAATTTTTCTGATTGTGTGCTGCTTAGCTCAGTGGGTAGAGCAGACGACTCTGATGCGGGTAGAGTCGCTTCTAATCCTGCCAACTGATATAAATGCTTTTTATGTTTTTTTAATTGTTAACATTTTTGGTTTTTTATAGGTAATGGGCCAATTTTTATATTAATGTTTGCTGGGTTGAGCATTCAAGGCCATCCAAATAAAACAAGGTGTTTTGTTTTGTTGTTTAAGAAATAAACTCTTTTCTTCACGCTCCTTTTCTAGAAAACTAGCACAATTTAGATTCTAAACCAAATTTGGTTTGGACATATATGTAACCCAAAAAAGTTTAAAATTTAGGTTCAAATTTTTAGCCGTGTAAAAAAATTAAAATATGCCCTCCTGCTTCGAATGTTTTCTCGAAGGAGATTTTAAATAATTGAAAATTTTTTCTTACTACACCCTGCAATTAATAATAATTAATAAAAAAAACTGTAGGTCCCAATAATTTTCAGGAAACAGATACAAAGCGGCACACCACAAATTCAAAGAGAAGCTCGGCGCAAATATCTCTTGAGAGGTTTATAATGATATACCTGTTGTATTTCATGCCATATATTTATAGCTTTCATGAACATGAAAGGGTATATTAACTTTGGTCCGATGTTTGTAGCGTTTAGAAATATAAGAGATAGACCCACCATTAAGTAAACCAAATTGAGCAGGACGATGAACTGAGTTGATACAGCCATGTCCGTCTGTCCGTCCGTCCGTCCGTCTGTTTGAACGCAAACTAGTCCCTCAATTTTTGAGATATCTCGATGAAATTTGGCACACGGATGTATTTTTGTATTATATTAGACATTTGTCGGATCCGCCATAATCGGATCACTATAGCATATATCTCCCATACAACCGATCGTTCAAATAAGAGGATTATGACCATTTCTCCCTCATTTTTAAAGATTAAAACTTGAAACTTGGTGAGATATTTTCTTATGGATAGCAAAAGATTTCGTAAAAAAATCGTTAAGATCGGAGCTATATATAGTATATATCCCATACAACCGATCGTTCAGATAAGAGGATTATGGCCATTTCTCCCTCATTTTAAAAGATTAAAACTTGAAACTTGGTGAGATATTTTCTCATGGATATTAAAAGATTTCGAAGAACGAAAATCGACACTGATGATGGCACAACGCCGAAACCGGTTTGTCTCAAAACCAAATTTGACAAGGGATGACGAAAAATCGTTCCAATATACATCAATCATTCACCCTGTCGGAAAAACAACAAAACAAAATAAAATTTCGTAAAAATTCAATGAGCGTGAATTCAATGAGCGCTATATTGCTGTAAAGGTGTTAACCCTTGCCGTCTATATATGCTATTAACCTATCAGGTTAGTTTTAGACTTTGTTTACAGTTATTTAAAAGCAACTCCCTGTATTTAAAAATATTAAGAATTCAATTTCTTTTCTCCATACACCGTTGTTGTTGTTGTGTCCTTGGCCGGATTTGAACCCGGTACGCTCCGGTACTCCCTTGCGGTACTGCCCGACTGTCGTGGTAGCGATATACTCTAGTGTTAATATTTCCAATTACATATCTACAACATGCATAACATATGCGCTTACATTATTTTTATGTAATGCCATAAAAGATGCGTATATAACCATAAACTCACAGACCATGATACTGCGCATGCGCACTTGTAATAGGTACACGCAATTGAACAACGGTGCAAAAAATGGCGTGTGGCAAAACAATGGTGGTGAAAGGTATTAAGTCCGTAGACGTAAGTAAACATTTTATTGTAATAAAACTACGCACAATTACAATATGAACTAAAAAGCAAGCTATAAAACACAACTGATAATTTGATAGCTGCCACAAGGTGCTTAGAACTCTTTGTACTTTGTAAGCTGCGAAACGCCCACAAGCATGGCTTTTAGCGATCGCCTCACAAATCTTAGAGTTAACATATCTAAGTGCCTACTATGTATATTTTGATATCAAATGCTAGTATTAAAAGTGGAAATGCTCAGCACAGCGGAGCGTTTAAGTATGTGGCATGTGGCAAGCCTGCGGGCAACTCTTTGATCTTGGTCCCTTTGCCAAGTTTAGATAATTATGTAAATGGACTTTATGTGCTATGTTAACAAGTAGGAAAAGGAAATAAATTTACATACATTAATAAATTAAATATATACTAACAACCAATCTCGTTCACCATAGACAAAAAGCTTTTCCATAGGAATTATAAAATTAATTTTATTTTAAGACTCTCGCCAACACATAAAACAAAACATGGACGTTTCAAAGCAAGTACTCTGGCATTTGGGATAACCGTTAGAAATTAATTTGGTTGCTGCGTTTAGCCTCAAGCAACGAATTCGCATCCTAGCATAAAAGACTTATAAAATTCTGTATAACCAAAGAACGTAAAACAATAAGACGGTCCAACAGGGAATGCAAGTGAACACTGTCAAATCGATGGTGGGTAATTCACCACTGTACCTGCATGTAAAAGGCTTGAATTCTCCGTGTTTTAATCGAATATTCACACAAAAAATTATAGTTGGAGTTACAAAAACATTTAATTGGGAACATTGAATAAAAATAAAAGTGCTAATAGCCTTAAAGCTCGCGATTTAAACGCAAATTTCTCCAGTGGTGAATTACCTACCCGCGAATTGATGGTTTACTGTTTCCCACTATTCGTCGCGTTGATTCTTCTTATAGCTCTACATTCTTTGGTATAACACACTTTTTTTCAAGAATACTTTCTTGAGCAGCTTAACCACCAAAATGTATATGTTTTTGTTGTATAATCATAAACACTCTCCAAGGCAATATAAGGAAATAGGAAGAATATGGAAAAGAAAATTGAGAATAAGAGGAAGGGGATATAGAGCAAAATGTACGGGGAGTAGTAGAATAAGGAAATAAAAAGAGAAATATTAATAGGAATAGGAATAGGGAGAGTAAGATGTATACAATTTATAAGACGATATCTAGATTAAGTAGAGGAACGGATCAAAAACAGTTTAATATTCAGATGTAGAGATTGAAAGCAAGGTGCCAGAAGGGGAGTGTGTAGACCAGGGGAAGCAGAGAGCTGCAAAAAGATGTAATGTGTTTCGCTGCGTTAAGAGAGGGAGATGTGATCTAGGGACCACAATCAAGGGAGGGAGGAGATTAAGAGGTATATATACGGACTTTTATGTGTCTATTCCTTCCCCGCATGCCAACTTCTTCACCTCGATTTTCACTAGTATTTAATGAGGTAATCCCACCGCCTAGCATATGCAGGGCTTCCTTACCTGGTATTGTCATTAATCTCTTCCAATGGATACCCTGAAAAACTTGCAGTTTTAGTAGGTTTGTACCAAAGTGGATTTAGTGCTGAAAGGGTATTTTCCGTAGAGCAGTATCGTGGGAGGACACACCATATGTTTGGTATGTCTGCGTTTAGTCTGAATAAGTAAATCTTTCACCTTTTTTACTATCCAGAGGGAAGTTGGGTCAGAGTGACTCGTCTCTCTCATCGGTATGTGAGATGTATCCTTACTTCGTCTGTTTGTATGCTGTCACGGTTGCATTACTGGGCGTCTTACTTAAAATTAAAATAAAAGCATTTCAATAACTCTACCAGTTTTGGAGTAATCGACCAATATGTGGACCAGGGTGACCCAAAAAGTGTTAGCGCAATATGGCCATCAAATGAAATTTGCCACTGAGTGCTGCAATACGCCATGTGATTGAGGTCCATATCTTAACTGGTTTTTGAGGTATAGTAACTAAAATCGAGCTCAGTCTATTAAAGTTCTGAAGCGCAACGAAGCGTGGCCGTATTTTTTGTAGTAAAATAGAAGCGGGGATCGGACATCACCCTGTGGCATTTCTTGTTTAATCCTAGGGAGGTTTGATTGTTCGCTTCTGAACTCCATAGACGATTACCAAGCATTTGGGTTATTGGCGGTAGGCATTTTGAGGCAGAGAAGAGTCCTGCAAATGCGCAACTAGCGCGTGATTGACCTTGGCAAAGGCTATTAACGAGCAAAGTGCCACTAGCACCGTCCAGTCGTTTGGCCTTTTTTGATTCAGATAGGCATTTAATCTTAGTGTTTATGGAGTTCAGTGCATTGGTGGAGCTATGCATTTTACGGAGCCTATGGAAATTTTAAAAGTTACATATTTTGCCAAAAAAATATGTACGACTTGCAAGCTCTCAACATAGAATAGTCGACGAGATCAAAACTGTTTCTTAAGCTTCACTTTAATCATTTTTTTTTAACTATTTATCACTTTTTATTCTCTGACCTATAACGATACTATAATTATCTACGTCAGTTTAGCTACCTGCACGAAACCATAGAAAGACTTGCGCCAAAGCTTTGACAGATTACCTGAATAAACCAGTCCACCGGTCAACCCTGTTTTGCCACCATTCGTGAACCGTTTGGCAAATTGTTTTTGGTTTTTTCCGGTCTTTGTTTATTCTATACGATAACTCGTTTGTATTGCATTATGTTAGTGCCACGCCTACAAAAACGATTCACCGTTTTAGCACATTTAATGCAAACGCACGAAATTCATTTAAAGTGCGTTCTTTCAATTATTTTTACACCGTTGTTGATGGCCAGAAAAACAAGCACCAAACCATCTAAGCACATACAATTTACCTACACTTTAATGCACATTTGTCTGTGCGCCTGCACGTTTCTATTTGTTTGTCCATCCGGTTGACTTGCCACATGCAGCATCAGTGTAAAAACGTAAAGCGCATGCCAACATCGCAATGTCGTGCCAGTTGCATGCTCTGTTGCTGTTCTGAATTACCAAAGCATCATGCAACAACGTCTTAAGACACAACTTTGTTGATTTTATGAGACGAGTAAATATGTATGTATGTTAGTTTTCTTATTATAAATTTTTTTTTTTTTTTTTTTAATTTTCACTCGTCAATGACTGCTTTTTTTAGTGGTTCTGTGACTGATCTTTACCAGTTTGAATGCAAGTCTGTGTGCTTTTGGCTTTGGTACTCGTTATTTGCGGTTGAATTTGTTGTTTATTCGAATCTCCAGCTCTTTGTTTGTTTGTCCCAATTCTGTTTGGTATTCGAAGCAGAAGAGACGAATTTATGCTTCTTTGGCGTTGAAATATCTTGCGACTTTTGCTTGGTTTGTGCTTGCGTTAATGAGAAAACGTCAAGATATTGTGGTGCAGGCTTTGGTTTGTGTGGTTAGGAGAGGTTCGTGGGGTATATGTACATTAGGGTGGATTGAAATTTGTAATAGAATGGGAGTAGAATTTGCCCTTAATAAAAATAAAATTTTAATACAATTTAAAAACTTGTTATTCAAAAGTAAGATAGTCTTAACAAAAAGTTTGTCTGCCGAAAAATCGTGGTTGGTTTAGAAAAAGTACTATAACCTGCATAGAGGCCCATAAAATCTTCGAAGAACATTTATCTCGATACTCCAAGGGCCGACTTATCTGCGGCTGACATGGCCCATGCTTTTGTTCCATTGGTCTTGAGCTCGTCAAACCTATAAGCTATGTAAAATTGACAGAGCGTAAAAACAATAACAAAATGAACTTTAAGCTGAAGCACAGGTTATAGCAACACTAACCACATTCTCAAATTTCTCGTATAATTTTTATAATTTAAGTAAAATGTCCAAATATTAAATGCAATTTATTTGTTTCGGAAACAGGAGAATGAATAAAAAATCACTTTGGTAAATTTTAACGATTTTTACAAGGGGCCTTTAACTAATTTTTTTACACTCATACTCGCGATTTTTGTTGACAATTTATATGACATTTGGACCAATAATATCAAAAATGCGATTTTATAAATATTAATAAAATGTTTCAAAGGATATGTTTTTCTTTAAAATTGACACTTTGTTTTTAAATAAGAAGTAATATGCAATTAATTGTTGTTTTTCACGAACTTCCCGAGAAAAATATAATTTTATTATCACTTTTAAAAATTAAGATTATTACTTTATCCACGTTTCATTGTTAATATCCTTCAATTTTGCATTAGCAATGAAAAAAACCTTAAACCCACCCTCTAGAATATTTTTCGTTCCTTACCTTGGTAGGTATCACAAACGGAAATTTCTAACAAAATGGATTTGTCAATGGAACATACCTAAAAAAAGAAGAAACAGGGTTCTTACAGGGTTAGTCCTTTAAAGATATCGATTGACTAGTAAAGTGAGAAATAAACTATATCCTTATTTGTATAAGAAACTAATGACATTATTAATAACTTTAATACTTTAATTAAACATATATTTTTCAAATTTCACCCTAAAAACCCTGATGTCATGATTTGGAAGGAATATATAGTTTTAAAGCTTGTATTAGACAAATCAGACTTTTGCATCGACTGCTTTGCGATAACACAGATTTGGGCTTTAGTTTTTTAAATATTAGGGAAGAAAAACAGTGCTGCAGATTATGATATGTTGTACTTAAATACAACAATAAGATGTATCCCTTATGTTACCCTCTGCAACCTTTCTCGCCCTTATTTCTCACTTTCAATTTATTAAGCTTGATCTTTCAGCTTATTACTGTATATGGAGGACTTTCTAAATTTAAGCGTCTCTATCCCGCATAATGAACGAAGTAAGAGTCACTCCAGAGTCTCTCTATTTTCATCTCCATCTCCATATCCATCTAAATCCCCATCCCCATCTCCATCTCCATATGCATATGCACCTCCATATTTAAGTATTTTCCCTTTAGGTCACCTCTTCCACTTACATTTCAATCTCCCTCTTCTGCCCCTTAGTCTCCCTCCATCCCTCTTCGTCCACGTAAACTTCGTCCTTGGTTTGTAAGAATACAGATGATATTAATGCTTTTTAATATGATCTAACTCTATAAATCGGGATTTGTAGTTTAGAGATAGTAGGCGAAGCAACTATCTCTTTAAAAATTACAATTTAACGATCTGGGACTATGAATAAATGATTAAATTAAATTACCTCTCCATTCAGATCAATGTATTTCAACACTTAAAGCATATTACTTTACTCTACATTAGATATAGAGCCTTGCTAATGTTGAACTCAGCGAATATTTTTAATTTGGAATCTTTTTCCCAACTTTTTTAGAACTTCACGCACTTTTAACAATCATGGATGTGACCCATTAGCGTAGCCTGTGAAATATCAACAGCCGATTCCGTAAACATTTTCTGAAAACTTTGCTGTTTTCTTTGGGGCATACTTTATTTAATCTTGTGGTAGTAAAAGAGGCTGCGGTTGCCAAAAGGTTATAGTTGTCCGTTAAAGGTCAGAAAGTGCTTAATGTATCCACTTGCCTTCTTTGAAGCGAGTCGAAATACTAGATAAAGAATAATTTTAAAATTGTGTTTCGCCTTCCATTGCGACTTTTGATTTCAGACAAACAAATTTCGGCGTTCCATCTTCGGTTACATTTTTTATTACTTAGATATTAGAACACCAAACCTCATAACAAACAAATCAAATTCCACACGCAGCATTTGGGAATTATTTTTTATCTTTCTGCATTAATGTAGTAAATTTTCAGTTATGCATAGAAATACTGGGTGGGTGAAATCGGTCAAAGACTTATTCGTATGAGTTAAAAAAAAAAATGCCCTTTGATATGTGTGTAAAAGACATGTTTGCAGGCATTTTATTGAATTAATAATATAGACAAACTATCCATAAATCAACAATTATCATTGCAATTTCTCTAGCTACTTTCAGTCACACTTGTTCGCTTTTTATCGCTTCGACGCCTTCCTTACCTACATAGTCAACATATAGACACATAGAGTCTCAGTTGCAGTTTGTAAAGTTTGAATGAACGTTTATTTTGTTTATTTGAAAATTAATGTCAACTAACCATATGCAATTTGAAAATGAGCTTCTCTTATAAGAGCTGCATCAACAATAACAACAAAAGCCAATATAAATTAGACGTTACATTGGAAGAAACAAGCATCTTAGGTATAACCACACAATGTGCCACTTCTTCAAGTAGTCATACATTCCTAATACATACCCCAATGGAAAAAACAGAGAGTCGCAAAAAAGTTGTTAGAAAGCAATTTAAATTGTCTCTCATATATGTTTGGTAGCCATGGACTCTGTCAGAACTGGCTGGGATGACTCTTTGAGTATTCAAAGTTTTTCAGAAAATACATATGTTCAAGCGACATTAGTCGTAATTATTTTATGTTTTGCAATTCCAAATCGGGGATTATTCACAGCGAAAATGAGGACGTCATAAAAGGTGTAACAGGTGCCCCGTCTTCCCCGTTCTATATAGAACAAATAATTGTAACATTTTGCGCAAGACGGTCGTCTAAGTCTGAGCCAAACCAAATAAAATATAAATAAAAAATTTACTTAAATAAGCTACTCGGCCTCCATAAAGCTTAGATAACTTATAAAGCCCTTCCCAAAAAATTAGCGCAATAAGTATCATGGAAATGGAATAAAAATATGGAATTGTTTCTTTAAATTTTGAATTTCCTTTCAAAATTATATGTGAACTTGTCTAATTATTAATTAAGTTACTAGTTAATTGTTGGTCTGCTAATATTATCCTGTCATTTCGATCCTAGATAAAATATTTCTGCTAGCTTAGGAAATGTTTGAATTGAAAGCAACAAAAAAATAAGCATGCAGAAAAAATTATAAGCGCTCACAAATTTGTTTGCCATTTCCCAAGCAACAAGTTCACATTAAGTTATCAAAGAAGACTTCAAGTTTTAAGAAATAAAAATTCATTTTCTTATTTGATTTATATGTCGCTAAGTGCTTACGAAAAAAAAATTGGATATTGTCTGCTTGTTTAGATTTTTTTGTTTTCAATTCAAGCAAATTGACCAGTGACGAATAAAAATGCCTAATAATAATAGCTTGGCCTAAACTTAGCAAGGCCTACGAGCATACGAGCAGCATTTGATATGATTATCAAAGCTTTTCATAGAAGAAGTACACTCGTAGGGTTGCCAAAGGCGACCGCGTTTTTGAAAAAATGTTTCTGAAGTGATTTTGATGGTATTTGTCTCAAGATTTGAATCTGAAAGCTTTGCTGTACTATGCAAAAACATACACACCAACACTTGTACTTGGTCAAAATGTTTTAAACTGATTTCAAAGCAGTGCCATTTCCATCAGGGTATTTGCTACATACTTGTAAATACCAGTAAATATATATGCGAGTATGTATTTATCTTTGTCACACAATTAACAGTTGGACAGCATTTTCTCAACTTCATTAGGTGGATTTACTTTTAGTTGGCAATGCAAGCATAAATACCCGTCCACCATTTAGGAACAGGTGTGTATTTGTGGACGAAAGCAAACGTTGTAGCAGTTTTTGTTGTTATTATTATTACAAATAATATTATCACTATTGTTGTTTTTTTTTATTGAATTAAAATTTTTTATTTTATTGTTATTTTAGTAGAAATTGCAGCTGTGAAAAGCTAAGATGCATCACCAAGGCTACTTGAGTGATGACAACTGTCAACAGTTGTTGCTGCTGCTGTAGCCAATGTCGTACGGTGAAACGCTTACGGGTAAAGGTACTTAAATTTAGTGGGGAAATTTGGGAAAGTGATAATTTCAAACTAAAGTCGATGCTCGAGTTGAGATAGACACAAACTATCTTTTTAAGACTTTTACCTTTATTAATGTTTTTTTTTTCAAAACTTTTTCGAATTTTCGTCTTTATGTATGCATGTTTGTACCCGCATCACCTAAAACCGGATCAAAAAATATAATGCAATTTTCACCAGTATGTTGCTAGATATCCCACTCAAATTTTAGAACTACCTTTTAACGAAAGTAAATTGCTCGGTATGTATACAGTGGTGACTATTGAAGAAGGTCAAATTGCAGGTAAATGCTATTTAGTAAAAATGCATATATATTAATGCAACGGATGCCCAAATCATTAACTCTAAGAAGTTTTATAGATTAATGTTTCAGATACTCAACACTTTTAGAGGGTGAGTATTGAGGGGGAGTATTCAGTAGAAACATATTCCATCAGTCTGTGTGAACCTTAAACTTTGCAATTATGATATAAAGACAGAGCTCGTGCCGAATATTATTAATAAAATAGCATATTCAACCCTTCCGCTCTTTCAATAAAATCAGCGGACTTTAACTAATTTTGACCGTAGTTTATATGGAGGTGTTACACTGTGCTTAAACGAAATATTGTGTTGCATTAAACGCATTTTTGTATTTACTGTGAACACACTCGCTGGAACATGTGTATATACTCGAGCATAGAAAGATTTAATACTTCACAACTTAACACCCTAACAAAACGCGCATCTTCCCACTTACTCACTTACCTTTCATCGTAGGTGCGATGTGATGTTCGAAGTAAGACAGGGTCAAGAGAAAGAAGTAGAAAACTGTACAGACCATATCAAATTGTAAAGAAAACAGAAGAAATAAGTTATGATGCTTGACTCTTACTTCGACCTTTGATTATATCAATATGGGAGTAAACGGATTTTTTTTTACGAAGCAAAGTACATAAGTATCAAGTGGGTAATTTTCGAAGCTGAAACGGTAAAGGAGTTTTTTTTGTTTGATGGAAACTTGAAAGTCGTTTATTCAAAGCAATACTCCTAGAAAGGATTAAATTTAAATTTTCGAACTCTTCTTAGTTTGAAACTCCTTTGCTATGACGAAATACATTCGAGTCATATATGAGACGCCCTTTTCCTAACGCGTCGGCGAAGCCTATTATTGCTCTCACACAGATTAACGAACTAGTACAAGGCAAAAGCGCTCTCAGCACTGTGAAAAATAAAAGCACTTAATTCACGACGGTTGACAGTGAATCTGCTTAATTTGGCGTTTGTGCTATTTCCCCTAATCAAATAAATAATTTACAAAAACAATTTCTTACTTTGATCGGTACACTTTTATTCCAGTTTTTACAAAATAATGGACCTTTATTTAAATTCAAATTTTTGATAATCTATATATTTATATAAAAGAAAGTGAAGTTAGTTCCAACGCTCATAACTCAAGAACGCCTACACCGATTTGGATGATTGACACTAATTTGAATTGTTCTCTGACCAGAATAGGAGAGTACTCAATAAAATTTTCGAAAAATTCCTGAAAAAAAATTTTTTTTTTCCCATACATTTTGTATGGTGCGAATTTTATATATTTTTTTGTTGTTGTTAGAAAATCTCTATGATTGAACGATCGATGGTGAAGTGGAATTGTGTGTGTGTGAAATAGTTACATCTATAGGGGGATAAGGATAGTGATAGAGATAATGATAGGGATAGGAAAAGCCCATATTTCCAGATCCATTTAGGTAAATATCTGGGCAGGACAAAGTCTGCTGGCCCCTCTAGTATGATATAAATTAACAAAATATGTATTAGTACCCCCTACCATTTTTTATACTTAGTAAATTTTTTTGATTGAGCAAATTTCACCGGTTTGAAAACAATGCGTTTGATATTTTTTCGAATGTTGCTTTGAGTTCTCTCATATTTGAGCACAACTGTAAAATTTCATCACATCAGATAATACCCCAAGAGCACTAGGCGAAGTTGCCTTTTGCATGAGATAGGCTCTTCGTAACCACTTGACCCTTTGGCCCTGTCACTTAAGTAAAAACTTACAGATTTTAAAAATAGTTTAAGTATAAACGCAAAACTAATTTTCAAGATAACTATATAAGTTATTCCTCTCGAGTGTATTTAATTTTATCAATATGAGTAAGAAAGATAAACTGATAACTGAATAACTACGTAATAGGCCTATCATGGAAACATTAATTATTTCACCTAAATCAGTCATTAATCTTTTAAAACGGAGAAAGGGAATAGTTCTCGGAGAACGAAGTGATCTTCTGTGGAACGTCAGATATGTGATTCGGAGCTAAATGAAGATATGTGATTCGGATCTGTTGGATTTGCATGAATGAAGGCCATATCTTTGCAGACACGTCAGATAGTATGACCTAGAAATTATTGCAAGCCCTAGCGGTACTCTAGCCAGATGGTCCTATTCTTGCTTTATCAGCATCAAACAACTTCCAGAATTTTCTTGGGTGTCTTTTTAATCTGATTTCCAATATTTTTGTGACAGAACCTTCGCACTAAAGTAAGAAGGATCTGAAGTCGAGGAAACTTTGGAATCTATGTATTTTTAGAACAAACATATTGTTGCAGAACATATATATTGTTGCAGCTATGAAGATTGGCTATAAACTTAAAACTCTACAAGCTCTACTCTTCTGCTAGCAAGTCATTGTCGTGGCAAACTATTCAGATGACTTGAAAATATTATACTTTTATTAAAATACACTAGATATCATCCAGTGTTTGAAATTCAACCACAAAGCCTTATTATATTTAAATTATTTTCTTGTCCTTTCATTCGCCTTTCTTTCTTTCCTTTCTTTGCTGTTCATCTTCTGTTTCTTTTTTATAGTTTTCTTTTCCTTTAAAATATTATACTTTCAATTAATAATACACTTTCTATTTCGATTATGATTAATTTCATTTAACTTTATTTTATTGTGTTCTCTGTTATTCCTTCCCTTCCTTTCCTCTCATTTCCTTTCTCCTTTATTTTATTTTGTTTTATTTTATTTCATTTCACACAAATTTAACCGAAACAAGTAAGGGAAGGGCTGTTTTCGACTATGCCGAAGACTTTATTCCTTATATGAATAGACATCACGGTTTTAAGTGTCCGATCCTTACAATTAGTAAAAACTCTGCAAAACTGATAATTTAAAGATACATAGCCCAAAACCCATTTATCGAAACTATCGATTGTATGGGAGCTATGCGTTGTATTGCTCCGATCTTGCTGATTTCGACGAATGATAAATCTCATCCAAAATGGTGGCTCCATACCAAATTTCATCAAGATATCTCAAAAACTGAGGGACTAGCTTGCGTACAAACAGACAGACGGGCATGGCTAAATCGAGTCAGCTCTTCGCCCTGATCATTTCGGTATACTTATTGGTGGTTCTAACTCTTCTTCTTCTCATACTCACAACATCGGACCAAAGTTATAATATCATTTCATGTTCATGAAAGGTATAAAAATACAAAAATAAAACTTACTCCTTGTTGAGTACCTTCAGCTTCAAAAGTTTCAACTTTTATAATTACCTATTTTGTTTTTGTAAAACCTGAGTGATCAATGAGGTTTACATGTTTACTCATGTCTTGTATTCCTTGCTTAATGCTTCCAACAAAGCAGCTCTTCGTTCTCTCAGGAGAGCCGTTCACATACATCGCATACCAGCGGTGAATACAATAACAACAACTCATACCATTTCTACTCACACAACAACGGCTCTATAGTGTGAATACATATTTGGCATTTGTAGTGGTGTCATTTCAAACTAATTTTTCTATGTTTGAAATAATTTTTTTGATTAACGGCACTGCAGTTAGTTCAGGTCTATCGACACATATATAATTGTTCATTCATAGATGTATAGTTTGGCCGTAAAGCAGGACAAACTTCTCGAGCTTGCGCATTTATATTATTAAATTCTATTAAAAAAATGTTAAAAGATTTACTAATTTTTCATATATCTTTATGTATTTAATAATTTTAAACAAAAATATACATTTATTTTATTTCTTCAATACAATTCATTATAACTTGTATAATTGAAAAATAAATTATCTGAGATCATTACTCTCTTTCTTTAACCACAGAGTATTTGTAAAACCTATTACGCGAAAACTAACTACAACTTTAAGCACCCAATACAGCTAAATTATCCTCCAGTAATATTTTCTCACGCTGTGTGGGTTTGCTTTGTCCGTTAGCTTCAAAAGTATCTTTCTATAGATATAAAGCTTATCTGGGACTCGCTATCACATACCAAAATTATACAAACACAAGCAGTGACTGAACGCCCAATATAAAAACTCTTTGAGCGAAACCGAACGCCCTCGATATATGCAAGTTGTACCCTCTGAGTCGATTCTGTCTTCGCTGCATAATTATGCATTACAACCAAGTGCTCGGTATATTTTCAGCCTTTTTAATACAATTATCTTTCACTAGCTCCATTCTCAGCTCCAGTTCATCTTTGAAATCCACTTGACGATTGATTGCTCTCAAATCTTCGGCGCCATAATTATGCAGATATTTCATATTTTCATCGATTAATTGTGTTGTAAGCTCCACTTTCGTCCTAATGCGACGCACCAAATGTCTTCGCTTGGGACTGGGATGTTGTATTTCTTCTTTGTAAAGAAACAGTTTGTATGGTAGTGAGGTGTTATGTAAATCTCCTGCCATTATTTGAATATATTGGGTATTTCGTATAAGGGAAATTCCGCTAAATAGTATAATAGTGTATGATGTTGAGAGTGCGAATGATATCCTTTCGTTAAACTTCAGTTGCTTTTATACTGGTGTGTATTCTCTACAGGTATGAACTTCTACCTGTTTGCAAATATTGCACGTTTCACTCAATCGACTAACCTTTAACTGATTTAAGATTAGAACAGCCTACTTTTTTAAATTGCATTGTTCTAACTTTTTGTTTTTGTTGTAACATAAAAGGATATCACGAATGCAAAAGGACACGTAGATACCTTTTATAAACAAAGTTACGCCTACACTTGTGATGGAATATTCCATTAAAAAAGTGTCGCTCTTGAAAGTCGTTAATGCAAATCTGAGATTGCAGCCTGAAGTGACGACCGCATGATTTTGCAAGTGTTAAATGCTTTGAAGTTCATTTCTTGGAAGAGTGATTGAGAGTGTGAGAAATATGTATGCGAATAAACAAGTATCGACATGTCTGCCAAGGTGATTTTTTAAAATTTTGTCTTCACTTTACTAAATACTAGAGAACGCCTAGTGGTTGAAACTCAACCACTAAACTTTATTTTATTTTCATTATTTTTGCTGTACTTTTCATCTGCTTTTTTCCCTTCCTTTCTCTGTCGTTCCTTTCCTCTAACATATTTTCGTTTTCCCTGATTTCTCCTTTTACTCTCTGCAGTCTCTATTTTGAATTTATTTTATTCTTCCCTTGCCGTACCCTTCCTTTCCTTCCCTTCCCTTTCATTCCCTTCCTTTCCTTTCCTTTACTTTTCTTTACTTTCCTTTTCATTCCCTTTCTTTTCTTTCCTTTCCTTTCCTTACCTTTACTGTCTTTCCATTCACTTTATTTTAATAAACTTTATTTTATTTTTTTTAATCTTATTTAATTTATTTTACTTTATTTCAATTTACACAAACCCAACCACAAATACAAATCAAGCTTCGGTGTTTAATACTCTTTATGAGTAATCATTTATTTTGGTTTTGTAAACCCTGTTTGTAGGTAGCAGCAATGAAGTTTACATATTTGCTCATATTTGAAATTGCTTGTTTATGTCTCCAACCAAGCAACTTTTCGTGCTCTCAGGAGAGCCGCTGACACTGAGCAGCGTAGCCAATGCAATAAAAACAACTATCAATGCACTACACGTTTACTCACACAACAGCTGCGCTGTAGTGCGAATGCTTGTTATTCATTGGTCCACTACCAACTTTTCACATTCACAGTGAGAGCCGATCACACGAGTAATACAAAGTCGTGCATGACATATTTACTCACACAACAGCGGCTCTATAGTGTGAATAAGTGAATGTGTAGTGGTGTGACTTTTATGTAAAATTTTTTATATTATAATGATTTTTAAAATTTTTTTTATTTACGGATAAAAGTACACCTCAAAATTTCCTATCTATACATATATAATTTGTATACCTTAGAATTATAGTTTAGCAGAAACCGGTTCCACATTTCATTCATCTTGTCTATCTATATATAAGATATAAAACGGAAAGTTTTCGTTAAACCAATCCGGGCCGATATCGCACTAAATTTTGAAATTTTAGAATGGAGTCAGAGAAATACCGATAGAGAGTAAAGAACTGGATGTAATGCCATTTTTTCGTGCCAGAAAAGCATACCCGGTAGGCTAACATAGCAAAAAAAAAGTAGACCGCTTTGAAGTGCTCCCAAAACCTTCGTTTGAAAGAATTTCAGATATCATACTTTTGCGCTGATTGAGTTCCCCACAAAAGAAAATGGATACGATACCAAATAATAACCTTTAGTACGAAATTGCTTAGTAGCCCGCAGACAACTCATAGTGTGCCCCTATAAGCTTATATTCCTTAGGTAGATTAGAGTAACGTCGCATCGTATGAAGAATCGGCAGCACTCAAAGAAATTGTTAGCAAGATTTTTAATTTTTCCAGATGTCGACAACAGTTCACTTTTAGGTCACTGTTAGTTTTAAATTGAGCATACATATTATGCAGAAGACGCTTCCGCTGCACATACAACACTCAACCATTTTCTCTAAATCCTCGTAGAACGTTTTGTAGAAGTTGCTTGCTTTCTACTAAGCACGAACCCAATACAAAAGCCCGCCCAAAGCAAGCCATCAGCGGTCTTTTTACTTGTTGCGCCAAAAAAATCTAGACCCCAGAGGTAGAGAAGATTCCGTAGATATTTAATACTTCCTCTTTATTCTAAGAGATCAAAAATTTCATGATTTTATAAATGGCATATTGGGAAGCGGAATTTTCATCCTGGACGAAAGGCAATCAACTTTTATCCAACAAAAATACTGCAGCAAAAGTCTTAGTTTTTCATAAATTAGTAGTTCGTTTGGACTCATACCTCACATCCTTGTTGTTGTTGTTGTTTTAGCAACAAAAACACTCCCGGAATGGATTTGGTATGACCATTGGAACCTTCTAGGCCATCTTCCCTCGTCTTTCCGTAAGGAAGAAGAAGGCTAGTAAAAGGGATGTGTGGCATCATAACCGCAGACCAACCATCAAGTCGCACTTCATTACGCCTCTTGAGGCAGGCGGACCTACCACGGGCGTATTCTAACAACTCAACACGCAGGAGCTATATCATATTCATCTTACGGCTTACCGAGCCAAATCCTACGTAATGTAAAGGTCTTATATTCCAACAGATAGCGGCGCGAGTTTCGTAACGATAACGCACGATACGCTTGTGACTCGGTATCGATATTTTCTACTCGCTTTTTGAACGATGTATCGATCGATAAAGAAATCGCCTTGTAATTGTATTTTCTGTATTTAAATTCCCTACAGTAAAACTGGACTTTCAAAAAAGAGGACAATCGAGCTACACACTTCGTATGACGTTCTATACCGACTACAAAAACGATAGTTAAAAGACACTTTGAAATACAGGATATCGATAATCACTCAAACATAACTAGAACTACCCCTATATATATACTATACGAAATGAAATCGGTTGAGAACTAGCCCAAGCTAGTCAAAATATGAGACCAAGATTAAGTGTAACATCAATCACCGCCGCCATAGTATAGTGGTCGGCAACCCTGCCTTCAAAAAGCTTTTCAGAAAAAGTAACTGCCTTGGCCGATGCCGTGGGAGGTGATATAAAATAAATACGTCCCGAATGATTGTAATAAAAATTAAAAGCAGCACACTACAACGTGGAAGAGAAGTTGGGCCTGAATCTCCTCGAAGTTTTATCGCTACAAAATAATTTCTTTGCATCTTACGGTGCCCGGATACTAAAGTAGAGAAATGATGGATCGACTTTCTAAAAATTTCGACGGCTGAGTGGAAGATCTCCTAATTTAAAAAAATTTGTTTAAAAACGTGCTATTTAAAAATTTGTTTTAAGAACGTCTAGTCTCAGAATGAGTTTCAAATACGCATTATCCGAACTAAAATGCAATAAACAAAAAATTCTATGGAGGGCGTTTTGCAAAAATATTTTGAAATAGTGTGACGTTCCACTTGCGGCCGGCGTGGTGTGACGGTAGTGTTGCTGGCCGACCACACCGAAGGTCCAAGGTTCGAGCCCTGGTACAGGTAACATCAAAAGTGGTTTGGAATCGGCAAAAAACTGTAGGTCCCGCCAATTTGTAGGAAAAATTAGAAGCAGCACACCACAAATTGGTAGAGAAACTCGGCCTTAATCTCCCCAGGAGGTATACTTAGCGCCAATTATTTATTTTATTTTTTAATACTATCAAGTTAAGTCGGCTCCCTAGCACAAAAATAGAGACCAAACTGTGCGCTCTTTAATTCCTATTCACAATTCCTCGTTCTCAAATTAGGAGTAGTTCAGTTTTTTTGCATAAAACTCTGATAATTACCAGTTTCACTTTCGATAGCCACATTTTCGCAGCCATTAATGAGTATTAGGCAGCTCTATTCCATGACTTTTTTTATTTCGTGTTTTCATACAGCGGCGCAGCTGCAAATCTCTTTCAAATCGTTTCTCCATTTGATTAGAGTATCAATTGTGCACGATTTCAAAACGTTTCAAAACAAATAGAACGGATGTTGCACATTGAACGAAACCGACCGCACACACCCCCCGCCCGCCCAGCGATGATATGGCTCGCAACAAATGCAAAGATGAATCTCCGTCATGCAACTACATAAATATTGACGTACACATAGACATAAATTGGAATTGGCAAAAAAAACTGCATTGCTTCCTAAATTATGTGGATACATATGTTTGGTTTGGTAGTGTCCAAATTTGTACATTTGTATGTTCGGATGTGTGTACAACGCCCCCCTCAACCACCCACCACCAACGCCGCATAGTCAAAACAGTGGCTTTTGCTATTCATTGCAATGTTTGATTGCAATCATCAGTTATAACAATGGCAAAAATCGTAACACTCAGCCCGTCTGAAACAATAACAACACAGCACCAACAACAGCAAAAGCAAAATTAAGAAAACAACACAGCTTAGTTAACAATGCAAGTGAATGCAATGGCAACACCACTGGTGTGCATATGTATACCAGAGATCCATGAGTATGTTTATGTGTTTGAGTAGTTGTCATGAAATCGGGATCCCGTTGGTTTCAAAGGATTTCCCAAATACTTCACTTACTTAAGTGATATATGGGGGATTGGACCGAACCTTAGAATCCTATTGGAACTTCCTTCACAAGAACTCATAGACAACAGACTCCTTTAGAGGATACCACCTTTTCCTTTAGAGTGGATATTCGTGCCCTCTTTACCATATGCCAAGTTCTTGCATATAGCTGGTAAGTTTTCAACAGTCGTTAAGAACGCCTGCGAAAATTCTTAGATTGCCCTTGGAGAAGCTTATACTCTCTACTATAAAAGCGGCCTTGTTGTTGTTGTTGTGGTAACGACAAAAACACTCCCCGAAGGTTTTGGGGAATGTTGTCGAAATAACAGTCCTTGGCCGGATTTGAACCCGGTACGCTCCGGTACTCCCTTGCGGTACTGCCCGACTGTCGTGGTAGCGATTTATGACCAGTGAAACCTTCTAGGTCATGTCACCCCTCCTCTTGGAAAGAAGGATAAGGTGGGTAATGAGAGTTGAGAGGCATCATATCCGCGGATCAACCATCGAGTTGCACGTCATTACCTTTGTGCATATTAGTCGCCTCTTACGACGGGTATGCCTACCTCGGGCATATTCTAAACCCCTACCCCGCAGGGGTTAGCGGCCTTGTTCTCAAACACCTGCTGCACAATGGGATATTGTTTACAATTTCGTCTCAAAATTAAAGAAATCGACTCTTGTTAAAGAAAGAGTATTTAATCAAATGCAGTGTTGAAAACTACATCACAAACATTTTAGGAGAGTCTCAAATACGTGAAAAATAGGGAAATAGGGAAATAGGATTATACAAGACTCTCTAATGACTTCGATGTGATAAATATTATGATCCGTACACATCTTTACAACAAATCTTCATATCGTTTGTTTTTGGCCAAAAAAAAATCTTTATAACATGTCTTGGTGTTCCAAACACATGGAAAATATAGAAAGATTAGCCCTCTTAATGGATTTTCCTAAAGACCAGATTGTAGGGGACATACAGTTGTGTTCAATATAATAGTAGTAAAGTTAAATTAGATATCGTACGGCGAAATAAAAAGAAGCTATATTTTTAATAAATTTCATTTGAAATATAGCGAATTCCATAACACAAATCACATGAAAATAATTTTTTAAGTTTACACAAAGTTCGGGAAAGTTAATTAAACTTAAAAAAAATTACATCAAAATTTCAATATTTTTGGGCAGAATTTTTAGAAAATTTTGGAGGACGCAGTTTTATAGCTCATTTAATTTTACCACAATAATGGGCAAGTTAGAAGTACCACAAAATTTTCCCTGAATTTTTTTTGTCAAGGATATTGGGCATTTTTTCCATACAAAATTTATTTTTTTCATGCGCTGTTTGACGAAAAATATTCTTAAAATTCTGGAAGATTTTTGATCGAGTTCTAACTTACACAACGTGGTACTAAAATTGACGGGTCTACAAAACTGTGTACTCAAAAATATTCTAGAAATTCTGCGCCAAAATATTGAAATTTTGATGTAAATTTTTAAGTGTCATTAATTTTCTTCAGCTTTGTGTAAACTTTGAAATTTCTTTCTATATGGTTTCTGTTATGGAATTCGCTATGTTTCAAATAAAAAATATTAAAATCATAATTTCTTCTTATTTCGTCGAACGTTATCTATTTTAATTTCACTCCTATTATATTGAACACAGCTGTAAATAACTCCAAAAAGCTTCACGTAGGAGTTTTTTGAGTCCTATAAGTGCCGATTTTCAGACAAAAGCGTGTAATATATGATTCCTATTCAGGTCCTTATGATGTAGTATGAAATTAGACTCATAAAGGACGATCATTGCAAGAAGGGAAATACCCGCATTTCGGACTCATAAATGAAACGCTACTATTTTGAAATCCTTTCTGAATGATTTATGAATTCAATGGTTTGCTGGGTTAAACATGGGAATTGAAAAACTTTTAAAAAATAATGTATTATGTGAATGTATCAGGATTTTAATAATAGATTTCATTGTTGAATACGAATATGTAAAAAAAATTTAAAACCTAATGTAAAAATTGTGAAAACTTACGAAATATCGTCAAAAAAATTCTTAAATGTCTGGAAATGTTTTTTGTTTTTAGAAATTTTCGAAAATTTTCCTAGGCTTTTTGAAAATGGGATTTTCCAGTTGAGATCGATGGCTGGGGAGGAGGTCTCCTTATCTCAAATATATTTCAAGAACACCCCACATCAAAATTAAATTAAATGCATTTCCTAGAGTAAAATCACTACATCTTCAGCTAAGTTGGGGCTTTGCTGAAAAACAAATTCCGAGATAGGGCGAAATTTTGACATTGTGAAATAATGCGTTTTAAAAAATGCTTGAATAGAAATAACAGTTCGGATTAATATATGGTAAAGGGTGTTTTTTTTAGGGGTATAGAACTTCGAATTGAAATAAAACACAAGAAAATCGTTTTAAGGTCCATCAGTTTGGCTTTATTGGAAGGATAATTTTATGCCATTAATGTTTAAATATGATTTCGGGCATGTGGCCGCCGCGGCTGGCTCGAATAAAGCCAATTCTACAGGTCCAATTTTCAACCACTTTTTCGAACATATGGGGCCGTATGTCGGCAATAACGCCACGAATGTTGGCTTCCAATTCCCCTAACGTTTCTGGTTTGTTGGTGTAGAAGAGCGACTTCACATATCCCCAAAGAAAATAATCCAATGGTGTCAAATCACACGACCTTGGTGGCCAATTGACAGGTCCATTCCGCGAAATTATGCGCTCATCGAATGTTTCCTTCAATAAATCGATTGTGACGTGCGCTGTGTGGCATGTAGCGCCGTCTTGTTGGAACCACAACTCATCCACATTCATGCCATCCAATTCGGGAACAAAATAGTCGGTTATCATGGCTCTATACCGGTCTCCATTAACGGTAGCTGCCTCTCCAGCATTATTGCGGAAGAAGTATGGCCCAATGACTCCACCAGCCCATAGAGCACACCAAACAGTCAGTTTTTGTGGATGTAATGGCGTTTCAAGGGTCTCATGTGGATTCTCTTCACTCCAAATGCGGCAATTTTGCTTGTTGACGTAGCCATTCAACCAAAAATGAGCCTCATCACTGAACAAAATTTTGCGATGAAAATCAGCATCGAAATCAATCTCATTTTCGGCCCATACACCAAAATCACGACGCATTGCATGGTCTCGCGGCTTTAATTCTTGCACAAGCTGGATCTTGTAAGGTCGCAAGCCAAGCTCCAATTGCTGTGCACGGTGGCGAATCGATTCATTCGGGTCCTCTTCAACACTTTGCTCTACAGCGGCAATTGTTTCTTCGGTGCGCACTGTTCGACGTCTCTGCGGATGCGTATTATCACATAGAGTAAACGTAGTGCGAAAACGATCCATGGTTAACCGAATTAATTGCTCTGATGGACGATTATGTCGACCATAAAATGGACGGAGCTCACGGTAAACTTCGCGAACTGAACCATTATTTTCGAAATAAATTTGCACGATTTGCAAGCGTTGTTCTTTTGTCAACCTGTTCATGATGAAATGGCAAACCAAACTGAACATAAATGACATTAGAGTTGCCAGATTTGACCACAAAATGCCAGTTTTATCTCTATTCGAAAAACAAACCTGTAAAAAAAACACCCTATACTATAGCCCAAATGTATTTAAAAAAATATAAATGGATTTGACATTTTTCTTAATCAGAACAAAACTATTAGTCAAACAGAAAAATATTTCAATTCATTTGTAAAGAAATGTTTCAGTTCAATTACATCCCAATAGAACTTGAATCGAGATCTACCCAAGCAATGAATAAGAGAGAGCTCCCTTTGATATCCTTTCGGAACGATAACAGAGATTTCTACAATCCGTGCTCCGACTTTACTAATCTTGGAGCAATAGGGGGAGACCTCTCTCTCTCTCTTTATGGCGCGATATACAACAGGTATATCATCATAAACCTCCTAAGAGATTTTTGCGCCAAGCTTCTCTTCCAATTTGTGGTGTGCCGATTTGAATTTTCCCTACAAATTGGTGGGACCTACAGTTTTTTGCCGACTCCGAACGGCATCTACAAAGGAGACGAATTTTTGCTGAGAAGCCTGTCATGGCAGAAATACACTCGAAGAGTTTGCCAAACCACTGCCGAGGGGCGACCCCGTTTTGAAAAACTTTTTTCAAATCACTTTTGATGTTACCTGTACCAGGGCTAGAACCATGGACCTTCGATGTGGTAGGCCGGCAACACTACCTCCACACCACGGCGGCCGCAGGGGGAGACCTCCTTATGTTAAAAATAAAGCATTACTCCCTTCTATATATTTTTGGGGCGAAAGTAGAGATTTCTCCAACTTCTACTCCCAGCTAACAACTTCTTGAGTAAGCCGAATTTCTTTGTCAATAAAAGAAAAAAATTTCAACAAAAGAAAAAAATTTAAGTCGTAGAAAATATAATATTTAATTAAGATTCGATACCATTTGTGGTTGTTGAATTTTTTTCTATGAATGTTATTTGTGCCCTTTTCCAAAATGTATCCCTTTTTGCTGGTATGTGAGGTATTAGCATTGCTTCCATGTCTTTATTTGCTTCCATAGAAGGATTGAGGCGTGATTATACAAAGAACTTTCGTTGGTCTTTTAGGAGCAATTTGTAATGTCTCCCTTATTACTCTTCTGAGAGGTCTTCTAAAATTCTCCAAAACTCCCCCATTACTCGATTTCGATTCATAAAAATATACTAACAAATACTACATTATTATTTTTTGGGAGTTGAAAGGGAGTTTTTTTATTATTCGACCTCCTAGGGCATGCTATGTTAAAAGAGAGTACATAAAATTATGTGGTAATACACAGAAGTATAAGGAGTAATAGGGAGTAATCCAATATTCTCAAGGGAGTACTCCGGGATTAATAAAACGATGATCCTTGTTTCTACTCGGATATTAAATATTTTTTATTCTTAATTTCATTTTGTTTTCAATTTCGACATTTCAATATAAAATGGTTCCAATTTAACTCAAATGAAGGAATTTGACAAAAAAAAACTAGTTCAAATTTAAAAGTATAGGGGGAGGCTTAGGCCAGAAAAGCATCCGAATTTGATCGCAATATTTTTCACAAATATCTCGAATTTTATGGAAGTCAGTTATTGCTAAGCCTTGGAGTCTTTTCATAGTCGGTTAGGTCTCAGTCAAATTGCCCTTTAAAGTGTCAATCTTGGATTAAAAAAGCCCACTTAAGTTGTATTAAAAATCATAATTGCATTTTTGTACCAAAAATTTTTGTTGATTGAAATTTTTCCTACTTTATTAAATTAAAACAACGTTTAATAATTAATTAAAAAATGATTATTAAGAAATAAGACACAATAATAATTTTCATAAAAAATAAAAAAAAAATTAAAAATTATTATTCTTGGCCTTGGGTGTGATAGAATGAAAAGAAGAGACCATGGTGAATTTCCCTAATATAAAAAAAAATAATAATGACAGTGAAAATTTTCAAACGTTTTAAAACTGGTTCCACTAAACACTTTTTGTTAAAAATTATTTCTGCCACCGTAAGATTCCATATTAATTTCGAGTAAAAAACTAATTTTTTATTTAAATTTCTTTCGTGAAACCGGCAGTGAAATTTCCACAGAGTGAAAGTGATCTACCAGAAATTTTTTGTCATCGCTTGTCAAGTTTGGTTTAGGGGAAACTCAGCGTCGACATTCTGCCATCTTCTTTATTTTGTTTCGTTCTCCTAATTACGAAACATGAAAAAGCAATTTCCATAATAGAGGCTGAAGACGACAAAATTTAAATTAGTATAATTTCCCTTAATATTGGAATAAATAAAATGGTTCATAATTAAAATAAAACGAGTACAAACAAATACGTATTTTATTCTAAAAAACAAAGAAAGCAAAATAGTAATACCGCAGCTATGGGGTGAACCACCAAGGGTTAATTCTGCTTGTTTTTAGAGGGCGAATCGTTTTTTGAGTTATTTTTTATATTATTTGAATATTTATATTATATTATTGGTTTAGAGAGGCAAAGGGGGTGTGCGGAGCACATGTTTAGTATATGGAGCCCTTTTCTAGTATTTATTTAATTATTATTTTATTTATTTAATTAATTTCTTCCATATAGAACGGAGAGTCCGGGGCACCTGTTACACCTCTTATGTATTATTTGGGGATGAGCACTTACGGTTCTGAGGTATAAGCGCAGGATCGGCCTCCTCATTTTCGCTGTGAAAAACCTCCGCTTTGGGATTAGAAAACATGAACTATATCTTCGAAATATTTCATAAGGTGGTTGCGAATTACAAGAGAGTGCCGAGCAAATTAAATAAACGAAAGAAATAATTATAGCTTGTGTCGCTAAAACAACATTTTGAAGGTAAGAACACTATTGTTTCTTATAAGATTATAGCACTCTCAGAATTGGCATATTTTAATTATTTATATAATATCACTTGGATTTCCATATTTTTTGCAGTTAAGGGTCATACAGGTAAATCTTTATTAAAAAATTTGCTCACATCTTTAAAAGCTTAAATTTTCAGGGTGCTGTGGTTATTATGGCATAGTAAAACAGGTAACAGCACGGCGGCCATGTTGAAAATGTCTACTCTAAAGCGTCAAAACAGCAAAGTACATGTTAAAATGTAAACAAACCGATTGAGAGCAAGTTTGTCAGTTTAGAGAAAATTTAAGTGAAAAAAATCGAATCAGCTGTTGAGTTTCTATTACCTGTATAGATATGCCATGGTGGTTAAGAAACGCTCTTGGCACTCGGAATGTCTAACCACTGCTATCGACAGGCAGCCTTGGATAGAAAGGATCTGCACAATTGTTTAAAAGTAAGTTTTGTCAGTGCATTTCGAAACCATAATATATAATCTAAAAAGTGTCAGTAAATGCATATAAACCTTGTTGATTTGATTTTCTGTTTTTTCGACAGAGTGGATATTAGATGTATATTGAAACAAGGGATGACGAAAAATCGTTCCAATATACATCGCATATACTCGTACACCTTCTTTTCAATTTTTAGAAAATTCTGCTAAGCGCATTGCAACTTCGGTATTAGCAATTATCTCAAAAAGTAACAAACCTAGACATTAGCAAAGGTATTAAAGTCTATAATACAACAGACTTCAACTGCAGCGGAAAATGCAGCCTGAAGCGTGCGTTTGCAATTGTTGCGGTTGCCATTGCTAGATAGCCGTTGGTGTTTTTGTTGTACGCTGTAGAGTTGCATGAAAAATGGATCTGCTCCAGAAGATTTCAGTAATCTCATTCGTCACACTTGGTTGCTCAAGTACGAATTTATAATTTTTTTTTTTTACACATATACATACAAACAGATGTATTTCGTTTTGCATTTTGCTAATACAAGCTTTTTCCTTAATATTTGGACCTAAGCAGAACGCTATTGAAAACTACTTGCATGCATAAATAAATGTAGATATGTTTATAAATATATGTAGATATTTATTCATATGTATAAGTGTCATTATGTAGGGCCTAGTAAACTTTGCTAGCTACCCCGTACTATACCATCTGTATACTTACATACATACATATGTATGATAGCTTGTACATATACTGGGCATTGCGAATAGTTCTTTCATTAGCTTGGTTGATTTCGAAGCCCTAAAAGAGTTATGCAGAGGTAAGACCTATTGCTGTACTTTTAAGCAAGTTTATTACTACACGGCTAAAAATTTTAGCCTAGATTTTAAACTTTTCTGGGCTACATATATGTCCAAACCAAGTTTTGCCAGTTTTAGAGAAAATGAGCATGAAGAAAATTGTTTCAGTTTTAAACCATAAATGTTTAACAATTAAAAAAAATGAAAAACATTTGTATCAGTTGGCAGGATTCGAACCGACGCTCAGTCGTCAGACCGACAGTCGTCTGCTCTACCCACTGAGCTATGGAGTACACAAAACTGTTTCGAAAAAAATTCAATGACTTGAAAAAACTTTCAAAAATTAATGAAAATAAATTAGAAAAATGTTGGACGTTTTTTTTAGTTGAGTTTGAAATCTATACCGAAATAAATTGAAAATTGGTGTAGGTAATTGAAAAGTTTGGAATTTATAACAAAAAAGTCTAAAAAATTTCTTAAACCAACGAATGGTTTAAAATTGAAGCTTAAATTTTTAACCGTGTACAAATATATATGTATGTACAGATCCCTGCAAAAAAGCGATTAGTCTAATATGAATCCGGGATGAGTCGTAAAGTGGCATGTCCTATGAAGAGCATAATTGGTCTCTTTTATGCCTGAAAGGGTTGTGTCGGACAAATCCTCTTTGTTCTCCTACGGGGACCGCCGGGCAAGTCTACTTTCAACACCTTTAAGTAGAGTACAGAAATAATAAAAAGACTTATCCCAAATATGACTATAATGGAATAGTTGGGATCAATTGAAGCCCACTGTATACTAAAGGTATTGATCGCGGATTACTCTCTTTAGAGATCCGTCACACTATTTTTTGCAGGGAATTTCTGTAGCCTACTTATAAGTGTTGAAAGTAAACTTGTCCGACCTTACCCGTGGGGAACTCTTACCCTTACGGGCATAATTATAAACAATTAGTCTCTTCATAGAACATGCTCAAACAGAAGGGCTCACTTCAACCCATTCAAAGGGATCAAAACTGGAATTGGTCGCATACTCCTTTGCGACTCATCCCGGATTTATCCTAGACGGCCGCCGTGGTGTGAAGGTAGTGTTGCCGGCCTACCACACCGAAGGTCCATGGTTCGAGCCCTAGTACAGGTAACATCAAAAGTGATTTGAAAAAAGTTTTTCAAAACGGGGTCGCCCCTCGGCAGTGGTTTGGCAAACTCTCCGAGTGTATTTCTGCCATGACAGGCTTCTCAGCAAAAAGTCGTCTCCTTTGTAGATGCCGTTCGGAGTCGGCAAAAAACTGTAGGTCCCACCAATTTGTAGGGAAAATTCAAATCGGCACACCACAAATTGGAAGAGAAGCTTGGCGCAAAAATCTCTTAGGAGGTTTATGATGATATACCTGTTGTATATCGCGCCATAGAGATAGAGAGTCGCCTTTTTTGCAGTGTATTGACACCTACATTGCATAAATATTTACATGCATCCTTTCATATGTGTACCTGCACATATACTTATATAAATATTTATAAAAATTTAGCATTTTGCCACACAATTCACAACGCATTTGTATGATTTTGTTCTGTTTGAATTCGTCGTTTGATATCTGCAGATGAGTTTAGAATGTCTTTATGTAACTACCTTCTGTTTTGTTTTTCACAGAATTTTTTTTACAATACTTTAGGTAATTAGTAGTTTCGTGTCGAACGTATGTGTTGCAAGTCACATCGCGTTTTGAGACGCGTTCTATGTTTACACAACATGTCATTGAAATTATGAAATGGATGAATATGCGTACACATTAGACCCGTCAGACGTTGTTCTGTTCAGAATTTTACTTGCATGTATCTAGAATGATTGCCTGTGCCAATCACTTTTCCTATCCCTAGCACTATCCCTATCCCTATCCATATCCATATCCATATCACTATCCCTATCACTATCCTTACACATATCCCTATCCCGCGCCTCTCCATCATATGGAGGATCTATATAGCAAAACTTAAGTTAGATTATATCAGAGACTGGCCTCATTAAACACTTTACCAATTTTCAACATTCTACATATTCAGCCTTCTACCACGACTACTTGCGGAAAATGTTATTTGTAAGTGAGGTGACACGCCCACATCACCCAGTGGTCGAGCTTACGTGAGTACACACAAAAAATTTCATCAATATCGGTCCAGGCGTTTAGAAGCAGTTTAGTGACAACGGACGCGCGAAAGATTTTTATATATGTAAAGGGTGTTTTTTTTAGGGGTATAGAACTTCGAATTGAAATAAAACACAAGAAAATCGTTTTAAGGTCCATCAATTTGGCTTTATTGGAAGGATAATTTTATGCCATTAATGTTTAAATATGATTTCGGGCATGTGGCCGCCGCGGCTGGCTCGAATAAAGCCAATTCTACAGGTCCAATTTTCAACCACTTTTTCGAGCATATGGGGCCGTATGTCGGCAATAACGCCACGAATGTTGGCTTCCAATTCCCCTAACGTTTCTGGTTTGTTGGTGTAGACGAGCGACTTCACATATCCCCAAAGAAAATAATCCAATGGTGTCAAATCACACGACCTTGGTGGCCAATTGACAGGTCCATTCCGCGAAATTATGCGCTCATCGAATGTTTCCTTCAATAAATCGATTGTGACGTGCGCTGTGTGGCATGTAGCGCCGTCTTGTTGGAACCACAACTCATCCACATTCATGCCATCCAATTCGGGAACAAAATAGTCGGTTATCATGGCTCTATACCGGTCTCCATTAACGGTAGCTGCCTCTCCAGCATTATTGCGGAAGAAGTATGGCCCAATGACTCCACCAGCCCATAGAGCACACCAAACAGTCAGTTTTTGTGGATGTAATGGCGTTTCAAGGGTCTCATGTGGATTCTCTTCACTCCAAATGCGGCAATTTTGCTTGTTGACGTAGCCATTCAACCAAAAATGAGCCTCATCACTGAACAAAATTTTGCGATGAAAATCAGCATCGAAATCAATCTCATTTTCGGCCCATACACCAAAATCACGACGCATTGCATGGTCTCGCGGCTTTAATTCTTGCACAAGCTGGAGGTCGCAAGCAAAGATCTTTGCGCAAAATCTTCCATAAAGTTGATGGACAAAGCTCCAATTGCTGTGCACGGTGGCGAATCGATTCATTCGGGTCCTCTTCAACACTTTGCTCTACAGCGGCAATTGTTTCTTCGGTGCGCACTGTTCGACGTCTCTGCGGATGCGTATTATCACATAGAGTAAACGTAGTGCGAAAACGATCCATGGTTAACCGAATTAATTGCTCTGATGGACGATTATGTCGACCATAAAATGGACGGAGCTCACGGTAAACTTCGCGAACTGAACCATTATTTTCGAAATAAATTTGCACGATTTGCAAGCGTTGTTCTTTTGTCAACCTGTTCATGATGAAATGGCAAACCAAACTGAACATAAATGACATTAGAGTTGCCAGATTTGACCACAAAATGCCAGTTTTATCTCTATTCGAAAAACAAACCTGTAAAAAAAACACCCTGTACTAGCAGATCCGGCAGGCGTTGTCCTTCCTAAAATTTTACTTGCCTACATTTAACAAATTGTACTTGTTTTCCTCCCCACTTTTCGTTTCTTCTACATTTATTCTTGCCTCCTCTTTTTTCTTTCAACTTTTGCTTTTCCCCCAACCCCATATACCATTACTCTTCTTTGCCCTCTTAATTTTCCTCTAACACCGCCGCTATATCTCGAATTTATATTTCTACTCCCTTTCTTCTCCCATTTCCTCTGTGGGTACTGATATGTACATACTTTTGAAGATATATC
The DNA here is from genome assembly GCA_949987695.1 of Merzomyia westermanni. Lineage (NCBI taxonomy): Eukaryota > Metazoa > Arthropoda > Insecta > Diptera > Tephritidae > Merzomyia > Merzomyia westermanni. The sequence goes on along the minus strand of OX465291.1, from coordinate 42,922,030 downwards.
GAATTATGTAACTTTTATTTGATCCTGGTACTGCTTCCTGTGTCCAAGGACCCTTGATATATAGAACACATATCTATGTATAAAATATCATATCAATAAAATAACCGAATTGCTACCTAAATAGCCTAGAGGCTTTGCCAAAATCTAAATAAAATCTCGTTTCACAGATATCGACAATAAATTTTGAACATTAATGAAGCACAAACAAAACACAAAAAATGTAGGAGTGGCATAGCCCACTTTTCCAAAATTATGTAAATCTTGATTAAAGGACACATATATCCAAATATCATTGATTAAGACCAAATAAGTTCAGAGTTATGACGAATTGAAATTTTATATAGCCTGGGGGCGTGGCGCCGCCCACTTTTCCAAAACTATATATAACCTATGCTTTAGCCAGTGATGCCAAGAATATACTGTGAAAATTTCACACAAGCACACAGACACACATTAATTTTTGTTTATAAGATAAAGATTATGAAGAATTTAGTGTTTTTAGAAAATTTCCATAGTAAAAACGTGAAATCAGAAAAATATTGAAATGTTCAAAGCTTGACTTATCTGCAATATTTGTTTCACCATTTGGAAAAAATATAAAATAAATAAATAAAAAAAGTTTCAAAAAATTCGAAAAACAATCACAATTTTTTCTTTTACTTTGTATAATATTTGTTTTTTTTTGATGTGGTTATGACTGTCTGCAAAAAATACCAAAAAATTATGAAAAATAATCTAAAGTAATCAAACAATCAAAAATAATCTAAAGTAATTAAATTATATTTTTTCTTGATTTTTTTTTTTATATTTCGATAATCATATAAAATCATGTCATCTAACCGCCTGGGCGATTTTGACCGTATCGTGTTTCCTCGCCCCGTCCATCGCATCTCTTGTATGGCGGTGATGTCAGCTTTTGCTTTCCTCAGGACCTCAACCAGCCGGGCAGCGGCACCTTCCCCATTAAGGGACCGGACATTCCAGGTACATGCCCTTATCTCATAATCCTCCTAAAAAAGGGGTTCTCATATCCGAGGCTTTGTTGTTGAATTTCATTGGAACGTTGTTTTATGTGGTGGGTCCCAAACCCAACGCACAACCCGTTTCACGGGAGGTTGAATTCTATTACACGTTTGTATAGCGAGCCGCTTGATCCAAGACAGACGCCCGCTTCCAGCCGCACCACATGGTGATCAGACGCTGCTGTTTGAACCCCCCAGCAAGCCCTTAAACCGATTATGTCGGAGTGGCCTTACCAGGTTGTCGCCTTCTCATGTTTAGCTCACCACCAAATGGGTGTTCGGTGGTTACCCAGAGGATACTTGGGCGCAAAGCCCGGAAGTAGTGAGATGATTGAACCGCATGCAAAAGAATCGCTCTGGCCATTCCCAGGTGAATGGCGATCAGAAACTTTCCCCACTTGCGTGGACTTCTGCACACGGCCCCATCCTCCATCTTTTTTAAATGCTTATGAAAATTATTATTAAAATAATAATGAAAAGCGGATAGCAATGGGTAATCAATCATCGCTTTTCCTAAAAATAATCAGTCAAACCTGCAACAATTACGATTAGAAATCATTACTTAACAGTTGTCTTTATAACTTTAAAAAAATTTGTTTGACCGAGTCTAATACTTATACAGTGTTTCATAGTTATAGCACATTCAGAATTGACACATTTTTATTATTTATATAATAGCACTAGCCCTTACCAGCGACCTTGTCCGCAACCTAGAAAGTAAAACATAAAATTTTGCATAATCAGAAAGTAAAATTTGTTGGTAAAAACTCATCGTTAATTGCTTGCGATGAGGTAGATAAACCGTAACTCTTAATAGGCATTTTGGAATGTATCACACTGCCCAACTTTACAAAATTGCTTGGATTTCCATCTATGGTACCCTTACACCAAAATTTATTTAGCTATAGCAAACATACACAGAACCTGAGAACCGTAAATTATTTTACAAAGTTATTGATTAAATTATCAAAATAATCCCAAGTTTAAATTAAATCTGCACTTGACCCCTTCGTTTGGGGCTCATATTGTATACAAATATTAAGGTTTTGATGCAACCACATTTTGACCGATATCACAGTTATCGATTAGTTTACAGAAAAAACGTGCTCACTTGGTTGAAATTTTGATTTACATGGCCCTTGTATGAAATATCATTACAATAGATCGAATATACTCTGAGTTATAACCAATAAAAAAATTTCAAAGTTGCTATCCCTCCTTCCAGACTATTAAGTATCTGCGTACTAAATTTCAGCCAAATCCGATTAGCCGTTCCTGCGCGAATAATATAAAGAAAACCTTTGGATATCGTCACAACTTCATATCCAAACATTCACATTTATAATATTTATAAGATGATATGTAAAGTTTAGTTTTCCTACATTGATTCGGTATCTATGAGACTGGGGGATTTGTGCAAAATTACATTGCGAATTATGCTGAGCCTAATTTTATGCGAAAAATCTAGTACTTGAGATCTATATGCTATAGTGGTCCGATCCTTTCTGCACCGACATCTAACTACATTTCCAAGTTAACTTACTTTGAAGCTAACAGATGGATACACATACAGGTATATCTCTTCGTATCAAGGTTAATCTACTAGTTTCTCGGCGACCCAGGCTTGCTCTGCATTTTTAGAGGTTTCCTTTATATAAATTTCTTTCAAAGATAAATTCATATCAATTATGGATAATAAGACACAAACGCACTATAGCCACCAATCTTAATTTTGTAAGTAATTCAAGAAATACCTGTGCACACAGACACATAAACACTTTTACATAACTGTAACTATGATTTAACAAATAAAAACATATAAATAAGAAAGCTTAAATCGATTGATTTATTCATACTACACGCGCTATCGTCATTAATAGATGTATGGATCTATGTGTTAGGTGGTTAGGCAAATGCAATTGATGACTTTAAAGAAATAATTTTATCAGCAGCAACAACAAATACTGCATTTAAAACTTTGCTAACAATACAAAACTCATAGAAATTAACGTGATGCTGACTAATTGGATCGCATTGAATTTGCCGATTTACTGTGGTTGCTATTATTTTGTGAGTGTGTTCATAAACTTTTGTGTATGTGAGTGAGTTAGCCATAATCACAGTAGCGCTTTTAATGGTAAAGATGTGGTTATAGAAAAAAAAATGCTTGACGAACTCATTAATTATAAAACAAACATGGCATACTATATGCCGCAATGGATAGAAAATAAATTTTAAATGAAATAGTACACGAATACGAAATCCGAATGTAATGCAAATTCAAATTAAAGGAGTTTAACTGAAATGAGCTGAATAATTTCTGGTTAGCGTATCAATATATAAAATTCGAATATAATTTTGTGCAACTGTACATATATCTTTCACATACGTTCATAGATAATTCACTAACATGCATTAACCGATTTTAAGTGAAATGAGTTATTGCAAAATGGTTGTAGTACATACCCTATAGGGAGTATCTATAGCTCTAAACTGGTGGGCTAATAATAAACATAGTTTCCTATTACATCGATTATAAGAATTATGTATATTAAATCGATTTTTGTAAACAGTGCCATCTCTGTAGCAGATCGCAAAGTGGATAAAATTATGTCCACACTACAGTTGGAAACACAAAGTTTCGCAAAAATCAATAATCAATATTGATAATAGTCAAATTTTCAAACATTTGTTAAATTAGATAAATTTAACCAAATTAAATTCAATTAAATTAAATTAAATTAAATTAAATTAAATTACATTAAATTAAATTAAATTAAATTAAATTAAATTACATTAAATTAAATTAAATTCAATTAAATTAAATTAAATTAAATAAATTAAATTGAATTAAATTAAATTAAATTAAATAAATTAAATCGAATTAAATAAAAATAAAATAAATTAAACTAAATTAAATTAAATTAAACTAAATTTGAAAAAATCAAATCAAATCAAAAATGAAATAAAGTAAAATAAAATAAAATGAAATAAAGTAAAATAGAATAAAATAATATAAAATAGAACAAAATAAAACCAAAACAGGAAAGTTAAATAAAATAAAATCAAATAAACGAAAGAAATAAAAAAGTAAAGGAAGCAGCATTAAAGAAAGGATCAGCAAGAAAAGGAAGGAATAAAATAAATTAAAAACAGAGACTGCTGGAAGAAGAGATCAGCAAATAAAAAGAAGGATATGCATTTTTCTTATCAGAAGCCTATATATTTATGTACAAAAATCGATTATTTTCTTCAAAAACCCATTTTTCACAAATCGGTTTTACTCGAAACCGAAAAAACCGATTTCTATAGTTCCGAGCAAGTTAAATAGGCTGCAGTTTCGAACCATACCACACTTCGTTATTTAAGAACCAGACCCAAATTCTCCATGTTGATGCCAGCACGAGTTCACCTCGATTTCTACAGTTTTAAAGAACTCCATTCTCTTATTCCCACTGTCTAATTTACTCTATCTGGTTTTTCTCGTCCTCTTCGCTTCAGTAGCATTCATATCTTTATTTGTAATCTTATATTTGCTTCTTTCCTTCTCTCTTTTTATTTAAACATTACTCCTTTCGCAGTCTGCTGTTTCACACTCTAACCCCCCTTTCAGAATCCCTCTCTTTCTCGCTCTTCTTGTGGGTTTTGTACCGGCAGTAATACTCTCTGAAGGTGGGGGAGTGTTTCCGCTGCTGGTGACCCTTTTGCGGGGTTAAATCGGGTACCAGTGGTACTGGACTGACTGTTGGTGGAACGAACTGTTTGAACCATCATACCTTCAAGTCTTCTTACCATGATCCAAATAACAAGAACTAGCACTAAAAATGTAAATATCTGGCTGTTCCGTCATGCTTTTGAAAACATGTCTGCTTGGTTTTAAATGTCCGAAATGTAATAAGTAAGGGAATAAAAAGGAAAACAAGAAAACAAATTTTGACGTTTTGGTAAACATTCTGGCAACAAAACAGCACCTACTATTCGTGTATGTTCGCATCTTTCGGGAGACCAAACAAATGGACTAATTTGTCCTTTTCGTAACTATTTTTACAGCCACTCCCAAAACACAAAATTTTTTTTTTAATTTTTTCAAATAAAACTTGAAAATTGCGACGAAACGAATTAATGTTTACAAAATTTAAATTCAAATCTCAAAAAAAACATCAACGAAAGTGTGAAGAGAAAAGTCAGTTAAACTAACTGAAAACTTCAAAATCGTGACGTCATTTCTTAAGAACTTTTTTCTCAAACAAAATAAAAATACACAGTTGCCGGAATGCGTGATCTTTAGTAATTGGATCATGTGTTCTTACCTTCTTATCTGTCCTCCGACAGATGTCTGGAGTTAACAGGGGCATTTAACGTGAAGGAAGCAGACGATTGTAAGTGGGAGGTAGACTTTGCCATACACCTTACACCAACCCTTTTCTTTCCTCAGATTTTTCATTGTTTCAGTTATATGTGATACTTTCCTATTTAAGTATTAATTTTAACATGTTTTACAGTAAATTTAAAGAAAATTCTATGGAATAATTGTTGATTAGTTTACTTAAAACCGCCAGATTTAAATGAAACGCTGTAGATTTATGAAAGTGTGTTTTTTTTTAAACGCAATAAGACTTCCCATAATAGCATCCATGAGCTATGTGGAAGTTTTCTACCCTTCGATTTAGTTTAAAACGAAAAGAAACTGAAATTAGCTACTTCAATACTTTGGCTTTTGTAAGGGTTAAATAATAAGCTTTTAAATGGATTTACTGTAAAGTTGGAATTAAGGCATTTGAACTGGTTTTAATTAGTTGAAGCTGAAAATAACAAAAACTGACAAATTGTTGAGGGAAAGCTGGAGGGTGTTGCCACTTATTTGTATAGCTTAGTACGCTGCTACTTATGAACTTATCTACTTGGGCGTACGAGCAATAAAACAATGTGCATCGATATTTAAGTGCTTGTTGTGTGCTGAGTTTTCCAATTACACAGTTCAGCAACATTAATTGTTGTTTGGAATAGATTTTGAGTTGAAAACTAACAAATTTGCTACTGGTAAAACTAACAACGCTCACACAGAGGCGTCGTCAAGGTGTGTGCTTGAGTAGGGTATCTTTCAAAGAGTCTTTTATACTCGTGTTGTATAGGTGTTATCAGACTCGCTTTGTTGTTGTTGTTCTTTGGAACGACAAAAACACTTCCCGAAGGTTTTGGGGAGTGTTGTCGAAAGTGGCAATCGTTTGCCGGATATAAAGCCGACTGTCGCTGGAGCGATTTGGTATGACCAGGAGAATATTGGTAATTCAAGGTGTGGATTTTAGTCGCCTTTTACGACAGGCATACCTATCTCCTAGTCCGCTTTGTCTTTCGAACCGCTGTAAGGCGACGATACAGCTCCGGCTAAAGCAGACATCGATCATGAGTGTTTTGTTTAGAGAATCGAATACATGCTTACGCCTTTCTGGGTTCTAAGCATAAAGTGAACTGCAATATATGGACTTTCATCTGCCCCCAATTAGAAGCCCAGAAGGACCTCGGCCTCCAACTGCTTAGTCACGTTCCTTGCCGAAATCCTGGTTTGTTGTTAGAAGAGTGATTTGTATTACGGGGAGACAGACCACATGGCGGAAATACATTTGGAATGATAGTTTTGACCTTAATAGCTAAAGGCTCGACCTATTGCAATATCCCGAGTAAAATTTAACCAGCGCAAAACGGTTCTGCAAGTACAGGTGATGATTTTATTTGTATGATGACGTGTATCGAGCGGTAGTTGACAAATGAGCTTACCGATTCTATGAGGATGTTCTAGACAGACTGCAGGTGATGGCACAGGTTGTCTAGAAAACCCTGCCTATATAGTCTAGAAACTGCAAATATTTTGAGGCAATGAACCACTTTTTGTAGAACCCAAGTTTTGTGCTCCACTCTAGGGTTTTAGTGCTTGAACAAACATGGATAGTACTTTAACCTTGCAGTAACAACAACCCCACTTGCCTCGCTGAATGCGCCCCTGCTCACAGACGTGCATGCAGCAATGTTGCACACCAATTATGTTTCGCTCATTTCTGGTGCTGCTGACTCGTCCATAATTTCTGAATGGAAAGCTATGGGTGCTTTGGAGATTTTATAATTAGGGACATGTTAGGCTAATGACAATAGACGTGTCTCGAGTGACTGCGTTTGCCTATTGGTGGTCGAACTTTGATAGAAGAAAAATTTTTAAAACAAATTGGATAATTTTAAATGAAATTGGATAATTTTTTGTATTCAGCAGCGATTTAAATAAAAATAGTCAATAACAAACTAATATTTCTTTACATTTTTTCATTAAATTTGTGCAATGTGCATTCTGCGTTTGTCTTTAAACGAATTTTTACTTATCTGTATTGAATTGTTTTGTAAAAAAGATGCATCAATTTGGCGAAGTTCACATACTTTGAAATCACATCCGATGGTGTGCAGGTCCCCCTTTGCTCCTTTTTTCACAGTTTTGTACTCGAATGGCTTTTCGAAAGAAATGCGGAGTTTTCTTTTTCTATACAACCAGCAACGGCACTTGGTGCAGTCAAAATATAGCCGACATCATCAGAAAAGCCGCAGTGCAAATAAAAGTAGTGAAAGTGCTATAACCCGAAGCCTATGTCGCACAGTGTGCCAGACCCACATATATTTTGCAAAAAGTTGAAATACGTATGAGGCCGGTTTGATAAAAAATAATCATTTATATTTGATATTTTGATGTTTTTGACGGGATAAAAACTTGCATTATTTTGAAAGATTTTCTTGTCAATTTGGAAAGAGAGACTAAATGATTTTTGCGTTTTCAAATCTCATGTTGCCTTTTTTATTCTGACTATTATTGTTTATTTTTTTTATAAAATATTGTTCCAGCGCGGTTAAGTTCTGCAGCTTGTATTATTTTCTCCAGCATTAAATTAAAGAAATCGCACGATAGGGGGTCACCCTGTCTGAAACCTCGTTTAGTTTCGAACGGCTCGGAGAGGTACTTCCCAATTCTGACCGAGCTGGCGGTGTTGCTCAAGGTCATTTTGCATAGCCGTATAAGTTTTGCGGGGAAACCAAATTCAGACATAGCGGCATATAGGCAGCTCCTTTTCGTGCTATCGAAAGCGGCTTTAAAATCAACAAAGAGATGATGCGTGTCGATTCTTTTTTCACGGGTTTTTTCCAAGATTTGGCGTATTGTAAAAATCTGGTCGATGGTAGATTTGCAGGATCGCCCTTCTTGTGGATTGGGCAGAGAACACTTAGATTCCAATCTTCAGGCATGCATTCATCCGACCAAATTCTGAATAGAAGCTGATGCATGCGCCTTACCAGCTCCTCGCCTCCGTGTTTGAATAGCTCAGCAGGCAAACCATCAGCGCCAGCTGCTTTATTGTTTTTCAATCGGGATATTGCTATTCGTACCTCATTGTAGTCGGGTTGTGGAACGTCAATTCCATCATCTTCGATTGTGGGCTCGGGTTCGGCATCTTCTCTGGTTTCTTGCTCAGTTTCTCCATTTAAAAGGGCAGAGAAGTGATCCCTCCATATTCTGAGTGTTCTCTGAACATCGGTCACCAGGTCGCCGTTCTCATTCTTACAGGAGTTTGCCCCGGGTTTGAAACCTTCTGTCATTCGCCGAATTTTTTGATAGAATTTTCGGGCATTATTCCCGTTGGCCAACATCTCAAGCTCCTTTATTTCACGCTTTTCTGCCTCTCTTTTTTTCGCCCGGAAAAAGCCGCCTCGCTTCCCTCTTCAACTCGCGGTAGTGTTCACACACACTCCTCGTTGCATTCGATCTCAGCGTTGCCTTGTAGGCTTATAAAAGCGTCCAACTGTTGGCATATGCTGACGATATTGATATCATTGGCCTTAACAACCGCGCCGTAACTTCTGCTTACTCCAAATTAGAAAAAGAAGCGGAGAAAATGGGATTGGTGGTGAACGAGGGCAAAACGAAGTACCTTCTGTCATCATGCAAAGAGTCAGCGCATTCGCGCCTTGGCAACCAAGCCACTGTTGGCAGCAATAATTTCGAAATAGTAAAGGACTTCGTTTACCTGGGAACCAGCATTAATACCAACAATAATGTTAGCCTAGAAATCCGACGAAGAATCACTCTTGCAAACAAATGCTACTTCGGACTGAGTAGGCAATTGAAAAGTAAAGTCCTCTCTCGACGAACGAAAATAACACTCTACAAGTCACTCATCGCACCCGTCCTGCTATATGGTGCAGAAGCGTGGACACTAACAACATCTGATGAGGCGGCTCTGGGAGTATTCGAGAGAAAGGTTCTTCGAAAGATTTGTGGACCTCTACGCGTTGGCGACGGCGAGTACCGAAGAAGATTTAATGATGAGCTGTATGAACTTTACGCAGACGCCGACATAGTTCAGCGAATTAAAACACAGCGGCTTCGCTGGCTAGGCCACGTAGTGCGAATGAGCGAAGATGCTCCAGCCCAGAAGGTATTCTTATCGGCACCCGCCGGTGGAAGCAGAGGAAGAGGGAGACCACCACTCCGATGGAAGGACCAAGTGGAGACCGATTTGCGATCCCGCGGTGTTTCCAATTGGCGCCAGTTGGCGCAACGAAGAAACGACTGGCGAGCTATGTTGGACGGTCAAAATCGCCCAGGCGGTTAGATGACCATTTAAAGAAGAAGATTATTGTTTATTTATACAGTTTTTGATCTCTTGTTCTAGAAAACTATCCTAGAGTAATTTTTTTTGTTCGTGTGTCAGTGAGAAGGGCGTGTGTAGTGCGAAATTTGCTAGACAATTAGGTATTTGGTTTAACGGCCCAGTTATACTTGCATAGCAGTACATCACATGTGGCACAAATATCTTGTACATAGCTTATATAGTTTCTACTCAAAGCGTGAATAGTCTTTACTCAACACAACAACGAGAAAGAGAGCTGCGCGCTTGACGCATACATTAAAGTCAACAGACTTCTATGTAAGCCCATGCCACGCGCTGCGTTGGCTGAACGATTCTATTTCTATTTATTCATTTAGTTTTTTCAACCAATGAACACAATAAAAAATTGTTGAGGGCTAAGTAGAACCAAATTAAAACGAAATAAAATCAAATATTATTTATAAAATATATTTAACCTTTCCATGAGGCGATTTTTTGGAAAATCAAAATCAATTAGATATTATGTTGAGGTAATGAAGGCCCTATTAACCCAGATAGACCTAAAAGAAAACGGAGAAGTAAAACAAAATACTTTAACTGAATTTAGGCTTTAAATGTGATTAAAAAGATATATCAATACTCTTTTCAAAACATTTAATTCATAATCTTTGAGTTTTAGGCCGTACTATATTTAGCACATTGTAAACGACCAATATTAATTTTTAGTATGAAAGGAAATAAAGCACTTTACATGCCCTTCAACGTCACATTTTGAGCATCTGGTCGTGGTTCGCTCATGGCAATATCCACATCGAGTTTGCTTATCCTGCTGAACAACGAAATGATTTAGGCCATCGTATCGTTAAACTGATACTTCCGAGCGTCCACTTTGATAATTTTGTTTCTTCCGATTTTGCTGCAGTATTGTGGTTGCAATGACTCTCCTAAGCTTGCGCATTTATTGCGCATAGTTGTTAGTTTTAGTCAGAATAAGCTCAATCTCTTTATCATCAAAAAACTTAAAAAACAGCTCTAGAGGATTTTGTGAGTCCTTTTGTGAGAAACTTCCAAATCCTCCTTTATCCAGTTGCATCTCTTTTGCTTTTTCACATTACTTTTTCGCAGATTCTGATTCTGGCAAGTCGTCTTCAGAATCATCTGATAAAGTATGTTCGGCGTTTCTTCCTTCAAAAACGACTTCTGCTGGTGTTGCCAATTGTGAAGAAGGCAGGTTATCTATCTGCAGATAATCTAATTAAGCTGCGTGTAGTACTTTTTGAATGCGAACCGGATATTTTGTGTTTTTAATATTAAAATTAAATTAAAAATTTAAAATTGTTTGTTGAATTTTGGCACATTCTAAATTCACATGCACGTGAACATTGTGTTTCAGCATGAAACCATCATGACTTCATTACTGGATTTCGTACTGAGAGTACCGTATTAAGTTTTCCTAAGGATTATTTTTCATTCATCGCTATTTTTGTTTTCCGTGGGTTAGTTTTTTTTGGCAGCAATATAAAATTTGTGTATTGAATATAATATAATAATAATAAATAATTTTATATAATATATATAATATAATTTAAAAAAATAAAAATTTGTATTGTTCCAACTTAATACTTCTTTGTCAAACGTCATAGAAAAACACACAAAAATGGTCGAATGGAATATTGTTTTAATCCTGCTACATTTTAAAACAAAAGATAGAAAAATTATTAATTGTAAATTAGAACATTTCTCATGGACCTTATTCTTATATATAAAGGGTAATACTACGTTAAAAAAAAAACTATACATGATAAAAAATGAGAACATGCCATATAATAATCCACTGTACCTCAGTTCAGTTCCAGTCGATTGTGGGTATGATTTAAGCATAAAAAGTAAAATGAGTAACAAACAGCGTTTAACCAAAACGATAATGCGAAAAAAATATTACGAAATGTAACAAAATGCCGCAACAAAATAAACCCACACACATAAAAATCGTCAAGAGTACGTGCGAAAAAATTGCAAAATAACATCAGCTATGTTTATAGCAACAACAAACAGATTGAAAAAAGCAAAGGCATGCAAGAATTCAACAATGAAATGGAAATATGCAAATAAAAGCAACGTTTTTAAATAGGAAGTAACAATCAAAACAAAGCAGCAATGAAATAATTGAGATCATGCAGGCGGTAGTCATCAAAGTAAAGTGTAATGATTGAAGAAACAATAACAAAACAATGAAAAAAAGTATGTTAAATGCACAGTACAAAAACCAAATAAAATAAAATAAAGTTAAGTAAAAATTATATTAAGCTCATTACAAACTTTATATAAATTTAACATTTTTAACGGCGTTATGGGTTTAAGATATTATGGCATCAACTTTCTGCGCTTTATCCTATGATCACTTGCTTTTAGAAAAAATGAAGCTTTGTGAAAAATAAGTTGTGTCTAATTGTTGGTTCCAAACTGAAAAGCTTTATAATCAGTAATTTCGACCCATTGCTTAGAACTTGTTATGCAAGAAACTTTTAGGGAATAACGCACCTTAACAATTTTCAAGTTACTTCCCAGTAGAACCAGGGCTCATCGTTTTAATAATCCCAAAGTACTCCCTTGAGAGTATTATATTACTCCCCATTACTCAATATACTTCTGTAAAGTAACATATAATTTTGTATAATCCCTTTTAACATTGCATGTCCTAGGAGGGCGAATAATAGAAAAACGCCCTTTCATTTTCTAAAAAACAATAATAGAGTTTGTTTTTCCTTTTTTATGAATCAAATTCGAGTAATGGGGGAGTTTTGGAGAATTTTAGAAAACCTCCAACAAGAGTACTGGGGGAGACATTTCCCATTGCTCCTAAGAGACCAATGAAAGATCTTTGGAGAATCATTCGTCAAACTTTCTATGAAAACAAATGAAGAAATGGAAGCAATGCAATAGACCTCATAAATAAATACCTCTCATATCCGCAAACAAGGGATTAATTTTACAAAACAATAGTTATTATAATTAAAACGTTTATGTAAATTATGTTTGTTTCTCATATTTCTACGATTGCCCTTTTTCTTTTTTTTTTTTTTGAAAGTGGTTTTTCCATTTCTTGAAATTTTTTTCTTTTGTTGGCAGAGAAATTTGACTTACTCAAAAAAGATGTTAGCTAGGAGTAGAAGTAGGAGAAATCTCTACTTTCGCTTCAAAAATATATAGAAAGGAGTAATCTTTTATTAATAACCTGATGAGATCTTCCCTATTGCTGTACAAGATTAGGAAAGAGTGTAGAAATCTCTGTTATTGATCCGAAACGATGTTAAGGGGATTACACTCTTATTGTTGTTGTTGTTGTTGTAGTAACGAGAAAAACACCCCCCGAAGGTTTTGGAGAGTGTTGTCGAATTAACAGTCCTTGGCCGGATTTGAACCCGGTACGCTCCGGTACTCCCTTGCGGTACTGCCCGACTGTGGTGGTAGCGATTTATGACCAGTGGAACCTTCTAGGTCATGTCACCCCTCCTTCCGTAAGGAAGGAGTGATGGGTAATGAGAGGTGAGAGGCATCATATCCGTAGATCAGCCATCGAGTTGCACGTCATTACACTCTTATTCATGACTTTCTCCTTGTCCTCCACAAAGAGTAGCATAAGAGCAGAAAATGAAAACAAAAATTACTTCTACTGTTCAAAAAGGATGTCAAAGAGGGGTTTTTTTTCTTATTAACCGCTTGGGAAGATCTCACTTCAATTTCCACTGGGTTGACACATCTAAACTCTGTGATCCATCTTCCACGGACATATTGCCTGCATCCCTTTAGCCCTTACATGCCTTCAACTATCTCATTGTCGTCACAAGTAATGTACAATATTTTTCTAATTTCTCACACCTTTGAAATTTTAGAACTTGCTGCAATGTACATACAAAACTATGCGTCTTTGAGGGATATCAGATGGCATAGTTATTACGATGTGCATAAATAACATATTTAGATACCCAACAAAAAATGTGAACCTTAAAATTGTATTGCGTCCTCTTCTCATCTCTCACTTTCTATATAAATATTCTCCCATTGCTCTTTCTTAACTTATTCTTCTTTCCTTTAATCTTCCTCTGAATATGTACACCAAAAAATTTAGTTAGAATTATAAAAACGAATGCTTCAATTTAAAGTTTAAATTATGGAAATCGGCAGAGTAGATTAACTATTTTGCTTTTATGAAAATTTAAGTTTTGACTTTAAATGAATCGGTTCGTACAGAACCATTTCAATACCTTAATGGTACATGTAAAATGTCGATTTACCTTGTTTGTAGTCCTTGATGTCTAAACAATGAGCCCACCCAATACAAACCCTGTAAATTTTTATGCCATTCTAAATAAAGTATATATCGTCAGCAAGTAGTAAGTCTTGGACATATCTGGTCTTAGCACCAGACGTTTCTTACGGAGCATAGGTGGATGTTATTCAGAATACTTATCTATAGATAAAATAACGTTTATAGGGTTTTTGCACTAACCGAATTAAATATATAGTACAGATATATGTATGTAGATATAGCTATGGATCTTGCTGGCTTCTATGCCCTACAAATAATTGCTGCTTGGTTGTTGGGCGGGCAATCAAAAAGGAAAAGTCTCTCTCGATGAACAAGGATCACGCTTTATAACTCTCCCTTGAAACCTGTCGCGATGCATGTCTCGTCGTAAATCTCACATATGGCCTTATTATAAGACTTTAAAATTTTTTCAAGCGGAAACGCAGTCGTCTTATTCATTATTTCATATTATCGCTTACTCCATATTCTGCTGGGTATTATACATTAGACAGGGACAAAAAAAATTTTTTTTTATAATGATATAAGATATATTTAGGAGTGGCGAAAAAAATACTATAAAACTTTCAGATCTTAGATTATTTTATTATTATTTTGCTTTAACATTACCAAGCCATTGAAGTAAAAAAATTTAGATGCATATAATTCTGGAGCAAAAAAGCTCTGATCGAAAATGTTCTTCAGGCTGTCCGATCCTGATGAATCAGGTTTTTGGAAATTTTTCACAGAAGCATATCAATATAGAAAAAAAAAATATATAGTTTCTTAAAAAGTGCTTAAGTAATGTTTTTTTTTCAGCAATGGGAAGGCTCGTGGCATCGCTAAGCCGCTTAGTTTTTTGAAACTGCATATCTTTGGAAGTATTCAGGTTACAAGGGAAATGTGCGATAGAGGAAAATAGTGGGTGACACCTCCCATAGAAAATGAAAAAACATATCTCTAGAATTGCCAAAGCCAAACATTGTTTGCTTTTGGCTCGAACATAGAAAATATATGTACAGCTGTGTTCAATATAATAGTAGTTAAAAATAATAGAAATTTTAATTGGATCTAAAGCTGTTATTAAAAGCTGTATTTTTAATAATTTCCTTTTAAAATATAGCAAATTCTATAACAGAAACCATATACAAAGAAATTTCAAAGTTTACACAAAGTTCAGGAAAGTTAATTAAACTTTAAAAAATGGTCATCAAAATCTGCAATTTTTTTGGCAGAATTTCTAGACAACTTCTAAGTACACAGTTTTGTAGACCAATCAATTGCTACAAAACTGCATACTCAAATTTTTTTTAGAAATTCTTTAAAAAAAAATTGTAGACTTTATGGCCATTTTTTCAAGTTTATTTAACTTTCCTGAACTTTGTGTAAATTTTGAAACTTCTTTTTATGTGGTTTCTGTTATGGAATTTGATATATTTTAAATGAAAATTATTTCATCGAACTTACTATGCTGACATATTATAAAATCATCAAATCTATTCTAGTTAGCGAAAACTGTTAGATCAAAAGAAGTGTAACAATTTGTGTAAAATTTTAATATTTTTTCGTAAGATTTTATTCACTCTCACTTCGATTTTACCAAAACAATGATTAAAATCGAACTCAACTTTTGATGAGTTTTGAGACTCAGAGAAAATAGGCCAGTTTTGCTAGTAGTAGTATCATTTTTCAAAAAAAAAAATTATTTTGCTCAGTCTAACATATATGTTCAAAGATTTGTGTGTATGGACATGTATGAATGTTTGTACAGCTCATTTTGACGTCTGATTTTCTTCATCATTATCATTTTTTACAACAATCAGATTTCTTGGTAATTGTTATTGTTGTTGTGGGTAAGCACTAATCTATTTTCGATATATCCGTATATTATCAAGTGTTGGCTGAAACAATACCAAATCGTGCAGTCAAACCAATTAGTTGCAAACTACCTAGCAACTTGTATGAATCCAAATCCAACCAGTCAGATAAATTTTTGTTCCTAAGAGATATCAATTTTCAGATTTTATACAGTAGTATACTAAACTCAGAATTGGACAAAAACTCATATTTCAGCCTTGGTAAGTGAAAGCTATTTAAATGTTGTGCGGACACAGGTGATAAGTACTCCACTCACCCGAGAGAGGTATTGTGTTAAGACAGTGCAACATTAAACAGAAAATTAGAATAAAAATGTTTACTCTGATTTTACGAAATCTGCAAATTTTATTAGTCTGCTCAACTTTGAATTTTTCTAATACAATTTTAGTCTATTTTGAACTAGTTCTATTTCAGTCATCAAATTCGGGTTGTATACGGGTATGGTTCCTAACTAATTTGGTGCTTCACTGCAGCGATACCAACTGGCATGCATTTCAGTATGTATTGCATATGTACTGCTACAATTGCATGTAACGCTGGTAACATCCCACGCTGCACAACAAACACACATGCGAGCTTTAAAGTTTTTCTTTGTTGCGCTATGTCGAAAGTGCTTACGTTTGTAGACTCATGCGGGTAGTCTCATTGCATTGCCCGCTGCAAGCCATACCACGTCCATACATACGCCAAACAATCATGTCTGAATGCTGTAATACCCCCTCATACAACTTGCTGGATATTTTATTTCAATTGCAACTGATGTCTTAACATTGTCACAAACTGCCTTCGCAAAACTCTGTTTCATTCCTTTCACCTTTGTCACCCACCTTTTGCGGTGTTCCTTGAGCTGATTTTGTCACTGCAATTGCTCTGGTTACAATGTTCGTTATTATTTTTGTTGCGCATGCACGCACAGAAATCTCGGAATGATTGTAGTCCAATGTTGCTGGCAGGAGAGTCTTGTGAATGGACATTCAACTTTGTACCGAATGAGAGCGACTGTGAAGGAAAGGCTCGTGAAATGTCAAGAAATGTTTGGTGAAGAAGGGCCGGTGCTATGAGTATTTCTTCAACTTTGAAGCAAAAATCTGAGTAATTCAACGAAGTACCAATTTAAGGTATGAGTAATACTCATTGAGTATACAGTTGAGAAGTAAAGTAAAGTAAGCGTGTAATCATAAGCGTTCTGATACATGGTGTCGAAATAGGGTGTGATGATTTTTTAAGTATTCCTTGTTATAGTTGTTGTTGTGGTAACGACAAAAACATTCCCCGAAGGTTTTGGGGAGTGTTGTCGAATTAATAGTCCTTGGCCGGATTTGAGTCCGGTACGCTCCGGTACTCCCTTGCGTTACTGCCAGACTGTCGTGGTAGCGATTTATGACCAGTGAAACCTTCTAGGTCATGTCACCCCTCCTTCCCTAAGGAAGGATGAAGTGGGTAATGAGAGGTGAGAGGCATCATATCCGTAGATCAACCATCGAGTTGCACGTCATTACCTTTGTGCATATTAGTCGCCTCCTACGACCGGTATGCCTACCTCGGGCATATTCTAAACCCCTAACCCGCAGGGGAATTGAATCGTATGTCATATGCATATACATCAAGTTGAACTTTATTGAAAACCTGTCACTTGTTGATAGAAAAACTAAAATAAAATTTTAAAAGTAAATTAGCACACTTGATATACAAGTACATGGGCTTTGTATCGTGCTTTTCTAATTTAATATGAGAAATATAATGCTTTTAAAACCATAGCACATACGACCAATAGGAGACTTGCGAATGGCTTAAATATGTTCCAATGTTATTTAACGTTATATTATGTAATGTTTTGCTGTGTCGTATTTTCAGCTTCCTCGTGTTAGTTCTTGTTATTATTGTTATGTTTAATTACGTCCTAATCTGTCAAATTTGGTGGTTTTATGTTGGGTTATTTTGTATTTTGTGATACTATGTTATGTTTGTTGTGTTTTAATTTTATGTAATGTTAAGCGTTTCGCAAAATTAAGTTTTTCATGTTTTTTCTGTAACGCAATAAACAAAGACTGCTTATTGGAAGATCACCCTTTTTTCAAAAATTTTACGGAGTTTCTTGAAAATATTTTAATGTATGGTGATCTTCCACTCTATCTTTGATATAGAGAAATAGCTTAACATGAACTTAATTTTTTATTTTTTTTCTCCCCTTTTTTCTTTTCCTTTCCTTTTCTTTCCTTTCCTTCCCTGTCTTTCCTTTGCGTGCCTCAAATCTCTTTAAATAATATGACCAAAGTAATTCTGATATTTGTTTCAGTAGAACAATAATTTTTCCCTGTGTATCGTATTTCTTTCAAGTCATGCTGATTGCAGGTAATGCGAAATCCAAGGACATCATCTGCATGCAATGCATTTCGTTTGGCTTATATACAAATATCGCTATAATGATGTGCACCTCAAACGTTGATGAGATGTTAGCAATGTGAAGACAAGCTGAGCGGTGCGTTTTATCAACCCCTTCACTGTGCGTGGCGCATATTTGCAGCACTTAAAGGCACATAATCCATTTAATTATGTACAAATATTTGGTTATTTTCGCGTCTCGGTAAATGTAAACCTTCAAATTAAAACAAAAAGCTATTTAAATACTCAAATTGGCTTCCTCAAAGAGTGTTGGTACGTTTTTGAGCTGGCTAATATTAACCACTTCTTGTGTTGTTTATGTAATTGCGGTAATATTGAGGAAATGAAAAGGCGTTCGAAGTTATTCGGCGCATTATTTTTGCAAAACTTCCAAATGTAGGTATGTATGGTTGTGCTTGTATTTGTACTTGTGCTTACTCATAAATGTTTATCGAAGGTTAACTCACTTCAAAGTAATTTAAAACCTTCAACGAAAACAAAAAAAAAACATTTATCAATACAATTATTTTGTTATTCTTGCAATTTGAAGGCAAAGTAGCAAAACTCTTGAAATGTACGCCTCGACAATGGTTTCTTTCCGCCTGCATTTGCACGAAAGGCTTAATTGAACACTTGAGCAGGTGCAAAGTTTTTCGTTAATTAAGTTTGTATTTGGCCATTGGTCATCTGAGCTGATTGCAATGTTCTTCTTTGTCTCGGTTTTAAGGCATTTTTTTGCTTTGGTAAAATTGTTACAAAAACGAATATAGAACGATATCACTGTGAAATAAATATATAAATACATTTATAGAAATTTGCTCCCACCCCTCCCAATCTCCCTCCTCCTTATCCTCTCTCATATTCCCTTCTTGTTCTCTCACTCTTTGTCCTCCCATGTGCACTCCTTTCCTGCTTATCTTTCTCTACTCTTTCCACTAACTATTTCTCTGATTCGCTGTCGTTCGTCTTCGATCCGAGATTATGTATTTGCACGCAAGGCATAAGGATTGTCATCCCATATATCTTTATAGTCTAGTCTTTATATATCTTATAGAAAGTCTACCTTATTTTTATATATTAAAACCCCAACGTATGGTGTTCCGTTGGATATCCATACTACTCATTACCATTTTTTAATATAGGCTTCCATACTTAAGTCAATAAAATGGCAAAAGTTAATCTACTGAGCTTTACAGGAGGACAGGACCATGTTCTAAGCCTTTTCAAGTTTTCAACTTCTACTCAAATGTGCTTCTATAACTGGAGCCAAATATTGTGAAGACATTGGTATTAATTTCAGTTTTGTTTTTGTTTAAATTTGATTTCCAAAACTTTAATTTGTTGTTTTTTTTTTTGTTTGTTTGAGAAGTATGGATGTCAACTTAAGAACTTTAAATTTTTCAAAATATTTCAAAGGTTAGAGAATAATTAGTATTGATAATCAACTTGGGAACTAAAAAGTTTGTAAAAGTTGTGGAATATTTAGAGAATTATGTTAGATATCAACTTGAGGATTATAAGTTTCTCAAAAGTTCGAGGAATATTTTGTTTGTTTGTGGGGTATGGACACAAAAGTCGGCCTTGTGCACGATTTGTTCGAAATCTCCGGAGCCTAGTAAAATAATGGGCTTAACCCAATAGATATTGATATGATCGCGGTAACCCTTATTTTATTTAGTTTCATTTTATTTTATTTTCTGTTATTTTATTTATCTTTATTTGGTTTTACTTTGTTTTGCTTTGTTTTATTTTATTTTATTTTATTTCATTTTATTTTATTTTATTTTATTTTGTTTTATTTTATCTTATTTTGCCTGTATAGCTATATTCTATTTTATTCTATTTTATTTTATTTTATTTTATTTTATTTTATTTTATTTTATTTTATTTTATTTTGTTTGACTTTATTTTATTTTATTTATCTTTACTTATCTTTATTTTATTTTATTTAATTTTATTTTATTTTATTTTATTTTATTTTATTTCATTTCATTTAGTTAAATTTTTTTTGCTTCTTTTATTTTATATTGTATATTACTTTCTTCTTTAAATGGTCATCTAACCGCCTGGGCGATTTTGATATATTACTTTATTCTACTTAATTATACTCTATTTTATTTTATTTTATTTTACTTTATTTTATTGTAATTTATTTTGTTTCATTTCATTTAAATACATTTTTGTATCTTATTTCATTTAATATTCTTCTATATACATTCCATTTAATTTTATTTTGTTTTATTATTAAATTATTTTATTTAAATTTTTTATATTTTATTTTCTTTTATTATATTTTATTTAATTTTGTTTTATCTTATTTTGTTTATATAACTTTTTTCTATTTTATTTGATTTTATTTTATTTTCTGTTATTTTATTTTATTTATCTTTATTTTATTTTGTTTTGTTTTATTTAATTTTACTTTATTTTATTTTATATTATATTATTTTATTTTAAAGTATTCATGAAACGAGCTCAAGGCCAAGAATAATAATTTTTCACTTTTTGAATTTTTATGAAAATTATTATTGTTTTTATTTTTAACAATCGTTTTTAATGAATTATCAAAAGTTTTTTAATTAAATAGAGTAGGAAAAATGTTTAGAGACATGTTTGTTTTATTTTATTTTCCTTAATTTTATCGTATATTATTTTACTTTATTTTATTTTATTTTATTTATCTTTATTTTGTTTTATTTTATTTTATTCTACTCTATTATATTTTATTTTAGTTTATGAACCTGATTGTACGTTTGGTAACTTCGAAAATGTTTTTCCAACCGTCGTTGCATAAAATTTTTTTTCTTGAATACCAATAACATATTTGCCTAATGCATGTCCACAGGGTACTCATTAATAAATAATAACAAATAAAAATTAAGGTACACTACGTTAGATCAAATAAAAATTAAGGTACGTTACAAATGTTTTGGGCAATTTGGGCTTAACATGACAGGGGCTAAAGAAAAATCCAATGGTACTTCGCTTTCTACATGGACTTGAACGATAAAAGCTTAAATTGGAAAAAAATGAAAAATAGAAAAATTATAACAGAAAACTAAACAAATGTACATACACACATACATTCAAAAATTCTTAAAATACCATTTTTAGAATTCTTAACCCCATATTCATAAAAAATAAAAAGGTTTATAAAGCTCTTATAATTAAAAACTTGTATGGAAATGTCACTTCAAAAAGCTTTATCAACCAATTTTTTTTTTATGAATACGAGGGTTAAAATACAAAGTTGAACAATTTCAAAAATGAACAAGAAAAAAACTTGAAACAAAGAAAAATCACCAAGTGAACGGTTTGAATGTTTCCACAACAAGACAGCTCTAATAAAACATTTGGTACTTCCTACAAGCAAATCATCTACGAAAAAAAAATTAAATAAAAATTCAAAAATTGCTTGCATTGAATTAACCAGACACAGAAGTAGAAAAAGTGGTAACAACTGTGATGACAAAAAAGTCGACGACTTTATCAAAAGTATGTGCATTAAAGTATGTATGTCTACGCGCATTCGAACAACTATGATGATACAACTTTTTCAAATTGAAACAGCTGAGCTTTCAGTAAGGAACTTAATTGTAGTAGTAGTTGAAACTATTTTTGAACAAACTATATAGACAAAGGCAACTAAATAACTGACTTCCCAAATATGTTTGAAATCTGCGAATATACAAAATAATAAAAGTAAAATGAAACAAACAAAATACAAATATATAAAACGATCAGTGAACAGACAAACATATTTGTATACACAGGAGAGGATTAAAAGTTTGTCGGTGATAGGCTAATAGTTGCAAGTTTCTTTGCAACACTTTTATATTCTTGAAAAGGGACTCATATGAGAACTGGTTAGAATACTTATAACACTACTTGCCTACAAGTATTAGAAGCCAAAACAACAGTATTTCGATGTATCTGTCTGTATGTTTGTACCCGCACAACGTCAAAGCTGCTCCATAGAATTGAATGGAAATTTCGCTGATGTATTTCTCAGAGACTTGTTACAAAACTTTGTATAGAAACGAAATTTTTAGTATAGTATTTTTATCACGTTCCTGAGGTTTCGTTCCAAGTTTTGTTTCTATACCTGAACGTTTCGTTAAAGTTCTTTTTACTGAGGTAGCGTTACTCGTGTTTTCTTCTATATCAAATCTATAGGCCGGTTCGGAACAGGCTTTGTTTCTGCTGGAACCGTTTTGTTTCGTTATTTACCTGTGGAACAATAACGAAAGAGAAACGCGTTACAAATCCTTGCCTAGATGCCTACCTTAAAGTCCAGAACCCCTTTTAATACACGAAAATATATTGTTCCCATGGCAATAAAAGTAAGCTCAAAATACTTTTATGAAGTTTGGGAATTTGTACCAGGCCATTGATAAATATATTTCAATTTTCGATAGCCGGTTTCACAGATTTTATTTTTATGTTCAAAGTAGAAAATTTATATTATAAGTAGGGTTTATTAAAAAAAATTTGTTTAAGGTGTTCTAGAATATGACGGAAAATCGTTCCAGAAAAATTCATGTTCTACAATTTATAGGGTGTTCTTATCGAAGAATTAGTGACGAACACCCAGATAAAAGGAATGTACATTTTATTTCAAAGTTTTACTGAGAACTTCCATGAAACTAAGAAAGAAATGCGTTAGTTCCTACCGAAGAAAAAAATTTAAGGCTGAGTGCATTATATCAGAACATTTTTGAAGAACGAACCCAGAACTTTTATTAAAATCGCTCTATCTATGAATTTAACTACATTATAAGGGATTTCAATCGTTTTTCGAGATATGGTGAATCTTACTCATAAATATGCTACACTTCGTTTCGTGCTTTACGTATTTCGGTACTTCCAACCCTGGTCAGCGCTGCGTAAGTAACAGAGAGCGGCGTTGTTTGATGCTGGTTTTAACAAAGTTGCCTATAAAGTGTTGTTGGAGACAGGCCAATCTACACATATACTTAAGCACAAAGTTTTTAAATTGTACTTTTTTATTGTTATCAAACAGTTTAAACTTGGTTTTTTATTTGAAAAACTATTACCTTTGTAAATTCTAGTAAATAAATAACAAATCAACGCTGATAAATACTGCAACTAGTTTTGAAACATTTTACTGGGTTTGCGTACACAAATACATACATAAATATGGTCATACTACAACACATTTACGATATTTAAACATTTCACAAAATCT
Organism: Merzomyia westermanni; assembly: GCA_949987695.1. NCBI lineage: Eukaryota > Metazoa > Arthropoda > Insecta > Diptera > Tephritidae > Merzomyia > Merzomyia westermanni. The sequence continues at coordinate 42,898,591 of OX465291.1, read as the reverse complement.
CCAACAACAACGATTAAATGGTTATAATAAACTTTGTTAAAAAAATAAACATCGAAAAACTTGTTATTTGCCAAAGCAAAAGTTCTGAAATCGCGCGGAACGACAATTTGCATAAAATGCCAAAAATATGTTCCATAAAAAATTAAATTGTCTTGAATGCAGTAAAACAAATGGTTTTAAAGCGTTGAATATACGTGAAACGGGAATAAAACATACTACATATATACAGGGTGCATGAAATTTGCTCACTGCAGAACATCTTCTTTGATTTTTTATTTGGCGCAGAATGCTTAGAAAGAAAGCCTAGGCTGATAGCAAGTGTTTCGCCCTAGCAGTGTGTTCTTTTATTTTCGTCTGGGGATCACCCAAAAATGGTCTTAGAGAATTTTCTGCTTTGTTTCTTTGGAATTTCATAAGCGATCTCGTTCCCTTCGATATAGCTACTCCAAGTAACTCATAAAAGAACTCATAAAGAAAGACGCCACCTAGGCTCCTTATTTTCTAATTGCTATCGCAATGGTTGGCAATAATGAAGAGAAAAAGGAGTTCAGCTGACGAACAAACCATTGTTCTGATAGCCTAGTGATTTGCAGAATGTGCGAAAATTTCTCTAATGTAGAAGCCTGGCCGACATTTTCATAATTAATAACAGTAATAATTTCATGAAATTCTTATTCTTGGCATCAATATGCATTTTATTTATATATTTACATGTATGAATAACTAAAAAAAATGTTTTTGTTTCACAAACTTTACTTCTTGGGGGCAACGTTGATTCTCGCTTACATTTAATCTCTCCAACCAAAATTTTGCAGTAGAAACCATTCTAGTTCTAATCACTGGTATTTCATTCACTACTACCAACACCTTCAAACTTGATGCCCTTCAATTGCTAGTAGACCAGCGTTCTTAGCCTGACAGCATGTGAGTTACCTCACTCTCGAATGATCGGATTGTCTATTTTTCATACATTACACATAATTTTAATTTTAGAGATTTCCCTCCTTATGATAAGTGGTTTGCGCTTGAACTGTTTGAGGGACTTGCCCATGTATTCATATCACTTACACACTGAAGGCTTCTAAAATTTGCTTTGTATCGCATTAATTTGTAACCGAGTGGCTTAAGAACATGTCCTAGTATAAGAGTACGATCTTCTGTGCTGCACTTGGGACTGTTCTCTATTGACTAACGCACCCTGTACTTTAAATTAAAAATAAGCATACATATGTATGTTTTTCGTATGCCTTCCTACACCTCTTGCTGCAGGTCAATCAATTAATGAGATAGGGACTAACGAGTTTTAAACCTAATTAAAGCTTTTTTCGTGCTTTGCTGTTAATCATTATCAATGTTAGCCACATGAAACTGGTTCATTGCATACATTAGCCACAATTAACGTGCATAAATATATTCACAGTATGTACATATTTACCCAAAATAATAAAAAAAAAATATTTTAAAAGGAGGCTATACAATGTTCGGCACTTGAATACGTATGAAGAATACAAATAAAATTAAGTATCAAATAAATTAAGTTCAAAAGTTTTGTTTTGTTTCGCAAATTGTCCAAATATAATGTGAGTTGAGTACAGCATTGAAAGCACTTTTTTTAATACTTGCAGTAGGGCGAAGCGAAACGATGAGTCACAATCCTCATTGATATTGCCCAAACTCTGCTTAAGCGTAAGTCTATTGAGACATTTCAGCGTCATCGAGACTAAACTAAAAACTAAACTGAGGGATTTATTTTGACATTCGAGAAGCCGGAATGAAAATCAAAAATCATTACAGAACTAAGTTATTGTAGGTAAAGCCAGTCACTAAAAGAATTGTCCCTGTGAAAAACAAAAGTGTTGTGGGTACCGAGTTAAGGTATTATAACTTGGATTATGATAGGGCTGATTATGAACATTGTTGAAAATAATGATGAAGAGAAGAAGAAGGCGGAAATGAAAGTGTAGACGAAGAACCGTGTCGTAACGGTTACAACTTTAACATAACTTAAAATCGTACCTTAACCCATTATCCTAACCTAGACTGTACCGCACCGATAGTTATCACCGCTAATTCGAACGTCACAATAACCGTAAAAAAACTTTAACCGCAAAAAATAGCGTTAACGTGAACCTTACAGTTCCTTAACGGCATAATTTTCTATCTGAAACCTATTAGATGAAAAGGGCAGCTTTTATGTTTAAAGTTGAGGTTATGGTTACCTTGTGGTTACGTTTATGGTTACGATGCAGTTTATTTTTACGGATTACTTCGATTATTTTTATAGTTAGGATAATATAGATGATTTTCGGTTGGCTTACAGTTGCGGTCGCGGTTATGGTTATGGTAATAATTACGGTTATTACATTACCTGCTACAGCTGCCATAGACTATAAAAACAATTGTGTTTAAGCGACATAAGCAATTTATTTCGTCTATTTTATTTGCGCTGCACTCTCTTGTAATTCGCAAGCAGCTTATGAAATATCAAAAAGATATAGTTTACGTTTTGTAATCCCAAAGCGGGGTTTTTCACAGCGAAAATGAGGAAGCCAATCCCGTGCAATGCCTCAGAGCCAACAGTGCTCGCCCCGAATTAATGCATACAGAGTGTAACACGTGCGCCGCACCCCGTTCTAATAGAACAAATAATTTAAATACATGAAATAATAATTAAATAAATATTAGAAAAGGTCTCCCTATATTAAACATGTGCTCCGCACACCCCCTTTTCCTCTCTAAACCAATAATATTATATAAATAATAAAATAAAATAAAAAATAACTCAAAAAAACTACTCGCCCTCCATAAAGCTTAGACAAATTGAACAGATAAAAGAGCAAAACGAAATCGAACACTGAGGATGGCGGAACGCCGAAAGCGGTTTGTTACAAAACTAAATTTGACAAGACATGACGGAAAATCGTTTCAGTATACATCAGCTTTCCGCCCTATCGGAACAACAATAAAGCAAAATAAATCAACTACGGTTATCGTTATGGCTTAGAAAATACTCGAGTTTGCTGCTACTTTAATAATTATAGCTGAAAATTAAATTTTAAATTTTATTTTATACCTTTATGATAAAACTCATAACCATTCGGAACCCTGAGAAGTTTAAATACTAATAAAAGTACCTTAAATACAGCATGCATGAATGTACAGTTTAATATGTATATGCATACATATATATTTATGGAGAAATATTTAAATACATGTAAGCATATAAAAACTTAATTGATTTTGAAATTATATATTGCTATATTATGAAATTAACTTGAGATATGAAAGGCTTTACCGAAGATAAAATTCGAAGATTAGCAAACTTGTGAAGCATAAAGATATTTAATAAATATTTTAATTTCCCTAGCTTTTTGCGAAATAAAGTGAATGGTGAAGTAAATAATGGGATTTTAAGCCAAATCTTATAAGCAAATATTATTTCTCACACTTTTCTCAGTATTAAATGCGAAATTGGTCAATGTCTTCATTTGATGAGCTTGACTCAATTGGCCCATATACATACATATGTTGCAGGTTTCTAGGTCAAAGGATATTGAAAAGGTTAGTCCTCGCTCTCTTTATATTTTCAAATAGCTTTTTCATAGACGTATTAGCAGTTATCAAAACTTGTTTAGTCATTGTTTTCAATAATTCTTTATTTTTTCCACAAACAAAGATGAAGGGCCCCAATCGTTTGACGTGAATTCAACCACGAAGTTAGCAGTAAAAAATAACGTGAACTTGTTGCGAATTTAATCGAGCAACTTAGTAGAAGGCAATTAATGAAACAAAAGTCAAAAGTCGTGTATATAAGAAACAAACAATTCAAATCATTAAGTAACCATTATAATGAAGAAATGAATGAAAACGCACAGAGACAAACAAAAGTTCTATAATTTGTTTGTATGAGGTGTTTCAAAAAGTTTTCCAGATCCTAGAAACTAATTCTCCAAATGCTTTCAAATAAATAAATTGAAGGGAACTAGCTAAATAAGCGCTACATAAGTATTATCAATATTAAATTTATTTGGAGGTTCAAAGTAAACTTTTCATAAACTTCCTAAAATAATTTGTGTAAATCATTTAATTTTAAAAGTTAAATAGAAATGTTTACAAACTATCCGCAAAAAGTATTAATCTATTCTTTTGAATTTAAAATGACCGAAACTCTCTTTGTAAAAGCATTTAAAGTAAGATATTAATTTACTGCTGCGCCTAAAAGAAAGAGAGTATAACTGAGGGTTTAACTAAGGGTTCAAAACCACATATATGAAAAGCTTTCTTTTGTAGCATACTTTCAAACTTTTTGTAAGCAAAAAATCAATGTTTTGTAAGCTGAGTATTTATTTTATTAGTAAAAAATAAATAAATAATTGGCGCGATATATACCTCCGAGGAGATTAAGGCGAGCTTCTCTACCAATTTGTGGTGTGTTGCCTCTAATTATTTTTTCTACAAATTGGCGGGACCTACAGTTTTTTTTGCTGATTCCGAATGCCATCTGCAGAGCAGATTCATTTTTGCTGAGAATCTTTCCATGGCAGAAATACACTCGGAGAGTTTGCCAAATCGCTGATTAGGGGCGACCCCGTTTTAAAAAAAGGTTTTTTGAACCACTTTTGATGTTACCTGTCCCAGAGCTCGAATCTAAGAGTTTTGATGTGGTAGGCCAGCAACACTACCGCCACACCACGGCTGTTCAAAAATACTTTTTATGTTTGCTTTGATTGTTGTGCATTTGTTTCAAAACCATTCATAGTAAATTCAGCACATTTTCAGCTGAGCTAGGAAGTTTTTGAAAAACAAAAAAATGTATGATCAAGCGTTCTTTGGCCAATTTCTTATTTTCCACGTGTTTGAAAAGAATTTTGAGATATAGCGTTTTTGAGCTAGTAAAAGAGATAATGTGATCTTTCACTCAATCGTCATAAAACTGAAGGCTTCTGATTCAATAATTCTACCACAGTTGGGTGCGCTTACCAAATTACACCGGTTAAATCGAACCAAGGGCTGTATTTCAATAAAAGCGTTCTTAGTCCGCTTAACAACAAAGTAAGAATTCAATATTTATTAATTTATCTTTTTGTGTGACACTTTAGAAATTCTTGTTGATCCCGCCGCAAAAAAAATGGAGAAAGCAACTAGATCCCGAAACATCGGGCTTTTGATAGCGTGTTTTCTTACATTACCAAAAATGCCAGGTTCAGAGAAATTTTCTTTCGAATACTCCAAGGGTGTTGATTAGAGACTTATGGTACTTAACTTTTTTCAAAGAAAGTGGTACTTTGATTTTAAGAGTTATATTCTTTTGAATTAATTGACTTGGAACAGTCCGTGGTTTTGTTTTAAATTTGTACATGGTTATTTAACCCTTTCAACACTGACGGGACACATGTGTCCCATCGAGTGCTTTTGTGTTACTAAACCCCAAATATCACAATAAATCGCTGTGTATTTTCTTCCCATCAATTTTTTACATGACAAACAATTATGTATGCTTTTTGTGATCCCGTTATACCGGATGTTTTGTTTATACATGCTTTGCAATCGCAGTTAGATCGTGACACGTGCTAGGTCAGGAAGTAGAAAATCGTGAATTTTAGAATACCTATGTGTGATTAATTGCAAAATTTGTGGAAAAATGGAAAGGTAATATTATACGAATTATAATAGATATTTGTGAATTTGATAGTGTTGAAATTCTGAATGTTATAGATAAGAAAAAAGAACAACGTACAAAAATTATTTGTTCTGCTTGCAATATTCCTTTATGTATGGCCTGTTTCGCCAAATATTATACAAGTTAATTTCCTTTACCTAACTATTTATTCAAAATACTATTTGTTAACGTAGAATAAGAGCACTGTGAATTCAATAAATAAAAATAAACAAAAATATAAATTATGGTTGTTGTTACTATTGGGACATATGTGCCCCACAGTATATTACGGGTGGGACAATGGTTTCCCAGGACATTTTCTCAATTCCTAGAAATCATTTTTTTGAATATGCATGCAGGCACATTACTTAGACCACTAGTAATGACTTTTCATTATTTAACATTTTGTAACCTTAAAACAAATCCGTGTTGAAAGGGTTAAGGATTTCTAATTCGCAATTCCATCTAAGATAAAATACTTTTATATTATTTGATATTTATAAAATGGTACTTTTTTGTAATTAAATTTTTAATTTTTTGTCACTTCTTTTCACTTCTCCCCTTAGTAGTGGTCCACAAGAGCTTATACTGTTTAACAATTAGCATTGACTTCAGGTTATCGGTACTCCCATTGTCATCGTATTAGTATAATTAGCAATATTCCCCTTTTCAAGAAAGATATAAATACCGAGTCCTAATAAAAAAAATTTATGAAAATCCAAAAATCCCGAAATGTTACATGATTTCTAAAAGTTCTTCCACTAACAACAAAATCTAAGCCGACAGAAAAAAATAGCTTGCTTTAACATTTGCCCTTCCCACACTACGCACCTGAGCTCACTTTAAATCCCCTTGCTTTAAGTTTAGTGCTATTATTTTCAAATTGCTATTAATAGCTTTAACGATTGCCAATTGATTCTGCAATGATGGACGCACATAAACAAAACTTCACATAAATATATCGGCATATATACATGAGCTTATTTGAAATCGTGTTGAAGTCGTACGATAGCTTGGCTTTATTGCCTTTGTTTGGATTCAATGCTTAACCATTCTTTACGTTGAGTTTGAAATGTTTAGCTTGCGAGCGATACGATATATAGACGTCGCTAAAACAACAACAACATGGGTCTGCAGCCAAATATTTATGTGCATAAATGCATAGATAAATAGGTAAAGAAATGAATACCCTATAGGGTAAAACTTAGAAATGATGCACTTTGAATGCATACCTACCATTGTTGAATTATATAGAGTTTGACAGTCAGTGAGGTGTCAGACAGCAAAGCCAGTCCGAAATAACCGTTATACTTGCCAAAACTAGTATTTGGATAAGCTGCTTCGAAAATCATTTCGAATTCTATCACAAGGACTGTTTTAAGCATCAAACCAAGTAAAATTTTTATATTTTGATTGATGTTTAACCTATGCCATCTAAACATATACAATAATCGTGTCTCAGGGTTTGTAAGCAAACTCCTCCGAGACGACGTAACGGTTTCTATGAATGAAATCATATAAAACAAATTACATGCATATTTGTTTGATGTGGATGGGAGTCGGATCAATACTACATTTCATACTTCAAAATTATTAATTTCTAGATTCTTATAACTTATCTGAGATATAGACCAAATTGTGAAGCCGGTATTTCTTTAGATCATATTTTAATGGTATGACTGAAAATAAAAAATTGTATTTGACTTCAACAATTACTCGATAGATGGCACTGTGACCGATATATGAGGAAGAGTTAGAAATAGAGTCATATAGAAGCAGAGATAGTTATAAAGAGACATAGATGAAGAAATAGAGCAAGATTAAAAGGGAACGGAAAAGAAGAGAGAAAGAGGTGAAAGGTCATTGAATCAGTAAGGGGTAAGGGTGAAAAAGCGTTCTTGTCTTTTTTTAGGTAAACAAAACTTTGGGCAAAAAAAATTCGGTCGTATCTGCTTAGCAGGCAAGAAATGACAGCATATATAATTTACAATAATAAGAACAAACAAGTAAGGAACGAGCTTTCTTCGGCTGTATCGAATGCTTTATACCTTTCATGAATACGAATGATGGTTTTAAGTGTCTGATCTTTGCTTACAATAAGTACAAACTCTGCAAAATTTGATGACCTTACCCTGTTAATTTAAAGATACATAGCCCAACCTCCGTTTATCGGAAAAATGTGTTGTATGGTTCATTTTGTTTTGTTGATATTCCGGCTCGGTGGAAAGCTGACATATATTCGAACGATTTTCCATCCGCCCTTGTCAAATTTGGTTTGGAAACAAACCGGTTTCGGTGATGTGTCATTTTCAATGCCATTTTTCGTTCTATGGGGGCTATACGATATATTGGTTCAAGCGTGATGATTTTCACTACACACATTATAGATGTAATAATTACTATACTGAGGTACTAGTTTGCGTTTAAACAGACAAACTAATGGGCATGGATATATCGACTCAGCTCATCGCCCTGATCATTTCGGTATACTTATTGCCGGGTCTATCTCTCCTTCTTCTCATATTTACGAATATAGAATCAAAGTTATAATACCATTTCATGTTCATGAAAGGTTTAGTTACACGTCGTAGATGACTAAGTAGCCGTCAGAATTAAAAATGCTTACTAAACTAGCTGAATTTTATTCCGTACTAGCTTATACCCGTGGGTTTCACCCCACATTTCTATCTTTATATATACAATTTATATTATGTATGTATGTATCTATAGACCGACTTGAAAAATTCCAGTTGTATGGGAGGTGCCACGCCCCCTTTTTAGTTTTCATCAGTTTTCTTGAAGGTGTTAGGGATTAACCTCATATAACCCCTTCCCAAATTTCATTGGTCTAGCCTAAATACTTCCAGAGATATGGACTATAAAAAATTCCAGTTGTATGGGAGGTGCCACGCCCCCTTTTTCGTTACCCGCAGTTTTTCTGGATGTGGTAGGGATAATTGTCATATAACTTCTTACCAAATTTCAGTAGTCTAACGTAAATACTTCCAGAAATACGGGCTGTTACAAATTCCATTTGTATGGGAGGTGCCACGCCCCCTATATATATCAAAATATTTTTTAGCCCATGACCATCCTGGTAAGGTATCCAGTTCGTGTTTCAAATTTGGTTACGATCGGTTTATACGTTTAGGACGCAAGTCGATCTATAGATACATATATATATATACATACGATAATTTCAATTTTATATACATATATAGATTTTTGTGCTATGGTAATGGCTATTGATTTCCCGTCAGGGTATATTTGCACCTCACTCATTACATACTTATACACAAATTCAGTCTTTAGTTTAGTTATTATATACTACCTTTGTTAATTTTATTGTTATCGTTTTCATTATATCCGTACCGTTCTTTTCGTATTTTGTTATTGCCCACATTGAAGTCGATTGTATTATTAGTTTTGTTTGCTAAATCGGATCATGTCAGCTGGACGTCAATAATTCTAGCACTTTTGACATTTCAACAATTACGTTCAATTGCTTTTGCTCACTTTGAACGTTGGCGCCATTTAAATATGGTAGTAAGTAATCGAAAGAAACAATTTTAATTCACAATTAAAATAACAAATACTTTGGGAACTACAACGATTATTAGCGACTACTACTTAGTTGCAATTTATTAGCGATTCTATTAGATTTGTATTCATTTTAAATGTTCTATTTGTTGTGATTTAAATGAAATAGTTCAATGCCAATTAGGCTATATTGACTAGAGAGTTTAATGACACGCCTTAGAATATCGTGAGATTGTATATTTTTTTCTTTTGCGATAGTCGTTAATGGTCTTTAATTATTATTCCAAATAAATTATTTGTATATCGATAAGTATTTGTAAGCAAATAAAGATGGCACTGAAAACTAGAAAACATCAAGGTTCCAACAACAGCAGGTCTCTTATCACAGTGAGCGACTACGTCCACTTTTACATAATATTTTTTATTTTTTTTTTTTGAAAGTACTAATTACAACTGGATGTTTAGTGTCCAGCTTCAACCGTACTTGAACTTTCTCACTTCTTATTTATAAAATTATTTTGTTATACTTACTATTCAATTTAAAATTTTTACTTAACATGTACAACTTGTATTACACTGACATACAAAACATACATATTTCCGACTTTTACTACTTTCATTGAAAGTATTTATTTCGCTTTGCTATCATACATCAACCGAATGAAAATGAAAGGAAATTATGTACTTCAAAATCTACACAACTTCAATATTTGTAGGCTTAACCAAAACGTGATTTGTTCGCATTTAAACACGCCTTTAAATGATTTTACCTACTTACACGTTTGTACATGGGTATGTATGTTTGCACAAATTAATTTGTTAGTATGTCAGTCTGTCATAAATTTATCGTAAAACTGTAAAAAACCGGTCAACACAAAAGAGCAAAGGTAAAGCAGATGCTGCTCAGACTAAAACTTAGCTAACAACTAAATGGCTAACCAAAATTATGTATGTATATATGAAAGTTTGTAAAAAATCATGAAATATATAAATAGTAGCTATATTCGAGTTCAAGTAAAAAATTGCTTCTCAAAATAAATAAAATTTAATTGTTTTTGCGATTTGTTACCCCTTCGCTAGCAAATATTTAGACAGGCATTTCAAACATGAGAATATTAATATTTCATTTATGATTGTATGTGTGTGTAGTTGTATAGATACCCAGAAAGCATTTTTGTAAATATTAAATAAAAAAACTTAAAGAAAGCTTGTTATAATGGTGCTCAGATTATTTTATATGGAAGGGAAAATCACAATACATGTACAGACGAGATTTTCGTTTTGAAATTGAGTAAGCACAAAAAAAAAAATTGAAAATATTCTGAAGATTTCGCAAAAAAACCAACAATTTTTTTAAAATAACAAGTCCAGTTTCAAGCAGGATCAGTTCAGGCCGTGATAGGTTACATAAATTTAATAGATATAACAAAAGTGGGTGCGGGGATTCTCGTGAAGATAGTATCGGTAAAAAACTAAATTTGAAACAAATTTATACCACTAAAAGTTCTAGTTAAATTTCCTATGTTAACTGAAATAAGTATACAATAATTCAGTTAAATTTCCTATGTTAACTGAAATAAGTATACAATAATTCATTCTGTCTAAATCTAAACTCTACCTATTGAAATAAGCTGGTATTTTTTTGGTGTATCAAGGAATAGTCCTTGCTAATATCTCTCGACTTTTCTGAGGCCAGAAGTCTATTTTTATACCCAGCTGCAGTAGTTAAGGTTGCCATCATCTATGTTTCGAACCGTTTTGAACCGACCTTAGTTTCATTTTATGTGCTCTTTTAACCAAGTTTATGTTAATTTAGTTTCTTATAAGACTTGGAAAATGGTTGTATGCATCAAAATTGTTTAAAATTCCGCTTCCATATGTTTTCCTTTTTTTTTCAATTAAATTCGAGTACATTCAAATCGGAATATAAATTTTTCTCAGTTCCTCAATATTTTAAAAAAAATTTTCATTGTCGATTTATTAATGTAAATTTATATTTCATATGAAAACGACTGAGCTTCAAACCAAATTGAGTTTGTTTTGCACTTTCATAAGAAACTCAGGCACTTTCATATGAGTTGTGTTTATATACTCGTATGAAGGCATATGGGAGTACATTGAAAATATTTTTTTTTTTATTCAAAGTGTAAATATGTATCTGTGCATATATTTGAGGGCAAAGCAAAAAAAGTGCTTCAAGTGTATAGGGATTACGCAGCCCTGATAATAAGCGATTTATAAGCGTTTTCAGTATTAAATTTATTTGAATATTTAAAGAAAGCTTTTTTTACCTTCAAGAAATAATTTTTATAAATATTTTTTTTATATTTTAGAAATTTGTTTTTCAAAATTTTAGTAAACGTTTTTAAAGCGTAAAATGGTTGAAATCAATTTCGCAAGAGTTTGCGCATGGGAATGGTGACGAAAAAGAAGAAGTGAAGGCTATATTTTAAAAGCTTGCAAAGTTATTGCAATGGTTAAAAGAATAAAAATCACGTTTAAATAAAGGTTCAACAAAACATTTATAAAACACTTATTTTAGAAAGATTTACCTAAAAAGTAAAGGAAAAGTTGTTGTGTGCAGTTGGTTAAAGACTAAGCAGTCCACAACATCCACAAAAGTAGCGAATCCTATGCTACAATGGCTCTCTTATTTTCCTTCTACAAATGGCGGTTAACCGTCTAAACTATTTTGGCCGTCCAACTTGGCTCGCAAGTCGTTGCTTCATTCTGCCAACTGGCGCCTGTTGGAAAAACCACTTGGTCCTTTCATCGGAGTGGTGGTCCTTCCTCTACTACCACCGACAGCCGATAAGCATCTTCCTTTATTCGCACAACATGGCCTAGGCAACGAAGCCGCTTTGTTCTAATTCGTTGGAGTATGTTGGTGTTTGCATATAGCTCGTCATTAAATCATCTTCGGTAGTCGTAGTCGCCGACATAGGCTATACATATTTTTTGGAAAAGTGTGCGGTGTCACGCCTACACATTTTTGTGTGTTGTTGTCCTTCATTCACGTACAAAGTTTATTGTTGATCAATGAAACTTTCACAGTAGGCTCAGTAGTATGCTGGGGATGACACAGGTTATATACAGTTTTTGGAAAAGCCCCCAGGCGGTTGAAAATAGCAATTCGGCATAGCTAGAAATTTATTTGGTTCAAGTTAGTGATATTTTATATATTTCTTGCAGTCAATTCTACTATTTTTATACTAGTCAAATACTAGTTTTCTAAGCCGGCTCAACTAGTTCGAGCTCTGTAACTTTTCCATATTAGCAACAGGTATTTTTAACACGGCGATGTCCTACGAGATGGCAGTTGTCCGCATCTACATCAGCACCATACCAATTGGCATACAAGTCAGCCTCAGCATCTGCAATATTACAGTTGACATACTAGTCGTCATATACATCAATATCATACCATTCAAAATACTAGTCTTTATATACATCAGGATCATACCAGTTTACATACTAGTCAGTTCATACACTAGTCAGCCTATTCATCAGTATCATACCAATTACTGTGCCACTTCATGGTAGGTTCGTTCATTTTGTGTTGAAAAATACACGAAAATTTCCAAGTTCCATTACAAACCACTTTATTGAAAACCTCAAATATAAAATATGTGTCTATCAAAATAAATATTACTTCAATATATTAAACAATTGAAACAAATTTCAATAAAAGTATAGTCGCTATTTAGAGTAGTTTCGCCCTTGGAAAACATTTATAAAAAGTAATTTTCTTCTATTTTAAATAATCCTTTTTGCAATGAATTTTATAATCTCGTCAGACTAATTCGTATTCTGAAATAGCAAAAACTGTACGAATAAGTCTGACGAGAAATCGTGGCTGTTTTCGAAAGAATACTATAACTATAGCCTCTATATGTTTGTTGCTTTAAATTTTTCCTTTAATCAAAAATAATAATAATTGACTAAAAATTATTATCAACCGCCCTTGAGCTCGTAAAACTTACAAAAATATGTTTTATATTTAATTTAATGAAATGGATATTTAAATACTCAGAAAATTAGTTGAAGAGAAAATTAAAATGGAGGACGGCGTTGTTAACTGAACGATTCCTGCTCGAATACTAACAGTGTGACCAGGTGTTAGAAAAAAAAGAGGCTAACTCGGCAAAAAAAAGGTTGAACAATGCTAAAATTAAGAAAAAAAAGAAGCTAAAAAAAAGTCAGACATTTTTTTACGAAATTCATTTCAAATTTTTATTTTAGTTTAAACTATTTGTATATAAAACTTTAGACATAACTTGAAGGAACTATTCTTGGTTCAACACATATCAGGAACTTTTTCCTTGACTAGGAATTTTTTCAAAGAATCAGCAGAGCTTGAGTCTGCGTACAAGTTTGGGTATTTATCATAGAGATGAGATGACGGTAACTTAAAAACAAGTAAGGACGGCGCTGTCTTCGGCTGTGCCGAAGGCTTTATACCTTTTATGAATACGTGCAAACTTAAATACGTATTGTTGTTGAGGGAGAAATGGTCATAATCCTCTTATCTGAACGATCGGTTGTATGGGATATATACTATATATAGCTCAGATCTTAGCGATTTTTTTACCAAATGTTTTATTATCTGTAAGCAAATATCACACGAAGTTTCAAGTTTTAATCTTCACGGCGGACGCCGTGGTGTGAAGGTAGTGTTGCCGGCCTACCACACCGAAGGTCCATGGTTCGAGCCCTGGTACAGGTAACATCAAAAGTGATTTGAAAAAAAAGTTTTTCAAAACGGGGTCGCCCCTCGGCAGTGGTTTGGCAAACTCTCCGAGTGTATTTCTGCCATGACAGGCTTCTCAGCAAAAATTCGTCTCCTTTGTAGATGCCGTTCGGAGTCGGCAAAAAACTGTAGGTCCCACCAATTTGTAGGGAAAATTCAAATCGGCACACCACAAATTGGAAGAGAAGCTTGGCGCGAAAATCTCTTAGGAGGTTTATGATGATATACCTGTTGTATATCGCGCCATAGAGATAGAGAGAATCTTCCAAAATGAGGGAGAAATGGTCATAATCCTCTTATCTGAACGATCGGTTGTATGGGATATATACTACATATAGCTCCGATCTTGGTGATTTTTTTACGAAATCTTTTGCTATCCATAAGAAAATATCTCACCAAGTTTCCAGTTTAAATCTTTAAAAATGAGGGAGAAATGGTTATAATCCTCTTATTTGAACGATCGGTTGTATGGGAGATGTATGTTATAGTGACCCGATTATACCGGATCCGACAAATGTCTAATATAATACAAAAATACATCGGTGTGCCAAATTTCATCGATATATCTCAAAAATTGAGGGACCAGTTTGCGTTCAAACAGACGGACGGACGGACGGGCACACGGACAGACGGACATGGCTGTATCAACTCAATTCATCGTCCTGATCAATTTGGTATACTTAATGGTGGGTCTATCTCTTATATTTCTAAACGTTACAAACATCGGACCAAAGTTAATATACCATTTCATGTTTCAAGGTATAATTAGTGCAACATCTAATATTAAGCATTTTATTTTTTATCTGTTTCTTAACTTAGTTTTTAACATGTTCATGACACTAAACATTCTTTCAACCTCCGCATTACTGAAAGGTAATACCAAAAAGTTAAATACGAATTCGACCAGTTCGAAAAAAGGGGGTTCGGTTAATGAATTTTTATGTCCTCGGACTTCCGCCCAAAATTCAATAGTAGAGGTCACACTTCTCCACTGTACGGTTATTAGCTTTTCTGTATTTAGTCATCAATATTACCTTAATTCAACCTTAATTTTATATATTCCTCGAATTTGTATGAAAAATATGGTATTGGGACCAGAAAAGGTTTGGAGTAAAAAAAGGCTAGAAAAAAGCCACGAAGCTAAACCCACAATTATGAGGCTAAAGGACAAAAAAAAGGTTAAATCTAGCTTGGAAAAGGCTAACCTGTTCACACTGAATACTAAGCTGTGTTCTTTTTCGCTAGCGTATGCATGTACAGTTGTAGAGGGTTGTTTGCTGCTTATGATAGTGCACGTTCCGCAGTCGCTCAAACTGGTATGAATAAGACCACGAAATTCTAGTTAATGAACTAGAATGCTTACTAACCAGTTTGGCAATTGACAGCAGGGTAGATAAGTGTTCTATACAGGGTGGCTAATGAAAGCCGCTACCAAAAAAAAATGAAATAACTTTTTTTCTATTTAATGAATCTGGTTAATTTTTTTTTTATTTTGCAGATTGACTTTTACATTTAACAAAAATGGATAACTGGGACACTGAAACAAGAATTTGGATTGTCCGCCGCTATCACGCACTGGAGGCCGTAGTTTCGGTTCAAAGAGAGTATAGGCGCACGTTTGGCGGCAATCCTCCGAGCAGATGGACCATAATAAGACTTGTAAACAATTTTGCCGAGCATGGGACAGTCAACAGAAGACCTTACCATCAAACCCTTCAGTTCGAACGGAGGAAACAATCGCTGCTGTAGCTGCTGCCATACAAAAAAATCCACGTGTTTCGACAAGAAGCTTATCTGCTCAAATGGGTGTAAGCAGACAGTCATTACAGTCAATTATGCACAAAGATTTGGACTTATTCCCATATAAAATTCAAATGGCCAACAAACTGAACGCTGCAGACTTGCCGATTCGCTTGGAATTTTGCCAGAAGATGCTTCGAATGGTGGAAGAGGATGGAAACATGTTGAACTGTCTTTTTATGTCTGACGAGGCCCATTTCGATTTAAACGGCAACATAAACAAACAAAATTGTTGAATATGGAGTGCTTCCAACCCACAGATACTCCATGAGACGGAATTGCATCCACTTCGTGTCACAGTGTGGTGTGCAGTTTCATCACGCTGCATTGTCGGGCCCTACTTCTTCGAAGAAAACGGTCACACCGTTACGGTTACTGGAGACCGTTACTTGAGCATGTTGAGAGAGTTTTTCTATCCAGAATTACGCCGAATGAGAATTTCTTTCAACTCTGTGTGGTTTCAGCAAGATGGTGCAGCTCCTCATATAGCCCAACCTGTTATGACAGAATTGCGACGAAAATTTCCCAATAAGCTGATATCCAGAAACTCCACATTCCGTTGGCCACCCAGGTCGCCTGACCTTACTGCACCTGACTTTTTCTTGTGGGGTTATTGCAAACAGGAAGTCTTCAAAGCAAAACCAACAAATTTGAATGAACTAAGGCAATCCATTCGAGAAACAATTGCGGCTATTCCTGTCTCAACTCTCCAAGCAGTAATGAACAACTTTTTGGTAAGATGCCGCACATGCATCGACGAGCAGGGGGGGCATTTAAATTCCATTATTTTTAAAACTAATTAAGCTATATTTAATAAAATTTTATGAGCTTTAACATGAATAAAAGAAAAATGAATTCCATACACTGAAAAAAAAATTATTTGAGTTTCTTAATGTAGCAAAATTCATCAGCCACCCTGTATATCAAAAAACCTTGCAAACAGAAAGCGGTACCAGGATTAAATAAAAGTTAATTCGCTATATCTTCGAAATGTACATATATGTACCCACAGAGGAAATTGAAGAAGAAGGGGGAGTGGGAATAGAAATTTGAGATATAGACGAGTTGTTAAAGGAAAATGAAGAGGGTAAAGAAGAGTAAAGGTATATGGGGGTGCTGGGGTGGACTGTCTGTGCCAAATAGTTTAAACTAGTATAGAAATAGTAGGTTTGACTGCAGGGTATCTACGTAGATATGTGTGCATGTATAAGCATGTCCAAGCGCATGAGCGCTGAACGCCCTTTCCCATTATTTTGTTAAGTCGCTTTCTAGTCAGTTTGCTTGTTCCTCTAACACTATTAAGTATGAGAAATAAATTTAGGTGAAAAGTATGTGCTGTATTTACAGCAAAAACCACAGATTAGTGAAAGTTTCTAAAGCACATTTCAGATTTTATGGTATTACTAATTTTGTATACCAGCTTTTGTTTGTCAGTTAGACTTTGGATGAATGCATTACATGCATTTCGTGTCTTAATGTATTTATAAAAGTTATAACTCAAAAAAATACTCATATATAGACACATATAAAGGAAAAACACATCCATTTCAAACTCTTTAGCTTTTATGACTTACACTAATTGCGCCTTTTATTCCACGAACACCACATCCGTAGTAACCAAAGCTTAATGCTTTTGATTTGTTGTTTCTCTTGAAAACTGAGTTAAGTTGAGCGGTTGAATTATAAGCTCTTATTTACATTTCAAATAGTAATGCCTTTTAATGATCTTAATTTTCAAAAAGAACGGAAACAAAGTGTTCACTTTCGATTTTTCTTTTACATCTTTGTTTAGGATGTTTGCGCCTATCTGTTGAAGCCATTGATTCCATTTCTGTAATACATAAGTGGCCTTAAAGGAATTCCATATCGACGGGAGACAGCGTCATATTCCGTAAAGCGTTCTTGATTATCTCATCATAAAGCTCATCCAGGTCGTTATGCTAACTGCTTTGATAGTTTCGTTAATAGACTTTTCTATGCTGCTTTAGCTTCATTGCGTTTAGTTGTTTCTTGGAAACGAAAGTGTTTTATAGTCAGTTCGTTCCGGTGTACAGATAAACGTCTTGGATATGAAAAAATTCTTGATTGAGGAAAAGGCTTTGTGAATTAAATTTCTGGTCTAACTAATGAATGATTTCGTTAAGGTGTTATACAGACTAAATGTTTGAAAGCTGGTGATTTTTTTTTTTTCAAAAATGTCATCAACAAACTCTTTCATATCGGCGATGGGAGCCAAAAATCCTAAAAAGCCGAAATAATTAAATCTTGAGGAAAGAGAATGAATTTATTTGCTGATTCAATTGCAAAATACTTTTTGTCAGTTGGGCTACACTCAGTCCGGCTGTACTTCTTAAGTCTTTTATTTTCAATTGATGGATGTCTTACAGTTATTGCCAATTAATAGATGTATATAAGTTTTAAACTTCAACTACACTCACGGAGAGAAGTATTGGCACTGGTATTTTGCATTTTTCAACAATTTTTGCTTCAAAAAAATTATTTGAGCTAATTTTATATAAAAATATGCATTAAGGTCCACTACAAAAACTGTAAAATTTGCTTTAAAAATGTGTGCAAAGTTCGACAAATTTTCATTAAAGTTTAAACGTTTTTTCTCAGAATTTTTAGAATTTTTTGTAGTTTTATAGCCCACTTCTAATTTAATAACTTGTTAATTCTATGTCCGCAAAGCATTTTGCTGATTTTTGACAATTTTTTTCCTGAAGTCATAAGTTTGTATAAAAGAAAATGCACAAGTCCCCAAGAAAAAAAATTCCCAAAAAAAATACCTCTGCCAAAACTTCTTCCGTAATTTACTTTTGCCATTAATAGGCCTGTTTTTTTCACACGCATATGAATCTGCGTTTGCGATTAAAAAAACACTAATCGGCAATTGCATATAATCCATAAAACTATCTGGCAGCACTGCTCCTCAAATGTCATAGTAATATATATTTGTGCACGAAGTAGAGCACCATTTTCTCTGTTGACGTTTCGCTTATTATTAGGAGATGAGAAAACAGATTTCTGAGAGTCGGCAAAACAGTTTGCAAAATTTTGAGAAAACTGCACCATAAAACTCGGAAGCACTGATTTTATCTGGCAGTATTTCATAGCAACAAATGAAGTTGGGCGTGGAGCATTTCCTACAATTATTAAGCGGAGCGGCCTATGCGTGTAAAAAAAAGCAGGGCTTATATCGAATTGGAAGTAAAAAGTTTAATTCTTCATTGTAAGGTCAAAAACAATAGTTATTTTCCTAAGTAAATAAAGTAGTATAAAAATATTTAAATCAAAAATAGAATTTTTAGAGGGCAAATTTAGCCCATACGAAGTTCCGGTACGATTATAATTGTACAACTAAAACATATAAATATTTATGTATATAAAAATTTAATTAATATCTTTTAGTTTTTAGTTCTCTGTTCAAAAACAATCGTAATTTATCACTTTTGTAACGATCAAGTTTCATGCTTAAATTTACAATTATTAATATAAGGACGAGAAAAGCGCAAAAAGTATAATTCGAAACACATTTAATACTGAATATGTAAGGAACTTCTATTGAATTAAAATTAGTTTTGTTTAACTATATCACAGCATATTGCTTTCTCCAGCAATCCTGGAACGCCGTTTTTCCTTCATTGGATTTATCGGATTTTTTTTCGCTTCGGATTTTAAAATATGCCGCTCTTCACACAACTTTTTCTGATAATTCAAACCATAATTAACGCACATCAAATCCTCCGTACTGCATAATTCAACATTTTGTATTTTCTCCATAATAAGATGCGTTGTTAGTTGCAATTTGATTTTTTTAAGACGCAGCTCCTCTTGCTTTGGTCGTCGCAATTCTTCCAAATACATAAATAAATTATAAGCGAAAGATGCATTTGTTATGTTCTGATGTTTACTAGGCATCTTTTAAGATTGATTGCTGTCGACGAAATCTACGATGATGGTGCAAATAGACAAGTTAAGGTTTTTCTTGTTGTTGGTTTTTAAATTATTTTTGCATTTACTTCTTTGCGTTGTTGATAAATGTTTTTCTATGAATTCTTTATGCTTCAACTGAACACGGAATGGAGAATGTTAGAATTAAGTGAGTGGGCAAGGATTTTTATAGCGACTTTGGGTAGCTAAAAGGATGTAATTAACAACATTTACCTGAGACAAAAGTGTTTAGCGGACACTTTAGCAAATGATTTGTGAGGCAGGTAGTGTGTTTTTGTAACTCTGTTAATTAACTTTTGTTATTTACAAAGCCATGAAATATGTTATATAGAGCAATCTCATGTTGTAGCTATCCTTGAGCAGTTCATTATTAACACTTCAAACAATTTACTTTTGTGGGTGTTTATAGTAGTAACTTGTTGTTGTGTTAACAAAACAAATATAGAAAGAGTAATTACTTGACATTTTTTTGTGATTTTTAAAACGAAAGTCGACACTGATGATGGCACAGCGCCGAAACCGGTTTGTCTCAAAACCAAATTTGACAAGGGATGACGGAAAATCGTTCCAATATACATCAATTACACCGGCACACATAAAAAATTAAGTGGAATGTGCATTTGACCGGATGTACCTACGGGTACGTATTTTGGTCCGCTGAATCGGAATTCGAGGTCAGTTTGACCCGTTTATCTTCAAATTTCGAGAAAACTTCGAAAAACCGTAAAAATTATGAAAATCGGCAGTTTTAATGATAAAAAATTATTTGGAACTAAACTAAGCGTGATTTTCATGTATTTTCATCCGCTGAATATGAATCGAAACTTTACTGAGACCACGAGCCGTTTTAAATGTGAAAAAATCACACAAAACTCTCGAAAATTCCCAAAAAATATAGTTTTCATGATAAAAAAAAAATCTTCTGGTCCAATTCAGATAAAATTTAATCTCGAAATTTGAAGATAAACGGGTCAAACTGACCTCGAATTTGGATTCGGTCAAATGCACATTCCACTTAATTTTTTTTGTGTGCTGGTGTTATACACCCTGTCGGAAAAACAACAAAACAAAATAAAACAGTTTTTAAAACACTTTTTTTTTAATTTGGACCATTTTGTGACTAAAACAGTATTCCAAAAATATATGTTTTATTCTGAATAGTACAGTAAAGTAAATTAGTTGCGCGAGGCAGAGTCTGAGATATTTGCGCATATTTTGGTTTCACTCAATGAATTTCCATACAGAAGAGTTGTTCGTAACATGTTTAGGAATTTCCATAACAAAAAAACTAAATTGCGATCGTTTGTTATCGCATTACTCGAGAACGGTTGGACCGATTTGAAATTTTTTTTCTAGATATATTTTTGTTGTTCCAAGTATGTTTTTTACAGCTCAACCATATAAAACGCACAGCGTAAATTTTCTGTTAAAAAGGCCTCATGCCAATAGAAATTGTATGAGAGCAACCGAAATTGAATGCTGTGCATTTCAAGCCAATTCCAAAATTTTGTGCGTCGGCAAACGCTGTGCGTTTAGATATGGTTGTGCTGTTACACGGCTAAAAATTTGAGCCTAAATTTTAAGCCATTCGTCGGTTTAGTTTAATTAACCTACACCAATTTTCAATTTATTGCGAATTAGATTTAAAACTAAACTGAAAAAAAGTCTAACATTTAAAAAAATTGTTTTCATTTATTTTTGAAATCTTTTTCAAGTCATTGAATTTTTCCCATTACAATTTTGTGTGCGCCGTATCCAGTGGGTAGAGCAGACGACTCTAATGCGGGAGCTTCGGTTCGAATCTTGCCAACTGATATAAATATTTTTTATGTTTTCTAATTGTTAAAGTATTTCTGGTTTAAAATTTAAACTCTTTTCTTCATGGTCATTTTCTCGAAAACTGGCACAATTTAAATTTTGTTTGGACATATATGTAGCCCAGAAAAGTTTAAAATTTAGGTAAAACTTTTAGCCGTGTACTCATAAAAAAATTTCAAAGGGTGGTTGTGGTTAAGATACTTCATAAAAATATATCTGAGAATATGTAATAGGTAACTCATAGAACCAATTATGCAATGATCGAAAGTAGGTCGAAATAGTAAAGATCTTGAGTTTAATAATAGTTTATATAAATTTAAACATAAATTATTTTTCATCTTTAATTAGTTAGTCTGTAAAACACTTTTTACTTCTTAGACGGAATTTAATAATTATTTAATAATTATTTTAATTATTTCAATAAATACTAATAATAATTTCTATTCTACCAATTTTCGGTTTCAATACATACAAGGATCTACACCTTTTATACCGTCTCTCGGAAGGTTGCTACTATTAACGAGAGGCGATGTAATTTTTATAACCTGCTACCTATCCAGTGAACTGAGCCTAAATTGAGGTGTGCTACGCCAGTTGTAGAGTGATTATAGAGGTTAGAAACCACTTTGACCACAGGCAACTACTTAACACAAAAGATAGTCGATAGGGGGCGGTATATTCAAAAACAATCTTCAAGATAGATGGCGCAGGAACCGAGATACTTCTCTTTCAACAACAGTTGAGACCCAGTAGCATCATTTGGAATATGTTCAGGAGTTGAGAGATAGGTGGGAAAATGTTAAAGGCGAATGGAGCAACTGAAACGAAGAAAAATATAGCGGCCGAAACATTGCTAGTACGAGGAGAGAATAGAATTTATATAGTCCACTTTGCAGTTGAAAGACGGAATTAAGACGTTTAAGAAAGTAATCAGAAAAAATAGGAGGAAAGGACTGATATGTGCGTGCGCAGATGAAGCGGCGACGGAAACCACAAAGAAATTAATCATTATTTTGATTTTTTTGATTTAGGCCTAATTGTGAGCTCTCTTTAAGTATCAACGTGAGCGCAAATGTTGTTTGCCGAAATACTTTACAGATATGGAAATTTATTGGATCCCAGACTGATTTTAGTCTTTTTATGAACGAAAGCACTTGAGCTATGAAACGTAAGTACATCGTTCGGGTTTCGAAAAATTGTGAAATATGTACTTTGGTTTTATCGTTGTGAGCCACACCACCCAATGCCTTTCAATTTCATTAAAATACATAACCTTCACAAAAATTGTAGGTGTCTCACTTCCAAAATGTTTACCCAGTTTTATTATATGTAGAGATTCGAGAAGTCGTATGCATGGTCAACAAGGGAAGCTTGCTTTGAGTTGAGTAAGGTAGTGAGTTTGTATATTTAAAAATTAAACAATAAAGGATATAAGACCCCATCCTGTATCAGCGTTTGTTTTATTGAATTCTTATTCCTGAATACTCCTCTAGGCCGTTTAGAAGTGCCGCTTGAATCGCTGTGTCGATATAATTTGATAATTCCATAAGGTAAGAAAATATACTGTGCTGTTGCCTTCTCGAAATATCTGAGTATTTAGTTATGCTAGTCGTAAGATATCGCATCGGTGTAGAAAATAAGCTGAATAGTGAACCACTTTTCTCACTTACTGGCATTACTTGGGGTAAAAATAAAGAAATTTTCTGGCAACATAAACAGGATGCAAGGAGCTACTCATCTTCAATATGGTCTTCTAATCTAAACTAAACCAAATGTAGGAAGTGGCAAACTAAACAGCACACAGCACCCAGCACAGAACCCAAAATTCTTAGCATAATGAAATGGTAAACAGGTAGTTCCTGCTTCATTGACACCAACCGCGACACCCCACAATACATCTCTTCGAGGCCTCCTCCGCATATTGGAAAATTTCGTTGAAAGCTCTATTATGCGATCCCGCAAAGAAATAGCAAAGCTCTTTGATCTACTGGTGAATCAGTAAGCTTGCATGGGTGTCAAAGGACCACCACTAGCTGCAAAAAACGCGAGTCACTTCAACTTGGGTAATATAACAGATTAGACACTTAATTATCCATACTAAACCCTCACATGGTTAAGACATGTTTTGCATAAGGAGTATGACTGAATAAAAGTTACAAAAAATGTTTGACGAATTGAGTTCACCGCTTTTTTCGTGTACATCTGCCAGCTTAAAACAATTTAAATATTTTTCAATGATCCACCTTCGACCGAAGCCTTGGAATATATACAAATGTCAAGCTATTACTGAAAAATATTTTAATTTAACTGAGCTGTACCGACTTGAAATGCCAACAAAACACTGAATTTAGTTCCTTAACATAGATTTTGCGATATGAAGGTACATATGTACAAACTGTACCCACACTATTTACATCAGTACATTTGTATACGCACATTAAACATTTGTTTGCCTTTACGCAGTTGTCCTTGGGGGAAACCACGCTAATTGTTTATCCACCTTTTATTATCTGCATACCTCTATACAACTTCCTCTCGAAATATTTTAAGGACATTTAAATGTCAATGCATTGTTGCTTTAAAGTATGTACTCATATTTCCATATTTCACGATCTATGCCTGGACAATGTATGTATGTATATTTGCAAACATAGGTATATATGTATGTATGTGCAAAAGTAGTTTATGTTCCGAGCGGTAGGCGTATTAGTCGACAGGTCTACAGCAGAAAATGTATGAATTTTTAGGCGCTTGTTAAACAAAACAAAAAGAAATTGAAAATCCGCGTGAACGACAAAGGCCACAAACCGGCAGAACAATGGAAAATTGAAAATATTGACACTACTTCCGGAACAAAACCTAATCCGCGGTGACTTGTTTGAGCTTGTACAAACAGTGTTGGGTGTTAAAATGGCAGCAAGTA
Source organism: Merzomyia westermanni (assembly GCA_949987695.1). Lineage (NCBI taxonomy): Eukaryota > Metazoa > Arthropoda > Insecta > Diptera > Tephritidae > Merzomyia > Merzomyia westermanni. The sequence continues at coordinate 42,874,147 of OX465291.1, read as the reverse complement.
GCATTGTCGAACTAAGAAGAGAGACTATAGAGATTTATTTTCTCTCTTAACTTAAAAATAATAATAACATTGCGCGGTTTGGCGTGAAGAAGATACAGCCCAACCTAATATAAAGGCACTGCGGTAATTTTCGGTCAAAAATGTCTCATGCGCATACAACTACCTAACTCAATTTCCAATTTTTGTTTTTTTTTTTGCGTGACATATCGATTTGACGTTTACTCTCAGTTGGCACGTCGTTTTTATATATGAGAGCTACTCACGCAAGCAAATTTATTTATTTTAGAACCAAAAAGCCGTTACAAGTGAAACCTCAAAATAATTATAATAAATAATTTGAAATTGGCAATTTGTTAGTCACGTATTTTAAGAATCAAGTTATCAGATTTCATAAAGGTTAAAAAATTATTGTTAGAGTACATAGAATAAAATTTCACGACGAGTAACTTTGTTAAACATGATAACTCGTTTGCTTCTTGGCCAACGAGTCTCTTTGTTACTTTCTTTAGATCGTATGAATAAGTTGACATTTTGGAGATCACTAGAGTGTTAAATGTTCTAGAAAAATATTTGGGTTGGCTTTCCATTAAAGGGCACTACGAGAGATTTAAATGGAAATAAATGTTTCTATGGAGAAATTAATTAAAATTAAATTGTGTAAAATCTGGAAGTCTCCTAGAGTTGAGATATATATTAAGGATTTGAGCGGCTTTCCCTCTTCTTTCACAACTTCAAAACATGAAAAAATCATGTACGCTAATGGAAGCTGGCCCAAATATACGTCAAAAACTTTTCCTAGGGGTACTATATAAAAAGAGCGTTGCTCAAATTACGACAGAGACTACGGAAAATAAAGCTCAAGCAATTTGGCGACTTGAAATATCCAACAATTTTTAACGCTTCCTTTAATTTGCATTCTTTTCCTACCAAATACGGGTGGAAATTCTGAGTCCAACACAATCACAATTTTTTTTACCAAGTCCAAGGCAAGTTTCTGGTTTTACTTCCGCTGGTCTTTCTTGTTCTTCTAGTTGAATTTTTCAGGAGAGTATTTTTCTTAAACATTTCAACGTTTATCGATCCCAAATATGTCATTTTAGTCAACCCGAAGGAACACTAATATGTTTCGGAACCTTGCCTGGAAGACTAGCACATTCCAAAATTTCAATATTGTGTATGAAAGGCCTTAAATGTGATAGTCTTTCAAATAAAATGTGAAATGCATTGAACGCGTCGATGTGTCGACTAAAAGCTCAAAAAAAAGAGCTTGAAATACATATGAATATAAACATATATATGAATACAAACATTCATTAACAAAACGTATTAAGACCTCATACGAGTTCTGGTTATTTCTCACATAAAATAAAAAATTCGTAAATTACAGTAACAGTTTTTAACGAATAAAACAAAATAACGTTCAAAAAAAAATTAATTTCTAAATACTTTGACTCTCCCGTTCCTTTCCCGATTTTTATAATTTTTTTTTATTCTCGGGTTTAGACCATGTTCGAAGTTTCACTCTAACTCACTCGAAACCGACTAAAATATTGATCACACCAATAGAAGAAATAAGTGCCTTCAGAAATTCCTGAATTTTCCTTTTCTTCTTATTTGAAGGATTAGAAATAGTATAGTTAGTTGAAGGAAATTCTTAAATGTAATTTTTTTAAACTCTCAATTACTTAATGCATCTTCATTTTGCATTTAATTGCACTTAATATTATGATTTTTTACTTTAATGCTTATCAATTTGTTGGGTTCAAGACTTGGTATTAAATGAAAAAACTCGTTTTGTTGTTCATATTTATTTTTCAATATTTCAACAACACTCTGTCGCCACCGGGGTCTTTTTTTTTCTTTTTAACGATATACATAAACGGCTTAAAACAAAATAAATAATTTATATTTTAACTACGAAAATAATACGAAACCTGTTTTATCAACTTTTGACTCTGAATTTACTTTGAAGGGTACACGATACAGATTCTAAAAACTTTTATAAAATTTATTTTTTTTGTTATTTGATCAACTATTTATTTAAAAATAGAGTGAGCCATTTGGAAATATTTTATTAAAAAATATTTAAAATTAGCTAAAAATTTATTTTTTTGTTTTTGAATACAAATTATATTCTTTTCTATTTTTGTTTACATAATAAACAGTGTTTTCATAAACTATAGCAATTAAAACTCCGTTTACAACGGCAACGCATGACCTAGCATAAACTTTGTATCGCTGCTTTACTGTGGCGCAGTCACTTCAACATAAGCTAACCAGAATTCCATTAAAATAAGTGCTGCAACCAAATCAAGAGCACATGTTGCTATTTTATTGCACAACGGTGTAAATTTGACTGTTTTTACGCAGACAAGCCTTGTCCATTGTTTTGATGGCGACACGACGCCAACGCTAATAACTGCAGATATTCCGCGAAATCCGTTATAACGTATGCAAATCAATGCATCCGTTCGCTAAACCATTTTTGGTTAAAATTTTCAAATGTGTACGCTTTGAATCTTTTGTTTTGTTTGGAAAATTGTCGGCTGCGGCTGCTGCTTACCCGTCACTGCGCTCTAGAAACGCCTCTTTTACTGAATTGTCAACGCTTCAAGGATACATATTTAGACAAAAACGGTCAATATGTAGTTATCATACGCCCGTATTGCATAGGCAAAGAAGAACGAGCACAGGTGTGCAACAATAAAGTGTACCTTCAAGTTAATAAAAAAAAGACATAAAGGATACTCGCATGCAGGCAAAAAGCGCGAAAAAGGTCAACATCGTAGTCGCCTACGGCTAATATAAAAACGCACAGCATGCAAACAAATGCTCATCATTCGTTTATTAGCGCCCGAAGTGTTCGCTTTGTAGAGCGGCTGTTGTCGTTTAATAAACATAAATATTTACATTTGAGATAATTTGATATTTTCGACTTGACTAAAATTTGTTAATAACGAAAGTACATGCGAGTGCTAGCAAGACTTTGAGCACGCTTATTTTATATACAACAACATCCTCATCATCATCAGCAAAAAAAAAATGGGTTCATTACATCATAACAACTTGTACAACAACAATGGCAAAAGCAACAGCGACAAAAAACAACAAAAATCCATTCACTATCAGCTGTTCATGTACAATGAAGAGTTGCGCCGTCGCAACACACGTCAAATACGCATAGCCAAATCAAAAATTTCACTCACCGATACTTTAATTACACAAAAAGTACAATATTTGCATGATGCCTCCATGGAAGATTTACACATTATAAGCCGTGAAATGTCATTTAAACAACATTTACAAAAACAAGTACATCGATTTAGTCGACTCGCCGCATTGGGTGTAAATGTGAATAGTATGAATATCAAAAATAATTTAACAACAACAAGCTTATGAGGCATCAGAGGTATTGGTCTGAAGGCTGAAAATACTACTTTTATTAGTATATTGTAGCGTATTTATTTTGTATAATATTTATACTGATTTTAAGTTTAGTTTCTTATCGAGTTAAGTACCCCCTGTGACTAAATATTTATTAAGTAAGTGAATTAATTTATAAATAATTGAAAAAAAGAGCAAAAGACTTAGCTTTTGAAAAAAAGAGCGCTTTAATTGTAAGAGCTAATTAATGTTAGAAATTTTGCATAAATAAATTGCTTGTATCAAGTATTAAACAAAATTCTTTATTTGTTCTTTTTTCGATTAAGTTTAGTTAGAGGAAGTGCGAATTTGTTTGATAATACCCCAGGAATATTTTTCCTATATCCCAAGATTTGAAAATTGGTGCATTCATTAGATCCTATCGTTTGTTTTATAAAGAACTTCATAACTGTATATACTTAGTTGGTGATAAGAATAAAGCGGTATATTTCTTTGATTCGGTCCATAGAAATGTATCGTTACCGCAATTTCAGGATTTTTATAGCTTCATAGAACATGAAATGGTATAATAACCAATAGGTATACCAAATGATCATTACGATGAAATGTGTCCATTTAGCCATATCCGTTTTCCGTCCGATCACCTGTCCGCCCGTCTGTTTGAAAGCAAAATAGTGCATCAGTTTTAGAGATATCTGGCTAAAATTTAGTATGCGGCCTCCATTTTGTTTTATCGAAATTATTTTTAGGAACAATGAAGATCGAACCAATATAGCATAGACCCCCATAGACAACCAGATGCTCAGATAAACGGGTTCGGGCTTTATATCTTTGAATTAAAAAGGGAAGAAGGACAAATTTTGCACAGTTTGTAGCAGACCTGTTAAATTTGATTAGTAATTAGTAATCCATTAATTAGACGGCTTTTTTAATTGGTAATGATTATTTTAATTGGTTTTCGAGAAAAAGCAATTATTAATTGATTACGATTACAAAAAATAAAAAAAAATCAAATATAATCAAAAATAATCAAAAAAAATTGTTTTGATAACTTTTTATTATTTTAGATTTTTTTTTTTGATAACTTTTTTTTTTTTTCAGTATTGTTGATGTGTATATTTATCTGCTTCTACAACAATGCTGAAAAAAAAGATAATTAAAGAAAAAAGTAAAAAATAAACAAAACAACTTTTTTTTTTGTTTACTGGTTATTTTTTCCTATTTTGTCTTTTTTAATTCTAATGATTATTTTCCAATTCATTAAATAAATAATCAAAAAAGTCATGATTTTTTGCGATTAATTGAAAATAATGGTAATCAATCACTTAATGGATTCTCAAGAAAATAATTAATTAAACCGGTAATCATAACGATCAGTAGTTATTATTAAACCGGTTTTTACTTATTGTAAATTTGGACCAGACAGTGAAAATCGTGAATCGCCTTCTTACTTGTTCTCATATAATTTCATAAAAAAATTGTTTTGATCAAAAAAATATGTTTCTGACCACTTTGCTTCGATCTTTACCAAATTTTATCGTAAAAAAAATGTTTGCACAAATGAAATAGCTTTTAAATGTTTTGAGAATTGTTCAAGGAGCATGAGAGAAAACATAATATATGCAAGGTGTCACCTACAATAGCGCTTAGTACGAATATCGATTATCAGAGCTGTAAGAAAAATCGATACTTCGATATTACCACAAGGTGGCGCAAAAGTAAGCTTCCGATGTTCAGCATATCGGTTGTGGCACGTGCAGTGTGTGCTGTTGCACCGTCTTGTTGGAACCACATGTTTTCCAATCCCAATTCATCAAGTTACGGCAAAAAGAACTCGTTGATCATTGCTCTGTAGCGCTCACCATTCACAGTAACCGTTTGGCCCCGACCGATTATTGGTCAAATAAATAGTCAGCAATATTCCGCGTTCTGGAGCAGTGTAGTGTAACATTGTTTATTAACGTGTATTTCGCTTGTGTTTACTACACAAATGTCAAAACAGAACTGACTTTAGGGGCCAATCGCAAAATTTATAGCATTTTCTGATAGGAGGATTACTTTTGCGCCACCTTGTATATGCTTCCATATTGATCACAGAGGTGAGTTTGGTCGGAGAAGCTGTTCCGGCGAACTTTGCCACTTAAAATGAGCAAATTCAAATGAAATAATGAAGGACTTTCAGAGCCCATGACAATAAACTAACTTAATTATTTCGTGGATGAAAATAGTCTGGATGACGTTTACCCACCTCCAAGGGTCTTAGTTACTTAATTATTTGTAGACTCAATATGTAAAAGTAGTACAATAACTTTAGCTCGATAAAGTGTGTGTCTTAAGCTATGTTCATTTTAATCTAACTCCAAATTGGCCTCGTTTATCTCGGGTTGAGAATTTAAAGACAGAGACAGTTTGTATATCTGCGCTTATGAACTCCACAAAGATTAAATAAAACGTTTTCCAATAGAAGAGATCGATGCATCGATAGCTTACCCCAGAAAATATCGAAACATCGATGTACATAAAAATCTAATTTGGTTGTGATCCAAGCAATATATTTAGCTACCAAATTCTACCGTTTTAGCTGAACCAGTCAATGAATTATTTTGTTTTATTGTCGTGACAATATTATCGTCCTAGCAGCTGCCGATTTTAGCTTTCACCTTTCAAAGGCATTCTTGCAAATAAAAAAGTAATCTTAAAATTAAGTACAATTGAACACCAGTTAATGATTATTATCGTTGATTGTTACTAAACATTAGACTGAGCAAAAAAATTAATTTCTTTCTTTGAAAACTATTTTGATATTATTTTTCAGAATAGCGTTAAATGGCTATAAAATTTTCACAACTTAACATAAATTTTTAAAGGTAGGTATATTATTGCTAGTTTCGAGAAGGCATCGTTCTGAAATCCTAATGGTTAATGGAACGTGCCAACATTTGTTTGACGAAGATTGTCTATCAGCTCCAAAATGTATTTATACGAAAAGCTATGGCGCATGTCTCTAAAATTTTCTGTTTATATTCATTTTTTATATAAAAAATATAAATTTTTGACCTTGAGATTATTTATAGTAATGAATACATAGTACCCCAGTTTTTTCCTTTTAATTATTAGTATCTCTACGTATAATAAAAATGTAAGAAGTTGATGTCTGTACATTGCAGATATTTAAGAAAAATCGATAGGAGGGACCATTTTTAAGCCAATAGAAGCCAAATCAACAGGTTTTAGAATATTTGTCTGTCTGTCTGTATGTTTAGTCGCGCATCACTCAAAAACTGCTGAATGGAATTGAATGGAACTTTTACTATTTCCTTACTAGGCGTTTAGGGTAAAATTTAAGATGTCATTTGTACCAATAGCTCGACCGGAGATATCGACCGATATGTTAACCAAAGTGACCCAAGATGCTTTCGTACAATAGCGGTAACAAACGAAAGGTGACAATGAGTACTGCAAAAAGCGATGTAATTAAGTTCCATATCTTATCTGGTATCTGATGAAAATCAGATTCAGTCTATTATTAGTTCTGAGACGCAGCGAAGATATATTTCACAATGGATTCACGCTTTCTTACCTTTAGTAAATTTAGAAAATAGTTTTAATCAAATTTTCTTTAGCATTCTTTCAGTTCACATCAAAGTATTTTATTCTTGGGAAAACTTCATTCATTTGTTTTATTATTCTCAACATAGAAATAAAATTTATTTTTTTTTGAATTATTAAAAAATAATTAACATGTTTGCTTGGATTCAAATGCCAAGCTTTCACTATCTTCAACATTTTATCAGACAAATTTCAGTTAATTTCCCGCTTTAAATGCAAAGCTACTAAATATAAAAACTGTGACAGATTTCTGTAATTATATATTAGATAAAATCCACTATAAAAATATTGAAAAAAGCAACCAAGTTTAACTGTTATGCTAATAGCTGCTAACCAGTATTTCTAAATTTCGCGTTGTTTACAGATTCCAAACACTTTCAAGCCAGCTAAACTTAACGACGGTTAGCCGCTGCTACATTTCTTGTTAGCCCAACCGGCTATTTGCGTGCGGCACGTACAAGCATCCATTGAAATGTTGGTACATATATAAAAATAAATATAAAATTATTTGTAGATAATGACATACATAAAATGTAGGAGTGGAAATTCCTGTTCTTATCGCATTGCCGTCACACTTAACGAGCCAAACTAGCCAAAACAAGAGCCACGCAAAGACATCCGTCAGCCAATCGAACTCCGGTTTTAAATTAGCCATAAATGTCTTTGAGAGTTTGCAAGCGACCAAGTCAAAATATTCTAAGTAGTACTTGTAAGGTAAGGTGCTGGGATCACATTTAGCTTGATGGCATTGATCAAATGAAGCTAATTTTATATGTGTGTGTGTTTCTATGTTTGTATGTATGTGTAAATAGCAAAGTGCACTGCAGTTGGGTGCGACTGCAGAATTTTATACGAAACGCTTTATTTTATTGAAAGATAATTTTACTTGCGCTCGGATAAACTCTTGGTTTCTAAGACTTTAACGAGACAGAGTAGCGCAAGAAATAATAAGAGCCAAGGGAGGAGTGATGAGAATGAGTTTTACAGCTATTGGGAAGAATGTATAAAATTGTATAGGACAAAGGTTCATCCCAGCGTCATGGTTCAAGTCGGTGCAGGTTTATTTCAATATACACACAAAACTTCGAATTCACCAAAGAGATCTACCACAGGCGCTAATTCTTTAAGCAACAATCGTTGTAGCAGTTGCAATCGCAGCAAAAGATCTAATACCAAAAAGAGCACCTCGGCGAAACAGCGAGTAGTGTCTGCTGGGTACGCTGTATAAGGAGCGGGCATCTTGCTAACATACGACAAGCCGGACGTCTATAAGATCACAGGAAAACATTATAATGTTTAGTGGGACGAGATCATGCTGATCAGCAATGCATCTAATCAGGGCTCAGTACCGACTAGAGAGTGGAATGCAGGAATCGCTGAAGAGAATCAACGGGCCTAGCGGTGTGAGGCCTTAGAACACACCCGCGGTTGGGTATTAATTTCGTAGAAATTGATTTTGGCTAGAAAAATGCTTATCGTGAAGCCGGTATGGAATCGCGTTATTAAGGGTTATTATTGTGACTCTTGGTTTGAGATTATGTATCATTTTATGTCATAAAATGGGATTATGTCAAGTCACCCCTATCGACACCAAAATTCGGCGACAGAGAAAGTTTGAGCCATCAGCTGAGATAGAGAAAAAACATGTGGAGGATATCTCAGCCTCAAAGCTTTGAAGCGCAACGGCGGAAATGGCCTAGCCGTTTAAGAGTCAAGATGTGATGTCTGAGACAACTACCTGTCTTTGCGGTAAGCCATTCTGAGGTTCTCTTTAAATAATTGGTTTACTAGCAACTGGGCAAAAAGGCATATATGTTTGTCGGTAAAACTGACAGACATGGTTCGCCAGACTCGTTCAGGGCAACAAGCTCCCTTACGACGCTATTCAGTAAGAGTTGAGATTATATACTAACAGCACTCCCACCTTCTTATGAACTCATCTCGCTTGGCGGCGAAAAGAACCCTCTTATTTCCCTAGAAAGAACAAAGCCTTAGCGACTATTTTTGGCCTTACTAAGGATGTGGAAGTCTTGATATATGGAAAACCTTAAGATCACAGGAAGATTAATAAAGTAACGACTTTATTAAACCAGCTGTACTCAAGTCAATCCTTCTTGGATCGCTACTTCCCAAACTAATGCGACTCAACACATTTCTGGTACAGGGTGGCTGATGAATTTTGCTACATTAAGAAACTCAAACAATTTTTTTTTCAGTGTATGGAATTCATTTTCCTTTTGTTCATGTTAAAGCTCATTAAATTTTATTAAATATAGCTTAATTAGTTTTAAAAATAATGGAATTTAAATGCCCCCCCTGCTCGTCGATGCATGTGCGGCATCTTACCAAAAAGTTGTTCATTACTGCTTGGAGAGTTGAGACAGGAATAGCCGCAATTGTTTCTCGAATGGATTGCCTTAGTTCATTCAAATTTGTTGGTTTTGCTTTGAAGACTTCCTGTTTGCAATAACCCCACAAGAAAAAGTCAGGTGCAGTAAGGTCAGGGGACCTGGGTGGCCAACGGAATGTGGAGTTTCTGGATATCAGCTTATTGGGAAATTTTCGTCGCAATTCTGTCATAACAGGTTGGGCTATATGAGGAGCTGCACCATCTTGCTGAAACCACACAGAGTTGAAAGAAATTCTCATTCGGCGTAATTCTGGATAGAAAAACTCTCTCAACATGCTCAAGTAACGGTCTCCAGTAACCGTAACGGTGTGACCGTTTTCTTCGAAGAAGTAGGGCCCGACAATGCAGCGTGATGAAACTGCACACCACACTGTGACACGAAGTGGATGCAATTCCGTCTCATGGAGTATCTGTGGGTTGGAAGCACTCCATATTCGACAATTTTGTTTGTTTATGTTGCCGTTTAAATCGAAATGGGCCTCGTCAGACATGAAAAGACAGTTCAACATGTTTCCATCCTCTTCCACCATTTGAAGCATCTTCTGGAAAAATTCCAAGCGAATCGGCAAGTCTGCAGCGTTCAGTTTGTTGGCCATTTGAATTTTATATGGGAATAAGTCCAAATCTTTGTGCATAATTGACTGTAATGACTGTCTGCTTACACCCATTTGAGCAGATAAGCTTCTTGTCGAAACACGTGGATTGTTTTGTATGGCAGCAGCTACAGCAGCGATTGTTTCCTCCGTTCGAACTGCAGGGTTTCGATGGTAAGGTCTTCTGTTGACTGTCCCATGCTCGGCAAAATTGTTTACAAGTCTTATTATGGTCCATCTGCTCGGAGGATTGCCGCCAAACGTGCGCCTATACTCTCTTTGAACCGAAACTACGGACTCCAGTGCGTGATAGCGGCGGACAATCCAAATTCTTGTTTCAGTGTCCCAGTTATCCATTTTTGTTAAATGTAAAAGTCAATCTGCAAAATAAAAAAAAAATTTACCAGATTCATTAAATAGAAAAAAAGTTATTTCATTTTTTTTTGGTAGCGGCTTTCATTAGCCACCCTGTATATCAAGGATTATATCCTAGGTCTAATAATTCAAAGAAGTAGTGTAGTGTAGGGTCTCAATTTATAGTATTTAGTTTATTTGCAGCTTCCGTCATCAATTAAGGATAATTTTACGTAAAATGTTGTGACTCTGTTCTCTAAAAGAGCCACTGCAAGAATTGAGGTTAAGTCTCGCTCCACTTTTTTCATTGCAAACAATTGCCTAGATAAATGTAACAATATCTATTTGGCAACACTGGTTCAATGCAATACCAGCAGAAGCTGTAAAAGTGCAATATTCTTTTGCAACAAAGACGAGATGGCTTAGAGCAACCGCAATGACAATGGATCCAAGAAACAGAAGCATAAGCTTTCAGCAACAGCAACAACAAAAGTGCATCACTTTGAATGCAACAACAGACACTGTGGGTAAATACCGATTTCGGGTGATTGGAGAATGGCAGTGAAGTATCCAAGTAAACGACAACAACAAAGTAAGCAAAGGCAGTGAGTGAATAGCAACAACAACACAAGAGATGCAGCGACGCAAAGCTCACACGGCCAATTCCCACGAAACGTGATTTTGTGTTTGTTCGTGTTGATAGTTGTCGTTGGTGGCATAGTTGTTGGTTTTGTACTAAGGCCTTTTTTGTTGTTGATTCGCTTTTCTTTTTTTTATAGCTTAGATAAGTAATTCTAGGTAAAAAAATACAGAAGTAATATGTTTTGTATTAGACCCGGCCGAAAAAAAAAATTTTAACTATATTTATATTTTCAAAATGATGAAAAAATGTGTATAAGCTTCAGGCCTTAATATTATTTTAAAGAGGTATTTCATAGCTTGTTTAGATTTCTTAGGAATGTAGAAAATTTAAACACAAAAAATTCTGAAAGGAAATATGCGACAGGTGAGCCGTAATTAAGTCTTAGATGTGGCTATTGTTTTCTGATATAAAGTTTTTACTTGGGAAATTCTGGATTAGGGAAGGGAAGGCTTACTTCTAATTAAATATCAGAGTCTAATAATGCCATGGGGTTCGGCCAAAAAAATGCCAGTTTTTTGGTTTTGCCTTTAGTGGTAAGCAGCGTACCGAGATTCTTTTTTTTTAATTTCAGTTGTAAAAAACCTTTGAAAACTAACATTATAAAGAAACGTTTCCACTCGGATTTTTTAGACCCACAAATTCCCCTTACGAAATTTAGTGTATCTGTTTTCTTCATTGACTTTTGCCTTTTTGATAAATTTCCAGAGTAAAAACGTAAAATCAATTAACCATCGCGATCTTGAAAGCTTCACTACGCTAAAACGGTCCACCTGGCGCAAAATCAGTCAGAACTCTTTTGTATGAAATTTAATTTCCTATAAAAGCGTATGCAGCTAAATATTTTTACTTCAATTGTTTAGCAGTTCTAAAACAAAAATGAGCTCAGTCAAAAAGAAATTCAAGCTAGCTTTGATAGACTTCGAAAAAGTAAAAGCTGATTTTTATTCGCAAACACTTAGCAACATGTGAATAAAAAGAACAGTTTGAGTTTTTCTAATTTGACATTTCTTTAAAAGTCACTTGTCTACTTGCGGGATAAAACAGCGAAAACTATAGGCGCTTTCAAATGGTTTTGCTTTTTTATATTGTTGTTCTTTTTAATTCACACTTTTTTAAACAAGCAGAAAAATGTTTAAATAGCATTGAAATGACGAAAAAAGGGCAATAAATAAATAAATTCTGAGTTGCCGTATACTAAGAAATTCAAATACATAATATTATTTAAAAAAATCTTTTTGTTATTTTGGCACAATCTACTATGCACGTTTATTAATATTGCCTTTTTAAAGTTTTTCTTTTTGCATGGAAAAAACTTGTTGGCTTTTCGACTTACTTTGTCTTGTCCCCCACCCTCAATTTGTTGCATTTATCTATGTTGGTATTTTGTGAAAAATTCCCTTGGCATTTTGCTTTCCACCGCCATCACCTTCACCAAACGATCGGCTTTCTCACTTGGCTTGCTATTTAGAGGGGCTCGATTACAACGCGGTTTGTTTGTATTCACCCTCGCGCGTCTGGTATTATGTTGCGCGGCTGTCTCTTAAATAAAAATTGATACAAGTACGGGCTTGCCACCACAAGAATGTTGCTTATAGTTCAATTGTAAAGAAAAGCTCTTTTGGTTGCTTGCGAAAATGTTGCTAACAGGCTTTGTATTTTTTGAAAAACTATTATGAATATATGGAGCGCCATTACTTGGGTACCTGCTGCAATCTTATATGAGCTTTTATTTTGTTGTGTTGATCTTCCGACAGGGTAGTAAGCTGATTTTTGTTGGAACGATTTTCCGTCATCCCTTGTCAAGTTTGGTTTTGTGACAAACCGGTTTCGGCGTTCTGCCATTTTCAATGCCTAGTTTCGTTCTGGTCTGTGTCTATCCGCTGCGTTGTTTTTATAGTCCGTGGGTGCTGTGGCAGGTAATGTCAATCTGTGTGTTCGTGGTAGGTAACGTTAATATGCGTGTGTGTGTGCGCGGTATTGATACGTCCGAATTGTTATCTGTCCCAAGGGTTGTTTTTGTAGGTATGTAGACATACCGCTTGTTAGCTAAGCGGTAGGTTGAGGTAGATAGAAATCGGTGATTTTTGCAGTTTGGTTCATATTTCGTTTTTGCTTGTTCATTGTTACGTGTTTCGTTGCTGTACCTGCTGGCTTGTGCTGTTTTTTGTAAACTAATTTTAAGGGTTCAAATATTTCGTCAGAGATAGTGTTGGTTTGTTCGTTTATGATCCTGCCGTCAAATGTTTTTAACTTGTATATCTCCATGTTCTCAAGTACATTAAGCCGCCGGCCTTTTCCTTGTACGTGAAGTATTCGAGCCGTTGTTTTTATGTTAGCTGGGGCGCAGTTGTTCTCGAACATGTGGTTCGCGAAATTAGATTCTGGTATTATGGTGGGTTTTCGTGTTTTTTTGTTGTAGTCCCTGATATGCTCTCGGAATCGTGTGCTTATTTTTCTTCCTGTTTGTCCTATGTAGCTGTATTGACATTCACAAGTAAGCCTATACACTCCGTGTCTGTTGAATGGGTCATCAGAATTAGTGTCGGTTCTTAGTTTTTGTCCGACGTTGTTAGATGTTCTGAATGCTGTGTTGATGTTATATCTTTTAAAGAAGTTTGCTAATTTGTACGTCGTTTTTCCAGTGTATGTCATTGCCGTCCAAACCTTTGGATTTTCCTCTACGTTTACTCTTTTTTGTGTTCCATGGCTACTTCTGAGTTTATCCACAAGTGCTTTCTTGTATCCATTATTTGCCGCTATGTTATATATTGTATTAAGCTCTCTCCAGTATGCTTCCTGTGTGAGCGGCGTTCTCTGAAGCCTATCCACTAAGTGCCTCAATGCTGCATTTTTGTGCTGTTGCGGATGGTTGGATGTAGAGTGTATTATGGTGTCCGTGGCAGTCGGTTTTCTATAAATGCCGTAGTTGAACCTATTTGTTATTTTGTCAATTCCTATAGTTAGGTCCAGATAGTTCATTATTCCATCTTTTTCTACTTCCATTGTGAACTCTATGTTGCTATGTTGCCTGTTGAGGAACTCTAGTATTTGCTCTTCGTTATCGTCATTTAGGATGCAGATGATGTCATCCACGTATCTAGCGTAGAATGCCACGCCTAACTTGGTTTTTAACTCCTGTATATATTTTCCTTCCAAGTTTTGCATGAATGTTTCCATGAGAATGGCCGATGTTGGGTTACCCATTCCTAGTCCGTTTGTCTATCTATATATTTTGTTGTTGAACCGGAAATAGTTTTGCCGCAGCGTTGTTCTTAGCGCGTTGGTAATTTGCGCAGTTTTTACCTTATCTTCAGTTTTGTCCAGTAGTGTTTTGTTGACTATATCCATTGTATCTGTTAGTGGTATTGACGGGTATAACTCCTTTATGTCAAAGGATACGAGTTTACTGCTCCTTGTGAGTTTAACGGTCTCAAGTCTTTGTAGTAGTTCTATCGTATTGCTTATTGTGTATTCGTGCCCTAGTTTCAGAGTGTCCTTTAAAATCGTTTTTAGATGTTTCGACAGTTTATAACCCGGCGCGGACTTAAAATTAATTATAGGTCTCATCGGCGTATCCTGCTTGTGGATTTTAGGTAACGCAATGAGTGGAGGAGCAGATGGATTCATTTGTGTTAGGGTATATGCCATCCTCTCGTCTATTATTTTGGTAGCATTTTTTATAACCTCTTTAACTTCGGTCTGGTATTTATCCGTGGGGTTATCCCTAATAATGCGGCATTTCATTTTCTCGATGAGCTTCTCTGTCTTTGCTATATATTCATCCTTACTGATTAGCACCGTTGTGAAGGCAGACAAAGGAAACACAACGGTGCTAATCAGTAAGGATGAATATATAGCAAAGACAGAGAAGCTCATCGAGAAAATGAAATGCCGCATTATTAGGGATAACCCCACGGATAAATACCAGACCGAAGTTAAAGAGGTTATAAAAAATGCTACCAAAATAATAGACGAGAGGATGGCATATACCCTAACACAAATGAATCCATCTGCTCCTCCACTCATTGCGTTACCTAAAATCCACAAGCAGGATACGCCGATGAGACCTATAATTAATTTTAAGTCCGCGCCGGGTTATAAACTGTCGAAACATCTAAAAACGATTTTAAAGGACACTCTGAAACTAGGGCACGAATACACAATAAGCAATACGATAGAACTACTACAAAGACTTGAGACCGTTAAACTCACAAGGAGCAGTAAACTCGTATCCTTTGACATAAAGGAGTTATACCCGTCAATACCACTAACAGATACAATGGATATAGTCAACAAAACACTACTGGACAAAACTGAAGATAAGGTAAAAACTGCGCAAATTACCAACGCGCTAAGAACAACGCTGCGGCAAAACTATTTCCGGTTCAACAACAAAATATATAGACAGACAAACGGACTAGGAATGGGTAACCCAACATCGGCCATTCTCATGGAAACATTCATGCAAAACTTGGAAGGAAAATATATACAGGAGTTAAAAACCAAGTTAGGCGTGGCATTCTACGCTAGATACGTGGATGACATCATCTGCATCCTAAATGACGATAACGAAGAGCAAATACTAGAGTTCCTCAACAGGCAACATAGCAACATAGAGTTCACAATGGAAGTAGAAAAAGATGGAATAATGAACTATCTGGACCTAACTATAGGAATTGACAAAATAACAAATAGGTTCAACTACGGCATTTATAGAAAACCGACTGCCACGGACACCATAATACACTCTACATCCAACCATCCGCAACAGCACAAAAATGCAGCATTGAGGCACTTAGTGGATAGGCTTCAGAGAACGCCGCTCACACAGGAAGCATACTGGAGAGAGCTTAATACAATATATAACATAGCGGCAAATAATGGATACAAGAAAGCACTTGTGGATAAACTCAGAAGTAGCCATGGAACACAAAAAAGAGTAAACGTAGAGGAAAATCCAAAGGTTTGGACGGCAATGACATACACTGGAAAAACGACGTACAAATTAGCAAACTTCTTTAAAAGATATAACATCAACACAGCATTCAGAACATCTAACAACGTCGGACAAAAACTAAGAACCGACACTAATTCTGATGACCCATTCAACAGACACGGAGTGTATAGGCTTACTTGTGAATGTCAATACAGCTACATAGGACAAACAGGAAGAAAAATAAGCACACGATTCCGAGAGCATATCAGGGACTACAACAAAAAAACACGAAAACCCACCATAATACCAGAATCTAATTTCGCGAACCACATGTTCGAGAACAACTGCGCCCCAGCTAACATAAAAACAACGGCTCGAATACTTCACGTACAAGGAAAAGGCCGGCGGCTTAATGTACTTGAGAACATGGAGATATACAAGTTAAAAACATTTGACGGCAGGATCATAAACGAACAAACCAACACTATCTCTGACGAAATATTTGAACCCTTAAAATTAGTTTACAAAAAACAGCACAAGCCAGCAGGTACAGCAACGAAACACGTAACAATGAACAAGCAAAAACGAAATATGAACCAAACTGCAAAAATCACCGATTTCTATCTACCTCAACCTACCGCTTAGCTAACAAGCGGTATGTCTACATACCTACAAAAACAACCCTTGGGACAGATAACAATTCGGACGTATCAATACCGCGCACACACACACGCATATTAACGTTACCTACCACGAACACACAGATTGACATTACCTGCCACAGCACCCACGGACTATAAAAACAACGCAGCGGATAGACACAGACCAGAACGAAACTAGGCATTGAAAATGGCAGAACGCCGAAACCGGTTTGTCACAAAACCAAACTTGACAAGGGATGACGGAAAATCGTTCCAACAAAAATCAGCTTATATGAGCTTCGTATTGTGCTCTTTTGAAAGATAGTCCCGGTAATACTTGATAGGTTTGTGAAAACATACTTCTGAATAATTCAAAGTTCAATTTTTGAGGACATTTTTAAAAAATTAAACCAAACTTTAATCATTGTTTTACTTTTAGCAAAGCTTTAATTAACATTTAATTCGTACATGATCTACTAGGAAACAAAATGACAGTAGAAATTTCGAGATTAGACGGTGCAGACAAAAAATATATCATCTTATAACTTAAAACAAGCTATTCTTGTATATTTGTATATCCAGACTATCTCGAAAACCGCTGAACCGATTTGGATAAGCTTGGTATGTCCATAGTGTAATACATTCTTACAATTTTTACCTAGGCTATGCCACATAGGATGTGTTTACGGGGTTGCCACCTATATGAACTTTTTCTAAATGAAATGAGGTATGCCAATATGGGTATCAAACAAGAAGTATTTCCTGCGTATTAAAAAAAAAACATTTTTAAGTAGGGTTGACACTTATAGCATCTAAGCTTATTATATCTTGTAACTCTTAACGAGCTATTCTTCTATATTTGTATATTCAGAATATCTCGAAAAATGCTAAAGCGATGTGGATGAAAATTGGTATGTTCATAGGGTACCACATTCTAAGAATTTTTATCAAGGTGTTGCCACATAGGATGTTTTTGCGGAGTTGTCACCTATCTGATTTTTTTTAAATGAAATGAAATATTTTCCTGCGTATTAAGAAAAAACATTTCTAAATAGAGTTGCCACTTTTGTACAAATACCGAAAATCACACTCATCCAAGGGGCCTCTAGGGTGTGCGATGCAACGGCATCAATTTCCAGTAAGGGAAAAATTTGCCATGACTGCGCCTAAAGCTCAGGGAAAACTCTTAAGTATTTCGGAGTAGAACTGAATTCGTCAATGTTCATGGAGGGTACGTTATATATGGCGTTTTCAAGAGTTAAGCTACCAAATACGTTACAAGTAATGCTTTTGAAAGAAAGTCAGAGACGTTCTCTAAGAGTAGACGTTCAGAGACGTTCTCTGATAGTGTAAAACATTCGATGACATATTCGTATATTCGCGTGCAATTGAAAATTTAGCTTTAATTTGGTAGATTTTTTTAATTTTTTCTGTACCATGAAAAAATCTATTAATTATTTATTTTCATACGGAGCATTTGAATTAGATGAAAATACTTTATTTGGGATGTACTCGCCAGTTTAAGTCCAACAAATAAATGTGATATTGAACGTTTTGCAGATCACCGATTTTGATTTCTAAATTCTCAACTTGTTCCAAACTTTTTGAGAAAATAGTTAAAGCCAAGTTATAATTTTCTGTTAAAGGGGTAGTTGATCCACGTCAGCATGGCTTTGTTGGTGTATGTTCAACTGTCACAAATCTCGCTGTGTTTTCTCAGCTCTGTGTCTCCGCATTTATGGACGGCTGTCAAGTTGACAATATATACACAGATTTCTCCAAAGCATTCGACACAGTTTCACATAAAATACTTATGTGGAAACAAGAAAATTTAGGTTTTCAATTTACCTATAATGCCACGTAGAAAGATATAAAATGTGAGTTTTGGTCCAGATTGGATGTGGTTAAGGTGATCCGCAAAGGGTTAAAATACGTCCATTTTCAAGCCACCATTAATAACGAGAAAGGGTCGTAAACTGAATCGGAAACGGATATCGAGAAAGTGTGCTCTGCTGCCTCAAACTGAGCGAAAGGTAATACTTTTCCGATAGTTTTACGGAATCCGTCCTCGATACTTTTGTTAGAAAAAGTATTGCTAAAGCTACGAAAACTTCAGCATTCTTGTGAGCGTTGGTCGGGTGGGTTTACATATATAGTTGAGTACTCTTAAATTTTTCTTTGTATTCTCGAAAAAAATTATGCACATTTTTGAAATTAAAATAAAATTTATAAGGAAATATTCCATAACGGAGGAGATTTCCTGGAAATGTCTTATGCCATATGTCTTAATGCATGCCATTGTTGGCACAATTTTAATTCATCAACCTAAAGAATATATGCTGTAGGAATAGGAACATTATATATTTATCATGGATAACCAATTACTTTTCATCAATGCAGAATTGGTGCTTCCGCAAGTATATATCATGTTTATGTACAGGTGCTTCAGTATGCTTTCAGAATTAATGTAGATACATCCATACAGAAGTAGTACAAAAGAAGAGATAGAGTATGCATGCTCCCTGATAAGCAACACGTGTAAAATGGGAATGAACGCGCATTTATACTGGCATACATACAGAGTTCCAGTTCATGCCTGAAGTATTGATGCCGCATGCAAATGTTTTCAACTGAGCATATTCAATTATTTTTGTTACACAGTGTTAGCTACATATTTTTTTAAATACTTATAAAATATTACTTTTTTTAATTTCTTACCTTATTTAATGTTTTTGGAAATCTGCCTTGCTGGCAGTATTCCTTTTTGTCACTTTTATGTAATTTGTTTTAATACTTGATATTTTGACTGCATATTCGAACTGCAATCACTAAATGTCACCAATGTGTTTAAATAACTATTACACAGACAGAAACACAAAACATAAAACAAACACAGCAAGTAATTAAAATGTAATGAAGTATGCACTGCATTGGCTTTTATGTGTTTTTAAATTTAATCATAGTTAATATTTTGGTTTTTTTTTTTTGAAATTCATGCAACTAAAAATAACAACAGATTTTCATGGAAATAAAATTTCGTGGAAATTCTCAATGAAAGGCAATTTGCAATTAAGCAAATATATTTTGGTCAAGCTCACGCGTTTTCGTACTTTTTTTTACTTTTAAACACTTTTTCGTATGTAAATTTTGCAAGTCGCAAATTTTTTTAATTGAAATGTGTGTTTGTTTTTAAATTCTATCTTTTCTTTTAGTTATAATTTGGTTAAATTTGTAGTTTTTATTACATTTGTTCTCTGGTTTTTTTATAAATTGTATTTTGTTTTTTTTTTTCTTTTTTCAGTTATAATTTTGCTGAAATAAGCAATTTCTATCACTTTTTTCTTTTTTTTTTACTTTGTAAATGTGCTGAACTGCAAGTTGATCACTTAGTGGTTTGTTGTGTTTTTTTTTTTTAATTTAAAGTCCGCAGTGTTACCATACTTTTTTTTCTAGTAATATTTTTTAAGCTTTTTATATTAGAAACTGTGCCACATTGCAATTTTTTGCTATTCTTGGTTTCTTATGTAATTTGCTGCATGTTTTTGTTTCAGTTTTTCAAATATTTTAATTTTTTTATGTTAAACTATTCAATCCGCAAGTTCAAGAACGATTTTGTAAGATTTGAAAAAATTGTGGTTGTTATTTTTTTTTTTATTTTTTTATACTTTTTTATTTTATTTTTACTTGTGCAGTTTTTTTATTTTTATTTATGTTGGTTTTTTTTCTTTGATTTTTTTAATTTTTCAGTTTCAAATTTTCAAAAACACTACCACTTCTATCGTCACTGCCTTAAATTCATCGCATAATTCGCATGCGAAACATTTATATTACATTAAATTTATTTTTTTTGTATGTATCTATGTAAGTAAGTACATTTTTATTTTATTTATTTTCATATACTTTTGGTGTTGAATTAGAATTGCTAATAGATATTTTTTGATGACTTTGCAACACAACTTTTCATTTGCATACTTCTCTCACTTCAAATGTTGGTTTTTTTTTTTTTTTTCAACTTCTAAAAACTTTAATTTTTTCTTTTCAGTTTCACATTTTTTAACAAAATCTTGTGATCTCGCCAAAGAACCATTCGCGCAACTGTGCATCTATATAATATGCGCCTGCACCCAACACAAGAGCCAAACAAGCAAAATCCAATGGACGAACGTATTTGTGTAGATTGGCTAAGACAACGATGGACACCAATATGCGCAAAGCGAAGATCAATGTAGCCAGCATCACCAACCGGCTGCTGCG
Organism: Merzomyia westermanni; assembly: GCA_949987695.1. Taxonomy (NCBI): domain Eukaryota; kingdom Metazoa; phylum Arthropoda; class Insecta; order Diptera; family Tephritidae; genus Merzomyia; species Merzomyia westermanni. The sequence continues at coordinate 42,853,323 of OX465291.1, read as the reverse complement.
CACCAGGCAAGAATGCAGTCAACAACCGAGCAAATATCAAAATGCAGCGAACAGCCTAAACCAGCCGAATGCACCCAAAAACAATTTGCTGGCGGCGCTGATGTTTAAATGCGAAAAACGTCAACGAAAATGAAATGCAGAATGAAGAATTGCCCAAATGATATACACAAGTTACGAGTTGTATATGCACCGCACTGCATTGATTCGTGCACGACACGCCAACCGCAATGTTTTAAATGTCAGCAATGCAGAATTTTTCATTTTTTTGTGCCTTTTTTTTTTTTTTTGGTTAAAAGTTGGTCAAAATGGCTGTAGGCTGTAATTACTTTTAAGTCAAAAAAAAAAAATTTATAGAAGTCTCACGAAAGCAAAAAGCAAAGAAATGCTTTTCAATTTACACAATAAAATAATCAACCACTAGACACTGCATACTTGTTTTCGATTTCGTGAAAATTAAAATTCAAATAAACCAAAAAAAATTCCAAAAAGTAAGTAAGTAAAAATTTTCAAATAAATAGCTCACGCTTCAGCAAAAAATAGGGCACTACCGCTTATGTAGAAAGCAACAGACAATTGCGCACACGGACACATACACACGCGGAGCCGCGTTTGCTCATACACATAAATACAAGCGAACTGCGCGCTTAGACACAATGCACGCAAGCTTTTCCAATAACAAAATATGCTCCCGATCTGTGCACACGTTTAACCACGACAACGGTTGACTAACGAATGCTGCAGCTTTGGGAGTACTGACTCTAAGTTCTGACACAATTCGAACTTCGAAAGACTTACGCCATAAACACCACAGCCAAACACAAAGAGCTAGCCAGCTGCTAGCTCTTCAACGCGTACAATTCAAACCAGTTGCTTTACTCCAAATTCGAAATATAAAAAAAAGCGAAAAAAAGGTATGCGCAAACCCCATTCGAGCCGCAGATAAAGCCAAAAAAGTGCAAATGCAGAAGAGAAAGGCTTAAAGACACATACAAATAGGGAGCTTTGTCGATAAGCTGTGCGCGCCGGCTACGACAAGTTTGTTGCTTAAGTCTTTCGTTTATACAGAGCGCGCACGAGAGAGAGGGCTTGAGTGCTAGTAGAGCGTATGTGAATGATGTTTTTGTTGTTTGGTTTAGCTTCCATAAATATTTTTATTAGTGTGTACAGCTGTGTGTGTGCGGTTGGTGTATGTTTGCTTAAATGAGTAATTCCTTCCTCTTACTAACTGTAAAACTTATCGAAGTTTGTCTATTTTAACTCGTGATTTTGTATGTTCGTCAGCGTTAAGCTAACAAAGTCGGCAATTCTATTTACCGACATTTTTATTTACAGTGTAAATTTGCATAACAAACATGGTTGAGTGTTTTTGCCGAAAATTTTTTTATTAGGTTTTTAAACAAAATAGGTAAAAAAGCAAAGACAATTTGGGGTTCCCTCTATTAAAAATCTGCCCAAAACCTGTGCAAATTTTAATTTTTTTTCTGCATCTAGTTGTCGTGTTTTCATCAAGAAATTTTAATTTAATCAGGAATTTACTCATAACCCAAGCTGAACTTTATGTACGAATAGCTCTTTTTTACAATTTATTTAAACTAAATTTATTTTATCTTATTTTCTTTTATTTTATTTCATTTCATATTACTTTATGTTATTTCATTTTGTTTATTTTATTTTGATTTATTTTATTTTATTACATTTTATTTTACTTCATTTCAAGTTATTTTTTTTATTTACTTTTTTTTACTTTATTCTATCTTATTTTAATTTCTTTTATCTTATTTTATTTTATTTTGTTTTATTTCATTTTATTTTGTTTTATTTTTAGTTATTTTACTTTATTTTATTTTACTTTGTTTTATTTTATATTATTTTAATTTTTTTTATCTTATTTTATTTTATTTTACTTTATTTGATTTTACCTTATTTTATTTTATTTCATTGTATTTTCTTTTAATTTTTTTATTTTATTTTCCTTGATTTGATTTTCTTTTATTTTATTTTGTTTTATTTTATTTTATTTTTTTTTTTATTTTTTTTTATTTTACTTTATTTTATTTTATTTCATTTTATTTCATTTTATACTATTTTATTTTCTTTTAATTTATTTTGTTCTAATTTATTTTATTTTATTTTCCTTGATGTTATTTTATTTTATTTTATTTTATTTTCTTTTAATTTGTTTTCTTTGATTTTATTTTATTTTGTTTTATTTAATTTTATTTTATTTTATTTTCTTTTATTTTATTTTATTTTATTTTATTTTATTTTATTTTATTTTATTTTATTTTATTTTATTTTATTTTATTTTATTTTAATTTATTTAAATTAATAATAAACCAGGGGCCGTAATCGTAAATGTCTTTAAATAAAAATGATGGCTTATTTTTGTTCTGGTGAAAACTATATACTACTTTATTTCTTTTCCTAAATTTTAGCCTCTTCATATTAAAGAAAGCATAAGCATCCTCTTATTTCAAATTTATTTTAATTTAATGGTTTCCAATGATAAAAATGTTTTACATGAATATTAGAACAAAACAAATATGTACCCTATATTCCATATAAAAATGCCAAACCGCAAAAGCTACTCGATCTGTCTGCCACCATTTCTCTGTATTCAATTAATTCCATTAGCATTTTTTTTTCTGTATTTTTGTTTGTTTTTTGCTCTTTCATTGTCATTTTCACAATTAAAGTGTTTATCACCTTGGCTTGAATGATAGTTCATTTGCTAGTATTTAGTTTAAAGTGAAATGTGAAAATTATTTTATGGTATGTCTTTTATTTATTTGTACGAGTATTTGCTTGTTGACGTTCTATCTATTAGCGCTTAGCTCGCGCTTTCTTGTGACCTACTTAAGCGATAAAGAAAAGCTTTGCTTGTTGACACAATACAGCACATACAGATATACATACCCATGTACATTATGATAATTTGCTATCGAAAGATATAACATATATGTGATATATTCTTTTATGTGTTTATATAATAACGGCGGATTTGGTATTGCTCCGGTTCAAGATACAGTTTTCAACGTTCTTCTTTTTCACTTTTTCTGTCTATAAGCGGAGATCGAAAGCTGATGAGTCCGGTTAAAATGCGTTTTTGTTGTTGGCACATAAGAATATAATCAAAACATATTATTCTTGGTCAAATAATATTTAATATCATTTATGGACAGTATGAAGAATGTTCAAGACATGAAATCAAAATCGGTCTTGTCAACGAGGTCGTAATATCGCCCAACTGGGCTTCGGTTGTTGATCACCAAGCTATCCAATGATGAAAAAAGGCGCAAACAAATCGACCACGTTGTGCACTAAGCCGAACTTCTCTGTATAGTTCTATATGTGCGGATTATCAGAGGACCAAAACTTTAAACAGAAGCTTCCAACGAGGCAGCAATCTGATAAACTCTTCCGTCAGCTCTTGTAGCTGCTTTCAGAACGAACTCCTAATCAGAAGGTGGTAAGCTACGGATGACTTAAGATTTTTAGGGCGGTGCATATTCCTTCAGTAACAATAACAACGAGTTCACCAAAAGCCCGTATACTTCTTCTCATTGCTACATAGCCAAGATGATGAATGGATGACGATGAAACCTGCATCTCACCACCTAACTATGACCGACTCAAGTGGGTTAAAGACTTAGAATAACTATAAGGTATTTATGCCGATAGGTGACTCAAACCCAGAACCGAATGTTCGTCGGAGTACCGTAGAGAATCCGGATCCATAACTGGTGAAAGAATACCTTTATCCGTAATATTCCCCTTAATCTTAAGGGGTACTTCTGCGGTTACAACAACGACAACGAAGTTGTCATTTGACATTTGACTCGCAGATGAGCCAAGCATTATCCATCAAAATAGCGACAACCCTTAAATCTTGAGTGTGACGTTTAATGAAAGCTTCCGACGTGAATAAAACTGCCGCCAAAATACAGCGCTGCTAAAAAATCTTCGGTGGCATGACATAATCCCAAGTCGTATAATCCCATGTAAAAAAAATTGTGATTATAAAACTTCCTGCAGTTTCATAATCCAAATTTTTGGACATTGTCACAACCCCATTCTTTGTTTGGATTATGACTGAGACATAATCCCAAGTCGAGAGACATATCAATAAACGCTTAATAATGCGATCCAACACATACTGCGAAATCCACAGTTTTTCTAAACAGAACCCCTTGCTGTGTGGGGTAGAAACCTGTTCAATTTTTTCCAAAGGGGCCAAACCTTTTCCTGAAATCCTGCCAATGTCCAAAAAGGTGGTGTATCTGAATTTTATGAATTTGGAAAGGACCTGTCATGCGTTATCTTTAACCTTATGCTAGGGAAGCAAAACTAAACAGAAAAGGTTAGAAACCTTGAAGGACCTTGAAACGAAAATTCACTCTTCTATCGAGCGAAAATCATGTTCTAGAATTTGGATGTGCTCAACTCTTTAAGAGAAAAGTTCCTCGAAGGATTCGTAGACGTGTCAGCTAAGCCGTCCGAAGCTACTGAACCAGATTAAATTAAAATAAAAACCCCATCTCTAAGCTTCATTTTACTCTAAAACTCTCCGATTCGGAATTGCAAACATAAACACAGTCTTTATAATATTTCATAACCTGGTTACGAATTAGTAACAAGAACATGTAAGACATCTGAAATAAAAGAAAAAACGCACGTGTTCAAGTGAATAGTGACTTAAACTAAATTGACGTTTCCAACTTGCGTTTTGGGCAAGGTTTCAAACCGGAATCTGTTAGGGAAAGCTCACAGGTCTACCATGATTTGTATAGACGGAGCTCTAAGAACTACGCCGAGCGAAGCTCTCCAGGTCATTTTAGACCTTCTTCCCCTAGATGTAGAAGGGTAACGAGCAGCGGCGACATCAGCTCCGCGCCTACGGGAATCTTCCAGCTGAAACACACTGACCAAGGGACATTCTAGCATACTAAACAATTTCAGTTTTCTCCCCGAAAGCACGGGTCGCTGCCCGGCTACTACAGTTTCGGAGTGCGACTTCAAGTTAAATATCCTCTGAAGGTACGATTGGGCGGAGTTAGATCGGTGCTACGGCGCAGAAAGTAGTATATCCATAAACACCGACGTCTCTAAATTAGACGGGAGGGTCGGCGGAGGGGTCTTTTCAAAGGATTGCGACCTAGAACTTTCCTTCAGACTACCTCATCATTGTAGTGTGTTCCAGGTTGAGGTCTCTACAATCATGGAGGCCACAGCGTGGATGGGACAGGACACTACCAACAAGGAAATCTTTATTTGCAGCGATAGCCAAGGCGCCATTAAAACCCTTGGCTCTAACTCATTCAACTCTGAACTAACGCTAAATTGTCGCCGAACTCTTCAAGAGATGGCCAAGCAGAATTGTGTGAACCTCACGTGGGTCCCGGGTTACATGGACATTGAGGTAAACTGTAGAGCAGATGAGTCTGCTAGGCAGGGCGCTACCAAGCAGGTTCTTCCTGACAAAGAACGCTTGGGTATACCCTTTGCCACATGTAGGCTACTGCTAAATGAATATACCTATCGACTAGCCAACAAAAGATGGCAACAAACTCTAGGAAGTAGTATATCCAAGCAAACCTGGCCAAAAAGGCATCCCAAGAGATCTCGACAAATCTACACCCTAAAACGGGCTGTTATTTCCAAGCCAATAAGAAAAATAACTGGGCATTGCCTTATTGGGAGGCACGCGGTGAGGCTAGGTGTCCCCTATCGTCGTTGCTGCAGGAGCTGCAAGGACGACGAAGAGGAGGAAACGGTAGAGAACCTCGTCTGCAACTGCGCAGCACTTAGCGCTTAGGGAGTTCCCTTCCTGGACAACATTCGCCAGATTGCGGAGTATGACATCAGGACTTGATGGCTTTCATCAAGTCTTCAAATTGGTTCGAAGAGGAGGTGTAACGGAGTATTTACGTGGTATCACAACGGGCCATCTGATACTGGCCTAAGTGTGCCCTCGTGGCAGCCACTTCAACCTAATCTAACCTAACCTTCCAACTTGCGTCAGTTGACGCAACACGAAAATAACGTGCTGTAAAATAAAAGAACTATTTTTAAATGTTTTACAAGTTTCTCTTATGTTCTCATTCATAATTGACGCAGATGCATAAATTACTAGAAATATGCCCACCCCTAATGATTGCTTAACACAAATCTAATACAGTTACCCTCAAACTTTTTTGATGCTTAAGCGTACCAAAAATCGAATACAGTCACGCTCAAACTTGTGTGAAGCCTAAATGTATGCTAAGAATTTCGCTTTTGGACATTAGCAAACAACAAGTTAGCTTAACGTTTTTCGGCGGCCTTGTTATTTTGTTTTTGGTTATGATTACCCTGTAGGAAAGCCTGTTGCAAATGCCAATATAGAACAAGATAGATGGCAACCAAATCTGCACGTTCAATGTTATGTACAGGGAAGTAAGAAGGAATCAGTGCCACATTCGCCCATATTCAGATTTGCACCTCTGTAATGCCAAACAAATGGCCACCTTCATCTTTTCTTAGCCACTGCAGTGAATTGTTATCTCTACATATAATAAAATTGTAACTGGGCGATGTCTGAACATTGCAGGTATTTAAGAAAAATCGATAGGAGGGATCATTATTAAGCCAATAAAGCTACATCAACAGTGTTTAGATTCTTTGTCTGTCGGTCTGTCTGTCTGTCTGTCTGTATGTTTGGGCGCACATCACTTAAAAACTGTTTTATTAAATTCAATGGAACTTTTGCCGTTGTATTACTAGACGTTTAACTTAAAATTTAGAATATCACTTGTTCTGATAGCTTTACCAGTTTCAGAGATATCGACCAATATGTGGACCAAGGTGACCCAAAATGTGTTTAGTACAATATGGGTATCAAAGGAAAGGTGATAATAAGTGCTACAATAAGCGATGGAATTAAGTTCCATATCTTATCTGGTATGGGAGGTATAATGACTAAAATCGGACTCATACTATTATTAGTTCTGAGACCAAGCAAATCTAGCCGGGTTTACTAGTGCTAAATAAAGAATAAATTCTGACCAACTCATATTTTGTGTACCTCGTTCTATAAAGTGGCTTAAAATCTATGAAGGTGTCTTATTATAACCTATTTCGCTGTATATCTTTCATCCATTCATATCGCAAATTATATTAAAACATTTTATCACATAATCACAAAAGGGATTAAAATAACACGTTATTCCTGAAAACAAAATTATAAATCATAATTACACTCTTATTCAAATATCCACAATACAAAAAGGATATGTCAGCAGTCAATTGTTTTTTAAATTTAATTAAAAGTCAAACTTCAATACGACAATACGACAATACGACAATGAAGCGCAGATTTTGCAAAACCACAAAACTCAGAAAAAATGCGAATCAAATGTTATGCATTCGCTTTAGTTAACCACGAATGGGCCTACGCTAATTAACAAAGAATCAGCCAGCAAAATAGAGGGCTATGAAGGAATTTACCGCAATCATTTATTGGAATGCTAATTACAAATTATGTCAACGCTGAACTTTGTTTTTTTTTATTTGAGCTACAATAACAGTTACTTTCTCAACATATAAAATAAAGCAATTTGAATGCCAATAAAAAATTGCGGATTGAAGAGGGTGATAGAGCGAAATTGAAGGCTGGACCGGCGGGGATGTGAGTGAGCCAGGGAGAAAAATATGTTACATATGTAAATTTATAACACCTTTGCCAATTTGTGAATAATGAGGCCAATATGAAAAGTGTTAATTTTGCAATTGCAAATACATTGAGCGCGCTTGCACTGAGAAGCGTAAAAGCGGTGAAGGTCGCACTCAATTACCAATGAAATGAAAATTAAAAGTTCCTTTCAGAAAAAAAAGGCAAAGTAAACAAGCAAAGTAAACTTGAAATAAATGTTTAAAAAGCTTTTAACAATGAATATTAAGCTTACAAAATTCTGATTTTTCGTTTATAAAATATTTGAAAATAAACGTTTTATAATTGAAACGACACGTTGATAAAAAGCTTATTATTGTAAGCCTTTAAACAAAATTCAAAGAAAGTTTTTTATAAGCGTTTTTTCTGAAACTTTATTCAACCCATATTTTTCTTATTATTTAGCTATTGCAATAAAGGAAATAAATAAGTTTTAATCATATATTGAATGCTACAACTTAAACCAATAATTAGCACATTGCAAAAGTGGTTAAGATGCAGCCATGATTTTTGCTCTGTCGTCGTCATTCTCATGTGAAATCTTTTATGAAAAAAATTTGAAATATTTTAAGTTGAAAAGGAAAATATTGGCAATCATTTTTTTCTGAATTTTTGTAAACATTTGCATTTTACTTTTAAAGCGAAATGATTTATAAAAGTTTGTTCTTGAAGTTTATAAAAAGTTTACTTTAAACTTACAAAAAAATTAAAGCCGAAAAAGCTTTTTACAGCAAGTTTACTTTAAATTATTTTAAAAATCCTTTACAGAAATGCTTGGTGGGAAGTATAAGCACTATCAGTGGGCATTTAAATATTCGATTAGTCTGTGACGGATCCGGGATGAGTCGCAAAAGGAGCATGCGACTAATACCTGTTTTAAACTGTTTTTAACTATGTCGGTTGTCCTGATTTCTGTTTGACCATTTCTTATGACGAGACTAAATACGCCCTTTAATGCCTGAACGGGTATTGTGAGGCAGATCCCCTTCGGACCCCACAGATCCGGCAGGACAAGTGTACCTTCTGCACCTATAAGTAGGCTAGACAAATTCACATTGACTGATCTCAACCATGCTTATGATGGACTACACGGCTAAAAATTTTAGTTTAAATTTTAAACCATTCCACGGTTTAAGCAATTTTTTTAACGGGTTTTGTAATAAATTCTAAACTTTTCTATTACCTACACCAATTTTCAATTTATTGCGGTTTAGATTTAATACTTAACTGAAAAAAAACGTATAAAATTTTTTTATTTGTTTTCATTTATTTCTGAAAGTTTTTTCAAGTCATTGAATTTTACTCTAAACAGTTTTGTGTGCTGCGTAGCTCAGTGGGTAGAGAAGATGACTGATGCGGGCTGCGGCGGTTCGTATTGTAAATGTTTTTCATGATTTTTTAATTGTTAAACATTTCTGGTTTTAAATTGAAACTCTTTTCTTTATGCTCATTTTCTCCGAAACTGGCATAATTTAAATTCTAAACCCAATTTTGGTTTGGACATATATGTGCCCTGAAAAGTTTAAAATCTAGACAAACATTTTTAGCCGTGTAGTTATTATGAATTATATTCCCTGTAAATAGGGATGTGATCTGACGTTGGAGAAATCGATTAATCAATAATCAATTTTCGGTTTTTAAAGAAAATGGGATAAGGTCTTTCAAGATAATAAGTTTAAAACACAATAGCCGGATGGACAATTTTTAGATTTTATTAATTCAGATTTCAATTATTCGCATACAAGTTTTCAATCATTTATTTCTTATATTTTATATCAGTAAGCAATAATTCTTATAATCGATTTATTAAAAACCTTTTATAATTAATGTGAAAATCATGTTATTACTTGTAGTAAATGTCTTTAGAGATAAGCCGCAAAATTTGTTACAGTGCATTATGAGAATAGCAAAAAATTGGCAAATTCTATGTGCATTCACTATTACCCAAACGCTAATAACCCATCCGCTTGCCGCTGTGTAACACTTTTGCTAGCCAACTTTTTTTAAGAAGCTGTGAAAATTACGATCGTGGGATATTAATTAACGATACTTTGCTGAGAGTTTTGCAATCTTTGGGTAATCATATTGCTGTAGTGCAAATGAAAACAAATAAGTTATGCAGATGCTCTCTTGGAGGAATTCTGTTTACAGCACACCTACATGGGTATAGTTTTTTGACATTTTGAAAACCTTAATTATTACCCATAGTACATATAAACAGCGTTACTAACATATCTACGCCTTGTCCTTACAAAATCTAGGTGGTATCAGGAAAGCGCTTACTTAGCTGACCCAAATATCAAAAATCCAGTAGTAGACTGCAGGTAGAAAGTGGAATCCTCAGGGCCCTGCAGTCATCGAAGTCCTGTACACGAATACCCGCTAGAGCAACCAGATCTGCATAACAATTGCCAGGTATTTCATAACGTCCTAGTACCCAGATAATTTTTTATCTCAAAGTAGTTAGAAGCAAACAGTCGCTAAAGTAAAAGTAAATATTAAACTCTCGGACTCTTACATCGCTGGACAGCATTCCATCCACCACATCGTTAGTTACGGCAACCTTAACTTGAAAGACGCTAGAATGGTGGGGTAGCGTAAGTTTCCTGCTAACTGCGAGCTCGTGAGAGAACTCCCCAACTGTCCTATCCAGCTTCCACACACCTCTAAAATGTTTCGCCAGACTTTGTCCAAAAAAGCTTTCTGTCAAGAATAATTAAATATGAGATACGTAATCCTTTCAGAAAGAACCGACGGTAGTCCTACAATTGAGGTTAATTCAAATTCAGGAACCATGTGCGTCGTCATAGCTCTGTTTTACTTATGTTGACACAAAGTACACAAGATTTGGACCACCTAGTCACAATACCCAGGAATCCTTACACAACGTCCCGAAAGGTACTTAGTATGGGACACCAATTGGAAGCCGCTACGATCGAGGCTCTGGACAAAAAGTTGTATATGATGCGACTCATGGAGGGGGAGAAAAGCACCGCCTTGAGGAGTACCTCTTATCACCTTCCTTTGAGTCCCAGCTCCTCCCCATTCTGCAAACAAATTCAACTTTATTCCCAATGTTAACAAGGTCATCTTTATAGCCTCGGGCAAGACTTTAATAGCTCTTTCGATGTCCAGATAGGAAATCAGCACAAATTCTATTCCCCCTCTATAAGTTTTATATCTGAATGAAGAGCCGTTTCAGTTACTTTCCTTTGCAGTACTCATGTTGCTATCTGGAAAACTACACCCGAGGAATGCTACTACGTATGTGCAGATCAATCAAGCGTTCTTACTTTTTATAAAAGAAACGAGAAGACACTGATTAGTCTAAAGTCCTTGATAGATACATGAGAGCATTGTCCCGCCTTTGGAATAAAGATAACTTGACCCATACTCTAAGAACCTTAAGCAGTTGGTGTAGTTAGGAGTCAAGCAGCTACATGAACTAACCAGAGGGATGACGCACGAGAGTAGACACAGCCAGCAATAACTGATGATAAAGGAGTGCGCTCCTGTACAACCGTGACATCAAGAAAATAAGCGTCCATAAAAAGTTTAAGGGACTCCTCATCGCTCATTGTTCCTATCTGTCTCCATCTAAGATTTTCAAACAGCCAAATCAACTTCCTTGAGCTCCCAGTCAGAGGGTAGTTTAGTCCTAGTCTTGTTAAACAGTCGCCTTCTAGAAACGGTTGAGTCGTCAATTGCTCCCTTCTACGACGGCAGTTTTCGCTTACCATCGAAGGTCTTCAGCGGTCATGTATTTTGATATGCTCCATTACAAACCTGTGTGAATTAATCGTGCTAGGCATCAAGAGCAGTCCTAGATAGTTCTGAATGCGCTATACATACTCTTGGTAGCAGTTCCTGCAACTTTCTATCATACAGTCCTACAGGACTTATAATTCCAAATTTTTATGGAAATGCCATTTTAAAAAGGTTTATAAACCAATTTTAGTTTTTATGAATAAGGGGCTAGTTTGTACGCCTATAATTCTTAAATGTGAGTTTAGTAGGATTAGGTTCATAGCGGGAAAACTCAATATACATATGATCGCAGAAGGCGTGCTCCTGAGGATCATTCGAACCCCCAAAACCCCCGTGCGCACGGGCCCGCCAGAGACAAAAGTGAGGTTAAGGACCTACTCTTTAACTAAACTAACACGTGTATAGTCATCACCTTAGCTACATATTTATATAATGCGATTTAATTTGCATTACTTTTGTGATAGAATGCTAATTTAAGAGTCGAATAAATCTATATTTTGACATTTCAAACTTCAGAAAAGTGTACAAAATTTTGAAAATAATGTTGACACATTCTAAGTCAGAAACCCGAATACACAGATTTATAGTCCCTCCTAGTTTCTCGACGTACAAATTTTAAAAGTTTCAAAAATTGCATTGAATTAATATGTTTTAGTCATTCGAATTTCAATGTTTTTCTGATAAAATTCTAAGTTTCTACACTTTTAGCACAGCTTTCAAAAGTTCAGTTATCACTTGGGGCCACTTTCATAAAGGCCGTTTAAGCCTAATCGACGATTAGTTTGACAGCTAACCTTACAAAATACGTCAATTAAACTCCGGTTAGCAATTACCGGCTTTTATGAAAGCGGCCCTTAGTGTGTTATTGTCGCACTATATAACGTACGACTTAACTTAAGCTATCACAGCCAATGATACATATTAACATATTTTAAATTTACCTTTTATTATCCTACTCAGCCTCTAGCGAGGCATATGTCTAATTAATTTACAATGCAGCCAGGATGTTATTACGTGTTTTTTCCATATTTGATCGATTTCCATCCACAACCAATTATGCTATGAAAGTTAACATAACACAGTTTTAATCCCCCTGCACATACAGTGTGCTACAAAAATTGAGCACCGAAATTCTCTTTAAAACATTTTACTAAAAAAAATCGTAAGAACAAGTTCTATAATGTTTAAACTTTTTTTATTTAGGATGAATACTTATTAGATATTATAAATTTGAATAAATAAAAGTTGTTTACCAGCTCATCCAAAAAACGTTGTACAAAGAATCCAATGAACTCAAAAGCTGAGTGGTTTTCGTTACTTCGTCGCATATTCGTGGCTCTTTATGGTAGGTTGACATCGTGCTGGTATTTAGTATATTATTTAAGTAAAGTATCTTGGGAAATAAATCCACGCCTGCATAACTTGTCCACATAGAGAGTCTTTGTTGCCGCAATTGTGCTTCGGATTTCTAGGATCCATGATTCTCTATAGATTCTCTGTTCGGTTAAATAGCATGGGCCACGACAACACGTCAACATTATTAGCCCTAAACTATTTTTTGAAGCAAATCGCTATACATTTCGGCAGAATGGCGTCCTGATGGATTCACCTTCCCTTTCAAGAAATAGGATGAAGTTTTTGTGAATACCTTTTTACATGAAACGAATTAGACCAACCTGATCTGAGAAGTTTACAAACCTATACTCGTACACTGCCTCAACCATGCTTGCCGATAAAAAAAGTATAGTGCAAGTAAGTAAGCGTTGTTCTTCAGGCCTGGAACCAAGCTTCAGAGCATCCTAGTATTTCAGAAAACTATTATTTGACAGAAAAAAAGATTCCTCGTCGTATTTTACCACTCCACCCCTTATTTCTCCTCTATCTGAAATCAAAGGGGTTTTAAATCCACGAAGTCAAGTAATCGGTCTTGAATTTGGTCGATATCACAAATTTTTTCATAAAACTTCTTGTGGAAAAAAAAATATTTTTAGTCCACAAACGATATCCCGATCGTTACTATTCGGTGTTTTTCGTGCACTAGCACCGCCCTGTATAGTGCTAAGGGAGCCAGTTGAATGGAAAAACGTTTGTAGTGCCTTAAATAATGCCATGAAAACTGTTAAAACTGATTTGATTAAATTTGAGTAAAATTATTTTTTAAAGTACCACGAAATAATTATTTCCAGCAAAATTTTTAGACTTCTACAGACCATCAAACCTCGTTTAACGGCTAAATAAAAGAAGGGAACCGTTGTATAAAATGTTTCGAAATATATCGGTAGGGTTATTGTGGCTCACCTTTACCGTGATTTTATGGTTTTTACAACACATTTAAGGAAAACCCAGATTTGGTGTTTTAATTTTGACGCACACATTTTTTAGTTAACCTAAAAAGTGCAATTAAGTTTTTAAATAGACCATAAAAAAAGTGTTTTGTTTTATATTTCAAATAACTAACATGTGGCCTTCATCAAGCAAAAGGAATGCAAATTTTAAAATTAAATTTAAACTAATCATAAATTTTAATTGGTATTGGGGCCAGTGCTTTCCTTTTTAAATTAATCATGTTTAGCAGAGCGACTTTTGGTGGTTTATTTTGTAGTACACTGTAGCTACGTATGTATATTAGACTGGGTCGATTTATTAACCGATATCGTGCTATCCATTTTTGGATAGGTTTTGGGCTCAGGAAAAAAAGTTTCACCACGCTTACCCAAAAAAAAATAATTGTCGAGCCTGCGAAATTTCATTTTTTTTTTTACTTTTTTCGACTTTGATTTTTAAGGTTTTTTTCATGACCTACTAAAAAATGTTCATTTGATTTTAAAATTTTCATGTAAACACTGACCGACCCAAAAATGTCCACTAAAAACGTTGGCGATAACAGTTTTTTGAAAAAAAAAATATTTTTTGGGTTTTAGGGAGTATTTTGGTCAAAAAATGTACCCTTTCATCATTTTTTTAAGGGTTTTTTCAGCATACATGCAAAATGTTTTCGATGAAAACGGATTTGTCTCATATTTCCTGCCCCACTTAAAATTATGCGCTAAAAACGTTGGCGATAACGGTTTTTTGTCGGGTTTTAGAAAAGTGGATTTTTCGACCAAAACAAATCCCATTTTTGGGTCGGACAGGGTATACATGAAAATTTTAAAATCAAATGAAAATTTTTTTAGTAGGTCATGAAAAAAACCTTAAAAATCAAAGTCGAAAATTATTTTTTTGGGTATGCGTAGTGGAAAGTTTTTTCCTGAGCCCAAAACCTATCGAAAAATCGATGGCGCGATATCGGCTAACTTTCGTCCATACAAGTCGACCCACCCTAATGTATGTCATTACTTTTACTATATACTTAAGTATTGCTTTGGTGTCGTAATGCAATTATATCAATGAATATATTATTGCCTTATTAAATATGAATTTAATTGTGACTCCTTTGAACTATTACTTAGTCAATGTGGTTATGTAGGCGTGGATATATATTAAGTTTGTAATTTAACTGCAGGGCATACTTAAATACTGAGGCAACACTTTATATCATTGTTAAGTGGCTAGGGAGCTGACGAACACGATACCCCAAACTCCTCACGGTTTCTGACCTGGTAAGTTTCGATGGTAAGGTCTACACAATACGCGAAATTTTGAAGAAGACCAATGTTAAAAGAAGCAACTCACGCCATCTGTTTGTCGAGAAAGGAGCTGCCGGTAAGCTAAGTTTAGATTTGATTAAACTAAATTTGACTAAAGACTGAGGATTTGGGAGCGCTGAACCGGTTTGTTACAAAACCAAATTTGATAATGGATAACGTAAAATCGTTCGAGTATACATCAACTTTCCACTCTGTCGGAAAATCAACAAAGCAAAATAAATTAACTGCAAAGCTTTTACCAAAATACTTTCAGCAACACCAATCAGCATTAGGAAGCACCCTCAAAGTCATTCTCTAGCTTGTTGCTGTAGAAGATAATTCGAGTAGCAGATATGAATAGCAGATCACGGTATGAAGATGATTAAATATCATTGACAAACGATGAAAGTGAGTCTTGCTGTGACCGCGGACAAGGCAGAATACCTCCCTGAAGTCAACTGCCAAACTGGTTAGTAAACATTCTAGTTCATTAACTAGAATTTCATGGGCATATTCATACTAGTTTGAGCGACTGCAATACTTCCCCTATCATAAGCAGCAACAACCCGATCGAAAACGAAAACAATTCAGTATTAGGGCCGCACTAGTTCAGTTAACAACGCCTTCCTACATTTTATTTTCTATTCAACTAATATTCTGAGTTTTTAAATATTCATTTAATTAAATTAAATGTAAAACTTTGGTGCAAATAATAGCTCTAATAGTATTAAATAGTACATCTGGTTTGCAGATTATATACGTACGTGCATGTCAACGAAATCACCATTATTTTTGCCACTGCAATAACGGCGCAGCAACAGCGAATAAGAAATGTTCAAATGAAACCAATGTCAAATCAATTGTGTTAGTAAATACCATTTCTTTTTGGAATAATTTAAGTAACCGTTTTCTAATAAAAAAGTTCTCAAAAAAATTTCAAGAAAGAAATATTGAATTGTTATTTTTCAGGGTTGATTTATTGTGATTGTGAAATGCAGTTTTCATAAATAAAATAACAAGGAATCTCCAACGTAATCGATTCTGGCGAGCAGAAGCAAATACAATAACAAGGTGGTTAAAAATAGCACTTTTTAAAAAATTTAGGTACTAAGAACTTTCACATTATGTACTAGAATTTCATAAGCGAGTTATCTGCATGGTTATTTGCAAAGAACTCCAAAACTTAAAACTTTCACCATAAAAAGCCAATCTTCCTTGACCTTCCTCAATTATATGTAAAAATATTTTTACAAGTATGGATTACATTTTATCTGAGATTAATATTTAAATTTTAATATTTTCAATAAAATGTTTCAAGAAAGTTTAAACATTTATTAAAAAAGAAGAAAATTACTTTTTAGAAACGTTTTCCAAGGGTAAAATTGCTACGAATAGCGACTATATTTTTATTGAAGTTGGTTTCACTTGTTTAATATAGTGATAGATATATTTTTATATCTGATGACTGAATTTTCAATAAAGTCGTTTGTAATGTAATTTTTCTATTTTCGTGTAATTTTGAACCAATAATGAACTAACCTGCTACGAAGTGGTACAGTAAATGGTTTGATTCTGGTGTTTGTACTGACTTGTATGCCAACTCGTATATTGCTGATGCAGAGACTGACTAGTATGCCAATTGGTATGATGCTAATGCAGATGCGGACAATTGTCATCTCGTAAGACATCGCCGTATTAAAAACAACAGTTGCTAATATGGAAAAATTATAGAACTTGAGCTAGTTGCGCCGGTTTGGCAAACTAGTATTTGACTAGTATAAAACTAGTAAAATTGACTGCAGGGCAGCCGCCATCAAATAAACAACTAGCGGACCTGCGTCATGGATAAGTTCAGCGGAGAACTACAGTTGCCAACAAGTGTTATATTTGACCATTAGGCCATAGAGAATCAAAGTCCTCTCTAGACTAATAAAAAATAAAGATCATGGTCTATAAGCCTATTATCATACATACCTTACATTCTCTCAGAGAGAATATTTTAATACCAATTCTGTAAAACAAGTCATATGGTATGTATATTTCTATAATAAAATCTGTTACAACGATGACGTATAGGGAATCACCAACGACCGATCGATCACAGAAAATGTTAACCAAGCTCATACCATCACAATCATTAGCATGTATGATTTTTTGTTGATAACCTGCTATAAAATACAGCCCGACAAAAGCGAAGGTTACAAATTGAATTCTTCGTCTGACGGCGATCTAGGCCGAAACGAACCAAACTACTGCCAATAATATACCAAAATTTGGAAGAATAGCTGGTGGCCAGGGTTTGAAAAATCATAGCAAAGCTTTTTGTTTTATACTCAAATTTTTTACTCGGTATATTTAAATGACTATTAAGTTTAATACCAGTTTTGCTAATATAGTAAATTTGTTATTCTTTTACAAATTTATTTCATAAACATCAAGTAGGTAAGTCCAAGTTCGGGTGGAACCGAACATTATATACCTAGTAGTGATCTATTATAGCATTCCTATTTACGCAGGTCTATTTTAATACTTTTCAGTTCGTATAATAAAACCAGCTGATTAGTTTCAATAAAAACACTTCTGTTATGAGTTTTGAGGTGTCAATGAATTTATTTTTATATAAATAGTTTCCCTACCAAACACTGCTAACCACATTCTTTCAAAATACCAATACATTCACATGTTATGTTTGAAAACTTTCCTTCAAATAGACAGACGGACATTGCTAAATCAACTCAGCTCATCGCCCTTATTATTTCAGCTCACTTACTCATGGGCCCATCTCTTTTTTCTCATACTTACAAACATTTAATGTTCATTAAAGGTATGAAAATCAAAAAAGGTATATAACTTCCCTATTGCAGTTGGGTATTAACAACTTGCCCGGATATTTTACTTGTGTGCTAACCGATTTACTTAATTTTTGGCAGAAGTATACTACATACCATTGAGAAGCAGCTGACCAATTTTGATTAAAATTTCTAGTTCAAACCACAAGAAATCGCCTTTGAAAATAGCAGACTTTTTATGCGGACAAGTGGGCGGCGCCACGCCTACTTTCCTAAAGTCAACCAAAATTTTTTGCGGTCGAGTTTTGCTTAAAAAGCTTATTATGTGTGCAAGATCTTCATTATATGGCTTGCATGGTTATAGAAGCATCGCGTTTTACATTTTACAAACAAATTTTCAGAACTATGTTAAAAAACTGGCGTGGCCGTTAACCGATTTCGCCCATTTTTACAACTAACATTTACGTGTATATGTACAACATTTTTGCCAAATATCGTTTCGAGAAATCAGTTTTTGCCGAAGTTATGGCATAAAAATATTTGTGGAATAATCCACTATAAAGGCGGAGCCACGACCATTTTCAAAAATTTATATTTTTCGACGTTCTTCCTTCACGGACATTTTGTAAGTGAAATATAAATGATATAAGGCTTTTGTACGCAAAGTTATTGCCTATTAAATATATCTATGATTTATTTTCGGCCTCAACATTAATGTACACACCAAATTTATCCTTATAAGTGTGTTATGTACTAAATAATAACTTTTGTTTGTATTTTCGAAAATATTCTATATATAAAAAGGGGGCTTGGCTATAATCGGACTTAGGCCATTTTAAGTAGCGCTCGGAGATAAATGCCAAGCGACCTGCATATCAAATTTCATTAAGATATTTCAAAATTTACTCAAGTTATAGTTTTAGAAGACGGACGGACGGACATGGCTTAATCAATTTCTTTTTTCCTCCTGAACATTTTGATATACATAAGTCAATATCTATCTCGATCCGTTTATGCCGTTACATACCACCGTTACGATACTAAAGTTAATATACATTGTGTGCGTAGCACTACTAGGTATAAAAACAAAAATAGAAAACTAGACATTAGTAGTCAAATATATAAAAAAAATTTCGTTGATAAATTAAGTTTAGCTGCTTACAAAATAAATCTGTCTAATAGCTAAACCTTTGTTGCTAACTTCTCCCAAATTTTCTATTTATAATGCCCTTTTTTAATTGGTCATTTCGATGCTAGAAAAAGTTTTTGCTGCTTGCAAAATAAAATGTGTACCTAAGAGCAAAAAAGAAATAAGCAAGCAGAAAATAGTAAAAGCGCTCACAATTTCGGTTGATATCTTGTAAGCGACAAGTTCACATTTGATTATCAAAAAAATTAGTTTTTCTATTTTATTCATACGTAACTCAGTTAGTGCTTAAAAAAAGAATTGGGCAGTATAATATACAAAAAAAATTTATAAACAAGTTACCATAAAACAACTGGTCTTGAACTCGAAAAATTAGTTGGGTGAAGCTTTTTAATTTAACTTTAATTTGTCCGCTACCAGCTCTCGAAGTCCCGACCTCGCCTAAGTCAGCCGTTTACTTAAATACAATGCACGAGAGTATTGAAAACATTTTCATGTACCAGAATTGCACCAAGATTTCTTGCTACATTTTTAACGAGTTTTAAACTGATAAATTTGTGAAGAAAATCTGACATTTGATATATCGTGGGACATCGCCATATTAATTACACCAGTTACTTCTATGGAAAAAAGACAGTTGACTAACTAATTTTCATTAGTTTCATACTAGTTGGCCTATAGTTGTACTATAGAACTAGTTCGGATTATAGTACTATAATACAACTAGTTACTTTGACGGTGCGGTGTTTGTATGCTTTATATTTACTAAATCACAGAATATTACAGGGACCGTAACTGTTATGAGTTTTATTATAAAACTCGCTATTTGATCACTATTTTCAAATTTTTTTTAATAAAAATCAACAATAGGATAATATTTTTTTTTTTTTAGTTTTATTTTTTCTGATCGATTATAAAACTCATGTTTGAGTTTTTTTTTTTTTTGGCAAAAATAAAACTTATTTCTTGAGCGATGTTTTGTTCTTCAAGAATAAAAATTTAATTTTGAGTTTTAATTTTTTTTACAGATCGAAAAACTCAAGAAGCCGATTCGCCTTTTTGGAAAGTATTTGATCATAAATATTGGTTGGTATAGTCTCGTCAACATATGTACTCAATAATTACAACGTATTTATAGACACATACATACTCGTATGTATATGTACATAGGTTGGCAGCAAAAGCGCTTTTTGAGTTTTTCGAACTGTGAAAAAAATTTAAACTGAAAATAGTATTTTTATTTCTTCAAGGATAAAATACCGTTCAAGGAATAAATTTTACTTTCATCAAAAAAGATAAAAATCAAAAAAAAATTGATTACTTGTAATTTATATAGGTTTTGCTCAAATATTCTTCAATCAATGAAGATTTCCGTTGAGCATGACGAGACATGCACGTTCATACACTTTAAATTGTCCTCCGATACTGGGAAGCCTTTGATTTTTTTTCATTAAAAATATAAAAATAATTATTATCGGGGGTCCCTGGAATATTATTCAGCGCTCTTATATTTAGTAAACAAAGTATTGTTTATATACCTGTTACATACATACAGGCGAGTATGCTATATTAATAATAAATTTAACTATTTGTTTATGCACAAACAGCACTACATCTTTATCGAAATCGCCCTAATTTAAAAACATTCACAACCGCTAACTCACTCATTTATTTTCGCTCATTCATTAAATTTCTAACTTTTTTATCGCATGCGATAAATTTATCATGTGAGCAATAGCTTTTATATCTAAGTGTGCAAACATATCAGTATTACCGGCAAGCTGCTCACGCTAACCATTCATTATCTGGTGCGCTCTCAATTTCTATGCTTATTGTAAGCACACGTTGTGATACATCTCAATTACTACAAATACAAAACTATTAGTTACTGTCTTTTTCGGGGATCCATCACGATCAGTGCAGACGTGCCTTATCAGTTGCGGTTTTGCGCTTCGTTTGTGCGGTTCGTTCTTATCAATATCGGTATGCAGGTGACTACGAATGTACAAGTGCCCTGCTAGTGTGTGCTAATAAAATTCTAAATAGTTATCTAATTTGGTAACTATGTTTGCAGTGGTTTTGAGTTTTATTTGTATTTTGTAGTTATATTTAAGTATCTTGCTGGTTTAACGTTACGACTACAAGTGTTTAACTAAATATACAAAATTCGAAATAAAATTGTTGTTTAAGCCAAAATAAGTTGTGCTCTTGATATTTGTAATACTTGGTTGATATTGATGTCATATTATGAAAAATTAAAATAAAAATGTAGTAGTTGTGCTTAATATATAAAAATTGCAGTGCACGAAATTTGAATATTAAACGTTGACTACTTTGTACATGTTCTGCGCACTGGTGAAACTCTGGCAGTTTAAAGCAAGTGAGTTGATTAATATGTGAGTTCTAAATAGAGCAGACAACTGTTTGAAACAGAGACCGAAATAAATAGTTATTTAACAGAAATTTTTATATATTTTAAACAATAAATGTATTAAACAATAATGTTTGATTTAAATAGAAAAGGAAAATTTAAACACAGCCAGAATGGCTTTCTTATAGATCAATTTCAGAAGCTGCTAGTTTCTTCAACAGAGAAATTTTGCCACGTTCTATTAACCATTATGCTATCAGAACGATGGTTTCTTTGTCAGCGAAACTACTATTTCTGTTTACTTTTACCGCCCAAGCTTCTAAGTTTATCTTTTTTTCGAATAAAAGTTTTAATAATTGAAATTATTAAAAAAAAAAAAATTCTATTAAAATTATTATTTTAGACCTTGATCTATAATCATGAATACTCTGAAATTTTTTTTTATTTAACAATGAATTGTAGTCGCTTGTAATTTTTTCTGCTTGCAATAAAAATAAAATAAAAAGTTTTTTTTTTTTAATTGAGCAGAAAAATATTTATCTAGCTTGGAAATGACGAATAAAAACGATCTGTAATCAAGTTTGCACTTGTTTTTCCATCATTTTTAACCGGCAAACCACTACTCAAATTTAAAAACTTATTTTTTAGCTTTTTACTTAAAGGCATAACAGCTTCGGTTCCTGGTTTAATGCGACAAAAATGTATATGCATATATAAATTTGTTTATCTAATTATGTAGGTCGTATGATTACTGTGAATAATTTTAGCTATCTGCTGCCAGTTGGTAGTTAACGGTGACGAGTAATTTAAACGGCTCAGCTAGGCAAACAAATAAAACTTATTGAAACTATTTCTGTATTAGAAATAGCGTGAAATGTACATGATAAATACAGCCAAAGTTATATGTATTTAATTTAACTTAAAGTAGATTTTAATTTAATTTTAAAAAAGAGCTATCGATATGTCTTATATACTCGTATGTATAAATTTGTTTTAATTCGTTTCCAAAACTTTTTACGTATCAAATCCTCACAAGTCATTTGGCGCTAACGTAAGCTTATAGTATTTAAAAATTTACGGGCTTTTCAATATTTTCTCTTTTGAACTTAATTGCATTTAAATAAAAAAAGTACACATTTAATTAACACTTCCTCTGCGATTCTTATTTCCCAGTGAACCAAACCTCTTGAACTGAACAGAACACAGCATACACGTTAAAGTATATTTGTGCACTTAGACATACAGTGCTGGCTTTATAATTGGAATAGACATTATATCACAGTTAAAGTAATTCTACTCATGATATTGATGGCCATTTTAGCCATTGAACTTTTACTGGCATTAAGACATCCGCTTTTAAAGTGGTGCTACTTGCGTGGTTGACATTTTTATACCCGGTAGTGCTACGCACACAAGGTATATTAACTTTAGTCGCGTAACGGCAGTACGTAACGGCATAAACGGATCGAGATAGATATTGACTTATACATATATATCAAAATGTTCAGGAGGAAAAAAGATATTGATTAAGCCATGTCCGTCCGTCCGTCTGTTAGCACGATAACTTGAGTAAATTTTGAGATATCTTAATGAAATTTGGTATGTAGGTCCCTTGGCATTTATCTCCGCGCTCTATTTAAAATGGGCTAATTCGGATTATAGCCAAGCCCACTTTTTATAGATAGAATATTTTCGAAAATACAAAAACAGTGATTATTCAGTACATAACACACTTATAAGGATGATATTTGGTGTGTACATTAATGTTAAGGCAGAAAAAAAAAATGTTTCAAGAAATTTTTGAAAATGGGCCACTTTTGATTAAGTCAAGCTTAGAAATAATATTAATCATAAATCAAAAACCGTTCAAGATATCGAAACGAAATTTAGCATACCTATTTATATTAATACAACGTATGTTCCAGAAAAAAATTGGCGAAATCGGTTTAGAACCACGCCCACTTTTATACAAAACATTTTTAAAAGGCGATAACTTTGCATATTTCAATTTAAAAGTACCCGTGAACGAAGAAAGTCGAAAAATAAATTTTCGAAATGGGCATGGCCCCGCCTCTTTTATAGTGGACTATTCCACAAAACTTTTTATGCCATAGCTCCGGCAAAAAGTGATGTATCGAAACCATATTCGCAAAAATGTTATACATATAAAGGTAAATGTTAGTTGTAAAAATGGGCGAAATCGGTTAACGGTCAAGCCCAGTTTTTTAACATAGTTCGCGATGTTTCTACAATCATGCAAGCTATGTCAATAAGATCTTGCACACTTAATAAGCTTTTTAAGCAAAACTCGACCGCAAAAAATTTTGGTTGACTTTAGGAAACTAGGCGTGGCTCCGCCCACTTTTCCGCATAAAAGTCTGCTATTTTCAAAGGCGATTTCTTGTGGTTTGAACTAGAAATTTTAATCAAAATTGGTCAGCTGCTTCTCAATAGTATGTAGTATACTTCTGCCAAAAAATAAGCAAATCGGATGACACACAAGGAAAATATACAGGCAAGTTGTTAATACCCAACTGCAATAGGGAAGTTATATACCTTTTTTGATTTTCCTTCCCTTAATGAACACGAAATGTTTGTACCGAAATAATAAGGACGATGAGCTGAGTCTATTTAGCAACGTCCGTCTGTCTATTTGAACGCAAAATTTTCCAAACATAAAATGTGCATGTATTGGTATTTTGAAAAAGTGTGGTTAGCAGTTGTTGTAGGGAAGCTATTTATATACAAATAAATTAATGGCGGCCGCCGTGGTGTGGCGGTAGTGTTGCCGGCCTACCACACAGAAGGTCCTAGTTTCGAGTCTTGGGACAGGTAACATCAAAAGTGGTTTGAAAAAGGTTCTCAAAACGGGGCCGCCCCTCGGCAGTGGTTTGGCAAACTCTCCGAGTGTCTTTCTGCTATGGAAGGCTTCTCAACAAAAATGCATCTCCTTTGTAGATGCCGTTCGAAGTCGGCAAAAATCTGCAGGTCCCGCCAATTTGTAGGAAAAAATTCAAAACGGCACACCACAAATTGGAAGGAATTTATATTTTTTCAAAATTAATTTACCCCTCAAAACTCATAACAGAAGTGTTTTTATTGAAAACAATCATCTGGCTTTATAATACGAGCTGAAATGTATTATAATAGACCTGCGTAAATTGGTATGCCATAATAAATAACTACTAGGTATATAATATTCGGTTCCACCAGAACTTAGAGTTCGTTACTTGATTTTTTTTTTTTTTTTACTTTCTGGACAATTTTTCCTAATGAATTTTTAAGGAAAAAAGGAACTTTTGCGGGATAAGTTTTATGGTCTAAACAACTAAGCTTGTCGACTAAAAAGACAGAAACAGATTATTGCAGTCGATAATGGGACCAAGTGCAAGATGACGATTTAAAGACGGATCTATAGAAAGAGAGAAATTTCGAAATATGCAGCTTTATAAAGTTTACTTCAGTGCACATTTTTTTTCTATGACAGCGATGTTCATTATTTGCTCTATCAATCAAGGCGCCACTGATTAAGTTAAGATTTGTGAGCTTAGTTTTAAGCGCATCGTTCCTATTTAAAAGCCCACCACTGTATGTGTATAAGAGTAAAATCACATTGAATTTTTTAATCTTTTGTTGACTTTTAAAAATTTTGTCGCTTCCCATTTGTGAATATTTGTTCAAACAAATTTACGTAAGTACACATATTTTGAATGAATATACAGTCACTGCGTACTTTTCGAGCTTCTGATTATAATAAAGACGTTTATCTTGATTGCAAATAATGATAGTCGCTTCCTCACTGCTTTCACATAGATTAATTTTTCACTCAAGATACACTTTAAGAAAATTGTGTTATGTATTATAAATGTGTGTATGTATCTAGATCACTAGCAAATTCTTTATATTCACTTGCGGCGTTCGTGTAGTAATTGGAAGGTAAATATTTGGGATGATTTCTTCAATAAAAAATAATTATAGCTTAATAATTTTAAAAGTTGCCTTCATTAGAGTTTTACCAAAAAACTCAAAAGTTCACAATATTATATCATTACTAATTTTCTAATATCTCTACTTAATATAAAATTCAAACAAGCCGTGGTTCAAAATAATACATATTAAATAAAAACTCCTACTCGATACCTACACTAGAGTAGCTGAAGCAATAACAGTGATTTTTGGAATTTTTTATATGCATGTTTGTACGCAAATCACTATTCACTGAGTTGAATGATTTTTCCACCAATGTGTTCCTGCAGATCCAACTTGAAATATAAGTCACGTCTCTACTCTATATCGGACCTGTTAAATTTCATTAGTAATTAGTAATCAATTAATTAGACAAGGTTTTTAATTCGTAATGATTATTTAATAAAATTTTTTTTTTTTCAAGAAAGGGCAATTGTTAATTTATTACAATTGGAAAAATTAAAAAAAAATAAAAAATCAGAAAAAAGCAAAACTAATCAAAAAAAAGTTGTTTTGATTACTTTAGATTTTTTTTTTGCTTGATTTGTAGAAGCACATAAATATACACATCAACAATACTGAAAAACTAAAAAAAATAAAAATCAAAAATACTCACAAGTAATCAAAATAACTTTTTTTGATTATTTTTGATTTTTTGCTTAGTAATCGTAAAAAACCATGATTTTTTTTAAATATTTTTTTAGTTAATTGGAAAATATTCATAAAAATTGAAAGTAATGGTAATCAATCATTAAATGGGTTCTCAAGAAAATAATTAATCAAACCGGTAATCAGTACAATTAGTTATCATTATTAAACAGGTCTGCCTTATATATCTTTTATGTAAATAAAATATTGTCAAGGACAATAACATGCAACCCTTCATCATCGTAAAATATGCAACTCCAACAACCCGCTTGGATAACCGAACGAGAGTTAGTTGCCGAAGAGTCGTACACCAAGACGCATTATTATTCGGTCTTGTGTAAAAACTAATTACTTTACAAATTCATTTAATTAACATTCATTCGCATAACATTTAACATCTTTTAAATTAATACATCCTGACAACATTTTCATTAAAGAAAACTATTATAACACTGCGTTACAAAAACGAATACATTTTCGGAAAGGGGAGAAAAAATAAAAATACACGTGTATCGTTTTATGTATAAAGTATAAAGGTCGTAGTGTCCGCCTGAGTGAAAGACTTTGGATCGAAAAAAAACAAAAAAAAAAAAAATGGTTAAAAATCGATCCAAAGCCTTTCACACAGGCGGAGAGACGGACACTACGACCTTTATACTTTATACATAAAAAAAAAAATGCTGACGTGTACATGAAAATCGCAGATAGAAGTGTATTTTTATTTTTTCCCCCCTTTCCGAAAAAGTTTATTTGGTTCATAGGACAGAATGTGTGTAACGCGGTGTAATTCTCAGCATATCAAATACGTGTTAAAGTTATTTATGTGGAACAAATATCGCACGAAAGGTAAAGTGATAATACTACCAGCATAATTTAGTGTTCCTCCTACTTTTTTCAATTATTATTATAACAGTGTGATACACTAATTATTTCTTTCATGCAAATACCGCTCTCTCGTTCTGATGATTTTAGTGAGGAGGATCGCGAAAATATAAGCAAAGAAAAATTAGTCAAAAATCTTCAATTGAATCAATATACCTCCGAGAAGATTAAGGCCGAGCTTCTCTTCCATTTTTTGCCGTTTTCGATGAATTTTCGCTGACAAGCTTTTGCGGAGAGTTGTCCACTAATGCCGAGGGGAAAATTATTATTCTCAAAACAAAACGTAGCACTGAAGATGGCCGTGTACCGCAAACAAGGTCGTTACCACTCTCAATCAAAATTTCTTTGAGCATAATTGAATTGGATTTACCTAGTAACTAATTTTTCAAAATCTCAATTGTGAAACACTTTTGGCTTAAAAGATATCGCTTTTTCAAATTTACTGAGAAACTATTTTACACTATTCAAAAGTGGAGGCTTGGCTTTCCTTTTTCCTCCTCAACACGTGATTAGCTTAGTTTATAGGGAGTTTTTCAATCTTTAGTTTTTATAAAATCCGACGTAATTTGTAAACACACTGTTCGTATGTAGGTAATGAACCTGTGACCTAAGCTCTGAAGCACATAAAAAATGTACTTGAACACTTTCAACTTTGGAGACTTCATAAATACGAATTCCTTCAATCTCTTCTTTCGTCATTTATGTCAAAGCTTAATAAATTAATGCAAAAGTTTCGCTAGCGTTGATTGATCTAAAATGCGCCACATTTCGGACTAAAGTAATAAATCTGTTAAACAATGCATGACACATACTTCTTAAATATGCACATTAGGACGGATCGAATTTTTTCCTGCAATAAAATTGATTGAAAAAGATACTATTTTAATCGTAAAAGCTAAGATAAAGTATATTACTCATAGAACATACCAGCTATGCTACAATAAGGGGATTTTCAAGGAAATTAAGTAAATGCAAATTAAATTTGTCATATATTACTTAACTAAACATTATGCTTGAAAAACGCTTATTTTTCGTGCATGAAACTAAGCGTTATATAATCGAAATGAATGAATGTACACCTATACAAAATTTTAACAGAAACACTTTTTTGTTAGTTTTAACCATAGTACAAACCATATTCTTATTTTGATTCATTCGTATAATCGAACTGCCATTTTTACCAATTTTTAGCCAATAGGCAAAGCGAATTTAAATAATTTAAAGTTAAAAATAAATTGGGAAATATTTTTTTTCTAAATAATTTATGACTGTAAATAAGCTCAACCCAAGAATAATGTTTTTATGAAATTAATTTCTATTTTTATTATTTTTTAATACTTTTCCTCTTCATAAGATCAGTATGGGCATGTTCTGTTAACAATGACGCTATCAGAACGACAGTTTGTTTGAGCAAGGGCCGACATTTGTTGCCATTATCATTGTCTGTGTAATGTGTCCATTTTGACGTTCTGGTTTGTTCACGGTTTTGTATTACTTTATGCCAAAAATTTAGTGTTTTTTCGGTTTTCATGGCAACCGAGCTTTATGGAAAACATAGAGTGGTAATAAAGGGTAGCTACAGACTTCTGCAAATGAAAGGTGTGAGTAATCTGACCCAAAGTCGAAGTTGAATGCATCTAGAAGCCTTGCCTAGTTCGCAGGTTCATGTTTGTTGGATTGTTCGTGTATCGACAAAAACACTCCTCGAAGATTTTTAGAAGTGTTGTCGATGTTGACAGTTCTTTGCCGAATATGACCACATGGAGCCTTATAGGTCAACGCACCCTCAAGAACTGTAATGAGAGTTGCAGCATCCGAGCGGATCCATTCATTGCGTGCGCTTTTTCTCGGTGTTAAATAATCATCTTAAATTAACATACTCGTTCACGGGAAATATGGGCAGGTTACCATAAAATAATCCGAGTATTTTTATGACTACTCAGTAGTTTGAGCTTCTCCTACGACCATCTCTAATGCTCACAATTTCCTTTTTTTGTCAGGTCATCGTCGCAGCGATAGAAATGATGGTGTAAGCATGCGATAAATTGACCGCTGACTGAGAAGGCGTTTATTTTCTTTAAAGTCTCTGAACAGATAGATGGCAATTGTCCAGTTAAAACCGACTCGATAAAATCAAATAAATTTTTCAAGGAAATTTTTTTGATCAAACAAGCATGCATGCATATATATGAACGTATAGAACTAAGTAAACGCTAAATTATTGCGTTTTGCTTGCAAGTTGCAGTGAACTTTGTCAGACCGTCCAGTAATGTAGTCTGAAATGAGTGCTACACTTATTACACTGCTGCTCAAGATCAGCTAGTAACATTTTCTCATGTAAAGCGGTGGTTGGTATGAAACTTAGCTGCTACATATGCATTCCAAAGAAAGACATTTAATGCCTGATTAGCAGAAGTGATCCCACTTCCCCTTTTCGCTATTTTTCAATGGGATTTTTTTTTAAAATTAAAGTGCGTTCCCTAGCAATCCCGCACGGTTTTGGCAGGGTTATCTAGGCATTGTGACTGGGAGGAAAGAGCGACGGCCTACTGGCTTTCAACTGTACCAAACCAGACAGCGTTCTTTTTACGAGGCGATTTTTGAACTATCCGCACTTTCTAGCTACCCTCAAATGGGAAAGAACTGCTGACGTTGTCTGATAGAGTTAAATATCTAGGAATTATACTGAGCGGGAAACAGTACTAGATGGATCTTGTCGTCTATACTGCAGAAAAGGACCATTTTCAAGACCTTGGCTCCCTTTTTCAAGTGCTATATACGGGCTGTTAGAGAATATGGTCAAGCCAATGCTCTTCTTGAAGTCACTTTGCTGGTGGAGCGCGCTGAAAATGACAAGCATTACTTAACCTTTGGAGTCTGTATAACTGATAGCTCTGTTTGAAATCAGAATTAGGGTCAAATAGGTTTCGAGTCAAATAAATAAACTCTGGGCACATAATTCTTCTTTCAGAGCGGTGAAGTCCTGCTGTCCTAATTACACACTTTCCTAGAAAATTGAAATATTCTCATGAGTTGTATGGAAGAAAATACTCAACACCCTCTAGAGAAAAAATTCTGAAAGTTCAGGGAACATTTGGAGGTACTTCTAACTTGCACTAACATATTTAAATTTAATAAGCTACAAATCTGGTTAAAAACTTTCTAAAAACTTTGCCGGAAAAGCTTTAAGTTTTGATGGCAATTTTTCAAACTTTGATTAACTTTAATGAACTTTGTGTAGGCTTTGAAATTTTATTTGTGCGATAGATTTCGCTATATTTTTTATATTAAATTTATGAAAAGAAATTGTGCGTCTATTATTTGTGCCACCACTGTACACCTGTTAAGTTTGATTAGTAATTAGTAATCAATTAATTAAACGGCTTTTTTAATTGATAATGATTATTTTAATTGTTTTTCAAGAAAAGGCAATTAATAATTTATTACGATTAGAAAAAATCAAAATAAATAAAAAAAAATTAAAAAAAAACAACAAAAATAATCAGAAACTAGTTGTTTTAATTTTTTTTGATTATTTTTATACGAAAAAAAACCAAAAATAATCACACAAAAAATTTAAAATAATCAAAAGTAAATAAAAAAATCAAAAATAATCAAAAGTAAATAAAAAAACTTTTTTTTGATTATTTTTGATTTTTTTCTTTTTTTTTAATTTTTAATTGGAGAATAATCATTAAAAATTTAAAGTAATGGTAATCAATTATTAAATGGATTCTCAAGAAAAGAATTAATCAAACTGGTAATCATTACGATTAGTAATCATTATTTGACTTTATGGTAAAATGGCGGTCTCGGCCTAAATCTTAGCCAGATATCGTTAAAATTGAAGGTGTAGATAATGTTCAAACAGAAAGACGGACACGGCTAAATCGACCAAGCCAATCGTCCAGCTTGTTTTGGTAATTGATGGGCGAATGGAAAATTACTTGGATTTTGTATAAAGAGGTGGATGGAAAGACAGTTATTAACATTACTTACTTCGAACTCTATTTCAATTTTAGTCACTCATTCTCTGGCCGGGTGGAGAAATTTCCAGGACTTCTTTTAAGTAACTATTTGATTTTCCTTGTTGTAAATGGAGTAACTTTTATGTTAATAATATAAAAGCAGAACATTAAAAATCCAACTATTTGCTATAGAATTTAGGTTTAAATAATTTTTCAAACAACTTCTTCACTTTTTACAACCTAAACTGTCGTGGTAAAGCGAATATCTAAATCCCGAACTAATCCCGAGATCTCGCCATTTAAAATAGTATGCCAAAAATCATGGAATTGTTACAAATCCACAAAAAAATACTTTTGTTTATACATTTCGACTAAATTTATAAACTCATTTCATTGGTTTTATTATAAACACCGATAACACTTGTACCCAGCAAAAATGGGCGTAAACGATTGAAAGCAATAACATGAACCAGGGAATATAATGTTAGCCGAGGAACTCAAACTCTCATCTCTCGACGAACAAAAATCACTCACTTATCATACCTGTGCAGATGCTTGGCTCGGAATCATGTATGGTATCGAAAAGGCGTGGATATTTTTTACTGTGTATTGTGTGTATCGTTTGCTCTTTTGCTTTGATATCAATTCGGCTTATTGCACTGCACACATAACAAACACAAATATTTATATGTACATACAACATTTGCCAAAAGTATTAGGCACCTCATTAATTACTGAATTTTTCGATTTATAGATATGATATTTTAAGATTTACCTATAAAATTTTAACATAACTTAAGCTAAGCTTGCCTCGAAATAAGATTCATCAGACGACAGAAAATTCGACCAATCTTCCCCCTTGAGATGTTGGTATCGGAAACATACTCGTAGACTTGAGATTGAGAGCCTCTAGTATAAGTTTTAATCCTCTTTAACTTTTTGATTTGGATCGCTTGCTAATTTTGCACTAATTCACACATCGACTACCAAATTTAAAATGGTAAACACACCATAGACAGATGATGATAATTTTTTCAGTTTTTATAATACGGGGATTTTCGGGATGAAGTTGCTTATGTGTGATTTATTTTAGAACACCTTTTAATTTTTTTATTGATTTGTAGTATGAGTAAACCAGTGATCATTTCGGTAGCAACATCTGAAATTACTTGTATTTTAGAAGGGTGCATAATACTTTTGCCTCAAGCTGTATATTTGAATTGAGATATGTTTATAAGGTAGATAGACATAATTGCCACAAGAAACTTTTTCCCGGCCAAAATACGAATTAAAAATTTACAAATTCAAAATCCCCAAATAAAAACATCTTCTTTCTTAAGTGGTCATCTAACCGCCCGGGCGATTTTGACCGTCCAACATAGCTCGCCAGTCGTTTCTTCAAATAAAAAAATACCCAAAGAAAAATTTTCAAACGAAAAAGTTCTTAATATCAAAATATAAGTGTTGTTCTGCTTGAAGGATTTTTTTTATAAGCGCGGGATAAGGCAGCCTATTCAGATAGGTGTTCTTTTTGACTTTGGTTGTTTTGATTTTCGGGTTTTGGTTTTCAAATATAAAATACTTATAGTCGTGGCGTTTATATATAGCGCATTTCGATTCAGATGCGGTGTTCTTTTATATAGATTTTCACTTTTGTAAAAAGTATTAAAGGGACCAGCCTGTCATACCTAAACACAAAGTTCCATTTTTGGTACAATTTAAGCAAAGTGTCAACCAGGCAGCAGCTATCTGCTTTGCATCGAAACTCAAGTAGGCCAATAACGCCACCATTATTATCTTATTTTCTATGTTGATATTGTATTAGCATATTTGTTCTTTAATAATTGCAATTTAATCAAGTTATTAAATTTTGAAAAATGTGCGCACGAATTTTCAAACTAACTTCCACACGCCATTTCAAGCTTAATTCAATAAACTATACAATATGTGAATACGATTTGCGTATACAAACATTTATATTTATTTTATTTCAGTAGTCTAATTGGTAAACATATGCGAGGTTTTCTCTCTTGGTCTGGAATACATATGGAATACTTGTGACTACGCCTAAAGTTTGTTTTGAAACGAGATCGAGAAATGTAGTGAAATCGACTACTTATTTCGTTCCTTCACAATAGAGTAGAGGATTTTTCAATGATTTTTAACTAACTTCTGGTAATACAGAATTTTGCAAACAGCTAATTGAAGCCTAATTAGGCAGGGTTCGGATCATTTCAGAATGGCTTTCGAGACTCTTTTGAAACTTACTATAATGTTATGATTCCATTTCGAGACTTTTTCAAGATCAATTCAAAATTGTTTTGTGATCATTTCGGGGATTTTTCGGCATAATTTCGAAATCATTCCAGGATCATTTTAAGATTGCTGTCCGTGCTTTTCGTTATCATTTTGGAGTTGTTTTCGGGATGGTTTAGGACGCATTTGGGTCTCTTTTGGCATCATTTCGGGATAATTTCCGGACTAATTCGGGATTGTTGTCGTGATATTTCCGGTATTATTGGAATTGTTTCAGAGACTTTTCGAGACCATTTCAAAATCATTCTAGAATCTTTTTGGTATAATTCTGCGATTATTTTCGGGACTTCTTTGTGAACATTTTAGGACCATGTTTGAAATGTTTTCGAGTCTTTTTTGAAATAATTTTTGGTTCTTTTCCAGCATCATTTAGAGATCGTTTCAATATCATTTCTTAATTGCTTACGAAATGATCTGAAAACAATCGCGAAATGATCCTGAAAAAGTCCAAAAACGATCCCGAAAAAAATTACGAAACGACCCGAAAAAGCAAGAAGTTAACTTCTTTCACTCCAGCCTTCTTATAGAAAAGTGGAAGTGGTCTTAGGCGGATCTGTTCCCTTTTCCCCGACGCATAATTTGTAGTAAGGGTAATCTATGAGCTGAATTTTGTTATGATATCTCAAACGGTTTTTATTTGTGATTAGTAATATTTGAAAAATATATATTTTATCAAGAATGGGAAGTGCCACGCCCATTTTCAAAACTTTCCAAATAAATTATTTGAATGTAACAATTTTCAAATTTGGTCACTATTGATGTATTATGTACTGAACAATTTCTTTTGTGCTTTCCAAAATAGCAACCTTACTATGCTTAAATTTCTTTATGTCGCCACAAACTGCCGTTGTGTGGCCAAAGTTATAATGCGCTGCATGTAACAATTAAAATTTAATCATTTTCATTTTCCTTCAATAATATATCTTTCTTAAGTACTTAGTTTTAGTTGAGTTACTGATTATCAAGTGATTTACAATTATTCAAATTAAAATTTCCTATGAAGGAGAAATGTATTTTAATATTGCCATTGGTGATGATATCACCCTATGCACATACATACATAACCATAAACATAACCAGTTAGTTGCTCATATAAATTTAATCAAGTTAATTGCTTAACATGAAGGGGATTTCTTTGATGTCTTGAAATTTTTTAATAATTTTACAACTTCTATATTATTATTGTGCGTCTTTGGTCAATTTTTTTAGGTAAGTAATTCTTTGCAAAAAATAGTAATACCATAAGCACGACCCGAAAGTTTTGCAAACCTATTTTATCTCTTTTCTTTCTATTTATATTAACTTTTTTCAGCTGCATATCGAATATTTTATTAGTAAGCAATTTCACGGCTTGAATTCGATACAGTAATAATTTTTGGTTTTTCATGCATCTCGATATCTGTCATACTTCCATACATACTTACATGGATTTATACATATGTAAATATTTAAATGTGCATTTAAGAAGTGCTATTAACAATTGTAATACTGACTACATTCACTGCCGCCCATAAACTTATTTCCATTTATAAAGAGCTTTAACTTTTGGCATACTAGCTCGGCTCAATAATACCCTAACAGTAAGAGTTAGCACAACAATGTAATTTTATGATAGAAGTTAATGAATACAAATTTGTTGTATCTGTATACCCTGTAGAGTAACTTCGTACTTAGTGCATCAGTGGTGAGCTTGTAGTGCATCTATGAGAGTACGGTCAATCAAATTGTGTACGTCCAGTGCGGAACATGGAACTTTTTTTGAATCATCACTACATATTTTTTAGATAGATTGATTGAAGAGGAAGGTTTATGTCATTATAATGTAAAGAAATATATAAAGGGGGCGTGGCAGTCGGACAAAATGTGGTAAAAAACCATACACAGCCATAAATCATAAAAGAATCCACCGATTAAAATGAAACTTACTTGAAGTTAAACTTTGAAATATTTACTTTCGTTCTGCATCAAAAAAAATAGTTTATTCCTATCTTATTTAACCAAAATTGTTTAAACAAAAGCAACACTTTTTCCAAAAAAATGTGTTTGTGTGTTTGTTCGCTGTCAACATGAAACATTAGAAGTTATGCAGGAATCTCAGCCCGCCTCATTCATGTGGAATTATATCGTATGGTGAAAGAACTCCGTACGTATGTATGTAAGTACATATGTACGAATCTCTCGCATAATTAAATTTCGGACGTATGCATGTGTGTATGTAGAAGAGCCAAGTGGGGAGGGAAAAGATTACAACTTATGTAGGCAAGTCAAATTTTAGGCAGAACAACGTCTGCCGGGTCCGCTAGTATACAATATATTAATCCGCATATTCATAAAAAATGTAATTCGTTCATGAAGCTTTTAAAAAATACATTTCAATAGAAGTTTTGAATTATAAGAGCTTAATATTATAAAAACACCGCTAAAGGGACTTTCGATCTTTTGACTTATCGTTATCACATCAAAAGAGGCAGATGATTGTGGTTGATTACTAAGTCAAGTAAAATGATACAAAATCGATAGTCACTTTAATATAGCCAACTATCGTGATAGACGTAATTTTCTTCTATCGATTCGCTATGCCCATCAAATGACTTTTTTCAAGCGACTTTCAAATGTTTGGACCAAGGTATAAAACCCATTAAAATAATGTTCCGGTTTTGAGTTTGAAACCCGTTTCCGTTTCGTGCCGGTTTCGGTTTCAAAATAAACAAAACGAACACAACTTTGTGCGCAAAAAAAAATTATTAATTTTATTACTTAGCTACAAAGTTCAAGATTCAACTAAGTCTCTAGTCTTGGTAGGCTTGGAAGTCTCTAACCTTGATATCAATAACCCCAAAGCGGAAACTAATTTTTTATTTCTGTAAATAATTAATAACAAAAAATACTATGAATCGATCGCAAACTGGTAACGCGATCCATAGTAACTCTCGGCGAATATCCATATAATTGAGCAGTCTTCGGCCGCGATTTAAAAAAAAAAACCTATGCAAATACCTCTGGATAGAAATAAAATATTAAATTTCCAGTAAAAGTCAGCACTGTGATCGCTAGTTGAAAATTATCTAGCATGCTATTCCGAATGAATATAAGATACCTGGAAAAACCCAAACATTTTTTCAGAGTTAAGCCCGGTTGGCGGGGAACGATTTCGGATATTTAAAAAGATCCAGGCTATTTAGGTTTTCGTTATTCAAAAACGAAAATAAACAAGTAAGGCAAGGCTGTCTGACTTTATACTTTTAAAGAATGCCCATCACGGTTTTAAGTGGCCGATCTTTACTCACAATTAGTACAAACTCTACGAAACTGATAATTTAAAGATACATAGCCCAAACCCCATTTATCGAAAAAATCTATTGTATGGGGCAATATGCTATGTTGGTCCTATCTGGGTGATTTTCAATACACATATTACATATATAATATGTACTAAAACTGCAAAATTTTACGTTTCCAGCTTTTTAATAGCAAAATGTATAGCCCAAAACCCGTTTATCGTAGCAATCGATTGTATGGGAGCTATGCGTTGTATTCCTCCGATCATGCTGGTTCCGACAAATGATTAATGCTTTACATAATAGCTGCCTCTTACCAAATTTCATTAAGATATCTCTAAAATTGAGGGACTAGTTTGCGTTCAAACAGACAAACGGACGGGCGGACAACTCAGCTCATCGCCCTTATCATTTCGGTATACTTATTGGTAGGTAAATCTCTTCTTCTTCTCATACTTACAAACACCGGACCAAAGTTATAATACCATTTCATGTTCATGAAAGGTATAAAAAACAAACCAAAATATCGAAAAAATCCCAGAAAAACGCTTCCGTAGCAAAACTTAATTAATTCTTTAGATACAATATATTCATGCTGACCTCTTCAATTTGACTTTCTTTCCGCTGTTGATGAGATAATTGTTGATCACATGAGTGCGTCATATAAACACCTTCACAATTTTCACATTTAAATAATAATCAGTGTTGTTGTCATCAAATAGTGCCCCGTATTTAACATAGCAACAACATATTGATTTACATTAGACTGGACCAAAATAAAGTACAAATTTAAATTACTTGTATATTGATATATTTTTTAGATTGGTGAAAAAAAAATTGTTAAAATTTCAGACCACCTGACGAAAATTTTGGGTTTGGGATTTTGTTAGGGGAGTGTAATTTCATACCAAAATGTGTGCAGCTAAATTTTGTTCCCCCAGTGGTTTGGCAGTTCTTAAAAAGAAATTAAATCAGTCCTAAAATATTTATACTAGCAATGATGGAGCCCTAAAAGTTGTTATTCGGGTGGGATACTTTCGAAGCTCTTACATAATTTTTTTAATTGTGAGAAAATAATACCATATAATTATTTTTTTCCCGGTGTAATGTACATATCTATAAGCGAACATGCGTAATAAATTGGCATTAATTAGCCAGCTGCGACAGTTGTAAAAACCAGTGAAATCTGTAATACATCTAAATTTAGGTATACCTTCCACTATCCCTCAGAACTTTGATGCTGATAACGAAAGTTTGGTAATGATAACACTGACAACAATATATAATTGTAAATAGCTGTGTAACTAAAGTAACAAAAACCTAAGCTAAGTTAAAAATCTACCATTCGAACTGATGTGCTTCAGGGCGGAGGGTGCAAA
This sequence comes from Merzomyia westermanni, assembly GCA_949987695.1. Lineage (NCBI taxonomy): Eukaryota > Metazoa > Arthropoda > Insecta > Diptera > Tephritidae > Merzomyia > Merzomyia westermanni. The sequence goes on along the minus strand of OX465291.1, from coordinate 42,815,474 downwards.
AGGTACTATCGAAAATCGCTTGCAGCACCAAAAATAATCCAGTAATAACTCCCAGATTTTTAAAAAAAAATGTGGTTTCTGTAGCCCAGCCACGGTATTGCTACGAACAATAATGGTTTCTAGATACTTCCACCTGAAAATAGAAAAAAAAGAAAATAAAGTACTACAGTAGCTTTCAACTTTCATTCAATTTAAATTCGCGCAAGAGATTGGTGGCGCATTTTTTTCATTGACAGCCTAATCAGCGTTTTTAATTTAATTAATCACTCAGGCATCCCTATTTCAAATGGAATGAAACGATGAATCACACACGCTATACATAAACAGTGCACATTTTTATATTCATCTCATTTACATTATTAAAATTTTATTAATTGGATAGCTATTGAAATTTGCCGACAACCACCCGCTTAAATGAAATTCTTGAACGCAAGCTTTACACACAAGCAGTTTTTATCATACAGTGGCTCACAGTCCAAATGACCCACCATAAAAATTTCTATTTTCTGCAAGAATCGCTTCTTTTTTATAATTTCGCTAATTTCTTATGAAAATGTGCTTAAAACTACAACAGCAATACTGAGTATATTTAAAGCTAAGGACTGTGTGAAAAATTCAGAACCATTCGACATTTTTTTAACAAAATTTCAAACATTTTACCAAGAATTTTTAGATTTTTTTTTTCAATATAGTAACATACTTATCTTGAACCGCTAAAAGAATTACCTGATTTTTGGTAATTTTTTATAAAAAGCAGCTGCGCTTGTAAATTTGTATAAATAATTGTTTTAATTTTTTTACAAAGTCCTAAGCTTTAATTCTCAGCATTTATATTGTTTTTTGAAGCACACTTTCATTGAGAACTATCAAAATTATTAAACATAATTAATTCTTGCTGAAAATTTAAATTTTTAGGGTGGCTCATTTGGACTGTGAGCCACGGTACAAAATTTAATTTTCAATTGCGCCGATCAAAGTTCAAGCACCATTGCTCTTGCACTCCTTTGTATTTAAGATAAAACGTATTTAATTTAGCAATAATAGAATTCGCAAATATGAAAATTGAAGAACGAAGTACTCAACTAAGTGAGATTAATGTGAATATATGCTTTTAAAGTGAAAAAAATTGCTTAGGATACACCATTTATAAGTTCAAAATATTTAATAAGCTATTTATTCCAAACTAGATTGACCGGCAGACTTTGTGCTGCCCAGATATTTACCTGAATGGATCTAGAAATATTGGCTTTTCCTATCCCTATCATTATCTCTATCACTGTCTCATTCCCTATCCCCATTCCTATCCCTATCCCTATCCCCCTATAGATGTAACTATTTCACACACACACAATTCCACTGCACCATCGATCGATCCATTATTGAGCTTTTCTAACAAAAAAAAAAATAATAAAAATAGCACCATACAAAATGTGTGGGAAAATACATTTTTTTTTTCAGGAGTTTTTCGGAAATTTTATCAGAATAGGAGAGGTCAGAGAAAAATCTGAATTAGTGTCAATCATTAAAATCGGTGCAGGCGTTTTTGAGTTATGAGCGTTGGAACTAAGGTCCCTTTCTTATTTTTATTTTCTTTTTCGTAAAGTTTATTTTTTTCAATATTTCGGTTACTGCTTAAATTAAAAGATAACAAATGAAAAAATTTGAATTTCTAATTTTGGAAATTTTTCGATTTTTAGCGGCCGCCGTGGTGTGAAGGTAGTGTTGCCGGCCTACCACACCGAAGGTGCATGGTTCGAGCCCTGGTACAGGTAACATCAAAAGTGATTTGAAAAAAAAGTTTTTCAAAACGGGGTCGCCCCTCGGCAGTGGTTTGGCAAACTCTCCGAGTGTACTTCTGCCATGACAGGCTTCTCAGCAAAAATTCGTCTCCTTTGTAGATGCCGTTCGGAGTCGGCAAAAAACTTGGAAGAGAAGCTTGGCGCAAAAATCTCTTAGGAGGTTTATGATGATATACCTGTTGTATATCGCGCCATAGAGAGAGAGAGATTTTTCGAATTAAATTTTTTTAACATTTTTGTTTTTACATTCCGCTACCACGAAAAAACATTTCAGTGATCAAAACTGAGTAATTTGGATTTAACTAATTGAACTCGACTAGAAAGTTAAAATTTTTTTTTGCCCAAATTTCAAAAATTCATATTTTTGAAAAAAAACAACCTTCTGAAAAACGAAACAAAAGTGGTACAAAACTTTATGGCAAAATTTAAACTTTTCGGTTTGAAAAATCTAAAATCAGAAATTTTAAAATTTTTTTCCAAAATTTTATTTTATACCTCTAAGTACTACCTTTAAAAGCACCAAATTTTTATTTTTTTAACTACAGTACTTTTCGAAATATTGAAAAAATTAACTTTGCAAAATAGAAAGAAAAGTGAAATTTTAAATTTACATAAAATTAGGAAAAAAACTTCGTTTTATAATAAAAGGAAACTCTTCACCAATTTTACTACAAAATCGGAAGCGATCGATTCCAACTATGTTATTATTTACCATGGAAATACCCATTTTCCTTCTCAGTATCGTCCACATGCTAGTTTTCCTAAAACTTTACAATTATTTTCGAATTGTCCGTTAATTCGCTGATTTTTACTTGACTACAAATATTCCTTGAAATTCGATAGCGAATTTTCTAACGAAAGCAATAAGCTTAAAATTTTTAGATTGCTTATTCGCTCTAAAACTCAGATTGAAAATTTCCTAAAGTTAAGTTTAACCAGAACTGGGGAAAAACCTGCGAATTCGCTTTTGATAACTCGAATCAAAAGTCAAATTGGTTCTTCCTCCCGCATTCGTCTACCTAAATTTTTCCTGCTTATGCCTTCTCACTTTCCTGTTGGTGTTGCTGTTGTTTTTGTTTGTAATTGTCTTCACCTTTCTCTCTATCGGGGAATTTGTATCATCATCAACTTTACTATGTTTATCGTCATCCCAGTTGTCTAAGCTTTATGGAGGGCGAGTAGTTTTTTTGAGTTATTTTTTTGTATATTATTTTATTATTTGTTCAGAGAGTAGAACGGGGGGTGCGGAGCACATGTTGCATAAGGGGCAACCTTTGAGTAATATTTATTTAATTATTTTATTCATATATTATGATTTGTTCTATATAGAAGTGGGGTGCGTTGCACCTGTTACACCTTGTATTTATTAATTGGGGGCGAGCACTGTTGGCTCTGAGGCATTGCGCGGGATTGGCTTCCTCATTCTCGTTGTGAAAAACCCCGATTTGGGATCGGAAAGCATAAACTATATCTTTCGAATATTTCATTAGCTGATTGCGAATTTCATGCAATACAAATGAAATAAACGAAAGAAATGACTACAGCTTATGTCGCTTAAACATACTCCCCCCTAGACGGCTTAGTCGTCTAGTGAGATTCATAAGTCGCCGGTTCGGATCCGGCTCGAAGGACCATGTCTGTTTTTGGAGGGACTATGGGTCACTTTCGGGTCACTTCACCAGACAAGAAAATACGCACATCTTGTTTTCTGTACAAACACTTTATATTATTCCGCTATATTATTCCGCTCAGGTATTTTTGATCGTACAAAAACGGTGGTATTAGCGCGACGGATGTAATCGAACTAAAGTTAATATCTTACATTGATCTCTTGCGCAGCAAGGAGACTGGAATGTGTAGGTATGTATGCATATATGTACAAAAATGTAGAATATTGGCAAACGGTAAGAACAACTTAATTTAACAAACGGTAAGTGCAAGGTTTCTTTACAGGGTGTTTGGTAAGTATAACAAAGGTAAGTCAGTATTTAATTAAAGGTAGGTATTTAAGTAAATTTAGGTATTTTAGACAAAAGTGAGTATTTGACAACAAAGGTAAGTATAATAAGATAGTAAGGTAAGTATATTAAAATGTATATATATATAATTCATTTTGTAAATTCATTCTGTATGTGTATATGTATGTATTTGGTTTAGGTTTTCTTTTTAAAATTCAATAAGATTGGAGCTCATGTCTCCAACACCAGTTATTATGATACTGTAACAATTATGGGCCTTATACTCTTCTTTTCTTCCTTATTCTTTTACTTTTTCTGATGAATGCCCTTACTTTTATATTATTTTCACTTTCCACTTTACTTTTTACTTTTTTAATTCTTTCGTTACATTTCGTTATTTTTCTTAATTTTAATTATAATTTTACTTTCATTTTTACTTTAACTTTTACTTTTTTGCTGCTATTATCCCTTTTGCGTTTACTTTTTACTTTTAACTTTTACTTTTACCTTTTAATTTTTTTTTTAACTTTATATAAAATTTTGTTTTATTTTTTATTTCTATTTTTATTTCTTGTTTTGATTTTACTTTTAGTCTTACTTTTAGTTAGTTTTTACTTTTACTTTAACTTCCGCTCCTAATTTTATTTCTGTTTTTACTTTTAATTTTATATCTGCTTTTAGTTTTATTTTTTTAATTTTATGTAACGTTTGCTTTTACATTCCCAGTTAATCTGCGTTCTAGTTCCCTTTTTCTTCTTTGTTTTCTTAAGTATCTGAATACTCCATCTCTGTTCTGAGTTGGTTTATGTTCACTCACTAATTCTGCCTAGTCGCCCATTTGAGCTCATCCCCGCAGCTCCAAATGTACACTTACATATACATGCTAGATTCCCCCCTTTCCTCTTAATTTTTTTTTTTTTTCATTCTTAAGAACTTAAATCATTTAATTTTGTTTTGCATTTAATAAAGTTACTTCTTGGGTATTCGTCATAGTCACGAACGTTTAATGAACCCGCAAAAACAATGAAAAACCACACATACACACTGCTTTGAATTTATGTCTTCACACATGCACTCATACATACATTTAATTGTAGTTGTATACAATTTGTGGCGGCATTAAAGTGGGTGTAATTTTCCAATTTGAAACCATTTAATTCATAAACCAACCGGGCACCTACACTTGCAATTGCAAATGTTTAATGTTAGCATGCGTGTGTGTTTGTGTGTATGTGTGTATAGATGTATTATTATTTGCAATAAGTGTGAGTAAATTGCTTAGTAGCGATGGGTAACTAAACGGTAGCAGTGACCCAAGTCCAGACAATCTAAACTAGATAATAAACAATTTACCACTTAAGTGCGCAAACATACATTTCAATACAGGGTGCACAGAATTAGAGACAATCAGACATGCACATATATGAAGGTAAACATTTTGTAATACCCAATAAGCAGAAATTGTGGAATAGAATTCAAAGTAGAATCGATAATGCTACGCATCAAGCTCGTGAAGAAGTATACTGGTCCGTCTTAACGAATGAGCCTGTAAAATGTTATTTCGTATACACTGCTGACTATTTCATAATGGTCCCTTTATATCTAACATTATCTAGACAAAAGCTGAGAAAAAGTAACTCGAGTCTACGGGCGGGACTTGGCGAATGAGCTTATTGACTCTGTGTGGATATCGATGATTGATTCCACAATGGCGCGTTCTTACTCCATCTCAGCACCCAAACGGGCGTTCTCTTTAATGAACAGCGATCGGAATATTTCGCCCTGCTCCAACCTCCATAATGTATTACACCTGAGCATTAAAATTACTTTCCCGTTTAAAAAATCACATGACTAAAAGCTAGATCTGCAGCTTGATTGGCCCGGCATTAATAATTTCCTGTACAGTGGTCTTTGATTCAATACAAGTCAATTTTAGTTTGTGTAGCATACTAGTAGAGGTAGAAAGACTTCTCGAGACGTACTCGTTACTACAGGTGAAAACATATCGATGGTCTTGAATATCGATACCTACATATGCTATTGATCGACACTATTAATATATCGAAACTATTGATATTTGAGGATTTTCAGGGAAATAAGCCTTCAATTGCTATCCAATTAGAACCTTCAGTAGCTGGAATTTCCATAAAAATAAATTTACCAATTTTGTTTGCTTATATACAAGTAAAAAAGGTATTGTTGTTAACAGTTCTCTCCATGCCTATTGGGCACGATCACCCTGAGAATCGCTATCGAGCTCTTCTAACAAGAGTCCAAGAAAACAATCAGTTTCAACAGGGTTGGGCCAGAGTTATATTGGTGTTAGAAGAGTAAGTTCAATAGAACAGGTAAAGAGATGTTTAGTATCATGACCACATGTAGGACAAATATTTGGTATGGTGGGGTTAAGTTTGGATAAGCAAGAGTTTAACCTATTACAGTATCCAGATCGAAGTTAAGCTAGTATGACACTAGTCTCCCTAGGAAGGAGGTCTCCTTTCAGAAATTTCAGAAAGTTAGATGTCCATAATGGGGTTCAGAGGCCGAAATCTGAGATATCTGTCTACCGACTCGGTGTGTAGGTCATCATAGGTGGTGTCGTATATCATAATAGTGCTTAAGGAGATGCTTCCTTAAATCTCTTGGTGGCAGATCTTCAAGCAATAGATGTCGGTTTGGGTGACAAGGGTTATGGCAGTTCAGTAGAAACTGTGTGCTTAACAATTTCGCATGCTCTCTAAAATTGCATTCTTTTTTTTCTCTCTTGGTGGAGTTAAGTCGCAGATGACATAAGAAGACAGTTGTAATAGCCATGTTTTGGCATACTTGCAAGTTCCTCCAATTGGTGTCACAAATATTGGGCGACCATATCGGCGCAATGTAATCAAGAACCCGTGTGCCGATAACCTTATGTGTATCAAGCACCTTTCCTTTATCTATTCCTCAAGTGCTACCGGCAAGTGAGTTGATTATCTTGTTGCGGCTCTGTACCTTTGTGGCTATTGCAGTGGCATAATTAGCGAAGATGAGGCCATTTTCGAACATCACAATCAATATTTTAGAGTTTTTGTCAGTAGGTAGAGTTACTCTGTCTATGTGGGCGTTTAATTCTTGCCTCATCTGCGCATTCCCCATCGTAAAGAGAGTCGCCGTCGATGGTAAAGAAGCTTAAAAGATGGCGGAGATAAATATTAATCCTTTTGCAGAGTGGGGCACTTGCCCAAAGCCATAATAATACAGTCGTCAGCGTATGAGACTATAGAGACTCAATCGTGTAGCGCTAAAGAGCTCTCTGTATATTCCCTGAAATGATATAAATCCGCTTTATTTAAGTTGATAAATGTACTTATTTCTGATTTAATGAAGTCGTTAGGTCAATGGATTGAGAGAATTATGGGTAAATGGCCCAATGCTAATGTAAGTACAGGTAGCCAGTGGTTCTAATTTGTGAGCTTCGTCTGTATTGACTGCCAATGGGTAGATAAGATTTACAGATTTTATATTAATAAGAAGATTTATGAATATACACATATATATAACACTAAAACCGATACTTTCGACAGTAATAGAAACCATCGATATATCAAAGGTATCGCCGCTACTTTCCCATGTCTAACCTTTAGGATAAAAATAGGATATATCCAAGAAATGTGAACTATTCCATCCTTATAAAGAGATCAAAAGTGGGATAAATCGCATTGCTACCTTGCGACTCATTCAGGATTTATTCTAGGCTAAACGCATTTTTTGTAGGGTTAGGGTAGGTTGCCCCAAATTGAAGATCATGTGGTATTTCTTTACTGGGTAGTCTACTCATATATGGATATTGTATGTATAAACAATTGGATGTATGTATGCATAAAATCGTACCTACTCACACCCGGATATCCAATATAGCGTACACCATGAACAATGTGCACACAAGCAGTTAGTTTAGCCGTCGGTGTTCAACTATCAATGTATATATATGTGTGTGTGCTTCCATATGTATTTGTAGCACCTCAGTTCACTGTTTTTGTTTTTATTTTTTGCGCCTCGTTGCTGGCGGCTTGTAGTGGTGACTTTATAGAATTAGCTTATAAATATTAGACACGCTAGCTAAACGATAAACGAACAGAGCAACTAATAGTTAGTAAGCAGCACACGTATAACATGTGTGAGTGTGTGTGTGGTGATATGGCGCAACAGCTGAATTAAATAAAACCGCGCTGCCTCACCACTTAGCTACTTAACTGCATACAAGCTGTGAACCACTGTGAGGCATTCAGCTATTTAGACATTAAACCACTCAGGCACCACTTTTTCAATTCCGACAAATTTAGTCGTATGTCGGAGGTCAAACGGAGCAGAAAGTGGCATAACTTGAGCAAAACAAAACTAAACGTACTGGAACGCGCGTAAAGGATATAAAAAGGAAACAAAACACATACGAGTTACAAAGAAATAAATAAACGCGGAAGCACAGAAAAAGGGTACAATGTTGAGTGCGGAAATGTTAAAGAGTGCGCGTGAGAATGTCCTTTGAAAGTGTTGTTGCAATGAAAACGTGTAATGGAAATTGAATTAGCACAAGCAATTAAAGTCTGCATTTGCAATGAAATCCAATGAAAATAAAAATATTTAGCAGTAAAAGCTAAAATGTGAAAAAGAAACAAAATAAATGCGTTAAAAGGATATAAGAGTAAAAATGAAAAATAAAATAACGTCGTGATGTCATGCAATTTGAGCGCGCGCGCTAACGTCAAGGACATCGTAAAGGATACGTGGTAGTAAAGCCGCATTATACGTATGTGAATGTGTAAATCTGTCTCGTGGTGTGTAAATATAAATACATGTATGCCCTTCTAAGGATATAAGGCTAAGTTAATAAAGAAGTGTGCAAAGGAAATGAAAATTTAATGAAATGTCGCTAATGTGGCACGTTAAACTCAAATAACCTAGTTTGCCCTTAAAAAAAATGCAATAAATGTATGTTAAAATGTGAGTGAGCGAATACACTTGCCAAGCATTTTCGTGCTGAGTGATAAACAAATTTCTTGATGAGCCTTGCGAGTGCCTAAGCGTAGTCAAACGTGCTTACTAAAAAATGTATGTATGAGAAGGGATATGTGAGAGAAAATGTAAAAGCTTATGTGAAGCAATAAGTGTGTAAATCAAATATTTATTAGGGTGCGTTGAGAACTTGGGTAGAATTTGTGACCAAAACCCCCAAAAAAAAATAACAACAAAAAATTAAAAAAAAAAAATAAAACTACCGTTTTCAAAATTGAAATTCTTACAACATTTCGAGGTAGCCACTAGGGGTTATAAAAAAAATTATAAATATAATAGTGTGATTCCAATATGAAAAAGTTTTTATATAAATCTAGAATATGTGGAGAACCACTGGAACTTCAGAAGTTGACAAACAAATTTCTTAATGCGTTTGTGATTGCCAAAGCATAATCAACAAGAAAGGATATGTGAGAAAATATATGATAGGTTATGTGAATAGAATAAAATATTTATTATTGGTGGTGAAAAAAAATGTTTCTTCTCGCAATGGAGTAAAATTTATACTTTAAAATAAAAATCAATAAAAAAACAAAAGGCAAATAAGAACAAAACAAAATTTGAATAAAATTTATGTTCGATGTCTGGAAAATTCATTGTCGCGAATACTTCACAATTTAAAAATTTACAACAAAAACCTAATCTACAATTTAAGAAAAATTACTCAATGTTTTAAAAATTAAAAAAAAAAAAAGATATAACAAAAAAAATTTTTTTACTCAATCCCTTGACAAGTATATCTACTCAATGCTTTAAGAATTAAAAAAATACTAAAAAAATAAAACAAAAACTTTGAAAAGAAAATTTTCACTCAATGTATTAAAAAAACCAAATAAACAACTAAAAACAAAAAAAAATTTAATCAACTTTTAAAAAAATTACTACAAAAAACTTGTTGCAAAAATGTTTCAAGCAACTTAGAAGAAATTTTTAAGCAAAGTATAAAAGCTTAAATAAAAATTACAACAAAAACTAAAATTTTCTCAGCGTTTTAAAAAAAATATCAAAAATGATAACTGGCCAACAATTTAAGAAAAATTATAAAAAAAACAACAGATGGTGGGCACTACTAAAAATGCGTGGTAATTTTTACTCAACGTTTTAAAAATTAAAAACAAATTTTACTCAATTTAAACTAATAAATTTAAAAAAAAAAGTTTAATTTCTACAAAAAAATATAAGGTCTTACGTTTTACGTTTTAAAAATTAAAAATAAATAATTTTACTCAACGTTTTAAAAAATAACAAAGAAAGTTTTTCAAGCGTTTTTAAAACTAGCAAAAAAAATTTTTTAAAACAAAACTTTAAGAAAAATAAACAACCAACATATTCACTCAACGTTTTTAAAAAATGAAGAGTTTGTCAAGCGTTTTTAAAAATTCTACCCAAACGTTTTAAGAATATTTAGAAAACAACAAATTGGAAACACTACCAAAAAGGCGTGGTAATTTTTACTCAATGTTTTAAAAATAAAAAAAAAATGTTACTCAATTCAAACTAAAAAATTTAAAAAAAAATTAAAACTGTTCTGCAAAAATTGTATAAGCTCAAACATTTTACTTTTTAAAAAATTAGAAAGAAATCATTTTACTCAACATTTTAAAAATTAAAAAAAAATTTATTCAATTTAAGCTAAAAAATTAAAAAAAAAAATTTCATTTCTACAAAAAATTTAAAGTCTTACGTTTTACTTTTTAAAAAATTACAAGGAAATAATTTTAGTCAACGTTTTAAAAAATAACATAAAAGGTTTTCAAGCGATTTTAAAAATTTATAAAAAAAGTTTTAAGAAAAATAAAGAAACCAACATATTCACTCAACGTTTTTCAAAAATAAAAAGTTTTTCAAGCGATTTTAAAAATTGCAAAAAAAATTTGTAAAAAAAAAAGTTTTAAGAAAAATAAAAAAAACCAACATATGCGGATACTAGCGACAACATGTGGTAAATTCATAGTCGAAAATACAAACAAGAAACTATTACATTAAAAAATTTAATAAACATACTACAGACAACAAAAAGTATTTCATTTGTTACACAACTTGAACAATTTAAACACAAAATTTGGTCTGTGTTAAAAAAATAAAACTAAAAACAAAAATTTTTTATACTCAACGTTTCAAAATAAAACTACAACAAAATATAAAAAAATGTTGCTGCACGCGGTAAACAACTGAAAAAATATTTTCCACAATTTTTCAAAATTATTTATTTAAATTTTGGGTTGGCACCCTCGACCATAAATAAATTGTTCATGCAATGGGGGCAATTTCAGTAGAAAGTGTTCTAAAATCTGTAGGGTGTGCCCTCGAAAACCAATGGACAATAAGAAGTTGATTGAAATCAAGTTGTTGAGTAATCAAGTTTTTTTAAATTTCCTTTTCTATACGATAAAAATTCTAGAAATTTTCAACGCACCCTAATGTTTATTACAACACACATACAAATAAAATTCGATTTTGTTATCCTTAAAAAGTGATTTTAACGATAAAAAGATTACGAACGTGCGGAAAAATAATCTCCAATTGCTAAGCTGATTTGACAAATTTGAATTCTTTTTGCGTTGTTTACTTGTTTCATCCTTGAAGTCTATTAGCATTAAATGTCTAATCAGCTAGCAATCAAAATGTGTTTACTTTAAGTTCTTTCGCCTACACGATACAGTGACATCGCAAGGAAATGCGCGGTGCACCGATTTTGTTGTAAAAGTGGAGTCTTGCTGCTACTTCCATCCTTTACTAAGACAACGTGTTCGTGTTTATTTTATTTAAGTTTTTGTTGTTGTGTCTCCGATAAACGCTGAAGGCCGTTTTTACGGTTAAAAGTAGAGCAGCAGTGGTGGCAGTGTCCTTGATAAAGAGGAGCGTTCTTGCACACGCGAAAATATTGAAAGTGTATGAGTGTGAAGCAAACCTGCTGGGAGATCTATAACTAGTTGACGTATTTCTGAAATAGAAAACGTGCTGCAGCAACAAAGAGGAACTAGTTCGATAGTGATTATATTTGTGCCAGCTAATAATTTAATTAAAATGTGAATACTAAACGGCATAGTAAATAAAAATTATTATCAACTGGTCTTGAACTCGTTATACTTACAAAAATATGTAAAAATTTAAATTTTAAACAGGACATTTTTGAAAAGGTAGAGTATTTTTGGATATGTTACTTACAAACATATGTACATAAAATGACCAAATTAACAAAAAACTAAAAGATAAAGAAGGAGTCGAATAGCATAAAAATAAGTTGTTATTAAGGATGGCAACAGTAAAAAATTCAGAATAAAAAAAGTTCCCGATTCATAAAAAAATATAGAACTTTAAAAGACCAAATTAATGCGCTATCCATTTTGAGAATCAGATGTTATATAGACTGACTGTTTCTAGAACCTCTCAAATATAAGCTTCAAACTTAGAAGGACACTTTTCATGGCTCTACAAAATTAATTCATTTAACAACTACCCTGAGTGCCTTGAAAAAAATAATTAGATGCGATACCCTTGAATATTTGATATGGATGTCCTGTTCCGTCATTTTCCGCTACTCAAACAAATTTTAACGAAAACTTATAAGCTAACTAAAAATGCCCACAAGGTTGTTTAACATAATTACTTATAGTGCAAAAAAAAAATCTTTGGAGATTTAAAATAATAATTTTTCATTTATTATTACAACAGGTTAATAAAATCAGAACACTTTAAACTTAAAACTAGCTACAACAATCCATATTATTTAAGTCTTTTCAATTGCTTCTGGCGCAAGTTTTTACGCTCCACAAGCTTCCTCCTAATGTCGCGCTCCAACTTTTCTTTGAATTCCGCTTTACGATTGTACTCCTCCAAACTTTCTAAACAGCATGCGAATATATATATTTTCGGTTCTCAGCTAACATTTTTTCGTAAGTTTTGCCTTAATTGTCATCGGCTACTGTTCGTTGTCTTCGTAGCGCGAGTTATTGATAGAGTCTGTAGTATAAAGACATAGCCTGCTTCGTTGTGCTGCGTTTATCCATCTCTTTGGTAAATATGGGTTCAGAAATTTTAGTTAACTTTTGGCTCCTAGTATGCGCACACTCGTTTGCCTAAAGTCAATTAATTTTTTTAAAGCAAATGTATAGGCGACATTTCAGGTAACAAGACAATCCGTAGGTACCTCTTAAACACATACAGCAGAACATAACAGTAACAGGTATTTAAAAATCGATGTGCTGTCAATGGCTGCTCTGTGGTTGTAGCAATGAGTCACAGTTGAGCAAAGTCTTTTCCAGTACCTACCTTAAAATGTGAAAACCCTTGAAACGAATTTAACCCTTTCGAACCGAAAAAAAATAAGGAGGACGACTTTATCCTCTTGTTTAAATTTTCTCGAATTAGAGCTAAGTTTCTAATGAAAGGCAGGGTTAAAACTAAATTTGTTGTAAGCCCCAAAAAGTTAAAGAATGCCGACAAGGTGTAAAAAGGACATATTTGTACCAATAAATAAACCTAACTCTACACGTAGATGGTATGAATAAAAATGTAAAAAATAATACAACAAAGTTAAAATAAAAGTTTACCTTTATTTGTAGTAAAACCCACTCCTTTGTACATTTATATTCATTAAAACAATCCAATATTCAATTTGAGTTAGGCACGAGTACATTTAAAAGAAAACTTTGCCGATTTTGTTTACTATTTTAGCACAATGAAAACATACAGCTATTGCCTAAACCTCAATAAACTAGGCAGCACAGTTCCTAATGAGCCATAGTGGAAAATTCAGAGCTTAGTTTTAAGACATCTTTTGCTGTGTATCCCAATAGATCCGAAAGGGTTAATAAAAAAAATCTCGAACATTCATCCATCTTTCTACTTTCTTTACTGTACCAGAATCACCCAGGCTATCTGAAATAACATGGCAAGATGTAAGTGCAAAAATGCCCCCCCTTTTTATGTGAGGAGTACACTGATTTCTTCTGAAATGATATAGGTATATAAACCTTTCAATTTATAAAGTTTATAAATTTCCTTGAAAAAATTGAAACTGTATTATAAAATAGAAAACATGACTTCAGACTACTTATTTATTACTCAAAAACTATTTTTGTTTTACTGTAAAAATGAAGAAAGCAACAAATAAATCTTAGAATTAAAACTTTGAGAGAAAAATAACAACCGCGTTCAGCGGGTGAACAAGCCGAAGGCTATTTCCGTCCTCCTATGTTCACGATCAATAGCCTTAACCGTATCGAGCACCAAGCCTTCCTTAGGCGTGATTATAATTACATATCGAACGAAACTTGTTCATTTACTTTGTACTGCAGATCGCCCATTGGTTGAAATTCAACCACTAAGCTTTATTTCAATTGCAAGGCAATTGAATCAGTTTTTTGTTGATATATTCGTAATAGTATTGAAACCATTATGCCAGTTGAAGCTGAGGTAGAAATAAATAGAAGTTTATTTGAATTTAAAAATATAAATATAGAGCAGTTCATGAGAAAAGTGGCGACACTAAAACATAAATACGGAGGGAAGAAATTAGTAACAGAAGGTGTTTTCAAAGATAGTATGGTGTACTTGGGATACACTTATACTTGTATAATTAATGAAAGTTTAAATAGTGGAGTTTTTCCATCATGCTGGAAAACGTCGACAATTGTACCCGTTGAAAAGGTTAAAGGAACAGTAAAACCAGAAGAGATCCGTCCAATAAATACATTGCCTAGTGATGAGAAAATATTAGAGAAAATAGTTAAAGAACAGCTGCTCGAATATGTAAACAAATATGAAATTATTATTAGCGAGCAATCAGGGTTTAGAGCAAAACACTCCTGTGAAACCGCACTCAACATGGTGATAGCAGAGTGGAAAGAAGGCATGACGTGCAAACTGGTAACAGTCTCTGTCTTTCTTGACTTAAAGCGCGCATTTGAAACTATTGACAGGGATATGATGTTGAAGAAATTGTATAGCATCGGCGTACGGAATACAACACTATAGTGGTTCAAAATCTACCTTTCGAGAAGAAAACCGAAAACTGTTATTAGAAACACGGTATCACCTGAAATAGATGTTGAAATAGGTTTACCGCAGGGATCAGTACTACCTGCGATACTCTTTATAATTTATATAAATGATATTAAAAGTTGTTTTAAACATTGTAAGATAAGACTGTTTGCAGATGATGCATTGTTGACGGTAAGCTGTTCGTCAATATCTGAAGCCACAGTGAAGATACAGGGTGTTTTTTTTACAGGTTTGTTTTTCGAATAGAGATAAAACTGGCATTTTGTGGTCAAATCTGGCAACTCTAATGTCATTTATGTTCAGTTTGGTTTGCCATTTCATCATGAACAGGTTGACAAAAGAACAACGCTTGCAAATCGTGCAAATTTATTTCGAAAATAATGGTTCAGTTCGCGAAGTTTACCGTGAGCTCCGTCCATTTTATGGTCGACATAATCGTCCATCAGAGCAATTAATTCGGTTAACCATGGATCGTTTTCGCACTACGTTTACTCTATGTGATAATACGCATCCGCAGAGACGTCGAACAGTGCGCACCGAAGAAACAATTGCCGCTGTAGAGCAAAGTGTTGAAGAGGACCCGAATGAATCGATTCGCCACCGTGCACAGCAATTGGAGCTTTGTCCATCAACTTTATGGAAGATTTTGCGCAAAGATCCTGGCTTGCGACCTTACAAGATCCAGCTTGTGCAAGAATTAAAGCCGCGAGACCATGCAATGCGTCGTGATTTTGGTGTATGGGCCGAAAATGAGATTGATTTCGATGCTGATTTTCATCGCAAAATTTTGTTCAGTGATGAGGCTCATTTTTGGTTGAATGGCTACGTCAACAAGCAAAATTGCCGCATTTGGAGTGAAGAGAATCCACATGAGACCCTTGAAACGCCATTACATCCACAAAAACTGACTGTTTGGTGTGCTCTATGGGCTGGTGGAGTCATTGGGCCATACTTCTTCCGCAATAATGCTGGAGAGGCAGCTACCGTTAATGGAGACCGGTATAGAGCCATGATAACCGACTATTTTGTTCCCGAATTGGATGGCATGAATGTGGATGAGTTGTGGTTCCAACAAGACGGCGCTACATGCCACACAGCGCACGTCACAATCGATTTATTGAAGGAAACATTCGATGAGCGCATAATTTCGCGGAATGGACCTGTCAATTGGCCACCAAGGTCGTGTGATTTGACACCATTGGATTATTTTCTTTGGGGATATGTGAAGTCGCTCGTCTACACCAAGAAACCAGAAACGTTAGGGGAATTGGAAGCCAACATTCGTGGCGTTATTGCCGACATACGGCCCCATATGCTCGAAAAAGTGGTTGAAAATTGGACCTGTAGAATTGGCTTTATTCGAGCCAGCCGCGGCGGCCACATGCCCGAAATCATATTTAAACATTAATGGCATAAAATTATCCTTTTAATAAAGCCAAATTGATGGACCTTAAAACGATTTTCTTGTGTTTTATTTCAATTCGAAGTTCTACACCCCTAAAAAAACACCCTTTACAAGCAGACATAGACTCTGTCTATAAATGGCCATGCCAAAACAAGCTCAAAATTATTATAGATAAAACAAAATGGATGGTTATGAGGAAGTCACACTCAGGAATTGACAATGAGTCTCTAAAAATAGCAAATATACAGTTAGAAAGAGTAAACGAAATAAAATATTTAGGAGTGATAATAGACGACAGGCTTAAGTTTGATGAGCATCTTAAATACATAGAGGGGAAAGTATCAAAAAAGATAGGTTTTATGTTTCGGACATGCAAGCACATAATCAGATATTTTAAAGCAATAGTTTATAGGTCTATCATTGAGCCTCATTTTATATATTGCCCAACGATTTTGTTTACAATGGCTGATTCAAGCATAGCTAGGTTACAGGTAAAACAAAATAAGGTGATGCGATTTATACTAAAAAAACGTTTCGATACTCCCATACAGGATCTCCTAAACAGCTTGAACTGGCTTAGTGTGAAGCAACTTGTGTTATATTATACATTAAAATTTACACATAATATAAAATTAGGAAACCTGCCGAATTATCTAAATGATCGTGTGAAATACAATAATGGTGTCCATAGATATAACACAAGAAATATAAATGATTTTCATTTGCCAATTGTAAGATCTGAATTTGATAAAAAAAAGTATATATTTCGAAGGAGTAAGAGAATATAATGAATTACCTAGAGAATTAAAAGACTGTAAAAATATTAAAAAATTTTAAGAGGTTATTACATAATTATTGTAGAGGTGTAAATATAAGATAATCCAAACCCAAAGCATATATACAAAACCAAATGCAATGTAATACATAAAATAGTTAAATTATAGTATTTATTCTGATCTCATAGATTTAATCTAAGTCCACAAGACTGTAATAAATAAAATAATAATATTAATAATAATTTTAATTACTTTCTGCTTATTTCAATTCGCCTTCTTTCCCTTCCTTTCTCTGCTGTTGCTTTCCTTTAGTGTATTTTCGTTTCCTTTGATTTCCTCTTCTCTCTAGAGTCACTATTTTAATTTTTTTTTTGGTGGTTTGCCTTCCCTTTCTTTTCTGTCCTTTCCTTTTACTTTCCTTTTCTTTCCTTTCCTTTCCTTTCCTTTGCTTTTCTTTCCTATCCTTTCCTATCCTTTCCTTTCCTTTCTTTTCCTTTCCTTTCCTTTCCTTTTCTTACCTATCCTTTCCTTTCTTTATTTTCCTTATTGTATTTTATTTTATTTTATTTTATTTTATTTGATTTCAATTCACAAAAACCCAACCACAAAATATACAAAACAAAGCCACGGTGCTTTGTACTCTTTATGAATAATCAATTATTTTGCTTTTGTAAATACTGTTTGTATTATCAAAGAAGTTTTTGCTTGCTTAATCTGTGAAAAAACGGAAATAATTCGTAGGAGTATCAGAGTACTCCAACAATTATTCTTCTTGATATAAAAGAGATAAGTAAATTTACATGGCAATGTCCTAGGATTGGATCAACTACTCCATCTGGGAGTACTCCATTTCTTTGCTTCTGAATACTCCATGGACGACCTATTCGAGAGCACTCCCAAAAGATTACTCCATAGAGTATTCAACACGAAAGCGAGAGTCAGCGGGTGTACTTTTGAGGAGCATGGCAAAGTAACAACAACTAAAGCAACAACGGTTCTATCGGCTGAATGTTTAATGTCTCCAACAAAGCAACGTTGCGTGCTCTCAGGAGACCCGCTGACACTGTGATCAATACAACAACAACAGCTTAAGCAAAAATGCATAACACGTTTACTCATACAACAGCGGCTCTATAGTGTGAATACATGTTTGGCATTTGTGTTGGTGTCATTTTTAAACTAATTTTTCAATATTATAAATAATTTTTTTTTAAGTTTTATTGATTGACGGTACTGCAGTTTGGAAAAACCTATCCATACAAATACAATTGTTAATACCTTAGATGTATAGTTTGGCCATGAAGTGGGACAATTTCCCTCAATTTGCGCATTTATATTATATATTAAGTTTCTTGCTTACACTTATTTACACTATATTTGCCTATTTCAAAAAATTCTACTAGAATGAAAGTCCAATCCGAATATTTAAATAATAATTGTTATCAACTTGTCTTGAAGGCATGAAACCTACAGGATATTTAGAAAATATTGGAAGCTCTTTGAAATCGAGTTGTTTATTGTATAATATTTCAAATGGTCTCATGAAAAGTACGGTCCTGCTAAAAAATAATGATTGTTATTGTCTTATTTAAAGAAATGTGGTGATACATGCAGACAAAATCAAGGTACTCCTATTTTGAGAATACTCATATCTTTAAAATAGGGCCGAAAACAAGTACATAGTCCGAAGAAGACTAGATTGTTTTTTTGAGTATGCACAGGTACCAGGAAAATAGGTTGCTTAACGATCGACTTGTTTCTTCAACCACAGACTAGCTTCAATGGTACATTGACTACTTGAGTACCTGTTATGTTCGGAGGTTGGTGTTCAACAGGTATTTATTGATTGTCTTGTTACCTGCGGCACTTCACGTCTAATTTACCACTTCAACTATAAAAGACTGCATATTTGCACTAGAAAATCAATTCACTTTAGTGAAAGCCAGAGTGCACATCTAAAGAGATAAAAATTATCTAAAAACTCTGAGCCCACATTTACCAAGGAGATGGATCAACGTAGCAGCTCGAACAAGACTACATCTGTGCATTACAGACTCTATCAATATCTGGAGCTACGAAGACAACGTAAAGCAGCCTATGTAAAAGTAATACAAATTAAGGCAAAACTCACCAAAGAATTGTTAGCTGCGAACCGGAAATATGTAAACGAATACAGTTTAGAAAGTTTGGAGGAGTATAATCGTGAAGCGCATTTTAAAGATAAGTTAGAACGCATCATTAGGAAGAAGTATGTGGAAAGTAAAAAATTGCAAAAGAAACTGCTGAAAAGGTTTCAATAATATTTGTTGTTGTGGATAGTTTTAAGATTTAATTAATTTGATTTCTTCGAGGTTTTTATTTTGTAAATAGTTGTATTTTTATTTGATGTTTTATAATTAAATAAAAAATTCCTATTCTAAAATTATATTTCATTATTCACAAATTATGTATGTGCATTGAGGGTTTTTGAGCAGTGTTGTGGTAATTTTTAATGAATCTCTAGTTGAGTGGGGAATTGAACCATTACACATAATTATAAAAATGTGGCACTAATTTAATTATGGTTTCATAGTGGGAGAAGTGACATTTAACATTCCTTTTCGGGCATCAAGACATTTTCAATTTTTTTCTTGAAACAGTGTAGGAATCATTTTTAATGAAATGTGCCTTTTCCATGATTGTTTAAAAAGTGTAACACTCATTCCAGCACATGTGATATATCTGACTCGTTTTTTTGTCATTAAAATATCTATGATATCCTCGCTTAGTTAATAGTTAATTTAAGAATATACTCTTTACAATCGAACTAGTTCTTTTATCTCTTAATACATTATTATATGTTTAAGTTTCTTGTGTTACTTAGCTAATGAGTTTTTCTTTGTAGCTGAGCAGTTTTAGATCTCCACACTTAGCTACCATGTGTTACGCGCCCGTGCCCCTATTTTCGGTTAGTTGACATTTAAAAGCCAAGCGGATTTAGTCGCTTAATATCACAATATTCTTAACGAATCAGTGTTTCCAAGCTTATACAAAAATGCCTGGATATTTAAAAATGGGAAGAGATTTTATTATAGCCTAGCCTAACAAAGTGTAACTCTCAAGACCAGTGGTGCTCAAATTATTTTATATGGAAGGACAAATCACAATACATGTACAAAAACAGTGTTGGGCAAATTATAATTGTTAAAACAATTAACAATTAATTAATTGTTAATTGCAACTTCTACAACTAACAATTTTTAATTGTTAATTAAAACTTTTACAATTAACAATTTTTAATTGTAATTGCAAAAATGTACAATTAAAAATTTATCAATTGCAATGCTCGCAATTAACAATTAATTATTAATTGTGTTTCTCTATAATCAACAATTTGTTATTAACAATTGTTTTATGAATTTACCAATATACACGTTACCCTGACGCTCCCTAGTATATTATTAGCCGGGTACCGTGGTGTTTTATTGCGACAAACTTCTACTGCAAGAACATGTAGGTTATATATGTATATGGCAAAAAATTGCTTGATTTCTTTCAAATAGTATCACGTTCTAAGTGTTCTCTGCCCAATCCAAAAGAAGGGCGATCCTGCAAACTGCGCCAACTATCGCGGAATCAGCCTTTTGAATATCGCATATAAGGTCCTATCAAGCGTATTGTGCGAAAGACTGAAACCTGATGTGAACAGACTGATTCGACCTTATCAGTGTGGCTTCAGACCTGGTAAATCTACCATCGACCAGATTTTTACAATACGCCAAATCTTGGAAAAAACCCGTGAAAAAAGAATCGACACGCATCATCTCTTTGTTGATTTTAAAGCCGCTTTCGATAGCACGAAAAGGAGCTGCCTATATGCCGCTATGTCTGAATTTGGTTTCCCCGCAAAACTTATACGGCTATGCAAAATGACCTTGAGCAACACCGCCAGCTCGGTCAGAATTGGGAAGTACCTCTCCGAGCCGTTCGAAACTAAACGAGGTTTCAGACAGGGTGACCCCCTATCGTGCGATTTCTTTAATTTAATGCTGGAGAAAATAATACAAGCTGCAGAACTTAACCGCGCTGGAACAATATTTTATAAAAGCGTCCAACTGTTGGCATATGCTGACGATATTGATATCATTGGCCTTAACAACCGCGCCGTAACTTCTGCTTACTCCAAATTAGAAAAAGAAGCGGAGAAAATGGGATTGGTGGTGAACGAGGGCAAAACGAAGTACCTTCTGTCATCATGCAAAGAGTCAGCGCATTCGCGCCTTGGCAACCAAGCCACTGTTGGCAGCAATAATTTCGAAATAGTAAAGGACTTCATTTACCTGGGAACCAGCATTAATACCAACAATAATGTTAGCCTAGAAATCCGACGAAGAATTACTCTTGCAAACAAATGCTACTTCGGACTGAGTAGGCAATTGAAAAGTAAAGTCCTCTCTCGACGAACGAAAATAACACTCTACAAGTCACTCATCGCACCCGTCCTGCTATATGGTGCAGAAGCGTGGACACTAACAACATCTGATGAGGCGGCTCTGGGAGTATTCGAGAGAAAGGTTCTTCGAAAGATTTGTGGACCTCTACGCGTTGGCGACGGCGAGTACCGAAGAAGATTTACTGATGAGCTGTATGAACTTTACGCAGACGCCGACATAGTTCAGCGAATTAAAACACAGCGGCTCCGCTGGCTAGGCCACGTAGTGCGAATGAGCGAAGATGCTCCAGCCCAGAAGGTATTCTTATCGGCACCCGCCGGTGGAAGCAGAGGAAGAGGGAGACCACCACTCCGATGGAAGGACCAAGTGGAGACCGATTTGCGATCCCGCGGTGTTTCCAATTGGCGCCAGTTGGCGCAACGAAGAAACGACTGGCGAGCTATGTTGGACGGTCAAAATCGCCCAGGCGGTTAGATGACCATTTAAAGAAGAAAGAAGTATCACGTTCGTGAAAATTCTGTGCCCTTGATAAATTGTATTGAATATTTGAATGAAATCAATCAAGAATTATGCGGGTAATTATAAAAAATGGTTAATTATTATTAATTGCTCATAATACAATTAAAAAATTATTTTGTTGTTGGTTTTACGGTCTGTTCATTTTACATATTTTTTGTAAGTATAACGAGCTCAAGACCAGTTGATAATAATTCTTAGTTAATTATTATTATTTTTGATTAGAGGAAAAATTGAAAGCAACAAACATATACAGGCTATAGTTATAGTACTATTTCGAAAACAGCCACGATTTCTCGTCAGACTAATTCGTATAGTTTTGCTATTTTCAGAGGATCTTGTGGAGATCGAACCCACTCACTCTGATTGCCAGCGCAACCGCCTAACCCATAGGCTATGCTGCGTGTAGTTTTTCAGCTTGGGTTCGATCTCCACAAGATCCTCTGAAAATAGCAAAACTATACGAATTAGTCTGACGAGAAATCGTGGCTGTTTTCGAAATAGTACTATAACTATAGCCTGTATATGTTTGTTGCTTTCAATTTTTCCTCTAATCAAAAATAATAATAATTAACTAAGAATTATTATCAACTGGTCTTGAGCTCGTTATACTTACAAAAAATATATTAAAAAATTATTTTGAATTTTTTCAATTGTAATTAGTTTATTTTAAATAACTAAATTGCCACAAGCAAGTAAAATTTGAATTGCAATTAATTTTAAATCAATTAAGTCAATTGCAATTACTTTCTTAATCAATTATTAAATCAATTAAAAATGTAATTGATTAACGCCCAACACTGTACAAAAATATGTGTACACTGAGATTTTCTTTTTAAAATTGAGTAAGCACAAAAAAAATGTTTTGGAGACGTCACAAAAAAGTTAAAAAATTTTAAATAACGAGTCCGAATTTATTTGTTTTTTAATTACTGCTAATTTTAACTATGTAACTCAAGCAACACAATTTTGATAGTTATAACAAAAGTGGGTGTGCGAAGATTCTAGTGAAGATAGTATCCGTAACAAACTAAATTTCAAACAAATTTATACCGCTAAAGGTTTCAGTTAAAACTGTTAAAGGGATTATTTGTACGTGAAATTCAGAAATATTAGAGATTTTGATAAAATATTTCATACGCATATAAAAGTTAGGCTTGGTTACTTCTCGATTCCTCACATTTTCGGAAACAAAATTTCCTATACCAACTGAAATAAGTATACCAAAATTCATTATGTCTCCATCTGAACGCTACCTATTGAAATAAGCTGGTATTTTTTTCGTGTATCAAGGAATAGTCCTCGCTAATTTCTTTCGACTTTTTTGAGACCAGAAGTCTATTTTTATACCCAGCTGCACTAGTTATGGCTGCGATCATCTATGTTTCGAATCATTTTAAACCAACCTAAGCTTCATTTAAATTGCTTTTTGAAACAAGTTTATGTTCATTTAGACCCTTTTGTGTTTCTTATAAATCTTGGACAATGGTTTTATGCATCAAAATTCTAGCTCCCATATCTTTTCTTTTTTTTGTTTAATTAAATTCGACTGCATTCAAATCGGAATATAAATTTTTCTCAGTGCCTCAATATTTAAAAAAAAAATGTTATTGTCGATTTATTAGTGTAAATTTATATTTCATATGAAAGTGCCTGGGCTTCATACCCAATTGTTTTTGATTTGCACCTTCATAAGAAACTCAGGCACTTTCATATGAATTTTATTTATATGTGAGGGCATATGGGAGTGCTTTGAAAAATTGTTTTTTGTATTCACAGTGTAAATTTGTTTCTGTGCCTATATTGGAGGGCAAAACAAAAACAAAAGTGCCTAAGGTCTATAGGGATTGCGCAGCCCTGCTCAAGAGTCTTGAAAAATGCATCGCATTTTTGGCAATGTTTTTTTCTACATAGTTTTTGCTTTTTTCTTTCATACACTTTGAGTAACTATGAAAAAATATTTTTAATATAAATTAACTTTTGAGATTTTCATAGAACAGAATTTCCTGCGATGGCGGGGGACCACATACAGTGAAGCGAAGAGCGTTAATATTGAAAATACATTATGAAAGGCATATCAACCAGAAATGTGCGGCTTCTGGAAAGACTTTAGCCGCAACTAATCGGTCAAGCTAAGCCGTACGTTCGGCCGAGCTCTAAATCATCCGCAGCAAACCAAACGAAAATTTCTCAAAAATAATAACTAGTTTTAGAATTTGAGTGAAAGGACACCCCTATTGTTTAGTGATATATTTTAATAAAAATTCCAGTTAAAGTTGAGAAAAAGTTAAAACTCAATTTGAGAAATAGCAAAAGTACTAATTCAAAAAGTGAGTTTTTGTTTGAGAATGCTATCTGGTTTTATTTGAGATGCTTAAGAAAACTAAGTTTTTCGGATTCAAAGGTTTGGTGTCAGATACTTCTCAAAATGATATTGAACAAATATGTTCATTGGGAAGTTGCACATCCTAACCTCAATTTTATCTAGCCCTTTTTTCACTTGTGTGGACGTATTAGTACATCACTAACGGTATGCTATATGCCAGTCATGACGTGTACCGTTACTAGCATTACTTTTAAACACACTCACATACATTCATTATCCAACTCGTAAGCACTCAATTTGCCCTCTCCTTCACTTTGCCACTTTGCGAATGCATCGCTTCTAGTTCAACTATCATCATCAGTCAACGTCTTTCAAAAGCAACTTGCCAACTCAGCTTCACTCATACCAAGAGCAGTGCAAATACAAATACAAATATATGAAGGCCATCAAATTGGGTGAACTTAACTCAAATATGCTGCACTTTGTAACACCATCTAACAAACCCACTCACATTTCATGATTTTTCAGTTGGCACCTTTGCGAGCGCTTAGCAAAAATTTACAGTCATTTTAACCATTTATTTTGTGCAAGATATACATACAAACACACACACACACAACCACATATGAACGGATATAAAAACAATAATTTTCATACTCTAACTACAACTATCTCAACTGCTCTCATCCTGAATAACCAAAATGCAATTTTAATAGAAAAATGTCAAAAAATGCCAGTAACTAATGTTTGCTCTTAGCTCATAAAAACATACATACACATGTACAAACATACATACAATATGAGCACAAAGCGCAGATAAATTACCAAAAGTTACGAAAACTTACAACTCAATTACCTGGATAGTTGACGAAAGCTTTTGGATGATTTTGACATGAAATGACACTAATCTGAATGGTCGTGCGCTAACGGCGATTTAAATTACAAACTTATTCGCCGAAAATGGCAGCTCATTGTTGAAGTTGGGCAGAATACTTTGTGTCACCTCGACGCTCCTTTTATCTAAATAGAATTCCCTCCACTGCGGCGGTTACAATTCAAATGACAAAACGGCCAGATAAGTTCTACTTTTAACCTTTTATTCAACTATAGTTGACTTGACCGATGGTTGTGTTAATAATTTAGCTAAGGAAATCGGCTCGGTTAAAACTAACAGAAGACATATAAGGAAAGCAAAGTATAGTGCGTTTCATAACTATAACACTATAAGAAGTAAAATTTTTAAAGTAAGTAATAGGTTTAACGACATAAAGCTGTGTTTAATATAATAGTAGTGAAATTAAAATGGATACCATTCGACAAAATAAGAAGAAGCTGCGATTTTAATAATTTTCATTTAAAATATAGCGAATTCCATAACAGAAACCACATAAAATGAAATTTCAAATTTTCACAAAGTTCACGATACTTAATTCATCTTCTTTAAATGGTCATCTAACCGCCTGGGCGATTTTGACCGTCCAACATAGCTCGCCAGTCGTTTCTTCGTTGCGCCAACTGGCGCCAATTGGAAACACCGCGGGATCGCAAATCGGTCTTCACTTGGTCCTTCCATCGGAGTGGTGGTCTCCCTCTTCCTCTGCTTCCACCGGCGGGTGCCGATAAGAATACCTTCTGGGCTGGAGCATCTTCGCTCATTCGCACTACGTGGCCTAGCCAGCGAAGCCGCTGTGTTTTAATTCGCTGAACTATGTCGGCGTCTGCGTAAAGTTCATACAGCTCATCATTAAATCTTCTTCGGTACTCGCCGTCGCCAACGCGTAGAGGTCCACAAATCTTTCGAAGAACCTTTCTCTCGAATACTTCCAGAGCCGCCTCATCAGATGTTGTTAGTGTCCACGCTTCTGCACCATATAGCAGGACGGGTGCGATGAGTGACTTGTAGAGTGTTATTTTCGTTCGTCGAGAGAGGACTTTACTTTTCAATTGCCTACTCAGTCCGAAGTAGCATTGTTTGCAAGAGTAATTCTTCGTCGGATTTCTAGGCTAACATTATTGTTGGTGTTAATGCTGGTTCCCAGGTAAACGAAGTCCTTTACTATTTCGAAATTATTGCTGCCAACAGTGGCTTGGTTGCCAAGGCGCGAATACGCTGACTCTTTGCATGATGACAGAAGGTACTTCGTTTTGCCCTCGTTCACCACCAAGCCCATTTTCTCCGCTTCTTTTTCTAATTTTGAGTAAGCAGAAGTTACGGCGCTGTTGTTAAGGCCAATAATTTCCGATATATGACGATACTTAATTAAACTTAAAAAAATGGTCATCAAAACCTTCAAATTTTTTGGCAGAATTTC
The DNA here is from genome assembly GCA_949987695.1 of Merzomyia westermanni. Classification (NCBI taxonomy): domain Eukaryota; kingdom Metazoa; phylum Arthropoda; class Insecta; order Diptera; family Tephritidae; genus Merzomyia; species Merzomyia westermanni. Next base: position 42,788,891 of record OX465291.1, on the reverse strand, counting down.
TTATAAATTTATGAGTCCACAGTTTTGTAGCCCAGTCGATTTTAGCACCATATTATGCAAGTTAGAACTCGCTCAAAAATTTCCCTGAATTTCCAGTATTTTTTTCTTCATGAAGAAAAATAATTTTGTTCGGAAAGAAATACCGATCATCCTTGACAAAAAAAATTCTATTTATTGTGCTAAAATTTAATTACCTAGTATAAAACTGAATACTTAAAAATTCTCTTAAAATTCTGGCCAAAAATATTATTGATTTAAATTTTTAAAAGTTTAATTGACTTTCCTGAACTTTTTGTTAACTTTGAAATTTCTTTTTATGTGGCTTCTGTTATGGAGTTCGCTATATTTAAAATGAAAATTATTAAAATCAAGGCTTCTTCTTATTTCGTCGAACGATATCCACTTTAATTTTAGTACTATTATATTGAACGCAACTGTACATATTTTAAACCAGAAAACCGCAAATGCAGTTTTCTAGCAAATATTTGGTTGACACATCAATAAAAACATGAAAAGATTCAACATTCAGCAGTAAATATCCTGAAAACCTGAACATTGCAGATGCTCAAGAAAAATTTATAGGAGGGATAATTGTTAAGCCAATAGTATCCAGATCACATCAACAGTTTTTAAATTTTTGCCTGTCGGTCAGTATATCTGTATGTTTGGGCACGCATCACTCAAAAACTGCTTTAGAGAATAGAATGCAATTTTTTCGTTGACGTCTAACTTGAAAATTTAAGATTTTCCTTATTTCGATAACACGACCGGTTTCGGAGTTATCGATCAAAATGTAGACCAAGGTGACCCAAAATATGTTACTACAATATGGGTCTCAAACGAAAAGTGCTAATGAGTGCTGAAATAACCGATGTTATTAAGTACCATATCTCAACTGGTTTAGGATAATGATTAAAATCGGACTTAGTCCATTATTAGTTAGTCTATTATTAGCGTTGCGGGGTCTTCTAGTCTTATACATAAAAACGAAAGTGCGTCCTTTATAGGCGTCCAAAGTACTTTACCAATTTTATGAAATTTTTACAGTATATTCTTGGATTCACTGGTTACAGCATAGGCTATATATAATTTTGGAAAAGTGGGCGGTACCACGCCCCAGGCTATATAAAGTTTCGTGTCGACATAACTCTAAATGTATTTAGTCTAAATTAATGATATTTGGATATACTCGTATGTATTCTTTAGTCCAGATTTAGATAATTTTGGAAAAGTGGGAGGTGCCACGCCCACATTTTTATGTTTCGTTTGTATTCCATTTATGTACAAAGTTTATTGTTGATCTCAATAAAACTCAATAAAACAAAGACCATACGAGGTCTGTTCAAAAAGTATCGCGAATTTTGAATTTTCGCTGGTTACGTATATTCGAATTTCGAATTTTTTGTGGCGTTATGTTGGTACTCATGTCTCTCACTTATGCCGACAAGCTCGGCCATTTTGAATGTTCAGTTAATTGTTGACAGCTGCTTTGCTTGCACGTGTTTTGGATCGTCTTCGATTTTTACGCGAAATTCGTACCAAAATTGCTCAATTGTGACCAAAAACAGCATCGCATGAACATTGCTAATGAGATGTTAAACTCTGTCCGCGACAACCCAAATTTGCTCCAGAGGGTCATAACTGGTGACGAATCGTGGGTTTATGGTTATGACGTGGAAACCAAAGCTCAATCATCTCAATGGAAGCTGCCGCACGAACCAAGACCGAAAAAAGCGCGCCAAGTTCGGTCGAATGTGAAAGTTTTGCTGACAGTTTTCTTCGATTTCAGGGGCGTGGTGCATCATGAGTTCTTGCCACAGGGAAGAACGGTCAATAAGGAATATTACCTGCAAGTTATGCGCAATTTGCGCCAAGCAATCCGCCAGAAACGCCCGGATTTGTGGAAGAACAAAAATTGGCTTTTGCACCACGATAACGCCCCTGCTCACGCATCGTTGCTTGTGCGCGACTTTTTGGCCAAAAACAACACACTAATGATGCCGCAGCCACCGTATTCCCCAGATCTGGCCCCCTGTGACTTTTTCTTGTTCCCTAAACTGAAGAGGCCTATGAAAGGACGACGTTACGCTTCTCTTGATGAGATAAAGACGTTCGATGCCGATGGAGGAGCTGAACAAGATACAAAAAAATGATTTTTTGAAGTGCTTCGAAGATTGGAAAAACCGTTGGCACAAGTGTATAATATCTCATGGGGATTACTTTGAAGGGGACAAAATAGATATTCATGAATAAATAAATAATTTTTGAAAAAACACAAAATTCGCGATACTTTTTGAACACACCTCGTATTTCCTTGTCATTTGGAGAATTAAAAATGACTCTTCCTTGAAATATTTTTCTTTACCATTAACACACGCTTAAAGCAACAACAATGTACAAGGAGTTGATGTACACTTGTTCCTGCGATCACCTTAAATAAATTCGCCTTGGCAAAAACATTCACAATATAAATATACACCCATACGGGAAAACTCTTATTAATGAGCATTGTCAATACGCCTTACAACCCTCTGCGTTACAGAAATCACTCAAGCAATGAACGTTTGAGTTACAGCTTTTACTCATATTATAATTTTGTTTTCATTACACTCATTAACAAAGCACTTAAAATTTTGTACAAACATAAATAGGTATGGTATAGGCGCATTATCCTGCTCTGAAGCCTCCATATGTCATTACAGACAAGCCAAACTACTCAAGGCTTGCAAAGCCAAGTGCAGTCTAATTATCTTTAAGGCGTCGCTACTCAAGCGTGAGTGCTTTCAAAACTTACTGCCAAATTTTAATGATGATTTCAGAAAATTAACAAACCTTAACGTTTCGCAGAAAGTGTCGTGGTTGGTGTAGATTAATATGTACGCATAGATATGTATGAGCACTAGGGTGTGTCAAAAAAAAATGTATGTTCCAATTAAAAGCAGAGCTCACATTCATACCTGCAACCGAGGAAGACAATTTATTTTCATAAAGTCCCATTGGCGTCTTGAGGACGAACATTAGTCGTCTTGAGAACTTTTCTCTAGAACACTCAAAGCGTCATCTAATTTTTTCTGCAACATATATGATTTCGAACCGTACATCAGGCAGAACTGATATGTTGAAAAACTTCGAACGCGAGATTTTTGTTCGTCGAGAGAGGACTCTACTTCTCCGTTCCCTACTCAGTCAAAAGTAGCACTTGTGGGCAAAAGTAATTCTACTTTGATTTCTACTGCCGACTGACATTATATTTGGGATTAACGCTTGTTCCCAAATAGACGAAGCCCCTCACAGTTTCAGATTTATAACTATCACCACTGGCTTGGCTGCCAAGGCGCAGTTGCGTCGATCCGCTGCTCAATTACCTTCTATTTCATTAACTTAAAGAAATCGACCGATATGGAGTCACCTTGTCTGAGGCCTCATTTGCCTTCGAATAGCACTGAAAAGTCATTTCCAATTCAATTTAAGAAGAAGAATTGCAAGGAAGTCAAACTCAGTCATGGCAGCATAGAAGCACAACCTACAGCTGAGCAGTTTTAGATCTCAACCGATTACCAAACCAAAGCCTTTCAACGACTCGGCACAAACGAATAATCCGCGCGTTATGCGGATGCGCCCCTCGCGCCGGTCGGGCGGGATATGGTGGGTAATCCGTTGGGAATTATTATGATTAGCGAAGCTGTTAGACTTTCGCTTTGCTTGTTTCCCCTGCCTGAAGTCAAATTCAGATACAGCAACATGCAAGTAGCTTCGTTTCACTGTGCATAGTTTCGTTCCACTGTCCCCTCCATAACTTAGATAGACTCTGTACGGCGGATACCATTATTGTCCTTACAAAAATTCGGGCCCATCTTGAAGCCCTACGTCATTCGCCGAATCTTAGGGCGGTCTTTCAGGGTATTATTGATTTCACCAACATCTCAAGCTTTTAAGACTTCACTCATGTTAAGTTTTTGAATGAAACATCGTTATGCTGTATTCGTCTCGCCATAGCGTTCCTTTTAAACCGATGTTGCGCCAGTTACTGTATCTTATGCTGACCTCTCTTTATGACGTAAGTGACAAATATGCTTCCAATGCTCGGCTAGATCATTAGGTCGACGATTGCTCTCAACAAGAAGTTTCGAGAGTTAAGTGGAGTAATCATCTGTGTTGTGCGGCGCTTCTCGACATTAAAATTGTCTTACGCCTAATGAATTCGTTCATGGTGGAAACTGCTTCTAAATGTGCTAGTTTCATTGGGAGATGATAAATCGCGGGCACTAAACTTTCCGACTGAACCCCTGCGAGTTAGGGGTTTAGAAGATGCCCGAGGGAGGCATACCGGTCGTAAGAGGCGACTAATATGCACAAAGGTAATGACGTGCAACTCGATGGTTGATCTACGGATATGATGCCTCTCACCTCTCATTACCCATCTTATCCTTCCTTACGGAAGGAGGGGTGACATGACTTAGAAGGTTTCACTGGTCATAAATCGCTACCACGACAAACGGGCAGTACCGCAAGGGAGTACCTGGGCGTACCGGGTTCAAATCCGGCCAAAGACTGTCAATTTGACAACACTCCCCAAACCCTTTGGGGAGTGTTTTTGTCGTTCCCACAACTGAACTGGCAAAGGCTCCACTATATTTTGCGTGGAGAAAAAAACCCACTTTGTTTGTCACACCCTAATGCACACATTTCTTAAAACTCAAATATTTCACTGTAATTGCTCCCAAAAGAATTAGAGCTTCAATAAAATTTACTTTGTATGCGGAAGTCCACAAAATTTATGTTCCAAATATTTGGTGCAAATAAAGTGAAAGGATGGTTGGTAATGAAATGCTGATGTCATAAGCCAAAATTTTAATTATAGTTATTAAAATTTTAAGATATGTACAAATGTGCATGATATAATAGCTATCGTGATAAACATTCAATTTTATGACGTCATCACATTTGTTATCATAAGCGCTTCTCGCATTTGATCTGATTTATTGCTTTCGTCTGTACATATATACAGTTGTGTTCAATATAATAGTAGTGAAACTAAATTGGTTTTTAATAATTTTTATTTAAACTTTAGCGATTGCCATAACAGAAAACACATACAAAAATTTTTCAAAGTTTACACAAAGTTCCGGAAAGTTAATTTAACTTTTAAAAATTTAAATCAAAATTTCAATATTTTTCAGCAGAATTTTTAGAATTATTTTGTCAAGGATGTTAGGTATTTTTTTCCACACAAGATTAATTTTCCTTCATTTGTAATACGGAAGAAATCACTCAATACCCTTGACGAAAAAAATTCTGAAAATTCAGGGAAATTTTTGAGCAAGTTCTAACTTGCACAATGTTGGACTAAAATGTATTGGTCTACAAAACTGCGAACTCAAAAGTTTTCTAGAAATTCTGCCAAAAAAATTGAAGATTTTGATGGAAATTTTTTCAAATGTAATTATTTTTCCTGAACTTTATGTAGAGTTTGAAACCTCTTTTTATGTGGTTTCACTTATGGAATTCGCTATATTTTAAATGAAAATTATTAAAATAACAGCTTCTTTTTATTTCGTCTAACGATATCCATTTTAATTGCGCTACTATTATATTGAACACAGCTGTATGTAAGTTGATAATAAATATACGAGAATGTAAAATTAGAATAAAATTTAAGAGTCTCTTCTTACGATATTTCGTGACTCCAAATCTCACTTTTGAACACAAACTGCAATGTTCCCAACAAACAAAGTAAACGGAAATTAATTTTAAAATATGTTATAGAAATAAACATTAAACTTACAAAACGCTTATTTTTAGTTTAAAAAACATAACAAAAGTAAGCGTTTTATAATCGAAACAGTATGTCGAGCGCAAGTGAACTTTTAAAAAAATTTTCGAAATTTTAATTTAAATAATATCTTTATTTCCTCAGCAAGTTGCAATTGCCATAAATTCTTCTTCTTCTCAAAATTTAGAGTTAAGGCCCAAAAGTAATTTTTCCACAGGTTGTAGCATATATTAGACCTGATCCTTAAAGATGTAAGAAAAGTGTAACTACAAAATTTACGAAAGGCTTAGGATGTTAAATGTCTTTGAAGACGACCATGGCAAAAGTTTGGAAGACTATGACCTTAAGACATATACGGGTTAATGCCCGCGAGCGAGTTTCTAGAAGACATATTTTAGCTGCGCCTACGTGCCGACTGAAGGAAAAGATGACGCGAGCAAAGTTTTCTAATATGGTTTGCTAGAGAAACCATACCATCGCTCTCCATACCATGGCATCAAAATCGTGAATGACGACTTTATCGATAAGGTGGGGATTTGAAAACTTCAACGTTTCACTATACGTTTCGCTTCTCGATTTTGACGGAGTTGGAATGGAATTAATCTTGATCCAAAAAATAAAATTACAGTTACAGCTTTTTCTTATATCATCATCATCACCATTTATTGGCGCTTAGCAACCTAGCCAATTTTGGCCGTTGCGTATCAAAGCCAGCCACCCATCAATTTTCATCGATAACTGACAGCAATAGGAAACACCAAGGGAGTTCAAGTCATACTCCACCTGTTTTTTTCGAAATTAGTACAGGCAGCCCTTTCCTCTGCTACCGAATTCGGGTGTCGATAGGAAAACCTTCTGCGCTGGAGCTTCTTTGTTTAATCATATAACATGACCCATCCAGTGGGGTCTTTGGGCTTTTATTCGTTGCACAGCTCATCGTTAAATTTCCTTCGATACTCGTCGACGGCATCACAGGAAGGACCATACATTTTTCGGAGAAATTTTCGATCTCATCTTCTTTGGACACTGTTCATGAATCCGAGCCGTACATGGGGATAGGTATGATGAGAGACTTATAGAGCGTGATCTCTGTTCGTCGAGAGATGACTTTACTTATCAGTTGCCTACTCAGTCCAAAGTAGCACTTGTAGCCAAAAGTGATTCCCCTTTGAATTTCTCGACTGACATTATTTTTGGTTTTAACGTAGATTCCTAAATAGACGAGAACCCTCACAGTTTCAAATTTGTAAATATCAAAAGTCACGTGGCTGGCAAGGCGCAGGTGCGCTGATTCTTTCTTTCACTTACTTATCCAGGTCAGAGAAGGCAGAACTGACGGCGCTGTTAAGGCCAATAATTTCAACATCATCGGCATACGCCAGCAATTGCATGTTCTTGTAGTAGATTCTAGCATCGCGGTTCAGCTCTGCTGCTCTTCTTCTTTCCTATGTCAAAATTTCTTTCATTACCACGATCATTCAAGTACAAATAAACTTCAGGTACACGAACCACATACCGTGAGGACCTAAGTCTGCATCATCAGGCATTTACAGAAAATACAAACACTTCTTGAAAAAAAGTCTGGTTATGAAAACTTGGAAGTCTGCGCGGTAAGCTTCTCCACATCCCTATCTCTATCAAAAATGTATCGAAACTCAACACCTTCTTTACTAAAGGTATCAGCTGGTATTATTTAAGATTTATAAATGATTTAGTAACTAGTTTTATAAACACTTTTCAAACAATTTGCATCTCATTTCCTTTCAGTAAAAAGATTCATCAGAATGCGTCAACACAAAGCGGCAACATGGCATTACCATCGTTGCCTCCTTTTACTTTTACTAAGCACACAAACATTCCTACTAACTGACGCGCTACCCGCAGCCACCAATACACTTGCAACACAAAGCGGTGGAATAAACTCGAATAGTAATAGTAACAATAACAACAACAATATAAGTGGCAGTAATGCAGGTGTAAATAGTAATGTAAATAGTAATAGTAACAACAACAATAACAACAATGCCATTGGAAATCCCAATGCAAATGTGAATAATGTCAACAATGCTTTAAACAACAACAACAACAGCCAGAATTCTGTAAGCAACAGCAATAGCGTAGGCGGCAGCAATAGCAACAGTGGCATCTTGGGCGTAAATGTAGGCAGCAATACAATCGATGTAATCAACATTGGTGGCACCACAAATAATGCGGGTGGCATCGGTGTGGTTGGCAGTAGCGCCAACAGTAGCAACATCATGGTAATGCCAAGAGAGAAGTTATATGAAAAGTGCACTGGGCCTGGTGATCCAGGTCCTTGCAAGCAATACATTTACAAATGGCGCTATGAACCGTTATCCAATGAATGTACGACTTTCATATGGGGCGGATGTGAGGGTAACCCGCAGAATCGTTTCAACACGGAAGCTGAGTGCTTGTATCATTGCATAGGTGGACCACGTAAGTGACAAATATCTAGAAATTTGCATAAACATCAATACTCTGTGTTCGATAAAAAATGGTACACTTACGACAGGGCGCGTAACGGTTATCCGAAAATTAAAAATAAAATTAGGTTCTTATCCCTTCAGTCGAGAATAAAAGTCAATCGAAAATCAGCTTCAAAATTTGACTTTTTTGGTGATCCAAAATAAATTTAAAATGAAAGGTAAAATTTAGCTTTTTTCTTTTATTTTGTTACTCAAAAATATTTTCATTCGACTAATTTTAAACATTTTAAATTAGTTTAACTAAATCAGTACTTTATCCCTTAGTCGAAAACATAAGTTAAAATATAACTTTTATTTTGTTAAACAAAAAGTAACAGTTAAAATTTGGATTGTATTCTTCCAATTGAAAATAAATAATGTGGATTATATTTTGTTAGTCGATAATTAGTTAATTAATTTAAACTAAAAATAAAAGTTTACTGACAAACATTGTTTTAATCAAGAATTGTAATTAAAATTTGGTTTTTAATTTCTTAGTCGAAAATCGAAGTTTATATTTGAATTTATTTTGATCATAAATGAATGTAAAGTATGACTTTTTTAAATCAAAAATTAAAATTAGAACGTCACTTATTTGCTAGTCAACAACAAACTAGAAATTTAACCTATATTCTTGACACTAAAGGTAAAAGTTTGTCAAAGAAAAATCTACTTATATTTTGTTAATCAGAAATTCAAAAATTTAGTACATTGCATATATTTTATTAGTTTATAATCACATTTAAAAATTTGACTTTTATGCTGAAAACTTGAAATAAAAGTTAAGTCAGTTAACTATTATGTATTAAATTAATAAAAAATCAAAAGAAAAATTTAATTTGTATTTTATTAGGAGAAAATTAAAGTCCAAATTTTACTTTGACAAGTTTGAAAATGAAAGCTAAATGAATACTGTTAGTCAAAAATTAGAGCTAAAATTTTAGTATTCTATCTTGGGTCAAAGAATTTAAATTAAAGTATCATTTATTTTTTAGTCAAAAATAAATTTTAAATTTATAGCAGCCAAATCTTCAAATAAAAAGTTTTAACACAAAAATTAAAAATTTGCTCACTCCCATTTTGTTACTTAAAATTAAGAATTTAAATATTAAAATAATTAACAAAAACTCAAAAAATGGTCAGCAAATAAATATATTAATGTTTCACATGTATACTTTCAACTAAACAAAGATTACTGCTTTATGTTCGTGAGTGATCAACGTTTAAAACTTTACTTTTATTCTTAAAACTAAAAGTTATTGTTTAAATATTGCTTTTATTAATAAATTTTGACTTCTATACTTTCCACTAAAAATAAGAATTGACTGATTCATTTTTTGTAAATCAGAAGTCATATTTAAAATTTATTTTTATTAGCAATTAAAGTTAAAGTATGACTGTTAGTCAAAAATTAAAGCTGCAATATTTCTTTTATTTCTGAAGCTCAACTTAATGTTAAAACATGACTTTTATTCAGTTAGTCAAAAGTTTAAATTTTTTATATTAAAATTAAAGTTTAACATGTAACATCTATTTTTTAGTCAAAAACAAGGCAAAATTTTATAATTTTTTGCATTAAACTAAAAATACGACAAAATAGAAGCAGGAATTTGGCTCGAGACTAAAACTAAAAGATTGACCTTTATTATAAGTAAAGAAAAATTTCGACTAACAAAATTAAAGTCATATTTCAACTTTAACATTTGACTAAAAAACAAGTCAAAATTAACTTTAATCTTTTACACGAAAAACAAAACTTTTTAATTTAACCTTCAATTGAGCCAAAATAAAAATAAAAATCAAATTCAAATTAAAATTTTAAAATCTATATTCGACTGAAGAAAAACAAACACAAATCTTTGCAACGATTTTTTGACTTTCTTGAAAAAATTTCAAATATGTAAATCATACTCTCTATCTTAATTCTTGCAACCAAAATTTCGAGCATAACTATATAAATTGCGCTCCCTGATACAATCACTTCTCCCTATTTACAGACACACTACCACCTTTCTTGCGTTCCACAACTAGTGAGCCCAGCACCACCGAGTCATCGCTTCAACTCTCATCTAATACAGCTGGACCTATATATGGAGGTGATAGTTTAGACTACAACCCAGTGCCGTTCGATCAACGTGGCCCAGAGTTGACATTTGCTGAAACAGGTCAAGAAAAGACATTCGTCTTTGCCAAGAATAACACATTCATACAAATGGACGGTGACATTATACAAACATTTCAATTAAGGTAAGTCGAATAGCTATTGACGTATAAATCGAAAGGTGAACATACCGCAGAGCTTGCATGAGATGTGTATGTAAGTTTTTGCAAACTTATGGTTATATTTACTAAGAAAGTTTAAATACTTTTATTTGTTTTTGTGGTTAAACTGTTGCTTGGAGATATCTTAGAAAGTCGTGTGGAGTTTTTTTTTTAGTTTTAAATGTATTTGAATCAATCCTTAATTTAAAACTTCAATGAGAGCTTCACGTTGTATAAAATCCATAAGGCCTTTAGCATCACCAGAAATCATTCGGCTGCCATGAGCACATCTACATGATGCGAAGTAATATGGGGTGATTTATATATGCTACTTGAGCTTCACTGCTGCAGAAATCCAATACTTTTGCCCGGTAAGAACTCGATGCATGGTTGACAGAGCCAAATTTGAAGCAGTAAAGGGCTTCGTATATTAATTTGTTAATGAATTGAAATTTAACTGAATTCGCTTCACATTTTCTTTCTTTATATATCTATAATATAAATGCGCAAGTTGAGGGAAATTGTCCCACTTTATGGCCAAACTATGCATCTAAGATATAAACCATTATATATGTGTGGATAGGTATGGCCAAACTGCAGTGCCGGCAATCAAAAAAACTTTAAAAAAATGTATTATAATAAAGAAAAATCAGTTTAAAAATCACACCAACACAAATGTCAAACATGTATTCACTATAGAGCCGTAGTTCTGTAAGTAGACATGTCATGCAAGTTGTTGCATTGCTCGTGTGATCGGCAAAGTAAACAAGAAAAATAAAAGATAATTAATTTAAAGAAAGTGAAGTGAAGTGAAGTGAAGTGAGAGGAAGGGCAGAATAGGAAAGGAAACGTAAGGAAATCAATGCTGGTTAAGGGTTTAGAATATGGCCGAGGTAGGCATACCGGTAGTAAAAGGCGACTAATGTGCTAATCTACGTATATGATGCCGCTAGCCTCTGATTACTTATTTTCTCATTCCTTGCGGAAGGAATGTTGCCATGACCTAGAAAGTTGCGCTGGTCATACTAAATCGCTCCCGCGAAAGTCGGGCATGTTGCGTAAGGGAGTACCGGATCGTACCTCATTCATATCCGGCAAAGGACTGTAACTTTCCACAACACTCCCCAAAAACCTTCAGAGAGGAAAGGAAAGGAAATGAAAGACGGGAAAGGAAAGGAAATGAAAGAAGAGAAAGGAAAGGAAGGGAAAGGAAAATAAAGGAAAGAAAAGGAAATGAAAGGAAGGGAAAGGAAAGGAAGGGAAAAGTAAATAAAAGAAAGGAAAGAAAAGAAAATAAAAGAAAAGAAAAGAGAAAAAAAGAAAAGAAAAGAAAAGGAAAGAAAAGAAAAGAAAAGAAAAGAAAAGAAAAGAAAAGAAAAGAAAAGAAAAGAAAAGAAAAGAAAAGAAAAGAAAAGAAAAGAAAAGAAAAGAAAAGAAAAGAAAAGGAAAGAGAAGAAAAGAAAAGAAAAGAAAAAAGGAAAGAAAAGAAATGAAAAGAAAAGAAAGGAGAAAAAAAGAAAGGGAGGGCAGCAAAGAAACGGAAAGTAAACGAGAGGAAAGGAAAAGGAAGCAAAGATAAGGAATGGATAAGCACGAAAAGATAACAATAAAATAGAAAACAATTAAATAGATCACAAATAGTTAAAATAAAATAAAGTTTTGTGGTTGAATTTCAACCACTGGGCGATCTCTAGCTTAAATAAACAAAACCTTACTCATTTTGCGCTCTTCCTATAGACAAAACATATTACGCCATTTATACTTCATTTAGATGCATAAAAGATTGCTCCTTTTGTTCTCGTTTTGGAACCCAAAAGGAGCTAAAATATGACTGCTTTTTGCATCCATGAAGAACTCAAAGGGAGTGCTCGCCAGTAAGGACATGCATTGTTAAAAAGAATTATAAAATATATGAAGTTCGGAGATTTGTGGATTAGTCCAGTGCTTGTAAAGGATCGATCTGATATTAATATTTAGATGACAAATATTTTTACTTTAATTTTACATACATACATACATATATGTATATGATCATCTTCATCTTGAATGAGGACTTCTCAAAGTTTCATCCAACTTCATCCAAAAGCCCAATAAAAATTCTTTAATTGAATTTAATTTAAATTAGAAGCAAGTAAAGCATCAATTATGTGAACCTCAGAATCGTTTAATATCCGAATATTAATAAATGGTTTCAACAGAAATTAATTTCAGAAATATGCAACTTAAGTCGCATTTACACACATACACATACGACACGTACACACATCTCTTTCAACAGCTGTGCTTTTAATCACTCAAATGCTCGCATAAACAAACATACATTTAAGAGTCTTCATGAATATAATTGTAGTGGTAAATATTATAAATTGTTATTGGCTCTTGTGGATTTGAGGCTTAACTTCAGGCGGCAACTGCAAAAGCCAGGTCAAGCAGGTAGCCTTCCAGAGCATTCATAATGAATGAATGAGTACAGAATGAGTTTCTTGATTGCTTGCTTTCGTATTGATGCAAGTTAGTGCAGCAGCTACCGGCATAATTGCATACATATGTGTGTGTGTGTAGTTAATAAAATTTAATATTCATACAGTTAAGTAAATACATACATAAGAGCAAATAAACCACATTCAAATATACCAAATTTCCTAAATTTTATTTACTTTCTGCCAAGCAAAAACAGTCATGCAATCAGCTTATGTTTACACAACTAGTCAAACTTCAAACCTGCCATAATATCTGGACTATGCGATAGCCGAAAGAGGTAATCAGTGAATGTTCTGTGAAAATCCCAATAAGTATTTGTAAGCCTTGACTGACTGGTCAAAATATTTTCAGTATAATCTGGCTATTCTACAAGAGATTACTTCACATCTTCAACTTTCTCATGTGTAGCTTCAAGTATTATTTAACGCCAGTTTTAAACTTTTGCACAAATAGTTAAGAATGTCCTTTAAATCGATTGCTAATCCGTGTGAACTTTCGCCTCCCAAACTCCTTAATTTAGAGCCATTCTCAAAAAGTTTACCTGCCTACTGCTCTAGATGGTATCTAATTTATGTTTTTAGGCAGACCTGTTAAATAATGAATGCTAATTGTAATGATTACCGGTTTGAGTAATTATTTTCTTGAGAATCCATTTAATGATTTATTACTTTCAATTTTTAATGATCATTTTGAAGTTAATTAAAAAAATTATCAAAAAAATCATGATTTTTACGATTATTAAAAAAACCCCAAAATAATCAAAAAAAGTTGTTTTGATTACTTTTGATTATTTTTGATTTTTCTTAGCATTTTTGCAGAAGCATATAAATATACACACATCAACAATAGTGAAAAAAATCAAAAATAATAAAAAAAAATCAAAAAAAAAAGCAAACAAAAATTTAGTTAATCAAAAGTAATCAAAACAGTTTTTTTTTGATTATTTTTAATTTTTTAGATTCTTTTTTATTTTTTCTTACCCTGATCAATTAATAATTGCTTTTTCTTGAAAAACAATTAAAATAATCATTACCAATTAAAAAAGCCATCTAATTAATTGATTACTAATTACTAATCACTACCTTTTTATTATTATTGCTGTTTCCGACAGGGTAGAAGTATGAATTTTTCTGGAACGATTTTAATTCGAACGAAGAAAGGCACTGAAGATGGCAAAACGCCAGAACCGGTTTGTCTCGAACCGGAAAACCGTTCCAGAAAATTGCTTACTAATCAAATTTAACAGGTTTGTTTTCAGGATAACTACCTCTTTTATTACTACGCAGCTGATTAGCCCTGACCAACACAACATGTTGTCAATAAGTTGCTTGTCACTTCTTTTCCTCGAGCAAAAAATTTGGGAAAGATTAATGGTAGCGGTTCAATTGGGTCAAGTGAAATGTTCATCTCTTTAGAAGGCTCAATATTTTCTTGTGTACCAAAGCTGCAACTCTGCCAGATTTTATAAATGTGGTCTAAAGGTCCCTTAATAGAAATCATACCCGCGGCACTATAAACAAGTTCAGGAAAAATGCGAAGTACGCAGTTTCCTTTCCTATAGATACTCTGCTATAAAAATAAATTGTAAATTGGTTGTACTATGTTATTAATGACTTCAGCTTTGAAATCATAACTAACGCTTACCTAAGTATGTACATATATCTCCGTCAATATATGCAAGTATTGGTGCACACAGGTCTTAACTAAGAAACCAACACAAGTGGAAGCATGCAAACTAACTCCATGTCTGCACATGAATCCAAAATAAAACAATTAAAGCATTATTTGTTTATTAAAAGTTTAAATAAATTTTAATCGGACGCTTCAAAAAGGTTAAGAGAGAAAATTTATTTTAATTGCTACAACATGCGCATAACTACAGTAGTATAAAGACAGGGAGATAGAAAGAGAGAGAGAGAGAGTGAGCGGGAGGCCAGGGAGGAGGGATTGAGCTAGAAATGGCACAGGGAGAGAAAGAGGGAGAGAAACGGAAAGGGAGAAGGAGCTCAAATTCAGACATAGCACCAACAGCTGGTCGGTGATAGAATTTTCGGGTCCGAAGCTGTGAATAAGGTTCAAGCAGCTTGTCCACGATATAGTCTTTCAAACCATACGCGAGATAGAACTTTATATGCGATATTAAGCACATAAGCCTTCTTAATTGGGGAGAGTACACTAAAATGCCAACCAAAATTCTTTTTCCGCCCAAGCTTTTAGCTACTACTCACATTTGTATTCGAACAACTCGTTGGGTATTTTGTTATTTCTAAAGCTTTATTATTTTTGTATTCTCACTTCGTCATAGTCGGAGGTCGGACTTATTTCGCATCAATCAGGGTAACGAGTTTATAATCTTCCTAGCAAACTAGTCATGCACACAAATGTTACCTCCTTATCTAAGGTGAGCACTGTTCGTCGCTTATTAGGTCACCACTATTGTTCTTGGGGGAATTTTTCGCTGACTCGTAGCCCTACGTCATCCGCTTTTTTCCAAACTGGCACCTATCTTCCTTGTCACCTCACAATAGCGCTCACTTACGATCTAGCAAGCTTTTCGTTGATGCTTAATCCTTTCACTTTAGATAGCAACTCTTGCAAAAATAGTTACCTATTTTTGAAATTTTAACAATCCTGCGATTATCGGGATTTGATTTTGCAATTCTGGAATCAAGTGATTAGTCAAGAGATTGGGGTATTCACTCTTGTCTAACAGTCAAAGTTGAGAGTGAAGAAATTATTTGAAAAACTATCGCAGCTTAAAATATATATGAAGACACAAAATTTTCCACTTTTGAATGAAAATGTTTTAAATCTTGAAAAACACAATTTTGTGCAGAAAATGTGCTTACGTTTTTGTGGAAAATTTGTGTTAATTAGGCCGACCAATTTACAATTAATATAAAAATAAACACATTTTATAAGTTTCAAAAAACTTTATTGTAAAACAAAACAAAAAACTTTATTATAAAACAAACCGGCTTACAAGAAACTTCCATCGTATGCAACGGCCTTACTAAGAAAGGTGTTGATCCCACATCCTTGAGATACCTCAATTTTAAGGTTGGAGTTGATGGTCATTCGTACTCGAAGTTGTTATTGCCTGAGCTTTGGCCTGCAAATATCGTTGTGCGTCCTTTCAAGTTTTCGTCAAAAAACTAAGTTCCCCAACCGATGTCCGACGGCAATCGGTTGGATCAGATGGAAAATGTAACAAATTAAAAATTTATTTTCAAAACATGTCTGGAATTAGAACAAAGTCTCAGCTTGTTCGATTATTTAGTTCACATGAAGAATATGATGTTTTCGTTATCATCGAGACGTGGTTGAATGAAAACTTTTTCAATGAGGAATTTTTTGATTCTAACATTTATAACGTTTTTCGCAAGGATAGAAATCCAAACCTAACCGGATGTATTAGAGGTGGTGGGGTCCTCATCGCGGTACATTGCAAGCACCATGCTTCCCAGATAGTACTAGCCAATAGTAATGGATTGCTTGATCAAATTTGCGTGCACATTCGTGGCATCTCGGATTCCGTTTTTATTTGTGCATCATATATTCCACCCAACAGCTCAAATGATCTATATACTGCTGACGTTGACAATGTTATGACATTGGCTCTGGACAAAGTTGATGGCGATCATCTCTGCGTGTTGGGAGATTTTAATCTATTCGATGTTAAATGGTCAAATACTATCTCAAGTTCGGCACTAATTGCATGTGGGATCAAAAGACCTAGTGAAATTTATCTTATAGATAGCTTTCTAAGTATTGACATTAAGCAAACTAACTGTTTTCCTAACAGTCTTGGTCGAACGGTAGACTTAATATTTCTAAGTAACAATTTAAATTTTTCTTTGCATGAATGCATTTCCCCTATTACAAAGTCGGATATGCATCATAAGCCTCTAGTTCTTGATCTTGAGTTTTATAAATATTTTGTAGCTAATAATGATACATCAAACTTCTCTTTTAATTTCAAGCGGTGTGATTTTTCGAATCTGAACAACCTCTTGCAGCATGTTAACTGGGATAATTTGTTTTCTAGTCTGGATACCACTAATAGCTTTGAAGTTTTTAGATCCACTGTGGTGGATATATGTAAAAGTTGTATACCACTGGTATCAAAGAAGAAATACAAGGTTCCCTGGCACAACGCTGCCTTGATGAAGCTGCGAAATTTGAAAAATAAATTCTTTCGTAAATTTAAAAAAAAGTATAAGGATTATGAAAAGCAATTCGGGTGTTTAGAAAAGTTTTTGCACAGAAACTACATTTTGAATCTGGAAACAAACCGAAAGTCAAACCCGAAATCATTTTGGAATTTTGTTAATACAAAAAAAAAGGATCCAATATTCCGTCATCTATTTTCCTTGGTGACAAAGTGGCTGATACTCCTGCGGACGCGGCTAACCTTTTTGCTGAATATTTTTTGGCGAGTTTTGTATCCGATTCTGACAATTGTGACAACATTTGTTTCAACATTCAGCCTGTCTTGAATTTCGGCAATCTTGTATTGTCATCTGAAGATGTCATTAATGGCATTTCTCGACTTAAGCCCTCGTCAAATACTGATGTTGATGGTTTGTCTGCGATTATATTTAAGCAGTGCGATTCCCTAGTTTATCCACTCTTATTAATTTTTAACAATTCTCTTTCGTCGGGTTCTTTTATTGACGCTTGGAAATTAGCTCTGATCTCACCTATTTTCAAGAGCGGCAAGAAAAATGATATTGGCAATTATAGGCCCATTTCGAAACTCTCTGCCACAGCAAAGCTCTTTGAATGCATAATTCAGGAGAAGCTATTATTCTTTGTCAAGAATATCATATGCCCAGAACAGCATGGCTTTGTTCCGGGACGCTCAACTGTGTCTAATTTGGCTATCTTCTCTGATCTCTCAGTCGGGTTGTCAAGTTGACACAGTATATACTGACTTCTCCAAGGCGTTTTATCGGATTTCACACAAAATTCTGACTAAAAAGCTAGCCTTGATGGGTTTCCATTCGGTCTTTTTGAATTGGATTGAGTCCTACCTACACAATCGCCGCTGTATGGTGGTAGTTGACAATGTTCGGTCTCTTCCTTTCGTCGCCTGCTCAGGTGTTCCGCAAAGTAGCATCTTGGGCCCTCTGTTCTTTGTGTTGTTTATCAACGACATTTGCTCCTGCTTTTCTGCAGTAAGATTTTTGCTTTATGCGGATGACCTTAAAATGTACTCTGTAATCAATAGCTTTCAGGACTCTGCTTTGATGCAACTAGATCTCGATAGATTGAGTAACTGGTGTAATAACAATCGGTTAACACTCAACATAAGAAAGTGTTTTCATATTACTTTTTCGAAACGCTTAAACACCATTGAAACTTCGTATCACTTATCTAACACGACTCTGGCTAAGGTAAGTGAGTTTAAAGATTTGGGAGTAATTTTTGATTCGAAATTTGCTTTTACAAGTCATATTAATCTATGTATTTCGAAATCTTATGCCATGCTTGCTTTTGTTAGGCGTCATAGCGGAGATTTCACTGATCCTTATACGCTAAAGCTCTTATTCTCAGCGTTTGTGCGTTCCAAGCTTGAGTACGCTTGTTTCATTTGGTCGCCATATCACAAGGGCCACATAGCAAGAATTGAACGGATTCAAAAAGTATTTTTAAATTTTGCATTGCGCCACTTATGCTTTTCGTATCCTATACCTACTTACGAAGCACGGTGCCTATTAATAAATCTAAAGTCATTGCAGAGCAGGAGAACAATTTTGTCGCTGTCGTTCGTTTTTGACTTGTTCCGAGGCTCTGTTGATTGCCCTGTGCTTCTTCAAAGAATTCTGATAAACATTCCGCGTAGAGCTCTTCGTAACTCCGAGATTTTCCATGTTGGTTTGTATAGAGCTCTTCATGATAAAAACGCTCCAATCACTAGAGCTTTGATTGAGTTCAACAGAATTGCCAAACTCATCGAGATAGATTTTTCAAGTTCGAAAAATCACTTCATGAGCTCTTTAATAAATTTTTATAAGTAAGGTATTTTTATATTTTATTAACTTAATTGCTGTAGCCTAGAAGATCTTGTATACTGTTTGGCTAAATAAATAAATAAATAAATAAATTCGTATTAACTCAGTTATTGTTATGGAAGATGTTACATTTAAATAAAATAAAAAATTCCGTGGCTGCGATAAAACCACAATTTCTTGTTGGTCCCATGCAACTTTCAATAACACAATAAAGTCAGAAAACACAGCAAAAAAAGTCTAAAGTATTTAATAATATTGCTAATTTTAAGAAATATATCTCGGGATTTTTGACAGACAAAAAAGCACGGGATGGGCATCCCTAAACTCTGCCTTCATGCATAATTACACCTTATAAATGTTACTCATACGTCATGTTGTACCCAATACGTATGCAGGAATGGGAGTTTTCAGAAAATATAAGTAAAATGTGATGAAAAAAGAACCAAATAGATTTATATTTATTATTTAAAAAAATTTAAGTGACGAGTAAAATGTATTGGTATTTCGAATAACGAATAAAATTTTAGTTGTAATTCTATAACTTAAGAATAAAAAATAAGTACCTGAGATCCCGAAAAATTAAGCCCGTGTGCATATAGTTTTAGTATGTATTTCTGCAGATGTTTGCGTTCGTTCGCAATAAAAAGAGACTCACTGAGGTGATATCAATCCAGTCCATACCATGACTACATGGTTTTATTCGGGTCCATGGAAAGAACTCTGTGGATAGTTTCGGGATTATATTCCGAATTTTTTCAGGCACAGTCCGCAATTGTTTTCTGGAACACCTACTGCAAACAACTCCGAAATGTTCAGTAATGCAATCCCGAAAAAGTAACGAAAAGAAACCCGATATGATCCCGAAAATGTTCCAAAAACAATCCCGGCAATGTCACGGAGGTCCCAACAAGCTCTAAACATCTTTGGTAACATCACCTTCGGATGATAAATAAAAACTTATTTTTTATTTATATGTATAATTTTTCATTCGTAGTGACTCCACCCCCCCCAGAGCTGTTAAAGAATGCATTCTTTTTGCAATAATTATTCCTTGGATTGCAAAATTTTTTATTGCAGCCTTTATTCCATTTTTTGGAATAAGGAATCCAAATTTGCAGTCCTTATTCCGTTTTGTATTCCGGAATAATTATTCCTGTTTTTTCTTCTTTTCTTTCTATTCACTGGATTGGATTTCTTGGATTGCGTACAGTAATTCCGCATTCCTTTGTAAACTATGTATTAACTATGGTAGGGAGTTTTTTTTGTCTAATTGCGCTTTTAAGAATTGGTTTTTATCTACTACCCCAATCCATTCAGATGGACTTCGGTGCGACCCCCACTTTCGTTTCACATCAATTTTAACCAATTATTACTTGCGCGAGCAAAAATTTATCTGAAACGCGAAAGCCAGGGTTGGGACTATACTGGAGTTGCAGTTGCAGTAGATCTACGAATCTATACCAAAAATAGAAAATCTGGCTATTAGTGAAAGACATATGTAAATTCAAAAAAGTTCTTAAAACCATACTTTTCACCTAAAAACCGATTTCTAACTTCATTATTTACATGCGGAATGCTTCTAAATTTTTTTTTATTCTACATGAGGAATGAATACAAAAGGAATATTTATTCCGGAATAACAAAAGGAATAAGGAATGCAAAATTTGCATTCGTTATGCCAAAAATGGAATATATGCTGCAATCCAAAATTGTTATTCAGTGAATGGGCATGCATGAACTGAATTCCGACATGAATGCATTCCTTAACAACTCTGCTCCACCCTGACTTTAAGACATTATTCTTCCGCCGTAAAAGCCATACAAGGAATGTTTTTAATGTATCCTGAATCTGTGATCTTTTTAAATTTTTATTAACTTTTCATAGATTAGAGGTTTGTTTTTTTTCCCATTAAATCCAGGTTTTGTTAGCAAAACCCAGAGAGAACACAAAGCTGTTAATAACTGAACTCTTATTCCTTTTACCCTTAAAATTATATAAAAAAACATTTGTCAAAAATAGTTTCGGATGTAATTTAGCCTCATACATCGTTAAGCACTACTCACAAAAAATTAATAAATATTTTATTTCACTTCTTTAGATTATGCCGCGAAATCTCATTCCAATTTCGAACACGTTTGCCACACGGCTTGCTCGTCTATCATAACGTGAAAAATCCGGATCGCATAAACTTGGATCCTTATGCGTTGTATGTGATTGTGGAGAAGGGACAACTGAAGGTCGTGCATGTTTTTGGAAAACATTCGACGAGTGTCACTGTCGGCGAAGGTCTCAATCGTGATGAATGGCATAGTGTGATGGTAAGATAAAAAGAAGTGTCTGTATTTTAAATAGGTAATATAGGTATATCTATGAAGCTAAGTTGAAATAAAAAACGACAGACAATCCGCTGGTTGTTTAGAGAAATCCGATTTGCAGTTTCTTGATTAAAAATCATTGGAAATCCTTACTTTAGAAACCCTGTATCCACACCTCTGTTTAATATAATAGTAGTGAAATTAGAATGGCTAACGTTCAACGAAATAAGAAGAAGCTGTGATTTTAATCATTCTCATTTCAAATATAGCAAATTCCATAACAGAAACCATATAAAAATAAATTTCGAAGTTTACGCAAAGTACAGGAAATTTAATTAAACTTAAAAAAAAAAGTCATCCAACTCCTTAAATTTTTTTGCAGAATTTCAAGAAAATTTTTGAATACGCGGTTTTGTAGACCAAATAATTTTACTATAACATTGTGCAAGTTAGAACTCGCTCAAAAATTTTCCTGAATTTTCAGAATTTTTTTCGTCAAAGGTGTTAAGTGATTTCTTCCATACAACACATGAAGAAAAACGAATCTTGTATGGAAAAAATACCCAACATCCTTGACAAAAAAAAATTTTAAATATTCAGGGGAAATTTTGAGGTACTTAAAAGTTGCACATTGTCATACTAAAATTGAATGAGCTACAAAATCAGCGTACTCAAAAATTTTCTTGAAATTCTGCAAAAAAATGTAAGGAGTTGGATGGCTTTTTTTTAAGTTTAATTAAATTTCCTGTACTTTGCGTAAACTTCGAAATTTATTTTTATATGGTTTCTGTTATGGAATTTGCTATATTTGAAATGAAAATGATTAAAATCACAGCTTCTTCTTGTTTCGCTGAACGTTACCCATTCTAATTTCACTACTATTATATTAAACAGAGGTGTGGATACAGGGTTTCTAAAGTAAGGATTCTGCCTAAAAATATTGAAATTTCGATACCATTTTTTAAAAGTTTAATTAACTTTCCTGAACTTTGTGTAAACTTTGAAACTTATTTTTATGTGGTTTCTGTCAAGGAGTTTGCTATGTTGTAAATGAAAATTATTTAAAACACAGCTTCTTTTTATTTCGTCGAACGATATCTAATTTAATTTTACTAGTCTTATATTCAAGACAACTGTAAATCATCACCAGTTCCTTTTTTCTTTCATCATCTTGCACTCGCTAGACTCTCATCACTGTGGTGTACGCATTCTTCCTTCACTCTTGCTCCAATTGTCACTCACATAGTTTCATTTGCGTTTCTGAATGTCAAATGTAGCAAAACACCAAATCATGAATAACCACAACCAAAATAACAACAGCAAAAACTACAATCTACTATAAACAATCAGATATATGCATAAACTGAAATTTCTTGGCATGTGTGAGTGCATTAGAATTTATGAGCATGCATAGCTTTCATCTAGTTCTTCTTAGCAAACTCTCAAACTCTCAAGAACACGCGCCGATTTTGGTCATTAATATTGCTCCAGCTGAATGCATTTTCATGTTAGGAATATTTCTTATTATTTTTTTGTTTTTGTCTTCAACCTTATTTTGCTTCAATTGTTTTTATACCTAGTAGTGATACGCACACAAGGTATATTAACTTTAGTCGCGTAACTGTGGTATGTAACGTCATAAACGAATCGAGGTAGATATTCAATTATATATATCAAAATGTTCAGGAGGGAAAACGAAATTGATTATGCCATGTCCGTCCGTCCGTCCGTCTGTGAACACGTTAACTTGAGTACATTTTGAGATATCGTAATGAAATTTGGTATGCAAGTTCCTTGGCACTCATCTCCGTGCGCTATTTAAAATGGGCGAAACAGGATGACAGCCACGCCCAGTTTTTATGCATAGAATATTTTCGAAAATACTAAAAAAGTGATTATTCAGTACATAATACAATTATACGGATGAAATTTGGTGTGTACAGTAACGTTAAGGCGCAAAATAAATTTTTGAAAATATGTTTGGCACCGCCCACTTTTGATTAAGTCAAATTTAGAAATAATATTAATCATAAGTCAAAAACGGTTCAAGATATCGCAACGAACTTCAGCGCACATATTCACATTAATACAAGGTATGTTCCGGAAAAAAATGGGCGAAATCGGTTCAAGCCCACACCCACTTTTATACGAAAGATTTTGAAAAGGATCATAGATATATTTAATAGGCAATAACTTTGCGTACAAAAGCTTTATATCATTTCTATTTCACTTTCAAAGTGTCCGTGAACAAACAAAGTCAAGAAATATAAATTTTTAAAAATGGACGTGGCCCCGCCCCTTTTATAGTGGATTATTCCACACAAATTTTTATGCCATAACTCCGGCAAAAATTGATTTATCAAAACGACATTTGGCGAAAATGTTGTACATATGTAATGTTGTAAATGTTTGTTTTAGAAATCGGTCAACGGCCACGGTCAGTTTTTTAACATAGTTCTGAAAAACTTGTTTGTAAAATGTAAAACACAATATTTCTACAATCATGTAAACTATACCAATAAGATCATGCACACATAATAAGCTTTTTAAGCGAAACTCGACCGCATACAAATTTTGTGGATTTTGGGGAAGTAGGCATGGCGCCACAAACTTTTAGCATAAAAATTCTGTTATTTTTAAAGGCGATTTCTTGTGGTTTGCACTAGAAATTTCAGTCAAAAGTGGTCAACTGCTTCCCAATGGTATGTAGTATACTTCTGCCAAAAATTAAGCAAATCGGTTAGCACACAAGTAAAATATCAGGCCAAGTTGTTAATACCCAACTGCAATAGGGAAGTTATATACCTTTTTTGATTTTCATACCTTTAATGAACATAAAATGTTTGTAGGTATTAGAAGAAGAAGAGATGGGCCCATCAATAAGTAAACCGAAATAATAAGGAAGATGAGCTGAGTCCGTCTGTCTGTTTAAAGGCATATTTTTCAAACATAAAATGTGCATGTATTGGTATTTTGAAAAAGTGTGGTTAGCAGTTGTTGTAGGGAAGCTATTTAAATACAGATAAATTAATGATGGCCGCCGTGGTGCAAGGGTAGTGTCTCCGGCCTACCGCACAGAAGGTCCAAGGTTCGAGTCCTGGGGCAGGTAACATCAAAAGTGGTTTGAAAAAATTTTTTAAAACGGGATCGCCCCTCGGCAGTGGTTTGGCAAACTCTCCGAGTGTCTTTGTGCTATGGAAGGCTTTTCAAGAAAATTGCATTTCCTTTGCAGATGCCGTTCGAAGTCGGCAAAAATCTATAGGCCCCGTCAATTTGCAGGAAAAAATTTAAAACGGCACACCAGAAATTGGAAGTTAAGCTCGGCCCAAAAATCTCTTGGGAGGTTCATGGTGATATACCTGTTGTATATCGCGCCATACATTTATATTTTTTTTAAATTAATTTTCCCCTTGGCTTTATAATACGAACTGAAAAGTATTGAGATAGGCCTGCGTAAATTGGTATGCCATAATTGATCACTACTAGGTATATAATGGGCGGTTCCACCCGAACATAGACTTCCTTACTTGTTTGTGTTATTTTTTATGGTTGGTGCGTATTTTCAACTCTTGTTTTGCTTTGCATGCCTTCGTCGTGTAGTAGAGTAAAACAAATACAAATGAATGCAGTTCAGAAATTTATCTATCATTGAAATGGAGCCCAATAATTCACATCCGTCTCATGAAAACAAAAGCATTCTTGTGTTTGTAAGGGTAAATGTAAAAAAGGGGCCATGCCTGTCCAATTTAGAGTAAGCCCAGTAGGAAAAACCTGCATATCGAGTTGAAAATTGTATTGTGCCTCGAGAATAGAAGGTCCGACGGCATTGCTCCCCCTGCAACCGGGACGGCCAATAGCAGTAGAACCCCGTTTTCGTCCGTCATTTCATATTCCATTAATTAATGGCCTGACTAAACAGAGCGATGTACGGCCACTGCAACTTCAAAATCGTGTTTTTCAACTGGTTAATTCCGCAGGGTGCTAGGAAGCTCACAACATAACAACGGTAAGAAAATACCTGAAGCAAGAGGTGACCAAGATCCGCGACCCGTAGGTACAAAGAGTCCAAAAAATCGTTACTTTCCGCAGTCCGACTAGAAGTCACTTCTAGTATGCGCAACACTCCCTGAATTTTCGGGTAGTGATTTTGCGATTACAACAACAACAACAAAAAATACAATTTCGTTGTGATTTGCATGTTCTCACCTTGCACTGTCACTACTTTAATACAGAAATCAGTGAACCCAGGGAAAAGCTATTCCAGACAATTATAAACCTGGCTTATTCCTCATTAATACGTTGACAAGCTTGTCTGAATACCTCAACTCTTCTTTTTTCAGTGCTCACCTTGATCAAGTATTATCAGTGAAATCACACCCGACCAGTGAATGCACAAGAGGAGCAGCAATTGTCCCTTACTGTTTCACTGGAGCCGGTTCGCTGAACCCGAACGGGAGCCGAAACCGAAACCGAAATAAGACCTGAATCGAAACCATGTAATGAACCGGAAATGAAACCTGAAACATTACCGATACTGTAACGGAAACAAACCAGAACCGAAACGGAAAATTTATACATTACCGATATAGACACAGAAACAATCTAGGACCGAAGTGCCAACCTGAGACGAAACTGAAACCGAAAACTACATCCAAAAGAAACAGAAATCCGTCATAAAACAAATAGTGGAACCGAAACCAAAACCTAAGACGCAACGAAAATATAAAGCGAAGCCGATTAATACCAGCTGCTGATCCCATAACTGAAGTACAAAACCGATACAAACCCTATTGTGGAACCAAAGACTTGCCCGGAGCATACACCGAAACGGTAATCCAAACAAAAACCGAAGTCCGAACTGAAAACGGGACCAACCCAGGATCCATAATACGAATTAAAACCGAAAATGAAACCGGAACCAAACACTAAACTGAGAGAGAACCCGTTCCAGGCACGAACTCTATACTGGTACGGAACCCTTACCGCAACGAAAACATTAAGTAAGCTCCCCGAACCGAAATAAAAACCCTATTGTGGAACCCAAATCAAAAAGCTGAAAACGGAACCAAACCGGAACCGAAAACAAAACTGAGACATAATACGTTTCCGGAACAGGTACCGGAACCCGAACCAAATCCCAGCCTTTAACCAAACCTGCACCGAAACAGTAACCGAACAGAAAAATGAATCCGAACTGAAGTAGAACAAACCGTGAACCGAAATATGACTTGCAGCCGGAAACCATACCGGAACCGAATACTTGTAAGAATGGAAGCCAAACTGAACATTTATAACTATTCGTAGTTAAACTCTAAATCTGAACCTGATGCTTCAGCCGCTAGATATCGTTTTCCCGGCAGGGTTTACGTACACACTCACATATTCGTGATGCATGCACAGACAGCTCAAGCATACACAGAAACCTTTCCTCAATTGCCATCCTCACACACACAAATATACATACTATATATTCACATTTAGTCATGCACACATTACGTACAATTTCCAAAAACCAAAACCAAAATATCAACACACTTTTCAGAGAGCTTCAGTGAAATCATATGGATAACCCCCGTCTTAACTCTTCCGGATGTTACCTCTTAACCACAAATCAATTTCATTCGATGTCATTCGATATTCGATTTATCTTCAAAAATTGTATTTCTGTATTGTACGCTCAATGCTCATATCACCACTACACACGCACACACTCGTTTGCTGAGTATAACCGCCTCTTAAATACAGTAAATATTTAGTAGTAGTTGAGAGCGTGTCTGTGTGTATTCATGTGTGTGTAAGTATGTGTGTGTGTACCAGTTTTCAGTTATGTAGGTCGATTTCAGTTCATTCAACAAAACTAATGATTCTTCTTCTTCATTTTCGTTTACACCATCGATCAATCCAGGTACGCATCGATGTCCATGGTGCAAGATTAATTGCACGTGTTGACAATAGTCAAGAGGAAGTTTATCTCAAAGGTTTAAACCATGACACCAACTATGGAGTATCGACAAATCTACCATCGGTTGTACTTGTTGGAGGTGAGTATTTGTTATTGTCAGTTAAATGTTACAATAATGATAATAGACATACATCGGAGTACTTAGACATTTAAATGTGCAGAGGAATATAGACCAAACTCAATCATCGTTTACACTTTGCAAAGTTGAGTCATACTGTGACTGCAAGAAGTCAATAGTTTTGCCGTTAGTGGTTTGACTATTTCGAAGTATACGCCCCGCTATCATCTCAGTACAATTGTGTTCAGACTGACGCATTCCAGCCCCACAGAGCCGCCTGTAAAGCAACTTCATTCTGCAGAATTTTTTCCTGCTCTAACAGTCCGGCTGATTATTGAACCGAACCTTAGAATGTTGTCTCAGTACATATTGAGCCTCATATCTGGTATCATCTTATGGTTAACTTTAGCCTTAGAGGACACTTTATCCAAATTTTGTGGTTGCCTGCAGCACACGTCCAGCAGCACTTTCACCATTACAGGAGGTTTCTCTTGAGTAGCATAACATCAGCTCAAGCCCCCAATTTCCATTCCTACGCATCAGACATAGACTTCTAGAACCACATCCACTCCCAAGTAGCAAAAAATCACTGCAAGTAGCAGTATAAACCAAGAGATCCCAAAGTAGATGCGGTACCTAAGGAGGGGCGTGAAAATTCCAAGCTACATATTGCTATGACGACTGTGTAAGGTGCGAAAAGAGGTTACGAGTAAGCTGTTTAGATCCCCAGTTAATTCTACATCGCGCGGTCAAACGTCATGCTAGTAGGCGGTTTCAAAAAGCCTTCACGAAACCATAGCCGCCAAATCCCCCTCGTGGAATAAAGATTCACAGAAGCACCACCACTCCTAACACTCTCGACTTTACCACGAAGTGAATAAAGATCTCTGCAACAAAAGAAGGGAGCTCTTATCTATCGAAAGCTGTCGATTTCGTTTCAAGCTTCTTAAGTAACTCGAAAGTCGCAGGTTCTTAATAGACCCTGGATGTGGACGTTATTTTCCAGTTCGGTTGTCTCCAGATCACAAAGGGCGAAACTAATCACAAATATATTATAACGAACGTGCGCAATCTACGAAGGCCTACAATCGACTCGCGTTGGCATATTGTGATAGCCAAGACTCTCTTCTGTGTAGCTAGCAAAGTGCGCACAAAATAAAAGAGATCCAGGAAAGCCAAGCTGGCCCAACTTCAAACCAAAGAGTAATTAAAGTAGGTGAAACTACTCTTGTAGCATTTGAAAAAAAAGTTCTACACAAGATGTAATGTCCTCCACAACTGCCTGACGGAGTGTATCAGAGATATTTTACTCCCCTCGAGATCATCTTTTGGAAATGGGAGACCCCTACTGCGTGAGGTAAAATGGATCACAGATAGAGCTAAGAAGGGATACTTTGGTTCGAGACAGTCAGGTCGTTAAAAGGTTTCTCCATTTCCTGAAGTACATTTTGACCTTTCTGAAATAATATTAGAAAGAGCTCAAATTTAAGGCAAAAAAAAACTGTATTATAAAACTAAAAACTAAAAATTTCGTAAGAGCAAAAAATCCTATCCACTGGGTGGATTTTCCTAATTCAATTTTTAAAAGGGCTTATTTATGCCACACAAGGACATAAGAATAATTTTGAATTTTTTTTTATTTTTCAATACACTTAAAGTTGCCTTTACATTGGTCAAATTTGTAGTCGATTTCTCAGTAGATGTTATTCTTGACACAAATCGACTAGTGTAAAGCACACACAAAGAACCCATCGAAGCTCCGTAACATCACTAACATCTAAGTACTCACTTGCGTATTTCATTTTTAATATAAACCTTTATAACATATTTTCATATTAATATAAACTATTTGCTTTGTTCTTTTTTATCTACTTTTACATGTTAATTAATCTTCATTACGGCGAATGTGCAATGAAAAACCTAACAACAACAACAACGGCTACTATTTGCATTGCAACTAAATTTAACTTTTTACTCAAAACCGCTTTGGCTTGAAATGCTCAAAACTTTATAAACGACAACAAAAAATGCAACAACAAAAACAAAACAAAAATCACCATAACCACAACAAACCAAACACAAAAAACATAACAATTACTTCCTTTTCTATTCGACGCCCTTTTGTACTCATACGACAAACATGTTGGCTACATGCACACCATGGCGTATACGTAACATTTTCAACTACTTCGCATATTCGCATTACCGCCTACAACACACATCCACACATGCATATATATATGCTCATCAGGTCTTTCGTCGGAGGAGAAATTGCATGGTGTTAAGTATATCATTGAATCATTTGTTGGTTGCATTCGTAATGTTGTTTTGAGTTCGGGTAAAGCAGCATCCGATTTGTTACCCATTACACCGCTGGTGGCCACTAAACATGAGAATGTCAATGAAGGTTGTGCCGACAAATGCCATTCCAGACACAATTTGTGCTTTGTTGGTTCCCGTTGTATTAATCATTACTACGACATTTCATGCGATTGTTTCGGCAGTCATTATGAGGGTGAACATTGCGATATATACAGTGAGTATAGAGTAAACAGTAAAGATATGTATGTATATAAGTATGTATATTTGTAGTTGCAGTTAACAAACCTAACAAAAAATTAAATTGCAAATAGCAACAAAAACACAAAACACCAAAAAAAAACTATCAACAAAAAGTTTCTTGATTCAAAATGGTGTTTAGCTTTTTTTAACTCATTTACTTGTCAGTCTTTACACACTAGGGATGTCAATTTTTTAGATTTTAACAATTATGCGGGTTTCGCGATTTGATATCGCAATCTCGGGATAACAGGGTTAGCCACGGGACTCAGGTATTCGCTATTCTCCAACAGTTGAGGCTGAAAAATTAACTAATTGTTTGAGAAATTATTATTTTTTTTTGAAGTGAATGAATTTGTGAGGCAAATTTTTCGAATTTTCAACCGATTTTTGAAAGCAATTCGAAAAATACATTACATTGATAAAAAAAAAATTCTCAAAAAATGTGTAAGCAAATTTAAGTTTCCCGACTTTGACGTGAGAAAATGGCACTTTCGAAGAGTTTAAAATACGAATTTACTTATTTTGTATAGCCAACTGTATAGCTTTGTCCATATAACATTGGTTTATAACAGTATAAAATCGAGATAGATATAGAGTTCCATATAACAAAGTTCTAAGAATGAACTTAGAAAAAATTTTGATATTTGAAAAAAATTTGGCCCACAGATTACTTTCCGGCCAAGGTAAGTTGCTATTTAAAATGTGCGAATTCGAACCATAACCGCGCTTCTTTTTTCGATATCGAAAAACGTATAAAATGAGATAATTCAATAATAAAAGCAGCTACAATAATGAAATTTGTTAGATGAATTGAATATTAACTTTTTGAAAATTTTCGGAAAACGGGCGTTGCACCGCCCACATATTAGAAACCAAATTTAACACACTTCGACTGCTAATAACTTCAGAACCGTTTATGCTAGAATAACAAAACTGGGGCTCTTATTTTTTATACGATATTTGCAAAAATTTTGGAGAGTGGGCATGGCACCGCCCACTTATGAGTCAAGCAATTTTTAAATTCGTCTTTTAATACTTTAGAACCGTGTAAGATAGAATCACGAAACTTGATACGAGATATACTATGAATATGTATAGGACGCTCAGGGCAAATAAGCAAAATGTATGGACGACCACACCTACTTTTGTACTAAAGTTTTCTAAAAGGGAGGTAGAAAAAGAGAACATGCATATTTCGTTCACTGACGCAGATAGAATGCTAAAATTTGGTAGTTACAATGAAGATCTTATTAATGATTATTTTATATATATTTTAACAGCCGAAATATGTTTCGAACGATATCTGTGGCAATTAGGAAAAACTATGAAAGTAATTTTTTTGAACTTTTCAGTAGAGCGCTATGAAAGTTGAAATTGTAGTGTAAATGTTTGGAATTGAGATATACTTGTTTGTCCATAAAAACCGAAATTTTTCAACAAAAGCCGTGAAATTTTATGTGATTATAGATCCTAGCACGGAGAACTCAATGGTGGAACTATCGCATTTTCAACCATACTTGAGTTTGGCTTTTCCCGCTTATTGCCACATATATAGACAAAGGTTTTGGCATTCTGCTCGTTTTGTGGAGTCATAACATACACTTGGAGCACACAAATATACCAAAGAAGAAAATACTAAGCAAAGCAAATTTTGTTTTATATGCCACTAGCAGATGCGGCAGGCGTTGTCATGCCCAAAAATTTACTTGCCTACATATAAAAGATTGTACTCTCTTCCCTACCCATTTGGAGTTTCCTCTTTATGGCTCTATATCTTCCTCTTTTTTCTTCATTTACTTCTCCCCCACCCCCATATCGCCTTGCTATGCCTTTCCCTCTTCATTTGACACCTACCTTACATCTCCCCTTTACTCTTACTCCACTTCTTCTTCCTTTTGCTCTGTTGGTACTGATATGGTCATAGCTCCAAAGATATAGGGAACTAAAATTTTTTTGCATTTGGTATCGCTCACCTTTTCCAAAGTTTTTTTTTGATATATAGGATATATTTATGCAAGGCAGGTTTTATATAATCTACTTAAACTCATGGTTAATCTCAAGTAAGATTTGAGCAACGTAAATTTCCTGAATGATATTTCACACGAAGCAACTGAAACAGGTACGGCTAGTAATATTTATTGGCAAAGCTGTTACTAATACCTTGTTAGCTAGCGCCATTGTAGAAATGTATAACAAAAGTTGTTCTGCTGAAAATCTAATTTCCTCTTAGGGGTTTCTAACCTCTTTGCAGTAAATATTGGACCTGTTTAATAGGCTTGAACACGTCTGCGTTGTCTTTGACATCCGTATAAATCTAGGTAAGTTTCTTGCATTTTCTTTCTACATATTTTGAGAAGTTTAGCTTTTGAAAAATCTCTGCAAAGTCGTAATTTTGCTTAAAGCTACAAAAGGAAACCAAAACGTTGATGGAACTTCTTCAAAAAGTTTGTCAAAAATTTCAATAAGAGTTCGTCGGTGTTTGTTCTTCAGAATACAGTTATCACTGATTTCATACCTCTGAATGTCAAAACTGTAAAAGGAGTTAACCAACTTATCACGCAAAAATGGTGTACATACAGGAGTCCAAAAGAGAGTAATCGACCTGAATGAAACAGTTGTTTTCATTACTTGTAGCATGTGTACACTCAGCCCACTTAGCAGTAACATTTATTGGAACAATACAATGTCTCTGCTTCTTCTACCCACATATGAAACGTTCTTAAAACATTCACGATTTTAACGATCAAAACACATTGTGAAACTAGTTGGATACCATAAGTCGAATTTGTGAAACTTTTATGAACAGATTTATACAATTGGATATATTTACAAACTGAAGGAGTGAAGCAACTACTTCTGCGACCGTGCCATTTGTAAAGGGAAAGCAATATGTAACGAGTTCGGTTCGAGCACCTTCAAAAGAATGCGAAAACAGGGGAAATATTTTTTTTCTCCAGACTAATATTCGCCATTCTTATTAACTTCATCTGCATACATACTTATCGTACTCTATATCGGTTACCTCAGCAGATGAAAAGTACTACCCAGAAAAATGCAGGATTTTGTGTAGTTGTGCCTGATTTGACTAAAGCTTCCATAAAGTTTTTAAACCTCATACCATTAAAAACTATCTGTAAATTTGTTTTTTAGTCAAGATGTATCCGTATTTCTGTTCCAGCATACTCGAGCATGCTAAAGTCTTTAAGAGCTGCGAGTCTATTAAAATACTATGGCTTGAGCTAGCATACTCTAGAGTGAGCTCTAATCAAACAACATCTTTATCATCTGCTACTCGAATATGCTCAAGCATGAGTATCCTTTAGCCAGACCTGTTAAATAATAATTACTAATCCTAATGATTACCGGTTTGATTAATTACTTTCTTGAAATCCATTAAATGATCCATTACCAATTACTTTCAATTTTTAATGATTATTTTCCAATTTGTTCGGCCTGGGTGCGTCTTATACCGGCAGTGGGTGGGCGCACTGAGGTCGATCTCGGACAGGATTTTGTGGGCAGAAAAAAAACAAAAGAAACGAATT
This sequence comes from Merzomyia westermanni, assembly GCA_949987695.1. Lineage (NCBI taxonomy): Eukaryota > Metazoa > Arthropoda > Insecta > Diptera > Tephritidae > Merzomyia > Merzomyia westermanni. Next base: position 42,755,426 of record OX465291.1, on the reverse strand, counting down.
TATCGTTATAAATGTGTAATGTTAATATCATGGAACTGTGAAATTACCTGTATATAGAACGCTGTGAGGGCTGGAAATCGCTGGCTGATGTTGGCGGATTGACGGCTGGTTGAAAGAGAAGTAAAAACCTGTGAAGTCATGGGCGACCGTTCACCAAGAAGAAAACCACCGGTTTTTTGAGGGGAAAACGCAATCACGTATTGTCACCGACGTGTACGTGCAAGGTGCTGACAAAATGTACACATACGAGGTGTGTTCAAAAAGTATCGCGAATTTTGTGTTTTTTCAAAAATTATTTATTTATTCATGAATATCTATTTTGTCCCCTTCAAAGTAATCCCCATGAAATATTATATACTTGTGCCAACGGTTTTTCCAATCTTCGAAGCACTTCAAAAAATCATTTTTTTTATCTTGTTCAGCTCCTCCTTCGATGCCGTCTTTATCTCGTCAAGAGAAGCGTAACGTCGTCCTTTCATGGGCCTCTTCAGTTTAGGGAACAAGAAAAAGTCACAGGGGGCCAGATCTGGGGAATACGGTGGCTGTGGCATCATTAGTGTGTTGTTTTTGGCCAAAAAGTCACGCACAAGCAACGATGCGTGAGCAGGGGCGTTATCGTGGTGCAAAAGCCAATTTTTGTTCTTCTTTGCACATCTTCTTGGCCTTCTGAGAACATTTTGTACCACCGATAAACGTTGCTTCGGTCCAAGGTAGCTTCTCCGTATGCCACAGTCAACATTCGGAATGCATCCGCGCACTTAATTTCGTTTTTCACACAAAATTTGATACAGGTTCTTTGATCCATTTTTTTGAATAGGTAAAAATCGAAGACGATCCAAAACACGTGCAAGCAAAGCAGCTGTCAACAATTAACTGAACATTCAAAATGGCCGAGCTTGTCGGCATAAGTGAAAGACATGAGTACCAACATAACGCCACAAAAAATTCGAAATTCGAATATACGTAACCAGCGAAAATTCAAAATTCGCGATACGTTTTGAACACACCTCGTATGCACGCATGCAATACATGTGGGTGTAATGGTATTGGTGACTGGAATGAAGGAGTCGCCCACATTAGCATGGTCCGAAATGTCTGGAGATTTAGGCATCGTGACTAAACACAATTAATTAAAAAAATAATCCGAAAAAATCCTCATTTTTTACGGTTATTAAGAAAAATCAAAAATAAAACCAAAATAATAAAAAAAAAAATTGTTTTGATTACCTTTGATTATTTAAAAATTTTTTTTAAGTTTTTTTTTTATTTGAAAATTTTTTTTTTTGATGTTTTTTTTTAGTTTTTTTTATAAAATTTTTTTTTTTTTTTTGATTTCTTAAAATTTTTAAAAAAATTTTTTTTTTGATTATTTTTTTTTTAATGTTTTTTTATATTAAATATTTTTTTTTTGATTACTTAAAATTTTTTTTTAATTTTTTTTTTATTCTTTTTGATTTTTTCTACTATTGTAGCACATATATATACAAATCAACAATACTAAAAAAAATCAAAAAAAAATTAGTAATATTCAAAAATAATCAAAAGTAATCAAACCAAATTTTTCTTTTTTACTTTTGATTTTTTTGATAATTTGTTATTGATTTTTTATACCAACAATTTGGTTGATTTACGGCCTGCACATTTTCAAGTATTCATGAAACGAGCTCAAGGCCAAGAATAATAATTTTTCACTTTTTGAATTTTTATGAAAATTATTATTGTTTTTATTTATTAGTAATCATTTTTTTTAATTAATTATATTAATTTTTTATTTTTTTAATTAATTATATTAATTTTTTATTTTTTTAATTTTTAAATTTTCTAACCGTAGTCAACTAATAATTGTCTTTTCTTGAAAAAGAATTAAAATAATCATTATCAATTAAAAAACCCACCTAATTAATTGATTACTAATTACTAATCAAATTCAACAGGTCTGCTTGTGCTCACATTTTTTATCATATTGCCCAACATATCGTACCCAAAGCAGGAATAATAAAAAAGGTATACAATACTTCTTTTCACCCAATTCTAATTGTTCCTTGCTTGTTTTCAATTAAAATGCTTTGACTTAAAAAAAAACTTTATTAAAACTCAACAAGAAAGGCTTTAAAAAACATTTGCTTAACACTGTCTTCAAATGTGGTCAAGCATGAGTATCCTCCAAGAATTTCCATCGCATTCTACAAATCATAATAGTCCGACTTAACGCCAGTATGAACAGCCACTACCTCTTTTTTGACTTTGCCATTTTTGGTGCCATAATCTTGCAGACAATCCAAAACACGATGACCCGCCACCAATTGACCGAATGCCACACGCTGACCATTTAGCACAGGCATCGGCTTAAAACTAGCGCTAAAATTGAGTAACCCACTAGGAAATCCAGTTTTCGTATAACATTTCGCAAATGAAAATATGCCCGCACCCGTATCGTGACGTAACAAACTTAGATTATGCTCAAATTTGGGTTTACTTAAAAAGGCATTGTGCACAGCTACTTCACCCTCAATCCACAATCCGGGAAATATTCTTATGAAATTTAGCCTTTGTAAATTATTGTTCGCACAAAGGCGCACAAATTCCAAAACCATTTCGGGACAAGCGCGAGTATGCATTTGTATGATGATGCGTCCCAAAGGACGTATGTCTTTCAGTTCCAAATCGAGATAAACTTTTGGATGAAATAATCTTTCCTTGAGTAACTCTTCACGACGTTGTACCATTATGAGGGGCGCACTTTTGGTGCCACCACGCAGTGATCTAAAACTATGCGCCGAATCTAGTGTGGGTCTGTTGCTTAATTTCGGTTTGACTTTTAACAATCTGCAGCCCAAGAATTGATTTTCCCTTTCAATATTGTCAATGCGTCTTAAGGAGTGCACTAATTTCGTTTGTGATATACGTTTCGTTCTATTAAAGCTATTGCTGAGTCCTTTTGTACGTTTGATGCGATTGAGGCGCTCCAAAAGCTCTATATTCTCTTTAATGATACGTCTGAGCGCAAACTGATCGCAGCGTAGACCACGTGTATTGAGATAAACATCACGTTTGATGACTGGCGGTCGCACATTGATGCTGCTTGAAATTTTTTTAAGTGCCTCCTTGTGTAGTTGATAAATGAATGTCTCATTGAAGGTGGAGCGAAAGATGCCCTCTTTCTTGCCCATTTTAAAGAATTAATTTTTATATTCGAGATTTATTTCCAAAATAGTATTGTATCAGCTTTGGCTACTTTTAACTGTGCTGATTTGTTTACCTTTTCGTTGTTTTTGCTGTTGTTTGAATTTGTGTATATAAGTATGTATTTGCTATTCCCAATTTTTGAAACAATTAAACACACAGGACGTTAGTTGTAGGTATGCCGAAATTAAAAATGAGCTCATTCCAGTTATAAAGAAATTTTGCACTTAATTATGTTTAAATTTATTATTGCGCCGGTAAATTTGTAGAAGTCGAAGTAAAATTTTGTATAGAACAGAAATTTGTTTGTTTTTCGAATCTCTCAATTTGTTTTCCACTTTTGTTGACATATTTTTCATGTTTACATTTTTTTGAAATTTTATTTGATTTTGGAGAGTAGGGATGTGAAGATTGATAAAATAAAAAGCGTTGATCGAATAATTTTCCCATGAAAGCGATTAAAATGAAGCGAGTAATCTGTTCTGATCAGGGACGTAACGGCTATTCTTACGGTCGTATTTAACCATTAACATTGATGAATGCCAAAAATTGGTTATAGTTAAATATTCTTTTTGGTCGACATAACCAACATAAATGAGGAGAATTTTTTTTTTTTGTTAGGAATGACCATTATCAAGATTTTTGGGGTCTATCAGCTATTCCGACGGGACTGACGATGGGTGAAATGTAATAGATCATGAGAGAAATTAATCGATTTAATAGGAATTTTCCTGTGAATTTCGATGAAGTCGATAGAGATCACAAAACTCTATAACAATTATTCCCCGCCGGCAGCTCCGCCGGAATAGCTCTTTTATGGTCATTTATGAATAGATGGACAGGATCTTTCTGGGTTTTCATGAACTCTTATGAAGAAATACTTATATTCTGTATAGCACTTTATATACTTACATATATACTAAATGATAACTTTGTCCTGAAAACGAATGTTTGTATACAAAATTCGGAATATAATTTATCTGATGGATAGGTATATAAAAAAAAATATTTCTCATTTATATTGATTATGATGACCAAAAAAAATATTTCTTATGGAATTGGCTAAAAATTCCAAAATAGTGTAGGGGTCTATCGGCTATGTCGGCGGAACTGTTGGCGGGGAATAATTGTAATAGAGGTTTGTGATCTCTATCGACTTTATCAAAATTCACTTGCAATTTTAGATAGAATCGGGTGAATTCTCTTATGATCTATTACATTTCTCCCGTTGTCAGTTCCGTCGGAATAGCTGATAGACCCCAATATTACATTTCCTCACAACGAGATCATTTTTTATTTGAGTTGCCAAGTATTAGGGCCACTTTCATAATAACTGCGAAAAACTTAATCTGGATTTACTTGGAGATCTGGAAAAAAAAAGTTTTCCCAATGACCGGTTAGCGCAGATCAGGCGGTTTAGGGACTATTAAATTAATTGCGAAAAAACCCATATCTCTATCATATCCACAATGAAATTTCTCGGATTTTTTTCCTAATTTATTCACAATGATCTATCTTTTCTGCGATAATGTGAAACGAAATGGGCAAACGAAATGGGCAATTCTGGAAATCAGCATTTATAAATAAATTAACCAGCTATATGAAAGCGGCTCTTAGACGTGAAAATAAACTTCTTGGACGCATGGGATGAACTGAACTTTTAGACAAATATTGGCCCGTTATTTGTGAACTAATAGCCCAAAATGACTCTGTCCAGAAGTTGAATCGATAGCTTCCGAAAACCGAAGTAGATTAACATCAAAAAAAAATTATTTAAATCCAAATTTTTAAGTAAATATTTTGTAGTACGAGTAATTAATTCACTACTATTGCATCAAAAAAATGTATCGATTATTTCGAACAATCGATTAATATCTTGCAGTTCGTTGTTTGCCTTTGCAATTAGTCATTTGACACTTTATTCGAGTAATAGTTTTGTTTGCCATTCCTATTGGAGAGCTCCTCTGTTGCTTCAAAGTTGCAACGCATAAAGTAGTTGCTATTAAGGCTGGTTATGTAAGTCAGGGTTGCACTTTGCATCACAGTCACTCAAAATCCCTTTCACGCGTATATTATACCAAACAAATTCATAAAGAAACTGCCATCTAGTGACAGGCAGTGAAGAGAGTGAGCGCCTTTATGTAATAAGAATTGTTTTAAAAGTTGAAGAAGTGACTCGTTTTGTTGAGTTAGGTTTTACATAATACCCCTGTAAATTGTTTACAGTAATCGGTTAGTAATAATATTGATCAACCAGTAAAAAGTAATGAAAAAATAAAACATAGTCGTAGTTTATATATGAGGTGGCAAAGAGTCTGTGCAGCCGAGTACTGTCGTTCACACCTGTGGATGAGCGTCGCGCAGATGATCGATTATTCGAATACTAGCTGGGTACACATTTTTAAATAATAAACAAAAACAATTCTAGTAACATCTTATATTATTTTTTTGTTTTTTAATTAAGAAACGCATATGTTTATAAACATACTTAAATAAGTAGACGTGTACGAATATCGAAGATTTAATGATGATGAGTGTGTACGGGAGTATGGGAGTTCTGGTAGCATAACATCATACCACAAATAGAAAACGTATTGTGCTTACCATCCGAGCTCTTTTGAAAATATCCCCAGACCCAACTACTCTTTTTTCCGCTCATTTTAAAATTTGAAAAGTATTAATTTAGTGTGACCAATGCTTCCCAACCAACGCAACGATCGAACGTGAAAAATATAACAAGCATTCGACTAATCGAATATTCGCAGTCTATCGAATATTCGAATAATAGTAGTTCATCAAATATTCTAAAAGTAACATTCGATTTTCAGTAGCCGAAAAATCGATAATCGACGCTTCGAATATTCGATCTATTCGAATAATTTTAAGAGCCCTAGCGCGAAAGTGATTGTAACAAAACGAAGATTGACCTTAGCTGTCTGCCTGAGATAGCTATACATAACTGGAAATAGCATGGCATAAGAGCTTGGGGTCTATCACCAATCCCAAGGAGATTAATTGTAATAGAGTTTCGTGCTGCCTATCGACTTCCGATTAAATCGATTGCATTCTCTAATGATTTATTACATTTTCCCCACCGGCAGTTCCGTCGTAGTTGTCGATAGACCCAATTATTATATTATATTTATGGTATTTTATAGGTTGGTTTGTTTTTTGCTGCGAATGTGATTTCTAATGTCTTTATATGCTAGCCGTAAGGCAAAGGCCTCGCTGTCGAGGTGCTGAAACGGTACAGGTTCAAATCAATTAGCTATGCCAGACACTGTCAGTGTCCCAACCCTGACATGTTTCCAGTCACTGTAGCGATTTTGGTCACTATCGCGTTACTTATAACGGTCGAGGTTCCGTTCAATATCGCGGTCATTGTCACTGTCACGGTTATGGTCACTATAACGATTTTGGTCACTGTCGCATTGCTTATAACGGTCAATGCTCCGATCAATGTCGTGATTCTAGTCACTGTCACGGTTATGCTTACGATGACAATGTAGGTCAGTGTCAACGTTCCAGTCACTTTCTAGGTGACAGTCAATGCAAATGCCATGGTTATGATTATGACCTTTAACTGTGGCAGTAGCAGTGACACACATAGGCCAAAAGCAAATATGGTTAACATCAAAAATGCATTTCTTGTTTCCCGTAAGAGAGGGGGGTCTGCTCTTCATTCACTTGTCTTAAGATCGAACTGTGACAAAACCATTTTCAACACAAAGTAGCTGTGAAAAGCGAATTCATAAAACTCCACAAGAAACGAATTCGATGATTTGTTTCTTTTTTTTGCGCTTCTGTGGGCTGTTCAATAAACTTACAAGCTTCCAACATGACCATATTTGACCTTGATTTACCTATTTTTCGATAAAATACTATAAAACTAAATTATAAATTCAAATTTCAGTAAGCTTCTAACTAATAAAAATTTTAAAACATGGAGAATTCAAGTCTAAATTAATTTTGTTCTATACCATGCTCTTCAAATAATTTTGTTGACTGGGTACAATCAGTTACAAACTTGCACAAATATTAAAACATTACGGTTTTTCTTTTTTTCTCCTCTCTCCACCAACAAATAGCGGCTACCATCATGACTCTACGTGGTTCCAGCTACGTCTCCTATCGCATCTACGATTGGAAAGATCGTGTTCATTCCTCCAATACACGTATCAGCCTCATGTTTCGCACACAATTCGATGATTCAGCGCTTTTTTATGCGAGTGGTGAATCCCTCAAGCATCAATATATTGCCGCTTCAATAAAAAACCAATCGATTCATGTCGAAATGGATTTTGGTGATAGCGTACTGTCAACGGTACTTACCGATGAGTTAACACGCAGTAATTGGCATAATTTAACTATACATCATGAACGACGTACGGTACGCATCATTTTGGATCAACAAATGAAAATATTGGAAATTCCGTCAATTTCAAGCGGTAATTTACTATTCGATCCGGAAATTTATTTTGGTGGCGGTCCGGATTTACACAAAAAGAAAGGTTTACATTCGCAAAATAATTTTGTTGGCAGTCTGAAATATGTCTACTACAATGATGTGTCCATATTGTATGAGCTGCATAAGAGTAATCCAAAAGTGCATTATCATGGTAAGTAGTGCATTTCTAATTTTAGTCTTTTTGTATACGTACTCGTATATGCTTGTACACGCATCACGCGAAATGTGATGCATAGAATCAAATGTAATTTTCTATTATGTATTGTTAGATGTCTAACTTAAAGTTTAGTGCCTGTTGTACTGCGCTGTGTACAGTACAGGCTATAAAATAAGGCTCAAAATATTACATATATATTTATAGTATACATATAAAATTATAGTTAAATTGGAAGGAGCCTATGTTTATACATAAGAAATATTAAATGCGCGATAATATAGCTTTATTACTCAAATGATTAGCTAAATGCACAATTCATTTGAATTTTGCTTTTCAGTATTTATGTATGTTTGTACGCGCATCACTAAATTGCCGCTTCATGGAATCAAATGTTTCTGATGCTCATGTATTGCCTGAGGTTTATCTTGAAATATAGAACATATTTTTCTGTTGATTCTGTACATACAGCTTTTATTTGGAGGCTTGCCTAAGCCTCACCCTACCGCAGGCATCTAATATACAACATAAATATTGCCTTTATAAATCACATTCTCTGTGTAACACATTTTGTAACAATTTCATTATCTGCAACGGAATTTGAAGATCAATCATGCAATTTCGCTTATTTCAAGTGACGCTTCCTGCGCTGACGTTGCGTATGTATGTATGTATATATGTACATATTTGATACATACATAAATCAGACTTTAATTGCAAAGTTCAACTCGCAAATTTCACAAATTTCAAGAATTTCAATCTGGTATTTTATAAATGTGTGTATATGTACAACTCCTGCTACGCCCAACACGTACACAGTTATTAGGGTGGGTGGAAAAAACTATAAACTAGTTACAACGGAAAAATGTTGTTCGTTCCAAAGTCATTAAAAACATCTAAAAATGTCTAGTGTCATTTCTTTAACCCTCTTCATTTTTAAACAAAAGCAACTTGCATTTCATTCTTTCAGTTTTTAAGTAAAATCACAAAAGTAGGAGGAAAAAAAGTTCAACTTCTGACTTTTCTTTGGTTTTAAAAGGCACCCTATAGATTCTAGAACACCTTTCAAAAATCTTACTTTTCTGTTGGATGTATCAATTACACTATACGACAAAACTAACTTTTTTTTTGGGTATTGGGCCAATTTTTGAAGTAAAAAAGAAATTTCGCGGTTTTTGGAAGTTAGCCTCAATTTTTTAAGTAAAAAAGAAATTTCGCCTGTTTTCGGTGTTAGCCTCAAAATGTATTTATTGATTTTCGAAGTTCGAAATTTGGCCCTTCAAACTGTTTTCTTTTTTAAATTATTTTTAGGTATTCTTTTCTTTAATAGTTTGTGGAGCAAGTTCAGATCTTCGAAAAAAATTAAAAATCGTATATTTCTACTTTTTGCAGCCGAGTTTGAAAAACTTCACAATGTAGTAAATTTTACAAACACTTTTAAAAAAAATTTTTAAAAATTAAAAGCCGCATGTTTCGAACTTTCTAATTTTGTTTTGAAAACAGTCCGGAAAAGCTATAAATGGGCCAATTTTTGAACTAAGAAATACAGGGTGGCGCAAAAGTAATCCTCTTATCAGAAAATGCTATAAATTTTGCGATTGGCCCTAAAGTCAGTTCTGTTTTGACATTTGTGTAGTAAACACATGCGAAATACACGTTAATAAACAATGTTACGCTACACTGCTCCAGAACGCGGAATATTGCTGACTATTTATTTCGGTCGGTGGAAAACGGTTACTGCGCAAAAGTAATCCTCCTATCAGAAAATGCTATAAATTTTGCGATTGGCCCCTAAAGTCATTTCTGTTTTGACATTTGTGTAGTAAACACATGCAAAATACACGCGGAATATTGCTGACTATTTATTTGACCAATAATCGGTCGGGGCCAAACGGTTACTGTGAATGGTGAGCGCTACAGAGCAATGATCAACGAGTTCTTTTTGCCGCAACTTGATGAATTGGGATTGGGAAACATGTGGTTCCAACAAGACGGTGCAACAGCATACACTGCACGTGCCACAACCGATATGCTGAGCATCGGAAGCTTACTTTTGCGCCACCTTGTAAATGTCCCCGTTTTCCGGAGTTAACCTCAAAATTTCATTATTGGTTTTCGAAGTTTCTGCCTCAGTAATTTTTTTAATTGTTTTGAAGATGTTTTTTGTTTGTCTTTAAAAGGTTGTGGAGCAAAGTCAGATCTTCGAAAAAATTAAAAGTCGCACATGTCTAATTCTTTGCAGCCGAGTTAAAAAAAATGCACAATGTTGCAAATTATACAAACACTTTTAAAAAAATATCCAAAGTTTAAAAGCCGTATATTTCGAACTTTCGAATTGTAGTTTGAAAACAGTCCGTAAAGATTATTAATGACATTTTTAATTTTTCTCACAACTGACCTTTGACCCCGTATAACACTTGTTGCATAAACTTTTAAGAAAAAATAAACACCAGTCAAATTCCAAAGAAAGGTGGTTAAATAATTTAAAAAATTTAATTACGAAGGGTCCAATTTTGATTTCGAGAAACGAGGAGATGACTTTTTTACTTTTGTCTTAATCTCTTTAAAAAAATGTCTTGGTCCAATACGCTGTCGGGTGCTTTATAGTGCTGAGTAACAAATTTTTTAAATTAAATTTAAAATTTCTTTATTTATAACTATTAAACCCCGCTCGATTCGCTAGATGTCAGAACTAATAACAGACTGAGTCCGATTTTAATCATTATATCCCATACCAATTAATATATGAAACTTAATTACATCGCTTATTTCAGCACTCATTATTACCTTGCGTTTAATACCCATATTGTACTAAACACAATTTTGGTCACGTTGGTCCACATATTGCTCAATATCTCCTAAACTAGTCAAGCTATCAGAACAAGTGATATCTTAAATTTTAAGCTAAACTTCTAGTTATATAACGGTAAAAGCTCCATTAAATTCCATTCAGCAGTTTTTGAGTGATGCGCGACCAAACATACAGACAGACAGACAAAAATTCTAAAAACATTTGATTGGCTTCTATTGTCTTAATAATGATTAAATATCAGCAATGTACAGACATCGACCTTTTACAATTTTATTATATGCTAAATTCAATTTTTCTTACCCACCCACCTTAATGTTTACATATTCTTCGATGACACAGCAACATTTATGAATCACATGCATACATACACATGTGTGTACATCAATTTGTAAATATTTCTTGCCCATCTTCTAGGTGTTCTCGAAGCTGAATTCATGGAGAATGAAGTCAATGTCATACCCATAACATACCCATTTGCAACATCACACATTTGGTGGCCCATAAATCATGCCGAAGAATTTAATATTAAATTCGATTTCCGGAGTAGTCGTACATCGGCAGTGTTGGCATATAGTGATGTGACAACAACATCGGGAAATGGATTTTGGGAGGTGAGTGTCAAAGAAAGTTAAATACGCTTGTGTTTGTAGATCTATTTGCGGATATAAGTATGTACTTAAAAAATAAATAAAAAGTTTTGAGAAAAATGTGTGATTCCGGAGGCGGTCGTTCGTTCATAATGTGTTGATGTACAGTCCTTAGACTGCATGGTTGGTCAATAATATCAATGCCAAATATAGGACAGTATATTTGACAACAAAAAATGGCCCTAGTCTGGGGCAGTACCTGCAGTGAAACACCAAACTAGTGAGTGAAAATACTAGTTGTAAACTAACTCCTTTCAAACTAGTCCGAAAAAGACTAAACCTGTATCAAGAAAAATTAATATGTTTTGAAAATACTGGAGCGCAGAGAGTTGAAAAAAGCCAGTAGAGCTTCACTATTAAACTTGATGTCTACAGCACGAGAGCTCAAACTTGTAACCTCTCCTAGGTCGCCCGAGTATTTATCCACCTTGCTTGCAGCCATTTAAATTATTTTTATTTAAAAAAATAGCATTATCAGTTTTTCGGTCTATATTGGACTAATTTGAGGCTGGTATATATCTGTCCGACAACCGAAAATTGACATTTCGTAATAATTGAAGTTATTTATGTGGATAAAACACAATTAGCTGACAAGTTTAGGCTGTGTTCATTCCAGTTTTGGAAGAGTTTACAACTAGTTTATTTGACTGTAAGGTAGTTTAAACGCATTCGTTAATGTTGAGTGGGCATATTTATAGTGACTCAAATAATTATACGCTTATTGGCATTTTCTAACTTATCACAAAAAAATCAGTTTTTTTCTATTTTTTTAGGAAAAGAAAATTAAATTTGACAGCTAATACTTTGTTTTGTCTTCATCACCCCAAGAGGCACTTCTTTTGTCTATACTCCTAGGCCAGGGAAAGAAGAAATTTTTTGGGGTGAATGATATTAGTACGACTCACGATTGTACGCCTTTATCATACATTTCTCTTCAGTTTGGCTTGAGAAGCTACTTCAAAAATCTAGTCAAACTGTCAGTACCCCTAAACGCCATTTGGCATAGCCTTTTAAGCTTTGCAGTGAAGTCAAATACAGAAATTGAGAGCATTTATTTTAACTCTGTCGGAAGTGAAGATGTGTGCCGATTCTCTCAACAGGGGGTTTCTACAAGGTTTGATGTATCGTGAAGATGTTGTCTGTAGTAGACTAAAAGCGATGGCCGTCATAGTGCTCAGGTCCACCCAGCTTATCACGCAGAAAAATGTTAACCCAGAAATGCAAAGCAGACACCCTCTTTGAAACATAAGCAGAAAATACTTTCTAGAGGAACAGAGATCGAGCTCTACAAGTGAGCCATCATAACTGCCCTCAAGTTTTTCTGGAAATCATGGGCAGCTTCGAAAGAAGATGAAAAATCTAGGGAAAAGTGCTTCTAAAGACTTATTGTTTTTGCCGAGTTGTCAAAGGCGAATATCAACGTGAATTTAACTATGAGCCGCACAAGCTTTTCATAGTTATAATCATAATGCAGTCTTGTTGGAATTCGGCACTATACGAGGCCAGCACTGAATTATCAAAAACAGGTCGAGAATGACTTCACCTCCCCTGATGTTTCCGTTAGGCGCAAGTAATCGATAAGAAGGGATGATGGGTTTAATACACAATAGTTATTATTATGACAATATTACTATCAGCCGGCATCTCAAGCTCCTCGCTCACTCGCCTCTTTTATTCTGGTGCTCTCAACTCATCATATCACTCTCGCTACTCCCTCCCCATATTCAAACCCCTCTATCTTGTCTTCCCCCCATTTCATTTTTCTCGTCCTCTGCATCTTCCCTTTCTTTGACTCCTTCGTCTTTATATTCCTGTTTAAGCGACATAACCTCTAATTATTTCTTTCGTTTGTTTTATTTGCATTGCATGCTATTGTAATTCGCAACCAGCTTTTGAAATATTCCAAAGATATAGTTTATGTTTTGCAAATCCCTAATCGGGGGTTTTTCACAGCGAAATTGAGGAGGCTAATCCCGCGCATATACCTCAGAGCCACAAGTGCTCACCCCCCAATTAATACATACAAAATGTAAAGGTCACCACCCGTTCTATATGGAACAAACAACTTAAATACGCTACTCGCCCCCCATACAGCTTAGATATTCCTATTTCAATTCCTCTACTTGTCCCTCAAACACGTTTGTTTCTTAATCTCTCCTTCTTCTTCGTCTTATCCTCCTCTTCATATATAAGAGAGTACAAGACATTAGATAGCTGGTAGACATCATTTTGGAGATATAACTCTTTTCCGAAATCGTATACAGATTGACATATATTTATTGAAAACAAATATATTCGGTATGGCAAATTGAAACTTTACATTGCATGGGGGCGTGGCAGCAGGCACTTTTCTTAAACTATATGTAACCTATTCTATATCCAGTGCCAGCATTAACCTATTTTAAAAACTTCATAAAGATCGTCTGAGTACTTTGCATAGCCATAGCATACAAACAAACATACATACATTTTTATTTATGAGATATCTTAGTCCGTTTAAACATTCGAGCCACTGTACATATGCATGTATGTGTGCCTCTATTTCCATGCATTTGGCATGCATCGTACTCAGTTAACGCCTCTCTCCTAAATATGTGAAAATGAGAGTACACTGCAACGTTTGTATTAGCAGCTTATGCTGTAGTGTTGTTGTTGCTCGGATGTAATAATGCTGCTGTCAACTGCAAAAGGTAAATGCTGTGCTATGCTCTACTATGCTGTCGATATTGAGGAGAAATTGTCGAGGCGTTTTTGCATTTTGTAAGCGCCATGCCGTTAAAATTTTTGCTAAGAATTCTCCATTAATTTCTGGCATACTTCAAATGCTTTTATAAACGAAAAATTTCCTTTAGAGGAAAAGTGCAGATATACGTACATATATACATGAATGAGCATGTGTGTGTCTAGGGCAAGGAGAGCATGTGCTTTTGATCTCATTCATTCTTTTTCTTCCTTTTACTTCTTTCCAAATTAATAGTTTAAATCAAATTGCAGGCAATAAGTCGAAAGACACATTTGACAGCTTATTTAAGCCGCTCTGTGATTTTGCAGTGAACGCAACGATTTCAGGAAATTAATGAGGAAGTGTAAAGAAAGGGAGCGTAGATATATTTGGCCAATTTCATTTCTTTAATAAGGATTTTCTTTTTTAATTTTTACAGCAGCATATGAGAGGAGATTAAAATGTGAGATATTTTATAATTCGGAAAACGATTTAAAGAGGAGTAATTTTGTGTGTGTTGGGTTACTAGGTTCAAGTGCCGGGATAGGTAACATCGAAATGTGAGAATCAGTTTTTATACCTTTCATGAACATGAAGTGGTATTAGAACTTTGCTCCGATGTTTGTAAGTACGAGAAAAAGAAGAGATGAACCCGCCAATAAGTATACCGAAATGATCTGGGCGATGAGCTGAGCTGATTTAACCATGTCCGTCCGTCCGTCCGTCCGTCCGTCCGTCCGTCCGTCTGTCTGTTTGAACGCAAACTAGTCCCTCAGTTTTAGAGATATCTCGATGAAATTTGGTAAGACGCAGTCATTTTGTAAAGCATTAATCATTTATTGGAACCAGCATGATCGGACCAATATAACATATAGCTCCCATACAATCGATTGTTCCGATAAATGGGGTTTGGCCTATAACTGTTGTAATTAAAAAGCTAGGAACACAACAATTTTGCAAGTTTGGTACATAATATATATGTAATGTGTGTAGTGAAAATCACCGAGATCGGACCAACATAACATATAGCTCCCATACAATCGATAGTTTCGATAAATGTGGTTTGTATCTTTAAATTATCGGTTTTGCAGTTTTGTTTGTACTAATTGTGAGTAAGGATCGGACGCTTAAAACCGTGATGCGTATAAAATCTTCGGCATAGTCGAAGACAGCCCTTTCCTTATTATTATTATTTTTTTTCAAAACGGGTTGGGTTGCTCAACAGTGGTTGGCAATCCACTGCATGTATTTCAACCATGAAAAGTTTCCAAGTAAATAATCCGGAAAAAAATATAAAAGGCATTCCACAAATTGGAAAAGAATCTCGGTTTTAATATTATTATTATATCATTAGACCGTCTATAATCGCGGTTGGAAGCATGAAAAGCTCTATACATCTTTCGGAGGACATTTCCTTGAGTAAGGCGAAGGCCAAGGCATTTAATTCTGACGGTCTTTACCTAGGAATCGTTCGCCTGTACTACGTACCAGAATGACTCTAGTTTTACCTTACTAAAAAGAGCGAAGTGCTGTTACAACAACTAGAACAACAAAAGCATCTTACACCGTAATGTTTGTTAGTATAGAGAATAGCCTACTCAGCTTCGCAAGGAAATATATAAAACATTTTATTTATTGTGGAAAGTTACGTAATAGTTCGACTTTTATGATCTCCTATTGTATGGTAAACTATTTAATGAAGAACTCTGGATTAAAAAATAACCATTTCAGAGGTCTTGCATGTGGGTCACTTTCTAACCTTCATTCTTCCCTCGCTGGTCTGGATAAAAAATGAAAAAAGGTTGTCTTGCGGTGAAACGAAGCAAAAGGTCACTGTTGACAGATATAAATTTGAAACTGTGACGGACTTTGTCTTGCGTTAACACAAAGATCATGCTCTATAAGTCTGGCATGAATGCTTCGGAACGTGGAAAGAAGATCAGATGGCTCTTGGAGTTTTCGAGAGAGAGTGATTCGGAAGATCTACGTTCGTTCTATCGTTATTTGGCGCATGTTATCCGAAGTTTTCTTATACACACTAGAATTCGAAAGCAGAGAAAGGCGTGCCTCCCACTGAATTGTAAAAAGCCATTGAATTCAGACTTTTGCACTTTTAAAAAGTGATGATGGGCGTGCTGGTATGCAATTCCCTTTCCAGAATTTGCCAAATGCATGTGATATCACAATTTAGTTAGTGCACTATGATGGATATCTACTGACAGCTACTTTGTCACTTGCGCGTGATGAGTCAAAAATTCAAATATTTATGTTAATTAGGCATGCCAATCCCGGGACTTCGGGGTCCCGCATTGTTTGGATGCCAAAAATCCCGGAATTTCTTTTCAACAATCCATTGATTCTCGTGTGCATTTTGCAGGCAAAGAATTAATTTTGCTCTGCTAGGTTTGCAGTCTAATTTCATAACCACCAAATTATCACGTAACCGTGAAAAATTGCACGTATTTTGTAAATATTTATGTGGCCAGATGCTAGTTAATAAGAATTTATAAACAATATGAACTGCGAACTTATTTCTTATTTATTTTGAAGTTACATAGTTTTTCAATCTTAACAGTAAGAGGATATGGAGACCCAAATCCCGGGACTAATCTCCGCAATGTTAAAAACGATCCCGAAATTCACTTTACTGTAATACTAACCTCTGCGGGTTAGGGGTTTAGAATATGTCCGAGGTAGGCATACCGATCGTAAGAGGCGACTAATATGCACAAAGCTAATGACGTTCAACTCGATGATTGATCTACGGTTATGATTCCTCTTACCTCTCATTACCCATCACTCCTTCCTTACGGAAGGAGGGGGGCATGACCTAGAAGGTTTCACTGGTCATAGCAAATCGCTACCACGACAGTCGGGCAGTACCGCAAGGGAGTACCGGAGCGTACCGGATTCATATCCGGCCAAGGACTGTCAGTTCGACAACACTCCCCCATTTTAAATTCACTACTATTATATTGAACACAGCTTATTAAGTATATCCATATATCCCGACTGTGTACCGACATTTGATTCTATTGAAATTCATTTATTTACTTTGCATCGTATATTGTCAGCTTGAGAGCTTCTGGTTTTTTATAACTTTTTATTTATTTGCATTTTTATATTTATTTTATGTTTTACTGCGTTTGAATGGTGTTATCGAAGAACACATTTGTACGCTTTATATGCTAGAGCTGGCAGTTTATTTTGAAATATTTGTTGATATATCTCCAAAAAATTGGTTTAATACTGTCTCTTTATGTGCCACAGACAGTTTAAAACAGAAATTTAGATTTAAATTGCAATTATTTTGCAAAGCTTTCAGTTTGCTAAGTGAATTTGAGTATGAGATTATTGAAAAATAAAATTTTATTTTGCAATATTGATTTTTGTGTTTAAGCGCTTTTGCAGTATTTTATGTCGAATAATAAATAAATGTGAATAATGAACGGGCAATGCAAAAAATGCTCCAAAATTGTGAGCGCTTTTAAGTTTTTGCTGAAACTAAAATAAACGTAGTAAAATATTGTGCAAATAACAGACAACGTGACGAGAACTGGGAAGTACAGGTTTGAATTCGGCTGTGCTAAAGTGCTAACGTCTTTCTTGAATTGATTTTAGTTAGATACCAACGGAAGGAGTAAGAATCACTTGCGGAAGCCGAGACTTTAATACCATAAGAAGAAATAATAGAGGTTTCTTCTTTAAAACTGTAACCAAAATTTTTGTATAAGCAAAAGAGCCAATCTTCCCCGCCGATTCCTATAATTGAAATTTAATAATGCCATATTCGTATCATATAAGGCTATGGGGGTGTTTTTAAAGCGAAATATTAATATAAGATATGTTAAATAAGGCAGAAATTAAGTCTATTAATAATTCTACGCATTACTACACTTTACCATCATGTAATGGAATGCAAAAAAGTAACTAATGTAACATAAAATAAAATAAATAAAAATTAAATTAAATTCAATAAAATACAAAATAAAATGAAATATAACAAAATTGAATAAAATTAAATTAAATAAAATAAAATAATTTTTGTAAGTTCTTGGTTAATTATTGTTATTTTTGATAAGAGAAAAAATTTAAAACAACAAATCAAAAATAATAATAATTAAACAAGAACTATTATCAACTGGTCTTGAGCTCGTTGAACTTACAAAAATATGTAAAAATGAACAGACCATAAAATCAACAACAAAAAAAAAAAAAATATAATAAAATGAAATAGAGTAAAATGAAATAAAATAAAATAAAGTAAAATAAAATAAAATTAAGTAAAATAAAATAAAATAATATAAAATAAAGCAAAATAAAATAAAATAAAATAAAACAAAACAAAATAAAATGAAATAAAATAAAATGAAATAAAATAAAACAAAATAAAATAAAATAAAATAAGATAAAATAAAATAAAATTAAATTAAGTAAATAAAATAACTTGTAAATAAAATAAGATAAAAAAATAGTTGGTAGAGTACTCTAACAGCGGCTTTGGTGCAGACACTTGGGTTCTTATCTCAGTGTCCAAGAAAGGGTCTGACGAGAAGCTTGGCACTTCGAAACATGTCATCCCATACCATCGCTGTGCATAACGTTGTAATATTTCCTCTAATATCAATTAACAAACAAACATAAAAATTCGCGCTTTGCTCCGAAAACAATCAAAATAAAATATAATAAAATAAAGTAAAATAAAATAAAATAAAATAAAATAAAATAAAATAAAATAAAACAAAATAAAATAAAATAAAATAAAATAAAATAAAGTAAAATAAAATAAAACAAAATAAAATAAAATAATATAGAATAAAATAAAATTAATTAAATAAAATAAGATAAAATAAAATAAAATAAAATAAAATAAAATAAGATAAAATAAAACAAAATAAAATAAAATAAGATAGAATAAAATAAAATTAAGTAAATAAAATAAAATAAAATTAAATGAAATAAAATTAAATTAAATACAGGGTGGCTGATGAATTTTGCTACATTAAGAAACTCAAATAATTTTTTTTTAGTGTATGGAATTCATTTTTCTTTTATTCATGTAAAGCTCATTAAATTTTATTAAATATAGCTTAATTAGTTTTAAAAATAATGGAATTTACACGCCCCCCCTGCTCGGCGATGCATGTGCGGCATCTTACCAAAAAGTTGTTCATTACTGCTTGGAGAGTTGAGACAGGAATAGCCGTAATTGTTTCTCGAATGGATTGCCTTAGTTCATTCAAATTTGTTGGTTTTGCTTTGAAGACTTCCTGTTTGCAATAACCCCACAAGAAAAAGTCAGGTGCAGTAAGGTCAGGCGACCTGGGTGGCCAACGGAATGTGGAGTTTCTGGATATCAGCTTATTGGGAAATTTTCGTCGCAATTCTGTCATAACAGGTTGGGCTATATGAGGAGCTGCACCATCTTGCTGAAACCACACAGAGTTGAAAGAAATTCTCATTCGGCGTAATTCTGAATAGAAAAACTCTCTCAACATGCTCAAGTAACGGTCTCCAGTAACCGTAACGGTGTGACCGTTTTCTTCGAAGAAGTAGGGCCCGACAATGCAGCGTGATGAAACTGCACACCACACTGTGACACGAAGTGGATGCAATTCCGTCTCATGGAGTATCTGTGGGTTGGAAGCACTCCATATTCGACAATTTTGTTTGTTTATGTTGCCGTTTAAATCGAAATGGGCCTCGTCAGACATGAAAAGACAGTTCAACATGTTTCCATCCTCTTCCACCATTTGAAGCATCTTCTGGCAAAATTCCAAGCGAATCGGCAAGTCTGCAGCGTTCAGTTTGTTGGCCATTTGAATTTTATATGGGAATAAGTCCAAATCTTTGTGCATAATTGACTGTAATGACTGTCTGCTTACACCCATTTGAGCAGATAAGCTTCTTGTCGAAACACGTGGATTGTTTTGTATGGCAGCAGCTACAGCTACGATTGTTTCCTCCGTTCGAACTGAAGGGTTTCGATGGTAAGGTCTTCTGTTGACTGTCCCATGCTCGGCAAAATTGTTTACAAGTCTTATTATGGTCCATCTGCTCGGCGGATTGCCGCCAAACGTGCGCCTATACTCTCTTTGAACCGAAACTACGGACTCCAGTGCGTGATAGCGGCGGACAATCCAAATTCTTGTTTCAGTGTCCCAGTTATCCATTTTTGTTAAATGTAAAAGTCAATCTGCAAAATAAAAAAAAAATTAACCAGATTCATTCAATAGAAAAAAAGTTATTTAATTTTTTTTTGGTAGCGGCTTTCATCAGCGACCCTGTACAATAACATAAAATAAAGTAAAATAAAACAAAATAAAATAAAATAAGAAAGAATAAAATAAAATTAAGTAAATAAAATAAGATAAAATAAAATAAAATAATATAAAAAAAGATAAAATAAAATGAAATAAATAAAATAAGATAATTTTTGTAAGTATAACGAGCTCAAGACCAGTTGATAATAATTCTTAGTTAATTATTATTATTTTTCATTAGAGGAAAAATTGAAAGCAACAAACATATACAGGCTATAGTTATAGTACTATTTCGAAAACAGCCACGATTTCTCGTCAGACTAATTCGTATAGTTTTTGCTATTTCAGAGGATCTTGTGGAGAATCGAACCCACTCACACTGATTGCCAGCGCAGCTGCCTAACCCATAGGCTATGCTGCGTGTAGTTTTGCAAGCTGCTTAATTCAAGTTTTCCTCTAATTGTTGTTTGTTATCTTGCCAACGGTATACACAATATTTTAGACAGTCTGTCTATACGTAAATCATGTATGCTGGACTTTGTTTTTGTACATTCTTCTTTTCTATTTTTAGAAGATAGTTATTGTACATAACCGCGTGCTCCGGTATAAATTTATTTTGTTGTTGGTTTTACGGTCTGTTCATTTTACATATTTTTGTAAGTATAACGAGCTCAAGACCAGTTGATAATAATTCTTAGTTAATTATTATTATTTTTCATTAGAGGTTAGGCAGCTGCGCTGGCAATCAGTGTGAGTGGGTTCGATTCTCCACAAGATCCTCTGAAATAGCAAAAACTATACGAATTAGTCTGACGAGAAATCGTGGCTGTTTTCGAAATAGTACTATAACTATAGCCTGTATATGTTTGTTGCTTTCAATTTTTCCTCTAATGAAAAATAATAATAATTAACTAAGAATTATTATCAACTGGTCTTGAGCTCGTTATACTTACAAAAATATGTAAAATGAACAGACCGTAAAACCAACAACAAAATAAATTTATACCGGAGCACGCGGTTATGTACAATAACTATCTTCTAAAAATAGAAAAGAAGAATGTACAAAAACAAAGTCCAGCATACATGATTTACGTATAGACAGACTGTCTAAAATATTGTGTATACCGTTGGCAAGATAACAAACAACAATTAGAGGAAAACTTGAATTAAGCAGCTTGCAAAACTACACGCAGCATAGCCTATGGGTTAGGCAGCTGCGCTGGCAATCAGTGTGAGTGGGTTCGATTCTCCACAAGATCCTCTGAAATAGCAAAAACTATACGAATTAGTCTGACGAGAAATCGTGGCTGTTTTCGAAATAGTACTATAACTATAGCCTGTATATGTTTGTTGCTTTCAATTTTTCCTCTAATGAAAAATAATAATAATTAACTAAGAATTATTATCAACTGGTCTTGAGCTCGTTATACTTACAAAAATATGTAAAATGAACAGACCGTAAAACCAACAACAAAATAAAATAAGATAAAATAAAATAAAATAAAATAAAATTAAATTAAATTAAATTAAATGAAATAAAATTAATTTAAATACAATAACATAAAATAAAGTAAAATAAAACAAAATAAAATAAAATAAGATAAAATAAAATAAAATTAAGTAAATAAAATAAGATAAAATAAAATAAAATAATATAAAAAAATAAAAAAATAGGCCGCCGTGGTGTGAAGGTAGTGTTGCCGGCCTAGCACACCGAAGGTCCATGGTTCGAGCCCTGGTACAGGTAACATCAAAAGTGATTTGAAAAAAGTTTTTCAAAACGGGGTCCCCCTCGGCAGTGGTTTGGCAAACTCTCCGAGTGTATTTCTGCCATGACAGGCTTCTCAGCAAAAAATTCGTCTCCTTTGTAGATGCCGTTCGGAGCCGGCAAAAAACTGTAGGTCCCACCAATTTGTAGGGAAAAATTCAAATCGGCACACCACAAATTGGAAGAGAAGCTTGGCGCAAAAATCTCTTAGGAGGTTTATGATGATATACCTGTTGTATATCGCGCCATAGATAGATAAAATAAAATAAGATAAAATAAAATAAAATAAAATAAAATAAAGTAAATAAAATAAGATAAAATTAAATTAAATGAAATAAAATTAAATTAAATACAATAAAATAAAATAAAATAAAATAAAATAAAATAAAATAAAGTAAAACAAAATAAAATAAAATAAAATAAAATAAAATAAAATAAAATAAAATAAAATAAAGTAAAATAAAATAAAACAAAATAAAATAAAATAAGATAGAATAAAATAAAATTAAGTAAATAAAATAAGATAAAATAAAATAAAATAAAATAAAATAAAATAAAATAAAATAAAATAAAATAAAATAGGATAAAATAAACCAAATTAAAATAAAATAAGATAGAATAAAATAAAATTAAGTAAATAAAATAAGATAAAATAAAATAAAATTAAGTAAATAAAATAAAATAAAATAAAATAAAATAAGATAGAATAAAATAAAATTAAGTAAATAAAATAAGATAAAATCAAATAAAATAATATAAAAAAATAATATAAAAAAAGCGGAGAAAATGGGATTGGTGGTGAACGAGGGCAAAACGAAGTACCTTCTGTCATCATGCAAAGAGTCAGCGCATTCGCGCCTTGGCAACCAAGCCACTGTTGGCAGCAATAATTTCGAAATAGTAAAGTACTTCGTTTACCTGGGAACCAGCATTAACACCAACAATAATGGTAGGCTAGAAATCCGACGAAGAATCACTCTTGCAAACAAATGCTACTTCGGACTGAGTAGGCAATTGAAAAGTAAAGTCCTCTCTCGACGAACGAAAATAACACTCTACAAGTCACTCATCGCACCCGTCCTGCTATATGGTGCAGAAGAGTGGACACTAACAACATCTGATGAGGCGGCTCTGGGAGTATTCGAGAGAAAGGTTCTTCGAAAGATTTGTGGACCTCTACGCGTTGGCGACGGCGAGTACCGAAGAATATTTAATGATGAGCTGTATGAACTTTACGCAGACGCCGCCATAGTTCAGCGAATTAAAACACAGCGGCTTCGCTGGCTAGGCTACGTAGTGCGAATGAGCGAAGATGCTCCAGCTCAGAAGGTATTCTTATCGGCACCCGCCGGTGGAAGCAGAGGAAGAGGGAGACCACCACTCCGATGGAAGGACCAAGTGGAGACCGATTTGCGATCCCGCAGTGTTTCCAATTGGCGCAACGAAGAAACGACTGGCGAGCTATGTTGGACGGTCAAAATCGCCTAGGCGGTTAGATGACCATTTAAAGAAGAAAGAATATAAAAAAAGATAAAATAAAATGAAATAATATGAAATAAAATAAAATAATATAAAATTAAATTAAATGAAATAACGTAAAATAACATAAAATACAGTAAAATGAAATAAAATAAAATTAAATAAAATAAAATAAAATAAAATAAAATAAGATAAAATTTAATTAAATCGAATTAAATTAAGGAAAGGAAGGAAAACAAAAGAAAAAAGAAGAAAAGGAAATGAAGAAAGCAAGGAAAAGAAAATATAATTCAATAAAAGAAATTAAAAATAGACTGTTGAAAGAATAGGAAAGCAAATAAAATTAGGAAATATATTAAAATAAAGGAACAGTATAGAAGAAGGCCAAGAAAGAGTAGATAATAAATAAAATAAAATTAAGTTTTGTGGTTGAAATTCATCTCCTGGGCAAAGTCTAATTTAGTTAAATTTGTGTACAGTATACACGTGTTTACACATCAAACTCGACGAGTACTTGGTACTCACTCCCTTTTCTTATATAGAGCTCCTATCTTTCTGAATTTTTAAACAAATGTGCAACTTATACTAACTAAATTGGATTGTCATGAAGAATAAATGGCTTTGGTCGAAGAAATTCCCTGTAAATATCTCAGGAGTTAAACTGTTTGATATTAATAACATAAGTAACTTCATCAAATCTCATGTATTTTTCTGGAACAATTCCAGGGATTTTTGAAAATTTTTGTCTAAATGGGTGGTAGCCCTTTTCCAATTCCTACAATCACTTTTCTCTATCCCAATTAGTGACCTGATTATGAACTAACTAATAATTCTGTAAATGGAGTATTTTCTCGGTAATATATTTCGTCGGTAATGCAGTAATACTAACCTAGGATCTGCCCTACATTGAAGCGCTGCAAAAAACGTTAAATCCAAATCAACAGTTTTTAGAATTTTTGTATGTCTGTCTGTCTGCATGTTTGGTCGCGCATCACTCAAAAACTGCACTGCATTTCATTACTAGACGTCTAACTTAATATTTAAGATATGCCTTATTTCGATAGCTTGACCGGTTTCGGAGTTATAGGTCAATATGTGGCACAAAGTGGCCAAAATTAGTTAATATAACATGCGCGTCAAACGATAGCTGCTAATGAGTGCTGCAATAAGTTCAGTATAATTCAGTATAATTATATGTTCTTAGATGCAGCGGAACGTGGCTAGATTTTCTAGTTGCACACGTACCTGTTAAATTTGATTAGGAATTAGTAATTAATAAACTATACGGCTTTTTTAATTGATAATGATTATTTTAATGGTTTTTGAAGAAAATGCAATTATTAATTGATTACGATTAGAAAAAAACAAAAATAATCAAAAATAATTAAAAATTATTAAAAAAAAGTTGTTTTGATTACTTTTGATTATTTTCGATTTTTTTTAATAAATTTAGAATTTTTTAGTATTGTTGATGTGCGTCTACAACAATACTAAAAAAATTAAAAATAATCAAAAAAATCTAAAAGCACGAAAACAATTTTTTTTGAATAATTTTGATTTTTTTAATAATCGTAAACAATCACGATTTTTTTGGATTATTTTTATATTAATTGGAAAATGATTATTACACATTGAATATAATGGTAATAAATCAAGAAAATAAATAATCAAACTGGTAATCATGACGATTAGTATTCATTAACCGGTCTGGTTTCATATAAAAATATTGAAAAATTTCAGGAAATGTCAAGGAAAGGGGGAGCCCTTTCAAATTTGAGGCGATAATTTCAAAATTATTTCTGAGTATACAATTTTGTAGCCTATTAAATTATAGACCCACAAATTTGAAATATTAAGACTCTTAAAAATTTTGTTGATTTTTGGCCGTTTTTTCTACATTCATACCGAATCAACCAACGTAATTTACACAGGATTTGACCGTAGTTAGATTGGTTGTATGAATACGATACTTCGATTATGACAAAAAGTTCAGATTATATTTTAAAATACTTAAAATCATTTCAAATGTTGGTCTTTGCATTAGAAAATTTAAACATGTCAATAAAAGTGTTCTCAGCATGAGCGACCATAAACTATTTAAAATGACAAAAATAAATATCAAAAATTCACCGAAATAAGTATTTACTAGTAGTGGGACTATTTTCGGATAATATTATATATAATATATAATAATATTCGAATAAAAGTGTAAATTATTCGAACAAATATTTTTCGAATATTTTATAGCCTTTGAGTAAATGGATTTTTTATTCGAATAGTCCCATGCCTAGTATTTACATACGTAGTATACATTATGTACGTATGTTTGTACGTTGCTGGTAGAACTATAAAGTTGTGGTTAAATACACGTCAGCTTGCCAGCGGCAAAGTATCCACAAAAATGGCAATGATTTTTCGCACCAAAATTGTAATTATAAATATCGGTTCAATTTATCGTTTTGCGTAAATTGTTCAACAAATATTTATAGCCATATCAGTGTGTGTAGGTTGTACACAGTAAATGGTAAGCTTGTAGGTGTTTATATTTTCGTTGTGTCATTTGGCTTGCAAAGCGAAGCGAATATTTAACAGCACAAATAATAATTGCATTTCAAATATTTATATGTAAAATTTTGATATTGGAATATTTGCATTGAGGAGATTTTTTAAATAAGATATGTGTATTTATATATACAGTACCGGGCATAAGTATTGGCACAGTCGTTTTCTGCAATTTTCACAGATTTTGGGCTTAATAAAATTATTTCAACAAAAACTTTATACAAGTATGTATTAATGTCAACTACAAGAAGAATAAATTTTGTTATAAAAATATAAGCAAAATTCGCGAAAATTCCAAAAATATTGTCAAAATTTTACATTTTTTTCACAGAATTTTTTGAATTTTTTGGAGTATGCAGTTTTCCGACGAGCTAAAGTGTTTTTTGTTTTTCATTTAAATTAAATTGATTTCATAAACATATATGGAGGAAAATACAGAAGTGAAAATCGCAGAAAACGACTGTGATAATACTTATGTTCAGCACTGTATATAAAAAGGATAATTCTGCAGCCGATCGACCGCACTAGGAGAGAGTTAGTTTCGTTATAAATATGATGTGGCTGTAAATATATGCCTGCTAGCTTTTATTGCTTTATTTGATAGTTATCAACTTTTTGGGGTGCCGCAAAAGGTGAAACGTGATGTGCAGTTTAATTACTGATCTATGTGTGTGACACCTTGCACAACTCTTTAACTTAGACGAGCATTTTTCAAATTTTCGTAATCTTTCTAAATAATAGGAATTTTCAAGGCTCTCGTAATAAGCATTTGTTTCACTGAAGACCTCTTCATTGGGCTTGTTTCTCTTGCTGCCCAGCTATTTCTTCAGTTCTGGAAACAGGAATAAATCGAAGACTAAAGTTCTCGCGTGTTGCGGTTGAACATAGCGTCTTTTGCAGTTGTCACATTGTTACGCTCATGAGTGATGGTCGAAACGCGGTATCCATCCCACGAGCAGCTTTCTTATAGCCAAACATTCATGAAAGATAATAATAATATTAATAGTAAGAAGCCAAACGGATTACCCACCATCTCGCCCAACCGACAAGAGGGGCGCATCCGCATAATGCGCGGAGGTTTATTAAGCGGCGAGATCTCAAACTGCTCAGCTATAGAAATATTTTCATCAGCTGAGTATGGTGCATGCATAAGAGATTAAGTTACGTAAACACATATAAATCATTTGTTTAGAGAGGAGAGAACAGTTTTTTTTCATTATAAAAAGGGAGTCCGAAATATCAAATTTACCTGCATGAGAGTTATAGTTTTCGCACAAACACTGATAAGGTTCGTGTAATTAAAAATTGGTACTGCATTTCTTCAGAAGAATAGATATGAAATGTCTTGAGGCTCGGGACGGTATATTAAAGTTAACTTCGTTTAAAGGAAATGGACTTGAAATATATCCGTTTAAAAGTTTGACCATAAATATTACGCCTAGAATTTTCCTACGTCTTGTAAGGGTTGGGAGATCGATAAGTTTTTAAGCGACTAGTATAAGGTGACAGACTTTATAACGAATCCCATTGAAGATTTCTCACGGCAAAAAGATTCTAGCTGTCATATATTTGCTCAGTTAAAATGTCTGTGGTCTCAGTTACTTTACACACTCTCACTCCTCCATCATCGGATATCATTCCAAGGTTTTTATCGACAAGTTTTGGTTGCAGTTCTTCTATTGAGCGACCTAAACGTTCGGCTTCACTTTTAACCAGTTAAACTGGCGGAGCAGAGTCTTGAAATTACAAAGCGTTACACTTCCTATCCTCCCAACACCAATATCACTCTGCTCTGATATTGAAACTGCGTGCTTTCTTGGACTTCCGTTAGAAGAGCTTGATGACGATTCTCAAAATGGTCGTGCCAATTAGGCAGAGCGAAGCACTGTTAAAAACAACAACAACAACAGGAGAATCTTCATAGTATTGATCAAGCCTTTCCCTAGTTTCGCTGATGGTAATATTTCGAAAATAGATTCAAACTTATCACTATTTGAGATGACTTGCAACCACATTGAGTAGTGTCCGTACTCTTTTTGCTTTTTCGGCATATTTGTTCTTCGCTTCTACTTTTTTATATTAGCAGACTTTGTCCTGCCCAGAAACTTACCTGTATGTATCTAAAAATATTGCCTATCCCTATCCCTATACAACTTTCATTCATTTACTCACCTTTTTCTCTGGACTTCCACAAATAATTCAAGACCAAAATTAGCCAAATTGTTCCAGCGGTTCTCGAGTTTTAGCGAGACTAACGAACAGCAATTCATTTATATATATATAGATAAGCATTATTGAAATCTGAAATGGCCTCTCTCATGCCCACGGCTTCCAGTGTTTTAAATTGATGGATGACTTCGTCATAAAATGTTCACAAGGCGGAAGTTTTAAACTTCAATCGAATTTTGTTTCAAACTGCAACTACTTATCTACAGCTGTTTTTTACTTTTGATCAATATGAAGCTCTGCTGCAGGACAATCAATAGCCTATTCCACGCAATATTCACTCACTTCTTCATTACGAATAAAGCAAAATATAAGATTTCAAATCTTTTAAAAAAAGCTTTATTTCAAAGCTCATTTCATCTAAAATCAACTACTTAATCTCATAAGATGCGAAGTATGTCATATTCGATTTCATTTTGAAATCCAAAATGGCCGCGTGTAGACGGTGTGAGGTGCTTAATTTAAAATTTTAATTTTAATTTAAAATTTTAAATTTTAAAAATTTTAAATTTTCTTTTTGATGTAAAAGAAATATATTTGCATACTTTGTACAGATTTGGTATTACTATATGTATTTATTTGAATTTTCCCTACCACAACAATTTAACAAAACTTTTTAATAAATTTTAAATTTTAAATTATAAATAATTTATTAAATTTAGCTATTTATTTATATATAATGTTAGATTTAAATTTTAAATCATATTTATATTACATCTAAAATTTAATTGATATAAATAAATAGATTTAAAATTTTAAAATTATTAACTATTTTTCAAACTATTAATTATTTTTATAAATTTAATTATTGGTTAATATATAAAATATAATTTATTGTTTTTTTTAAATTGTAGCAGATATTTTGTTTTTAATTAAAAATTTAATTTTTAAAAAATTATAATTATAGTTATTAAATTTTATGTTATAAATAATTTATTAAATTAAGTTATTAATTTATACATGATATTATACTTAAATTACATTTAAAATTTTAAATTGCATTTAAAATTTAATTGGTATGAATAAATACAATTACAATTAGAATTATTAATTATTTTTTAATACGAACCAAATAGTATCCGCCTTCTCAAAGCAGGCGCAAATGGATGTAGTCTACACAGATTTCTCCAAGGCTTTCGATAAGGTTTGCCACGCTATACTTTGACAAAAATTGAGGTCTCACGGAGTAGGCGGCTTTCTTATCGACTTCTTTGCCAATTTTCTATCAGGCAGAAAATTGTTTGTTAATTTAGGGAACACGACTTCTAGGGTGTCCGTCGACGCTTGGTCTGGTATGCCACAGGGAACTCATAGTGGTCCACTTTCATTTCTTATATTTATTAACGACTTACCAAATTGCTTAAAGTTAGCTAAGTGTCTTATATTTGCGGATGACGTCAAACTTTTTTGCACCGTACGTGATGCTTGTGATAGTATTAATCTGCAACTTGACCTCAATTCACTCACTCAGTGGTGCACACTTGATTGTCTCAAACTGAACATCAATAAATGCTGTGTTGTCACATTCTCCAGGAAGCCCAACATTACAGTGTATGATTACAAAATCGATCATTTTGTTTTAACTCGATACACCGAAATGAAAGATTTAGGAGTTATTTTCGACTTTAAGCTGACCTTCTGTCAGCATATTGACTTCATTACATCCAAATCATTTTCTATGGTCGGCTTCATAAGAAGAAAGTCGATGGAGTTTCGAGACCCATTCACTCTTAAATCGCTCAACTTATCTCTGGTGAGAAGTTGTCTTGAGTACTGTTCCTTTATAAGGAGCCCACACTATGAAGTACACTCATACAAGCTAGAAAGAGTCAAAAAAAATTGTACTAAGATCGCTCTAAGGAAGTTGCCTGCGTGAACTTCCTTCTTAGATCAGCAGACGAAAACTTCTGGGCTTGCAGTCTTTGCACGAAAAAAGAATTTATTTTTCAATCATTTTTTTTTATAATGTCGCTATCGGCATCATCCATTGTGATGATTTATCTAATTTAGTAAATTTTGACGACCCGCCGCGAGACTTGAAAAGTAATCGTTTCCTGGTAGACACAGTGCACTCTACTAATTGCGCTACGAATGAGCAAATTGCTAGGAGCGTTAGACTGTGTATCACCTGTGCAAGCGCTATCGACTTTAATCTAAGTATAAACATGTTTAAATTAAATTTGTTTAGAATTTTTATTTGATTAATTTCATCGACCTAGTTTTAATTGATTTAGTATTGTACTATACCTAGTCTGTAAGAAATGAATTCTGTAGACTGAACTAAATAAATAAATAAGCGTCAGTCAATATCTGTACTATAAAAAAAACTGCAGAAAAATTGTGTCTTTACAGTAAATATTTCTTTAAACCCATATTTGTTTTTGCTTTTTTATACCAACAATTTTTTGTTGATACATTTTCAAGTATTCATGAAACGAGCTCAAGGCGAGCTCTGTCTGTTTGAACTCAAGGAGCTCAGTGACTATTAAATGCATTTTTATAAGAATTTTACTGCTGGACAGCCTGTAACTTAAGACATAAACGAAAAAGATATCTTATAACTTTAAACGAGTTATTCTTGTATATTTGTATAGTTGTATATTTGTATATCCACTACTATCTCAGGAACGACTTAACCGATTTGGATGAAATTTGGTATATGGGTAGTATTCTTTGTTTTAAGATTTTCTACTTTGGTGTTGCCACAGGGTTGCCACCTATATCAATTTTTTTTAAATATAAGGCAATATATGGGAGAATGGGTATCAAATGAAAGGTATTTTAGGCCGTATACCAACCAAAGTATTTTGGAGTAGGGTTGCCACCTGACCGCATTTTTTTTATTCCTTCAGATATCGACCACTATCTCGGGAACGGCTAAACCGATTTCGATGAAATTTGGTAGATGGATAGTATGCTTCCTTCTAAGATTTTCTACTTGGATGTTGCCACTAAAGGAAGCTTAGAGGGTTGCCACCTTTCCGAATTTTTTTTTAAATATTAAGCAATATATGGCAATATGGGTATCAGACGGAAGGTATTTGAGGCCGTATACCAACCAGAATATTTTTAAGTAGGAGTGCCACCTAGGGTTGCCACCTGACTGCATTTTAATTATTCCTTCTTATCGACCACTATCTCGGGAACGGTTTAAACGAACAGGCTTAAGTGACTTTTTGTGGTTAGTGTTCGATATTTTGAAAATCTATTTTGGAAATTTATGCTCTTGGTAAGTAAGATTATGCAAAAAATTCGAAAAATACCGAGCAAGACTCGGCACCCAGGTACTACTTATTTAATCACTTAACCTATAGGAAAAATTTCTTTTCAAATCGATTTATATTTTTTGCCAATTTCCGCTACATTGAAAATCAATTTCAAGCATGGATGCAGTAGCGTTCTAACAAATTTACGAATTTAATGGTTTACTTTATCTATCCATCCACATATCTGTACTAAAATAAAGCTTTAAGAAATAACTGTTTAATAAGTTGACAAAAAAAAATATTACAAGGGCGAAAGAAGTCTTGCTTGAGTTTACACTGTGGCTTGAGTATACTTAATTGCTTATTGTCAAACGGCACAGATTTTAAGCCATGGTGCAATAACAAGGTAAAGTCAAATATTCAATCAGCTGATGAAATGACACAGCCTTATTATTGAACCATGTTTCAAGCTATGCAGGAAAAATTTAAATATTATTTGTCAAAACTTATCATAATAAAGATTGAGGTGAAGATAAAAATGGAGGTTAAGATAGAAGGAAGTATGGAGATAAATATGAGAGGAAGAAGAAACATGAACGGAGGCGATTATGACTGAGTTAGAGTTGCATGGGAAATGGGGGAGGTAGATGTATAGCCAGATCAAGGTAATGAGGATGCGTGTGATGCACATACAGAGGCAGAGGGTGCGGAACATCCAGATGCAGAAATCAGCTGAGGGAAGAGGGGTTAGGAAAATGTGATGTTGTTTTCGTGATTTAGGGTAACAGGAATATATGAACTATTCACAACCCGAGCGAGGTGGGGAAACCTCCTAGTACAAAATAAATATATAAACGAGAGACTTCGATCGGAAAGTGTCTTAACACAAATAAATTAAGATGTGAATTCTTTTTGAATAATAATATTAAAAGGGATTTTAGTAGAGGTGTATAATTCAAGCTTTATGTGCGCTGCTTTTGCCTTGTACTTTTGCGCTAGGAAAAGATCGTCATCAAGGGATAGAGACAGTCGTAGTTGTTCTCGTTAATACTGTTAATTAATCCTTTGTTTCTCAGTGTCAAAAAAATATTCTACCCTGAGAACGAAATGCATAGATTTAAGGTCATTGTATAGACAAACCCTATATTAGTATTAACCTTCGCCAGAAAACGGATTTGAAGTAGTCCTTAATTCGGTTCATTTAGCTCCATAGTATGGACTAGTTATTAAATGAATTTTAAATTTTGCTGCACCATTTTGATTTTCTCTTCTCATGCCTTTGTTTGTATTAATGTTTTTGCTTTTATTTATTATTTTAATGGTGTTTACATCCTTGAAATAGAAAGAACAATTCAAATGATAATTTCACTTGAAACCAGGTACTGCACCGGCTACAGCAGTAAACATTTTATTACTCCACTTGCTAGGTAGCTAATGAGTGTGGTTGAATAGATATTTGCGAAACATGTGTTTGTGTGCATGTATCTAACTGTACAAACCTACATATATGTTACATATATTAACGAAGGTGATTGTGGCCTTTAGCGCTTTTATCTTCTATTTTTATATTTCAAATATAACGGTCACTTATAACAACTGACAAAGAAACTCGCAACTATTTAGCTATTGTGCTAACAAAGCGATCATATTTAGGTAAAATGCCATGTACCGCATATCCTTAACCCTTGAGTGAGATGACCTGCGCTCGACTTCTATAAAAGCTACAGCATACGACTGCTTTAGCATCATTCGCTTTAAACCGCTTCAACTGTTCAGTTCAAAATTAAAAAGTAATGTCTTATCCACGCAACGCCGACAAAGAAGATGAGCTTCGTTCAACTCGCCGTGCAACAGTCAGTTATCTTATATTTTTACACTGTAAAAAATTGGAGAACCGTCAAAAGGATTTCACACGCACTTTTCGTCTTACGAAATCCAAATTGTCTATCACTGAAAAATTAATTTTAAAAACTAAAAAGCACGCTGATCGTATTAGTTCTGAAGATTTATTTGTACTAAATAGAGAACAATTATTTAGTAATTATTTGAGAAATAAAATTAATCATATGATGATTTGGAAGAGAATGACCAAAGCGCAAAGGAAGGAAATTATTGAAAAGACAAACAACAGAAATTTGGCAATGAAGCAGGATGAACCACAGACTGAAGCACCAAGCAACAAGCAAATGGAGGGAACCGACGACGAAGTATTAATGCATTAAAGCAAATTGAGGAAGTCCAGGACGAAGTATTGCTTCACTAAGCTAAGATATCAAAGTATTACTTTATTTGTATTTTTATAACACAATTAGTTTTAGAAACTAAGTAAATTTAATTTTTATAAATGTAATTGTATTTTTCTCGTATTTTATGAAATAAAATTGTTGATACATAAAATAAATTAACTAGATTTTTTAATCCCATCTGCGGGCTTAGTATAACTGCAGATCGCGGCATTGATGGAAATTCAGCGACAAAAGCGGCCAGAATAATTTGACTCTTGAGCTTCCTATTTAACTATAACACAAGGCGCTAATTCTAATACATTTATTAATTTTATTGAATTTTAAAATTTTCCTTCCTTGTTGTTTTCTCAATTCGCTTTCCATTCCTTGATATTACTTTCCTCAGATTTCGCTCATTTTGCCTTCCTCTTCTTTCTTTTCTCCTTGTTTCGCAATTTTTTCCAAATTTCTTTTTTTTTACTATTTAATAACAAAATTTATATTTTAGTTTTCATTTATTTTATTTTTGGTTCAGAAAGGTTGCCCAAACTAAAAACCATTTTTTATTTATTAATTTTTTTTTTATTTATTTCAAGTTTATTTTATCTCATTTTAAATTATATTGTTTAATTTTTTTATTTTACTTCTTTCTTTTATTTTATTACATTTTTTTTTTATTTTATTTTATTTTATTTTACTTTCTTCCATTTGATTTTATTGCATTTTATAATATTCTCATTTTTTAATTTTATTTTTTTATTTAACTTTATTTTATTTTATTTTATTTTGTTTTACTATATTTTATTTTATTTTAATTTATTTTATTTTACAAGTATTCATTTCTTTATTTTATTTTATTAAACCTTTCATGAACATGAAATGGTATTATAACTTTGGTCCGCTGTTTGTAAGTATGAGAAGAAGAAGAGATAGACCCAACAATAAGTATACCGAAATGATCAGGGCGATGAGCTGAGTCAATTTAGCCATGTCCGTCTGTCTGTTTGTACGCAAACTAGGTTCTTAGTTTTTGAGATGTCTTTGGTTTGGAGCCGCCATTTTGCATGAGATGAATCATTCGTCGAAATCAGCAAGATCGGAGCAATAAAACGCATAGCTTCCATACAATCGATAGTTTCGATAAATGGGGTTTGGGCTATAAATTTTGCAAATAAAAAGCTAGGAACGTAAAATTGTGTAGGTTTGGTACTTATTATGTATGTAATATGTGTAGTGAAAATCAGCCAGATCGGACCTACATAACATATAGCTCCCATACAATACATTGTTTCGATAAATGGGGTTTGGGCTATGTATCTTTAAATTATCAATTTTGCAGAGCTTTTACTAATTGTGAGTAAGGATCGGACACTTAAAACCATGGTGCTTATTCATGAAAGTATAAAGTATTGGGCACAGTCCAAGACAGCCCTTTCCTTACTTGTTTTATATTATATTCTATTTCATTATATATTTATTTCATTTTTATTTATCATCTTATTTTATTGTATAATTTATAATTAATTAAATTTACATTATGAACTATTTTTGACTTTATTATTATTTTTTTAATTTTTATTTGTTTGAATTTTTTTTTATTTATTTTAAATATATCTGGGCTTATTTATTATTATTATTACCAATTGGTGGTGTGGTAATTGCAAAATATCCAAAAAAAAACAATTTTTTTTATTATACTGGCACCATTTGTGTCTCACAAAGTACGCATCAAGTTCGGTACACCAAACCTGAGAGACACCAAGCTCCGGTCTTGGGCCAGAGCATGGCCCAATAATAAGGTCTAGTCAAGCCGAATTCCTTGTTGTATATGCTCACACACTTCATGTATTTTGTTTTTGCTTTGGCAGCTTCTTCTCCCAGATTGCATTGAAAATTATCATTTTGACAAAAGACGCCGCTGCTTAGCTGTTCTAATAACACGATCATGGACCATAGATCAATACTTTTTCTCTAGAGTTCCCCAAGAAAGAGATATTAATGAGAAAATCAAACGGCTGGTAGATCAGTTGGTATGGAGCAATTGAAAAGAGCACCTAAGGTCCTTCCACCTCTATTGTTTTTGTTGTTGTTGCAACCTAGAAATACTAGCCGAAGGTATCCGAAATTGTACGGATATTGGCAGTCCTTTGACGGAATGATTCCGGTCCGCCTAGCACCTTCAATTTGAGAACGATTTGTTTGAGCCCTCTTTCCTCCGTGTCTCTGCTGGTGTTGGCAAGCTACGGTAAACGGTTAATATACCATCACCACCACCCTGTACAACAAATTTAATTATTTAGAATTGCATACTTTCAGGATAATATTAGTTTTAATTTATTTACCGCTTCTCGGGATCTAATTCAAATTTGTGTAGCATAAAATAAACAAACCAAAAACTAATATAATTTTTCTCTTTTATTACATTATTTTCTATATACAAAACAAAACACGAAAAAATGCCACACCAATCTACCGCGACCATCACCAACCCACCAACATAACACACCCCGTTAAACATCCGCTCACACGGAAATACTACAAAACGATGATAATGGCAACGGAAACGCCAAACTAAATATCCTGCAAACCAAAAACCCCACCCGCGCGCAACGCCTTTAACTTTACAACTAAAATTGCGGAAATTGAAATACACCAAATTGGAAAACATCACACGCCACCAAATGCCACCACAAACCATTTACACCAACACCCAACAACTGCGTGTATGTGTGTGTGTGCTCGTGCTGGCTGCACACTCTTCAAATTTATGTTTT
Organism: Merzomyia westermanni; assembly: GCA_949987695.1. Classification (NCBI taxonomy): domain Eukaryota; kingdom Metazoa; phylum Arthropoda; class Insecta; order Diptera; family Tephritidae; genus Merzomyia; species Merzomyia westermanni. The sequence continues at coordinate 42,718,937 of OX465291.1, read as the reverse complement.
CCAAATACCACACAATAACAGATACGCCTCTCTTCGGACAAACTCAGTTTTGATCTAGTGCCCGATTTGGCGAGCAATCTTACACATGCCACAGCCATTAAAATCAATAGAGCCACCTCCTGGCATTCGGTAGAATTAGATTACAAGGCGGGTGAAATCACATTCACTGTGGACTATCATCTAACACAGAGCCAAATGTTTGGTTTGACATTTAATATTGGTGATAAATTAATTATTGGCAGTAGTCTCAAGTCCGCCGCTTCTGGGTTGGTAGGTTGCATACGCGATATTGAAATTAATGGGCATTTGATCGAACCACGTCATGTGGTGAAAACGGAGCGGGTTGTGGGTGAGGTGGCACTGGATAATTGCAATTACATTGATCCCTGTAAGCGTCCGAATACGTGTGAGCATGGTGGTAAATGTTTCGTGAAGGATGATCGTGTCACCTGCGATTGCAAGCACACTGGCTATATTGGCAAGAATTGTCATTTTACAAAATATCGTAAGACTTGCGAGGAGTTAGCTTTGCTTGGTTATACCAAATCGGACGTGTATTTGATTGATATTGATGGTAATGGTGTGTTCCCGCCGGCGCATGTGAAATGTGATTTTCAAAGTTTGGAGAATGCTACCAAAACAATTGTGGAACATAATTTACCAAGTCAAGTGGATGTGCGGTCGTCGAGCGATAATGATTTCAGTTTCAATATAAGATATCGTGAATTCTCGCCCGACATGTTGCAGGAATTGATTTCACATTCTTTGTATTGCACGCAGTATATCAAATACGATTGTTATAAGGCGCCTCTGGAGCTGCACTCGGCTACCTGGTTTACGTCGTCTGCGAAGAATTTAACAGTGGACTTTTTGGGTAGCGCGAAACGGTAAGTGTTATTTGATGCATCTAAATATTTTGATTACTAACTAAGATAAGGCCAAGTTAAGAGAGAGCCTGGAAGGCGTGACTTATTTGAATTTAAAATAATTAGAGAGCTGTGGCACACAAAGAAAACTTAGACTAATAAATGGGCCTTTAATCGGCAATAGTTTTGTGTCCTTTGGGAAGTGTTTGCGTCAATAAATACAACAAGAACAACTCTGGAAACACCGTTCGGCAAGCATAGCCAAGGAAATATTCACCTGCCAAGTGTAGAAACCAAAAGCCAGCTCCAATTGGCATCACTATAGAGATGTGAATATATAATCGACTTTTAATTTAGTCGATTACTTTTTTACTATCGATTTTTTGGCCGATCATCGTTATTATGATAAGAGTAAATTACAGAAGTAGGATTGTGAGTACATTATCGAATTTTTCTGTAATCGATTACTTTTTTAATTGTCGACTTTTTGGATCAACTGTATTAATATTAAAAATCGATTTTTAATGAATGGATTATAAAAATTATGCATTTTAAATTGATTTTTGTAAATAGTGTCATCTGTGAGATTGTTGAAAAAATCTGTAAAACTATGTTCACACTATAGCTGAAAACACTTAATTTCGTATAAATCACTTTTGGTCAATCTTGATTTTACTCACCTGTTAGGTAACACTGAATTTTTTTTGGCATTTATTTGTTCGAGGTTTTTTATTTTTAATCAAAGTTTAAGGAGAAATAATTGTAACGATATCCTTTTTATTTACTTTAGTATTCATCAGTTAGTTTTAAATTAGTCAAAGCGTAAACAGTATACCGATCATTTATCCTAATAACAATTCATATTCGTTTTTTTTTTTACACTGTCTTATGATGCATTTGTATTTTAGTTTTGTGGCCAAAAAAATTGCTGTAGTTTTTATTCTTATTGTCTGTATTATTTTTCTTACTGTAATTTTCTATGGGAATAACTTTAATCTGATTTAATAATATAATTAAGTTGTTATTGTTTAATATTTACTATCTTAAATTATTTTCACTTGAATTCATTATCTCTACATAAAATAAAATTGTAAAAAGTCGATGTCTGTACATTGCGGATATTTAATAAAACTCGATTGGAGGGATCGGTAATAAGCCAATAGAAGCCAAATCAATCGTTTTTTTTTTAATTTGTGTCTGTCTGTCTGTATGGTTGGTATCGCATCACGCAAAAACTGCTAAATTGAATTGAAAGAAAGTTTTACCGTTGTAATACTAGACGTTTCACTTAAATTTTAAGGTATCACTTGTTCCGATAGCTTAACCAGTTTCGGAGATATCGACCCATATGTGGACCAAGGTGAACCAAAATGTGTTTAGTACAATATGGATATCTAACTTAAGGTTATAATGAGTGCTGTAATAAGCGATGTAATTAAGTTTCATATCTCGAATGGTTTCGAAAATATAATGATTCAAATCGGACGCAGGCTTTTATAAGTTCCGAGACGCAGCGAAGCGGGCAGGGCTTACTAGTAAATAAAATAATTTTACTAATACATTGATTAGACAAATTGGTCTTAAACATTTCTTGACGATTAACCAAAAACATTTTGGAATAAGAAATAAAATAAAATCTTCTCCATCTAAATTAGTTTGTACTTTCTCTTATTGATAAGCATCTGCTTTGGTTAGACATTCATAAAGAATTCAATTTGTATGCAAAAGTTATCTTGTAATTATGTTGTACATCTTATTAGCTTTTGAAACCTCTTATCCTTTTTGTATACAAACATAACTATAACTACATAAAATATTATGTGGTTATTAGGGTGGGTTGAAATTTTTTTCACGTTGTAGAAATAGACCAAATAAGAATCAAACAAAGTAACATTTTTGGTGGCTTACTCGATTTTTAAACAAAAAAGAAACCAGTGCCAAAGTAAAAAAAAAATTGTTACAGTTCAAAATCATAAAAAATCATCCAAAAATTGTCGAATGTAAATTTTGGAAATTTTTTTTTCTGATACAAAATGAAGCACACTTAATTATTTCGGTTTTTACTTACATATATTATAAAAATAACGCGAAATAATTTGTTCAACTTCCGGCTTTCCATTGGCTCACTAAGGGATACCTTACCGATTCTAGAATAACCTTCAAAAAAATAGATATTACTTCGCACTTTGTTCTTTTTTATAATTTAAGCGAGTGAGCCACCTCAAAATTTCGAGCAAAAACAAACTTTTTCTTTTGTAATAAATTACAATTTGCATCCTCATATTAATACTTTTTATACACCCACCCTAGTATATTTATCAGTACATGTGTTTATGACAAAATCTCACCCAAAACATTTTCATTACAAATCTTGTTATTTCCTTAAGACATTTTCCATTGTCTGTCAAGTGTCATATATTGTTGTTATTGTCTTTGTTATGCATTCACTTTCCATACAGTAAACAACGCTTCATACGACTCGTCCTACTAGCAGTTAGTTGGCAGTTGTTGTAGTATGTTGGCATTATTATTGTAATATTACGCTTAGATGAGCAAGTACACAAATCAACTGTAGTTGGCAGCAATGCTGACAGAAATTACTCGCATGTATTCATAAGACAACAATAACCAACAAGAAACAGCAGACAACTGATGCATACGAGCATATTGACCAACGCTGTAGACAAGCCACTGAATGCCAAAGTGTTATTGCCACTTGTGACAGTCTACTAGCCGAAGGAGCTTGCTATTCTCAAACAATAATATACAAGGTGGAGCAAAAGTAAGCTTCCGATGTTCAGCATATCGGTTGTGGCACGTGCAGTGTGTGCTGTTGCACCGTCTTGTTGGAACCACATGTTTTCCAATCCCAATTCATCAAGTTGCGGCAAAAAGAACTCGTTGATCATTGCTCTGTAGCGCTCACCATTCACAGTAACCGTTTGGCCCCGACCGATTATTGGTCAAATAAATAGTCAGCAATATTCCGCGTTCTGGAGCAGTGTAGCGTAACATTGTTTATTAACGTGTATTTCGCATGTGTTTACTACACAAATGTCAAAACAGAACTGACTTTAGGGGCCAATCGCAAAATTTATAGCATTTTCTGATAGGAGGATTACTTTTGCGCCAGCTTGTACTTGTAGATAAGTGAACTCCCTGCAGTAAAGCACCAAACTAGTCAGAAAAAATACTAGTTTTCAAATCAATGATAATACTAGTTTACAAGTATAATTTTCTACCACATCTCAAACTAGTTCTAAAAAGCTTAAATCTATACCAACTTAAATTCAAATTTTTGGAGAATACTGCAGTGCGTTAAGTAGGAAAATTGAGATTAAAACTATTTTTTTGATGTGTAAACATCTTTGGGCTCGGTAGGAGCCCTCCAGCGAAAGCAAACAACGAATTTCAGCATTCTTTTGTAAAACTGAGGTCAAACAGACAGACGAAGATACAGACACACGGACGGAGAGACGACATGGCTAAATCGACTCCTCTCATCGTGCTGATAACTTTAGGGCAATTTTCTCTTCTTCTGTTGGTGTTGTTGTTGTTGTTGTAACGACAAAAATACTCCCCGAAGGTTTTGGGGGGTGCTGTCGAACTGACAGTCCTCGGGCGGATATGAATCCGGTACGCTCCGGTACTCCCTTGCGGTACTGCCCGACTGTCGTGGTAGCGATTTGGTATGACCAGTGGAACCTTCTAGGTCATGTCACCCCTCCTTCCGTAAGGAAGGATAAGCTGGGTAATGACGGGTGAGAGGCGTCATATCCGTAGATCAACCATCGAGTTGCACGTCATTACCTTTGTGCATATTAGTCGCCTCTTACGACCGGGATGCCTACCTCGGGCATATTCTAAACCCCTAACCCGCAGGGAGTTTCTCTTCTTCTTCTCATACTTACATACAGTTAAGGTTTATGAAAGGTATGAAAATCAAAAAAGATATATAACTTCGCTTTTGCAGTGGGGTATTAACTAGATACTTGCCCGGATATTTTACTTGTGTGTTTCCGATTTGGCTGATTTTTGGCGGGAGTATAACACATACTACTGAAAAGCAGCCGACCAATTTTCATTGAAATATCAAGATTGAATTATAAGCGATTGCATTTTAAAATAGCAGAAATTGTATGCTGAAAAGTGGGCGGCGCCGCGCCTACTTCCTCAAAATTTACTAAATTTGTTTGCAGTCGAGTTTTTCTTAAAAAGCTTATTATGTCTGCAAAACCTGAATTGATATAACTTGCTTGGTTATTGCTTTTTATTCCAACAATTTGTTGCTTTTTTTTTTGTAGAATTGTAGTTGTAGAAATATCGCTTTTTAAATTTTCCAAAAAAATTTTTCAGAACTATGTTAAAAAACTGGGCGTGGACATGAACCGATTTCGCCCATTTTTACAACAAACAGTAACCTTTATATATTGAACGTTATCACCAAAGTTATTGCCTATTTAATATATCTACGATCTGTTTCAAAATCTTTCATATAGAAGTGGACGTGGACCTTAACCGATCCCGACCATTTTTTCCTGGAACATTTCTTGCATACCTGGAAACCTGCGTGCTAAATTTCGTTTCGATATCTTGAACGGTTTTTGATTTATGATTAATATTATTTCTAAATTTGACTCAATCAAAAGTGGGCGGTGCCACACCCGTTTTCAAAAATTTCTTGAAAAATGTATTTCATGCCTCAAGCTCAATGTATTCACCAAATTTTATCCTTATAGGTGTATTATGTACTGAGTAATCACTTTTTTGTGTTTTCGAAAATATTCTATATATAAAAAGTGGGCGTGGCTATCATCCGATTTCGCCCATTTTAAATAGCGCTTGGAGATGAGTACCAAGGAAGCGGCATACCAAATTTTATTAAGATATCTCAAAATTTACTCAAGTTATCGTGTTCACAGGCAGACGGACGGACACACGGACGGACATAGCTTAATCAATTTCTCTTTTCGTCCTGAACATTTTGATATACATAGGTCAATATCTATCTCGATCCGTTTATGCCGTTACGTACTGCCGTTAGGCGACTAAAGTTAATATACCTTGTGTGCGTAGCACTACTGGGTATAAAAATTAGCAGGTCTACAAAACACAAATCTAAAGTGCAATCAGCTCGTTGAAGGCGGGCTTCTCACTGGCTAGAGCCTAATAAGACATATAAAGAAGGCTGTCCTACTATATTTTTTGATATCTTCTATTTTTTAGGAATAGCTAAATATGATATTGTTCAAAAGATATTAATTTCAACAGTTGCCTTGGAGTTGCGGGCGATGACCAGATATGTCTTCGTGTTTTTGTTGTTTTTGTTGTAGCAGTACTTCGCTTTGCTTAGTCGGCGCATAAATTCGTATGATGGGACTTGACGGACAAAAGAGGACTATACCAATATTGGCAGTCCGCTGCCGAATATAAATCTGGTACTCGCCCGACTGCCTTGTAAACATGGACCTCGGCACTGTGATCGATGTGATAGGCACATATACCTCAGACATATTCTAACCCCCCAGCCAGCAGTTATCTCTAAGCAGTGATAAATAGCGTTCTTAGATATGAGATCCCTCTCACTTTATTCTGTCATGATCCATAATTAGTTGAAAATAGTACAACACATACTGTAGTAGAGGTTGATCGGATCTCCCATTAAAACTGCTTGTTTCCGAGGGTATTGAAGTTTCGGTCACGGTCTAACCCTCAAACCCGCAGTTTTCGCTAAGAAGTGGTTTTTACAAATAGTACACCACGTATTGAGAGGTCTTGTTGAAAGCGCTTGTTTCCAAGGGCTTCCGTCGAGAAAAATTCCGGCCACGCCCTTGTTCAGCTGCAGTTTAAAGTAATTCTTCCAAGTTGTAAAGACGATTTTATAGCGAAAAGTGACTGGTCCCTAGTAATGAACCAAGATCATAGGATCGAACAGATCAGGGAGTTGAATATCAGGACATCTAACTCTGCTGGGTAAGGTATTCAACAAAAGTTAAACACTCTAGCATTAGACGCCTTTTCTCTGAATGCGCTCAATAAAACAACCCACCCTCAAGCTCATGTGACATGGATTTTCAACCAAGCAAACCCCTCACTGGCCAGTGTTTGAGCTCTGAAAGCAACTTGTAGAACGGGTCTAAGTGCCGAGAATAGCCTAAGTTCACTCGATTTCCAGATGCCAGGAACAACACAGGTGCATTCTAGATACTAATAGTTATCCCAGTTTAGACCTTATGCTTTGGGTGTTTTGGCTTTTCTGAAGAGCAGTGACATTTATCTCTCGACATCCGCTCCACTGTTTATCTGCTTCTAGAACCAAATGTTCGAAGATGTCTGCAACTAATGGTATCTAGTTCCAAACAAAAGGATATACAAAGTTCATTACGTAGGATTGCCATTCTTGGAGAAAGTTGTGGACTTTATTGTGATGGCATTCATTGGAAGCTTATGAGGACGAAAAATTTGGGAAGAACGCCGGACCCTTACTTACAAGAAAGTTGAAAGGCCACATTTGTAAAAAAACTAGAAGAAATCGACGAGGCACACAATTTAATCAGTGGCATAAGCTTGGTCGTATAACTTAGCTGTACAGACATAAAGACCTACCGGAGTTCAGAACTCAGGAAAAACACAGTAGTTGGCTGAAAAAGTTTATATTCTTTGTTGTTGCAAGTCTGCTTCTTTTAAGACCAGTACGAGTTCCATCAAAAGAATCTAGGGTAACCCATACCTTTTCCTACTAATTTGGTATCTCTTTGCATGTATGTGTAGGTATTAGGGTGCACTGAAAATCACTTCACTTGGAATATGCTTTATAAAAAAATTAAATTTTTTCAAATAACAAATTACTCAACACTTTGGGATAGTACACTAACCGTAAAATAAATGATTCATGAAATGGAAACTTTTTTTTTGTTTTAAAAATTGTCTTGTTTGATTCTCTTTAATCCTCCTTAATTCTAATGTAACAGGGACTTAAATTTTTTGATTTTTACTCAAATTACAAAAATAGAATTATAAAACAAAAGGTTTTGATTTCTGAGGCTTTTGAAAGGATATCCTATAGGTTTTAAAACAAGAAAACTCCGTTTCAGCTACTACTAGGGTTGTGAACAAATAATCGATTTTTACCTTAATCGATTTTTCTAATTATCGCTTTGGATCGAATTTATTAATGGCAAACATCGATTTGTAATAATTCGATTATGAGAATTGTACATTTTAAATAGATTTTTGTAAACTGTGCCTTCTGTGCGACGGATGAGAAAATGGGTAAAGCTATGTCCACACTACAGCTGAAAACACATAGCTTCGGCTAAATCACTTTTAGCCAATTATGTTTCTAAGTAAATTTTAGGCAACACTAAACAATTATATAGTTTAGCTTTATTAATTAAACTCAGAGTTCAAGGCAAAACTTATTATATTTTTTTTGGTTCTAAGACCAAGCGATCTCGGTTTTATTTATTTTAACATTCATCAGTTAATTTAGTCGAACGCTGAACATTCGATAAAACAACAATCCATATTCGTTTTCCTCATTGCCTAAGCCTAAATTATAGCGAAAGGTTGTATTTTTTAAGTTCTTAGACAAAAAAACTTTTTACAGTTTTTACTTTTATTATTTTGTGTTACTTTATTAAAGAGTATAGAAAATTTTTTTATGAAGAATTCCAATTTAAATTAATAAAATCTGAAAGTCGTCCCTTTCGTTATTTTTTACACTTAATATCTTCATTGATTGTCTCTTAAATTAGTTATTTATATTATATTTTTACTAACACATCAACTAGGCCTTTTTTATATACAAAATCGATTTATCTCTAAACTTACTAATGAAAAATCGATTTTTCCGGCTCTATATCACATTCCTAACTACCAAATCGGGTAGGTCACGAATTGCTGAGTAATTTTTGTTTTTTTTCAATTTCTTATAAAATACAATAGGCGAAAACAAAAAATGCAACCCACCCTAATGTATATATATTTACACATTTAAATACATATAATACAAACACAAATATTATGACGAACCAAATGCAGCGCAAAATATGTGATACGGCAGGAGTTCTTGCAGGGGGTTTGGTTTTTGAAAATTAGGGCAAATTGTAGCTCAGTGGCTTAGAATTCACTTGCCGACTATTTCAGCTTGAGTGACAAGACGCAAATTGGAGCATAGTATATATATTATACATATAGAAAGATATTAAGTTCAAGTGTTAGTTAGTGCTTAAGGAGGTCTACATATTGCTGTCGGTCTGTGTAGTTGACTTCCAGTTTGTTTGTTTTCCTACAAATGTCATGTCAACATTAAATTACGATTTATATTGGATTTGAAATGTTTTGGCAGTAAACGTTAGCTTTTGTCAATACTATTGAGTCGGTCATGCTAGTACAATGAAATATGGGTTAGCTGCTGGTTGGTCATTTGGCTTCATACTTCAGATAATTTTAGTTATGGGATGAAATGTTTTGTGGTTTGCATTGTGGCGGCTTTTGTGTGAGCTAAGTTATTTAGTGTGACCATTGCGCCAAGGTAATGCGAATCTACTTGGGCATATAGATGGTTATTTGTGAAATCGAAATTTTGTAGGAATGACAGCAGCTTCTCATTAGTTAATGTATCATAATTTTTTAATGGTATAGTACTGGATAAAGTTGACGCAAGAGGGATAGTTCATCAAGTTGAGCATTGTGTGTGGGTACTTCTACCTGCTTAGTCGGCGCATCTTTTTATATAAAATTGTTTAAGCGACATAAGCTATAACGATTTATTGCGTCTATTTTATTTGCGCTGCACTCTCTTGTAATTCGCAAGCAGCTTATGAAATATCCCAAAGATATAGTTTATGTTTTGTAATCCCAAAGCGGGGTTTTTCACAACGAAAATGAGGAAGCCAATCCCGCGCAATGCCTCAGAGCCAACAGTGCTCGCCCCAATTAATAAATACAAGGTGTAACAGGTGCGCCGCACCCCGTTCTATGTAGAACAAATAATTTAAATAAATAAAATAATAATTAAATAAATACTAGAAAAGGGCTCCCTATATTAAACATGTGCTCCGCACACCCCTTTTCCTCTCTAAACCAATAATATAATATAAACAATAAAATATACAAAAAAATAACTCAAAAAACTACTCGCCCTCCACAAAGCTTAGACAAAATGGAAGACGTTGGCCCAAACTGGGTTATACTCATGTTGAAGGTCCTTTGCCAGATATGAATCTGGTAAACTCCGGTACAAGCACCTGGCACCAAAAGCCAGACTGCTCTTCCCTTTTTGCAATTTCGTTGTTGGTTTTTACGATTATGGACCACACAAAAAATATTATTCAATTCGAACTATTATTTATTAATACAAAAATAAAACTATAATAAAACTCTGGAAAAGTCACGTCTGTAGATTGAATGTTTTTCTTTCAAAAAATGACTGAAGGTGGCGTAGGTAATGTAGTAGAGTTCACTTGAACTACTTTTAGATTTTTGTCTCTCTTTTTATTTGATTAGAGGCAGATCATGAATTGAGGGTAAAGAGATAGAGGGGATGAAGTATTTCGGTAAAACTCTAATGCAAATACCAATAAAGATGGAGACTTAAACTAAACTTATGTGATAGAAAGGGGCAGCGCATACAAGTGGGAGCTTAGGAAAAGAGGATAATGATGAGTAATATGAAAACGGGGTTGGACACGAGAACATAAGTGGGGAAGGCGATATAACCGAGTATGTTTATGAATGATCAGTGCAATAACAGCTTAAGTCGATCTTAGAAAATTAGCAAATTTTAAAGTTTTTAATAACATAACTGCTTAATAAGTTGATAGAACATATTACAAGGGCGTTAAAAGTCTTGCAAAATTACACGATTTTACTGCGATTTTGACAATTTTCTTGACTAGACTCAAAAGCTTATTGTCATACGGCACAGATTTTAAGCGATGCAGGAAAAATTTTAATATTATTTGTCAAAACTTATCATAATAAAGATTGAGGTGAAGATAAAAATGGAGATTAAGATAGAGGGAAGTATGAAGATGAATATGAGAGTAAGAAGAAGCATGAACGGAGACGATTGTTATGGAGTTTGAGATGCATGGAAAATGGGTGAGGTAGATATATAGCTAGATTAAAGTAAAGAGGATGCGGGTGATGCAGATACAGAAGCAGAGGGTGCGGAACATCCAGATGTAGAAATCAGCTGAGGGAAGTGGGGTTAGGAAAATGTTAAATTAATTAAACCGAAGCTAGCGACAGTTCAACTATGCCTATTTCAACTTAAAGAAAGTCTTATCTGCTAAATTATTTTTGTCAAGCCCTGTACTGTATACGACATTCTGAGTTTGCTTCGAAAATTTTCAACGATTTCTGGCATCGGATCTCCCTGGGAAGTAAGCTCGAAAATTACACTTAGGAATCTTGTAAAGACTGTATATGCTGCGGAGGATTAGCGCTCCCCATACAACACAAAGCCCCTTGAAGAAACTTAAAGAATAACATATTTTTAGGCGCTTTATTTGGAATATAAATCCGCTCTCGAGTTACCATCTCTAAAATGTGTGGCATGAACGTATTATAACTAAATTTTATACGCGTTCGATTTCTTGTTCCCGACTTATTCGGAGCCGGCGTCAAGATTAATAAAAATTTTGCGTTGACAAGGAAAATCTAAATGGCCTGCGCATAATGCTTGCAATACCAAATATTTTGTTAATGTCTAACTAACAACGCTTTTTTAATCTTTATTCCTGCAAATATATTTAAGAATCATTACAATGTGATAATAGTTTCTATAATCATACAATGAGTATAACTTGCGATCGCCCAGTGGTTGAAATTCAACCAAAAAACTTTATTTCATTACTTTCTACTAATTTCATTCGCCTTCTTTTCCTTCCTTTCTTTGCTGTTCCTTTCCTTTGGTATATTTTCGTTTTCTTTGATTTCCTCTTCTATTTGGAGTCTTCCTTTCCTTTCCTTTAATTTCTTTAATTTCTTTACTTTCTTTCCTTCCTTTCCTTTCCTTGCCTTTCCTTTCTTTCCTTTTCTTTCTTCTTGAATACTGCATGGAGGAACTTTGAGAGAGTACTTTCAAAATGCTCCCAAAAGATTACTCCATAGAGTATTCAACACCAAAGCAAGAGAGGAAGCAGGTGTACTTTTGAGGACCATCACAACAAAATAACAACAACTAAAGCAAAAATACAAGACATGTTTACTCACACAACAGCGGCTCTAAAGTGCGAATACTTATTTTTCATTACTCCACTACCAACTCTTCGTACTCATGGTGAGAGCCGACCACACGCGTGACATGTCTACTTACACAACTACTATAGTGTGAATATATGTTTGGCATTTGTGGTGGTGTCATTTTTAAACTAATTTTTCAATATTATAATTAATTTTTTTAAAAGATTTTTTGATTGACGGCACTTTAGTTTGGCCATACCTATCTATACATATACAATTGTTAATACCTTAGATGTATAGTTCAGCCATAAAGTGGGACAATTTCCTCAACTTGCGCATTTATATTATAGATTAGTGCTCTTAAGTTCTTATATCATACAATACATATTAATATATTGTTATAAAGCATCAAGTATATATTTATTGCACTCTTATACTTTTTCAAATTTTTTTTTTCCATTTCTTTTATTTCATATCGATTTGATTGGCAGCGGTGCGTGTCCTTGTTCCATTAACAAAACATGTGTGGACCCAAATCAATCATGCAATTGTGATGTGAAAGAGAACAAATGGTATTCGGACGAGGGCCATTACAATGAACCGCATTGTCTTGGTATAACTTATATGTATTTTTTGCAACAAAAGGATTTGGAAGAGGATTCACAAGGACGCATAACACTTGGACCATTGGAGTGTGTCGAAACGAGTGAGTGATTATGCCACGTATGTTTGGGTGTCTACATTTAAATTTTTGTAAAAAGAATAAGCAAGGAGTTATATTATAATCAGCATTCTTATTCCCCCCCCCCCCCCCCCCCCCCAAAGCGGCTTTGAAAGAGTGACAATTTTTTAAAAAATTTAGCTGTTAACTTAAAATTAAGTGGCAACCACAATCTATTTTAAATTTTAGTGTGAAATTGGGATAGCCCACCATTACAAATTGCAACAACTACACACAGTTGGTCGCGTTGATGTCCTCTAGACATCCCTGCAAGGAGTGGGATTTAAATTCGTACCCAAAAAATTATAAATTGCTACCCTACCGTTGTATTTAGTTGTTGTAATTTATTTTTAAAAAATTATCATATTATATGCAACGAACGCAACATTTTCGATATCGAAAGCTTCGAAAGTTGGAAAAAAGTCGATAAGGCCAATAATAACCGAATTTCGCTCAGCGTAGTCGTCAGGTCCACTTGTGGAGACGAATTAAACAGGGTTGCACTGAAACAACAACTATTTTGCATTTAAAACCAGAGAATTTGCGCTATTAAATTCCGAAAAAATTGTTTTTAACTTAAGCTGTCCATAAGAATTTTGTTGTCATATTTCGAACTAAAATTTTCCTGTCATAACGAAATTTAATTTTAATCAGACCTGTTAAATTTTATTAATAATTAGGTGTCAATTAATTAGACGGCTTTTTTAATTGGTAATAATTATTTATATTTGTTTTTCAAGAAAAGGCAATTAGTAATTGATTACGATTAGAAAGCATCGAAAAAAATGAAGACAAACCAAAAAAAAATTTGAAATAATCAAAAATAATCAAAAAAGAAGTTGTTTTATTACTTTGATTATTTTTGATTTTTTCCCTGTTTTTTTTTGAATTTTTTTAGGTTTTTTTTAAATTATTTTTGGTAATTTTTATTGTTTTCAGTATTTTTGATGTATATATTTATGTGCTTCCACAACAATATGGAACAAAATCAAAAATAAACAAACAATCAAAAAAAATTTTTAATTATCAAAAGTTATCAAAATAACTTTTTTATTTTTTTTTTTTGATTTTTTCTAATACGAGTAATAGTAAAAAATCATGATTTTTTTAATTAATTGAAAAATAATCATTAAAAATTTAAAGTAATGGTAAACAATCATTAAATGGATTCTCAAGAAAATCATTAATCAAACCTGTAATCATTACAATTAGTAATCATTATTTGTTGATTAATCAGATTCTGAATAATACTTTTTAGTAATCACTGTTTACTTCAAAATAAAAATCCTGGAAATCTGAAACTCCAAAATAGCTAGGATTAATCTTAGATTTTTAAGTAATAAATTTACTAAGTTTAAGAATTAATCAATATCTAATAATAATTACCTAATTGTTAATTCAATTTTCACCTTAGCTCATAATAAGCTACTTGATATTTAACTTGTAGTTATCTTGCTTTCCTGCAGGAATTTAATTCATTTCACCTTCACCTTTAGACTGTTCTCATATAAATTTGTTTGGCTTAACTGACTTTTTTTATTTTTTACTTTTTCTATCTGTCTCTTCCACAACAGACACACAAAAGTATGTCGTCACCTTTACAACATCGCAATCGTATATCGAAGTACCCGGCTGGCGGAAAGGTGATATTGCATTTTCCTTCCGCACCACTGGCGAAAAAGCTATATTACTCTTCCAACCACCGATACGTCCCAATCATCCATCGTTTATGGTTGCCCTGACCGGTGACTATCAGTTGACATTCAACTTTACATTGAGCACTGGTACGACACGTGAGTTGGTAATTAACTCGCATCGCAAACTGAATGGTGGGGAATGGCATAAGATTTGGATTGACTACAATGAGTATCACGTACGTTTCATGATAAATACCGATTATCAAATGGTTGATCTGTTGCCGGAGGAGGAATTCGGGCCATTCGAAGGCAGTATGTATATTGGTGGTGCAACAGCGTAAGTAGGAAATCAATGGAAATAAAAAAAATAAGAATTACTTGACATATTTAACCTTTCGTGAAATGTGTGAGTCAAACTTGAATCACTTTTGAAAAAAAAAACAAAATGTTTTGGTTGCGGGAAAATACTTGTGGAATATTTAATACAGCCAACCTCTACACCATTTTTAATTTCCCAATCTCTCTCTACACCACTTTCTCCCTGTTGTTCTCTCTTCCCACCCTCACGATCTCAATACCACTGATCTAGTCTTAACTAGTCTCTATGAGAGTTCCGCCCACTCTCACCCTCTAGCGTATTCATCCCTCTTATTGTACCTCTGCGTCCTCATCAGGCTTTCATTGCTCCAGTACCACCTATTGAGTACAAACTAACTCTGTAACCATGTAAAGAAGTGGCGTCATGCCCTAACGAAGTGTCAAAATTAAGTTTCAACTGCATTGGTGACTAACTTTCTAGGCAATTTTGTCCGTAGCATAATAAATAAAGCACGCCAGTATTTCCTTCTTGGTGGTAAGTGACCAAGTTGACCAAGTTATCTTCCTAAGAGGCAACTAATATGCACTAAGATAATGACATGCAACTCGATGGTTGATCAACGGATATGATGGTCCTCATTACCCATCTCACCTTCCTTATGGAAGGAGGGGTGACATGACCTTGAAGGTTCCACTGGTCATACCAAATCGTTACCACGACAATCGGGCAGTACCGCAAGGGAGTACCGGAGCGTACCGGATTCATATCCGGCCAAGGACTGTTAGTTCGACAGCACTCTCCAAAACCTTCGGGCAGTGTTTTTGTCGTTACAACAACAACGACAACAACAACCAAGTTATCTTTCGCCTATTTTTTCATCTCAGTCTGGGCTTACCCCTACTTTTTCCACCGAAGTTCGGAGTCGATGTTAAAACCTTCTGAGCCGGAGTGTTTTTGTTCATTGGCATAACTTCACCTACGACGTTGGGTCTTACTTTGGGGAAAGCTCGTCTTTAAGTTTTATTCGATATTTACCGTTAGCATGGCGCAAGGGATCAGAAATATTGACTAGAGCCTTTTCTCGCATACTCCCACTGTCATCCTATCTCATTTTCATCTGCTTTTCTGGAGAAAGAGAGAGTGTCTAAATAAATCCCACGAAAGGGAGTCACCTTCTCTGAAGCGTCGTTAGCTTTCAAGGTCCTTTCCAATGCTAATGGAGCTGTAAAAATCTTGTAAATGTTAACTTGTGTCGTAAATTGTTGAAGCAATCGCACTATAACTAAACCAGTGATGCTGACACACTTGCAATGAAATGTTGCACATGTGTTGGAAGATGAACGAGACCATTGCTACAATCAAATAGAATATGCAACATAATGTTAGCAAATTGGTTTGAAATATTTAAAAATTCCTTCAGAAAACACACAACTTATTCGAATCAAATGAGTGACACAAAGAGACGCATATATTTATGGCAGAGACTTCTTGTTATATTTATGTACTTTTCTGTGAGAGAGCTTGTATAAGCTGCACCCAAGGGCGAGGGAAAGAACGGCGCTAAACGTAATTTGGTCTACACTCCTCTTAAAAGCTTAAGACCTTTTGTGCAGGGGAACAACATGTGTACTCGAAGTTAAAATTTCGTATCCGCTATGGATTTATGATGCCAATTTGTATTTAATTATAACTGGCGAGAAAGGGAAATAAAATAAAGTTAAAATATACATATAACTATAAATATAGGGCACTCGCCTCCCGTGAGGCTACTCACTATGCGAATTTATTCGCTCATTTATGACCACAAATGACCCATTGCAGCGTTGACATCGTTGTGAGCACAGCCAATCCAATTTTGAGATTTATCGTTTTAATTGAAGTTTTAATGTGTAGCATTAACATTGCGCCCAAACAGTCAACATTGATTTACGAAAAGGATAACTGCTGCGCACACGTAGAGCACACACATGTCTATGCATATGTGACCAAGTATTAAGTTAAACTTCTTGGAGTCTCATTCCTTTTGCTTTCGCAAATTGGCATTCATTGCATTGAACGTGCTGCTGCACATTTGCCACTCAAGCGTGTGTTTGGAGAAATGTTGTAAATCAATCAGCTTAACGGCACCTTAATTAACAACCAACACTTTCACAATTCTTTGGCGATTAATCATTTCGACTTTTTGTGCTCTGCTTTAATTTTAATTAATAGCTCTCACTTTCAATGGCTGAGGTAAGCTAGTCGTCGTACTTATATTTTCACTATGAAATCGACTGCAGGAAAACAGTCAGCTCTGAGTGTATTTACGCATAATCCCCCCTTTCAAAGTTGCGTTCAATTATTACCTTACAATTTGCACCTGTACACAAGTAAATCGATGGCTACCCTGTTGGAATAACAGCGTACTCTAAGGTGTGATGACCTCCTTTGACTCCTCCTCCTTTGTTTAACCACAACATTTTCCTTCCCGAATTTCGGGTCAGTAATTACCAGAATGTTGGGAAATTAACCAGAGAATATTCATACTTAATTCACTTAAGAGTCGCAGTAGAGTTTCCGATGACAATGTCGAAATATGGGGCAAGCGGGTTAGAATATCCAGATCAAAGTCCACATCGACTCGATTCATCATTACCACGGTAGTAAATAAAATAAAATAGAGTAAAGTAAATAAAATATCATAAGATAAACTAAAATAGAATGAAATAAATAAAATAAAAGTAAATTAAATTAAATTTAAAAAATAAAACAAAATAAAATGAAGTGGAATAAAATCAAATCAAATTAAATTAAATAAAATGGTACCTAAAAAATAAAATAAATTTGAATTAATTTAAATAAAAATAAAAAATCTAATAAAATAAAATAAAATGAGATAAAATAAAAAAAATAAAAAAAATAAAATGAGATAAGAGAAAATAAAAGAAAAATTAAATAAAACAAAACAAAATAAAATAAAATTAAATAAAGTAAAATAACACAATATAAAATAAAATAAAATAAAATAAAATAAAATTAAATAAAATAAAATAAAATAAAATAAAATAAAATGGAATAAAATAAAATAAAATGAAATGAAATGAAACGAAATAAAATGAAATAAAATGAAATGAAATTAAATAAAATGAAAAAAATAAAAATAAAGTAAAATTAAATAAAATAAAATAAAATAAAATAAAATAAAATAAAATAAAATAAAATAACATAAAATAAAATACATTAACATAAAATAAAATGAAGTAAAATAAAATAAAATCAAATCAAATTAAATTAAATTAAAAAAAAAAATAAATAAAACTAAAATAAAATCAAATTTAAGGTTAAATAAACACACAAAATATAGTAAAACAAAATGAAAATAAAATAGCATAAAATAAAGTAAAATAAAATAAAACAAAGTAAAATAAAAATTAAAATAAAAAATAAAATAAAATAAAATAAAGTAAAATAAAATAAATTAAAACAAAATAAAATAAGATAAAAGAAAATAAAACAAAACAAATTAAAATAAAATTAAATAAAGTAAAATAAAATAAAACAAAGTAAAATAAAATAAATTAAAACAAAATAAAATAAGATAAAAGAAAATAAAATAAAACAAATTAAAATAAAAATTCAAATAAAAGCAAAAGAAAGTAACTTAAAATTAAATAAAACAAAACAAAATAAAATAAAATGTCATAAAATAAAGTAAACAAAAAGAAATTGTAATAAAATAAGGTAAAATTAAATTAAATAAAAGAACATAAAGTCAAATAAAATAAAATAAAACAAAATAAAATATAGTAAAATAAAATTAAATTAAATTAAAATTAATTAAATAAAATTCATGGGGTTGTTAAGTTTAAGGGGTGAGCCTACAAAAAGTCTTCCACTTGGTTTTTTAAAGGAACACCCTAATATACAAAGCCAATTATAGACCTCTAAAGTTATAAGACAAGACAAGAAACTTCGTAACGACAAACTGATTAGTAAAAATAATTATTTGCTGAGTCATTTTCATATTAATCATTTTTTTTAAGTCATGAAGAAGTTGTTCACATTTCAATGAGTGTTCTGTCATTTATTTGATCAATATTTTCGATTAATCTGGTAAAAATTATAAATTATACTTTTTAATCAACAATTTTATTTCCAACTGGGTATTCTATCTCTGCTTTGTTTGCCTTTAATCCGCACGCTTCACTTTTCATTGCAACTCACTGCGTGTATTTTAATTCGCTAAAGTGTAAATAAGTGAGCCAATCAAGCATTCAATGTATTGCGTAATGAAATTTATTGGTTTGCATAAAAACTTAAGCAGTAAATCGAAATTGTAAAACATATCAATCGTAATGTAAAAGTACCAACTTTAAGTAGCAGAGTAAATTGGTTTTTAATATGCTCCGCGTGAATTGGAAATGCACGCCAGGTTAGATCGTAAGGGTCGATGGGGTAAAGTGCTCTAGATATTTTGATCAGCAGAATTACAAAGTTGTGCTAACATTTTAAGTACAAGGCTAAAAATTTGAGCCTAAATTTTAAGCCATTCGTTGACTTAAGCAATTTTTTAAATTTTGAATTTATTGCGAATTAGATTTAAAACGGAACTGGAAAAAATTTTATTTTTCTCATTACAGTTTTGTTTGCGCTGTAGCTCAGTGAGTAGAGTAGACGACTCTGATGCAGGGAACGTCGGTTCGAATCCTGCCAGCTGATACAAATGTGTTTTTAAATGGTTAAGACATTTCTGGTTTAAAATTTAAACTGTTTTCTTCACGGTCATTTTCTCGACAACTGGCAAAATTTAAATTCGGAACCAAATTTGTATATGTAGCCCAGAAAACTTTAAAATTTAGGTTAAAATTTTTAACCGTATATAAATGAAACACCCCTACACTGCATGTGATGATTGGCTATTGGACTACAACATCTGAAGGGTCATATAAGCATGACAAGGAAAAAGATTATGCAAAGAGTTCGTAACAAACTTGGCATGGCAGGAAGGAAAGGTGTGTTTTGTTGTTGTTGGAACACTTTTTCGCACTGCTTAGTCAATATGCCCCTTCATGAAAGTGGATTTAACTGGTCTATACCTAAACAACAGTACGCGACCCGAAAGATATGAGTCATTCCTGTATTTGTTAGCCTAAATTGGAAAGAATATAAAAAAGAGCTTTCATATACTGGAACCAAATTTATTTCAAATGTTCCACTCAGGCACACACATCCGCTAAAGACTCCCAGAGTGACATAAACTATACTTCGTCAATTTAAAGTACTGCAGCCAACCGTCTGACAAAGCTGACTTTATCAAACCAGCACAATCCGCATTGCCAATTCATGGCCAGATGGGGTCTTCAAACTTATTCTGGCTACAATGTGCAAAGAAAAGGCCGTTGGATAATAATTGGAAGCATCTTAGCATTAAATACTCGAACTGCGGTGCAGTTTATTTGGGATGTCAAGGCATTGTTATCCAGTCAATCGGTCTAGAAATCATAAATATATTTTTGCCCGAAACTCCAGCACTCCGTTATAGGTGATTTGTTTTGTAATTTTTGGCGACTTAAACTTGCAGGTCAAAAATAATGAAGATCAGTACAATTTAATACTTTTCAGTTCGAATTATAAAGCCAACTGTATGTTCTCAATAAAAACACTTCTGTTATGAGTTTTAAGTAGTAAATTAATTCATTTGTATAATATATATAAATAGCTTCCCTACCAACAACAGCTACCCTGTAAAAAACGTTGGAGCATCAGAGTACTCCAACACTTATCCTCATTCATATAAAAAAGGTGGTCCAATTTACATAGCGATGTCCGGTGATTGGATCACCTAATCCTATTCGGAGTACCATTTACTTTGCTTCTGAATAGTCTATAGAGCACCTACGTTGGAGTACTTTGAAAATGCTGCCAAAAGATTACTCTATAGAGTACTCTAGACAAAAGCGAGAATGGGAGTATGTGTTCTTCTGAGGACCACCTACTCCCGCTCTCGCTTTGCTGTTGAATACTCTATAGAGTAATCCCATGGGAGTATTTTGAGAGTACTCTAACGTAGGTGGTCTATAGAGTATTCAAAAGCAAAGAAACGGAGTACTCCGAGATGGATTAGGTGATCCAATCACCGGACATTGCCATGTAAATTGGACCACCTTTTTTATATGAATGAGGATAAGTGTTGGAGTACTCTGATACTCCTATAGGAGTATTCTATGGAGTATGAAACGGAGTATTTCCGTTTTTTGCAGGGCTATTCACATTTTTTCAAAATACCAATACATGCACATTTTATGTTTGAAAATTTTGCGTTCAAATAGACAGACAGACGGACGGTGAGACGGACATGGCTAAATCGACTCAGCTCATCGTCCTTATTATATCAGTGTACTTAATGATGGGCCCATCTCTTCTTCTTCTCATACTTACAAACATTTCATGTTCACTAATGGTATGAAAATCAAAAAAGGTATATAACTTCCCTATTGCAGTGGGGTATTCACAACTTGCCCAGCTGTTTTACTTGTGTTTGCCTAATTTTTGCCGAGAGTATACTCGTACCACATACTTTTGAGAAGCAGCTGGCCAATATTGATTGAAATATCTGGTTAAAACTAAAAGCAATCGCCTTTGAAAATAGCAGAATTTATATGCTGAAAAGTCGAGTTTTGCTTAAAAAGCTTATTATGTGTGCAAGATCTTATTGACATAGCTTGCATGATTGTAGAAACATCGCGTTTTACATTTTACAAAAAAATTTTTAAGAACTATGTTAAAAAACTGGGCGTGGCCGTTAACGGATTTCGGCCATTTTTACAACAAACATTTGCCTTTATATATTCACCATTTTCTCCAAATATCGTTTCGATAAATCAACATTTGCCGGAGTTGTGGCATAAAAAGTCTTCTGGAATAATCCACCATAAAAAAGGCGGGGCACGCGTATGCTAATATATGTATATTTGTATAATATAAAACTAAGTATACAAATAATTAAATCGCGCAAGTTGTTCTATATAGTAAAAAGAGCAGTTTCGATAGTACTTTTCCGTAGATACTCCATGGAGTAACAACTTTAGAAGTACTCTACCGTAAGTGTTTCATGGAGTACTCAAGAACAACAGGAGTAGAGGATGCTGTCATAACACCAATTCGAATTTCAGAAAATTGATTTTTCGGCTCATCCTAATGTGTTTATAATAAAATACTAGAGAAATTGTTGGAAGAATTTTTGAGGTCTAGGCCACCCAAATATATGTACAATAAAAGTTCCAAGGAATTGATTTTATTATATTATACAATATATCCTGCTTTTTTAATATTGTCGATATTTCCACTTCAGTTTGAAGTCATCTTCAGGAACTAAAAAGTAACAACATTTTAAAACATAACAAATGCACAAAACATATTCGTAAACTTACACTATTGACTGCACCTGGTCGACTTATTTAACATAGATGTGCAAATATAATAAAGAACATTGGAAAAACATAGCATGAAAAAATGTCAACAAATAAACAACAGTAATGTTAAACAAAACTTTTGTACAAACAACAATACATAAAATATGAATTGGTGAGCGAAGGTAAGATAATTAGGTATTCCCGCTCTTCGTTATTAGATGCCTTTATGCGGGAGCACAGTTTTCGGTGTCGCTCTTGAAATGTATGCGTATGTCGCTGGGTGTATTGATAATATGCAGCATCTCCAAAATATAGCGCTTCTTGTAATGTGTTTCTTGTTGTAATATAACCACGTAATCTTAATTGGGAGAGTGTCCAGTGGTCATGCAATGTTGTGATAAAGTCGTTTTGTTGTCATTAGAGTGGTCACGATTTTTTATGTTAGACTTATGAGCGGAAATCCTTGTCTTCAGTTTCGATTTAGTTGTACCCACATATACTTTATTGCATACGTAGGCCCGTCCCCTTTGCCGTTGATTCCATAAATAACGTCCGATTTCTCGTATTTTTCTATTTTGCTTTTCGTGAATATTTGTTGTAGTGTGTAGTTGTATTTAAATGATATTTGAAATTTTTACTTGTCGTATATAGTCGAATGCTTAATACGGTTCGATAAGTCCGGAACGAATATGGCAGGCTTATAGTTATATTTGGCGGCCGCCGTGGTGTGAAGGTAGTGTTGCCGGCCTACCACACCGAAGGTCCATGGTTCGAGCCCTGGTACAGGTAACATCAAAAGTGATTTGAAAAAAGTTTTTCAAAACGGGGTCGCCCCTCGGCAGTGGTTTGGCAAACTCTCCGAGTGTATTTCTGCCATGACAGGCTTCTCAGCAAAAAATTCGTCTCCTTTGTAGATGCCGTTCGGAGTCGGCAAAAAACTGTAGGTCCCACCAATTTGTAGGGAAAATTCAAATCGGCACACCACAAATTGGAAGAGAAGCTTGGCGCAAAAATCTCTTAGGAGGTTTATGATGATATACCTGTTGTATATCGCGCCATAGATAGATATAGTTATATTTTGTTGGCGTTGTTTTTGTTGTTTTCCTGCTGGGTGTAAAATTCTCTTATGTATCTGTGGACGAGGTGGGTGGGAAATTCATTATCCAACAAAAATCCTTTAACAATACTAATGTTTTTCTTATGATAGGTAGTGTCGCTAATTGAGAGAACTCTTCCAATAAAGTTCTTTGCAGTGTTGACTATCGGATAAGAACAACGAGTTAGTAGAAAAAACGATTTAAAGCAAAAGTGATAGATTTGAAAGAAAAATACAGTCTTCTTAGTAAAACTGCCAATGCGCCAAGATTATATGGATTACCGAAAAACCCTAAAAAAGAAGTCCCACTTAAACCTATATGTTCGTCCATAAATTTCAGAATCAATCAATAATAATCAAAATCAGTCAATAATAATAAAAAAAAAATTTTTTTTTGATTATTCTTCATTTTTTTGTTAAATCATAAAAAGTCATGATTGTTTTTTAAAAGATTCATTGAAACCCGAAAACAATAGGTAATCAATCATTAATATGATTTTCCAAAAAATAGTCAATCAAACAGGTAATCTTTATGATTATTAATCATTACTTAACCGGTATAGTTTCAATCTATCAATGAGCCATAAGTAAAAATGACGAAGCTGTTGATATTGACCACGCCAAAATCAGTAAGAATATCAGCATCAGAATGGAAATGTAAAGTTCGAGCTTCTGCGGCTATGGCAAGTGGATTTAAGAAACACCAAAAACTTCGTCAAAAGTGACAGGGTGGCCTGTCCGAGACACTCGAAAGCAAACGAGGCTGCAGACAAGGCAACTAAGTATTATCTGTCTTGAAAGAGTATGACGACCGCGTCGTCTATTTGGGAACCAGAGATAACAGCGAAAATAATGCTGTCAGAGTAGTTAAAGGAAAAAACCCCTTTTCAACCAATGCCACTTTGGAGAAGTGAAATCTTCTATCGACGTAAAAGACCACATTCATTACGACTTAGTCTTTCCTTGTCGTTCTCGAAATGTTCAATTTTGTTGCAAAAAAATGCAATTTCCACACAGTGCGGCATAACTTTTTGTTAAGAAAAAGAAGGTTTTCAATACAGTAATTTTTGGCAATGTCATCCAAATTTAAAAATAGGTGTGAGATGTGTGAGTTGTGTGCTTGTTCGGCACATTTTGCAAGTTGCAATTATCAATTGAACGGAATAAGCACCATGCATTTGTATGTATATGGGAGGTTTTACTGGTCATCACCACCAAAAACCTGCTGCAATGCGGCCAACAGCCAACAGCCGTCAGCCGAAATCTAGTACTATGTAAGTACAAGTATGTATTTAAATTTTGTTGCTGCCTTTGATGACAACGTCATTGTCGTTAGTGAGCCACATTGTCGCCAATAGCCTGTCATAGCATGAAAGTGCTTAATTGCTTGTGATGGCATTAAATAAATTTTTAATTGCTTCGCACTTTACATTCACACTTTCGTTATGCTCTCACGGGTGCTGTTACTTATAAAAAGAACTATACTTTATATGGGTGTATATTAGGGTGGGTTGAAGAAACCCTTTTTTTGTATTATGCTGGTGGAATTTTTAGCTAATAAAAAAAGAAAATTTTTAAAAATTTTGTTCGGGTGCAAAATTGTAAAGACATCCAAGAGCTATAAAAGTGATTTTTTATCCTCTATCATTCTATAACAAGATATTTTTCTATGCTTTTTACTTAAATTACAAAATAATACGGAAAAAAATGTGTTCACAACTTCTGACTTCCGGTTGTCTTTTGAGATGACACCTTTTTTAGAAAACTAGCCGCTTTGATCAATTATTGCAATATAAAAATTAAGAGGGCCCCTGAAAATGGTTTTGATGTATAAACACATTTAGGCTTATTAGGGGATATCCATAAAAGTAACGCGTCGCGGCCTGTAAGCATGTCTATGCCACTGCAAATAATATAAAATAAAATAAAATAAAATAAAATAAAATAAAATAAAATAAAATAAAATAAAATAAAATAAAATAAAATAAAATAAAATGAAATAAAATACAATAAAATAAAATAAAATAAAGTAAAATAAAATTAAATAACATAAAATAAAATAAAATAAAATAAAACAAAATCAAATAAGTTGAAATAAAATAAAATAAAATAAAATAAAATAAAATAAAATAAAATAAAATAAAATAAAATAAAATAAAATAAAATAAAACAAAATCAAATAAGTTGAAATAAAATAAAATAAAATAAAATAAAATAAAATAATTTAAAATAAAGTAAAATAAAATAAAATAAAATAAAATAAAATAATATAAAATAAAATAATACAAAATCAAATAAGCTGAAATCAAATAAAATAAAATAAAATAAAATAAAATGACATAAAATAAAATAAAATAAAATGAAAAGAAATAAAATAACATAAAATAAAATAAAATAAAATAAAATAAAATAAAATAAAATAAAATAAGAAAAATAAAATAAAATAAAATAAAAAAAAAATAACATAAAATAAAATAAAAGAAAATAAAATAAAATAAAGTAAAATAAAATAAAATAAAATAAAATATAATAAAACAAAATAAATTTAAATAAATGCAATTGAATTTATTAAAAGGAACTATGATAACGGGAATGAAAGGAAAGGAAAGGAAATGAAAGCACTGGAATGAAAGGAAAGGAAAGAAAGGTTAGGAAAGGAGAGGAAAGGAAAGGAATGAAGGAAAGGAAAGGAAAGGAAAGGAAAGGAATGAAGGAAAGGAAAGGAATGAAGGAAAGGAAAGGAAAGGAAAGGGAAGGAAAGGAAAGGAATTCAAAGGAAAGGAAAGGTAAGGAAAGGAAGGAAAGGAATGGAAAGGAAAGGAAAGCAAGGGAAAGGAAAGGAATGAAGGAAAGGAAAAGAAAGGAAAGGAAAGGAAAGGAAAGGAAAGGAAAGAAATTAACTTTTTTACAGGATACACATGTTTGCACAACAAACTCCGTGAGTACTTGGTACTCACTTGTGTTTTTTTTTAATTTTTCCTTTTTATAAAGTACAAATTCATCGCCCTTGCTATGAGATCCACCCTAGTATGTATGTATGCACGTATCCATATACTCCTTTGCATATAGTTTGATGGGCAATATGCCATATTTTAACCCAAGTTGCTTGACAGCTCGAGCGTTGGCCATCATTGTCTGCATGCCATACTTGTGAGGTTTATTTTTTATGTTTTCACTTGATTGCCGTTGTGTCACTTAGCCATAACGAATGGGTTTGCTGGCATAGCCGCCAAAGTCAACTGATGTGTTTGTGTTCAATTTACAAAAGTTACATATACGCTCTGGCGTCACTTGGGATTGATGTGCGAACTTTTCCTTTTTTGGGCTTACAACGTCTTTCTACTCGTTTGATGTGCCTGGAAATATTTTCTGTAGTGCAGATGTACGCACAGCAGATGGGCCAAATTGGAGCACACTTGGCGTCAAGAGTTATTGTTATGTTTCATTGAACTATTTGTTCGAAAATTAAATTCAAAGTGAACGGTGCTTTATAAAGCGAAAATTAATCAAATGAATTATTTAAGCCGTTCATGCATTACGGATATCCCAGCTGAATAGTTTCTTTTGTACAGTTTTTTTTGGGTTTTCTTTAATTTGTTGCTGTGAAAGTGGCATTTACAATGACAAATATTTCTCTCATGCTTAACCTTCGTTCAAAGGTCATTCTTCAGCATAATCTCTTGCAACCTGGCGCGGATTGGAAATAACAAGTGATCTCAAATCGTTCTACACTTGGTCCTTCCAACAAAGGTGAAGGAAACCCTCTTTCAAATTTTCATCGTGATTTTTAGACTGGCATTGTTGTTGGTTTGGAAGTGACCCAAGTATTTTACTTAAATCCACTTGTCTGCTTTTTTTCTAATTTGGAATGAGTAAGCGGGTTGGAGTTTTGCGGAAATTACTGTCATTCCTCTGATATTAACCTGGTACTCTCGGGTACTTGTCTGGCTGTCATATGAACGATTTGGTATGTCCGCGCTTCGGTAAGGAATTTTGTCAAGGTCTCGCCTGCTATATATGTGTACGTATTTGTAACAGAACGCATCCATTCGTATTTATAACAGGTTATGCTTCGAGTGCCCTTCGTTATTGGTGTTTGTTACACTCCTTGAAGGTTTAGAAGAAAAAGTCCGTTACCATATACTTATACGGCACTAGCCTCATCTGCTTCCTTCGAGTTGTCTCATTCTTTCTATTCTCTTATACAAGAGATGTTTGAAATTAACAGTTCCTATAAACGGGGTTTGGGCTATGTATATTTCAAATAACGGGGTAACACCGTCAAATTTTTGCAGAGTTTGTACTTATTGTTAATAAAGATCGGACACTTAAAACCGTGATGCCTTTTTAGGTATAAAGCCTTCCGCAGAGCCGAAGACAGCGATTTCCTTACTTTTTCTTATTAATTTACCACCACTATTGGCCTCACCTTCTAAAATAAAAACTACAAACTGTCACATTTAACTCTTTTTCCTCCTTCTATTTAATTTTTCTTGAAAAACTCTGTAATTCTCAACCAGTTAATAAAGGAAATTGCTTTAGATGATATTTGTTGTATCATCAATATAAAAACATCAAAGTCACAGCGTTCAACCAGAGGAACAAAATAATATAATTCAGAATACATATTACTATTTGTTTACCCAACATTTCCATTTATGATGAATTTCACATCAAAACCGATATGCATTGAACCCAAATTTCTCACACTTTGATGAAATCTTGCAAAATGTAAATGCATCTTTGAAAACTTAAAAAAAAAAGAAAAAAACTCCATTTTAGATTTTGATAAGTTATATATATCGCAGTATACAGTAGACCAGATAAGCAAAACAAACAAATGTAAATATGCTTATTTGACAAATTTATTTAATTTCTGTCTAAAAGGTGTAATTTGCCTTAACCCAATAATTCGTGCTTCTTATATAAGAATGCTAAATTCTCTGAGTATGTTATTGGTATATATGAAAAACAAGTTGGAAGTCGCATAAGGAGCATCATTACCATCCACATCACATATTTGCGAAAAAAATGTTAGTCCAAACTAGTTTTTTTTTTCAAGCATGAACTGGAAACGCCTATGTCCTGACCAAGACGACCCATGTTTGACACTTGGCACAACTCTGGCGATCAGAAGGTGGAATAACTGTCATTCAAATTTAGTGGGTTCTTGAAAATATATGTACGTAGGGACAAAATGCCGTGAACAAGTTTCAGGTGACAAGAAAGTTTACTCGTTGAAGTGAAGATTCTGTGGTTGTTTTGGTCGTGGCTTCGTTTCACACATTCAAAAAATACATTCAGGGCAGGACTCAGAAAGCAACGTTCAAACACAAACCGAGTTAGATCGGTTTATATTTATGAGACAGGGTTGAGCATCCAAATACGAACGTCTGGTCAATATGACAGAATGGTTTATTTTCCTCACTACCGAATAGTATCTACTTGTTTATTTGCTCTCTCTTGCATTTATCTAGAGTATTCCAGTATTTGGTATTGGTATTTTTATGCTACCAAAGATGAGAAGCATCATCCAATAACTACCTAGTATCAGTGCATTAATACAGCCTTTTGCTTTAAAGTTGATATAAAAAATTATCTGTGTGCTTTTGAACCGGTCGGTTCGAATGGGTTAATGACTTAAAACACGAATACATACACATTTTTCATGTATTCTTTTTCAAATAAGCATAGACGTCAGTATCTGGTCTACTGTACTCGTATACTGTGATATATATTAAAGAGACCTCCTAAAATATATTTTTTTTAAACACTGGAACCCTTAATCATAGTCGTTGCTTAACACACGTTTTAATTAAAATCTTTACTTAACTGAAAAAGACAATAAAATGTTGATCAATCATAGTCAATCAAGATTTTAGCTAAAATGAAATGTAACAGGGCCGCCTTATGAAAAAAAAAAATTTATTAGTTGGTGGTATGAAGAAAATGCCTGTGTTTTTCAAGCTCACCCTGTGTCAACCATTTTATTTACAAACCATAGTATACTATGGTATGGTATGGTATATGTCTTGGAGTAAGCAAAAGCACAAACACAACTGTGATTTCAAAATGTTAAAATTACGTTTTCGTCATTTTAAAATTGAAACTCCGTTTTAGACATAAAATGTGCTTTAAATATTATTAAGTTTAGAATCATGTTTAAGTAGATTAAACTCTATTTTAATTTGACCATGACTACGGGCCTTGGCCCTTAAAGTACTTTCCTAGTTTAAAATTTTATTTTTAACAAATAAAAAATGTTTCAGTTAATTATAAAACTTTGACAGTGTATATTTTCGAAAACTGATTTAAATACTTTTCTAATGTTACAAAGATCTTTGAAATCGGTTAAGCCATTCCGTAGTAATCACAGCTTAAAATTACCTATTACCATCATTTTTCAGATATTTCGATACCTTGCCACGCCCACACTTTTTAAAAAATGTACTGTCGAAAAATGAGGTTGTGTTTTTATTGGTAAAATGTTGCAAAATTTCATCAAAATCTGAGAGGGTAAAATGTGCCTTTTTTATAGGTTTTGATATGAAATTCATATTTGACTCAAAGCAGTCTCTTTATAGACTGGAGACATAAAAAGTTGCGTATACGCCATTGTGCTAAAAAATTTTTTTGTCATATCATGCAATGTCTGGTTTGTACATGAATGAATTTGTAATAACAGCCCAACTCAATATTGGAGATAGTTTCAGTTTTTTCTAAAAATTTTATTTTTGGTTTGTGAGAGTAACTAAAGTAGATTGCAGTTTATAACAAATATTATATTGCTACTGATATATCTTAACCCTTTCAATAGTAACGATAATTAAGGCCGTGCTTCTCTACCAATTTGTGGTGTGTTGCCTTAAACTTTTTCTAAAAATTAGCAGGACCTACAGTTTCTTACCGCATCCGAATGGCATCTGCAAGCAGATGAATTTTTACTGAGAAGCCTTCTAGGGTAGAAATACACTCGGAGAGTTTGCCACTGCCGAGGAGCGACCCAGTTTTGAAAAAACTTTTTCAACCCACTTTTAATGTTATCTGTCCCGGGACTCGAACCTTGTATCTTCGGTGTGGTAGGCTAGCAACACTACCGCTACAGCACGGCGGCAGAGATATGCAGCATAAAAAATTATATTTTTATGAGAGGTGCATCGCCCCTTGCTATATCAAAATGAGGTTAAGGGCAAATCCATCCCAGGAAGCTTTCCTGTAACTGACTTGTGTATATTTGCACTCTCTTCTTTTCTCATCTCTCATTTCCAAATACTTTGTTATTCCATCGCTCTCTTTTGCCACTTCCTTCCTTCTCCATTTCCCAATAATCCTTACCTCTTTTTCATCCTCTCCTTTTTCTCCTCTCTCTTCCGCCTCTTAATTACCCTTTGCCTATTCATTTTCTTGCCCTATTCTTATCCATATTCCTATTGCTTTTCACTTTCCTTTTAATTTTTCCATTCTGACTCGCATTCCAATTCCTGTTTCTGTTCCAAATTCTTGTTTCTGTTCCGATTCGCATCCTCATTCCTATTCCGATACAGAAGCCCATTCCTATTATTACTCCTTTCCCTATTCCTATTCCTATCCCCATTCCTATTGTTTTCCTTTTCCTACGCCTCCTCCTTCTATCCTTCCTATACATATTTATATTCTTATTCCATTTCATATTCCCATTCCCATTCTCATTCCCATTTATGTTTCTGTTCCCAATACTTCTCCTTTTTTATTAGTTTTCGTATTCTAATTAATGTTCCCACTCCTATTTCCGTTAATATTCCCATTTCTCCTGGCAACCTCATCGTATTACCTTGCCCTCCTTTCCTTTCCTTTCCTTTCCTTTCCTTTCCTTTCCTTTCCTTTCCTTTCTTTTTTCCCTCTTACTCTTTTTCTCTCCCTCCAGCTCACCCTTACCACCCTTCCCTCGTCTAAAATTGTGTACAGATTGATATCTGGAACACATTAATTCAAATATCATCTACCTGAACCAAACAAATGACTGCTTATGACGGATTGAAACTTAATTAATATTACTCGAATGCATGGTCAACGCCCTTATTTCCAAAACTATATACCAGTGACCACATTAACCCAATATGAACATTTCATAAAGTTCAGTGAAGAACTTTCGACTTCTTCAAAAGACATACACATACATATACACACACTCATTCATTTTCATTTATAAAATTTGCATAAGAAAGTCAAGCTGTTACTAATGACTTAATAGGATGTTGCTTTTACGGTCACTTCATTTTTGTCTCCTCAACACAAAAAGAGTTTTTTCCTTGCTAACATTTTCTTCTCGCTTAACTAAATACAATTTAAAAGTATGTCTCACTCGCACACGCACACATACCCAAGTACAGTTGTCATGCATGGATGTGTACATACATACATACAGTGCATGTTTCAAGCCACACATATACGAATACACATGTACGGTAGAGCAAAGAGCTAAGTTGCAATCCGAAGTAAAATCGTTGACAACAATCTGATGGAAGCTTAAATTTATTTACTTCAGCTGCTCCGAGTATTTGTAGCGGCATCAAAGTTTTTCTGTTGTGACTTGAGTGAGCTGCATTTTATGGTGTAAAAAATCTTAGACTTAGCTAATGGAATTTTCATTTCTCTCTTTACATTTGCTCAGTACGTTTTTATTCCCTTGGCCTTTGATTGGTCCAGCATGACATTTGTTTGAAAATCGTAAATTTAATACTTCTGTGGATTTTTCTAGTAAACAATTTGACTGCACTTTTGTTGACTAGAAATAAATAAAGAGGGCTTGGAAGTCATGAAAATTTTGTTTTAGCAGAGAATGCATAACACATTTTGAATTCTGTACAGCTAAATCTTTATATATATGTACACTCGGCAGAATAAGTCTGCGTACATGTAAATTTTTACAATTTTCACCCATTTTTGCAATGGTAAAATTATTTTTACTAATTTTCTATAAAATAATGGGCCAAAATCTTATACAAAAAATGTAAATTATATTTTAAAAATGTATGCAAAATTCGTCAAAATTC
Organism: Merzomyia westermanni; assembly: GCA_949987695.1. Classification (NCBI taxonomy): domain Eukaryota; kingdom Metazoa; phylum Arthropoda; class Insecta; order Diptera; family Tephritidae; genus Merzomyia; species Merzomyia westermanni. Next base: position 42,686,682 of record OX465291.1, on the reverse strand, counting down.
AAAGAATTTTTTTTAAATTGCTCAAGTTTTTTTCTCAGATTTTGAGTATGCAGTTTTGTAGCCCATTCAATTTTGGTACAATAAGGTGTTAACCTTAAGTCTGTAACACGTTTTGCTGATTTTTGGGAATTTTTTTTCTTGCGGACTAGTGGTTTTTCTTCCAAACTTTCCAAATTTATGAATTTAATTTTTGTATATGAAAGAAAATGCTTAAGCTCGGCAAAAAAAAATTTGGCTTAACCCTGGACGGTAATCCTTTTTTTTTTTGTACATTAACGTCATCCTTCGTCAATATGACGACGACTTATTTCAAATCCATTTTCAGTAGGGTGTGAGTCGAAATAATGAACGCGTTTTATTTTTTTTTAATTATTTATTTCATTATTAACAAATACAAATTCAAAGAGAGTAAACAACCGACTATCGCTGTACGAAAGCGGAGATCAACACGAACAATAAAAAACTTATTTACAGTGAAAATAAAATAGTTCGTAGTCAGTTTGACGAAGGATGACCGTCTAGGGTTAAGATTAATACCTTATTATATAAAATTGAATGGGCTACAAAATTGTATACTCAAAAAAATTCTGAAAAATCTGAGGAAAAACTTGAAAATATTTAAGAAAATTCTTTGAATTTTAGCGAATTTTGCATACATTTTTAAAACATAATTTACAGTTTTTGTATTAGATTTTGGTCCATTATTTTATAGAAAATTAGTAAAAATAATTTTACCATTGCAAAAATGAGTGAAAATTGTAAAAATTTACCTGTACGCGGCCTTATTCTGCCGAGTGTATATAAAATTATAACCAAGAGCAATTGGAGCGGAACACCCGATCTACTAGTTCAACGTCGCTTATTAAATTTTTTAAATGGCAACACACAGGGAGCTAGAGCACATAAGTGTATATCCTCTATAGGGATGGGCTTCATGAAGGAGCAGCATTGTGTTTGTGGGAGGGTGTTGAAAAGTGAAAGGAAGAAGAAACTAGCAAAAAAGAGGAAGAGAAAAAAGAAGTGACATGGATTAGCCCATGAACGATTACGGGATAGAGTCCCTTTGGCATGAGTTTTTTGAAGTTCAACCTATAACCTGCAAAAAAGCGTGCTACTGATATCTAAAGAAAGCGATCCACTATCAATACCTTTCGTTTATAGTGGGATACAATTGATGCCAACTATTCCGTTATAGTTATTGTTGGGATATGTCGATTTAAATTTTTGTAGCCTACTTTTAGGTGTTGAAAGTAAACTTTTCGACCTTATCCCTAGGGAACAAAGGAAATCTGGCCGACACTACCCGTCTAGGCATGAAAGTGCACAACTAGCCACTTCATAGTACATGCTCAAACAAACGGGATCAGCTCAACCCACACAAAGAGATAAAAACTGGCCTTGGTTGCATTCTTCTTTGCGACTCATCCCGGATTTATCTTAGATTAAGGGGTTTTTGCAGGGTATATACCGGTTCGCGTATAAGTATCAGTACACCTCTCGATCACACCGATATCAACCAGTTGTCTGTTGGGGATTCCGCTTTGGTGACCATGCAGTATGAGCGGTATTTTTGGAACATACTGAGGTAATTGTGGCGTCATAAGGATACAGGACTGCAACTTAATCCAATTGGTAACTTTCTTAAGCAAAGACCTTAAGTGCCTTGACTGTGAAAAGCCACATCCAGGATTATAAAGTTGATGACAGCCAGTAGCGTGTACTTACCAGCGCATTCCGAATCTCGAATAGGGTGAATTTCGTCGGTGTGGCAAATAAAGCAAGATGAACAAGACGGAGAGAAGAAGTAGATATCTTTTTTTCTTACTGAAGAGACCCATATCCTTTAGGCTCCTCCGAATTCCGAGCTTTTAATTGTTAATGTTACTGAAAAATATCGGTGTGTGCTCGAGAAATGCATTCTTAGTGCAAAGTTATCCACCGAAACACAAAGTGTTGCAAAAAAAGTTTACCCATCGGGCAGCTGCTCCTGATACTGACAGAATTTTGATAAATTCTTTATTTCGGAAGTGCACTCTGGAGGGAATGTATGACGAAACGATATAACCAATCATTTATTAAATACAACCTTTGGAGACACTGTAGTATTCCAGCAAGGCGGGAAAAACTCACGCGATAAGGAATGTCGGAGCGCTTCGGAAAAGAAGCACACTGCCAGCAGGATCAAGGCTCATTGAATAAGTTAACATATCGTCAGGGGAAGAGAGGAAGAGAAGAGGAGAGATGCCTAGCTGGTGCCACTGAGCATGTGTTTACAATGTTGCCACTTATTTCAAATTATACCTAAATCAAATGAAATTTCGCACAAAGGTATGAAACGACAACAATGAACACATTTTTTCAATTTTTTTACAAGTTTTCCCAATAAACAATGAAGTAAGCTAGCTTATTAAACAATATTTTCCAAACTTTGAAATCAATGTTTTCCAAACGAGTTTGTAACTAAAAAATTTCACAATCGTTTAAATATGTTTTCACAATTGTATGGTAGCTTTGGGGAATTAACTTGAGGTGAACTTTTTGCGAGGTGAACAGTTTGGCAGTTTTAAAAAATATTGATAAATAATTAACCTAGTTGATTTTTATGAACTTTATTATCAGGCCCACGTGGTGTAGGTTGCCGGTGTACCACACCGAAAGGCCCAAGGTTCGAATCCTGGGACGGTAATATCAAAAGTGGGGTATTTCTGCCATGGAAGGCTTCTTAGCGTTCTTCTGCGTTGCTCCCGCCAATTTGTATAAAAAATTGAAAGCAGCACGCCACAAATTGGTAAACAAGCTCGCTTCGAATATTTCTTTAAATTTTTTTTAATATACTTAAATTGTAAAACAAGTAATAAATGGAACTGAAATAGCTTTAAAACATATTTTAAAATAATTATAATAATTTATTTGATAAGAAAAGTTGTTGAAATTGTCGGGATGCAAACCAGCAACCTTCGGAGCAAAGGTCTGGTACATATTCATTAGGCTACTGGCCCGTTTTCACCATCGTTGCCTAAATTGGAGTTTTATCAATCAGTTTTCAACAAACCCTTACTGTACGTTGAATAAAACGTTAATTAAAAACTGTTTTCCAAACCACATTCCCAATTGTTTAAAAAGGGATCACTTTCGTTGATTCGGCAGTTTTTTCCAAACGTTTAACACTGATTATAGTAAACGGTTTTCAAACGAAAGGCTTGCTAAAGTAAGTTTATCGTAAGCTTATTGTAAACGTATTTTGCTTATTGGGTGCAGTTATTTAAAATTACTTAAAAACTAGAAAACCACGTTTCAAAACTTATAATAGACTGAGTCCGATTTAAAGTTTCGTATCTCCGAAACCATTTAAGATATGGAACTTAATCACACCGCTAATTTCAGCATATTGTACTAACATATTTTCGGCTAGCCTGATCCATATGTTGGTCGATTACTAAAAAACCTACCGAGTTATCGAAATAAGTGTCATCTTAAATTTTAAGCTAGATGTCTAGTGAAGCAGCGCTGAAAGGTCCATTTAAATCCTTTTAGCAGTTTTTCAATGATGTGCCAAAACATACAGACAGACAGCAGACAAAAAAACTATTTTGCTGATTATTTAATTAAATTTTTTAATAGTTATTGAATTAATTATTTAGCTAATTATTTAATTTTTATCTTTTAATAATTATTTAATTAGTTAATTAATTATTTAGCCAATTATTAATTTTTATGTTTTAATAATTATTTAATTAATTATTTAGCTATTTAATTAATTAATTAAATAATTATTAAAAAATAAAAATTAAATTAGCTAAATAATTAATTAAATCACTAATTCATTTTTCAAAAATAAAAGTTAAATAATTTGCTAATTAATTAATTAAATAATTATAAAAAAATAAAAATTAAATAATTAGCTAAATAATTAATTAACTAATTGAATAATTATTAAAAAATAAAAGTTAAATAATTAGCTAAATAATTCATCAATTAATTATTAAAAAATTAAAATTAAATAATTAGCTAAATAATTAATTAACCAATTAAATAATTATTAAAAAATAAAAATTAAATAATTAGCTAAATAATTCATTAAATAACTATTAAAAAATAACAATTAAATAATTAGCTTAATAATTAATTAACTAATTAAATAATTATTAAAAAATAATTAGCTAAATAATTCATTAAATAATTATTAAAAAATTTAAATTAAATAATTAGCTAAATATGTAATTAAATAATTATTAAAAAAATTAAATAACTAGCTAAATAATTAACTAACTATTAAATAATCATTAAAAAATTAAAATTGAATAATTAGCCAAATAATTCATTAAATAACTATTAAAAATTAAAATTAAATAATTAGCTAAATATTTAATTAATTATTTAAATAACTATTAAAAAATAAAAATTAAATAATTAGCTAATAATTAATAAAAACAATTAATTAATTATTTAATGAATTAGCTAAATAATTTTTAATTAACGAAAATACGAAATAATACAAGTTTCACTTACAAATGTGTAAAATAAAACATAGGGAGTCACATTTCAGATGTATGAAAAGAGTTTATGTGTAAACAATGTTTAAGACTTTTAGCTTATCTATATGTGTGCCGTTATTAGGAGCATTCGTATAAGTTTGCCACCCATTTCGAATTGAGTGAAAATTCCAAAAACTCAGCCATTCATGTAGCTGTGGTTTTTTTCGGTAAAAACAATCTCTTATTACCAGGAATCACATAGAAATAATCTTTCCATCTGAATTTTTTATAGCAATTACGAAATTAAATGGTACAACAGTTTCCCCCCTTGCGAGATTTTTCATATTTCCTCTCTGCAATATATCATTTGGACGTTTCAAGTATATAACTCTTTCTCTTTTTGTACATTTCACGTCAACCTCAGTGACCTGCTGAAGAAGCTCTCGGTTAAGGCTGGCCTAATTGGATGCTTCCGTGGTCTAGTCGTCAACGGTGAGATACTTGACATTTACAGTTACATGTCTGTACATCTATCGGAGATAATTAAAGATTGCAAACCATCGTGTGTACCATCGCCATGTAAAAATGGTGCGCAATGCAAGGAACTATGGAGTACCTTCCAATGTGTATGCAGCAATCCTTGGGCGCATATTGGCGAATTTTGTGAGACAAGTAAGTATGCAATTAATTAAAACATTACTACGTATGTTTAAATCTTATAAAAACAATTTATGTAATTTTCACATTCTTCTTTCGCCCTCTCTCCTTGCAGATATCAATGAGAAAGCGCTTACCTTTATTACACGTGAATCATTTTTGATGCGCAATTACTTGAGTACAGCCGCTGCCACACCTCCTTTCATACCAGCTGCCTTTTCCATGTATGGTATAAATGAGGAGCGTGATATTGTTAAGGGCATTTTAACCGAAGATATTTTGATAAATTTACGCACCTACGATACGAATGCTTTAGTTCTCTATGCCAATGATCATTACAATAATTTTGTGCATTTATATGTGAGCTCTGGACGTGAAATTGTCTTCCTTTATAATTATGGTGATGAAATTGTAAATTTGACAATTGTTGATGAGACTGTGAGTAGTTTGAATAGCATTCAGGTGGCTATTGAACGTGGCGAGCACCGGACAACGATGCATGTGAATGAGCAGAGTGTGAGTGTGGATAGGGGCATGATGTTGTTGGATGAATATAGCAATAAACCATGGATAAATCCAGAGAAAGGTAAGGTATTGAAACAAAAATAGTTTACGAAGAGTTTTCTTTTAATTTGTTGTTGCTGTATTAACTCTGAATGGGAACTTTGATTAATTTACTGGTTGAACCTGATTGCCATACCTTTTAGGTCGGCGGCTGTTTTCCCCGAATATATTCAAAATAAACAGACCATAAAATCAACAACAAAATAAATGTATACCGGAGCACCTAAAATATTGTGTATACCGTTGGCAAGATAACAAACAACAATTAGAGGAAAACTTGAATTAAGCAGCTTGCAAAACTACACGCAGCATGGCCTATGGGTTAGGTAGCTGCGCTCGCAATCAGAGTGAGTGGGTTCGATTATCCACAAGATCCTCTGAAATAGCAAAAACTATACGACTTAGCCTGACCAGAGATCGTGCCTGTTTTCGAAATAGTACTATAACTATGGCCTGTCTTCAATTTTTCCTCTAATCAAAAATAATAATAATTAACCAAGAATTATTATCAACTGGTCTTGAGCTCGTTAAACTTACAAAAATATGTAAAATAAAAACACTGCAGACGTTGTAAAGGTCAAAGTTTGATTTGCCTCCAAAATTAAAACTAAATTGCAGGAATTTATAATCTCAAACTACCTCCCTTCCGTTGGGTCGTCCTCCTTTTAAGCTTTTCCTTACTTCTCACCATCTTCTTCCTCTAGCGCTTTATATCTCCCACCGTACTTCCCCTCCACCTCTTCTCTCCTCCTTCCTATGTACCTAGTATTTTTCCTACAGCTTAAGATCTCCCTTTTCCCTGCAAAATAAAATAAAATGTTCAAGATGTTTCTTCCCCTGACTCTTGCTTATTATTTTCACCAGAATTTGTTCACTCTCTCCCTTGTGCATTCCCTCTTATTTTTTCTCTGTCTCTCTTCTCCCAATACCCTTATTTTCTCTCAACCTAACCCTTACAACCCCACAATCTTGCTCTCTCTCTCTTTACCTGTCCTGCTCCTCTTCTCTACCTTTCCCAACAATTAATTCGTTTCTCTGCTGTAAATTTGCATTTTTGAGCATTTTTAAGCTTGAAGTAGCAGCCCAAACCTCGATATAATCGAAAGCACAATCGGTTAAAATTGTTACGTGTCAGATGGACTATTTATCTTGACGCAGTTCAAGGCCAATTTAAACCTTTGCCCAATTCAATGCAACTCCGCACGGAAGAAGTTATCCCGCAGTCGAAACTTCGATCCCTTGAGTTGTCAAGATGGGGAATGAAAACCTCGCCAGCGTCAATCAAATATCCCACATACCTCTATGATTGGAGAAGGTATCTCCGCCAGCTAAATTCTTCCCGCGTGTAAACGTGAACTACCGAAGTAACGTTTGATCCATCGTTGTGTAACCCCTGCGGGTTAGGGCGTTAGAATATGGCCGAAGTAGGCATACTGGTCATAAGAGGGGACTAAAGGTAATGACGTGCAGCTCGATGGTTGATCTACGGATATGACGCATCTCACCTATCATTGCCTGTCTTCACCTTCCTTAGCGAGGGTGGGGTGACATGACCTAGAAGGTTCCACTGATCTTACCACATCGCTACCAAGACAGTCGGGCAGTACCCCAAGGGAGTACCGGAATGTACTGGATTTATATCCGGGAAAGGACAATTACTTCCGACAACACTCTCCAAACCCCTTCGCTAAAAACACCAACAACAATAACTAGACTTGAGTCAAAAAGGCAGTAACTATAAAATTTATTAAGATACAAGGGAGGGCAGAAGAGCAGAACTAAAATCTTGGAAGCCATTCCTACTAGCGTCCTACTCAAACAGCACACCTCGGTGTTGTTTTTGTTGTTTTCTATAAGGAGGAACTTACTCCCAAAAGTGTAGGGATGTAATCGATGGCACAGTCCTTGGGCGAAAATGGCCCTGGTGCGCTCCGGTACTGTTTAAACCCCTTCGAGCCTTAGGATAGGATTTTAGTGTCTCTTACGACTGGCATGCCATGCCTCGAATTCAATAAGAACAAATAAAATCAATGGTAGGCTAGACTCGAAAACTCTCTACATACTGCAGAAACCTTTATTCCTAAAAATGTATTCAACCTACACTATCCGAAATTATTTAGATCTTTTAAATAAATTTCTTTTTCCGAAATTAGAATATTTGATACTCGTATGTTCCAAGTCATAAGCTTATTAGCCAAATTTCCTTTGTAACATTTCAAACCGTATTTAATAACATCAGCCATATTTTCTGAAATCAGAAATTTTCATAATTCATCTCATGTTTTTGTATTTCTTTTTTGTTTTTTTTTTTTAGAGGTCCTCTCACCACATAGACCACCCGCACCACCAACTGAATATTTTCAATTCAATATTGGTGGCTATGATCCAGCGAATTTATTGCGACCAAATGTGGATGCAACGCCACTGCAAGGATATATTGGCTGCGTACGTGGCCTGAAAATTGGCACAAATCTAATCGACTTGGCTGACATAAACGAACGGAATATTTCACCCAGTAAGTACAGCACATGCACACATATACACACACACACAGATACACCCAAAATTTGACTTCCAAACGCAAATGTGCCACAACCTGATAAACATAACTGCATGCAATTGGTAAACTAACACAAATTACAGTTGGCGCTTTGGTGAGGAAATTCAATTTTTAGGAAATCACAGATGAACGTTGCTCTTAGCGGAAGTCATTTTCAATGTGCATATATAATATATATTTATGTAGTGTTGTGGTGTTGGTTAGTCAATTCATATGAAAACATATTGAGTTTAAACGAGATAATAAAGGAATATTTATGGGCATATGGAATATCTGCTTCTTATGCATATAAAAAAAAAATTGTTTTTTTTACTTCAAATTTAAATAAAGAATAAATTGTGGAATGAGTTTTTTTATTGTTTAAACAAAAAAAAAAATTTTATTTCGAAAAGTTTATTTAAAAATCGAGTAAGCCGTTGAAAAATATTAGTTAATTTTTCTTTTTAAATATGTGAAGCTATTATTTGTTTAGTTAAATATCGAGGAGTTGAGTAAATTTTGTTTATACCTAGTAGTGCTACGCACACAAGGCATATTAACTTCAGTCGCGTAACGGTGGTATGTAACGGAATAAACGGGTCGAGATAGATATTGACTTATGTATACGAGGTGTGTTCAAAACGTATCGCGAATTTTGAATTTTCGCTGGTTACGTATATTCGAATTTCGTTATGTTGGTACTCATGTCTCTCACTTATGCCGACAAGCTCGGCCATTTTGAATGTTCAGTTAATTGTTGACAGCTGCTTTGCTTGCACGTGTTTTGGATCGTCTTCGATTTTTACCTATTCAAAAAAATGGATCAAAGAACCTGTATCAAATTTTGTGTGAAAAACGAAATTAAGTGCGCGGATGCATTCCGAATGTTGACTGTGGCATACGGAGAAGCTACCTTGGACCGAAGCAACGTTTATCGGTGGTACAAAATGTCCTCAGAAGGCCGAGAAGATGTGCAAAGAAGAACAAAAATTGGCTTTTGCACCACGATAACGCCCCTGCTCACGCATCGTTGCTTGTGCGCGACTTTTTGGCCAAAAACAACACACTAATGATGCCGCAGCCACCGTATTCCCCAGATCTGGCCCTGTGACTTTTTCTTGTTCCCTAAACTGAAGAGGCCCATGAAAGGACGACGTTACGCTTCCCTTTACGAGATAAAGACGGCATCGAAGGAGGAGCTGAACAAGATACAAAAAAATGATTTTTTGAAGTGCTTCGAATATTGGAAAAACCGTTGGCACAAGTGTATAATATCTCATGGGGATTACTTTGAAGGAGACAAAATAGATATTCATGAATAAATAAGTAATTTTTGAAAAAACACAAAATTCGCGATACTTTTTGAACACACCTCGTATATATCAAAATGTTCAGGAGGAAAAAAGAAATAAATTAAGCCATGTCCTTCCTACCGCCCGTCCGTCTGTTAGCACTATAACTTGAGTAAATTTTGAGATATCTTAATGAAATTTGGTATGCAGGTTCCTTGGCACTCATCTCCGAGCGCTATTTAAAATGGGCGAAAGCGGATGATAGCCACTCCCACTTTTTATATATAGAATATTTTCGAAAACACAAAAAAAGCGATTACTCGTACATAATACACTTATAAGGATTAAATTTGGTGTGTAGATTAATGTTAAGGCAGAAAATAAATTTTTCGAGAAATTTTTGAAAATATGAGTGGCTTGATTAAGTCAAAATTAGAAATAATATTAATCATAAATCAAAAACCGTTCAACCGATATGAAATTTAGCACACACATTGTTAATATAAGGTATGTTTCGGAAAAAAATGGGCGAAATCGGTTAAGAATCACGCCCACTTTTAGATATATTTAATAGGCAATAACTTTGCGTACAAATGCTTTATATCATTTATATTTCACTTTCAAAGTTTCCGTAAAGGAGGAAAGTCGAAAAATATAAATTTTTGAAAATGGGCGTGGTTCCGCCCCTTTTATAGTGGATTATACCACAAAACTTTTTATGCCATAACTCCTGCAAAAATTTATTTATCGAAACGATATTTGGCGACAATGTTGTACATATAAACGCAAATGTTTGTTGTAAAAATGGGCGAAATCGGTTAACGGCCACGCCCAGTTTATCAACATAGTTCTGAGAAATTTGTTTGTAAAATGTAAAACGCGATATTTCTTTAGCCATGCAAGCTATATTAATAAGATCTTGCACACGTAATAAGCTTTTTAAGAAAAACTCCACCGCAGAAAAAAAATGTGTGAATTTTGGGGAAGTAGGCGTGGCGCCGCATACAAATTCTGCTCTTTCCAAGGCGATTGCTTGTAGTTTCAACTAGATATTTCAATCAAATAGGTAATCTGATTCTCAATAGTATGTAGTATACTCTTTCCGAAAATTGAGCAAATCGGATAACACACAAGCAAAATATCCTGACAACTTGTTAATACCCCACTGCAATAGGGAAGTTATATACCTTTTTTGATTTTCCTGCCTTTAATGAACATGAAGTGTTTGTAAGTATGAGAAGAAGAAGAGATGGGCCCATCAATAAGTAAACTGAAATAATAAGAACGATGAGCTGAGTCTATTTAACAATGTCCGTCTCTTCATCCGTCTGTCTGTCTGTCCGTCTGTCTATTTGAACGCCAAATTTTTCAAACATAAAATGTGCATATATTGGTATTTTGAAAAAGTGTGGTTAGCAGTTGTTGTAGGGAAGCTATTTATATACAAATAAATTAATGGGGGCCGCCGTGGTGTGGCGGTAGTGTTGCCAGCCTACCACACCGAAGGTCCAAGGTTCGAGTCCTGGTTCAGGTAACATCAAAAGTGGTTTGGCAAACTCTCCGAGTGTCTTTCTGCCATGGAAGGCTTCTCAGCAAAAATTCATCTCCTTTGTAGATGCCGTTCGAAGTCGGCAAAAATCTGTAGGTCCAGCCAATTTGTAGGAAAAAATTCAAATTGGAAGGGAAGCTCGGCGCAGAAATCTCTCAGGAGGTTTATGATGATATACATGTTGTATATCGCGCCATACATTTATATATTTTTCTAAATTAATTTACCCGTCAAAACTCATAAAAGAAGTGTTTTTATTGGCTTTATAATACGAGCTGAAATGTATTAAAATAGACCTGCGTAAATTAGTATGCCATAATAGATCACTACTAGGTATTTAATGTTCGGTTCCACGCGAACTTAGACTTCCTTACTTGTTAAACCTGATGCTGAGAAAATTAATCAAGCAATATATGATATTGATATCATTGGCCTGAACAAACGGGATTGTTGTTTTGTTTGTAACAATACTTGGCTCATCTAAACAGGCGTCTTCTCATAAATATGTTAAACCCGAGTCAACCGCTCAAGTAAACAGACGCGTCGTGTGAGCGGCCTAAGCCACAGAAACAAGTGGGTGACCGAGGACAAAACGGAGTACTTACTGTCGTTGAAGAAAGAGTCTGGGTCTTGGCAGCCACGTGGTTGTTGACAGATACGAACTGTGAATGATCTCGCATATTTTGAAACCAGCGTGAACAAAGGAAATAGTCTCAGCTCTTTCTAAGCTTACTTTACTAGGAGTAATTTACTGCACTACCACAGGTCAGATATTTAAATAAGAGAGTTACTTCTCAAGAAAGTTTCTAAAAAAAAATCTTCAAAAAATATGTCTTCACTGAGTTCAGGCTTACAACGATATCAACTCAGAGATTGCCGAAGTATTCACCCTCAAAGCACTTAATTGGCTATTCTCAATTTAATGATCTCAGTGCTACTATATTAGTCGAAGTACCTACAGAGAGTATAATGCAATACATTCTGGTACGTATTAACTTGCCTGCGTGTGACCGCCTTATGGTCATTATTGCCAAAGATTAATGCTAATCGGATAATTCGAGGCAGTGAGCAGTCACGAAAGCACTAAATACTTACGCATAGAGTTCCAATTCATCTAATTGTATGTATGTATGTGAAAGAGAATATTGAATAGGCGACACTGTGTTGTGCTTTGGTGTAATTGTACATATGTATGTAAGTTAGCTTGGCTGATATGCAGTGAAATTGATTACACCCAAATGGTCTACCAAGTACCAGAACGTTTTGTGGTTGACCACGAAATTGATTCTCTTTGATTTATGTTAAATTCGAAGCAATGGCTTACTGCAACTATATTGCATGAAGTATAGTATATATGTACACCAACTCATCTAGCATGATAATAAAAAATAATTGGAATTGTCAATGTAACTCATAAATATTAAATTGCGCAAGAAACACTAGTATGTGTGCAAATATATTTAAATGGTAGATGAATATTAATCCAACGTGGCATACAAGGAGCTTCCATGAAAAAAATCGTGCGGCTGAGAGAGTGATCCACGATCAATATCATTCGTCTACAGTGGGCTACAATTGATCTCAACTTTTCCGTTATGGGTATAGTTGGGATAGGTCCATTTTAATTTCCGTAGCGTACTTTTAGGTATTGAAAGTAGGCTTGTCCGACCGCACCCGTAAGGCAACAAAAAGAATCTGTCCAACCCTACCCGTTTAGGACATGCTCAAACAAAAGGAATCACTTCAACCCAAACAAAGATATAAAAAGTGGCATTGGTCGCATGCTCCTTTGCGACACATTCAGGATTCATCTTAAACTAGTCGCTTTCTTTGCATTGTTGTGTATGCCTCTTTGTATCCCTACTACGCTACACTACTACCACAAAAGAAATATGTTTCTTTCTAAATTACTATGCCGTTATTTTTCAGAGGTGCATCAAGTTTTTTTAAGACTGATCTGATTGTTGCCTTAAAACTGTTATCAAACAAAGGTAAACAATTTAAAGTCCATTATTTGTACTCCACCTTTGTCCTTTTGATTTTTTATGATTAAAAATGCATAATCAAAAAAATTGTGTCTGGCTTTATTTTAGACAAAGGGCAGCCTTTGAAATTTTTTTGTAGTATTTTTTCTTTTAGTACTAAAGTTAGTGCTTAGTTTTAAGTCCGTAGGTCAAAATTCCCAATTTCAAAGGAATTTTCTAAATAGCTCGATCTGTGCGCCACCTAGGGTAATTTTTTTAAGTCGAGTCTCTAAGTTACGGAGAAGTTACACAAAGATGAATCGCAAGATTCCTTATTTGAAATGAATTTTTCATATATCTCGATCCACAGGGTTCTGTACTATGTTCCAAATTTCAAGTGTCTAGCTTATCAGGAAGTTGGCCAAAAACACTTGGCAAGATTCCAAAATTTCATATTACAGTGAGCGGACAAACACAAGAGGTACTTAATATAAAGATAGTAAAATTGTAGCATAGACCAAAATAGAAAGAGTACATGGATTATAGCTGTATGATGTGTGAAGCTGCTGGGGATTGTGGCACAAGTTCCCGCTGAACGCGCGTTTAACTCCTTAACAATATTCATTATTCTGCCATGAATACTTCTGAAGATATGCATTACGGAAAGTCCCTCTTGTTTGAGAGGTGCCACGTCCACATAATCCAGCGGTTCAGATTACCCATTTTAAATACCGTTTGGGGATGAGGGTCCATACCAAATTTCAATAAGACACCTCAAAAAAACTGAAAATTGTTTTACGAACGAATGTGGGTACCACTAATGTATAATTACCGAAACAAAGTGAGAAAATTCCATATGTATATTTAAATAAATAATCCAATTAATCGAAATTGTGTGTCGCTCATTACAAATTCACACACACACATTTATATAAATTTCAGTCTGCCACACACCTCTTCACTTTAATTTCTTTCACTCTATTTCAGCCACGGACGGTGTATTGCCGAATTGTCAAATCAAATGCGATGCCGAACCATGCAAAAATGGTGGCATATGTAAGGAGAACTTTGCAAAACGTGAATCGACATGCGATTGTGAACATACCAGCTTTTTGGGTGAATTCTGTATGGAAGAGAAAGGTGCCGACTTTAGTGGTGAATCGACATTGTTACGTAAATTTGAATTGACCGGCAGAGTGGACTATGTACGTTTACAATTGGCATTCTCCTCTTTGGATTTGCGGCGTGCCAATCGTGTAATGTTGTTATTGCAACCAACTGGTGATCGCAGCTATTATCTGATGGTGGCTATTAATGCCGATGGTCATTTACTATTCGAAGAGGACCGTGAAGGACCAGCGGTTGGTGCGCACATTGATCGAAGTTTTTTGAATAATGCACGCCACTCAATCTACTATACGCGCAATGGTAGTGATGCAATACTCTATATTGACCGCGAAAAAGTACCATTGACAAAGATACAGACACGTGCACCGGTGCCAACGAGTGGTGCGGGCGGAAATCGTGTACAAATTGGTGGCATCAATACGACAGATGCAAGATTTGCTGTGTTTAAAAGTTACAGTGGATGTTTATCAAGTGAGTAGATGATGGTTTTGTGAATCTTTCTTTTGTTCATACATATATATGTACTTACATTGGTGTGTGAATATATATATTAAGGTGGGTCGATTTGTATGGACGAAAGTTAACCGATATCGCGCCATCGATTTTTTGATAGGTTTTGGGCTCAGGAAAAAAAAGTTCCACTACGCATACCCAAAAAAAATTTATTTTCGAGCATGCGAAATTTCATTTTTTTGACTTTTTTCGACTTTGATTTTTAAGGTTTTTTTCATGACCTACTAAACAAATTTTCGTTTGATTTTAAAATTTTCATGTATACCCTGTCCGACCCAAAAATGTCCGCTAAAACGTTGGCGATAAGAATTTAATGGGATAAAAAAGTGCATACTCCAAAACTTCTAAAAATTCTGGAAAAAAAATTCAAAATTTTAGTAAAATTTCTTTGAATTTCCACTAATTTTGTGTACATTTTTAAAACAAAATTTATAGTTGTTGTATTAGACCTTGACACATGTTTTTACTCAAGCTTTGTTAAAATAATTTTATTAAGGCCAAAATTTGTGAAAATCGATGGCAGAAAACGACTGTATGTACACTTATGTCCGCCACTGTATATTTCCAAAACAAATTTGGTTTCGAATTTAAATTGTGCCAATTTTCGAGAAAATGATGGTAAAGAAAAGAGTTTAAATTTTAAACCAGAAATGTTTTAACAATTAAAAAACATAAAAAACATTTGTATCAGTTGGAAGGATTCGAACCGACGCTCCCGTTTTAAATCTAATGCGCAGTAAATTCAAAACTGGTGTAGGTTATTGAACGGCTTGGAATTTATTACAAAAACGGTTAAAAAAATTGCTTCAACCGTCGAATGGTTTAAAATTTAGACTCAAATTTTTAGCCGTGTAAGAAAATTAAATACATGCGGGATGCTCATGTTAGACCACCCCTTGTGTCTTAGGTGACCACGGTAACACTAGAGTGAGAAGGCACAGCCGACGTCTAAGTAACAGGATGGATCTGCTTGACGTGGACATCGTTCTGGAAGACGCCACTGAAATAACCTTGCTGCTTTTGTCAGCCAAATTTTTTTATATATTATTTACCATTTAGACCCGTCTAAAATTGCTCAACATCAAGTTTGGTGACCTTTTCGTTCCCTCCATCTAGGGGTCATCCCATAAAGTGGTAATTCCAAAATATTTTGTAAGTCGTCTAGTCCATTGGGTGGCATTATTTGAAGGAAACACATAAATTAATAAGTGGTGATCAGACTGCCGCTCTTGACTTGGGTGACATGAGGACAATATTGGGGAGTACTTTGTTAACCTGCGACTATCAGAGCCGTTATGTAGTGAATTTTTTATCGATATTTGTACTCGTAATCATTCTTATAGAAATATTGAGGCTGACTGAATCGTCTCAGAAGGATATCAAAAGGCACTTTAGAAGTGAGTAGGCGTATTGATTGACTACCGATTACTTTAGCAATTTAAATGTCGCACATCCAGCCTTGACGCACACGTTTCAAACCAAAGTTGCTCTAGGGAGAGTTATGTCTCTCCGAAGCTGACTAGCCTTCCAATTATTATGAGGAACATAATTTTGATATCAAAGTATATTATTTAATTTGTATAAGTAAATGTATGTATGCAAATGTACCCATGCTTTGCTATGCTACGTCATGGTTTTTTCTTATTTATACGATTTTAAGTAAACTTACCTACGCTGTATTATGCTATGTAATACTGTGTTACGCAACAACAATTATTTTTTTTTTCTGTGTTGTCGATGTTATGTTATGTTATGCTACATCATTTTGTGCTGTGCCGTATTATGCTATGTTCGCTTAAGTTGTGTCATGCTTTTCTTATGAATATTGGTGGACGTACGTTTTTTAGTTTAAGCCATGTTTTTTTATTTTATTTAACATTAGGTAAATGTATCCTATGTTTTGCCGTCATGGTTTATCCTAACTGATGTAAATTTACCTTATGTTGCATTAGCTATATAATGTTATGTCACCATATTTCATTAATTTTATTTTCTACTCTTCTATGGTATGTCATATTATGCTACTTAACTATATAATACTTTGTATCATATTTTTCTTATAAATATTTATTTATTTATTTAATTCGGCCTAAAAAGTACAAGCTTTTTTACAGACTAATTAATTAAAAATAGAAAATAATTCAAGTTTAAACTTATATAAATTGTTATTAAAATTAAGAATATTTATTTTTATGTTTCGTTTTAAGTCATACTATGTAACTGCTATGTTATGTTTTTTCTTATTAATGTAATGTTAAGGGGGTCCTCTACTCTCGAAGCCTGAAATCGAGCGGTTTTTTTAGAAATAAATTTCGAAGGATCTACTGAATGCAACTTCATTAACTAAATTGATGTTGAAACTGCATATTATATTACCCTGTGACTTCCGTAACTAGTTAGAACAATGTCTGGTTCAGAACTCGGGATAAAGTGGTTAATAAGAACTAGTGCGATAGGAACTAGATTTTCACTAATTTAAAACCGACAGTTGTCTCTCTTTATGGCGCGATATACAACAGGTATATCATCATAAACCTCCTAAGAGATTTTTGCGCCAAGCTTCTCTTCCAATTTGTGGTGTGCCGATTTGAATTTTCCCTACAAATTGGTGGGACCTACAGTTTTTTGCCGACTCCGAACGGCATCTACAAAGGAGACGAATTTTTGCTGAGAAGCCTGTCATGGCAGAAATACACTCGGAGAGTTTGCCAAACCACTGCCGAGGGGCGACCCCGTTTTGAAAAACTTTTTTCAAATCACTTTTGATGTTACCTGTACCAGGGCTCGAACCATGGACCTTCGGTGTGGTAGGCCGGCAACACTACCTCCACACCACGGCGACCGACAGTTGTGCATTCATTAAAAGGTATTTAGATTCGCATTTGGAAAAAGGTTTTGTTCTTATAATGTTCTTTAAAGAAAGGTTTAAATTTTAAACCATAAAAAAAGCCAAAAAAAATGTGTCGGTTGTTCTGCCCACTGAGCTACGGCGCACCCATCAATACTGTGAGAAAAGTATACATTTGTACATGATTTAAAATTGGGCTCAACCTATTAGCCGTGTACAAACTAACCGCCATGGTGTGGCGATAGTGTTGCTATCACGCCGAAAGCACCAGGTTCGAGTCCTGGGAAGGGTTACATCAAAAGTGGTTTGAAAAAGTTTTTTAAAACAGGGTCGCCCGTCGGCAGCCCTTTTGCAGACTCCCTGATAGTATTGCTACCATGGAAGGCTTCTTAAAATATTTTTAATTTTTATTTTGAACTAAATACATTCAAACTGCATAACTTGGAAATGCTTCGGAACTAGAGCAATAGTAGCAATAAACGAACTACATCCAAACTGTCCCATTTTTAACTAGTTCCAAAATGTCGAAAAAGTAATGCAGCGGGGGACAATTTCCACCGCCTAGGACACCAACATGTAAATTCGCCAGTTGATTACATGTAAAAGAGATTGAAAGCGAACTAGTAGGGGCTCGGAACGCACTAGAAGCGCACCAGTTCAAAACTAGAAATTTTCCCCACAAAGTTATATTATGTTCTATAACACCTTTCTTAAAAATATTTATACATACTTTTATGGCAGTTGCCGTGGTGTGGTGGTAGTATTGGAACCCTAAACAACAAAGGTCTTAGGTTCAAGTGACGGAGCAAGTAAATCAAAATGTTTGAAAAAAGAAACAGGATCACCCCTCGGCAGTGGTAGTCAACTATCCGAGTGTATTTCTGCCATGAAAAAGCTACTTATGAAAAAATAATTTTTATTACTAAGCAAATATTGGCGGCCGCCGTGGTGTGAAGGTAGTGTTGCCGGCCTACCACACCGACGGTCCATGGTTCGAGCCCTGGTACAGGTAACATCAAAAGTGATTTGAAAATAGTTTTTCAAAACGGGGTCGCCCCTCGGCAGTGGTTTGGCAAACTCTCCGAGTGTATTTCTGCCATGACAGGCTTCTCAGCAAAAATTCGTCTCCTTTGTAGATGCCGTTCGGAGTCGGCAAAAAACTGTAGGTCCCACCAATTTGTAGGGAAAAAATTCAAATCGGCACACAACAAATTGGAAGAGAAGCTTGGCGCAAAAATCTCTTAGGAGGTTTATGATGATATACCTGTTGTATATCGCGCCATAGAAAAAAAAAAATAAATATTGAAAATATTGAAAATATAGACTAAACAGTGATCAACTCAAAAACGCACAATATTCAGAAGAGCGAAAAACTAGCTGACATGTTCAACAAGTACATATTTTAATTTTAGTGTTTTTTGAGTAAATAGTTGCGTTATTATTAGATCTAGTAATCTGCTTATATGCATGGATTCCAAACTTAAAAAGTTTGACATAACTCCCTTCATGTCGACATATGCGCTATATCAACTCTCATGCCTGCCTACAAACTTGTAACACTTCCTTTATTCAGCCTACTGTCAGTAGGGCGAGCATAAATTTCACTGCAATGCGCTATTAATTCTTAAAGCTTCACTAAGCTTCTGACGAGGGTTAACTTGATAGACTCAAGTTGTTGCGTTGTTGCCTCACTAACGCACATAGTAACAGATTTTACAAATATATCTACATACATATGTACATACGTGCATATAAGGAATTGATTGAGCCATGGCAACGTTGCACTGCATTTTCTCATACGTTATTGTTGTTGGTGTTATTTTGCTTGCATATGAGGTTATGTTACTTGACGTCCATTTACGCACATTCATGCGCCAAAAAAACCAAAACCAAAACAAAAACACATACACTTAACGAACTCAACAGCGCGTATTACTTCACTTCAACGCGACGGTGAGCAGAAGTGATAGAGACTATATCCATAGTACATACGCGTATGAATGTCCATGTGGTTGTACGCATTCACACCTGCGTATGTGGCTGTACGAGTACCTTCAAGCACATCCATTCATATGTATATAAAGAAGGACATGCATTCAGGCAATATTTTGAGTTCACTTTTCTTTAACTTCTTAACGAGCCATTGAGGGTCATCAGTGTTGCTGCGGCAGATAGGAGAGAGAGAGGAGAAAAGAGTAAACAGTATGCCTAATATGTTTAAGCGATGGCCAACGGCGTACTATGGGGAATTTTTTAGTTAAACTTGAATCAAAATTAAGCGTCTCAGCAGCAGTCAGAGCTAGAATGAATAATCATAAAACACAATTTTAAAGTCCAAATATTAGTAAAGCAAGGCTTCACCATGCACCCAAACATAAGTATTATATACAGCAGCAATTGAAGATTATATGCTATATCTGAAGATAGACCTCCAACATTACATCGGTGAAGATATCGTTCTTTTTTAGGTACTAATTATTTAGTGATGCGCGTACAAACGAACATACATATGAACAGACGGACAAAGATTAAAAGAATTTTGTCTCTTATTGTTCCTATAAACATTGTCAATGTGCATTTATATGTAAAATTTATTAAAGCCCTATGTCTGTGGCCTGCTGAAATTTCCACATATGTATATAAATACTCTGATGCAACTTGTATTGCCACCACTGTACAGCGTGAACAAAATATTTCCTCCCATTGGATGGATCCTCAACTGTACGTGGGATACCTCGCTATACATCCATGAAAATTTCTTTCAATTCTATACAGCGGTGCTAGAGTGATGCGCCTTACAAACATACAGACAGACAGCCCAAAATTTGAAAAGCCGTTGTTGTTTTTTCTCCTGTTAACCTTGCAAAGCCCACGTGTACATTTCTATATACATATAATGTACCGACATCGGCCTGCTACAATTTTACTATATGCAGAGATTCTAAAATTGTGTATACATTTTAAAACTTTTTTTCGAGTATTTTATAAATTTTCGGCTGCATTCTTATACCATATGCATTTTTAAGCGCAAGGTTTTTTTTTCTTTTGCTCTTCTTACTTTTGTTTCTGTTTTTCCTCTCCTATATTCCGGTCGACTTTTTAACTTTCTGTTCCTTCTTCCTTCCCTTTCTTATCTTATTTTTGCTTTTGTTCCTCTTCCTGTTAATTTTTTCGGCTCCTTATTTTATTCATCCTCTTTTGCTAACTTTTATTCCTCTTCTTATAATTACTATTTTTCTTCTTCATTTTCCTTGTTCCCGTCTTTTTCCTTTTATACCTTTTTTTCTTCTTATAACTACTTTTCTGTTCTTATTACTTCTATCCTTTTTTTGTTCGTTACTTCTTCCTTTTCTACCTCTTCTTCCTGCCTTTCATTTTCTCTTCTTTCTTTTCTACCTCGACTTCCTTATATTGCTCATCTTCCTTTTCTCTCCCTCTTCTTGTTAATTTCCTTTTTTCTCTCCATGTTCTTCCTCTTTTTCCTCCTTTTTGTTCCCTTCTTCCTCCTGAAACCCGTCCTATCTTTTTTTCTCTTCGTCTGGCTCTAACTTTTGTTATTTCTATTCAGCTGCCTAATTTTCTTCCCATTCATCCTCACCTCCTCCCTCGTTTATTTCTTACTGCCTTTCTCTGTCTCGCGGATAAATAGCGAATGTAGTTTTTTCTTGGAAGGGGCGTGGCACTACTCCATTTCCCAATCGATACAAAAGACACCTATAACTGAAAATCATTAATCCCGAGTTGTAGCGAACTCAAACCCTCTAGTTTTTGAGAGCGTGACACTGCCCACTTTTCCAAAGCTGTAGCATTTTCTGTACCCAGTAACCAAATAAACCAACTGTGAAATTTTCGTAAAGAGCTGTTAAGAACTTTTTTTGTCTATACAGAGCAAGCACACACGCGTTATGTCTAATTTTGAGCCAAGTTTCCTCAAAATACCACACAGTGCACCGCTAGCAGGGTCGTTAGGCTAAAGCAACATATGTACGCATATGGGCATGTATGTGCACAGACCCTTAGCTGTCCAAGCATCACAACCAGCACAGTATTTAAAAAACGGGTTTGAAAAAATCACCCACTTTCCAACACGTTTGTCTCTCGCCACCCTCCTTAGATTTGTTTCTTCATTACAACATTTATTCCAAACGCCGTAAACCAAACTTTACGGTAATAAAACATGGCAATAAGTAAGAAACACAAAAGGAAACTCTACGAAAAGCGTAAATGCAAACAAAAAGCACCTAAACTGAATTTGTAACATGAATAAAGAACAACAACAACTGTCTTGCTATTGAATTTATTAGAGCAACTTCACTTGGCCTGGCCGGACTTGGCTGCCCTTAGAGTTTAAATGGCTATTTTAGCGCCGGCTCGATTTCGCAGTGAAGAAAAACTGTTGTGGTGTTGTGTTCAAATTAAACGACTTAAAATTTTTTTTTAGGTGAAAAGTGTTATTTAGTGCCGATAAATTTATATTCACCCATAAAATACTTAAAAAGAATTTAACGTCGCAAATCGTTTTGACAGTTAAAGCTGAAGTGGTTTTAATAAGAAGCAAGATACCATAGAAATGGGAGCTTAACATAGCTGGATGAGGTATTTAAAAGTCAGAGTTGAGAGGGTTTCGTGGAAGGATGCAATGACTCCGTGAGGCTCATAAAACTCTCACTATAAGTCCTACCTTGTTGGTATACTGGATGGAATTAAATGGTGACTAGGCGATGAGTTGCGAGGAGTCCCTGAGGCTTTAATCAAATTTCCCAAAAATTACGCTTGCTCTGTAGTTTCCAGTTGCCGATCCTGTCAGAATGTCTTTCATCCCAGCGCGGGAAAGCCAGTGCTTTTAGTTCAAACCCGCAGATCATTATTGAGCAACTTTAGATCTTTCTTATTTATTAGCAGTTGTCTGACTATCATTAACGAAAATTTCCACAAACCGAGTTACATCCTGAAGTCTTGGAATATGTATAAAGCTATCTTATATGCATATACCACGAACTGGAGCTGCTTATTGATCCTTACATAAGGGATAAGATTCCTCAGGCATCACTATCGGCATCACTGCAAGCCAAATGGAGGTGAATGGAGGTGGAACAAAACTCTCTACTATACCAATAGTAAGAAAAACAGAGGGCAACCTAGCTCAATGCATTCTAATTATCGGCGGGGCATACAATAATGTTCAAACTAAGGTCACCGAAAAGACCTAATTGCATTTTGAAACGAGGCGGTTCTGCTTAAATGCAATGACAAGTTCGAGTGCGATAGTGCTTGTCAAAAGATTAATATATGTGTTTTGTTGGATATCTTCGACTGGCATTGCGGGAAAGATGGCCGAAAGCTGGAAGCTATTAAGGCTTCACCATATGGCTAGGACAGATTTGCGCTGCCCTGCTTCTAAATTTCAATAACGTAATTTCCTCGAGCGAGGAATGGGTCAAGTGGAACACACGGATTGAGGTTGTAGAGGAAGGTTGAAGTGGGAGTTTTCTTTCGGAAGCTGGGTGTAATACGGAAGTGCAAAGCTGTCTTTAGTGGCTTCCAAGCGGAAGGTGCCGCAAGCAACTACGCAGTGCGTGAGATGCTAAGTTTAGGATCTTCAACGTTTACTCGTTCAGCTCAAAAGAGGGTAGTAGCAATATCACGAACAACTGTATCGCGGATCCCTTGAGTTCAAGTCTTCGCCTGTAGACCTTAAACAGAGGAACCACGAGTCAGCTAAGCAAATGCTGGGCTAATCTTAATTCCTGCATAGTTTTAATATCTTTCTGACCCTAGATGGATTGCAGGCGGTAATCGGCTATCCGGCGAGACACTCTCCAATTGGAGCACATGCCGTGTGCCACAAAAATATTGGAAAATCCTCATGAAGTGCGATCATCAAGTCATAATTGTCAAGATTTTCCTAAACCTAAATAAGTCGAGGTAATTCGGCTTTATGTTACTGGGTTTTCCTAGTAACTTATTCGAATTTACATATCTAAGTTTTATGAAGGGCGAGTAGCTTTTTTAAGTTATTTATTGAATTGTTTTTTATTATTTGTTCAGAGAGTGAACGAAGGTGCGATGCACATGTTGCATAGGGGCAACCTTTCTTAATATAAATTTTTTTTTTGTATTTAAATTATTTGTACTCAATAGAACGGGGGTGCGGGGCACCTTTATACCTTGTATATATAATTTGGGGACGAGCGCTTGTAGCTCTGAGTTTCGCTGTGAAAATTTCAGATCTGGGATTGAAAAACATGAACTATATCTTTGGAATATTTCATAAGCTGGTTGCGAATTACAATGTAAATGAAATTAACGAAATAAATAACTACAGCTTATGTCGCTTAAATACGTTGCAATGCAACCATTTTTTAAGTAAATAAAAGCATAGGTTTGGCGGGAAAGGAAATCTTCCATTAACAAGTCATTTGATTCTGAACTACTGCAAGGGTACACTTTAATATCTCCTTACCCGTGTGACTGATCGAAATAAAATGCACCCTTTAACAAGCCCTACTGAACGTTTGTCCTTTGTATTTCACATGTGAAACACATTTTAGGATTAGTCTTTTCCACCAGCAACGTAAAAAAAAACAGACAGCAACCTCAAGCGGGTAAATTTTACGAAGTTGTCATTAAGTTTCGACTTTTGGGTATAAGAAACTTTGATTGATTACCATCCATTAAAATTATATGTCTATATAATCTCTCTCTCTATGGCGCGATATACAACAGGTATATCATCATAAACCTCCTAAGAGATTTTTGCGCCAAGCTTCTCTTCCAATTTGTGGTGTGCCGATTTGAATTTTCCCTGCAAATTGGTGGGACCTACAGTTTTTTGCCGACTCCGAACGGCATCTACAAAGGAGACGAATTTTTTGCTGAGCAGCCTGTCATGGCAGAAATACACTCGGAGAATTTGCCAAACCACTGCCGAAGGGCGACCCCGTTTTGAAAAACTTTTTTCAAATCACTTTTGATGTTACCTGTACCAGGGCTCGAACCATGGACCTTCGGTGTGGTAGGCCGGCAACACTACCTTCACACCACGGCGGCCGCAAATCGCATTACAGTTCTACTTCTCCCAAAGTAAGTTGACTTGTAAGTTATATTTTGGAGAAATAAGGTAGACGCCATTACCTCACTATGGACTATGTTTATCACTGAGTACGCTGAATATACAAACAAGTTAATATCACTAGGAGGCCTTGGCTATTTTTTAATGTCCACGCAAAACAAATTTTGTCTGTGGAAATAGACCATCGATAACAAACTAATTCGAGTACCAAGTTCCCACCACCAACAGAACAAGTGAACGGCATTTAATATGAGACTTGTACCAAAACCTTGTATAGAAACAAAGCTTCGTTTCTACTGTTTATGTTTCCAAAAACACATAAATATAGAAGCATAATTAGAAACCGGATGACTGGAACCATTCCCAATGAGTAACAACAGTGTAACGAAACAATGCGTAACAAAACTTCCGGAACCATAAGCTGTCACAAAACACTGGGCACAGAACCGGAACCTGAAACGCTACTTCTGTAACAAAACATATCTGTATAAAAATAAAACTAGAAAATGTTTCTAGTAATCGAAACTGTATATAAACCTAAGGTATATAAACAATATTATTTAGCGGTTTTGGCGTGCCGAAACTGTAACAAAACCCTATGTGGTTGCTTATAATTATGTAAACTTATGGAAATTTTTTAACCACAAACTCTACTCATTGCGAACTAACTATGAAACCGGTGTCTTTTGTGTATGAATGAAAATTTTTATTTCCTATCTACGTCGCTTGTTTCTTTATACGAATCAAAATTTGTACTTTTTATCTCTCCTCCGCCTGGTCTCACCTCTAGTGAAACACCGTGGGATACTTTCAACAGTATTGTTTCTGTACCTGAACGTTTCGTTACAGTTTAGTTACAGTATCCTTACTGAGGTCTCGTTACAAGTTATTTTTCTATATCTAGCGTTTCTATTACCGTTTTGCTATTATGATCAAATCTATAGGTAGTTTCGGCACAGTTATTTTTTCTGCTGGAACCGTTCCAGAGAAGTTGTTACTAGTTTTGTTACAAAGGTGTATCGTTTCTCAGCGTTTCGTTATACGTTTTGGTATAGCGTGTAACAAAATGGTTTCGTTTCGTTACTTACCCGTGGAACAATAAAGAAACAGAAACGCATTACAACTCCCTGATATGAAACATCAGATTTTACCACAACGCAACATTTCAGACCTATTAAATTATGATTACTTGTCGTAATGATTACCGGTTTGATTAATTATTTTCTTGACAATCCGTTTAATGATTGATTACCAATTACTTTCAATGTTTAGTGATTATTTTCCAATTAATTAAAAAAAAATAATTTTAAAAAATCATGATTTTTTACGATTAAAAATATCAAATAAAATAAAAAACAATCTAAAATAATCAAAAATGTTGTTTTGAATAATTTGGACTTTTTTTTTTAATTATTTTTGATTTGCTTTTTTATACCAACAATTTTTGTTGATTTACGGCCTGTACATTTTCAAGTATTCATGAAACGAGCTCAAGGCCAAGAATAATAATTTTTCACTTTTGGAATTTTTATGAAAATTATTATTTTAATTAATTATTAAAAGTTTTTTGAATTGAATAGAGTAGGAAAAATGTTTAGAGACAACTGCCTTAGCTTTTCTTATAGATCCATTTCGGATTTTTTCCTACTCTATTCAATCCAAAAAACTTTTAATAATTAATTAAAATGATTATTAATAAATAAAAACAATAATAATTTTCATAAAAATTCCAAAAGTGAAAAATTATTATTTTTGGCCTTGAGCTCGTTTCATGAATACTTGATTTCTGATTTGTTTCAGTTTTGTTGTAGAAGCACATAAATATACACATCAACAATACAGAAAATTATAAAAAATAATCAAAAAAAATTAAAAATTATTTTTTTTTTTTTATAATCGTAATCAATTAATAATTGCCTTTTCTTGAAAACCAACTTAAATTACCAATTAAAAAAGGCGTCTAATTAATTGATTACCACTTTATTTGCTGGCACGTAGTTAATATGTATCTACTGATTTCCCTTGAGTAGTTATAAATCACTTTTAAGTCGCAAAATTAGTAGAAGCTCCTTTCAAATATATTTATGTATATCGTGATTCCGATCAAATTCAAGTTTTAGTGATACTGCAGCTATCATTATTTTTGTATATCTATTCATCATGCTCTTGCAAATCTTTACTATTCTTTACAGATATTTACATACAAGTAAATAATTATATAATGAAACCACTGGAGGAATATATGCTTTTTACTAAATCGGGTGCCGACAATATAACGGTAATTCATCCACAAGGTTTACGCAGTGCACAATGCATTGCTAAGTTTGATATATCGGAGCAGCCATCACAAGAGCCAATGGTCAACGTTAGTTTGGTAAGTGTAACAGCAGCTCAATAAGCCAGTATGTATTTATCTATTACGAGTAGTTCGTAGAAATATTCATCCATGTGTGTATGATTGCTTGGACTACCTGTCATAATATACTAAACCATAAGCAAATGTAATGAGAACATTGATCAAATTCCAATAAGAACAACAACAACAAGTAATAGGGTATTAACTGAAATCCAAGTAATTGTAATCAACTGAGTATGAGGTTTCTAATTGCAGTTGCCTTGCTGCGCTGCTATGTTGCATAAGCTGGTCTGTGTAGCTCATAAATCTTAGGTTATACGATGCCTGCGAACTTGTGATAGCGTGACTTACTACCTGCATGCCTATTGTAGGATTATAGGGAAATCACAAATAGCTGTACGTGGTAATAGCTACAGTAGGTAGCATAACAATATTTGCAATGAAAAGAGGAATATAAAACGAAGACGAACAAGAAAGGGAAATTAATAGAGGAAGGGAATGAAAACGGAGAATAGGAAAATGGAAAAAAGAAAGAGAAGAACAAAAAGGAAAAGAAAAATAAAAAGAAAAAGAAAGAAAAAAGTAATAGATATTTGGGATAAAATTTATGAAAAAGAAAGGAAACGAAGATTTTTTAGGTTAAGGTTCGGTTATTTCATTCCAAGTGTTGTATGTTATGCAACATAACATAGTAACCGTGAAAGAAATAAAAATAACTTAAACTGACATAACATGACGGAGCACAGGGAAAATACACTTGAAAAGACAGAACGGTTCATAATTTAGTGCAACATAACTTAAAATTACACAACATGGCAACACAAAAAAACACATGAAATAGTATAAACAAGTAAGGAAAGGGCTGTCTTCGACTGTGCCGAAGACTTTATACCTTTCATAAATACGCATCACGGTTTGAAGTGTCCGATCCTTACTCACAATTAGTAAAAACTCTGCAAAACTGATAATTTAAAGATACATAGCCCAAACCCCATCTATCGGAGCAATCGATTGTATGGGAGCGATATGTTATGTAGGTTCGATCTGGCTGATTTTCACTACACACATTACATACATAATAAGTACCAAACCTGCAAAACTTTACGTTCCTAGCTTTTTAATTGCAAAATTTATAGCCTAAAACCCATTTATCGAAACTATCGATTATATAGGAGCTATGCCTTGTATTGCTCCGCTCTTGCTGATTCCGACGAATGATTCATCTCATGCAAAATGGCAGCTTCATACCAAATTTCATCAAGATATCTCAAAAACTGAGGGACTAGTTTGCGTACAAACAGACAGCTCATCGCCCTGATCATTTCGGTATACTTATTGCTGGGTCTATCTCTTCTTCTTCTCATACTCACAAACATCGGACCAATGTTATAATATCACTTCATGTTCTGAAAGGTATAAAAATACAAAAGAAGTAGGGCAGCTTACCCAAAATTAATGAATATATCTTAAGAGATAACAACGCAACATAAATTAGCATTACATAACATGGCAGCACAAAAGAAAACCATGACATAGTATAACAAATATAAAAAAAGTAGCACAACATACCCAAAATAATAATAACGCAACATAACAACAATTATTTGACCTTACTTAACAAAAAAAGCTAACATTCAAAGTCAAAAATACCAGAAAATCGCCTAACATGGCACAACATAACGCAAGAAAACATATGTAACATGACGTAACTCAACATAGCAAAACATGACATGATAGAGCAGTGCATAAAATAAGATAGCATGACACAGCATAAGATAACACCATTCTGACTTAACATAACACGAAGTAACTTAAACTAACTTGAAGTAAAGCGACAAAGCATGTACATAATCACACGACAAAACTTAACGTGACACAACATAATACAGAAAAACGTGGACTTAGATGAAATATCCAACATTACTTAACACGAAGTTACATACCATAACCAAGTAAAGGATAGCAAAACAGTGTATAACATAAGATAGCAAAACATAACAAAGTTCTAACTTAACATAACATAACATAAACTAGCATGAGAAAGTACAAAATAACATAAAACCAGCAAACATGTGACCACAAATCACAAAAATAAAATGGCGGACAGTAAAATTATAAAATAACATAACATATCTAACACAACGTTATATGACGGTACATAAAACAACAAAGCATAACATGACATAGCATTACATAACATAGCATAACAACACATAATGTAACTAAACAAATTATTGAACTATGTAACATATTTTTAAGGTCAGATAACATAAAATAAAATTAATTGAAGTGAAATATCATAACATTGAACATATTTCTATGCGAAGACACGATAATACAGGTAGCTTAGTATGCTAGCAGTATATATCTAGATGGTTTCCATATATCGATACATCACTATTGATAATCAGTTTTCACATCTAAAAGTTCGAATAAATAAAGCACGGTTAATTTCCATTCCCTTTTCTTTCCAATTTACATCGTTTTCTTTTGGCGCTGATATGGCGTTATTTTACTCTGTTTTCTTATAATGAAGAGAGTTTAGAAGCATAGAAGTCTTGGAGAAATGGGTGCTAATAAAGTTTGAATTTTTATAAAATACATAGGATTATTCAAGGTTATTTTTGTTAAATTTAGCAAATTATTTTCTGTAGAATTAACTCCCTATTTACTGTAAACAGTTTCAAGAGGACTTTTCTAAATGTTTTTGTGAATTTTAACAAAAATAGCGGGGGACCATATCTTGGGTGTAGAATCATTTTATTTGTTTTCAACTTTATAATTTTTTTCTTACTATTCTCTCTTTTCGCTCCACACTGTACTAACATTTACCTTTTCAGAGTGTCGAAACATGGGTGGAAGATCCACCCATACGTATCGCGTATGTAGCCAAATTTGGTTATGATGTTTCAGAGAAAGAAGATTCCACCCAAGTGGTATTTATCACGCTCACATCGCTCTTTGTCATCATAATTATATGCTGCCTGATAGAGGTTTATCGCAGCCATCGAGCTTACAAGAAACGCATCGAACGAGAAACAGACGAAGATATTATATGGTCTAAGGAGCAAGCGACGAAAATGCACGAATCACCAGCGGTAACGGTGACGCAATCGTATGCCTACAAAAAGGTGAGTTGGTGCGATGAATAGAAATAAGAGGATTGAAATTTTTACTTTCTTCCGTTTATAGTTGCCACAGGATGAAAAGAAACCTGGCAATGGAACGCCACTTGTAGGTATTTTGAAAAACGGTAATGCAGCAGCAGCAACAGCACAAACAGCCACAACTCCCGCCAAAGAGAATGATAGCACCAAGAAAAATGGTGATATTCCGTTGGGTCAAATTGATACGCGCATTGATGAAGAGGATGAAGACAATGATAATGAAAGAGATAACGAGGGAGATGACGAAGGGGATGATTCAAGTCATGCTGAGGAAACAAACGCGGAAGTGGACAAGAGCTTAGATGAAGCTTTGAATGCAGAGCAGCATGAAAAACAGGTGGAGCAGAAGGAGATTAGTAAGAATGCAGGACAACAAAAACCAGCAACACAAGAGAATGAAGACAATGCAGCCAAAGAACAAAATGACACTGAAAGCAGCGTCGCTGAGACAACTAAGGATTGTAATGAAAAACCGAATGAAGTAGATGAAAGTGGTGAGGAGAAAAAGAAGGTGACAGATGAAAGTGACGACTTAGGGGAAAAGGAAAAGCTTAATTCAACAGCAACAACAACAGTGCCAAAGCAAAGCAGTGGTATGTACTTAATTGGCTTTTTCTTTACTTTTGCTGAAATCATTTGCTTTTTGCTCTCAACGAACGCTTGTTCAGCAAATGGCGTTTGTAGCATGCCTTTGCTATGCTCGTGTGAGAAGTTAAACTTTACATTAAATATTTTTGACATAAAAAATAAGTAAAACAGATAGAAAAGTTGTATAATAACTGTAACACACCGGTAAGATGCTTTAAAAGTAGTAGCAGGATTAACCCTTTACGCACTATTTTTCAAATATCTCGATCCGCGCCCTCTATTTTAATTATTTTACTAGTGCCTAGATGAAACGCGTTTCTCTGCATGTTTGGTATTCTACTTCTCGCGGTTTACACATAAAAGCGGATATATCTACAAAAAATAAATATAATAAAATAAGGTGGCAACGCTAAGTGGTAACCCTACTTCAAAATGTTGTTGTTGAAATACGGCGTACAAATATGCGCTTTTATGGCCATATTTGAATTTCACACCTAATTTTAAAAAAATTCAGATAGATGGCAACTCTGTAAAAACATCCTAATTAGCAAACACTTGAGTAAGCTATAGTATTAAGCTAAAACCTACATTTATTCAAAAATTCATCGTAATGGATCAAGTAAGTTTTTCGATATAATAGCGGATGTGCAAAAAAAAATAATAGAATTAGGTGGCAACTCTAGTTTGAAATGGCATCTAAAAATATTTTTGTTGAAATAGGACTTAAAATACCTTTCGTTTGATACCTATATAGGCCTCTTTTCATTTCATTTCAAAAAATATTTTACGCACTTGGACGAAGTATACTATCTGCAAGATTTCTCAATTTGTACTGAAGTTATGCGGTTCAACTTCAAGATTCTGAAGTGCTTTACAGAGTAGGATGAAAGAAAGTGAGTGGTATTCCGAGACTATTTGTATGCCAAAAAGACACATTTCAGCCGAACCGTTTCTCTCTCCAAAATTTTATATTTAAGCAGTCATGTTCATTAATATAGCCTCTTCAACCAACTGCTTCATCCACCTTATTGCATGGAAGGCTGTGAAAAGTTAAATTCTGATGAAGCTGGCATTTGGAAACATCGGGTCTGTATTGAAATGCTCAAGCGTCATTGTAGGATTCTCTTCCCACTATATCCATGACGTTGAGTCTCAAAATTAAAGAAACAATATGCCGACTTATCAAATTCACGGTCAACCTCTGCGTAGACCGAAGAGCCGTCTGTCTGCATACAGTAATGTCATAAATGTTTGTGAGTCCCGGAGTGTTGTCATACTTCCCATATCAAGGAAGAAGAACTTCGTCTAATTGCGAATAAAAATTACCAGCGTAACTATGGTTAGCCTCGAAGTTGACCAGAGAATCCCGGAAATAAACCAATTCTACTTTGAGCTGAGATTGCTCTCATAAGTCTTCCATCATGTCTGTTCTAAAATTTTCCTCGGAATCCCGATGGTGTGGAAAGAAATTCAATGACCTTGCAACAGTCGAGAAAAAAGTTCTCCAGATGGTATATGGTCTTTGCCATGGTTACAAAGACGTTAGATAAGAGGCATAGCTGGGAACGAATTCTTAGATAAGGAACCTCAGATGTCGCCAAAAATATGTACGATAATACTTTTAAAATATTCCCTCAGGAAAAAACCGTGCCCACAATGAGTCAAAGAGATTCAAGTCAGAAGCCACGATTGGCTTACGCAATACATCAAAACTCATATAAATACTTGTCATTCCCATTCTCATCCTACTAGGTGATGTGCCCAATACAGACACAAATGATCCACCGCAAAAACCAGAAAAAGAGACTCAAACTCCCTCACAAATAGACACTGACTTGGAGAATGGAGAACAACAAAAGGTGACACCTGCTACAACTAATGGCACAACAACAACAACAACTAATGGTCATGGCACGGTAAGCAAGCGTTATAGTGAAGAACGTGGTGTTGGTGTTACGTTAATTGGTTTGGCACCACTTTGTTCCATCAGCGAAATCGATTTGTTGCAATTTTAGTTAGCTTGCTTAAACACATACACATGTACATACATATCACTTGTATATATATTATATCGCTGTACATACACATTACGCTTGTTTGGATATTTGTTTCTTGAGTATTTTTAGTTTTATAAATAAATGTAATTATTTGTATATATTTATGTAAATGAAGAATTTTTCTAAGTATTATCAATCATTTCGCAGGAGAAACGAAATCAATCTTAAGGCAACTCTAAATCTATGTACTGGACGTTTTTAACAAATTTCCAAAAAAAAAAACGTGAAGTCAGAAAATTATAGGTATGTTCAAAGCTTGATAACTCTGGAATGGCCCATCTAACGAAAATTTTTTGTCAAAACTTTTTTGTGGTTAATTAAATTTTTTACAAACTAGACCTGTTAAATAATGATTACTAATCGTAATGATTACCGGTTTGATTAATTATTTTCTTGAGAATCCATTCAATAATTACCCATTACTTCCAATATTTAATGATTGTTTTCCAATTAATTAAAAAAAATAATCAAAAAAAATTTTGATTATTTACGATTAAAAAAATCAAAAAAAAAAATTTAAATAATCAAAAGAAGTTGTTTTGATTACTTTTTAGATAATTTTTTATTTTTTTTTTTATTATTTTTCATTATTTTTTATGCTTTTCAGTATTATAAATATACACATTCGCAATACTAAATAAATCAAAAATAATCAAAAATAATCAAAAATAATCAAAAAATAATCAAAAGTAATCCTATCCACTTTTTTTTCATTATTTTTTATTTTTTTTATTTTTTCTAATCGTAATAAATTAATAATTGCCTTTTCTTGAAAAACAAATCAAATAATCATTACCAATTAAAAAAGCCGTCTAAGTAATAGATTACTAGTTATCAATCAAATTTAAGAGGTCTGCTACAAACCCGTGAAATTTTCTTACTTCTAAACTAGCAATGAACCCTGAACTATATACATTTTTAGACCTGAAACTTATACAGTATTTTTCGGTAGTTTGACCAATAATACCATAATATTTTTCATTGGCGCATTCTACTCTCCATGACATTTCTAGTATTGAGATATGTATGTCTTCTACCATAACAACGATGATCGGAGAAAAATTATTTACCTCAAAGTCCATTTTGTAACTTCTATTTACTTAGAATATCCTAAAAAGTTTTCAAACTAAAGACGCAAAATAGAAAGTCCAATTAATTTTTTTTCATTCGTTTTTCCAGTGTATACAAGATTTTTTCTTTTAAAACTAACTTAATTTATCATCATAAATGCATAAAAATAAATTTTTCATGTTTGTATTTACAAGCAAATATATACATATATATATATGTCAATAAATTTTAATCATAAAATGCTTTGCTTTCAAAAGGCAATCAATTTTAATCCATTTCTTAAGTAAACCTAATATCTAATTTAAGTCTTAGTAACACGTAGTAGCAATCAATAAAAATACTTATAATCTCTATTGAAGTATAAATAAAAATGTGTATGTATGTATATTTAAATATAAATCTAATAATTGATTAATATTTTTGCGATCGAAAAAATGTTCTACAAAGTAAGCAAATTAAATTTGTGCAATTGCAAAAGGCACACGTTTCTTCCCTGAAGGAAATGCCAGTAGTGAAGCGCCAAGCCCTGCAAATAATGCGATTATCCTAGGATTAGTCCGGGATGAGTCGTAAAGGAGCATGCTACTAATGTCAGTTCTGATATCTTTATATGGGCTGAACTTTTCATATTTGTTTGAGCATGTCCTAGGGATATGTTAGGACTAATCCTCTTTCTACCCAAAATCATAGGGTCCGAGAGGTTTTTTAACTCCTGTGACTATGTTACGCAAAATAAAATTGATTTATATTGAATTATAGCCAACTCTAGGCTAAAGGGATTAATCATAGAGCACTCCCTTTCGATATTAGTCACACGATTTTTCGCACTGAAGATTCTCTTTTGATTATGTCAACAATACTACTGGCTATTTGTATTATAAACACCTCTACCAGCCGTGGCCAACCGTGGTGAAACTCTGATTCCAAACAATCACAAATGCCTATACATACTATTTAAGGAATTTTAGAAACCAAAAAGTCCCTAAAACTGTGCAGACTCTCACACCTCACACTTACACGAAGAAGTTAATTCAACATGGTTAAAAAGTGAACCTCTTCCAACAAAATTGCCCAATTTTTTTGTTACATGGGACCCATTATTTATCCAAATGTTATAGAGATTTTATATGTCATTCCCCTCAATACGCTTAGTCTTGAGTTACCACATGTAGATACTGCAGCAGTTGCGCGCCGTTGCTTTTGTAGTCCTTATGGAAGTATTTACGTTTTGTTAACGTTGTTTCATCGAGAGTGCAGACTCATCGCAATCTCATCAAAAGGTCTACAAAAAAAATATCCTTTTAGGTAAACTAAGTACTAAAAATATTCACTAATTCAAAGAAACCTAGAAAAATACGCTAGTAGCTAGTACTTGTGCTATAACCGTAACCGTAACCGTAAGCAGTTCGTAAGCATTGCCAAATCTACAACCTTCTCGATACTACGAATTAGCGTTGCCAGTCCCGAGTCAGGGATGCCGTACTTTTTTGTCAAAAAAAACAGCATTATCAAGATTTGCAATACGTTACTCTGGACTAAATTTGTGTGATTTATTTGTGAATCATATCAAATTTTTTTCATTTTTTAGCAACTTGAATATGTTTGATTTTACTCTTTGTACATGCACTAAAATTGTAACAGGTCGATCGATGTCTGTACAATGCCCATATTAGAATAAAAAATTAAAGGGATCATTAGTACGTCGATAGAATCCATAGCAATAGTTTTTCGAATTTTTGTCTGTCAGACAGATAGTGTTTATATTTGGGCGCGTATCACTCAAAAACTGCTGAATATAATTAAATGTAACATTCACCTTTGCGTTAACAGATGTCTAACTTAAAATTTAAGAGATTCGATATTTTAATCACGGTTTAGAATTTATTTTTTATTAGAATATGGGTATCAATGCTTCAGCGATGTGATTGAGTTCCATATCATGTGGTTTCGCAGCTATAATGATTCAAGTCGGACTCAGTATGTTATGAGACGCAACGAAGCGTCGTCGGGTTTTCTAGTGTCTTCGATAAAATCGTATTTATCAATATGTTACATGTTAAAAATTGCATTAAAGAGATTCCTTAAAAAATCGAAAACTTTATTAAAAACTTTACAAAATTTTAATAAAATTAAGAAACCTGTGTCATTTTGTTTTGTTTTTAATGAAATATATTTCGTTTCATGGCCGAATTAGCCTAGACTTGGATTTAACTTGACTTAAAAACCCCTACATCTAACAAATGAGAAGCACGTGAACGTAGTTACCCAGAAAATACCTTAACTTAGAAACTTTGAAAATTACAGATTTTTGATTTTCAAGTTAAGTTTGTTTGCCACCATATAACTTTTTTCAATATTTTTAATAAAGATGCTTCATATATTGTATAGCACACAAAGTTTTTGGATGAATGAAATTCTTATGGCATTTAAAAAACAATACTCCAAATGAAAAAAATTTCAAAAAGATGACGGATTAAATAATTGACTCTCCGCTATTTTGTAAACTAAATTCAAGTCAAGTTAATTCTAAGTCTAGGCTTAAGTGGCCATTAACAAAAAATGCATACTAAAAATGCATTTATTATTATTTATTTTAAAGTTAAATAGTTTCCAAACAATTTCTTCCCATTTTAAAACTTGTGGGAGAGTGACGAAAAATAAAATCCCGAAATCACAAAATTCTATGTTTTTGGTTACGGTTACGCTTAGGGTTACGATAACCGGTTTTCTTATGGTTATAGCTGGGCCCTAGGTTTTATTAACGGTTATGTGATGGGTGTGGCACTGTTATGGTGAAGGTTATTTTTAATGTTGCTGTCTTATTATCATTACGACCACTATCGTCGGCATCATAATTATCAGCGTGATTATCATCCTCATAACTTCACAACTTCTTTTTGTTCTACTTCTTGGTCGTCTTTTTCAAGCTCTGCTTCTCCACCTTTTTTTGCCTTTCCTTTTTTTTCTTAATTTTCGCTTACTTGTTTGCTTAAAGAAGCTTCCTTTGTAACACATCACTAAAGAGAAAGTTTTATTGTGTCAATAATAATGATCTCACCTATAATTCCCCATTCATGTTTCAAATATGGTATTTGTAGAGCCTTGCGTTACAACCTTTGACTGAGCACACTTGGCTTTAGGGTTTCGAGTATGTTACATTAGATAAGTTTATTGTTATTTACTGATGCAGTGAATCAAGAACGTGATGCTTATTACTTTCTATGTGATAATATATAAACAGGGCAGTTTTTATGGGTCGTTGTTGTACTGAAATATTCCGTGGAACTGTATATTCAACATCGTTTAATGTTCACTTTCACTTAAAATATATATATTATTCTAAAATTTGTCAGTGCTGTCATCTGTTAAATTTTCAGAAATCAAACTAAAAGAGGGCATTTTTCAAACATTTGCTCAGCTTTCGAAATGTTCTCTCTTTTGATCTACACATATGTTATGTTAATAGTTAAGGCAAATGGATTAAATATATATGTAAATTTTTATAATTGAACACTCTTCATCATATGCACGTGTACGAGTATGTGTTTTTCATTTTCTTTGTTCAGCAACTTTTTATTTGTTTATAAATATATTTTTATTAGTAAGGCCTGTATACTTATAAGCATCTTTAATTATATTTAAAGGTAAGTTATATAAATAAATAATGTAAATACACAAATTTTTTCGCTACATAACTGTAATAAATTTAAGACAGAACATCGGGCAAGGCGATTTCAATACATTATAGATATTAAGAAAAAATGGAGAGGGGTTTATTTATAAGAGTAACGGAAGCTAAAACAATAGTATTTGAAATGTTTGTCTGCCGGTTTGTTCACACATCACTCTAAAACCTCTGTATAGAATTTAGTGCAAGTCACCACAATATTGCTACTTTCTAACTTAGAGTTTTCAATCCATTTAATTATGAAAAAAAAAAATTACTTAAAAATATTTGGAACTCCCTTCTGCATATGCTTGCGGTTCTACAAACTGTTATTTAAAATATAATTTAATCAAATTAGTTAAATGAGTAGTTGCAGCCGCATTTAAGGAATACTCCCCCCTGCAAGCTTCCAAAACGATCTGGCAGAACTTAGACTTTCCTTATCGTTCATCACTCACTTTCTAGCGATATCTGACGGCAATTGTAAACATCTTGGGAGTCCAAGTGATCTTTCATCTGATTTTTTCGTGTTATCCGTGGTCCCTCAAAAGCATTCATATTTGAGTAAAGTTCATTAAGCGCATCGTTAAATTTCCTTCGATACTCATAGTGGCATCGCAGGAAGACCCATACATCTGCCAGAGAATTTATCTCTCGAATGCTTCAAAGGCCAATCCATCATTTTTCAAAAATATACTGTCTCTTCCTCGTTGACCCTAAGATCCATCTTTTCACTTCTTTATACGGGATAGAGAAGCCAAAGCTTACAGCGCGCTTTGCTAAGGTCAATGATATCAATATCATCAACAGAAGCTAGCAGTTACGCACTCTCTTCTTCAGTATAAAATTAAAGAAATTGCAGGGTAATGAGTCGCCTTCCCTCGAACCTGCTTTGATTTCATCCACATTTTTCCCGATAGTTTCTGTCTACGTTTTTGCATGTTTTCCGCTTACCTTTTTTGTTTCCTAAATTTCTGTTATTTAGTTTTTGAGTACGCAAAACATTAAGCAAGTGCTACAGGCAGCAGGAAAAACGACTTTTTAACTAAATGCATTACTCTATTATTTAGCTGTCATTTATTGCAGTTCTTGTGTGCCTTCCCTTTTGCACAAGAATTTCAACGTTGTTTAGAAAATATGTATTCTCTCATTTTTTTTACCCGATAGCCATTGTCCTTATTGTCCTCAATTTCTTGTATCATCCTTATTATGACCATCTTTTGTTCAAGTTTTGGACACTTTTCGCATTAATAAAATTACAATGGCTATGTTTTCTTTTGGTGTTTCCGTTTTTCGGTTGTTATAACAATCCTTTCGATGGTGCAATTGTAGTTGTAAAAATATACGGCTACATATTTTTAAATACAATAGAAAAGTGCTAGCAGGTGCATCCAGAGAGAGAATGTAATTTAGTAAATACTTCACTTAACTAAACAATGTTGTGATGTAATTTAGGAAACAGTTGTGATATTTTCGAGTTGAATTGGTGTTAAATTTAAGTTCTGAAAAGAACGAAAGAAATGAAGAGAATGCGACGCAGAAAGCATATCCCAACTGTATTCGCGCTTTAAAATTATTCGAATTTCAAACAACCTTTTTTGTGAAACAGTTCACATTTTTTATTTAAAACAAAAATTATCAGCTATTCCGAACATTCTAAAACCTAATATCGCAAACGCTTATGTGCATGTGTACATATGTATTTTTGCTGATACACTTGCCAAATATTTAACAAATGTTACGTATACGCCGTGTATGGCTGTTGTTTGCCAACCAAACGAAACTCTAGCGTGTCTTACAAAAAAACTAAACCAAAACCACAAATGAAAGTCAGAAAGCGAGCTAATTGGAAGCGTATAAAGTTTACTGAATTTTTGTTTTATTTTTGGTAAATAAATTCAAATTAGCACATCGTTAGCTGTGGTGTCATTAGCTTTTATATATTGACTATCGTCGAGATAAACTTTTTTTTACCAGCTAAAAGAGTTGTCTGTGTGCGGATTTCAATAAATGAGCCGTAAATAAACAGATATGGGCTTACATTAGGGTGGGAATAAAGTATGCATGTT
The DNA here is from genome assembly GCA_949987695.1 of Merzomyia westermanni. Lineage (NCBI taxonomy): Eukaryota > Metazoa > Arthropoda > Insecta > Diptera > Tephritidae > Merzomyia > Merzomyia westermanni. The sequence continues at coordinate 42,647,106 of OX465291.1, read as the reverse complement.
TAGAGCTTCTTCAATAAGGCGAAAGATAGAACTTTTGGTCAGCATTTAAGTACATTTTAAAGTCTCACTCCCCATTCCTTTAACTCCTGTCCGCGATGATATTTAAGTGGTGAATATACCAGATGAAGCTGTGCATGTAACTGAATGTGTGTGGAAGAAACCATCCATAAAATACAGAGCAGCCTCAGCGGATTTTTTCACAGTCCACGCTTTTGCACCTTACAGCAGGGTGACTTTTGCAATAACCTTGAAGTCCAACTTTTGATCTCAAATTACAGCAAGATACTTAGAGTTAATCTCCTAGTGAACGAAATCAAAATAAAGCCAAACATTATTTTAGATCAGCCGCATTCAACGTTTTAAACGTTCTTCTTTTGAGCTTATTTTCGAATTACAGTCCCAGCTTTGTATGAGAACCACCGTGGTGAAGTGGCAGTGTGCTAGTCTACTACACAGAAGACCTCCAGTTCAAGTGCTTTCTGCCATAAAAAAAAATCTTTACCCCTGCAGGTTGGGGGCTTAGAATATGCCCGAGGTAGGCATACCAGTCGTAAGAGGCGACTAATATGCACAAAGGTAATGATGTGCAACTCGATGGTTGATCTACGAATACGATGCCTCTCACCTCTCATTACCCATCTAATCCTTCCTTACGAAAGGAGGGGTGACGTGACCTAGAAGGTTTCACTGGTCATAAATCGCTACCACGACAGTCGGGCAGTACCGCAAGGGAGTATCGGAGCGTACCGGGGTCAAATCCGGCCAAGGACTGTTAATTCGACAACACTCCCCAAAACCTTCTGGGAGTGTTTTTGTCGTTACCACAACAACAACAATAACATAAAAAAACTTCTCAACAAAAAATTCAGTTGCTCTGACAGGCGCTGTCTTAATCTTCTCGAAAACTAAGAATCAAAAGAATTGTGCGTTTATATCCAGATTTTTGAAGCTGACAGCCCTCTTTATAAAGAAAAACTAGAGCACCCCCTAGATTTTTCTCTGTACAAAAAATTTTATTATATCCTTTGTTGCTATTGTTGTTGCAACCTTAAAATCGTTATGAGCATTCCATTGTTGAAATGAACCCAGTACCGCGGGCATATTCTAGACCTCTAGCACGATGTGCTATCTCCTCTAGTCATCTCTAACTCTTTATTCTTTTTCCAGTATTTTATTTATTTTACTTCATTTCTCTTTTCCTTACTCCTTCCTTTTAATTTTCTTTTTCTTCTTTCCCACACCTTTCCCTTCCCATAACCTTTTCTTACTTTGTATCATTAATTTAGATCTCTATCTCACTACACTTCACCTTACCTTCTATCATCAAATTCCTATACTACTCAACCTCTATTATATACTCGTATAAGATCTACAAAACAAATATTATGGTACGAATTTAGATATTCGCTCATACTTTTCCAATACCGTCCTATATATGTAAAGAACAATATTCTATCTTCTACTTTCTCATGCATAGAACTTTTGATAAACTTAATACTTCAATTAATCATATTTTCTTCTAGGATTTCATTTTAAAAATACCCTTATGTCCTTGTGTGGCATAAATCTGATATTTTAAAACTTTAATTAAACCAATCGGTCCTGTATATTGCCTGTTTTGCTGTTACGAAAATTAGGGGTTAATTTTAAATTGTGTGCTTTTAAAAGCTCACTTTTGAACTCGAAACATCCCTTTACATATGAAATGTATGAATTTTGGACCGGTGACAGCTCTTTCGGGAGAAATAATATTTGAAATATTTTATTTAAAAAATATATTTAATTTAGGAATATATTTAATTTGGCATGAAACTTGGTTTAAAACATATACGAGTATGTATAGATTACTTCCACAAAACTGTATTTTTGCCTACAACAGGAAGAAACCCACAATTTTTTGTCTGCCTGGAATAACATAGAAAACCTCATTTCATATGGAGCGCTTCCCTGCAACAGAAATTCGCGAGGTAATAAATTACCAGCCTAATATCGACTAATTACTAGTTCTGCTATTCCAACACAAATTTTTTAAAAGAACCGTCTTTTACACTTAAAACCTTAACCATGATTGCCAAGGTGCGACCATGAAATTGGTATCTAACTAATCTACTCCGACAGCTAAGCAAATACATGTTTGAAAATCAAAAATAACAGTAAATAAACATTTTGAGCTAAAATCTCTTTGGGTACTCGCAAGGCCAACTTGTAGAACTGTTTGCGCTGTAAGCTTTTTATTAGTTTAGATTTAACGAGACTAACCGCAGAATTGCGGCAGTGGCAGAATTTGACGTCGGTACTTATTTTTAGAACTAAGTATTTATGTTTTTACATACACCTGTCTTCAATATAATAGTTGTATAACTAAAATGGATATCTTCGACGTTCATTTAAAATATAGCAAACTCCATAACAGAAAAAATATAAAAAGAAATTTCAAAGCTCACAAAAGGTCAGGAAAGTTAATTAAACAATAAAAAATGGTCATCAAAATCTTGAAATTTTTTGGCAGAATTTCTAGAAAATGTTTGAGGTACTTCAAACTTTGACATGGTTAAAACTGAATGAGATATAAAACTGCGTATTCAAATATTTCTAAAAATTATGTCCAAAATATTGAAATTTTAAGATAACAACTAACTGTCAAATGGCGGAGTTGCTTCATGCATATGGTAAAGAAGAATAGAACTAGGAGTTTAGATGACATCAAAACCAGCGTATTGTTAGCTTAATGGTTAGCAATGCGTGCCAAAATTTCTCTGATGAAGAAACTTAGCAGCTTCCGAAATGGATCTATAAGAAAAGCTATGGCAGTTGTCTCTAAACAATTAATTAAAAAGGATTATTAAAAAATATAAACAATTATAATTTTTATAAAAATTCAAAAAGTGAAAAATTATTATTCTTGGCCTTGAGCTCGTTTCATGAATGCTTGATAAATTTTTAAAAGTTTATTTAACTTTCCTGAACTTTGTGTAAACTTTGAAATTTCTTTTTATGTGGTTTCTCTTATGAAATTAAAAATTATTAAAAACACAGCTTCTTTTTATTTGGTCAAACTATATCCGATTTAATTGCACTACTATTATATTAAACACAACTGTACATATGTTGATCATACGAGTATATGACGTTGGTGCATGAATTGATAAAAACAAAGCTATCACATTTTACAGTTAGGGAGTGCAGTGAGGACTTGCACTGCTGTAAAGTAACCAGGTAATTAAATATCTAAACAAATAAAAGGCAGGGGAGCTGAGTGCTAGAGCTCAAACAGTTGGCACTGATTTTTTGTTGTTGTTAACAATGCTTTGGCCTGACTGATGGGCACGATCACTCTGCGAATCGTCGTCCAGCTCTTTTAACGAGAGTCCAATTAAACAAGCAGTTTCAACCGGGTTGGACCAGAGTGATATTATTGGGGACATTTCACATGCATGGCACGTATTTGGTATGGTGGGGTTTTTAGTCTGGATAAGTAAACGTTTAAACTGTTACATTATCCATAACGAAGTTGTGCTTGGATGACTCTAGTCTCTTTCGGAAGAATACGCTCCTCATCAGCTATTTCAGGTGGTTCGATGTCTATTACGGGATTCACAGGGCGATATCTGAGGGATCTGTTTACGGACTCGGTGTGGAGGTCGTTAAGAGCCCGCCTATGGTTACGCAGATCAAACTGGAAGGTATGGTGTTGCCGGATCTCATAATAGCGCTTACGGAGATGTTTCCTTATGTATCTAGGAGGCGGAGCTTCATCCAATATATGACGGTTTGGATGGCTAGATTTGTGGCAGTTCAGTAAAAACTGTCTGCTCAACAGGTTCTCATGCCAAGTGAATTGAGGATCTTGTTCCGCACGGGACACCCAAGATTTTAGAGTTTCTATCAGTAGGAAGAGTTATATCTAAGTGGGCATTTAACTCTTGTATCATCTCCGTATTCCATGTCATAAACAGGGTCGCCGTCGTTTTAGTCGAATATGGGGTCAGACTCCGCTCATTGAAGAAGCTGGAAAGGTCGTGGAGATAACTTTTGATCCTTGTACATAGTTCGTCAATGAAGGAGGCCCTTTGCGACATGAAGGGGTGGCTCTTTCAGGTCTTGCGCTGTGTTGTTTTCGGAAGCCATGTTGATGGTTTACCAAGTGCAGATTTGCAATATAGGAGGGGAGCAGTATTGTATCTAATAAGTGGAACCACAATCTCCTGTTGCCATATCTCTGGATTGAGCAGCTGGGTAACGATAGGTTAAGAACCCCGCTAAATAACTATGTTCCTCGTAGCCATCTCAAACATTTAGCAATCTCATCTTTAACAGGGTTTTAGGGAACAAATCGGTAATAGGCGGTTCTTCAAACGAATAACAAGATATGGGGTTCTTCAAAAATATGCCGAGAAGAGTGTTTACCGCAGCCTAGATAGAATGACCTCGAACTCAGTCAACTGCAGAAACTTGCTTGGGTTCCTTGCTAATAAGATCCATTGCCAGAACCTTGTTATTTTGAAAAAGTTTGGTTCCGTTCTACAGTACTCGCGTACTCGCATTTACCTGATATACCGACTACATAACTCCATACATATGTATTAATTTTAAAAGTGGCCTACTTCCGCCATTTATGCAATCATATCGGAAATATATACGCATATGTGTTAGGGATGTCAATACCAGGATGCTGGTGGTGTAGAAAATTCAAAGATTACAATTTATTACAATTTTGAAATTTTCGGGATTGGACCTATGTCACTAAAAACTAACCTCCATATTCATAAAAAATAAAATTGCTTTATAAAACGCTTATAATTCAAAATTTGTAGGGAAATGCCACTTTAAACAGTTTAAATTTTTATGAATATGGGTGTAAATTTTCTTGGTTTTTTGTTGATTTGATATTTTTCAATATTTTAATTATCTTCCTTTTTGAATGTGTTACTTGAAGTAACATAAGCCTTTCTAGCAACTAACAAGAAGCTGTGGGTTTAGAGTAGCCACTATCGAAATTTTTTCATTTAATTATCCAATTTACGATTTAATGTAAAATCTGGTAAAACAAAAACTGAGTTAGCAAGGATTTGAAACAATTCGAAAGTTTTAATTCCTCTCGAAAATTTTAAATTTACTTTCTTGATAAACAAGCGCTTTTTTTACAAAAACAAGAACATTTTAAAAATTGCGCAGAAACCCCCCTTAGCAACTGGAACAAAGTGGTTCAAAGAATGTAAAAGTTGAAAACCTTACTTATTTTACTTTTCACTTATCAAATAAGTTGTATTTTAAATAAAAAAAACATATCAAAAAACCAATGTTTTGTTATATATTTTATGATTAGAAAGCTCCTCAAACAATGATTTCGTATTATTCAACCTAAACTGTTGGTAATCTGAGAATTCAGTTATTGTAAAATTTTACACCGAAAGTCCTGCGCGTTTAAAATCTATATATTCGACATCCATAATATAAACTCACAAATTAACACATTTCGTACAAACAATACAATTTTTGAATTCCCCTGGAAAGTGAAATGTATATTTCATATGACGATTATATCAACGATAATTTATCTGAAATCGTGAACATAAATGCATGACTATTAAAGCGAACGCCAATTAATTGCATGTCAAAAATTAACATATGTACATACAAATAAAATATGGGAAAAATAAGTCGTTCGAGTGTAAAAGTGCTTAGTCGACTTTTTATAAAAATCTCGATACAGGAAAATTGCGCAACTGAAAACATATCGGGGTCTATCAGCTATTTCGTCGGAGCTGCGGACGAGAGAAATGCAATAGATCATGAGAGAAATCAATCGATTTAATCAGAATTTGGCAGTGAATTTCAATAAAGTCGATAGAGATCACAAATCCCTCATACAATTATTCCCCGCCGGCAGCTGCACCGGAATAGCTGAAAGACCAGATCGTTTACATAAAATAAGTAGCATAGTTTCCAAAAGAAAAAAAAAAAGAAGAAATGTGCCAAGTTAAAAAAAAATGTTTTCAGTATATCTATCTTATATAGATTTTTACTTTATCACATACATGTATTGGCACGGTAAAACTAGTCATCTTTTTATACCCGTTAGGCCGTTGACAGAATTTTATTTTGTAGATAAGGGTTTTAAAATAAATTTTAAAAGTAAAGTCTTCCTTAGAAAAGTTTTTGGATTCTATTCCAGCGGTTGGAGTAGCAGCAGACGTGCCACTATTGTCTAAAATGAGGTGCAGATTTAGCTCTGACTGGCAGAGTTTAAAAAAAAAGTCACTTTTTTACATAGACGAGGACATTTCGCCAAAAAATCAATATATTTTTTCACATAATCTTCTTTCAGTCCAATGCTCTTCCATTTTTTGTAGTAGAACTTTTCAAGCCTCTCGAAATAAGCATTGGTTTCAGTGGTTAACTCTTCATTTGACCCGAATCTTTTACCACCCAGCCATTTCTTCGGATTTAGAAACAGTAAATAATCAAGTAATATTCTGGTTGAGGTTGTAGTTCGTCAACCAATTAATAAACTTTTGCCATGGTGACTACACACTATAGGTGCAAAAATATCGGTGATACTTTGTATATATCGATGGTTTCTTTTTATCAATAGTTCCATCGATATTTTGTTACTATCGACAGTATCTACTATAGTGTGAAATATGTTTACAAATGCCCTAATTAAAGTTAAGTCTGCGAAACTTGTATCCACCCGTGTGAATCCATTATAAATATTTAATGAAGTGAGGATTCTTGGAGTATAGGTGGGCTATCCATAAGCTGTGAATAATATTTGCCAGTAATCGTTTTACCCTTTTTAAATTAATCAATTTGGTTCAGGTTCACCCTGAGAAAGCCCCTGTCTTGATTGTTCCTTGGTTTCTAGTGTTTCTTGCGATAGTCATGATCCGATTGTCCACCATCATTCCATGAATTTTATGGTTCTCGTACGAACACAACGAAACTCAGTAAACCACTTTATAACCATTAAAACTGATGGAGCCTTGCCTTGGCTTCACTGATGTTTTTTTTGTGCAAAAAGGTAATTCTTAATCAGCACACAAAATTGATTTTTTTTGGAATTTTTGTTAAAGCTTCCGAGATTTTTTAGCTTTAAATGGCTGCCAAACACAAACTAAATGGCGGAGATAGTACTTTAATTGGTCAGTGTCGATCTTAAAATAACTTTTCGCCAAGCTCGAAAAATTACCGAATTTCGAAAGTGTCCTCATATATAGGGCATATATATATATAGTAATATTACCTATTAAGAAATATGAGAAAACTTATTAAGATACAAGTTTTTGAAGAACGTGAAAGCCCCTCGGAAGTGGTAGGCAGGACTATGGCCTTTAAAAAATTTTATAGAATTTCTAAAGCTTTGCATACAATAAAACTACACTCAACAAGCACAGCAAAATTTAAAAAGCTTTCCGAAATAAACATTAAGCTTAAAAAATCAGATTTTTCGATTATACAACATTTGAAAATAAGAGTTTTATAATCAAAACGGCACGTGGATTAAAGGCTTATTAATGTAAGCCTATAAAAAATTTTCAACAAAAGCTTTTTATAAATTTTGCTTTTAAAAGTTTATTCAAACGATATTTTTTATTATTTATATTATATTTATATAACTGCCAAATAGTCTTCTCTGAATTTTTGTAAACATTTGCATTTCACTTTTAAAGTCAAATGATTATAATAATTTTTCTTGAAGTTCATAAAAAGTTTGCTTTAAACTTTTAAATAAATTGAAACGGAAAAAGCCTAAATGTCGCTGTTGTAGCAAGTTTAATTTAAATTATTTTTAAAAACATTTACAGATATGCTTGTTGGGCAGTATCAATTTTATAAATGTTGGTTTATGAATTTGAACGTCTATACAGAGCAGATAGGACAGGACAGATTTTCAAGTTAGGCAAGACAAAAAATATTAGACTATAATTTTAATATTTTTTATTTTTATTAAAATTATTGTTGGTTTTATTTCGTATTAAATTTTATTAATTAGAGTGGTTTTTTATTTCAACAGAAATGAAAATTAAGATGCAAACGCCATAGCATTTCTAAACGATCTATTTCGGAAGCTGATAGACGTCTTCACCAGAGAAATTTTGGCACACTGTGTTAACCATTAGGCTATCAGAACTATTATATTTTTTTTATTTGAATTTTCCTTGGATATCAAATGTGCACTTATCACTTGCAATATGGCAACCAAAAACGTGGACGCTTTTTTTTTTTAAAGCAAACAGACAATATCCATAAATGAAGCTACGAAATAAAGCATAAAAACACCCAAAACTCAGGCTAGCTTTTATCTTTCCTGAAAAATTACTAAAATATACTTAGCACGTTTTCTCACTCATCCAACAAATTCTACGTTAATACTGCATGACAACCAAAAACAATACAACATAATATTTAATGCGAAAGAGATTGATGCTCAGATAACTTGCATTCAAAGCATGATTTTACACACACACACACACACTTGACAGCATACACATTTATGTGTGTACTTATAAATATAAAATTATTGAGCATGATATACAATATATAAACAACCAAGCAAATGAAACATAACTAACTTGACGTTTTATCGCTGCATTCGATTGTCCCATTACTTGCGTAACAGCAGCCATACAAAATATAAACAATACAAAATGCACATATAAATTGTATTTATACTTCGACAGCTTAAAAATCAAAAACAACAAAATAAACTACAACAACAAAGGCAACAACAACAACAACAAAAACTACAAAGACAACAATCACTAAAATCCCAAGCAACGCGTATCGAACGCAAACCATCGGTTAAACGGCAAGTATCCTGGGGGCCACCCACAGTTGCCGAATCGGATGCGGAAACACTCAAACTTACCATTACACCATCAACCGTATACAAACAAAATGGCTTCTATAGCATAAATAATACAAGCAACAGCAACAACAGTAGTAGGAATAAGAACAATACAAATTTTGCGACAATGACGTGAAATTGGCGAGAGAACAAAATCAAAAATTTGATATAAAGCAAAAGTGAAAAAAAACAAAAACAAAACACAAATAACTTTCAAAACAAAAATGAAAAAAAAAGCTATAAATAATTTCATGCAATCACATTACGATATAATCATACGTTCATTCATGCATAATTACAGACATATGTACATGTATACAGATAAAGTGGGAAAAATGCGGATTTATTTTCATAGGCAGCTACACTTTAATACATAGATATGTATGTATATATGTATCTCATTAAGTAATCGAATATCTGTGCTGAATATTTCAAGGAGACCTGTTAAATAATGACTACTAATCCTAATGATTACCGGTTTGATTAATTACTTTATTTAGAATCCATTTAATGATTTATTACCAATTACTTTCAATTTTTAATAATTATATTCCAATTAATTGAAAAAATAATCAAAAAATAATCATGTTCTTTTACGATTATTAAAAAAAACAAAAACCATCAAAAATAATTTTAAAAAAGTGGTTTTGATTACTTATGATTATTTTTGATTTTTTTTTTTGTTGATTATTTCTGATTTTTTTCAGTATTGTTAAGGAAGCACAGATCAAAAATACTGAAAAAATCAACAACAAAAAATAAAATCAAATAAAAAATAATCAAAAGTAATCAAAACAAATTTCTTAAATTTTTTTATTATTTTTAATTTTTGCTAATCGTTATCAATTAATAATTGCATTTTCTTGAAAAACAATTAAAATAATCATTACCAATTTAAAAAAGCGTCTAATTTATCGATTACTAATTACTAATCAAATTTGACAGGTCTGATTTCATGCACCTTAGATGATATAGCAAGAGCTTACTGGAGTATTTTCTTATCTCAACTGCTGGTTTGAAAGCACCCTATCCCTTACAATATTTCGAGGTCCACACTGTCTCACCAAACTAACCTCAAAATTTGTTTATAGAACTCTTAACTCGATATAAGTTCAATGCATTTGCCATTTGAGCCAATATTCAATCATAGGCTGATATTTGGATTTGTAAAAATATGCTGAGATATTTCGTTATACCTCAGAGTTCTGAGATAGAACGATTTTGAGAAAAACTCTAAGGTATTACGTTCTTTAAACATATTCTGAAATAGTTGCTTCCACTTAGCAGTCGATTTAAAAAATGTCGCATCTCAGAATATTTTATATTTTTTAAGAACGTCCTATCTCAGGTTAAAGTGCGTTGAATTAATGAAGAGACGTCGTTTTTGAAACAAAAAAACTGTAGTATGGTGAAAGAATCTGCGAAGAGGTAGGGTGATGCTCCACTCAGCCGCCGATATGCCCTATGTTAAGTAGCTTAAAATAATTTTTTTCAATATTTTCTTATAATCAAAAGTAGGATTATAAATTTTGAAATTATTTCTGTAATAACACTATGCAACAGAAGTTTTTTGGGGAAGGATGCATTTCAATTCAGGAGGAGATATCTACAGCCGGTTTCACCTCAGGAGAACTTGAAGCGAGATTTTTGTAAGCGACGAATAAGAGAGTACTCTCTTTGACATTCTTTTCAAACAATAGAAGATATTTTTTACGTTTTCTCCTCTTATGGTACTATTTTTGAAGGGAAAGGACAAATATCGCTTTCTACTATGGCTCTTTAAATTATTCAAATAGCTCGAATAATCCAATATTCGAAGCTTCGATTGTTGATTTTTTGGCTCTGAAAATCGTACGTTACTATTCGAATATCCCATGAGCTACTATAATTTGAATATTCAATAAACTACGAATATGCGATGGAGTATGATTATTCCAATACTTATTATATTGTTAACGTTCGATCGTTGCGTTGGTTGGGAAACACCTGTCATATTTAATTAATACTTTTCAAATTTCAAAATGAGCGAAAAAAAGATAAGTTGGCTCTGGAGATAATTTCAAAAGATATCGGATGGTATACAAGCGACGTTTTCTATTTGTGGTACGAACAGCATCGAATACTCCCAGACGCATGATTATACGAATATTAGTATTCGAATTTCGTTATTGGAATACTGCGTTATTTGAATAGTTCTAGTATTCGAATATCAACAGCTCTAATTTCTACACTCTGCGCTCTCTTGAAACAAGAGAGGAGATCTCTCCCTTTTATAAGTTTTTGGAGCGAAAGTAGAGATTTCTACAACCTACTCCTTGCTAACATATTTTTGAGTAAGCCGAATTTCTTTGCCAACAAAGGAAACAAATATTTAACAAAAGAAGAAAGTTTCAGTCGAAGAAAATACATTTATATCAGACACGATAACACTTATGGTCAGCTTTAATGTTATTTTAATTGTGCAATTAAAAAAAAACACAATTTAAATGAAAATTCAAACTAAAACGTTAAAGGGAGACTCGAAAATCACTTGAGTAATATGATGTCTTCAAACCAAACAGGATATAATTCTAAAATTGAGCAAATAATAGTTTTTCAATCGAATTTGAGTGTCTTTCTCAAATGTGAGCACAAAGGGAATTGAATTTTCATTAGCATCTCTAATCAATTACTGGTGTACATTTTTCTCTACTCGAGATTTACGCTAAATATCTAATGTGAGAGTAAAAATTTCTCTGACGCTAGAGACTGACCCCTCCTAAATTCATAAAAATAAAAAAAGCTTTAAATATACATTTTCAGTTATAAGAGCTTTGTAAACGCATTTTAGTTCTTATGAGTTTGGGGGTGTATGTGCTGGGTGGTGACTGGTCTGAAGTCTTTTATATATTTGTAAACTTCAGAATAATTATACCGTTCTAACGGAGTTTTATGCAAGGAAACACATACCCTCCGACATCAGGGAAAAAAGCAATTGAACTCGGTTATAAATACGAAAGTGCATAATTTTAAGCGCAGTTTTTTTTTTGTACAATTCTATGCCTAGCGATGAGCGAAAGTAGTCAAAAGGATTTTTACTGCATAAAACTATCTGGTATCTTATATATAAATGCAAATGCTGGAAAAAGTTAATTTAGGTTTTATTTTTTGAATTTTATGGTAAAAATCTCTAAATATAAAAAAAATATAAATGAAGTAGGTATTATGTCGCAAAATATAGTTTTCTAGTAAATTAAATTTATGTATGACATTTAACAAATTTATCATTCATGTTTACAAATGTTTTTGTTTTTAAAAGGCTGAAGTTTCATAGACTTTGCCATGCACAAATGTATTTTTTCCATTAATAAATATACATTATTCCTATCACATTTCATTAGCATTTGTTGGATATTCATTAAATCGTCGAGATGTATGTAAATTAACATAATATTTGTGATATTTGATTTTAATAAAGGTAAATCAAAAGTAAATTACGGGTTTTTTTTTTTTCATTTTTATACCCGGATGCAATAGGACCCATCCCTAGAGGACGGCTTTCGTTACAAAACGAACAAGCAAACGACTGATAATTATATAAGCCTTTAACTGTTCCATATTAACATTGTGTAAACTCAGTAATAAGGCTTAAAGTTCTTATCCTCTTCAGTGATAATGTCCTCTTATGTGGAAAAACGTTTTCATAGTCAAATAATTGGTAACGTTTCAAAATTCCGCTTTAAATGGTATCGTAATTTTTAGGGAACATATTCACTCTCTTTTCTACATTTTTAGTTTCTTTGTTTATTTTTTCTGTCACATTCATTACATATGTACTAAAATATACAAACTTAGATCATATTTTGCCACAAATAAATCAATATTTATATGTCTACACATAAACATTTTTACTCTTTTTTATATATACATATACTATATTTTTTTTATAGAAAAACTAATTTAATTTTTCTTTGAATTATAAAAGCATATTTATTTTACTTTTCAATTATAATCAAAATTTTAAAATTCGAAAAACTGATTTTTGGTATTTGAAAAATAAATCAAAAAAAAATTTGTTTGAGATCAATTATTTGAACCCCAATTATTAATAATAAGCCAATTATTAATTATTAATAATAAGCCAATTATTAATAATATTACATACACAAGAGGGCATGGGTCTTACATGGGACCAAAAAATTGTCTCCCCCTTCGTTGCTATCGCTTCCTATTATCACGCTCCATCTTCATCTTCCTCTTTTTTTTTCCTTTGTATAGTCTCTTTTCCTTCCCAATTGCTATTCCTGTTCCTCTTGTTAGTCTTGACCTTTCCTCTCCTTTTTCCCAATTTTACTCCTTTATATTATTGTACTCCTTTTAAACTAAATATTACATAACCCGTAGAAATATTTGTGGAGTATTATTAATTTAGTTTATATCAAAAGGTGTCACATCCACTCTTCTCTTAGCCACCACGTTTCTAGGACTGTGCTAAATTAACCTCATATCTCTTTTTTAGCAATTTTCGGAATGCTACTATGTGTGCTTCCAGGGGTTTGTATCACTATTTTGTATTGAAGCTGCCTATCCCCCTTTTCTCTTCCCCCCGTTTTTTTGAGGTGTTAACATCATATAACTTCTTATAAATTCTTTGTATTACAACATGAATACTTCCAGATGTGCAGTGAGAAAAATCACATTGGTATAGAAGATGCCACGCTCTCTTACCGCGGAGGTATTAGAGATAAGCCACAAATATCTCTATCTATCTCTATGGCGCGATATACAACAGGTATATCATCATAAACCTCCTAAGAGATTTTTGCGCCAAGCTTCTCTTCCAATTTGTGGTGTGCCGATTTGAATTTTCCCTACAAATTGGTGGGACCTACAGTTTTTTGCCGACTCCGCTGAGAAGCCTGTCATGGCAGAAATACACTCGGAGAGTTTGCCAAACCACTGCCGAGGGGCGACCCCGTTTTGAAAAACTTTTTTCAAATCACTTTTGATGTTACCTGTACCAGGGCTCGAACCATGGACCTTCGGTGTGGTAGGCCGGCAACACTACCTTCACACCACGGCGGCGCAAATAACTGTTTACAAATTTTGAGTACTCTATCAGGAGTAGTTCCGGGGATATGCAGTATGACAAATCGCGTCTAAATACCCATGTCTTAAAGTCGAATAAAACAATTAAGGAAAGGGCTGTCTTCGACTGTGCCGAAGACTTTATACCTTTTATGAATACGCATCACGGTTTTAAGGGTCCGATCCTTCTCACAATTAGTAAGAACTCTGCAAAACTGATACTTTAAAGATACATAGCCCAAACCCCATTTATCGAAACTATCGATTGTATGGGAGCTATGTCTTGCATTGCTCCGATCTTGCTGACCAAAGTTATAAAACCATTTCATGTTCATGAAAGGTATAAAAAGGAAATGTTGGTCAGTTTAATGGTTTCGAGTACCAAAAACGTATTGAAACTGGATTTATAGGTTAGGTTGAAGTGGTTGCCGCAGCGGTACGCTTAGGCAGAAAACCCTTTGTGATACCAAAAGGCACCGTTACTACTCCTCTTCAAATCATTTTTGATCCATCAGGTCTTTTGCGTTATGTTATCTAGAAAGAGAACTCCCAAGCATTGCAGTGGCAGATGAGGTCCTTTTTTCCTTCTCTTCGTCATCTTCGTAATCACGGTTAGTACTCCTATTAGCTTTGAAAGTTCAACTGTTCAAAATGGTGTCTTAGATATCCGATGCCTTGGATTTGTAGCCATCTTTCATAAACTTTTTGGTAGATGTACTCGTGAATATATAACTTCCAGAATAATCACCTTCGATAATTGCAGGGAAAAATAGGAACTGTGCACTTAAACATGGATGCTACCACGCCTACCTAAAATTTATTTTAAAGTAGTTAATTTCTGTTTAGCTGGGTTGTTCTTTTTTAAAACATGCAGCTCATTACGTTTCTGAGATATTACTTTTCCCAACTTACTATGGCACTTTTTGTAACTATTATCCAAGGCAGACGTGGTTATCAACCAACTTTTATAATTTTTATCCAAAATGTTTCTCATTATAAGTGAAATGTGTGTGTGTACCAAAAATACATTTTTTTCAGGAAGTAATTTCGATTGAGTCAATTCCCAATTTGAGCTATATTTCGTGATGATTGTAATTTAGTTCATATAATTTCTTGTGCATTCCACGGAAAACACTCAGATTGCCATAAAATGCTGCATCGATGATTGTGCTTTAGAGACCTTTTACCTTTATCTCGATATCGTAGTTGAATAGCTCAACAGACACTCTCTCGGAAGCTTCATTGATTTTTTCAGATTATTACTATTCGTAATTTGTAGCAGAACATTAATTCAATAATCTTTGGCCAAAGAAGTGACCCCTTCACCGGTCACCAGGGCTTCCAATCTTTCAAAACGTTTTCTCTTCAAAACAGGCTACCGTTCGCTCACTCTTCTCGTTGTCTTCAATCTAAATATGGCCCTGTAAGTAGAGTCCTTTCTTGCCGTTGCACTCATCATCTTAGCAGGTATTTTGTCAAGTTCACCGGTATTCAATCACTTCATTAATGAGCGCCATGGACGTGTATGCTTAGGGCGAAGTGTGTCGAAGGCTTGTCACTCTGCTTTGCAAAATCAAGCCTTCTTGGTGTTTTCAAGAGTAGAGGCCGTGGACCTTTCTGGCGACAAAAATACATCCACGTCAACGCTAGGTTTTCAAATCTTGTGCACATCTAAAACAAAATAAGTATGCCGTCCATCAACCGCAGCGTGGTCGACCTCATACAATGCGGAGTGCCTGTTCCCTTACTGTCTTACTTTTAGCGTCTGTTAATGACTCTGGAATTTGTCATGGAAAATCCTGCTATCAAATTACTGTAAAAGTCTAACGTTTAGTAGAGATTATCATAAACGAATGAATATTAAATCGTTCTCGCCAATAATGATGAGGCACATAAATATTTTATTGGTCAAAGCAGCAGAGTGCTCCTGTGGCATTAATTATGATTCATTACTCATTTTGCATTTAATTTAAATCAAATCCCCCACAATCTTTTTCACAATATTAATTATTTCCAACTTTCAGCTGCTTCTGTTCTATGCGATGTTAAATCTTTATCGCAGAGCTTTAGTTAAGAAACTGAACAACAACTAAAAATTAACATCCACTATAAAATGGCATTCGTCTGCGTCTTTTTGCTTTACAAGCAGCATCAAATCGCCAAAAAAGAACAAAGTCAACTTTTAAGTCAAAGCAAGAAATTTGAGCAAAATAATGATATTAAAAATTTATCCATAATTTAATTTATTGTTAGAGCTGCGGAAAATGCTCTTTGATGATATCCAAAAATACTTTAGACCAAATTTATGTGAAAGCGTACAGCGCACAGAGCAAAATTCAGTATTCAGTGTTAATGGTGGGAGCAGACCATTATATATCCATACAAACATACATTAAGCTTGTATGTACGTATGGTTTATTAATTAAAACTTTGGCAAATTTAGTGAGACTGACATTATATCAGTAATGGATATTTAAATTTGTAAAATATTGTGTTGTGTTGGATTTAAAAAAGTTAAATATGTCTGGCTAAAAAGACTTGTATTATTGACTAGTTGGCTGTGGACTGCATACATGCTCATGGTTGTCTAATTAGTTAATGATGGGATTTCCTTTAATTTTTCACTTTTAAACACTTCAAAAAAAATTATTTGCGAAAACTATTAGAAAATATTTAAATGTTTATAACTTGAATTGAATTGCACTGACTTGAATTGAATTGAATTGAATTGAATTGAATTGAATTGAATTGAATTGAATTGAATTGAATTGAATTGAATTGAATTGAATTGAATTGAATTGAATTGAATTGAATTGAATTGAATTGAATTGAATTGAATTGAATTGAATTGAATTGAATTGAATTGAATTGAATTGAATTGAATTGAATTGAATTGAATTGAATTGAATTGAATTGAATTGAATTGAAGTGAATTGAATTGAATTGAATTGAATTGAATTGAATTGAATTGAATTGAATTGAATTGAATTGAATTGAATTGAATTGAATTGAATTGAATTGAATTAAATTCATTTGAATTGAATTGAACTGAATTTAGTTTAATTTATTTTCATTTCATTTGAATTTAATTTTGTTTTATTTAATTTAATTTCATTTCATTAAGTTTAATTTATTTTAATTTAAATTAATTTAATTTAATTTAATTTAATGTAATTTAATTTAATTTAATTTAATTTAATTTAATTTAATTTAATTTAATTTAATTTAATTTAATTTAATTTAATTTAATTTAATTTATTCTAATTTAACTTAATTTAATTTTATTTAATTTAATTTAATTTAGTTTATTTTAATTTAAATTAGTTTAATTTACCTTAATTTAATTCAGTTTAATTTATTTTAATTTAACTTGAATTCAATTTAATTTAATCTAATATATTTTAATTTAATTTAATTTCATTTAGTTTAATTTAATTTATTTATTTTAATTTGAATTTAATTTTATTCTATTTTATTCAGTTTAATTTAATCTATAACTTATTTTAATTTAGTTTAGTTTTATTTAATTTCATTTCATTTAATTTAGTTTGATTTAATTTAGTTAAAGTTAATTTAGTTGAATTTATTTTAATTTAATTTGAATTTAATCTGATTTAATTTTATTTACTTGAATTTATTTTATAAATTATTTTAATTTAATTAAATTTAATTTAATATAATTTAGTTTGATTTAATTTAATTTAATTTAACTTAATTTAATTTAAATTAGTTGAATTTAATTTAACTTAATTTAATTTAATTTAAATTGATTTAATTTAATTTTATTTAATTAAATAATCCAAATAGCGCTGTCATCGGTGATTGACTAGTTCTAATAGAGGTCCAGAATAAATTTTTATAGCTGTCGACAGCCACCACTCGCAGCAGAAGAAAGAGTAAGCATCCACTAGGAAAGAGGGTTGACTTCCAATATGGCCAATTATCGTCCGCTCATTAATGTATTTTAATGAAAGAAGTTTTAAATCTCTATTGCGTGCGAGTGTTTTTAATCTAATTAACACTTTTCAAATATAAGCTCAAATTTGTTTTTCTTAAATAAAAATTGTATAACCATTTAAAATTTCCTCATTTTCACCATATTTTTCGTAAAGTAAATGGTATGCCAATTTTACACTTACGCTCAAGCAGATCTTAACGAATATTCGTAATTAAATGTCACTCATACCAAACGCATTCATGCAAGCACTTACCCAACAGCTATAACCAGCCAGACAACACACCCCCCCTCCATCTGGCTCCCCACCGCAAACATATACACTTTTGCCACGCATGGAGCTCAGTTGAGATGTCAACGCATCAACACCTCATGCAGTGGAGGTTGGTTAACGTGAGGGGCTAAGTAAATTTGCACTATTATAATTTTTTGTGGAACAAAATAAAAACCAGACATAATGAACTGCTTCTAGGAGACTCTTAACAAATATGTATGTATGTGTGTGTGTGTGTGTGCATAATAAATTTTAACTCATTTTCTTTACAACTCAGTTGCATTTTCGGGTTGTTGTTGCAGTGAATGTGTGAAAATAAAATACGAAACGAATTTCCTTTAGACTCACCACATAAATTTTAATTAAATGTCACTCATACGCCAGGGTGCACATGCAGTGAGTGTAAAAGTAGAGAGAAACAAATGCAGTGGATTATTTTCATATGCAAATACAAGTTATTGTTTAGGGTGCAACTCGAACGCTAACCTAGGAATCACCCTCTGACTCTCATGCTATTTTAGCTGCATAATAAGAGCTGAATTATTATCGACATAACGCTCACACATACTCTGATTAAAGATACAGTACCTGGGCGACCGAGATTTGATCGGCATTTTCATAGGTTGCCATACAATTTAGTTTATTTAGATAATCAGATAAAGATATTCTGGTTGTTTGTATGAATAATTTTACTTACCAGCAGTGGAGCGTTCTGAAGACATATCTTGATGATAAAAATATGTTTAAAAATTTTTATTGGTAACAAAGTTTGAATACACATAACTACTCCTTGGTGGCTGCTTAAACAAACTTTCGACAAGTCTTTAAAAGATTTATTGCTGAATTGTATGGTTAGCAACTGTCAATTGTTATCAAATAATCGAGAAAGATTAGCGTCACATGGGTATATTTGTCGGTTAGAGCTCCATATATCGGTCAACATTCTGCGATTTATTCTTTATTTTTAAAGATAGAACTATACAAAACTTTTTATATTCAATACATATGACATCTAATGCAACACTTCCTTCCATGCCATGTTCCGAGTACGTTTCCTTCTTCCGGGAAAACATTACTTTAACTGTATTTGGTCACTTAGCTCTTGAAACGCCACATATAACATACCATGCATGGATATCGATGAATTTAGCTACACTCCGACAAACTCAAAAGTTTCTTCCTGATCTTTATACGCAGTCATGGCAAACGTTGGCCTTACTGGAAGTTGCACCTTGACGGCTCCTTCGATGAGTGCGATTCTCGGTATATGAACTTTTTTGCCGAATTTTTCCTGTCGAACAAAAGTGGCAACCCTACTTAGAAATATATTTTTTTTCAATACGCAGGAAAATACCTTTCGTTTGATACCCATATTGGCATATTTCATTTCTTTTAAAAAAATCTGATAGGTAGCAAACCCGTAAAAACTCCTACAAGGCAACACCTAGATAGGAATCCTTAGAATGTGGTACCCTATGTACATACCAAATTTCATCCAAATCAGTTAAGCCATTTTCGAGATATTGGAATATACACATATATAACAACAGCTCGTTAAAAGTTCAAAGATATAATAAGCTCAAATGGCAACAATAAGTGGCAATCCTACTTAGAAATGTATTTTTTTTTTCAAAACGCAGGAAACCCCCTTTCTTTTGATACACATATTGGCATATTTTATTTCATATAAAAAAAATTCAAATAAGTGGCAACCCCAAAAAATAACCTATATAGCAACACCTACGTAAAAATTCTTAGAATGTGGTACACTATCTACATACCAAATTTGATCGAAATCGGTTTAACGGTTTTCGAGATAGTTGTTAAGTAGTTACCCTAAAGAAAAAATGTATATAAAAACCTCAATAAGTGGCAACCCCACTTAGAAATATTTGTTTTGAAATACGAATGAAAATATCTTTCATATGATAGCCATATTGGCATATTTGATTTCGTATATTAAAAAAAATTAAGATAGGTGGCAACCCCAAAAAAATAACCAATGTGGCAACACCTAGGTGAAAATTCTTAGGGCTACTTTCATAAAGGCCGGATAAACTTAATCGGCGATTAATTTGACAGCTAACCGTACAAAATACGTCAAATAAACTCCGGTTAGCAGTTACCGGCGTTTATGAAAGCGGCCCTTAGAGTGTGGTACACTATCTATTTACATACCAAATTTCATTCAAATCGGTTGAGCCGTTTTCGAGATAGTCTTACATATACAAATACACAAGAACATCTCGTTTGAAGTAATAAGATTTTCGAAAATTTATCAGCACTTTGGACCTACTATAAATATTTGAGATACATTAGGGTGGCTTGGAAAAAAAAACAAAAACTACTCTACTTTTATAAATAAATATTTCGTCATCACCGCGGTAAAAGCTGCCAAGTCCACTTCTAGCTCAAACGAATATTTCCATGCTGCTGGACAGGTGTGAGATTTCTGCACTTGGTTAGGAAAGAAAATGATTTTTCCCATGTTCAAAATCACTTGAAAAGAGGATTTGCTAACTTCACACATGTGTTATACATTTTTGAAATTTCGAAGGTTGGGTATATTTTTTAGTTTTTACGCGAACATTTTTTTAATTTTGTTTAAATTTGTAAAAAAACATTGATTTTTTCTTCCTCTTACATATTTTACATGACCGGAACCAAACAAAAATTGTATTAATTTATTTAATTATTTTTTCTCCATCATTAATATCGGTATGTCTCTATAGTTAAGACTATTTTGTTTTCTGGGTGGCAAAGAATACAAAAAATGTTTTTTTTGGGCGAGAGTGGGTGATCTTATTGTCACACTGTCGTAATGAACAAAGCATTCTTGTGTTTTTCAAAGTTCCGTAAAATGTTTGACATTTGAAAAAGAGCTGCAGTCTCCTATTTTCGTGAATACTTTAGCTTGCCCCGAACCGGATGAAATAGGCTAAGTATTGGAACCGCTGCAAGGTGTTGCGACATTGAAAAGATTTTGTCTATCCAATTTTTTCCTCCAACCCGATGCGGTTCGAAGTCCGAATACTCGATTCCTAAAAATGTCGTTATCGAGTGACAGTGGTATCGATATGTTATCGTATGGGGTACCTAGTAAGTGTAAAACAAAGCGAGATTGCCGAAATCCTTTAATCATCGCATTCGGTAATCGGCAAACTAGTGGATCAGAAACGAATGTTCGCGTCAATTTCATTTCAAAAATATACCTTTGATCGAACTCTGATCAAGACTCCTAAACAATAGAAACAAATTTTGACAACAGATTTCTAAAATATGTCATATTCGGCTTTGAATGTGAAAAAAACATAGAGTAACTTGAGAAGTAATCATCTGCCTTCCTAACTGTAATTCGTGAAAACAGTTTAAATATTTTAGTTAAATTCTAACTGCATTTAGAGGGGGATGATTATACTATTATTTAATTAGTTTGAAAGTGAGCTTTCTGCTAATCATTCCATTTTATTTAAATTCGAAATCTTCTCGTCGATTTTGAATTAGGCATGTGCGATTAATCAACTAATAGCATAATGATTATTGGAAGTTAGATTACTTAATTAATCATAAAATTATCATGATCGATCAATCAAAATAAGTAATCACCATTAGATCAATCATAATCTGATTAATTTGTTTATTCAAGAAACTGAGTAATTTGTTTCTTATGCAGCGCTAATTTGAATAGGAGCTAGAAGGGGCTGAGCATGAAAAATATGAGATGTGGTGCATAGTCTGTCTGTGTTTTTGAACGCAAAAGTTTGTAAATTACGATTCCAGTTGTTGCCGGAAGCTCCATTGGTAATTTTTTGGTTTGCCACACCTTTCTCTATCAATTCTCTTTCAAGAATCAAGTACGTCTAATAAAAAATTTAGTGTGGAATTTGTTCCGTATAATCCGAACTTGATCTCTAAAGTATTTTATTAGACCTTACCTTTATTTCCTTTGCCTTACATAAAATTGTAATTCGCAACCAGTTTATGAAATATTTCAAAGACATAGTTTATATTTTCAATCCCAAAAGCTTTCGTATCGAAAATGAGGAGCACGACCTCGCGCTAATACCTCAGAGCTTCGAGTAATCGCCTTCAATGAATACATACATGGTGTTGTTGTTGTAGCAATGTTGTTGTTGTTGTTGTTGTTAACAGTGCTTCGCCCTGAAACAGGGTTACACTGAAATAACAGCCCTTGGCCGGGTGAGAAAACCCGGGTCATTTCGGTGCGATAGAACCGGCTGTACTTCCCCCTTACCAGTCGGAAACAGCAAACAATATAAAGGAAAATACTTCGCCCTCCCTAGTTGTCACTTTCTTTTCCTATCATTGTCATCAAAATCTTCTAGCGGAGGTCCCAGGAGCCTCGTTGCTTCAATAGGATTGGGTCAAAGTGAGATTAGTTTTAGAAGAGTCGGCTCAAGTGAGCAAATGAATAGATTGTTCGTGTCATGGGGAGATACATCACATGCCGGGCAAACATTTTTCATGTCAGGGTTCAGTCTGGATAGGTAAGAGTTTAACCTGTTACAGTATCCAGAACGTAGTTGGGCCAGTATGACCCTTGTCTTCCAAGGCAATTCGCGTTCCTCTTCAGCAACAGGTGGATCTCGTGCCTGTATGACGGCATTCACTGGGCGAGAGCTGATAAAAGAGATTACCGACGTTGTGTGGATGTTGTTGAGGGCCTGTCGATGCAACTTTGGATCAAACGGCGAAAATATGTTCTGCCGGATTTTATCATGGTGCTTACGGAGATGTTTCCTTATGAGAGGATTCCTGGAAGAGGATTTTCTTGAAGTGAGAGTTTGTTCGGGTGTTGTTGTTTGTAACAGTTGAACAGGGATTGCCTGGTTAGTATTTCATTATGCTCTTTAACACCGAGCATTTTTGCCTCACTGTGAAGATGATGCTCTGCTCAGACATGCGGTGCCAGTTATGAGTGCGATGTTTTGACAGACCTGCAACTTCTTCCAGTTGATGTCCGATAGCCCCGGCAACCATATTGGCGACGCATAACTAAGAACGGCTGGCCTATTGCCTTGTACGTTACCAGCAACGCTTATTCTCTTTTCTCCAAGTGCTGCAAGAGAGATGAGCGGCTTTGTACTTTGGTGGCAATCGCAGCTGCGGGACAACTGTGACAGTCGGAAGCTTGGTGCCATCGACGTAGACTTCTAATTTCATGTTCACCTGAGCTGTCCACTTCGTAAATAAGGTGGTCGAAGATTTTGTCGATGACAGTGCTAGATTTCATCCAGCGAAAAAACCGGACAAGGGCTGGGGTGTGCGTAGAATGTATGTATAACCTCTTGTAGGAGATAAAACTCAGAAACGGTAAAATATCTGATATGCAGATTTCAAGCCTTAGCTATTAAAACTACTCGGGGTGCACTCCATCACAAAAGGAGGAATTCAAATGCGTAAGTGTATTTAAAGGTACCCCGCGTATACGACTACAATTTTCAGAGTATTTGCTCAAGCGACATAAGCTATATTTATTTCTTTCGTTTATTTAATTTGCATTGCATGCTATTGTAATTCGCAACCAGCTTATAAAATATTTCAAAGATATAGTTTATGTTTTGCAACCCCAAATCCGGGTTTTCCACTGCGAAAATGATAAAAAATGAAAATGATGTATTGATAAGTCGATTTTTGTTGGAACGATTTTCCGCCATCTGATGCTTACTACCCTGTCGGAAGATCAACACAACAAAATAAATTATTGATAAGTCCATTTTCTTATTTTAATCCCTACTAGAGATTTTGGTCCACATTTGGACTAGTATTCTTTTATCTTTTTCGAACTAGTATGATACTGGTATGATTAAACTGCAATTTTACTAGTACGTATCCTACCATTTTGAACTACTATGCAACTGGTATTTTACGACCAGTATGATACTAGTATATTTCCACTATATACAAACTAGTATTTCATGAGTATTAGATGACTGGTATCGTAGGGCATCGTCATATTAAAAATATCAATTGCTTATATGGAAATAAATAGTTGGCTGACTAGTTGGGCTTGGTGCATGTACTAGTTGTAAAGTAGTTTGCAACTAGTTGGTTTGACCGCAGGGTAGGTACACATAATTTTGAGTTTTCCGATTCAATTCAGCGCTTTCTCTGTGTGTGTGTGTCAGTGTTTATGTAAAGGTGTTAGTAATTATTTTTAATCAGTATTTTTAATTTTTCTTCTTTCTTTTCAAATTCCACTTCTTTTCGTCATTTGCACTTCCTACAAATTTCAAAATTTATTTCTCATTACAAAAATCACAATTGTCTTCAAAATTTTAATTTCATACCAAAAGCAACGTTAATATCCTTAATCCCATTCCACAACACTCCCACAGCTTCCACAGGAACTAATAGCAAGCAAAAACTCAGAAGGTAGCGACAGTATACCAAGCATCTCGAGTCCAATAAGAACACCATTAGTTGAGGAGTTGGCCTACGAACGCGCACAATCAACGCCACCATACAGCATTATGATAACTCCAAAGCCAAAAAGACGTCGTAAGTCATCAAATGTTAGTTTCAATTTACCTAAGGATTACAAAAGTAACAAAGATGATGAAAGCTTGGATGGTGGTACTTCCACGCCACTACAATCCACGTCAACAACGTCAAGTGCAGATTCAGCTACTAAGCTTACTGACAACGAAGTGCCTTCCGCCCCCATTGAAATTGATAATGTGTCAGTGATGCCATTTCGTACAAAATCGAATCCAAACTTACAAGTTAAACCTGCCTTTATAGATGAAGCGCATCGACAGTTTTCAAATCCCATAAGTTATTTGGGTGGACCACAATTGCAGCCGAGAGATCGCAACAGCGTCACCTCGTTATTATCGCTCGATTAGACAAAAGAGGAGTGAGGTGGATAAATTTAGTTTATAATTTCAGAGACGGTTTCTCAATGCAATCACTCAGTATTGTTTTTTCAATGCCCGAAAAAGTTCCTGAAATGTGCCTAATCGAGCATCGCACGTTGGACATCTATCAACTTAGTTCTGGTTAAGCGTTTTATCGATCGTTGAAAATACAAGAAGATAAAGCAATGGTGCTACTTTAGAAGCATCCTAGTCGATAAAGATCATACAGTCCTAGACCCCCAACGAAATGTATTAAATTGTTTTTTCCAAAAAGGAATATGACATTACATGTAAGTACTTAAATACCTTTATGTAATAAATAGTAACCAAAGTGGTTGTTTTTTCTAGAGACTATTAAGTTTGTTATTAATATTTATGAAATGTTTAAAATTTATTTTTTAGTGCAATAAGTAGAAAATAAATTATAAAATTTAAATACTTGTATGACCTATATTTTTAACGGTATTCAAGGTAAGTCTTTAAAAGTTACTTGACCATAAATTTATTGGCGTTAAATCCCTCAACAGCATCCGTTTATCACTAAATAACATGAACTTCGCTGGGCCATAAATCTAGCACTTCTCTTTTTTTTTTTTGTTTATTTGAGTAACGGCACTTCCGAAGGTCCTGGGGAGGCTCCAATACTAGCCCGACTGTTGCGGAAACGATTTGGTATAACCAGTGCAACCTTCTCGATCAAAATCGCTGCGATTCAAGAGACTAAACTGAACACAAGATCTGACTAACGAACTTGTGATGGGTACAATGTGCATCGGAAAGACTATCACAGCGGTACTAAGAGGTGATAACCGTTTAATCCTCCGCGACTTCAACGCACACCACAATCTCTTGTACTCTAACTTGCCAGTAGACAGCAGATGGCATGCACTTGCAGAGCAAATAGATGAATCTCTCCATCGTAAGCGCTGAAATCTTCAACTGCATCTGACCACCTACCCATTATATGTATGATGAGATCCGGCACCATATTTTTTGTCGCCGTTTGATCCAAAGGTGCATCGATAGGCCCTGAAACTCATTCACACAGAGTCGGTTAACTCCTTTGGCAGCTCTCGTCCAGTGAACGGCGTTATACAGGCACAAGCTCCACTTGTTGCCGAAGAGGAACGCGACCTGCCTAGGGAGACAAGGATCATGCTGGCCCAACTTCGTTCTGGATACTGTAACAGGTTAACCAAGTGCGACTCATCAATCCCGTATATCTCGAATTGAAGATCTTGAGACATGCAACATCTTCAACGGAGTCGGCAACCTATGGTCAACAGCAAAGGCCCTATCAAATCCGATTAAATACAACGACAAGGCCGCCATTACATTGACAGTGGCAGCGTCAAATCGATGCGCGAGTTCTTTCTGCCGACAGTTATAATGCATCCACCTGCTGATAGGGCCAAGAGACGAGCCATCCGCCGGGCGCATAAACACAAACACAACACAGCGCCCATTGCCGTCTCCGTCTCCGAAGTTAAGAAAGCTATAATGAAGGTCAAGGTTAAACTCTTACTTATCCAGACTGAACCCCAACATACCAAGCACATGCCCTGCATGTGGTATGTCTCCTCATAATACCAAACATCTCTTCTCCTGTTCAGTCGAAACTACTCTTCTAACACCTACATCACTCTGATCCAATCCTGTGGAAACTGCGCGTTTCCTC
The DNA here is from genome assembly GCA_949987695.1 of Merzomyia westermanni. Taxonomy (NCBI): domain Eukaryota; kingdom Metazoa; phylum Arthropoda; class Insecta; order Diptera; family Tephritidae; genus Merzomyia; species Merzomyia westermanni. Next base: position 42,620,400 of record OX465291.1, on the reverse strand, counting down.
GGACTTCCGCTAGAAGAGCCTGACGACAATTTAGAGTGATCGAGACCATTAGGCAGGGCGAAGCACTGTTAACAACAACAGCAAGGCCAAGCCCTCAAGATCAATCGGACCCGACTATATTGCCATGAAGATGTTGAAGCACCTAGGCCACGAGGGACAGAGTTATTTGGCGGCTCTCCTTAACCTCTCGCTCACCACTTTCGTCATTCCAGCGATTGTGGTTTCCCTACTAAAACCTGGGAAGCCGGCGAACCAAGGAGAATCATATCGCCCGATATCTCTCCTGTCGCCGGTAGCGAAGTTATTGGAGACCATTCTGCTCCCATACTACACTGCAAACTTGCAGTGTGCTGCACATCAACATGGCTTCCGTAAGACACGCAGCACAACAACCGTCGGCAAGCGTCAGTCAAAATTAGGAACATGAAATCTAGATCACGAAGAATCAAACAATGGGTTCCGCAGGGTAGTGTCCTATCCCCTTTTGTTTCATTTCTATGTTTCGAGGCTTCCTCCCCCACCAGACGGAGTCTCCATTGTATCCTACGCTGACGACTGCACGATTATGGCTTCGGGTAACGGCCCTCCATTGACGAACTTTGTACAAGGATTAACTGTTACCTCCACAAAGGTAATGACGTGCAACTCGATGGTTGATCCTCGGATATGATGCTTTTCACCTCTTATTACCCATCTTATCCTTCCTTACGGAAGGAAGGGTGACATGACCTAGAAGGTTTCACTGGTCATAAATCGCTACCACGACAGTCGAGCAGTACCGCAAGGGAGTTCCGGAGCGTACCGGTTTCAAATCCGGCCAAGGACTGTTAATTCGACGAAACTCCCCAATACCTTCGGCGAGAGTTTTTGTTGTTACCACAACAACAACAACAGACCTTTCCTAAGGTAATGACGTGAAACGTGATGGTTGATCTACGAATAAGATGTATCTCTCCTTTCATAACCCATCTTCGGGGAGTGTTTTTGTCGTTACAAAAACAAGACTTTTACAGCTTCTTCACCAAGCGAAATCTGCCCCTCTTGCAACCTGCAACTTTTTTAGCGACATGAAAACCAAAAGTTAAACGGCCACGTAGATGGACTACCTCTACCTACTGTCAACCACCCAAAAACTTGGGGGAGAGATAAAGAAACGTTGCTTGCTAAGGCTATTGGCCGACCATTTGGTCACCCAACCTTGCCAGATCTTATCCAGACTGAACCCCGACATACCAAATACTTGCCCTGCATGTGGTATATCCCCTCATGATACTAAACATATCTTTTCCTGTTCAATTAAACCTAATCTTCTAACATCAATATAACTCTGGTCCAGCCCTGTTAAAACTGCGCGTTTTCTTAGACTTCCGTTATAAGAACTTGATGACGTTCCTCAGAGGGATCGTGCCCATTAGGCAACGCGAAGCACTGGTAATAACCACAGCAGGCACTCCTTACCGCTGGTATATGTTAAGCCCTTGGCGCGCTGGGAAAGAGCTCCCGAATAAATAACCTGGTACGAGAACGACTTTATTCTTTTTAAGGGATTGTAAATTAGGGGGAAGTTGATGGAATAAAATACATCTTGTATACTTAATTATTTATCCATTTATAAAACACGCAGTTTATTTTATTTTGCTTTCAATTTGGACTTCAAAAAAGTATAATGCAGATCACACTTTTTAAACCTCTGTAGTGGGTCTTTCTTTTCTTTTAATTTTTAAAAACTGTGATTTTGTATTTCTAAATACATACATACATATGTGTGTTAATATTTAAGTGACAAGTTCACAGAGTACATATGGCTATTTACGTATATGGATTATAGCAGCAATGACATAAAAAACACCTTTACATGCATAATACATACGTATGTACTAGCAAAATAATTATACAATTTCATATCCAGCATATCAAAAAAAATAAGAATACATGCTAGCACCACTACTATAATACAGAATTAACTAATTCTGTTGTGAAACAGAAACAATTATAATCATATGTTCCATGCAGTAAACTCTCGTTTTTTTAACACAAGTATGATATAAACTTAAATTAAATTATTGACAGTGGTGTATTCAATTCCATCTTTCCTGAGCATTATACTCTTTTTTTCTTCCAGCGCAGCGAGCACAGTGTATATAGTACCACTGACGAACATTCGCATAAAATATGAAAATGGAAATTGGTTATTGCGAAAGATGCTAAAAGATTTTCGGTTTGAATTTTGCTGAACGCTGTATTGGTTTCTATAACCAATTACGGCCGCCACGTCATATATTGTTCTCTTTCTTTGTGTCCTCGCCTTTAGTTGTGTCTTCGCTTTCGTTCGTATCCACTGTGGCAATAGAAAAACCTTTAATTAATATATTGCAAAGTATCTTTGCTAATGAAGAAAAATTCAAATTTTTATTTTCAGTTTTTTTAAATCTATTACATTCAAGGCGAATTCACTTACAGGTGATCTCATAAGAACATATGAGCAGTGGCTTCTTCTGTCAAAATAAAAAAATTTTATGCAATCTGAGAGGAGAAGCCGCCAATGGAAAAACAAAATACATGAAGTATGTGTGTGTATACAGCAACAAATTCGCAGTGATATCACCTGGTATAAATTCGCCTTGATTACATTTATTTAGTAAAAGGTTGGTAAAAGGCAATGTGAAACTCCTAGGAGGATATTTTATTGTTTTATAATTTTTTATTTCAAATTTGATTTCTTTTGAAATTTTCTAAATATTTATGTTATTATTTTTACTGGACAGCATTTTTAAGGATACTTTGTAGTAGTTAAAATTATAAAATATTTTTTTCAATTACTCACTTTTATCTTTGTCATCCTTGCTATCCGCATTCTCAGTTATCGTTTTACTTTCCTTTTCAAGGCGTGGCCGTTTTCGTTGACCCTTGTATGAACGATTATCCCGCCTACCACCTTCGCCTTCATCCTCGGAATCCGAAAACTCATTATCCGGATCTATGCGCTTATCCTTATCCGTTTGCGTTATCCTCTCATCTTTGTTAATCTTATCTTCATCCTCAGACTCATCATTGATCGCATCCTCCGGTATGGATTGAATTTGTACACCGGGTGCATGTGGCAGCATACGCAGGTTTTCGAATAGTCTATTTTTTATTTTCTCTAAGTACTCTGAAGTATTTTGGTTCGTCATATTACTAGGACTGATGTGCAATTTAAAATCAGGCCCAAAATATTCAAAGTAGTCATTGTACGGCAGTTCGTTAGCAATTTCAACACCGAGCGCCACCGATGTCTCATATGTCCAACATCTTGATACATTACGAATTGTATAACCGCCTCCACCAACCATTAGGAATGGTAAACTATATTTCTTAACAAACTCTACGCATTTACCATGTCCCTTTACTGTGAGGTTAAAACAACCTAAACGATCACCCGTCAAAGAGTCTGCACCACACTGCAGCACCACCGCGGCAGGTTGGAAAGTTTCCATGACTTTGGAAATGATTGGTACGAATATCGATTCATACGCCTCATCATCCATACCATCACGCAATGGAATATTCACAGCATAGTATTTGCCTTTACCAGCACCAATGTCACGTAAATCGCCAGTGCCAGGAAAATATTCGCCATATTTGTGAAAGCTGACTGTCATCACGCGGTCTGTGGTATAGAATGCCTCCTCTACACCATCACCATGATGCACATCTATATCGATATATAAGACGCGCTGGTGGTATTTTAAAAGTTCCAAAATACCCAGTACAATGTCATTGACATAACAGAAACCGGAAGCTTCAGATTTTTTGGCGTGATGCAAGCCACCGCCCCAATTTATGCAAATCTCAGAAGCTTGCTTATTCAGTTTTACTGCAGCGGCTACAGATCCGCCAGCTGACAGCTGACAAAACTCATAGAGTCCATCAAATACTGGACAATCTTCACCAACATTGAACCGTTGCATTTGTTTGTTATATTCGGACATATTGTCTGGACGTATAGAGCGTAAAAAGCGTACGTACTCATCCGAATGGAATTTTGTCATCTCATCGGCAGTAGCTTTATGTGGTCGCTGTTGAGAAGAAAGATAAATAAATAAATTTTCAAAATTTTTGTACAAACCTAAAAAAAACTTACATAAATTTCCATTTTTCGGTAAAGACCATAATTCAAAAGCAAATTATGGGTCATGCGTATGCGATGTGGCTTCATTGGATGACCCTGCCCATAGTAATAATTGCCAATATCGCCTAAAGAGTAAAGTGAAGGTTTGTAAGTTACAAAACTAGTAGAAGTTATTCGAAGTTAAAGAAAATTTTGAATCAAATCTAAATTGTATATGTACATATATTAACAAAAAAATAATTCAAATGCATATATATTCATATAAATGCATGCAAAAACAGTATAACATTTGTAAAATTGAACGCATAAAACCAATGTCTATAGTGCTGATCTCACAGCACACTTTTCATTTGACCGTAGCCTGTAGCAGCAGTTTATTTGCACGCGCGAGAATACACCAGCAGAGCGCTTTTACTTCGTCGACGGCGACGCCATCGCAATATGGTCGTTTCCCAAAAGTACGCTCAAAACAAGCGCCAGTGGACAGTCGATCCAAAATCGCCGAATCGCAAATTCACACTGAACAAACATCACATTCGGTTTAAAAATGCCTAATTCCACAGAATATGACTAAATTAAGTTATAAAACATTTTCTCAAGTATATCTTATGCATTAAACTAAGTTTTTAATGTAATATAATTGAAAACAACTTTTTTTTTCATTGAACAAACTTACTGTCATAATAATAGCAAACACGTTTTTTGCTATGTGCCTGCATTTTACTATTTATTAAGGTGATGCTACTGGCTCACTTTTCAGAAGAAAAATAAATAAAAACTATGCACAAACTTTTTCTTTTGTTTATCAACCGCGTTGCTAAAAATTTTTCATTGAATGGACATAAAACAACAGCGAGGCGAATTCATAAATTCGTTTTGACAGCAGTCATGGCAAAATCAATTTAAGGTGGCCATAGGTCTGCATTTTTCTTGCTTTACAAGAACTGTTCCTTTGACTACAATAGGCACTCAAAGGTGCCCAAAATATTTTGTATATACGAGGTAGCCATACCGGTCGTAAGAGGCGACTAATATGCACAAAGGTAATGACGTTCAACTCGATGGTTGATCTACAGATATGATGTCTCTCACCTCTCATTAATAGGTAAATTTCTCACTTTTCTAAATCAAAATATTTTGAAGAAGATTTAAAAATCCTTTATGCCGATACCTAGGTAAAAAAAATAGCTTTCGTTTGATATGCGTAACTTTTATCTTAATGCTAAATATTTATATGAAAGCTAAAACAATTTCATATAAACAGTATTATTAAATAGTAAGATATTGTAGATGATACAATTAGCTTTAATTTGATATCCAAATTTCTATATAGACACTGGGTCATTCCAAAATAATAGGTTAAGTAAATTGTTTGTTCTGAATATTAGGCGTGTTCCAATCAGGAGTGATCCAGATCCAGATAGAATCCTTATTTGCTTCCTAGCAAATACATACAAATAAAACACACATATATACACAAGCAACTCTCATACAACTGATCCGTATCGGTCCCGTGAGATCTTGATCGTGATACTGATCTGGCTGGCTGATTGGAACACAGCTATCGTGTACTGTGGATGGCCTAGCCTGAATTAGCCTGACTTCCTCAACATCAGTTTGCCATGCAACACTTCAACACGATTCGCTCCGAGAACGCGCCTAAATGTATGCAGCGGATTTTACGATTGCGCATCGAACATTAGAAACATTTGACTTTGTACTTCTGCAGAGAAACTGACGTTTAGGAAGCCAGCTGTACTGTGGATGGCACAGTGGAAATATAGCCATTTTAAAAAAAAAAATAAGTATTTAATAGAATTCTTACAAAATATGCTTTTTGAATGGATGCGTCTAGGGTGGCACACTCTATCTGCAGAGTGCATTACATGCTCAACAGATCCGGAGTATTGACACTATTTAAAAAAAAATACCCAAAATATTTTGGTTTGGTACTCAAATAATTTTAAGGATACGATTTTCACATAAAAATGCAATTTATATGTATTTATATATATATATATATATATATATATGTGTGTGTAGGGTTATATACTTGCGTTATATATTAACATATACTCCCCCTCCAAAAACAATTTTAAAAATTAATAAAGTAATATATAACGCAAGTATATAACCCTACAATATGTATGTATTCCAGATAATAATACTCAAACAAAAGATACCAATAATACAACTCGTGTTTATTGGAACGACACAACTTCATGAAATTTTTATGCTTCCAGCACGAAGTCGAAAAAAACACTACAATGTGAAGACTCCGCGTATAAACATGTGAATAATGCGCCAAGCAGATACAGTACTTCAACTTGGATGTATCCGTCATACGTGAAAATTTTGAGCAAACTCTACTTGGCCGTATCCGTCGAATCTGTTGTTACGCACGCCAACACTTGCATTCTAATTAGCTGTCAGTTTTTTCAACGTATTGCCGTATTGTATCTGCTTGGCGCATAAGGGCGAACTTGACTGCAAGACATCTATTAATAGTAATATAATAATTTCGCGAGCTAGAACCTCCGATGAGATTAAGGACGAGCTTATCTAAAAATTTTGCTGTGTAGCTTTTTCTACAAATTGGCGGAACCTACATGTTTTATGCCAACTCCGAACAGCATCTGCTAAGAAATGACCACCGAATGATGGCTAATATGACTCTCTTTGGCCCGTACATTATCGAAAGCGAGAGGAACGTTACTGGGGTTTATCAGCAATTATAGCGGAGCTCCCGGCGGGAAAAAATTGGCCATCACGCAGTTCCGAAAAATGCTATCAGCCATTACGATATTTTCGTACTTAGTGCGGCCTACATACCAATTGACCTACATCGTTCTGTTAGCTACCAAATTAAATGGCGGATGGTGCTAATAGGATTTTATGAAAGCGGCCCTTAAAGCAAGATATTAAAATTAATTTCCAGTTTTCGTATTTTATTTTTTATGTAAATCTGAATGTCACTCAGAGTTAGTGATGCCAAGTTACCAATATTTTGATTTTCGGGGGATTTTGTGACCCCGGCGGAATAGCTGATAGCATTTTCCTGACTGCGTCCCCCCGGGAGCTCCACCGGAATTGCTGATAGACCCCACCATTATTGGCGCAAATTCGGAATGCCGATTTCGCCGTACTTTTATGCCATTTTGTTCAGGGTTGCAACAATGTCAACTTTCAGTAAAGTGAGAATGACATAAAACTCTTTCGAAACGCATAAAGTAAAAAGCATAGTATATGTCTACTAGTAGCGCAACTTACTCCGAATCTGCACACACACACAAACCACACAGGGTGAATTGTATGCAATAATAAAACAATGAAATTTAAATGCTGCAATATTGACCGTGAAGACTTAAAACACCCAAATTATTGAATATAAAGGAGTTATAACACCTTATCAGTTCCTGCAGAATGTAAATTTCAGTTTAAATTGGAGTTTTTAGTTGTAGTTTTTACTTTAAAGCAACTCTGAACGCGATTTCCTTCATTACACTCTCTCGGAGTACATTCATCCACTGCCTTCCACTCCGATTCGCAAAAGAAGATGCCAAACTAGTACGGGTAAACAATGGTAAAAAGTCTCCGCCGAACAGGACTCAGTAAAAACTTGCAGTGAAAACGGCTGTAGCTCAAATTTATAAGATTTTGGGTGTATCAAATAGTAAAGACATGTGTTCTGCGCATAGATACTTGGAATCGCGTAGCCTGTGTTGGACGGGCTGAGGGTTATTTGTTTAAGTCGGGGCCGAAGGCCTTCAACTGAGAAAGGTGGTCTGTCCACAAGAACTATGAATCACGCCCCAGATTTGGGATCGGCCCAGGAAAATTCTACAATTTTTTGCAAAAATTTTCGAAAATAATTTAAATATCTGTCTTCCAGAGGCGGTTTATTAGTACTGGAACCGAAACGCCACTTGGTGGCGCTCATAAACAATTACCTTCCCCAGCAGAAACTTGCAACTCTGTCTCCCAATAATATGTCAAAAGCCATCTCTCCTGCAAATGTTTTGTGTCACCGAACACTTTTCAGTAAAAATTTTATCCTAAACGAACAGAATTAATTGTCAGGGTTAACCTTGCGACCTGACATTTGTTCGGTCGCATGCAACCCTTCATATAAAGCGAATTCAAACTTCACGCTTCTGTTTTCCTTCAACAAATTTTTGGCAGGCGCAAATTGTCTGGAGGAATTTTTTTGCACATTTCTACCGGCATTTTTCATATTAATAACTTGCCAAAAGTATTAAAAACTAAAAAAAAGTGTTTTGCAAAATTGAAATAAGATTGTGGTGACAAGCAAACTACCTTGAAGGTGTAATTTCACAATTTTCGTGGGTTAATCGTTTTTTTTTGTAGCTACAATCAGTTCAATCAAACAAACGTGTTGTTTTGCACTCATCGCACTGAAGGAAAGAGCAGCTGCAAAAAATGTCTAATTACGCGCTGGATAAGGATACATTTTTGCGTCGAATCAAGCGATTGTATTCAGAATGGCGGGTGAGTAAATATTTATTAATATTTGAGAAAAAGTAATCAATCCTCCAAACATTTCACTCAAATGTATATAAAAGTGTGTGTGTGTGTGTGTGTGTGCAGTGCGCGCCATGCCCTGAATTGGACGATTGAAAAAGAATTTAATTAATTCTTGTACTTTATTGCGTAGGAACCTGCAATCGCTCATGATGATACTTTAAAAAAGATAGACTGCATTATGTGCGTCGTTGGTGTAGATGAGGACATAGTTTACTCCAAATCGCGTGCTTTGGAAATATGGCTGCTAGGTTATGAACTTACTGATACCATATCAATATTTGCTAAGGATGCTGTATACTTTTTGGCCAGCAAGAAAAAGATTGAATTTCTTAAACAAATAGAAAGTTGTAAAGAGGAAGGAGTACCAGATATAAAACTCTTGCTGCGCGATAGGGTAAATATAAACGCATTACCGCCGTTCTTTGATATTTGACCTTTTTAATGAATATACAATATTTCTAGAGCGATAAAGATAAAGCAAATTTTGATAAATTGAAAGAAGCTATGAAATCGTCGAATAAAGGCAAAGTATTGGGTGTTTTCGCCAAAGATATTTCAACCAGTGAGTTTTGCGATGCATGGAAAGCAACTTTGAAAGGAGAAAGCTTTGAAAATATAGACGTTGGTGCCGCACTAGCTTATATAATGTGTCCGAAAGATGAACCGGAAATTAATAATATACGAAAAGCATCTTTAGTATCTGTAGATTTATTTAACAAATATCTGAAAGATGAAATAATGGATATCATTGATTCGGATAAGGTAAGAATTTTTATATTTTTTATACATAATATCACAATAACTTACTCTTCTCTAATAACACAGAAAATCAAACATTCGAAACTATCAGAGGGTGTTGAGTCCGCACTTACCGACAAGAAGTATGTATCTGGCGTTGATACCTCTGTTTTGGAGATGTGCTACACACCTATTATACAATCTGGCGGTACATACAGCTTAAAATTCTCCGCTCTTAGCGATAAGAATTATTTACACTTCGGCGCCATTGTGTGTTCACTTGGAGCTCGTTACAAATTTTACTGTTCAAATATATCACGTACATTTCTGGTGAACCCCCCCGAACCAATGCAAGATAACTATAATTTTCTTGTGAACGTACAAGAAGAGATCCTAAAATTATTAAAACCTGGCGCTAAATTGAATGAAATATACGACTCCACTGTAGCATACATTAAAAAGGAAAAACCTAAATTATATGATAACTTCACTAAAACATTCGGTTTTGCTATGGGTATAGAATTTCGTGAGAATTCAATTGTCATCGGACCCAAATGCCAAGCTGAAGTCAGAAAGAATATGGTATTCAATGTAAATGTCGGCATAGCGAATCTCACCAACTCAGATGCTTCTGAAAAAGAAGCCAAAACGTATGCGCTCTTCGTGGGCGATACTGTACTGGTTGGTGAAACATCTCCCGCCAGTATAATGACACCATCGAAAAAGAAAATAAAAAATGTTGGCATATTTATTAAAGATGATAGCGAGGAAGAAGATGGGGATGAAAAGGAGGAGGTTAAAGAAGATAAAGGTTCTGAAATATTGGGTCGCAGTAAACGTAATGCTGTACTTGAAAACAAATTACGTACAGAAACTAATACCGAAGAAAAACGCAAGCAACATCAAAAAGAATTGGCACAATTGTTGAACGAAAAAGCGCGCGAGCGTCTAGCAAAACAGGGCGACTCTAAAGAGGTTGAAAAAGTGCGCAAGAATACTGTATCATATAAATCAATGAGTCAAATGCCACGTGAACAAGAGGTGAAGGAATTGAAGTTGTACGTAGATAAGAAGTATGAAACTGTAATTTTGCCAATATTTGGCATACCCGTGCCGTTCCACATTTCGACTATCAAGAATATTTCTCAATCCGTAGAGGGCGAGTACACATATCTGCGTATTAATTTCTTTCATCCGGGTGCTACAATGGGACGCAATGAAGGTGGTCTATATCCACAACCAGAAGCGACTTTCCTAAAAGAAGTGTGAGTAGCTTATAAAATTTTAAAAATAGATTTGTGAGAGCTTTAATTTGTTCTAAGTCAGTAAAATAAAATAGCTTTACATTGTGTAATGTACCTACCTTTATTCAATCTAACAGCACTTATCGCTCTTCGAATGTAAAAGAGCACGGCGAAGTCACAGCACCTTCCTCCAATCTAAATAATACTTTCCGTCTCATCAAAGAAGTACAAAAACGTTTTAAGACACGTGAAGCTGAAGAACGCGAGAAGGAAGATCTCGTCAAACAGGATACACTCGTTCTGTCACAGAACAAGGGTAATCCAAAGCTCAAGGACTTGTATATACGTCCAAATATTGTGACCAAGCGTATGACAGGCAGTTTGGAGGCGCATACAAATGGTTTCCGCTATGTCTCCGTACGAGGTGATAAAGTTGATATACTGTACAACAACATCAAAAGCGCATTCTTTCAACCTTGTGATGGTGAAATGATTATATTATTGCATTTCCATCTCAAACATGCAATAATGTTTGGCAAGAAAAAGCATGTCGATGTCCAATTTTACACTGAAGTTGGTGAAATCACCACAGATTTGGGTAAACACCAACATATGCACGATCGTGATGATTTGGCAGCTGAGCAAGCTGAACGTGAGCTACGCCACAAATTAAAAACAGCCTTTAAAAGTTTCTGCGAGAAAGTAGAGTCGATGACTAAGCAACAAGTAGAATTTGACACACCATTCCGTGAGTTGGGTTTCCCTGGTGCACCATTCCGTAGTACAGTCACATTGCAACCAACTTCGGGCAGTTTGGTTAATTTAACTGAGTGGCCACCATTCGTTATAACGCTTGATGATGTTGAGTTGGTACATTTTGAACGTGTACAATTTCATCTACGTAATTTCGATATGATTTTCGTTTTCAAAGATTATAACAGAAAGGTGGCAATGGTTAATGCTATACCAATGAATTTGTTGGATCATGTGAAGGAGTGGTTGAAGTATGTATCAATTTTCGTATGGTTTTTTTTTAAATGATACTTTATTAACTTTTGAATAACTGTTGCAGCTCATGCGATATACGCTACTCTGAAGGCATACAATCCTTGAATTGGGCCAAGATTATGAAAACCATTACTGATGACCCTGAGGGTTTCTTTGAACAAGGTGGTTGGACATTCTTGGACGCTGATTCGGGTAGTGAAGATGAAAAGGAAGAAGAAGAATCAGAGGAGGATGAAGCTTATGAGCCTACTGATATCGAATCTGATGAAGAGTCCGAAGAAGATTCCGAATATTCGGAAGCATCTGAAGATGAGAGCGATGATAGCGAAGGTGAGATTTGTTTTAGAAAGATAAAATGTTTATTTTCTGAATTATATACTCTCTTCTTCGCAGAACTTGGCTCCGATGAGGAATCCGGCAAAGATTGGTCAGATTTGGAGCGTGAAGCTGCCGAGGAAGATCGTAATCAAGAATATACCGCCGATGACAAAACCAATGGCAAGAGTTATGATTCAAAGAAACATCATTCGAAGAGCTCGAAGCATAGGTGGGTTGAATATTTAATTACAACTAATATTTTCTGTTTATTAGACTGGGCTTGTTGTTGTTGTTGTTGTTGTTGTAACGACAAAAACACTCCCCGAAGGTTTTGGGGAGTGCTGTCGAACTGACAGTCCTTGGCCGGATATGAATCCGGTACGCTCCGGTACTCCCTTGCGGTACTGCCCGACTGTCGTGGTAGCGATTTATGACCAGTGGAACCTTCTAGGTCATGTCACCCCTCCTTCCGTAAGGAAAGAGAGATGGGTAATGAGAGGTGAGAGGCATCATATCCGTAGATCAACCACTGGGCTTCGGTTTGCGGTGCTTCGTCGATGTTGCTGTTTATTGTTCGTATGAGTCAAATTTGTTTCTAAACAAAATATCTACTATAGGAAAACGTATTCAAGTGTTCGCTAGGAATCTGAAATGTTATGTTGTTAATTTGCCACATAATCTCCATCGAAAGTGAGCTAACTCTGTCATTGTTTTTTAGCCTTTTCCATTCCAAAAAAGTTGAGTCCTATCTATTGTAAAGTTTATATCTGTTCATATTTCAGGGTACCTTTTTTGTAAGAATGCCTTAAAAGGGCTCTAGTTTAATTTTAGCCCTTCATCAACCACAAAATACGTTAACTCATCTGGGTCTAAAACTTAAATTCATTATCATTCCGGCAACTTATGTGCTGTTGTGCTGTGTTGTGCATTTTGCTGTATAGTTTACAAGAAAAAAGTGCCTCATTTCATTTGTTTTATCGTTTTAATTTTTATAAGCTCATAGAATGTATAAGTTTTTACCTGATAATTCAAAAAAAAAATTAAAATTCCATTTTATATTTTGCAAATATAACTCAAATGCAGTCGCAAAAATCGTGAAGAGCAGCTTCGCAAAGATAAAAAGAAAAACACTGCCTCAACCTCAAATTCGTCACATTCAAAATCTTCGAAACATGCCAGTTCGAGCGGGCATAGGTTTGTTATTTACTTGAACAATTAAACATCCAAATCCAACGAATTCGCATACTTAAAAAAAAAAAACAAAAACAAAAAAAAAGAATGAAACACACATCAAAATTTATTTCCCCTTTTTTAAACACAACAAAACTTTACATTTTACTTCCGCTCCCACTTAGTTTTAATAAATTTGTTTTTCTTTCAACCAGCTCCAAGGATAAACACCATGATCGCAGTCGTGATAAGCATCATTCCTCATCATCACACAAGGACAAGAGTAAGGATCATAAAAGTAGTAATCATCATAGCAGCAGCAGCACTAGCCATAAACGTTCACGTGATGATAGCCGGGACCATAGCCACAAATCAAAGAAGTCGCGCCATTGAAAAACAAAGCGCTAAGAAAACAACTACATTTATATACACAAGCACACACAACTCAAAATTTTCCATAACATGATGCAGAGCAGTTGCAGAATCAAACAAAAGAAATGAGTGTAACGCGAAAATATATACATACATACATATTAGTGTTTATTTGTTTAGCTTTGTATACTCTGTCCGATAATTTTTTTCCCGTATTTTTTGTTTGTATTGAAAAAATTCAGTTTTCCTTCAGCTTGTACTGTGTTTAATTTAAAAACCAGATATTGAAATTTTTAAATTATCTTACACATTAAAATTAAGTTCGAATTAAAACAAAGAAACATTCAATTTGTAAATTTTTGCCATTTTTATTGATGGATTGTGTGAAATGTACAGGCCAATCTTAGAGTCCGTATCATTATAGTATCGGGAGCGCATGAGGCAACAAGGTGAGTCCATTTGTCACTGGCTTTTATGTAGATTCGAAAAAATTTCGATATAACCCACCTCAAGAAACGACCTACTCAGACTTTTTAACAAGGCATGGCCAAATGCAATTATTTGTGGCAAGTACAAGCTTTTGTCTTGTATGAATTTAATAAATTAAGTGCCTGTAAAATCTAAAATAAGCGTACCACCCACTAATAACAGCCACGAGAAGTACAAGTTATTGGTTTTGCCGGTGATTAATGTAATTAGAGTCCAATCACCACTTATTGCTAAAAATTAACTGTGTCTAAACAGGAATACTCAAGTTAAGAATCCCCCCTATTGTGAGTGTCGAACAAGAATAGATCTATTAAATTAAATTATTACAAAAGTTACAAAATACCCAAATAAAATACAATCTCTTAACTTGCTTAATGAAATCCACTCATCTATCAGCAACATCAATGTGGCCCAAACCCAGTGGAAGCTGGCTTCCGTGTCTGCTAAGTAGGGTTAAGTACTGTTTCAAAAACGACTTGTTTCATGGATGACATACTTCAGAAGTGGAATCGAAGGGGTTGCCGAAACTATCGGTATTTATATACTAGCAAAGCCTCCAAATCAATCGGCGATCGCTTATATTGAAAGTGTTCTGGGCTGCTATGGAAGCCGAGACCATCGAAATGATTTTTCCGATTCACTTTTCCTACTAATGTGCTCTAGATAACTAAGAGATTTGTGAATGCGCGTTGGACATTTTAAATTCGTACTTTATTGAAACTCTTATCCAACCTTGGCCTAAAATCTTGCATATCCCACATTTTATTTACGCTTTCCACTTGAATTACGCACCGCACTATTCGAGCCACAAGCACCACTGCCGCTGAAATTCGTATCCAAACTACGACGCTTAACATCGAACATATTGCGTGTCTTGTTAATGGGAAAACGCATTTTATTACGCAACCACGTGGTGAAGGCGCGCTCATTGTCCTGCATCTTACGCATTTCAGCATCGTTTACCTTCAATGCTTGTTGCAATACGTAACGTTGCTTACGTTGTAGCTGTTCCTCGCGCAACTCGAGCTGCTGTCGGCTTAATCCATATTCGGATAAATAACCAGTGTATTTCGGAAGTTTTTTAGGTTGCTCCAATTGACGTCGATATTCGCAACAGGTGCGATAATTGAATTTTAAGTCGGTCACTTCTGGTGGCGGCAGATGTGGTTGACGCATACGTGCTGTAGCACTACTAGCGCCACCCATGCCGTCCGCATTATCAGTGCACGCAGCGCCAATAGCATTACGTGCCAAAGGTTTACGACGAAAATTTAAACGTTTACTCAAAGGTGAGAGCAGGCGTCGTGATTTGTTTGTGATTTTCAGACGTCCACTATCGGCTAAGCGTTTATGTTCAAAATCATCGGGTATGTATGAAGCAACTATGATTGACAGATCATCATCCTCATCCTCTGCATCATCGCCATAACCATCCGTGTTTGTAATATCGTTGCTGGTGTTGATGGAATTGAGCTCATCATCCACAATCGCATTGATGTGACCATTATTATCGTTAGTATATGTATCCGGATCGATATCGTCCACATCGATATCACTATTGTCCACGGTAATATCGAATGTGGCAGCACTACAACACTCTTCCTCGCCATCCGAGGTCATCAAGTTAACCAAACTTTTATTATCTTGCTCCGGTTCACACGCGTCTTCTATCAACTCTGGTGGATCCTCTTCTGCCCAATCAAATGTTGGCAATTTATACATGCGGCGCGCGCTACTTGCCGTTTGTGTGTTTGTAGGAGTTTCGTCCTTTGCTTGACCACTCTCCATATCCATAACAATAATTTCCTCACAAATCTCTTCCACAATATCATCCTCTGCAACTGACTCGGCATCTTTTGTAGGTTCACTTGGTTCGTTTGTTTTTGTGCTCTCAACGATTGGTGTCTGCAACTCCGGTCTTTCAGCTTTTGGTGTCTGTTCTTCTTTAGTTACCGCTGACGCCGTTGCGATTCGAGTTTGTGCGATGCTTTGATCTGTCGTATCAGCATCTGTTGTTTCCACGATCGCGTTCGTTTCCTCAATAATCGTTTCAAAAGCGCAAATAGTCGTTAGTTTTCGATCGAGCTCTTTAGCTTCAGCTATGGCTTCTTCGAATTCGCGGGTCAATTTTAAGGCTTCTATACTGGATCCATCTGGTGCATAATTTTCTAAATTTGACGCAAAAGTGACTTTGCGTGGTAGAGGTCCAGTATCGAGTTCTGTGCCCGATTCGTCAGCAGCTTCAGTAGATTTCGTGCTGCAGATCTTTTCGCATTGAACATTTGTGGTTTCTTCAAATAAAACTTTATTTGCCTCCTTGATTTTGTCTACGATGTTGTACTCGTTGACTGGTTTGAGAACTAAAAAAATTAATTTGTTGTAGTAATTTTGTGAATTATTCTTTATATGTCGCATACACACGGAGCTCCTCTACTCACGGAATTAATAAGCGGACTCTTTAAATACTTTTTAAATTATCAATCGATATTCCAAAGCTATGTATGGAGCTCAGTGTGCCTACAGTAAATGTATACAAACTTACAGTAAACCTCACAGTCTTCGTCTGACTCGTTCGATTCATGCTCGCTGGGGGCTGACTCTGCCATAACGCCCAATTTTTGCAGTTCGCTTTGACGTAGTGCTGTTTAATTTTAATGAGTCCTTCAACTATAATAATAGTGACTGAAATATACATATTTCTAAATTATTAAAAGATGCAAATATACACACTCCCGAATGAGAATGGATCAAAAGGTTGTGAAATGGTTTTTCTTTTAAATTGATTAAAGCCGATAGTGACATCCTTAATTACCAAACTTCTGGGATTTTCTAAGGATTTTAGGGCACTGCTCAATTGAAATTCATGAGGTACGCTTCAATCCCTTTTGCATGAACCGAATATAAAATGTGGACACCTACGGCATTACCTATAAGAGATGATCACAAGTCGGTGTTTCGAAACACTATTTATAACATTCTATATGAAGTCAAAATATATGTAAAAATCCTATTGACAGCCATTCAAGTTTACCTAATCTCATCCGTCTCCCACCATAGTCAATGTGTGTCTCATCTACTCATCTGCGAGATGAAGGTTAGCCAACCTAGAGTGGACTTCTACTGGAGAAAAACAAGTAACCGAGAAATCTACCGGTTTCGGAGTTATCTACAGATATATGAACCAGAAGGATCAAAAATATGATAGTTCAATATGGGTATCAAACGAAAGGTGCTAATGAATACTGCAGTGTGATCAAGTTCCATATCCCAACGGGTTGCGGAGATACAGTGATTAATAACGAACTCAGTCTAGTATAAGTTCTAAAACGCAGCGAAGCGTTGTCTTCTAGTATGTCTTATCTACTTCTCAAAAAAAATCCAAAAGATGATATATAGAAAAGGAGTGACTACCAAGTACTCATGGAGTTTGATGTGTAAACATGAGTATCCTGTACATAAATTTAATTAAATTAGACCTGGCCCAGTGGTTGAATTTCAATTTGCATTATATTTAATTGTTTCTCTTTCTTGCTGCTTTCTTTCATTTCCTTTCCATTCTTTTCCTTTTCTTTTCTTTCCTTTAATTCCCCTTCCTTTTTAATTTAATTTTATTTTATTTTACTTCATTTTATTTTAGATAATTTTCTTGCATTTCTTTCCATACGTATAACAACAAAGATTACTTAAGCAAAACAAATTACCTGCCGTCTAGAGTATTCTGAGCTAAAATAAATTTAACATGAATAATCACTGATTTTGTTTTTGTAAACACTGTGTATATTTATGGTAAACTCGGTTGATTTCGGCTTTTACCGATTTTTAGCATTCATCGTGTTTAGGCACGATTACCGAATAATAACAATCAGCAAAGCACTTGCATACACACCCACCCACATAAGCAGAGCGCACAAACTTATTATCAAAGTATGCAACAATACCCAATAAGCAAAATAATAAGCTTACGATAAATTTACTTTAGCAAGCCTTTCGTTTGGAAAACGTTTACTATAATCAGTGTTAAACGTTTGGAAAAAATTGGCGAATTAACGAAAATGATCCTTTTTAAACAATTGCAAATGTGGTTTGGAAAACAATTTTTAATTAACGTTTTATTCAACGTACAGTAAGGGTTTGTTGAAAACTGATTGATAAAACTCCAATTTAGGCAACGACGGTGAAAACGGGCCAGTAGCCTAATGAATATGTACTAGACCTTTGCTCCGAAGGTTGCTGGTTCGAATTCTGACAATTTCCTCAACTTTTTTTTATTATAATTTTTTTTAAATATGTTTTATAGTTATTTCAGTTCCATTTATTACTTGTTTTACAATTTAAGTATAATAAAAAAAAATTTTAAAAAAATATTCGACGCGAGCTTTTTTACCAATTTGTGGCGTGCTGCTTCCAATTTTTTATACAAATTGGCGGGAGCTGCAAAGCAAAGCAGATGAATTTTTGCTAAGAAGCCTTCCATGGCAGAAATACCCTCAGACTTCGTTTTGAAAAACCTCTTTCAAACCACTTTTGATATTACCTGTCCCAGGACTCGAACCTTGGGTCTTTCGGTGTGGTAGACCGGCAACACTACCGCTACACCACGTCGGCCATATAATAAAGTTCATATAAACCAAGTAGGTAAATTATTTAGCTTTATTTTTGAAAACTACCAAAGTGTTCACCTCGCAGAAAGTTCACCTCAAGTTAATTCCCCAAAGCTACCATACAATTGTGAAAACATATTTAAACGATTGTGAAATTTTTTAGTTACAAACTCGTTTGGAAAACATTGATTTCAAAGTTTGGAAAATATTGTTTAATAAACTAGCTGACTTCATTATTTATTGGGAAGATAGACAAAGCACAGACAGAAGCACTGTTACAAGCAGCGGCAGAGGCACGCTTACAGGCAGCGACGCATCAAAAACCTTTTATTTTAGATGCCTGAAATCAAAGCAGAAATCGTTTAGACGGTTAAGCGCCATTTAAAGAAGAAGAAAAGAAAGAGTGACTTTTCGGAATCCTGTAAAATGGTCAACCCTTAGTTACAATAACACTAAAGCCAACGCTCTATAACCCTCATCATGTCTGTTGTTGTTGATGGGCTCATATCGTGACACACGTTTACGGATCGACAACCATACCATACGTCAGTCGTATGAGCTAAATGCAATTATAAAATATGATAACAAATGGATCGTGACTTACTTTGAATTCAGAGTACTTTTTTAGATCAAAATTAACTTAGATCTTATTTAAGTTCCAGCAGATGAACAGTCGAATATACATACATACGAGTATGTAGTTATTACCTATGATATCATCCGAAACCACGCTTTTAAATGACGAGTGGTACGTTCACATATATGGAGATATGACTCCTACTCTAATATACTTGGAATATCCTTCAACACCTTGGGAAGATCAGGTTGAAAGGGACTAGGATTTTATTTGTGTTTTGCCAAAGCGGAAAGGCCGGAATGCTTTGTTGCCAAATTCGATTAGGTACAAATTGCAGAATAAGAGACTGCAAATAGATGGCCCCGAGCAGGTGCGCTGGAAACACAAAAATATGGATAGTTCTTAAACATAGATCTGACTGTAATGGAAACGTGAATACATTATCCCCTTTTTAACCGAGTCAAAAGTTGAAGCGTTTACCACACAGAATATATTTCGATGGCCCCGAGCAGCTTTGTACCAACTCGTGGAGAACGTTTTGTTTTATCTTATCTCGCGCTCAGTTCAGTAAACTGTTTCAACTTGCGTTCTCCGTTTCATTCTGTGCTAACTAACTGAGGCACGTTCATTTTATCTTATCTCGAACGCTGCGAAGTAAACTATCTTAACTCAATCGCGTCTTTTCATACTGTCTCAACTCATTTTTAAAAAAATTTTTTTTTTTTAATTTTCAAATACATATTTCCATGTTAATTTATCTGATAAAATCCCAAAGCAATCTAAAATATATTTACATATTTAAAAATGTTTAAACCGAATAGCTCAACTTAGTTTGACGAAAAATGTTCCGTTCTATTTTATCTCAACTCGCGTATACATGCCATGTTTTTACTCATAATAATTATCAAGCAACCTAAAATTAAATTTTGACTTATAATTATTATTTCCAAAAAATAAACCAAACGTTGACGAGAGAATATTATTGGAAAAAAATATGTTTTCTTTCGTTTTATAAATTTTACAAAGCAAAGTTTTGAATAAATTTTGAAATTCGGGCAAAGTGTTCAATGTATAAATTTCAAATAATAATTATTTGGAGTCTCTGGAAAAAAATGTTGAAACTCTCATCAGTATTTATTCTTAAAAATGGTACAAAACAATCAAATATTACATTTAAGCAAACGTGATGAGCTTTATGTGAGTTTCCATTTTTCAAATGATATATGTACGATACATATGTATTATAATTTATTATCATAAAAACTTGATGTAACGTCTTAGATTGATGTAGGCACAAATACGTGTTACAATAAAAAGCGCGGGCAACTACATTTCCCCTTCAAGTATTTCTATTAATTGAAAATACTGAAAATTCTTTTGTTTAAATTGAAAATATGAGTTAAGTTATAATTTATATACCTAGTCAAGTTGAAGGATATTACGTTTCTACATTATTTTCATTACTTTTACTATATGAATTAAGTAATCAATTGATTGGATAGCTTTTTCAATCATTAATGATTATTTTAATTGTTTTCAGAAATTGATTAGAATTGGAAACAAATCAAAAATAATCAAAAAAATCAAAAATAATCCAAAATAAAAAAAAAATTGTTTGATTGCTTTTTGATTTTTCTTGATTTTTTTTTAAATTATAAAAAATCGTGATTGTTTTTTTAAAATAATCATTAAAACCCGAAAACAATGGGTAATCAATCATTAATATGACCTCCCAAAAAATAATCAATCAAACCGGTAATCAATATGATTATTAATCATTACTTAACGGGGCTGGTTTGCCATTGCAGCGCCAGCATCATATATATCTTAATTAAGGCTTGACCCTGTCCAAGTGTTGCTCAGGTTTTTCGAAAGCGTATATACATTCCATTTGAAATAGTAAGTCCTTGAAAAAGTATGTGTTGAAAATTTAATTGCCCTCATTGCATTATAAACGTTTTTACATTTCATTACTCTAATTAATTGTTTCGGTAATTGAAAAAGTGCACTCTAAGCCGCTATCAAGGCTATCAATTTTATAATGGAAAATTCGAGCAGTTCGCTCCAGTAAAACATTTGCGAACCAACAGTTCATATGTCAAAAGAACTTCAAAGTTCTCAAAGGTTTTTAGGTGGTCTCGTTCTGCTGCTGATAGAACACAGGTATTTAGAAATGGAATAAATTTTGAGCAAAAAATCGAACATTGGATTCGACCATAGGTCAGGGCAGCATCATATGAGATGGCTCTCAATGTTTCAAAACTGCAGCGGTCTAAATTTTAAACCAAATGTGGTTTGATCACATTATATCGGTCCTCTTGCTACACTGGCTAATTTAATACATAATATCTGTGGTAATAAGCGACAAGCGGCCGCCGTGGTGTGAAGGTAGTGTTGCCGGCCTACCACACCGAAGGTCCATGGTTCGAGCCCTGGTACAGGTAACATCAAAAGTGATTTGAAAAAAGTTTTTCAAAACGGGGTCGCCCCTCGGCAGTGGTTTGGCAAACTCTCCGAGTGTATTTCTGCCATGACAGGCTTCTCAGCAAAAATTCGTCTCCTTTGTAGATGCCGTTCGGAGTCGGCAAAAAACTGTAGGTCCCACCAATTTGTAGGGAAAATTCAAATCGGCACACCACAAATTGGAAGAGAAGCTTGGCGCAAAAATCTCTTAGGAGGTTTATGATGATATACCTGTTGTATATCGCGCCATAGATATATAGATATAATAAGCGACAAGAGTCAAACTCAAGATTGGTCGAAAATTAGTTAGTACCAGCATTGTGTTCTTTGTGCTAAGATCTATAATCGCACAAAATTTCACGGCTTTTGCTCAAAAATTGTGAATTTTATGGACAAAAAACCATATCTTGATTCCATATATTTACACTCCAATGTAAACTTTAAAAGCACTCTACTGAAAAATTCAAAAAAATTACTTTGGTTTTTCCCCATTATTGCCACAGATATATTATTGACCTTCGCTGAAATATTAAGTTTCAACTTTTCTTTGCTTTTCACATTTTCGAATTTGTTCTTTCTAAGTTCTTACTTTGCTTGGCACTTTCACTTTCACAAAAGCATTCAATTACTACACTTTAACGAACTAAAAAATACTAAGCATTTATTAAACTTTCTTAAATACGCTTCAATTTAATAAGTCCATACCAACTCTTGCCGCGAGCAATTATTTTTCTCCAAAAATTGTGTTATTCCACAATTGGACAACTTGACCTTACATCTAATACGACCATTTACAACAAAAATTCTAAAAAATGCGAACCAATTGGGTTTGTCTGAAATTCAAACAGAAGTTCCACGATTGGTATGCGCAAATTTTGTTGTATCGAAATTTATGCGGATTTGACTAACTTTCTAAGTAATTTTACTATGAGGTGGAATATTGAATGTAACAAAAAAAAAAAAAAAGCTGTTATTTTCCCCGTAACGTATACGCCACGTTGTTCCAGGTAACCAATGAGAGCAAATATTTTGTTGAATCAATAGTAAAAGCAATGTAGGGATCGAATGTGTTTTTGGTGGAATCAAATATGCTAATTTGTCACTAAAGTTCAATAACTTTTTATTTATCAAAAATGTCTATTGTAAGATAGGTAGTTAGGCCAGTGCAGTGCTCGAAGAAGTTAGGGCTGAAGCAGTTAGGCGACGATCTTTTACAAAACTAGAAGTATAGTTATATGTATTGTAAATATTTCCTATTTCTGTATGCTGTCGGTATTTAATCTTCTTCTCTCATTTGTGCACTCCGAACGGCACCTGTCAAAGCTTTTTCATGGCAGCAACATGCACGGATGATGTTACCTGTACCGGTCCTTAAAGATAATACCTTCGGTGTAGTAGGCTTATGAATAAAGTGCTAAGTGATTATAAATAAAAAGGAACAAAAATGTGTTTTCTCTTTGAAAATCTATTTTGTAGCCATGTTGTGCATAAAAACGAGTCTCTGCATTTTCTTGTTTTCGTCTAGTTATGGAATCTTATACTATCACTCAACCGTAAACTTAAAATACAAATAAAACACAATTTTCTTTTAGTTTTCAATACGAATCGAGATTTTTATTACCACTTTTATACATGTATGTACTTGTATATCTTCGTTACTATCGTTATAAAAATATTAGCCAAATTAGAAAATCAGTTTTAATTGCCAAAAAAGTGGAGAGACTCATGATTCAAATACAAGAAGGTTAGCTCTCTAGCTGACGTTTACTTTTGACACTTCCATTTTCTGGGTTTCTATTGCGAACGAAAAAAAGTAGGAGTATTTTTTTCATTTGTCTAGGAAATGGTAGTAGAAAAATCATAAAAGTAGGAAATTAGTAGCAATACATTTTGTAAAGTCAACTAAAGTAAACTTATCAACTCAAACTCTGAATAATTGCACATTCGTGCTTCTGACTATAGAGCTATGTTTTTTTTTAATTATAATAAGAAATTGACAAGATGCAAACCTTTCAGGGCATAAAGACAAACGGGCATGGTCTACCAAGTGGATTACTATAACTGATAAGTTTCAATAAGATAGGATTGGTTCCTATTATTCATGCACACCTAAAACAAAAGTTGACTTAAAACTGTTGCTTTATACTTAAGTTAAGCCAGAAATGATTTTCAAACCCAGAGAATAGTAGTTAAGTTTTGTTAAAAACAAGACTTCGAATCACATAAGGAATAGTTTTGAAGTCACGATTGACCTAAGTTAATATATAAGTATGCAGGGACAACATTTTAAGACAGCCATTGCTACATACCGGAATGTCCCGAGTTTTAAACGCCCACGACTACACTACACTCCCAAAAGTCGATCCAAATAATAGTGCAAATTAATCTATTTTCTGAAACCAACATATTTAAAATTTTGTACAATATTACATTTTTAACTACTATTTTTACATAATTTCGATAAAAGGCAACCCAGAATGTAAATGACAATTTTTCAGGCAGCAAGATGGCGGAAATCGTCAAAATATGTCACTAGAGAGCTAACCTTGTAGTTATTGAATCATGCTTAAGACTAATATATTTTAGAAAATAATTTATAAATAAATATCTCGTGTACTTTTTTCGCAACACATTTTATGGACTTATATTTGGAAAATTTTGCTTCATATATTATGATTCTTAATTTATGAATACTAGACACCAGTGATGGAAATTCAATTACAAAACTTTATTCTATTTGAACTATTTTCTGTTTCTTCCCTTCGCCTTTCTTTTCTGTCCTTTTTTTGCTGTTCCTTACCTTCAGTATATTTAATTTCCCCGTCTGTTGCATTTTTCTGCTGTTCCTTTCCTTTAAAATATTGTCCTTTTATTTAATAATATATTTGCTATTTCGATTTGTATTAATTTATTTTATTGTATTCTATTTTATTAACTTTCACCTTGTTGTTGTTGTTGTTGTTAACAGTGCTTCGCCCTGCCCCAGATTGGACAGGGTTACACTGAAATAACAGCCCTTGGCCGGGTGAAAAAACCCGGGTCATTCCGGTGCGATAGAACCGGCTGTTGTGGGATAACTTTCACCTTCCTTTCCTTCACTTGCATTTCCGTACTTGTCTCTCACTCTGATTCTCTTTACTTTTCTTTTAGTTTCTTTCCTTTCCTTGCCTTCCCTTTCCTTTCTCTTCTTTCATTTGATTTTACTTTATTTACATTTTTTAATTTTTTTTCAATTCATTTCACACAAATATAACCGAAAAAAAATACAAAAATTAAACTAACTCCACTCAGATCTGACATATTCAACTATTTTGTTTTTGTAAAACCTGTATGATCCATTAAACTTACATATTTGCTCATATTTTACATTGCTTAAGCTTCGAACAAAGCAATTCTTCGTGCTCTCAGGGCATGTCATTTTCAAACATCTATATCTTATTTCATTTCTTTGATTGACGGCACTGCAGCATAGGCTGTAGAATCAAGAAAAAAAAGGCGTAAGTACCAAGTACTCGTGGATGTTTATGTGTAAACATTAATTTCTTTCCTTTCCATTCCATTCCTTTTTTTCCCTTTCATTTCCTTTCCTTCCCGTTATCATAGTTCTTTTTAATAAATTTAATTAAATTTGTAATTATTTTATGTTATACTAGCAACCCGCACCTTGTTTCACACAGGTTGATAATGTTTAAAACAACTTTATAATTATCATTACATACATACATACGTCCGAAGTGAAGTAACGCTACCGAGCTCTTTTGCGAATTCATCAAATGAATGGCTCACCACAGCTGTCGCTTAAAGCACGCTGACTTATTCGGTTGGGAGCGCACAAACACACAAACAGATTTTTTTGGAAAAAGTGCTGCTTTTGTTTAAACAATTTTGGTTAAATTAGAAAGAAATCAACTATTTTTTTTGATGCAGAACGAAAGTAAATATTTCAAAGTTTAACTTCAAGGAAGATTCATTCTAATCGGTTGATTAGGTTATGATGTATGGCTGTGTAAACCCAAAATTTATGTTTTTACCACATTTTGTCCGATTGCCACGCCCCCTTTATATATTCCTTCACATTATATAAAAAAAAGTCCATCTCACACAGCTAAGGTTTAAAATGCAAAAAACCCCTTTCAAATCGGAGCATTCTGTGCGAAGCCAATTCCGTACATAGCTTTTTAGCGACTTTATTTTATAAGTAGTATAGATTAGTTAATTTTTTTTGCATTTCATTCCATAAGTATAAACACAAAGATTTCACAAACAAAACAAATTAACTACCGTCTAGAGTATTCTGAGCTAAAATAAATTTACCATGAATAATCACTCATTTTGTTTTTGTAAACACTGTGTATATTGTGGCGATTATTCTCAAGCATGTACCATCCCTAACTCAATAACACTCCCAGCACTAGTTAAACACAGGTGAGATAACGATGGCTACACTTATCCATGCAAGCGTGTAACTAGGAAGAGAGATGGCGCGAGTGTTTGCGAATACGATGCAAAGAGGAGATTCCAATAAATAACACCGACCCTTCCAGAACACGAAAAGCGAATAACCAAGAAAGTTCTCGGTGCGTAGGCAAGTACCCTGTTGAACTATATAAGGCGGTGACCAAGCATTGCAGGTTGTTCAGTTTATTTTCAAGCGTTCAATAGTGAACTACTGTAAAGTTATCAAACTCTTAAAATTGTTTTGCGTTTATTACTAGTAAATAAAACTAGCTATTACTTACATTATCTGTGCGTGTGTTTATTCGACTTTATAGTGATCGAACCCAGGATTGATAATCAAGGAATCATCGAATTCGTCACAATTGGTGTCAGAAGCGGTATTGTTAAATAAATACCAGTGATTTAAAGGATAACAAGGACATGGCGAAGCTGAATGAATTAAAGATTCAGCAACTCAAAAATGAGTTGGAACAACGCGGACTAAACACTACAGGCAATAAATCAGAGTTACAGTCACGATTGCGAGAGGCTATGGAAGCAGAAGGATTCAATGTTGATGATCATGTTTTTCATCTTGTGGAGGAGGCATCGACAAAAATGGAAGAAAAAAAGGAGTCTCCGAATCCAGTAGCAACCGTGGACACAAACATGATATTGGCTGTATTAACTCAGATGTCGACTAAAATGGAAGAACAAGAGACGCGTATTACATCTCAAATGGCATCTCAGCTGGAAGTACAGAAAACTTGCATGGCATCTCAGTTTGAAGAACAGAAAACTTCTATGGCATCTCAGTTGGAACAACAGAAAGCATGTATGGCAAATCAGTTGGAACAGGTATCATCACAGATCTCCGCGCAAATGGATGAACAGAAGGCATATATCTCTTCGCAGTTGGAAGCACAGGAGGCGAGGGTGTCATCGAAACTAGAAGTTCAAGATGCGAAAATTGCACAATTTCAAGATAAAATAGAGGCTGAGGTGGAAGCTTTAAAAGGCCGTATCCAGGAGATACAACTGAACCGTCCAGCTGCCTCAGCAAATACTCCCAAGGTAAAATCCCCGTCATTTGATGGTTCTGTTCCTTTCCAGGTATTTAAGCTACAGTTTGAGAAGACGGCAGCAGTGAATAATTGGGGCACTGAAGACAAAGTTGCTGCACTATTCGTGGCATTGAAGGGACCTGCAGCTGAAATTTTGCAGACTATTCCTGACGGAGAACGGAACAATTATGAAGCATTAATGGGTGCAGTTGAGAGACGCTATGGTAGCGAACATCGAAAACAGATATACCAAATAGAGCTACAGAATCGCTTCCAGAAACCTAGTGAGACTTTGCAGGAATTTGCATCGGATATCGAGAGGTTGGCCCATCTAGCAAATGCAGACGCACCTGTAGAGTATACGGAGAGGGTGAAAATCCAGTGTTTCATAAATGGAATACGCGACATGGAGACGAAGCGGGCCACATATGCAAACCCCAAAAGAACATTCGCTGAAACGGTATCGCATGCTCTGACGCAGGAAACAGCCTCGCTTTTGAGTAAACCTGCATACAAGGCTCATCGCGTAGAAGTGGACACTCCGGCTTGGGTAGACAAAATTTTGGAAGCGTTGAACGGAGTACAGAAAAAAAGTGATGGTGCCATTAAATGCGGAAAACCAGGTCACATAGCACGTTATTGCGGCTCTGGCTCCAGTAACCCCAGCAATTCAGGTGGACGAAAACGCAAAGCTGAAGGAGGTGAGCCAATTTCCCACCCAAATCAGTCGTTAAACTAAATCGAGCCAGCCGAAAGGGGCGTGGACTGGCTCCCGCAACTGAATGCCCCATAATCTCTGTCTCACAGATCGGAAGGAAAGCTAGTAATGTTACTGTTGTTGCATATGTGGATGGAAAAGAGCACTTACTAACTGTGGATACAGGCGCATCACATTCCATAATTCGATCTGATTTAGTCAACAAGGAGGTGAGACCATTGCATGGGGCAAAGTTACGTACGGCCACGGGTGAGAACACCCATGTCCTAGGAGAAGTAACATGTGAAATCGCTATTGGGAACGTAGCCGTTCTACACAATTTTATAGTAGCAGATATTGTTGACGAAATCATAGTTGGTGTGGACTTCTTAAGCGAGCAAGGCATCAAGATCGACATGCAAAACAGGATTATGAATTACCAGAACATGGATGTGCCATTAAATTTTGGTTACGAAAACAAATACGTTAGTAAGCGAGTGCTTGTGGAGGAGAGCCAACAAATTCCACCGAAGTCGGAAGCAATCATATGGGCAAAGATTGATGGAGATTATGGGACAAACAAGTTGTGGGTTGTCGAGGCAGCAAACAAATCAAGGACGAACATATTAGTAGGAAAAACCCTGGCTATGACAAAACAAGATGGACGTGTACCGGTAAGAGTACTTAATGAGTTCAAATCGCCGATTAAACTTTCCAAAGGAGCAATATTGGGACAATGCCAAGAGGTCGAGGTAGTTATCAATTGTGAACAGCTTCAGGAAAATGATTCCACCATCAAGATTAATCTTTCAGATATGTCGTGGACGGCAGGACTCGAAAAAGATCATCAGAAAAAGGCAAAGGAACTTCTATCAAAGTACTCGAGCATATTTGACAAGGATGGTTCCAAACCAGGTCGGACCAAAGTTGTGAAGCATCAAATTGATACTGGTGATGCAAGACCAATCCGCCAAGCTCCTCGTAGTATTCCATTGGCCAAACGACAAGTGGTAAGAGAAATTATTCAGGAAATGAGTGACAGCGGCGTGATCGAACCATCAGCTAGTCCATGGAGCTCACCGGTAGTACTAGTGAAAAAGAAGGATGGAAAAATGAGGTTCTGTGTGGATTACCGAAAATTGAACGACGTAACGAAGAAGGATAGTTATCCATTGCCAAGAATCGACGATACTCTGGACTCGTTATCTGGCACGAAATGGTTTTCCACACTGGACTTGAAAAGCGGCTACTGGCAAGTGGAGGTGAAGGATGAAGATAAAGAAAAGACGGCCTTCAGCGTTGGAGAAGGGCTTTGGCAATTTACGGTAATGCCCTTCGGGCTATGCAATGCTCCAGCTACTTTTGAGAGACTCATGGACCAGATACCAAAAGGATTGCACTGGCAAACATGTTTGGTGTACCTCGACGACATCATCGTGCTGGGAAAAAGCTTTGAGGAACACCTAAAGAACTTGGAGGAAGTTTTCCAAAGAATAGCTGGTGCTGGTCTGAAACTAAGTCCTAAGAAGTGTTCCTTGTTTAAAAAGGAAGTAAGTTATTTGGGTCACAAGGTAACTACGGAGGGAATCTGCACTGCTAAGGAAAAGATCGAAGCCGTAAAGGATTGGCCAAGACCGAGAAATTTGCATGAGTTACGGAGCTTCCTTGGGCTGTGCACGTATTATCGCCGATTTGTACCGAATTTTGCCAGCGTAGCTAGTAGTCTCCATGACCTTACGAGAAAGAATATGAGTTTTGAATGGAAGAAGGAACAGGAGGTGGCTTTTCAAACATTGAAGGAACGACTATGCACAGCCCCGATGTTAGCATATCCAATTCCAGGTTCAAAGTTTATTCTGGATACAGATGCGAGTGGTTATGCTATAGGAGGTGTTTTGTCTCAGATTGTTGATGGACAGGAGAAGGTAGTTGCATATTATAGCCGAACAATTGGGAAGCCTGAAAGGAAGTATTGTGTAACCCGGAGAGAACTGTTGGCATTGGTAGAGTGCGTTAAGCATTTCCACAAGTATCTCTATGGGCAGCGATTCCACGTCAGGACAGACCACGCAGCGTTGAAATGGCTCTTACAGTTCTGTAATCCGGAAGGTCAATTGGCACGGTGGATAGAGCGACTGCAAAGTTATGACTTTTCCATAGAGCATCGCAAAGGTAGCACCCACGGAAATGCTGATGCAATGTCACGAAGACCATGTAACTTGGAATCCAAGCATTGTTCCAAAGCTGAGGCCAAGGAAGACATTATAGATGTGCGGCTCATGACTATAACATCTACGGACGAATGGGACATGGATCAATTAAGGAGGTTTCAGCACGAAAATCCAGATCTTACACGTGTAATGCAAGGAATCGAACGAAACGAGCGACCATCAAGAGAGGAGATGTCAGCAGAAAGTCCTGTTGCCAAGTCATATTGGGCACAATGGAATAGTTTGCAATTAGAATCCGGTTGTTGGCATCGAATATGGGAGAGTGAGGATAGTGAATGTGTTCGAAAGCTGATAGTCGTCCCAAGGAAGAAAATCCCTGATGTACTCAATGAATTACATAACGGTCCAAGCGGAGGTCATCTTGGAGTCACCAAGACCTTGGAGAAAGTCAAGCAAAGATTCTATTGGGTTGGTTGCCGTCAATCGGTCGCGGAGTGGATTGCCAACTGTGAAGTATGCATCAAAGCTAAAGGACCGAAATCAAGGAGCCATGGCCAAATGAAACAGTACAACTCAGGTGCGTCATTTGAGAGGATAGCCATGGATGTAGCTGGTCCATTTCCTACTAGCAAACTCGGAAACAAATATGTACTGGTAGTTATGGACTATTTCAGCAAATGGCCAGAAGTGTACCCTATTCCAAATCAAGAGGCAGAAACCATAGCAGAAGTGTGTACTAACAATTGGGTAGCTCGGTTTGGTGCACCGATGGAGATACATTCTGACCAAGGCAGAAATTTCGAATCAGCTGTGTTCCAGGAAATGTGCAAGACATTGGGCATTCGGAAAACTCGAACAACTGCACTACATCCTCAGTCAGATGGCATGGTGGAACGATTCAATAGAACATTGGAAGAGCACCTGAGGAAAGTAGTGGATAAATTCCAGAAGGATTGGGATACTCACATCTCCTTATTCCTAATGGCATATCGCTCTGCAGTACATGAAACAACTGGTCAGACTCCTGCAAAGGTAATTTTCGGGAATGATCTTCGATTGCCAGCTGACTTAAAGTTTGGGATAAACGCTGATGCAGGAGTGAATGCTCGGAAATCTACTAGCGTATTGGAAGAAGAAATGAGAGAAATTCACGACCTTGTGAGAAAACGGACTAAGATCATGAGCGATAAAATGAAGGCCAGGTACGACAAAGCAATAAATTCGGAAGGTTTTATAGAAGGAGATTTAGTGCTGCTATACAACCCACAGCGTAGGAAAGGTTTGTCCCCAAAACTACAATGTAACTGGGAAGGCCCATACAAAGTCATAAAACGGATCAACGATGTGGTATATCGCATACAAACTATGGGAAGGCCAAGGAATAAGATGAAAGTGGTCCATTTAGAAAGGCTAGCTGCGTTTGGTTCCGGCAATGTGTCTGATCGGGACGATCAGACTTAGGTGGAGGGCAGTGTGGCGATTATTCTCAAGCATGTACCATCCCTAACTCAATAACACTCCCAGCACTAGTTAAACACAGGTGAGATAACGATGGCTACACTTATGCATGCAAGCGTGTAACTAGGAAGAGGAAGAGAGATGGCGCGAGTGTTTGCGAATACGATGCAAAGAGGAGATTCCAATAAATAACACCGACCCTTCCAGAACACGAAAAGCGAATAACCAAGAAAGTTCTCGGTGCGTAGGCAAGTACCCTGTTGAACTATGTAAGGCGGTGACCAAGCATTGCAGGTTGTTCAGTTTATTTTCAAGCGTTCAATAGTGAACTACTGTAAAGTTATCAAACTCTTAAAATTGTTTTGCGTTTATTACTAGTAAATAAAACTAGCTATTACTTACATTATCTGTGCGTGTGTTTATTCGACTTTATAGTGATCGAACCCAGGATTGATAATCAAGGAATCATCGAATTCGTCACAATATTTATGATAAGCGCAGTTGCTTTAGTCTTTTACCGATTTATAGCATCCATCGAGTTTAGGCACGATTACCGAATTATAACAATCAGCAAAGCACTTGCATACACACACATAAGCAGAGCGTCACACACATATCATCAAAGCAGTGAAACAACCCTGCAAAAAACTGAAATACTCCGTTTCATATCCATAGAATACTCCTAAAGGAGTATCAGAGTACTCCAACACATATCGTCATTCATATAAAAAAGGTGGTCCAATTAACATGGCAATGTCCGGTGATTGGATCACCTAATCCATCTCGGAGTACTCCGTTTCTTTGCTTTTGAATACTCTATAGACCACCCACGTGAGAGTACTCTCAAAATACTCCCATGGGATTACTCTATAGAGTATTCAACAGCAAAGCGAGAGCGGGAGTAGGTGGTCCTCAAAAGAACACATACATACTTCGTCTAGAATACTCTATAGAGTAATCTTTTGGCAGCATTTTCAAAGTACTCCAACGTAGGTGCTCTATAGACTATTCAGAAGCAAAGTAAATGGTACTCCGAATAGGATTAGGTGATCCAATCACCGGACATTGCCATGTAAATTGGACCACCTTTTTTATATGAATGAGGATAAGTGTTGGAGTACTCTGATGCTCCAACGTTTTTTACAGGGAATATTTTTTTACACAAAGAACAGACGCTGTTACAAGCAGCGGCACAGGCACGCTTGCAGCCAGCGACGCGTAACTTTTCTGGACAGCTTTTACCAAGCCCAAAGATGTTCACACATCAAAAAAATTTTGTTCGACGTTTTACTCAGTACTTGAAGCTGAATGTTTATGGAGCAGTCGGGAAATGACAGCATTAATACCAAAATACTATCAGGTAGGTAGCATGTGATATATGTAGCTCAGCCGTCAGTAAAAGTTTCCAGGAGTTTCTTCAGGACAATTTGCAAAGCACTTGCAGATATGCTATGGTTTTTGAATTAAATAGCTGACACAGGCTGACCTTCCAAAACATAAAAAAATTCTTCATACAAGGTGGCGCAAAAGTAAGCTTCCGATGTTCAGCATATCGGTTGTGGCACGTGCAGTGTGCGCTGTTGCACCGTCTTGTTGGAACCACATGTTTTCCAATCCCAATTCATCAAGTTGCGGCAAAAAGAACTCGTTGATCATTGCTCTGTAGCGCTCACCATTCACACTAACCGTTTGGCCCCGACCGATTATTGGTCAAATGAATAGTCAGCAATATTCCGCGTTCTGGAGCAGTGTAGCGTAACATTGTTTATTAACGTGTATTTCGCATGTGTTTACTACACAAATGTCAAAACAGAACTGACTTTAGGGGCCAATCGCAAAATTTATAGCATTTTCTGATAGGAGGATTACTTTTGCGCCAACCTGTACCAGCAACCAATTTTTTTTCATAAGGGGACCCTGTTCCTTTTAATTTTAGCTAAAATCTTTGTTTAATATCACTTTGATTGACCAACATTTTAAATGGATAAGTTAAGTAAAGATTTTAATTAAAACGCGTGCTAAGCAACCACTATGATTATGGGCCTTTATCTTTAGGATCAAGAACTTTAGAGTAAGAAAGAAGAGAAAAAAGAAATAACGGATATACGATGCTTTGAGATTTATTACGAAAAATAAAATAATTATTTTTTGCGCTCCCCGAGACATTTTGACTTATCGTACATCGATAATCACTCATAGACAACAAAAAACACTGCTGAGCTATCCGAAATGAACCCGGCTGTGAATTAGTTATTTTTGAAGTATTCAAACTTACTGCAGCGGTTTTGCATGGATAGCAAGCTGAAGTCTCAACGTCGATTGCGTAACCCTGTCTAATTGCGTAAAGACTTTGCATGATCAATTCAAGAATCCAGCTTTTCTTCATGATCCTATCCCCTGCTGAGTGGAAGATTACCCAATGTCAAAATATTTTTCAAAAACACTATGTATCAAAATTTGTTAAAATAACACTCTATTTCAGAATTTAATTCAAAAACTACCTATCTGAGAATTTGATTAAAAAACGCCCTATCTCAGCTAAAAATGCATTGAATTTACGTTCAGGCCTTTTGAAACTCACTCTGAGATCGGGCGTTTTTGAACCGAATTTTGAAATAGGGCCTTATTGAAAAAAAATTTGAGCTACGGCGTTCTATAAAGAAATTCTGAGATACGGCGTTTTTGAAACATATTTTGAAATAGGGTGATCTTCCACTCAGCCATCGCTATACTTTCGTGTGGGGATCCCCTGCCTCGCAATAGCATTATAAATAGCTATCCTCAATCATTTCGTCGTATTGATGTTACCCATGTTTTAAGACTGGATTTTGGTGTGGGCTGCTTTGTTGCTGGGAAAAAATTGTTGATTTTGTTTTGCAGAATAAAGTGTTAAGTTTTTCAAGAGAAGTGAAAAACTAGCCCAGCAGTCAAACCGTAACCGCAGCCCAGTCGAAACGCAAATCAAGTACGCCGAAAACAGTAGGCGGAACCACGTTCCAGTAGTTGTGCCTTTGAAAACAGCAAGCTCATCTCCAAAAAGTTCATTGGTCTCTTCGCTTCCAACTTCTAACCACGTACGGAACGGAACTCAAAAATTTAGTATTAGTGGAATTTTCAGTGAATACAAAATTATTGCACTACGCCCAACTATGATTACAGAGTCACTCATGGGTATTAGAATATGTAAAAAAAAACTCACAATGGAGAAATTCTAAAAGGTCCGAGAAAAATTTTTAAAATTTTTATGAAATCTTGCTCTAACGTGATTTCTATTTATGGATTTAATTATATTTTAAATGAATACGATGAAAGTAGTTTTATTACACTAGCGTGAGAAAGAAGGCATTGAATGAACAAAAACAAACCCAAACAGGGCTTGGTAGTCGCTGTTGTTGAAGCGATTGATCATCAACGCGTATTGCTATTTTTATCTCAAAAATTTAATCAAAATTATTAGAAATTTTTCAATTAATATTTTTTTGGATCAGTACAAGGTATTGAGCCGTGGGTACTTAACCCATTAGTCCTATTCTGACTACTCAGATTTCTGAATTAATTAGATTAATCAATAAATTCAGCAAATTAAGATTGATTAATCGCACATCTCTATTAAAATTTTAAAAAGAAAATAAGGAAAGCCTGCAAAAAATATTCCATTTTGTAATTGTTGTTGGAGTAGTACTCGATTTTTTTATGTTTGTTTGTTAATTGATTTTTGGCTTTTTTGGAGTGTTATGAAGTAAACATCAGAAAACTCACTTTTTATGAAGATGCACATAGCCTTGGGAGAAGAAATGAATATTGGAGAGCGGATATACTGCAATGCTCGATTATATGAATTATTTAGAGCGTTTTCTGATCGTTTTTGTTGTACGCGTAAAAAGAATCGTGAGTTTTAGAGCATTTTCTGAGGTTTTTTTATTTTACCTAACAGAAACTGAAGAGTGTTTTTTCGTAAAGTTCATCAACAGTCGAACGTGGGAAGCCATTTAAATTTAATTTAACATTAAACAAAATAATAGTATCTTTGAAAATTATTTTTAATACGCTCGAACAATAATTTTCAAATTTAAAAAAGTCAATAAACGGTCAGAAAAATATTAAACAAAATAATATATTTTTTGATTTTATGACATGTGTTGACAAGATTAAAATAAAAAAAATATTCTCTTAGATGGTTTTGCTCATACAAACATTTTTACATAAAATTTGTTAACATCAAATAAAAAAGCATTATATCTTCGAAATTATATAAATAAAACTGCATAAAACTTTTAAGAGTATTTTCTTTTAAATAGTAAGACACAGATATGAATCTTAAAAACTGATATAAGGCTTCATACAAGTGTCAACAAATCCCTCAATATGAGTAAAAAGCAACACAAAACCATCAAAATGGAGGGAAAAGTACATAAAAAGACTTAAAAAAAGCTTCAGAAAGTCATTAATTAAAAGATCCAAAAAGAGTCCAAAAAGACTCCGAGTTTCATTTAAATAGAGTCATAAAACGATCCAAATTCTTTGAATTCGCAGTCATTTTGGTTCTTTTTTATTACTCCTTTTAGGGTGCCCGCTTATAATAATTTTTTGCTCCTTCTGGGCTCCGAAAAGAGCTAATTTCTGAGGGTAAAGCTTCGAGAAATGTGCGTTTTATACCATCGAATGGGGTCTTTTTTCATACTTTTGGTTAGCTGGGCTGTAGCGGCACGAGGCATGTTTCTTCTAATGTACCATTTTTACATTATTCCTTTTACATTCTTTGGTACATACATTTTCATGTGTTAACTCCAGGGAAGTGGAATATTTTTAGGCCTATTTCATTGTCCACCAGTGTACATACTACATACACATATAACATGGATGTTGGTATGTATGCATATATTTCTTCATTTTTCTTCATCCTTAAACTTAAGCAGCACATTGGCGATTAATCAGTTTGATTTCATGCATGTATGTGTGCAAATGTTTAATAACTGTAAACAACCTTTATGTATGTAGCTTCAGAATTTTTAAAGCTATTACGCATAAAGAAAACTAGTATGACTTAAGCTATATACTTAGCTATGCTGCCATTGGCTTTATTCAACTATTTTCATTTCTTAATTTTTCAAAAATTATATTTACATTATAAAAAAAATTTAAGTCTTTGCATTATTAGACACACACGTACATACATATTTATATTTAAAAAAAAACACTCTTTTTGTTAGTCGAAATAACCTTAAACTATACATACAGCTTTAACAAATTCATATTCATTAAAATTACTTAGATAAAGCATGAAAAGAGATAGAAAGAGAGAGCCGAAAAGTGCACTGGTTTTATAGAAATAGAATTTCTGAAATATGTAAAAAACAATAAGTATGTATATACAATTAATTTTTTATATGCATAAATAGAAGTTTATGCTTACGAAATTTTTTAATTAGATCATGTTTTTATACTAAAGTAATTTGTTTAAAGATCAACATCTAGTGACACGGAATACTTTTGAAATTCGATTTTATACTACAGAGTGGATAAATTTTATTTCATATTCGAGTTCGTTTTAATAAATTCAAAAAATGTTTTCATTGGCTGTTTTTTATTCATCACTTGAACTTTTCTGCTTGCCTCAAAAAATTTTTGAATTGAAAGCAACAATAAATTGAGCAAGAAATAATTATAACGCAGACAATTGCGGTTATAAGCTCAAGCGACAAGTTTACATTTGATTTTCAAAGGTAGTTTCAAATTAAAAAAAAAACACTTCAGTTTATTCATATGTCGCTAAGCTATTTAATTCATATTGCTTAAGAAATTATTTAAATAGTTTAGTCAATTCCTCTTATAGAGACATACATACATGTCCTGCATGAATGATAAATACAGTGTCGGTCCAAAAAACTGCGCTTGATGCTTGACTTCAAATTTGACATCTACAGTATAGTACTAATGAGAATGCATTTTATTTAAAGCCAATCCGGTTGATATATACATAGGTACAGCACACCTGTTAAATAATAATTACTAATCGTAATGATTACCGGTTTGATTAATAATTTTCTCAATTTTTAATGATTATTTTCCAATTAAATATAAACAAAAAATAATCAAAAGTAATCAAAAATTTTTTTGATTATTTTTGATTTTTTGATTGGAATGAGCCTGTGTGAAGCATCCTGTTAAATAATAATTACTAATCGTAATGATTACCGGTTTGATTAATAATTTTCTCAATTTTTAATGATTATTTTCCAATTAAATATAAACAAAAAATAATCAAAAGTAATCAACATTTTTTTTGATTATTTTTGATTTTTCTGATTTTTTTATTTATTTTTTTTGTTTGTTTTTTTTTTTTAATCCTAGTCAAGTAATAATTTCCTTTTCTTAAAAAAAAACAATTAAAAATAATCATTACCAATTAAAAAAGCCGTTCAATTAATTGATTACTAATTACTAATCAAATTTAACAGGTCTGGAGTGAAGTCACTTTGGGCTCACTGAGGCTTTAAGATGCGTTCGAAACCCGCCAAGTAAAATTCACTTCCAATGCAAATCAAGTCAAAGTTTCGGATGAGAACACTCTTTATACAGGCAAAATTACTATCTTGCGCTGGTCGCTCAACTTCGGGCTAGACATAGTAATAGGTTAAACTTTTTCTTATCCGAACTTAATCCCGACATATCAAATGTATTCCCGCCATGCAGAAAAACTCACTATGATCCCCATCGAAACCGCCAGTTTCCTAGGACTTCCGTTAAGGAAGATTAATTAGAATTTTTTTTTTGTCCAGAATTTGGCTTATCGTGAAGATGTGAAGACGCACTGATAAAGTTCAATCAGCTTGTGGACGATTTGCGGGGTCCCCTTTAATGGCTAGTGTTTATCTAAATATGAGTCAAATGGGATCATAAATACGGATGTGCACAAAAAAGAAAGTGAGGTCACACAAAGGTATTAAAACATAAGTTCCTTAGCCTTGCAGTTTCAAAGTTTTGTTATCTCATCATAGTGCTATTATTTTATTCGGCACTGTATATTTGTTTCTAATTGCTTACAAGCAATGAGAAAGGCTCTCTCAGTTTTCTTTTCGATAAATATACTTGAAAATTTGTTGCCAAATAAAATAAATTAATTGCTACAAATATTATTGAATATTAGTTTATACAAATATGCAACTTAATCCGTAGAGCGACATTTATCATCTTAAATATTAGTTACCTCGTTTGTGTAATTTTCGTATCATTTAAGTATTCACAATATACACTATTTATGTATATATGTATGTATGTAAAAAATGTAAGATGGTTTGGATAAAATTAATCAGAGCCAAGTTTTTGCGGCGTACCTTAATAAAGGGTGGTCCACTCAGTGTTTTTTGTTTTAAGCATACATTATTTTGATAGTGACAGCTCTTTCCAGTGGAAATGTTGACAAAGTCAGTATTAGATATTAATTCAAACTTTTTCCCAAAATCACAGCTCAACCATATAGTCACGCCACAGATAGGCAGTTTACATTAGCAGTAAATATCGATTAAATAAAGACTGAATGAAATGGAATTACACAAAAAAAAATTACATTATAATTTTTTATTCTTTTTTCGTTATCACTCAAAATAAAATACCCCTGCCTTATCATTCAGAATTGATTCGGAGTGAAGTTTCAAGTTGAGTAGCACTGAATGTCTTTTTAATGGAACTTAATCTCCATTACCACTCAGTTTTATATTTAGTGGAGATTTGTCTGCATCAGCACTTTGCGGAAACTGATGAAAACTGGTTTGCATGAAAGCTGAAGACATAAACTTGACCAGCAAAATGGCATGCCGTGCGATACAGCTCAAGGCACAATAGATTTGGCGATGGTCAAGTTTGGTAATCGTGTTATCAGCGGTGTCGGCAATTCATATTACCCACCTCTGAGCAGTTGTCCGATAGTTAGGCCTGCTATAAGTTAAATGAGTAGAAGACTGCTTATGGAAACGATATATACACTTAAGGAGTTCACAATATCTCCTTTTTGTTGTTGTTGTGGTTTTAGCGACAAAAACACTCCCAAGAAGGCTTTAGAGAGTAAGTGACAATCCCTTGCGGATATGAAGCGACTGTCGCGAAAGGTATGGGCTTCTAGATCATCTAACCTCCCAGAATTATAGGCGGTCAAGACTGCCATCACAGCTTCTAGGGCCGCCAACAGAAGCAAGAAGATGTTATGGACAGCAGCCAGCGTCAGCACAAAAACTTTGGGAAGTTTCGTACTCACTGATCTTTACCAAATATTAAAATGTGGTTTGAGTCTACAACGATCGAATGACAGCGGTTTAAAAAGCTTCATAAAGAAAATGATTCACTGCATTCCACTTATATATCCGGGAAACATAGCCAATAAATCAAACCTTTCTTTTAGAAATGTGATATCTGAGGTTGGTATGTGCTCTAAACAAACTCTCCTGTGTTAATTTTTAGTGGAGTCAAAGCTAGAAAGATTAACGCCAGAATTTCAATTAACACCAAGTAATTGGTTGCTTATTAGGCTTCGCCTTCAGTGAAACTGATATCGAGTGTCTTTTATCTATATTAATGGGTAAATTTTTAAAACGTTATTTCAAACTAGAATGAAACGCATCAACGACCGAGTTATTTGGGGCGATTTAGTGCTACGAACCGGAAACAGACACCGAGATCTTGGAACAGTAGGTAGACCGGTCGTCTCCATAAAGAAACGTGTCGTCCATAAAGAATCAAAATGTCTGCACATATTTTTCAACTAAGTAATAAAACCACTTAATGCACCACCCTTTATTTATGAAGCTGTTTTACGTATTACAAATGTATGCGTATGAATGTGGGCGACATAAGCTAAACATCACCGCAAGTTGATGGCGTATGTATGCCCATTTGTTAGTTCGTTTATTCGTTATTCTCTGAGCTTTTGTCTTTGTTGTTCTGACAACAATGAGTTAATGAGAAAATGCGAGAGTTATGAAGGTGACACTTATGATGAAATAAAAAAAATCAGCTGTTCATTCATATTCCTCTAAAATATATACTTAACTACATTAATATAAATCTCACTTCATCAGTTTTTGCATTGCTTTGCATAAACATAAAAATATTACAAAAATAGTTTTGAGGTGCTAACAATGCCGCTTAAACACTTTCCGAGGCAACAATCAATTTGGACAACCGATAACGACTGTAATTTTGTAAATGTCAAACGACAAAATACTTAATGAGTAATATACGAATTAAATATACTCCAAAGACTGATTTCATCTTACGCTCGTATAGTTTTTTTCATTATTGTTGTTGTAGTCTTAATTATTATCTTCTATCTATCTATCGTAGTCCACGTTGCAGATCTGCCTTTTACGTATTTAGTACGTCGTCGTCATTGTCGTCGCTTTCGCTATTGCCATTGTCGCCTTTGCTGCCATCATCACTTTTGCTTTCGTCATTATCATTATTATCAACATCATCAGTGTCGTCGTTATTTTATGTAAACAACGGTAGATGATAAAAGTCAAACCCTCGATATCCATTAGCTGCCAACCAAATGTATACAACATGATAGGCGCCTGGTATAAAACAGATAAGACCGGCTACAAAGAAAACCACACCTTGTGATATATTCGCCGGATCTGCTACAGCGAATGTGCCGAATACAAAAAGACCAGTGCCAACAATCAATAATGTCACAGCAGCTAAAACAGTTCGCCAATTTTCACGCACCTTCGGATGTTGCCAACAATACGTACTCGTCTCCTCTGTGGGTATATTGCCATATTCTTGAATAAGCGAATCACTGTCACGCGATGTTGTGTCCTCGGCGTATTTGTTGTAGTTTCTGTAAAAGTAAACAAAAAGAGAAAATTAAATAAATAAGACAAATTGCAAGTCTTAATTAGTGCAGAAAAGTAAATAATTGCACTAAGGTTGAGAATTTCAACTTATTTTGAGTAATAGAATTAAAAATAGCCAAAAGAAATGGTACATTACTAAATGCAAGCATAAATCGTAAACGTATCTTTTTATACCTCTCTCTCTATGGCGCGATATACAACAGGTATATCATCATAAACCTCCTAAGAGATTTTTGCGCCAAGCTTCTCTTCCAATTTGTGGTGTGCCGATTTGAATTTTCCCTACAAATTGGTGGGACCTACAGTTTTTTGCCGACTCCGAACGGCATCTACAAAGGAGACGAATTTTTGCTGAGCAGCCTGTCATGGCAGAAATACACTCGGAGAGTTTGCCAAACCACTGCCGAGGGGCGACCCCGTTTTGAAAAACTTTTTTCAAATCACTTTTGATGTTACCTGTACCAGGGCTCGAACCATGGACCTTCGGTGTGGTAGGCCGGCAACACTACCTTCACACCACGGCGGCCGCCTACCTAGATGTAGATAATATAACGTATAGGTATAAATTTTCATATATCAAAATTATCAGTATCCGCAAGTAATCGAAATTGACTACCCAACTAGCACATTTAGTAGCGGGAACGGAGCTCACAATACCATTAATATAAAATGTTGTAAGCATTTAATAAATGGTGATGAATATTTTAAAAACTTTAGGTCCCACCAATTTGTAGGGAAAATTCAAATCGGCACACCACAAGAGAAGCTTGGCGCAAAAATCTCTTAGGAGGTTTATGATGATATACCTGTTGTATATCGCGCCATAGAGAGAGAGAGATGAATATTTTATATGGT
This sequence comes from Merzomyia westermanni, assembly GCA_949987695.1. NCBI lineage: Eukaryota > Metazoa > Arthropoda > Insecta > Diptera > Tephritidae > Merzomyia > Merzomyia westermanni. The sequence continues at coordinate 42,578,231 of OX465291.1, read as the reverse complement.
GTATGGTGTAAATAACATTAAAGTGTTAATTCCAAAAATAACAAGTCCAGAGTAATTAGATCTTGTTGATATTAACGGCAACTGACAAAGTGGAACTTTGAGGTAATATTTACTTCAAATCGCGGAAGGACAATATGATGACTCACGTTAAAACCTTTTGTAAGGATGCTAAAAAACTGATATTCCACTTCATATTAATTATCGGAGTTGTTCGTCTCGCAAGCCTGCCCTATTGCGGGTAGGAACTAGTTACTTTGACTATTTTGTATCTCTGGTCTATTTCACTCCCACTGCCATTAAATATCTACTACTTAGTGGATGTTCCGTTTTTTTATTTCCTTTATCGTGCCACCAGACGCATTTTACCTACGCTATATACACGACAGTGGCGGATCCAGGACTTTGGGAAGGGGGGTCAACATATTTTGTCCACATCTTCTTAAAACTTCTTATTTTTTTAATAAGGCCAGCGGTGGCCTTTTTTGCTTGTTTTTCAAATAAAATATTTGCTGGTATTGGCAATGTCAAATTCAAGGTATCATGTATGTAAATCGTTTAAAAAATTGCCGAATGTGTACTACGTATACTAGACTGGGTCGATTTATTAACCGATATCGCGCCATCGATTTTTCGATAGGTTTTGGGCTCAAGAAAAAAAATTTCCACTACGCATACCCAAAAAAAAATAATTTTCGAACCTGCGAAATTTAATTTTTTTACTTTTTTCGACTTAGATTTTTAAGTTTTTTTTCATGATCTACTAAAAAAATTTTCGTTTTATTTTAAAATTTTCATGTATACCCTATCCGACCAAAAAATGTCCGCTAAAAACGTTGGCGATAACAGTTTTTTGAAAAAAGATTTTATTTTCGGTTTGGTTATTTGGAATGTGTGTAACGTAGTGTTATTGTTCCCAGAAACACATAAATATAGAAACATAATTAGAAACCGAGTGACTAAAACCGTTCCCAATGAGTAACAGAATTGTAACGAAATTCTAAGTAACAAAACTGCCGGAACCCTAAGCTCTGAAGACGCACTGGGCACAGAAACGAAACCTGAAACGCTACCACTGTAGCAAAACTTCAACAAAACATATCTGTATAGAAACAAAAGTAGGAAATGTTTCTAGTAATCGAAACTGTATAGAAACCCATGTTATAGAAACAAAACTTGAAGCGTTCCAAATATAAATGCATATTAGATCGGGTCAAATTTTTTTCCATCAAAAGTATAGCAAAAAGGTAATCTACAGATGATTCCAAGAAAAATTGCTGAAGACACCACAGCTCTAAGTCCGAGCTGTTGGCCAAAAAATCTTCATAGCATCTGATAGAATTATAGGAAAAATATCATATTGGGCTTACTTTAAAGGTATTTTACGTACATTTCAGAATCTGTATTAATATCTATAGTGTTTTTGAATTTTAGTTTTTAGAGATGTCAGGCTTAAATTATGAGAAATTCGCCTAAAATGAACTTTTAACTACTATATTATCATTTTTAACAAATTTCTTATGGAACATTTTTTTTTCTTTACAAGTATTCATGATCATTTCACTTTCTGAATTTTTATAAAAAATTTACAGCTAAAATAAGTTCAGAACATTTCCAACAACTTTCATTCAGACAGCAAAATTTTTGTATTTAAATTTAAAATGGATGAACCAAATCCTTCTACATCATCTGAATCCACTTTATCACATATGCTTGAACACGATATTATTGCATTTGGTTTATAAAGTGAATTAAATAATCTGAATTTACCGTGTAGCCGTGACATTTGAGGATTTTATTTTTTTTTTTAAGTGATCATGCTAAAATTCAAAGTAAAATGTTTTCGCATAAAAATTTAACTCCTCATGTAATTGATAAATTGGTTGAAATTTGGAATAAATTGAATATTTAACTAATTGATAGACGTAGTATTCTAAGAAAACTAAATGTTTTAATTGAAAAATATCACGAAAGCATTAAACACAGAAAAAAAGATCAGGAATTTAGGAAACACCTACAATACCAACAATGCCAACAGTTAGTGATGATCCAACATACGACCCACTGGGAACAGATATGGAAACAGGTGAAGCACAAATTGCAAATGAAGCAGTTGCAGAAGTATCTGTTACAATGAAACGAGGACATTACACTCAACGATACGATGCTACAAATTTTGCTATGATGTGTAACAGATTCGGTGTTTCAGATAGAGTTGCTTCATGTTTAGCAACAACCCTTTTCGAAGATATAAATTTTCGAGATGTTCGTGGTGAACTTGTCATGATGGATAAATCTAAAGTTGCAAGAGAAAAAATTAAAGCTAGAGATAAAGTGCTTCGTAAACGATCCATAGATTCCAACATAACTGCATTTTCTTTCTATGGCAGAAAAAATGATTCATTAACTAGAGAGAAAATTAATGAGAAATTTCATACAAATATGGTAAAAGAACCCCATTTAGTTGTTTTAAAAGAGCCTAATGCTGAATTACTTGGATATGTTAATTTGGGTGAAGAAGAAAATGCAAAACACAAATTAAAAAAATTAAATGAATTCTTTAATAGCAAAAAACTGTCAATAGATCAATTAATTGGCATATGCAGCGATGGAGAACCAGCTAATACTGGAATAGAAAATTGTGTTATAAGACTTTTTGAAAAGCATTTAAATATACCTCTGCACTGGTTTATATGTTTGCTTCATTTCAATGAATTACCATTTGGTCATTTACTCAGACCATATGAGATAAAACAGTCACGAGTGGACCAAGAGCAGCAAGTGGAAATATATTCAAAGACATTCAAGACTGTGAAAAATTTCGGGTATGCATTTGTTAAAATTATTTTATAATATTTTTTCAATCAAATTAAAACAGGAAAATAATACTAATTTTAATTGATCTAAAAAATTTATTTTTCAGGTTGTAAGTGATTTTGAATCCATAGCATTGGAAAATATGCTTGGTATGATCAGTGATGAACAAGAACGAAAATTATCTACACATGTTAAATATTTATATCAAATGGCCAAAGCAATTTCAAATGGTGCTGTTTCAGTTGATTTCGCTAATATAAAACCAGGACCAGTTGTACATTCTCGATGGCTAACCAAAGCAAGCCGGGTATTACGTCTATATACAACAACTTATACACCATCGGAAAATTTGAAAACTCTAGCAGTTTATTTTATTAGAATTTATGTGCCAATGTATTTCAATGTAAAATACTATAATTCTGTTGTATACGGGTGTGTACTTTAATCAAAGTTTATTCGTTGGACACGATACCTACCACGTAATTTACTTAATATTGTAGATGGTGTAATCCACAATAATTCATATTACGCTCATCCAGAAATCCTTTTATTAACAATGTTATTTGATGATAGAGAAGCCATACGGGATAGAGCTATCAAAAAAATTTTATACTATCGAGAAAAAATACTTGATCCAACTAAACTCAGAGTTTACAAAAAATATATCAATTTTAATGCTTCAGATTATACTGATATGATTGATCTGAATGACGATAATTTACTGTCTGAACCGGCATTCACAAGAAATATTCCATAAGATCACTTGGTACAATTCTTAGAATATGATGAGCCAACACTAGATGATCCTAATATTCCAATGTAGAAAGATATGTACAGTTGTTAACATCTGTTTCCAAACGTGTGATAAAAAAAAAAACATGAAGGTGTTATGGCTGTTACAGCAGAAAGTCGTGAAAAACAACCACGAATGGAGAGCAAAAAAGATTTAAAAAAAAACACTATATATATTAATACAGATTCTGAAATGTACGTAAAATACCTTTAAAGTAAGCCCAATATGATATTTTTCCTATAATTCTATCAGAAGCTATGAAGATTTTTTGGCCAAACCCTACATTCATATGGCAAAATATCTATTTTACAAAAGTGGGGGACTCGAAATCGGACTTAGAGCTATGGTGTCTTTTTCTTAGAATCATCTGTAGATTACGTTTTTGCTATAACTCGATGAAAAAAAATCCATCCATACAATTTGACCCGCTCTAATGCATATGGAAAAATGGCTGTGAAAAATATAACTTTTTGGATCCCGAAAATTTTTGGTCAAATTGTCTTGCGATTTTATTAGATTCTATGAAGAGTTTCTATTACAGTACCTGAAAATAGTGTTAGTCGCATTATCGTCCAAAAACAGAAGTGCTGGAAATATACAGCTGGGTATATAATGGCACCTTCATATTATTTAGATGGACTTGCGTAAAGTGAGATGCCATAATAAATCACTGCTAGGTATATAATGTGCAGTTTTACCTTAACTTAGACTTCTTTAGTTATTTTTCTTGCTATACGCCATTGGTTTTAACCAGACTTGTTAAATAATGAGATTACAACTCGTAATGATTGCTGGTTTGATTAATTATTTTCTTGGGTATCCATTTAATGATTGATTACCATTACTTTCAATTATTAATGATTATTTTCCAATTAATTAAAAAAGTAATTTAAAAACATGATTTTTTACGATTATTAAAAAAAAAATAATCAAAAAATGTTGTTTTGTTTACTTTTGAATATTTAAAATTTTTATTTTGTTTGTGTGTTTATTTTTGATTTTTTTTAGTATTGTTGTAGAAGCACATAAATATACACATCAAGAATACTGAAAAAAATCAAAAATAGTCCACCAAATCTAAAAAAAAATCAAAAATAATTAAAACAACTTTTTTTTGTTGGTTTGATTATTTTTTATTTTTTTTGATTTTTTCTAATCGTAATCAATAATTTATTTTCTTGATATACAATTAAAATAATCATTACCAATTAAAAAAGCCGTCTAATTTATTACTAATCAAATTTAAAATTTAATTTTAACCAAGCCCAAACACTTTTTGGCATGTTCTTCAGTTGTGTTTCAGCAACTCAAATCAAAAACGGTTAGGTTCTATCTCTATCTCTATGGCGCGATATACAACAGGTATATCATCATAAACCTCCTAAGAGATTTTTGCACCAAGCTTCTCTTCCAATTTGTGGTGTGCCGATTTGAATTTTCCCTACAAATTGGTGGGACCTACAGTTTTTTGCCGACTCCGAACGGCATCTACAAAGGAGACGAATTTTTGCTGAGAAGCCTGTCATGGCAGAAATACACTCGGAGAGTTTGCCAAACCACTGCCGAGGGGCGACCCCGTTTTGAAAAACTTTTTTCAAATCACTTTTGATGTTACCTGTACCAGGGCTCGAACCATGGACCTTCGGTGTGGTAGGCCGGCAACACTACCTTCACACCACGGCGGCCCACGGTTAGGTTCAAACCCTGGAAAAAGCAGGCTGTTTCGTTAAGGCCTGACTTGCAGCTTCGGTATCTACCTTGATTTACAAATTACTACTTCCTAGGTTAAATACTTTTGCGCAACACTGTAAAACACCTGCTTTGAGACAATATCTGTGCGAAAATAGGCGTATGCGACAGGTTGACAGTCAAATAAGTCAAAACAATTTAAATCACATAAAACAGATAACTGTACATCATTTTACTACTGAGCCGATTCCGGTTTCAAATGTGTGACAACCCGAATCGCCAACTTGCTGCAGGCACTTTAATATGGACAAATTACATTAAAATGGACAAGTGACTGCTCGCCAACGCTCTAACTTACATCGGAAAAATATATATTAAAGTATGCAGTTTCAGACAAGTATATACTTTATACATAAATATTTTACATTTTACAGCTTTTAATGGCGAACCACAGCTGCGGTAATTAAATGCGATTTACGTCAAATTATGTGTTGGCCTATTTTGGTGGAGCAGCATTGCAATTCAACGGTGCGTATCATCATGATAAAGTGTAATGAGTGTGAATGCAGTAATGCTCCCTACTTTTGTCCATGTCGTTGCCTATACAACTTTATAGCACTCAATCAATGTTGACCGGTGGCGAGCAAATAAAGATGAGCAAATATATGGGCATGCAAGTGTACTAGTGATGTGCGGTTTCTAGGTTAAAAGAACCGGTTCCAAACGAAAACGGAGAATCGGATTGGTTCCAGCTCTGGCATAATCTGAGTTAAAATAATTTTTAAAATTTTCCACGCGACTAACTTAAGGCTATAACCTTCCCGCCACAGCATTTTAGGTAGATACTGATTTCATAAAAATTTTCATCATTCAAAAAATTAGAGCTTGTTTGCAAAATTAGAGATTAATTTTTAGGCCAAAAAAATAATTTTTTCGTTAATGCCTAAGATATTGATCTTTGATATCTATGTAGTTACACATAGCTCAGCTACGACCTTGTAAGTCTCATTAGCATTTTTTTACTTTGTACTTTTTATGAAATTACCATCCTTTGTTAGGTAAATGGTATGGCTCCGACTAAGGCGGAAGTTTATCTGCCGGTTTATTCAGATAACAGCATCGATGTTTGCGAGTTAACTTCATTTCGGTACAACTGGCTTTAACTCTAATGATTTTCAGCAACATTTTATTAAAATATGCAGATGAACCTGTAGGCCGATACACAAGTTGTATAATTTTAAAATGTTTTTCTAAGGTAACTCGTTTCATATATCTTCGTATAGAATTTTTTTTTCATATAGAAATATTTTTCGGTACCTGATTTTTGTTTTCTTTGCATACCAACAATTGAATTGAATGTTGGTTTTTACCAGAAATGGTAAATAATGATTACCGGTTTGATTAATTATTTTCTTTAGAATCCATTTAATGATTGATTACCATTACTTTCAATTTTTAATGATTATTTTCCAACTATTAAAAAAAAATATAAAAAAAATCATGATTTTTTGCGATTATTAAAAAAAAATCAAATATAATCAAAAAAATAGTTGTTTTGATCACTTTTGATTATTTTTGATTTTTTAAGCACTGTTGCAGAAGCACATAAATATACACATAAACAAAAATAATCAAAAGTAATCAAGCCCTCTTTTTTGCTTATTTTTATTTTTTATTTTGTTTCTAATCGTAATCAATTAATAATTTCTGGAAAAATAATTAAAATAATCAGTACCAATAAAAAAAGCGTCTAATTAATTGATTGCTAATTACTAATCAAATTTAACAGGTCTAGTTTTTTACGGTCAGTACATTTTTGAAGTATTCATGACTATATATGACTACCTGATTCTACAGATACGGTTCGCCGCCTGTGTCTGTGCAAACTCTGCAAAAAATTGTGCAGTAGCAATGCATCATTGTCAAGTGCATTAGCTGCGTTGGTGAGGGTATTCACATTTAGCTTTCATTACGAAGCTTGAATGGCGAATACATATTTACTTGTGTATTCGTTTAAATATTTATATTTGCTCACCTTGTTTAAAGAACGGTTTGGTTTCTTTTTACCACAGGAAAAAAGTAATTTGAAATGAAGTTAAATCTCTTTCTTTGTTCTTGAACAACTAATTTAAGCAATTACAGCGAAGTTCAGCAAACCGTGACTGTAGAGGCCATGAAGCCATCCACCTCTTAACACGCGAATTTTGGTGTAAAAGCTAGTTAGCGTATTGGATAAGGAAGTTAGTTTTGGATTTACTTTCAAATGTAGGATAGACTGAAAACATATGAGGTAAGAAGCTTTATGGGGAACTTTATGCTTGGTTTCTTGGGTTCCAGTATAAAAATTATCAACCATAGTCAAACTACGATGTGCTCAGTTTCAAAGTACATCACTTAACCGGATTTCCTGTGAAGGATTGGCAATTGAAATTTGTTTGGGATCGGTGCACGTGTTGACTTATGAACTAAGTTTTCTACTAGTATTTCTTAGTACACTTGATAATTGAAGCTTATTCCAAACCGTCATGGTTTGCGAATGAATAAATAAGCTCCAGCCCACAAGGCGTTCCTATAGAAACCTGAATCCGGCAGCAGGAGAAGAGGGCTCCTCGACTTAGATGATAAAAGGAATATATGAAGGTTGAATTGGCCCTCTTGGTGTTTTCAGTTATAGCTAGAGAGGGATGATTGATACGCAGAGGCCAAAATCGCCATCACTACCTCTATTGTTTAATGTTTAATTAACAAATATTGAACAATCAGGAAAATTAATCTAATTAGTTTTTCGTTCCGCTCTAGTTAATTATTAAATATCGTAAACAATAATAAATCATTATTTTATGACGATTAGTTGTGACATCTCGCATGACATGTGACAAATGAAGTCAACAAAGACAAATGAAAATTGAGTCAAGGGTCACAAACTAAATCAATTTAGCAATTTCACAGATAATTATGTAATACGTGATATAATTTCCACTTAATACTGATTTAAATATAGTAGTTGGAATATATTCAGTTATTAAATCAATACTTGAGTAGTTTGAGACAGGGCTGTAACGAGAAAGTGAATGTCAGTGAAAGCTATAATATGATGCATTTCGTTCAATGGATTCAGAACACTTATTTCTGGTTCATATAAAACGCATCTTGAGCTCATGTTTTCGGTAGAATGAGGACTACAGGCGATTTTAATTTAATTCATGATTATAAAAAAACTCAAGGTTAACTATAATCATTTTTATAAAAATAGATCGATTTCGAAAGCTACTAGACTCCTTCGCCAGAGAAATTTTTTCACGTTCTATTAACCAATAGGCTCTCAGAAGGATGGTTTGTTCGTCAGTTAAACTACTATTTCTTTTCATTTTCATAGTCCACCGCGCATAAGTTTACAAAAGGTTTCCCAAAAATCTATTTTTAAAAATGTTAAGTTTCGATTAAATGTTTGAAACCCCGTTTTTAAAACATCTTTTATTTCTTATTTTTTTTTTTTTTGCTACCACCTCCAGTATTTTATTATAGCACAGCCGAATTTCGTACACTATGCAACTAAATTCCTAAGCATACAGATAATCAAAATATACATATGGCTTAGTCACATTCTCGTTTTAGTTTAATACAACCTACGTAATTATTTCCCGTGAGCTGTTTGCGATCTATAAAATCTGTATGTAGGAAGAAAAGAAAAATGAAATAAAAATGGTATCGACTGTTATAAATTGCATAACCTGCAATATGAAATACTGAAATACGGGTATGAGTAAGCTAATACTTAGCAATAAAACAGATTTTGTAAAAAAAACATTTCGTTCTTTTCGAAATGAATTTTGAAATATTCAAATATTTGCCCATACAATAAATAAAATTCTATGATTAATAATATGAAAGCTGAGAGGAGATTAATCAAAAAGAAAAGTTTCAAAGCACGTCAGTCGTGACTTTTTAGCGATAACGATGTTCTTCGATGCAATCGGAGAACTTTTTTTTTTGTTTCGAATAGCACAAGGGCTTTCAGCATACTTCTGCACAGGTTAGTTTGTAAACGAAACCAATATCAGCTAGCCTTATACTGGTGCAAGGGATGTCTATTTTTATGGATTTTTACAATCGGATTTTCAAGATTTATTGGTACAATCCCATAGAAGTTATTCCATTTATACTCGCGACAAAGAAAACTCGAACCAGTTTTTTTCTTCAAAATTTCTAAGGTTTTTACTCAAAATTTCAAAATTGGTTACTCAAAATTTTAGGTTTTTTTAAATCACAGTTGTTCAAAATAATTCATAAACCATTGGCGATTTTTCCGTTTCTCCCTCCAAAACAAACCAACCCGCTCTAATATGTACATATGTACTTACATAGTAAACGCGTACTTTTTCTTTTTTGGCTACTTATTTAACAGATAATTATTTTGAGGTGATTGACATAAAGCGGCGGTCGTTAACACCAACGAGTCGAAAGGTGGCTTTACAGGCAATTACAAGAACCAGGAAAAAGTGCGTAAGAAAAAAAAAATGAACTGAATGGTGTACAAAAAATTCACAGCAATCAATCTCCTAAAAAGCTTAAAACGTGTCTGTTCTATAGCAAGTTTTCTATGGAAAATTTTTTGGTCTACAAAAGTTTAAGCAATTTGTTTAACCTTGATTTCTTTTGCTACATCGTACAAAGCAGCTGGAATATGAGAAAAATATAAAAGAATAAAAAAATGTATTTACTTTTAGGCATGTTTAGCCGTCTGTTGTTTCTATAAGTTGCTTAAGTTTTGAGCTCTCATGAAAAGAAAAAAAATTCATATAAAACACGTTCAAGTAGAGAACATAAAGAATATCGAAAGACGAATGTAAGTGCAAGCTGTCAGATCGGTGGTAGATTATTCCCCAGTAAACCTGCTGGTAAAATGCTAAATTCACGGGCCCGTAGTCATACTCAACTTAAAATACATTTTATATCTAAGGCCGTGTGCTAATCGGAAACATTTTACTCAGAGGAAAAATGAGGTGAACAAATTTTCTATGGTGTAAAAATATTTTCCATTTCGCTGTGCCAAATGAAATGGTAAATTTTGACATCTGAAAAGATCACGTGCGAAAGCAAAAAGCAAAAAATGAATAAATTTTAAATGTACGTATTTTTTGTGCCATTATATTTCGTATATTTTGCGTTAAATTATATTTTACCGTTTAATAACGTGTTGGCACATAAATTCATTTGAAATAATATGAGTGGCAATATCGAATGCATATACATATGTGTACACATTCGTAGTTGTAAAACTTTTACCTAGCCCCATGGGCTAGGGTAAATTCTGACGTTCATACTCACCGCGATAAATGTCAGAATTTTCTTTCTCTCTCTCTATGGCGCGATATACAACAGGTATATCATTCTAAGAGATTTTTGCGCCAAGCTTCTCTTCCAATTTGTGGTGTGCCGATTTGAATTTTCCCTACAAATTGGTGGGACCTACAGTTTTTTGCCGACTCCGAACGGCATCTACAAAGGAGACGAAGTTTTGCTGAGAAGCCTGTCATGGCAGAAATACACTCGGAGAGTTTGCCAAACCACTGCCGAGGGGCGACCCCGTTTTGTAAAACTTTTTTCAAATCACTTTTGATGTTACCTGTACCCGGCAACACTACCTTCACACCACGGCGGCCGCCGCTCGCTCTATCAAAATTTACAATTTTCAACCGATTGGCACAGGGTCTAAGACGGAGTTTTAATTTTAAAATGACGAAAACGTTATGTGTCTATGGTTGTGTTTGTGGCATTGCTTTCTCCAAGACATATACCATATCATACCATAGTATACTATGGTTTGTGAATAAAATAGTTAAAGATAGTAAAGATTTTAATTAAAGCGCGTGTTAAGCAACGACTAGTTTTATTCTAAATCTCTACATATAACATTGTTATAGGTCGATGTCTGTACATTGCAGATATTCATAAAAAAGTTATACAGGGTGGCTGATGAATTTTGCTACATTAAGAAACTCAAATAATTTTTTTTTCAGTGTATGTAATTTTTCTTTTATTCATGTTAAAGCTCATTAAATTTTATTAAATATAGCTTAATTAGTTTTAAAAATAATGGAATTTAAATGCCCCCCCTGCTCGTCGATGCATGTGCGGTATCTTACCAAAAAGTTGTTCATTACTGCTTGGAGAGTTGAGACAGGAATAGCCGCAATTGTTTCTCGAATGGATTGCCTTAGTTCATTCAAATTTGTCGGTTTTGCTTTGAAGACTTCCTGTTTGCAATAACCCCACAAGAAAAAGTCAGGTGCAGTAAGGTCAGGCGACCTGGGTGGCCAGCGGAATGTGGAGTTTCTGAATATCAGCTTATTGGGAAATTTTCGTCGCAATTCTGTCATAACAGGTTGGGCTATATGAGGAGCTGCACCATCTTGCTGAAACCACACAGAGTTGAAAGAAATTCTCATTCGGCGTAATTCTGGATAGAAAAACTCTCTCAACATGCTCAAGTAACGGTCTCCAGTAACCGTAACGGTGTGACCGTTTTCTTCGAAGAAGTAGGGCCCGACAATGCAGCGTGATGAAACTGCACACCACACTGTGACACGAAGTGGATGCAATTCCGTCTCATGGAGTATCTGTGGGTTGGAAGCACTCCATATTCGACAATTTTGTTTGTTTATGTTGCCGTTTAAATCGAAATGGGCCTCGTCAGACATGAAAAGACAGTTCAACATGTTTCCATCCTCTTCCACCATTTGAAGCATCTTCTGGCAAAATTCCAAGCGAATCGGCAAGTCTGCAGCGTTCAGTTTGTTGGCCATTTGAATTTTATATGGGAATAAGTCCAAATCTTTGTGCATAATTGACTGTAATGACTGTCTGCTTACACCCATTTGAGCAGATAAGCTTCTTGTCGAAACACGTGTGTTGTTTTGTGTGGCAGCAGCTACAGCAGCGATTGTTTCCTCCGTTCGAACTGAAGGGTTTCGGTGGTAAAGTCTTCTGTTGACTGTCCCATGCTCGGCAAAATTGTTTACAAGTCTTATTATGGTCCATCTGCTAGGAGGATTGCCGCCAAACGTGCGCCTATACTCTCTTTGAACCGAAACTACGGACTCCAGTGCGTGATAGCGGCGGACAATCCAAATTCTTGTTTCAGTGTCCCAGTTATCCATTTTTGTTAAATGTAAAAGTCAATCTGCAAAATAAAAAAAAATTAACCAGATTCATTAAATAGAAAAAAAGTTATTTAATTTTTTTTTGGTAGCGGCTTTCATTACCCACCATGTATGAGGGATCATTATTAAGCCAATAGAATAAAACAGTTTTTAGAATGTTTCGCATAACTTAGAAACTGCTGAATACTAACTTAAAATGTAAGTAATCGCCTATATCGATAACTCGACTGGTTTCGGAGTTACGGATCAATATGTGGACCAGGGTGACCCAAAATGTGTTAGTACAATATGGGTATCAAACGAAAGATGATAATGAGTGTGGCGATAAGCGATCTGATGAAGTTCCATATCTCAAATGGTTTCGGAGATATAATGATTAAAATCCGGCTCAGTCTAGGAAAGCTTGGACGGGTTTTCTAGTACGGAATAAAAGGGGTATTTGCCTGACGTGGTATACTTCTATACTAAAGGGTGTTTTTTTTAGGGGTATAGAACTTCGAATTGAAATAAAACACAAGAAAATCGTTTTAAGGTCCATCAATTTGGCTTTATTGGAAGGATAATTTTATGCCATTAATGTTTAAATATGATTTCGGGCATGTGGCCGCCGCGGCTGGCTCGAATAAAGCCAATTCTACAGGTCCAATTTTCAACCACTTTTTCGAGCATATGGGGCCGTATGTCGGCAATAACGCCACGAATGTTGGCTTCCAATTCCCCTAACGTTTCTGGTTTGTTGGTGTAGACGAGCGACTTCACATATCCCCAAAGAAAATAATCCAATGATGTCAAATCACACGACCTTGGTGGCCAATTGACAGGTCCATTCCGCGAAATTATGCGCTCATCGAATGTTTCCTTCAATAAATCGATTGTGACGTGCGCTGTGTGGCATGTAGCGCCGTCTTGTTGGAACCACAACTCATCCACATTCATGCCATCCAATTCGGGAACAAAATAGTCGGTTATCATGGCTCTATACCGGTCTCCATTAACGGTAGCTGCCTCTCCAGCATTATTGCGGAAGAAGTATGGCCCAATGACTCCACCAGCCCATAGAGCACACCAAACAGTCAGTTTTTGTGGATGTAATGGCGTTTCAAGGGTCTCATGGGGATTCTCTGCACTCCAAATGCGGCAATTTTGCTTGTTGACGTAGCCATTCAACCAAAAATGAGCCTCATCACTGAACAAAATTTTGCGATGAAAATCAGCATCGAAATCAATCTCATTTTCGGCCCATACACCAAAATCACGACGCATTGCATGGTCTCGCGGCTTTAATTCTTGCACAAGCTGGATCTTGTAAGGTCGCAAGCCAAGATCTTTGCGCAAAATCTTCCATAAAGTTGATGGACAAAGCTCCAATTGCTGTGCACGGTGGCGAATCGATTCATTCGGGTCCTCTTCAACACTTTGCTCTACAGCGGCAATTGTTTCTTCGGTGCGCACTGTTCGACGTCTCTGCGGATGCGTATTATCACATAGAGTAAACGTAGTGCGAAAACGATCCATGGTTAACCGAATTAATTGCTCTGATGGACGATTATGTCGACCATAAAATGGACGGAGCTCACGGTAAACTTCGCGAACTGAACCATTATTTTCGAAATAAATTTGCACGATTTGCAAGCGTTGTTCTTTTGTCAACCTGTACATGATGAAATGGCAAACCAAGCTGAACATAAATGACATTAGAGTTGCCAGATTTGACCACAAAATGTTAGTTTTATCTCTATTCGAAAAACAAACCTGTAAAAAAAACACCCTGTATTATCCGCCTTAGGCTGGATTTTTTTCGGGAGTTTGCATAAATTCCATACATTTTCCGTTAACGCAGGTATTTTTGTAAGCTTATAAAGGGTGTTTTTTTTAGGGGTATAGAACTTCGAATTGAAGTAAAACACAAGAAAATCGTTTTAAGGTCCATCAATTTGGCTTTATTGGAAGGATAATTTTATGCCATTAATGTTTAAATATGATTTCGGGCATGCGGCCGCCGCGGCTGGCTCGAATAAAGCCAATTCTACAGGTCCAATTTTCAACCACTTTTTCGAGCATATGGGGCCGTATGTCGGCAATAACGCCACGAATGTTGGCTTCCAATTCCCCTAACGTTTCTGGTTTGTTGGTGTAGACGAGCGACTTCACATATCCCCAAAGAAAATAATCCAATGGTGTCAAATCACACGACCTTGGTGGCCAATTGACAGGTCCATTCCGCGAAATTATGCGCTCATCGAATGTTTCCTTCAATAAATCGATTGTGACGTGCGCTGTGTGGCATGTAGCGCCGTCTTGTTGGAACCACAACTCATCCACATTCATGCCATCCAATTCGGGAACAAAATAGTCGGTTATCATGGCTCTATACCGGTCTCCATTAACGGTAGCTGCCTCTCCAGCATTATTGCGGAAGAAGTATGGCCCAATGACTCCACCAGCCCATAGAGCACACCAAACAGTCAGTTTTTGTGGATGTAATGGCGTTTCAAGGGTCTCATGTGGATTCTCTTCACTCCAAATGCGGCAATTTTGCTTGTTGACGTAGCCATTCAACCAAAAATGAGCCTCATCACTGAACAAAATTTTGCGATGAAAATCAGCATCGAAATCAATCTCATTTTCGGCCCATACACCAAAATCACGACGCATTGCATGGTCTCGCGGCTTTAATTCTTGCACAAGCTGGATCTTGTAAGGTCGCAAGCCAAGATCTTTGCGCAAAATCTTCCATAAAGTTGATGGACAAAGCTCCAATTGCTGTGCACGGTGGCGAATCGATTCATTCGGGTCCTCTTCAACACTTTGCTCTACAGCGGCAATTGTTTCTTCGGTGCGCACTGTTCGACGTCTCTGCGGATGCGTATTATCACATAGAGTAAACGTAGTGCGAAAACGATCCATGGTTAACCGAATTAATTGCTCTGATGGACGATTATGTCGACCATAAAATGGACGGAGCTCACGGTAAACTTCGCGAACTGAACCATTATTTTCGAAATAAATTTGCACGATTTGCAAGCGTTGTTCTTTTGTTAACCTGTTCATGATGAAATGGCAAACCAAACTGAACAAAAATGACATTAAAGTTGCCAGATTTGACCACAAAATGCCAGTTTTATCTCTATTCGAAAAACAAACCTGTAAAAAAAACACCCTGTAGTAACTTTCTAGTGTGTTTTGAAATATTATAAGCTTTGATCTACTTAAAAGGTATAGTTTCTAGCAATTAAAAATTATTTGTTGTATTATATCTCCATGTTGAATCATCTCATCATATCTCGTTACTCTGCTGATCGCAATGACCTTCGAACCCACTGCAACTGGTTCTATGAACCATACATACTCGTACATATATACAATTCTGCATACCTATATCTGGCCAAGGTAGAGAATCAAAGTGACAAGAATATTATATATTCTTATGAATATAATAAAGATATGCACATTATACCGGCCTATCATGTCATTCAAGAAAATTGAACGAACGAGACACAAGAAACGGCCAAAGTGAGCACTAAAAGCAAACCACACAAAACAAGATTAGCAAGAGAGTCACTAATCATGAATATATAGTCGTATATTAAAGAGACGTAAGTCGTAGTTGCCCACGCTTTCTTACGTAAAAAAATCCTTTGCTTACCTTTACTTACCCGCTGCTCATGGCGGTCCTCGTGGTATAGGGGTAGTGTACAAGGCCTACTACACCGAAAGGTTCCAGATTCAAGTGCCAGACAAGGTAACAACAGAATGGTTTAGAAAAAGTTTTTCTTGACAGCGGCCGGCAAGGCTTCGAGTGTGTTTCTACGCTTCTCAGCGAATATTTATCTCCCGTTCGAAGTCGACATTAAGCACGCAGGTCCCGCCAATTTATAGCAAAAACTAGAAACAGCACACCACAAATTGTAAGAGAAGCTAGGCGTTAACCTGCTTATAGGTATATTGTTCCGAATTATTATTAGCATTATATCATTACTCATCGCTTCCAATAGGCTTAGCACGTAGTTCTTCCATCAACCGTCTCAGTTGACTTCCGCTGCACATATCCCGATTCCCTTGGCGAATCGCCTTTATTGACGCCGGCTAGTCACTCTTTATTTCAACACATCTATGCTCTGTTATTCATTGTATTGAGTTTAATAGTTTTACTGTACTCGCAATTCTGCATTTAAAATCATTCCAGCACTCCATGAGTAAATTTTCTTGCACAAACAGCAAGATGAATGATTTAGCAACATTGTCTGCTTTAACCGCTGAAAAGCTGGTTTCCTACTTTCAGTTTGGTTTTGCTTTTTAAGTTTGTGTTATTGTTTTGTAGCGACCGCCGTGGTGTGGCGGTAGTATTGCTGGCCTACCACACCGAAGGTTCAAGGTTCGAGCCCTGGGGCAGGTAACATCAAAAGTGGTTTGAAAAAGTTTTTTCAAAACGGGGTCGCCCGTCGGCAGTGGTTTGGCAAACTATTCGAGTGTATTTCTGCTATGGAAGGCTTCTCAGCAGATGCCGTTCAAAATCGGCCAAAAATTGTAGGTCCCACCAATTTGTAGGAAAAATTAAAAGCAGCACACCATAAATTGGTAGAGAAGCTCGGCCTTAATCTCCTCGGAGGTATATATCGCGCCAATTTTTTTTTTTTTGTTATGTAGGAAAAGACAAGTTTTTATAAAAGTTTATATGAATGAAAATATATTTATATACAAATGTGCGTGAATATGCTGCAAAGTTGCGATAAATGCATCCCACACTCTAGCGCTGTCCACAGCACAGCATATCGTACGTACAAACTATGTGTACATATTAGGGTGCCTAAAAAACAGTGACATTGTTTGGTAAAGCTAACTTTACAAAATAAATAGTCGTGTTAGGTGTGATCTGGACTTAATATTTCAAGAAAATTCTAGAATGAAAATCTCTACATATAATAAATTTTAACAGGTCGATGTATGTACATTGTAGATATTCGTGGAAAATTGATAGGAGGGGTTATTATTAAGCCAATAGAGTCCAAATCAACAATTTTTAGAATTATTGTCTGTCTGTATGTTTGGGCGCGCATCACTCAAGAACTGTTGAATGGAATTGAATGGAACTTTCGACGTTGCGTGACTGGAGCTCTAACTTAAAATCTATTACATCCCTTATCTCGATAGATCTTCCGGTTTTGTAGTTATCGATAAATATGTGGACCAGGGTGACCCAAAACCTTTTAGTGCAATATGGGTATCGAAGGCAAGATTTTAATGAGTGCTGCAATAAGCGGTGTGATTAAGTTCCATATCTGAACTGGTTGTGGATACATAATGATTGAAATCGGACTTTATCTATTATAAGTTCTAAGACGCAGCGAAACGTGACTGGGTTTTCTTGTATTTTATAAATGTCGATATCTCGTCTTAAATTATCGATAAACGCGATAATGTCAGAACATCTCATGATCATATAATGGGTGAAAACCCTATTCCCTTATTTTTGTAGAGTGTAGGAACTTTTATTTAAAAAGCGTACGGAGGGGCGCATCGGCACGGCAGATACAGAGAAAAACTCATCAGCTGAGTAACACAAAAAATTAAAACATATAAATAATGTATTAAGAGAAGAAAAAATTTGTTGGATTGTAAAAAATATATTCGTTAAGTAACTATTGATTAAGCGAGGATAGTATCAATTTTTTAATGCTAAAAAGCGAGATAGAAATATCAAATGTGCTAGAGTGAGTGTTCAAATTTTCACACAAACATCGGAAAGGCTCATTTAGTTCATAATTAGTCCTACAATGTTTCAAGAAAAGAGGTTTTAATGTAGATAATTTGCGAATTATAATATCTATTATGTATCTCAGGAGGAAATTTATAAATACTCATTGATTTCTGAAGTAGAAACTTTAAAACCCTTATACATCCAGTTACACCAGGCCAGGAGTTTTATAAGATTCCATCTCAAAAAAATGCGGATTCAAACTTAAGCTTCAGCTTGGGAAATGCCTGTGAACGTTGATGTTTAACAGATGTGTGTCGCCAGTTTTCCAATTTATGCACAAAAGAGTTGTTGGGGACTAGTAAAGGCAAGTCGTTATACTCACCAGATCAATCGATACAAAATTTCATATTCCACCAACCCCTACGAGTTACGATTACTTCCGTCATATAATGTTAATATATTAAACTATAAATATACATAACTATGGGCGAGTTCCTTTCCTTTCCTTTTCTTTTAAAGTAAATTTCCGAATACACAAAAGTACACAATGAGGAAGCGCATGGAGCAGTCCATCGAACAACGATTAAGTAGTCAGACAGTTAACTAGAATTTGCTACTATGGCAGTTGAAGCGTGCCAAGACGTCGCCACTAAATAGTACTAAACATACGATATGGAACGTGCCATAATTTGTATGTATGAAACATGATAAATTACAACAAAGCAAATGCTTGATCTATTATAAATACCCTGTAGAGAAAGCGAGACTTGGGAACTTAATAGAGCTGAGCATAGTGAAATGTGAGTTCAAACAAACAAGAATCGAACAAATTAACGTTTCAACAATTTTCTCGAAATTTCGAAGCCTTCCGATTTTTTATGCAGGTGATGTTAATTAAAGATGTGACAGGGATATTTAACATTTTTTTACCGGAATAGGAACCGAAATCCTATGTCGAAGCCGGGTGTACTAGAATAGATATGCATGTAGGATGCCGAATAAAACAATACAAAGAAAATAATAATAAATGAATAAAGTACTATGGTGTGATATATTTTCCTGTGGTGAAAAAATTCTTTGTGCAAATTGGCGAGAAAGTCAAATTATATAACTTTCAAACATTTCCAATCTATGGTAGTTTGCTAACATTTTGACAAAAGCCTTTACTACTGATCGACTTCACTTATAAATCCGACTGCAAACAGTCGGAACCGAAAAAGAAGTTCCGATGTCACGAAATCGAACCTCCGTAACATCGCTAATGTGAATAGGCTGCGCTATCGATTACAGATTTTTTTTGGACGAAGCGAGTTTATAATTTAGATTCGTTTTGTTTTATTGATTTTCTGTCAGGGAGGAAAGTTATTTTATATTGAAATGATTTTCCGTTATCCCTTGTCAAATTTGGAAGTCGACTAGGTGATAGTTCAGATTAAACAGTCCAAGTGACCGGAACCAGTTCAAATAACCAAGTTCGCTTGAAGATAGACACGAATATTCAGAATCGCACCTTATGATATTCTTTTACTTGCTCACTGGGTTATATATAAAATTTTTAAATAAACGCGCTAATATAGGCAAAGGAAATGCATTGACTGTCTTGCCGTCTGACCAGTAGCGCAGTCTATGCAAAATCCCAAAAACATCCAAACATACTTACTCGTATTGCATTTGTTGTTACAGGCGTTGCGACTCTGTCCCATCGGAGCATGCATGACGTGAAATTTATTTATGGCTGCTAGCCAACCCAAGAAAGTATACAAAAAGGTAGATTGATATGTTCCCATGCTTGGGTGCATGTAAATATTAGTGCCCGACCGAACTCGACCTTTTCAAATTCGACTGAAACCGAGCAAATGGCTTTTTGTGTGGAGGTTCGACCGGAACCGAACACAATGAAAGTTGCATAGCTTAAAAACCAAATAAACAATATGTAGGTACTTTTATTCAGCTCATCACATTCATAGACAAGCGTAATGCTTGAAGGTTTAGGGAAATGTTACCGATTTTTGATAAGGCACCCTATGCACACAAATAATAAAACTAATAGATAAATAAAGTAAATGTCGAATATACGTTGGGACGTCCAAACAATTTTGTTTAGGCGAAAATGCACTTTAAGGCCGAAATACTCGCAACCGAACTCGGTCCCAAACACTCGATAGGACACTAGTATTGGTAATTATTTGAAGTTAAACATTTTTTATGATGCACTATGAATATCATTAGAATATGATGTCTGACGTCTAAGTACATATAAAAAATAGCTCTTCTTGGTGATTAAATCATAGAAGGAATCTGATTTATTTAGCATATGGTCATAGGCGTAGATCAAAAGTATATCATGACATCGACGGGATTTTCAGTAAGACATTATGTGAAGCGATAGTAAAATCCATCGCAATTCTAAATACAAACCTGTCAACCATGTGCTTGAGCTTTCGATACTAAATAAGAGGAGCTAGTCTTCTTTACGAGATGCAAGATCTGGATGATTGGAAAGGCTTGCGATGTGCAGCTTTTGAGGATATTCCTGTATTGAATTGTAGTCTGGTCGGATACCCTGGTTGAAGGAACAATTCTTTCATTTTCAGGCTGTCTGTTTATCTGTATGTATGTATGTTTGTTCCCGAATCACTAAATAACCACTACGTGGAATTGAATTTTTTCTTCGCCTATGCATTGGTGGGGGTATATCTCAAATCTGCCGTATAGGGTAAACGCACCAGTTTTGGGACACTTAACGCTTTCCTCAACTTTCCCTTCGACTCATTTTCTCACTATAAACACTACCGCGAAAAGATATACTGTTTATAATAACATAAATATTGCTCAATAATATGACGGCTGTATAATTTAAAAATATAATTTTGTTAATATTATTAAAGTAAAAACTCAAAAAAGTTCGATTTGCTCCAGTTTCCGGACACTTTGGTTTTAGTTTCCAGACACTCGAAATTTGTATGAAATTTGTATATACACAATATTTTTGTAAAGTATTTCTGAAACATAAAGAAGGACTTTCAATACAATAAATACGTCTCAATCATATTCACATCTCTCTGGATGGACATCTCACTGATTTGGACACTGGTCATAAACCAACTTTTCGATTGGTGGTTTGAGGGATCAGCCAAGTTTACGGCGTACGCAGTTGATGTTTTATTTGTCATAATTGGGAGAGTTTTTCCAACAATTAGCTATATGAAGGTCCAGGAACTTCAGGCGGCCCTTGTCTGGGCATCCGACGTTGAGTTAATCGCAAAATGCGGTTTTACATAGTCATGTCGGGGTGCATGTGAGTCTTCTCACCGCCTTTCTTATTGGCTATTCACCGCAATTGTGGAGATAATAGTCATTATGGAGTCCTCGTTTGGTTACCAGCCACACAAAAAAAGAACTTTTGTTAACAAACTGGAGAGAGTATGCACATAACCAATAATTAGTATAATGGGAGCTTGAATGCCACCCCGAAATTATTAAATGCCATTCTGTACATCGCACCCGTAGACTTAGTGGGCAAAAGCATATTGTTTACAATTGAGACTAGGCCCAATGCCTCGTTGCAGTAGCCTGTACCAGCACCATCAAAAACGGGGCCGGCAGACTGTATGGTCCCGCCCGCACTTCGAAATGGGTGTTGAAGCTACAATAAATGTGATAGATGCGAAGGGTTGGCGTAAGGTTCGGTTGGTATCATACACATTTACCCCGATTGCTCCAAATCTGCTTTATACTGTGCTTATCCGAAGTTAAACAAATCCTACAAGGAGGTAAATTACAACAACTAAAAGTGTCTTGAAGTGCAACAGGCGCTAGGAAAAATTTGCAAGGAGGGAACGTACATCTATACTTGGTCATGGGTCATATGGGCATAGATGGAAGAGGAAGGGATGATATCTTCACCTAGAAGGGGAAGTCTCTCGAAAAGTATACCATAGAACTCCCCATCAGATTGAGAGTATTGAAAAGCAGTCAAGAGCTGTAAACGATCTACCAAGCAAAAACGGCTTAGAAGTAACATGGGAAGGCAAAGTATCCGAGGCTGTCCGGACATTGAAACTTATTTTCTCATTATCCGGACACCAATATTTGTACTTGAAAAAACGTGTCCGAAGACTGAAAACATAGGAAAATATGTTTTTCTTTTTGTAATGCATACATAATATAATAAACTATCATTTAGTAGCATTAAATGGTAATTCGTAATTTTCGCCTTCTTTTCAGTATCCGCCACTATTTTTTTTTTACAAAAACCTTCAATTTTGCCGCAGGCTCAGACTTTTGACACTAAAATTACGTGTAACTTTTGAACTTTTTGAAACTTGCAAACTTCTCTTAAACCGGAGGGTATCGATGATAGATTGCCACGGCTTCTGATGTTTTTAAGTCCTTATTTGTCTACAAAGATCGGGATTTAATAATAAGTTGTTCAATGAATCCTAATAGGTGATCATTTCCATTAACAAGCTTTTTAAGGAGCCGAAAAAACAAATTTTTTTACGACATGCAAACTCTTATCCCTTTGTCTAACACTACCTACGCCCATGCAAATAGGTGTAATACCTGTAAAAACATAATCAAATATATACAACTGTGTTCAATATAATAGTAGTGAAATTAAAATGGATATCGTTCGGCAAAATAAAATGCAGCTGTTTTTAATAATTTTTAATTTAAAATATAGCAAATTCCATAACAGAAACCACATAAAAATAAATTTCAAAGTTTACTCAAAGTTCAGAAAAGTTAATTAAACTTCAAAAAATGGCCGTCAAAATCTTCAAAATTTTTTGGCAGAATTTCTAGCATTTTTTCGTCAATGGTGTTGGGTGATTTCTTCCACACAACGCATGAATAAAAATTAATTTTGTGAGAAAAAAATCCCAACATCCTTGACAAAAAATATCTAAAAATTTAGAGGAGATTTTTAAGTACTTATACCTTGCACATTATTATGCTAAAATTGAATGAGCTATAAAACTGCGTACTCAAAAATCTTCTAAAAATGCTGCCCAATAATATTGAAATTTTGATGTAAATTTTTAAAAGTTAAATTAACTTTACTGAACTTTCTGTAAACTTTAAAATTTCTTTTAATGCGGTTTTTGTTATAAAATTCGCTATGTTTTAAATGAAAATTATTAAAAACACAGCTTGATTTTATTTCGTCGAACGATATCGAATTAAATATCACTACTATTATATTGAACACAACTGTTTGTATGTACATGTAAATATGAAAAGGTTCTGCGGTGAAAATGCGACGTAATATCTTTTCTAAATCTAACAACTGCGCAGCGAGACCAATGTAAATACAAAACAAAGCAGAATTCTGAGGTAGTTAATCAGCATTTCCCAACCTCTACGGCCGCAACAAGCTTCTTACTGACATTGATTTTGCGTGTGTAGATAAACTAAATTATAAGTCTTTACTCTGCTTCTTATTTGAGTTGTGATTTCGGAAGAGATTAAGAATAACTCTGTCTGATGAGTTGTTTTATGCTAAAACTTGACATGAGAAAGTTCGTATGGGAATTATTCGACGGGGGGACTTTTTTCACGCAATTATTTGAAGATTGAAGCTTAAAGAGTGCATTTTTATCTTTTTTTTAAAGAGTGCATTTTTATCTACCCTTGCGGGTTAGAGGGTTAGAATATGCCCAAAGTAGGTATGTCGGTCGCAATAGGCGACTAAAATACACAAAAGGGTAATGACTTGTAACTCGATGGTTGAAATGTGGAAATAATGCCTCTCACCTTTCGTTAAGAATCTTCTTCCTTACGGAAGGATGGGTGACTTGACCTAGAAGGTCACAAGGGAGTACCGGAGCGTACCGGGTTCATATCCGGCAAAGGAATGTCACTTTCGACAACATCCTGCTTGAAATTTTAGGTGAACATCTTACCACTTTTTAGGGTTCTAGGAGACGGCATTGGATGAGTACGTTGTTGGGGGTTTTGAATATACCTGCTGTAAGATATATGAAAAAATCTGAGTTAGAGTGTTCTTCAAAAATATTGCAGCGATCTGTCTCTGCGGACGTTAGAGTATTATGCGTGCTAACTTTTAAGGAGGTTTTGTGGGTAATTCTGATTTCAAGGACCACCAGTTTTTGTAGAGTTTCAATGGAGAAAAACGTTACGATGTTGGGCATAAAGTCTTTGGGCCTTACGTGCGAATGTCTGCAGATTATGTACGGATACTACCTTTGTGACTGATAATTAGATGCCTAGAAAAGTAGTGGTTCTTTGGGGGATTGACCGCAGTTAGTGGTTAATTGGTACTGTGCTGATATCCACTAGTACTAGAAGAACGGTTAGTTGAAATATGTACCTTTAGCATTCAATAATTTCAGACGAAGATGGGACATTTTATGAAACTTGCGGAAAGCAAGGCTCTTGTATTTGATTCTGAGCCAAACTTCTGACGTCACTGTAACCTCGTTCGATTTCATCTTAAAAGCAATTAGTTGAGATTCATGATACGTTATTGTGAAATATTCGGATATTTTTTTAAGTATTTAAATATAAAATTATTTTATATGAACAAGTTAATAAATAAATAAACAAAATCTGTCAGTGCAGGTACATTCACACATGTCTGAAACCCAACATATCATAATAATCACGTAATTAATGATTCCATTTAAAACTATGAACACGCGTGACAAATGCTTTGTCTCAATTCAGCTGCCGATTGCTATATGTATGTAATTGATCTTTAAAGAAGCTAAATATGACAGCCTTCTATTTTTAAATTCGGTGCTTTGTTCTCAACATCTGTTTCTTTCTTTATTTATATTCAAAAAAGTCCCAAAGACGATGTTAAGAGAATCGCGAGATCGACGAGGAAAGAAAACGGGCACTGAGTAGGGCGTACCGTGACTAAACAGCGTCAAATGAACACGTAAACGATAGAAAAAAATACAAAAAACACCAAAATGAGACTAAAATGAAGGTAGCGAAAATTATGTATAGCTGCTTGAGGAGGCAAAGTTTCTAAATAAGATGTGAATCAGCACCAACACCATCTAGAAACTTCAGTGAAGTATATAAGCCGTAAAAAAAGCCACCGAAAATGAATATGAGAATTCACAATTTTGTAGGTTCAATTCAAAGGTTTCCGGAGCACTCCGTACCGCAGCCGAACAAGTAATTGGATTTCGGCGAACCCGAGGAAACAACTGGTATGTATGATGATGAAGAGTGCCGCGCTGCATCGAAAAGAAAGGACGAAGCCTACAAGGCAACGCTGAGATCGAATGCAACGAAGGTTTGCTGGAATGACAGAAGGTTTTAAACCCGGGGCAAACTCCTGTAAGAATAAGAACGGCGACCTGGTGGCCCATGTTCAGAGAGCACTCAGAATATGAAGGGATCACTTCTCTGCCCTTTTAAACGGAGAAACTGAGCAAGAAACCAGAGAAGATGCCGAACCCGAGCCCACAATCGAAGATGATGAAATTGACGTTCCACAACCCGAATATAATGAGGTGCGAATAGCAATATCCCGATTGAAAAACAATAAAGCAGATGGCGCTGATGGTTTGCCTGCTGAGCTTTACAAACACAGATGCGAAGATCTGGTAAGGCGCATGCATCAGCTTCTATGCAGAATATGGTCGGATGAATGCATGCCTGAAGATTGGAATCTAAGTGTTCTCTGCCCAATCCACACGAAGGGCGATCCTGCAAACTGCGCCAACTATCGCGGAATCAGCCTTTTGAATATCGCGTATAAGGTCCTATCAAGCGTATTGTGCGAAAGACTGAAGCCTGATGTGAACCGACTGATTGGACCTTATCAGTGTGGCTTCAGATCTGGTAAATCTACCATCGACCAGATTTTTACAATACGCCAAATCGTGGCACGAAAAGGAGCTGCCTATATGCCGCTAGGTCTGAATTTGGTTTCCCCGCAAAACTTATACGGCTATGCAAAATGACCTGGAGCAACACCGCCAGCTCGATCAAAATAGGGAAGGACCTCTCCGAGCCGTTCGAAACTAAACGAGATTTCAGACAGGGTGACCCCCTATCGTGCGATTTCTTTAATTTAATGCTGGAGAAAATAATACAAGCTGTAGAACTCAACCGCGCTGGAACAATATTTTATAAAAGCGTGCAACTGTTGGCATATGCGGACGATATTAATATCATTGGCCTTAACAACCGCGCCTTTACTTCTGCTTACTCCAAATTAGAAAAAGAAGCGGAGAAAATGGGATTGGTGGTGAACGAGGACAAAACGAAGTACCTTCTGTCATCATGCAAAGAGTCAGCGCATTCGCGCCTTGCCAACCACGCCACTGTTGGCAACAATAATTTCGAAATAGTAAAGGACTTCGTTTACCTGGGAACCAGCATTAGCACCAACAATAATGTTACCCTAGATATCCGACGAAGAATTACTCTTGCAAACAAATGCTACTTCGGAGTAAGTAGGCAATTGAAAAGGAAAGTCCTCTCTCGACGAACGAAAATAACACTCTACAAGTCACTCATCGCACCCGTCCTGCTATATGGTGCAGAAGCGTGGACACTAACAACATCTGTTGAGGCGGCTCTGGGAGTATTCGAGAGAAAGATTCTTCGAAAGATTTGTGGACCTCTACGCGTTGGCGACGGTGAGTACCGAAGAAGATTTAATGATGACCTCTATGAACTCTACGCAGACACCGACATAGTTCAGCGAATTAAAACACAGCGGCTTCGCTTGCTAGGCCACGTAGTGCGGATGAGCGAAGATGTACCAGCCCAGAAGGTATTCTTGTCGGCACCCGCCGGTGGAAGCAGAGGTAGAGGGAGACCACCACTCCGACGCAAGGACCAAGTGGAGACCGATTTGCGATCCCGCGGTGTTTCCAATTGGCGCCAGTTGGCGCAACGAAGGAACGGACTGACCATTTAAAGAAGAAGAAGAATTCAAAGGTGCTTAAAATCCATGATTAGACGGCGATGAAACAAGAAACCCTTTGCTCTTAAACCGATTGTTGGTACGAGAGACAATGCCCGAAGATGTGTACGCAATACCTAATTGTTCAAAACCCGAGTGATTAGTACTTGAGCATGCTCTAATATGATCATCCTCTAGCTCGTTTTCGAGTTTTTATTCTGTTGTTGTTGTTGTCATTGTTTTTATGGTCCTTGCACTGGCCATATTTTGTAGGTTTCACGAGATCAAGAAGAGTTGATAATTCTTATTATTTAATTATTATAAAAGCACTAAAAAGAGGAACTATTATATTTTTAAAAAATGTATTTTATTACCCACTTTAAAAACTTAAATTAAGATAAAGTTTTTTTTCATTTCAGAAAAAATATTGAAGTTACCGTTATATACTTTAAAATTATTGCGGTATTGGTAAACAAAATAAACAAAACCGAAGAGCACGGCGGATGTGTCAAAATAAATAACAATCCAACATCAGCAATGCTGCATTCCGTCAAATGGCGGTGCTTGCTCATAGATCTGAATAGAAATACGAGTTGAGCTGACAGAAAAACCAGCATTCTGATAACCTAATGGTTGATAGAACGTGCCAAAAATTTATCTGATGAAGTTTAGAAGTTTCCGAAATGGATTTATAAGAACAGCTATGGCGGTTGTCTCTAAAATTTTTATTTTTCTATTCAATTAAAAACTTGTAATAATTAATTAAATTATAAAAAAATAAAAGCAATAATAATTTTCATAAAAAATTGTATTATTGTACTTGAGCTCATTTGCAATCATGAATACTGGAAAAATTCTCAAATTAGAAAATTAATCAAAAGTGTATTAAAAAATTAAAAGTACTTCGGTGGTATGTGTGTCTGTACTACATTTCCATAATTTGTGATGTGTACAAACACTTTGTAGTTTCCTCTACTAAACATTAATTTAAATTAGTAAATTTCCCGATGGGATTAGTATAATTAATATTGAAAATACAAATGACGTAATGCGTTGTAATTATGAAAAAGAAGGTGAAACAGAGACAATAAACCATTTGTCAAGATAATCTAGCGTAATTTTATATTATTTACTTATTACTGTTTTATAATACTTCACCGCAAATAACAATGTAAATTGATGAGCAACTTAATACAAGGTGGCGCAAAAGTAATCCTCCTATCAGAAAATGCTATAAATTTTGCGATTGGCCCCTAAAGTCAGTTCTGTTTTGACATTCGTGTAGTAAACACATGCGAAATACACGTTAATAAACAATGTTACGCTACACTGCTCCAGAACGCGGAATATTGCTGACTATTTATTTGACCAATAATCGGTCGGGGCCAAACGGTTACTGTGAATGGTGAGCGCTACAGAGCAATGATCAACGAGTTCGTTTTGCCGCAACTTGATGAATTGGGATTGGAAAACATGTGGTTCCAACAAGACGGTACAACAGCACACACTGCACGTGCCACAACCGATATGCTGAACATCGGAAGCTTACTTTTGCGCCACCTTGTAGTAGAGGGGCGATATGTTATACTATATCAATAGTAGCTATGAAGGTGTGTTGTATGTGTGAATGTTGTTACACGTCAAAGGAAAGGTACACTAATGATAATGAAGTCATAAAAGTGCAGCTTTTTGTATGAAACCAATCGAGGTAATAACCAAAAAACAGCAATAACCAAATCGAAGCCAACCAAAGTGAGTATAAATGATGATAGTGTGTATGTAAATTAACAAAAATTAATATCTGCTTACATACATAAGTATTTAGAGCACTAATGTACGAAAAATGTTTATTTTAATTATTGGCGGCGATAAGAGATCAAATTAACAAACTGGAAGTAGGATCTCGGGATCCCGTGCTTTTTAAGCGATTTATTACTAACAATCCCGGGATTTTTCGGGATTGAAAATATGTCACTAAAGACTAGAAAAGTGTGTTTTAATAATGGAAGCTATCCAATATTTTTTGTTGATGTGCGTTATTTTTAAGATTTTAACCCTTGACACGTAACCTTCGTCGATTCGACGAATACGCTATTAAAAAATTGTCGGTCACTTTTTAAGACTGCCTTTCTAAAAGACTTAAAAAAATATATCTGAATTGTTCCAAAATAATAAAAATATGTTTTATTTCGAGGAGTAAAAACTAGTACACATATGCGTACAATAAATCAAACCAAAAATATAATAACTATGTATATTAGAAATAAGTATTTTAAAGAATGTTCGTCGAATCGACGAATGGTTAGGTTTTATAGGTAGTGAGCGAAGGTTAGCTTTCTAGGGTTAATTCTCTTTGTTGATTGCGTTTCCGGGACATGCACCTTTAATCAAGTAACAAGAAACCGTTGATTTGCAGCACCCACTGTCGATTATTTTATTCGTTCCTTTTATTCAAATATAATAACTTTTATAGCAAAAACTGAGTTCCCAGATTTTAAACTCCAAAAGCGCCGTTTTCTCATGTCAATTGTAAAATTTATCGCCCTAGTAAACACAAACCTTTTTCCAAAAAAAGATAAACAAACTTCTTTTTTTGGAAAATTGTTTTTGCCTTAAATAAATTCCTAAAAAATTAAAAAAAATTTGATTCGAAAACTCAAAAATTTCACTTCACTTTTTCAAGAATAACGGATACTCAAATCACGGGATTGTTAAAATCAAAGAAAATATCATCCTGAATACACACCTAGCCATGAAACATTTTGTTTTTTGAATACATAGTATCACGTCGCAAAATGTGTAATATATTTATTTATACAGTTAGATTTTACTGCAAGACGTGAAGCGGAAGTCGCGTGCCGTAAGTGTTGTCGTTTTATCGAACAATTTTTCTTTCATCGGTCAGTATACATTCAAGTTTATACATATGTACATATACAGTTGTGTTCAATATAATAATAGTGAAATTAAATTGGATATCGTTCGACGAAATAAGAAAAGGCTGTGTTTTTAATAATTGTCATTTAAAGTATAGCGAATTCAAAAAAGTTAATTAAACTTTAAAAAATAGCGATCAAAATCTGAAACTTTTTTTGGGCAGAATTTCGAGACAATGTACACAGTTTTGCAGACCAATCAATTTTAGTATAATAATGTGTCACTCAGAACTCGCTCAATAATTTTTCCTGAATTTCTGGAATTTTTCTTCCATACAAAATTTAATTTTATTCATGCGTTGTATGAAATAAATCATTTAACAACCTCGACAAAAAAAATTCTGAAAATTCAGGGAAATTTTTGAACAATATCTAACTTGCACATTATTATACTTACATTGATTGCGCTACACAACTGCATACCTACACAAAAGAAATTCTGCCAAAAAATTTGCAAAATTTTGATTGCCATTTTTTAAAGTTTAATTAAATTTCCTGAACTTTGTGTACACTTTGAAATTGTGCGTATTGTATGTAAATATGTATTCTGGTATTACATAATTCGCTATTAAATGAAAATAATTAAAAACACAGGTTCTTCTTATTTCGTCGAACGATATGCAATTTTATTTAACTACTATTATATTGAACACAGCTGTATAGGTAATATGGGATGGATTAGGAATATATATTTAAAAAAACAGGTTACTGCTTCAACGCTTTTAGGAGACCAAAACCCATGCTTAATCCCATTGATATCTATACATATAAAAATGAATCGTGGTTTGTTCGTCACGCTAAAACCTGAAACCATTCAACCAAATTGAATACTTCCTTTTGGGGTTTGTTTGTTATTAATACGCGCAAGTTTAGGAAACAAAAAAAGAAGAAGTTATTAAGGAGGCGTGGCACCTGCTATCCAAACGTAACTTTACAAGCGTAATATCTTTAAAAGGGTTCATGGTAGGCCGTAACTTCTGCTTACTCCAAATTAGAAAAAGAAGCGGAGAAAATGGGATTGGTGGTGAACGAGGGCAAAACGAAGTACCTTCTGTCATCATGCAAAGAGTCAGCGCATTCGCGCCTTGGCAACCAAGCCACTGTTGGCAGCAATAATTTCGAAATAGTAAAGGACTTCGTTTACCTGGGAACCAGCATTAATACCAACAATAATGTTAGCCTAGAAATCCGACGAAGAATCACTCTTGCAAACAAATGCTACTTCGGACTGAGTAGGCAATTGAAAAGTAAAGTCCTCTCTCGACGAACGAAAATAACACTCTACAAGTCACTCATCGCACCCGTCCTGCTATATGGTGCAGAAGCGTGGACACTAACAACATCTGATGAGGCGGCTCTGGGAGTATTCGAGAGAAAGGTTCTTCGAAAGATTTGTGGACCTCTACGCGTTGGCGACGGCGAGTACCGAAGAAGATTTAATGATGAGCTGTATGAACTTTACGCAGACGCCGACATAGTTCAGCGAATTAAAACACAGCGGCTCCGCTGGCTAGGCCACGTAGTGCGAATGAGCGAAGATGCTCCAGCCCAGAAGGTATTCTTATCGGCACCCGCCGGTGGAAGCAGAGGAAGAGGGAGACCACCACTCCGATGGAAGGACCAAGTGGAGACCGATTTGCGATCCCGCGGTGTTTCCAATTGGCGCCAGTTGGCGCAACGAAGAAACGACTGGCGAGCTATGTTGGACGGTCAAAATCGCCCAGGCGGTTAGATGACCATTTAAAGAAGAAGAAGAAGGTAGGACTCTGAAAATTGGTATAAAGATATTCGATACCAATACCATACTCACGGAAATAAAAATGTGAGTTATAGGAAAAGGGGGTGCCACGCCCCTACAAACGAACTTTTCAGGCTGAATATCTCTAAACGGGATCATGGTAGCGATATGAAAGTCGGTATACTCGTAGAGATATACGATATCAAAACCATACTCACAAGAGAACAAATGGAAAAAGGGGGGTGGCATCCCCCCTTAAAATTTCATTTTTTAAACTGAATATCTCTAAAAGGTTCAAGGTATTGATCTGAAAATTGGTGTGGAGATATAAGCTATCAATACCATACTCACGTTAAAAATGTGGGTTATCGGAAAATCGGGCGTGGCCTCCCATACACTTCTAACTTTATAGGCTGAATATCTCTAAAAGGGTTCATGGTATTAGTACAGAGATATATGATATCAATTCCATACTCACGGAAAAATAGGAGTTATCGGAAAAGGGGGCCATTTAAACTAAATTTTTCAAAGCGGAATATCTCCAAAAGGGTTGAATTTAATAGTGGCTAGCATTTTGAAAGGCCCATTCAAGGATAGGAATGCCTACTTTCTCGAATTCTCTTGACTTCAATCGATTTACCGTTTCAGCTCAAACGCATGTACTTCCCTGTGTACCGTGCATTTACTATGACAATAACAGTCACAAAATGTCAAAATTTTCACATGGCATGCTCTATGTGTCGTGTTCCCGTGTTGGAAAACCGTCCTCACTATTCATTTACGCTCCGGGAAAGAAAACTGAAAATGTTGCGTATCAAGAAGCCTTAAACTAAATAATATAATTGTACTTTTTTTGTGAATTGAATAAAACTAATAGAATTCAATGAAACTAGTACATACATAATTTTATCCCATTTTCAAAAAATCCTGGCCGAGACGAATTCCGTCGAGTCAGCTTTCCTTAAAAGTATAGCATTTTGGATTCAATTGATTTTATAAAGCATTACCCTACGATTATGTGTTCTTGACAATTTGTGTATATTAATAAATAGTCAAGAAAAAAATATTTGTATCAGCAAAAATCAAAAAAACACTACTTATATTTATTTCTTCATTATTTATTAATATTCAGAGTTTATCAAAAACACAGAATCGGGGGTTTAATCTATGCACAACTGAAATTGTGAAAAATATCGAAAGAAAACTGGCACATCGCCGAAACCGGTTTATCTCTAAACCAAATTTGACAAGGGATGACGTAAAATCGTTCCAAAATACATCAGCTTTCCACCCTGTCGGTAAATCAACAAAGCAAAAAGCATCAAAAAAATATGGGTCTAATCAAGATATTTTGAAATTAACTCAATAAAAGATCTATTTTGGGCAGAACGAGTCAGCGAGTTTGCCGAGTCAGCTAGTTTGAGTATAAATAGGATTCAAGGTGACTACGAAAGTACATTGGGAACCATGAGAACGGTCATGAGTTCCATGTGAAGAAGTTTGTTTCTCCACGAAACTCGTTATCGGATTAACCGTTATTTTCTTAAGTTTCGTTAAGATAGCTTTTTGCTGGTTTTGAATCACATACTAAGTTTTCTAAGTAAGGTACTTTGGGAAATTTGGTATTTTATCCATCTTAGGTTCCAACCCAATCTATTTTATAAATTTAGCTACATTAGCATATGCCTTTAGGGGTCGGCGTAAAACATTGCAGCAAACAATTTAGGTAGCACACCACAATTTAGAAAAGAATCTCGGCCTTAATCGCTTAGGAGGTGAACTGATTCTTCTTCTCGGGAGACCTGAAGAGATGATAAATACATAAAATCTTTGCCATGACCCTCATCAGAAAAAGAGTTATCATCAGAGGCCTTATCCTGTAGAGATAATAATGACGTCCTGGTTACAGACGTACAGAGCGTACTCAAGTTATAGAGGGAACACTTCTCCTCATTGTAAGATTGCGAGAGACCTCATATAGTATATACCTAAATCACTGAGGATGGAAAATACGACTGACGTATTAACCGTTGAAATGTTGAAACACGGAGATAAAAAGATGTAACAGGCCATGCTTGAACTGTTATGCAGAAGTTAAGTGTACGGTATCAGCCTCTATAATATCTTATCTCAGCTCTCTCTAGCTTATTGCGCGAAAGACTGAATCCCATAGCACCATCTCTTTGTTGATTTCAAAGCGCCTTTTGACAGCCTGCTGGCATATTTGAACTTGATTTACCTCAGATGTTAGCCGAAAGCTCCATCGGGGCTTTAGGCTAAACCTAGCAGAGCAGTATACGTAAACAGTCAAAAGAGACGAATACATCAAAAGTTGTTATGCAGAAATTTTGTGCTCAATAAAGTGCTCCAGAAAAACCCTACCCCAAAAAAACAGCTCCCCTTTTTGTTTTAAAAAATTGATGTTCTTCTAGCTTTAGGCTAAATCTAGCAGAGCAGTATACGTAAACAGTCAAAAGAGGCGAATGCATCAAAAGTTGTTATGCAGAAATTTAGTGCTCAATAAAGTGCACCTGAAAACCCTACCCCAAAAAATTGCTCCCCTTTTTTAAAAAAAAAAAAATTGATGTTCTGTTAGGTTTAGCCTAAAGCTAGCAGAAAAAATAGAAGAGCACTTTTTTTGGGATTAGGGCACTTAATTAGCACCTTTTGAGCACCTAATTTTCCATAAGTTAGTGTTTTGTTCTGCATAACAACTCTGCTCTGCTAGCTTTATGGACCTTAATGAATTGGCACACCAGTTTAAACAGCGAAAAGCCAAGGTCATAATCGCCTGGACTGTTAAGCGCCTAAAATTGACGCTATAAATCCAATGTAGACGTACCGCTTTTTGCGAATATTCGCAACAACACTAATACAGGGTGGCTAATGAAAGCCGCTACCAAAAAAAAATTAAATAACTTTTTTTCTATTTAATGAATCTGGTTAATTTTTTTTTTATTTTGCAGATTGACTTTTACATTTAACAAAAATGGATAACTGGGACACTGAAACAAGGATTTGGATTGTCCGCCGCTATCACGCACTGGAGTCCGTAGTTTCGGTTCAAAGAGAGTATAGGCGCACGTTTGGCGGCAATCCTCCGAGCAGATGGACCATAATAAGACTTGTAAACAATTTTGCCGAGCATGGGACAGTCAACAGAAGACCTTACCATCGAAACCCTTTAGTTCGAACGGAGGAAACAATCGCTGCTGTAGCTGCTGCCATACAAAACAATCCACGTGTTTCGACAAGAAGCTTATCTGCTCAAATGGGTGTAAGCATACAGTCATTACAGTCAATTATGCACAAAGATTTGGACTTATTCCCATATAAAATTCAAATGGCCAACAAACTGAACGCTGCAGACTTGCCGATTCGCTTGGAATTTTGCCAGAAGATGCGTCAAATGGCGGAAGAGGATGGAAACATGTTGAACTGTCTTTTCATGTCTGACGAGGCCCATTTCGATTTAAACGGCAACATAAACAAACAAAATTGTCGAATATGGAGTGCTTCCAACCCACAGATACTCCATGAGACGGAATTGCATCCACTTCGTGTCACAGTGTGGTGTGCAGTTTCATCACGCTGCATTGTCGGGCCCTACTTCTTCGAAGAAAACGGTCACACCGTTACGGTTACTGGAGACCGTTACTTGAGCATGTTGAGAGAGTTTTTCTATCCAGAATTACGCCGAATGAGAACTTCTTTCAACTCTGTGTGGTTTCAGCAAGATGGTGCAGCTCCTCATATAGCCCAACCTGTTATGACAGAATTGCGATGAAAATTTCCCAATAAGCTGATATCCAGAAACTCCACATTCCGTTGGCCACCCAGGCCGCCTGACCTTACTGCACCTGACTTTTTCTTGTGGGGTTATTGCAAACAGGAAGTCTTCAAAGCAAAACCAACAAATTTGAATGAACTAAGGCAATCCATTCGAGAAACAATTGCGGCTATTCCTGTCTCAACTCTCCAAGCAGTAATGAACAACTTTTTGGTAAGATGCCGCACATGCATCGACGAGCAGGGGGGGCATTTAAATTCCATTATTTTTAAAACTAATTAAGCTATATTTAATAAAATTTAATGAGCTTTAACATGAATAAAATAAAAATGAATTCCATACACTGAAAAAAAATTATTTGAGTTTCTTAATGTAGCAAAATTCATCAGCCACCCTGTACATATTCATAAGCCATTTATGAGATAATTCATATGCATGTACATGTAATTATTTAACCGATTCTGAATGAGCTGTTATTTCATTGAATAATAATTGAGTTAGAGCTTAACGTTATCAAAGTCTATTTATTTTTTTATTTTCTATTCACTTTGTTATTGCGCTCAAATCAACTTCGTTGAGAATAACTTTATTTCGTATTTACTTGATCTGTTAATGTACTACATATATTTGTTGAACCATTTGACACGTGTGTGTATATAAGAATATCAATGAAATGAATACAAATTAATAATATTTACTAATTAATAATTAACACATTCTTAATGAGTTGCGTATACTTATTTATATATTTTAATAGGCAATAGTGACTAAATGTATGTTAACAACAAATTGGCAATAATATGAATTCCAAATATTCTAGTATAAACAAATAAATACACATATATTTCCCTTTAACATAAGACCTAAATAGCTGGAAAATATACTTAACTACCTCCTCAATTTACAATTTATCTTGCGCTCGATGGCTTGCCAAAATGGGCAATTAATGTCATTTGATATTCGATCTCCAAAGATTATGAATGTGATATGGCATTTGTGTAGTATTATTATATCGATTTGGTCGGCTGCAACAATGCCATTATTATTTACATCTTTACAAGTTGACATTTAGTTACATAAATAAAAAAACCTTGGACTTAAAGATTTCGAAGCCAGAAGTATACTGCCAACTGATTGAATTTTCAAAGAATCACTAATGACATCAAATGATATTTTGGAATTAACAGGAAGTTATTTAACATATTTAACTAATTAATACCAACTAGTTACTAACTCTTACATAATTTTACAGTTAATATTTACAGCTGCGGTCAAAATAATAGCAGTAAAATTTGATTGGATATCGTTCCACGAAATAAGAAGAAGCTGTGTTTTTAATAATTTTCATTTAAAATATACCGAATTCCATAACAGAACTCACATAAAAAGAAATTTCAAAGTTTACTCAAAGTTCAGAAAAGTTAATTAAAATTAAAAAAATGGCCATAAAAAATTTGCAAATATTTTTGGAGAATTTCTAGAACATTTTTGAGCATGCACTTTTGTAGCTCAAACAATTTTAGTATAATAATTATGCAAGTAAGAAATTGTTCAAAAATTTTCCTGCATTTTTAAAAAAAATTTCGTTTGGGTGTTGAGTGATTTCTTCCATACAATGCATGAACAAAATTGAATTTTGTAGGAAGAAATATTGTAGAAATTCAGGGTAATTTTTAACGTGTTCTGACTTGCACATATTGAATTAAAATTTATTGGTCTTGATTGGTCTGCAGATGGAGATTCCTCTTTTTAGATGCTTGAATTCCTTATGTTACTTAGCTGATAAGTTTTTCTATGTAGCTGAGCAGTTTAAAATCGGGTCGGCAGTATATTAAAAAAAGTCCCCAGCAAAGTGGTTAAGGAATGCATTCATTCATTTCTGATTGGAATAAGAATTTTAGATTGCAGTCTTTGATCCATTTCCTTGCAGTTTTTATTTCTTTTCTGGAATAATGAATAATTTTTGTTTATTCCGTATTCCTGATTAACGGAAAAGCATTGTAATGAAATGAATTAATCCTAAAGGAAAATATTCCTTAACAACTCTGGTCCTGTAAATCGATTTTTCACTTCAAATGCAAGTTGCATCATTTATCCAAAAAGAAAAGAAAAAAAAATGTTTACGTGTTTGTGAGAATTTCAACAGTTGGATGATTGTTTTGTTTTATTTTTAACGTTCTTTATGTGGACTGACTTTCATTTGTCGTAAAAATTTCAAATTTAACTACCAATTACAACTAAACTAATAAATCTAAGTTCGATTTTCCCGCATGTTAAGAAAATATATGTACTAAGTAAGGATTTTATTTAAATGTTGTGTTTACATAGTGTTTATGAAGGTAAGTGTTAATTGGAGCTGTAAAGTTGTGAAATATTTGTGTTCAAAGTACGCAAAGCGTTGTAATAAATATTGGCTGTTGATTGCACACTTTGCTAAGGAGACTTATTTGACATTCAGCAGGAGGGCACGAGTTTCATTTCCACCTGCTGTAGTCTGCACAATCGTAATAGGCCATGTACTAAGACGAAAATTTTAAATTGGTTTACCTATAAGTGGGTGATGCCACCCCCACTTAGCAAAATTTTTAAAAACTAGTTAATGGGACAACCACATCAATACACATCATCTGCATTTATTGGCGCTTAATCGGTTAGGCGATTTTGGCCTTAACTTCTGCATAACTTTTCTCTCGGTTATTCCAAAGGCCATCTCATGACAGAACAGGTATTACCTATTGGGCATGATCTTTGCAGACCTGTTAAATAATAATTACTATTCGTAATGATTACCGGTTTGATTATTTATTTCCTTGATAATCCATTTAATGATTGATTACCATTACTTTCAATTTTTAATGATTATTTTCCTATTAATTAAAAAAATTATCAAAAAAATAATGATTTTTTACATTAATAAAAAAATCAAAAATAACCAAAAAGTTGTTTTGATTACTTTTGATTATTTTTAATTATTTTGATTATTTTTAGTTTTATTTTAGTATTGTTGGAGAAGCGCATAATTATACCCATAAGCAATACTCAATCAATTTCAAAATCAAAAATAACACAAAAAATAAAAAAAAATTTAAAATTATCAATAGTAATCAAAAAAACTTTTTTTTAATTATTTTTGATTTTGATCAATTACTAACTGCCTTTTCTTGAAAACCTTAAAATCAACTTTACCAATTAAAAAATCCGTTTAATTCCCTGATTACTAGTTACTAATCAAATTTAACAGGTCTGGATCTTCGTTAGTCGAGAGAGTACACTGCTTATCAGTTTGCCTGATCCAAAGTATGACTTCTGCTTCCCAAATAGACGATTATTTTGTTGATGACAGCAAATACTAGATTTTCCCTTAAGAACCACTTTATTCGCTCCTTTATCCAGACAAGAAAAAGCAAAAGTTACAGCGCGTGTGTCAGCATCAAGTAAAAGAAATCGCACGATAGTGTCACCTTGGAAACAAATATTCCGATTTTAGTTGCAAAACTCAATGAATTACCTCATTATATATACATGGTTTTAGAAGTTTCCGATATCGATAATTCAATATCAACCTTTCTTGGCTAAAAGTAACTAGTTAGTATAATTAATTTCATTCAAATATCTCAATTTTAGCTCAACTTATCGTATACACAGGCCGACTTTCGAACAGATGGCGCCTGCGGGTTAGGGGTTTAGAATAAGCCCGAGGTAGGCATACCGGTCGTAAGATTCGACAATAATTTTTAAGGTAAACTTATATGCAGCCCTTATGATGACGCAACTAAGGGTTAATAAATGATTGAATGCAAGTGATCAAGCACTTGTTCTATTTTGACATTTTCCTTGTTTCTATTCGTTCGTTGCATTTCGTCTAAGATAGCTCGCTGACAAATTTTCACACCGCTCCTCACATATTTTCACAATTGTGAAACTAAACTAAATAAAGATTGGAAATTAAAGGAATTAAAAGTAACTCAGCTTTTTATTTCGAACCAACAAAGGAAAACCGCATAAACACCATGTCATAATATTAGAATATTTATATATATCACAACCCAATTCCATCAGAACGAGAAGCTCGATAGAAATCTCGAAATGTATCAGAGTTCGGTAGATAATTTCGATAACTTTCATTATTTTTATCCGGTTTTTCCGATAACACGAAATACAAAAAACCAAAAACATAGTTTGTAGCTTCTTCAATTTTATATTTACAAAGTGGTTAGAAATCGTGTTATTTTCCTGAAGACATCAACTATTTTCTTCTTCAAATATTTTGATTTGTCAAAGAGCAGACATATAACCCGAATTCTTACATATGTAGACTAAATTTTACCAGTTAAGATGATAATCTTCCTTAAAAATCAACATGAAAGGTGTTTTAAATATGTCTAAGTTGTGGTTGAGGAAAAAAGCCAGAAAACCATCATTTCATTGTAATTTTCTCTCCCTAAATGGACTTCTACGGAGATGATGCCCCTCACCTCTCATTACCCATCTTCTTCTTCCTCACGGAAGGAGGGGTGACATGACCTAAAGGCAGCTCTGTGAAGTTGGCACCTCCAAATCGGAGTAAATAAAAAAAAGACATACCATTCGTTTGTCCATGTTTTTCCAGGAAAAAGTGTTGTTTATCCATCCTTTGTTTAAAAGTTATTAAAAAAAAAAATCGGTGTGAAGTTGGCACCTCCAAATCTGAATAATTATATAAATGACACTCCATTCGTTTGTCCATCGTTTGTCCATGTTTGTCCAGGAAAAAGTTTTCTTTGTCCACCCTTTGTTCAAACATTATTTAAAAAAAAAAAGTTTTTTCTAAAAAATAAAAAAATGTTTTTTTTTTAAATTGGCCAAATCGTTTGTCCATCGTTTACCCATGTTTGTTTGTTAAATAACTTTTAACCAAAGGGTGGACAAACAAATCCTGGACAAACATGAACAAACAATTTAGCCAATTTAAAAAAAAAAATATTTTTTTTATTTTTTAGAATAAACTTTTCTTTTAAATAACTTTTGAACAAAGGGTGGACAAACAAAACTTTTTCCGGAACAAACGAAAGGTATGTCGTTTTTTTATTTACTCCGATTTGGAAGTGCCAACTTCACAGAGCTCCTAAAGATCATACCAAATCGCTACCACGACAGTCGGGCAGTATCGCAAGGGAGTGCCGGAACGTACCAGGTTCATATCCGGCAAAGGACTGCCACTTTCGACAATACTTCCCAAACAACAACAGATGGATGGACGAACATGTCTCAATAGATTTCTCTATTCATCTTAAGAACTTTAATGTATGAAACTCTGTATCAAAGTTATAATACTCTGTGCAGCTGGCTATAAAAATATGCATTTCCTCAAGTAATTTTTATTAAGTGTCATTTTGTGTATGAGTGACTGTATGGCATATAAATAGTCAATTATGATAAAATTAGCTCCGAATGCAGCAACGGAAAATGTTTATAAATATGTACTTGTATACATTTCTATATACTATATTAATGCTATAAAAACAAAACTGAAATTGAAGGATATAGTGTAACTAAAAAAAAAAATTTGTTGTTGTTTGTACTATTTATGTACTCGCACAAAGCCAATGGAAATGTTTACAAAATAAATAAATACGATGATTAGGTTAGATGCAGTCCAACAACAACAATGCCCATAAAAACAGTAGCAAATAATGCCGGCAATTAACGAATCATTGACACATTTTCTAAGCTTTTACTTTTATTTTATTTTTGATTCTGTTATGAATGTAGTGCATACAATTCAATGTGTACATAAATAGTAAGTACTTATAGGCATACATACAAGGTGGCGCAAAAGTAATCCTCCTATCAGAAAATGCTATAAATTTTGCGATTGGCCCCTAAAGTCAGTTCTGTTTTGACATTTGTGTAGTAAACACATGCGAAATACACGTTAATAAACAATATTACGCTACACTGCTCCAGAACGCGGAATATTGCTGACTATTTATTTGACCAATAATCGGTCGGGGCCAAACGGTTACTGTGAATGGTGAGCGCTACAGAGCAATGATCAACGAGTTCTTTTTGCCGCAACTTGATGAATTGGGATTGGAAAACATGTGGTTCCAACAAGACGGTACAACAGCACACACTGCACGTGCCACAACCGATATGCTGAACATCGGAAGCTTACTTTTGCGCCACCTTGTATATTTCACATTTTAACTATAAAGCGTCTATTTTTCAATACAAATTGCAAATTAAAGCGTAAATGTGAGTGAAGTCATCGAATGGCCACAAACCGAATGCGGCCACTGGGGCCCAGGGCAGTACCAAGAATATAAATACATACATGAATAAAGTGGTGCTATTATAACTGGAAACGGGTGAGCAACTGCACATAGTCGCGCGTCACAACATTGAAACTAATATTAAGGCAAGGTAGACATTTTCATTGAGTTTTACGTATGACCGATTCAATGAGATACACTGAGTAGATCTACACATTTTTTTTTTTTGCATTACAGATTATACCACTTCTATCACGCAAGCTGAAGATCTACCACATTTTTGTTTATTTCGCAATATCTTAGGCAGAAAAGCATTATTGTAGCTTTACATATTCTTTAAAGTTCAGAGAAGTCCAAGAAAAGTAAGCAGATAAACAACAAGAAATTTAAGAATAATGACAAGTTTTAAACCACATTCTTTCAACAATTTACTTTAAAACCGTTAAATAATAAGCTTTGCAATTAAGTAATGTGAATTTTTTGTTTGAAAGTGTCACTGAGGTCCACATTGTACTTGTAAGCTAACCCTGCTCATCAATACGTCCGTCAATAGCGGATATTATTATTATTATTATTATTATTATTACTGTGGTAGTACTGGTAGAAGGGGACGTGATGGACCAAACAGGTTCATACTGAAGTTGGCAGTCCTTTGACAAACGAGTCCGCTACGCTGCGACTGTCGTTGTAGTGCACTCGCCTCTTACCGAAGGCATACCTACCTCAAGGTGGTTAGCCCCTTAGCCAGCAGGCGTGATG
Organism: Merzomyia westermanni; assembly: GCA_949987695.1. NCBI lineage: Eukaryota > Metazoa > Arthropoda > Insecta > Diptera > Tephritidae > Merzomyia > Merzomyia westermanni. Next base: position 42,535,698 of record OX465291.1, on the reverse strand, counting down.
GTGATTTTTATTTATTTTTATTTTGTTTACAACAACAACATAAAAAATACGTTTGGGTCAGCTTTTCGAAATTCGAATTATTTTACAAATTTTCGATTTTCAAAACTCCATAGTTTTTGCCAATTTTCTCGCGATTTTCCATAATTTTTCTTATATGTATTTTGTTTTTCTGCTAATAGTTTGTAATGAAATGCCCAACCACATTATATTAAGCCGCGATAAAGAAGTCAATTATATTACAAAATTTTGGGAATAATTTTTGCAAACAAAAAAATATGCCAAAATAAGATGTGATGCCTCTAATCTGTCATTACCCATCTTCCCTCTCCTTCCGAAAGGAAGAAGGGGTGACATGACCTAGAGAGTTGCACTGGTCATAACAAATCGCTATCACGACAGTCGGACAGTACCTCAAGGGAGTACCGGAGCATACCGGGTTCATATCCGGCCAAGGACTGTCAATCTGACCACACTCTCAAAACCTTCGGGGAGTGTTTTAGTCGTTACAAATAACAACAACAACAAGGAGGCAGTTGGTTGCTGCGACAAAAGAGCTCTGCGCCAAAAAGTACCGTGTTTGCCTAAGTTTTTTCAACTTAAACTGCAATTCAAAAGTTCGCTTAAGATGAGAACCTAGACTAAAGTTCGCAGAAACAAGTTTTTTATTTAATTGGGATAGTTTAAATACATAAATATATGTTGTACCTATCAGTCATGACGTGGCTGTCGCCATACTTAATATAGTAACTACATTCTAATGTAAGATGAATAAATACGTGAACATATTAGTGGACTTATTGGTTGGACGTTCGAAAAAGACTCATTAAACAATTGAGGGCAAACGATCGCAAACGAAATAATTTAACATGGGCACAAAGGGTAAAGTACGAGCACTTGAACCAATTCTGTTTTACTAATTTCAAATTTATTGGATTTGTGTGCGCTTGGTGAAGTTTATATCGGGATTTGTAATATGTTTTCATGTTGATAGCTGAGTGGTGGGAAAAATTGGATTGATTTGTGAGCAGTGTTTTCTATGGTTCCCTACAGTATTTAAGTAAGTACTTAAACAATTGACTGTATGTACTTAAACTTTGATGTTTTTTTTTTAATAATTGATGACATGCAATGTCAATACAATGTATATGAACTATGATAATCATGATGTGAGAATTTCGTAAATTTCGAAATTGTGAATCAATCATAATTGATAAGTATTTCGATAAGTATGATGAGTTCCTTTTTTTTTTTAAAATGATAGGAACGTGCATACATATATACAAAAGTTATTATGTTAGAATTATATTCATTTAGATAATGCTTTGGGATAGGATCTTTACCGATATGTACCTACTTTGTGGGTAAGTAGAGATGATGTAAAGGGTTGTTTTAGCAAAGACTAAAGGATTAGCGGAAAAAAATCCCCAAAGGTTTAGGGCATTGCTAGCGCTGTGGATAGTCATTTGCCGGATGTCGATCTGGTACGCTCCATGCCTTCTGATACGTACCGCGGGTGTATCCTAAGCCCCTCAACCATTAGGGCGTCGTAGTAACAGTAGGTACTTCACCTTGATTACACTAATTTCAACAAGCTGGGATCACATTAAGATTGTTGTTAGTAGGCTTTTTTGTTGAAGAGTTAAACAACCTACTCTGACTTGCAAAACTGGCATGTTGCAAACAACTTCAAATGTTAACATAGTTATTTGAAACATACATAACTAAATGATAGTCTTACAATAGAGAATTAAAAATTTAAGCATAGAGAAATGAGATATACGCAAACATGTGAAAAGGTAATCAGGAACAAGTAAAACCCTTCTTTCACTTATGTACATATAATCATACATCTCGATATATGCATGTACTATAGCCATCAACAAATTTATGTATACTATCTACTTACTTAGGATCTTGTATACGAATGGATACATCGTCTGTCGAACGTTGTTTGGCACGCATAGGTGTCGAAATCACTGTGGAGCCATAAACGCGTATTGCTTCGTCGGTCTCCTCCTCGAAAGCGTCGTGTATAGAGAAGCGTTTCTCTTTACCTTGACGTGCTGAATTGCTATTGTTCTGCATTTTAGTATTTGAACAGCTTTTATTTTTTGGATTGAGTGCGAATAAGTAGCTCAAGTGGTGTTGCTTGATTACTGGTGCCAGAGGTGGTAGTGGTTTACAGACTTTTCTAGTCTGAGTTAAAGTCGAAACTACGTATATTAACTAATTATGATAACTGTTTTACGTTGCAATGATTATTCTTTAAATAATTTGTTTATTTTATCCCAACTTCAAAAATAGCTCTTTGTGATCCTTTTGTTTGGATAAGTTCCACTGGAATTTTAAAGGCGCTTAACTGCTTGCAATTTATTACAATTTTTATTTATTGATTAGCAAAGAAGACAAATATTTGGATTCCTTTGAAACACATTTTATGCTTTGCATATATTGCAAAATTTCTTCACTTTTTGCAGATTTTCTTCAAGATATCTTTGCACTTTATCCTTCCGCACTTCTTCCCTCTAAATCGATGAAATTAATCAGGTAATTGCATACATTTTAATTTAACAACACAAATTTGAGCACAGTTTCTTATGTTAATATTTATTGCTTTTTTCTTTGCACTAATTTAATTTTTCATCAAAAACCATACACTGCACTTGCGACAACACCAATTTCCAATTAGATTTCTCCGTCCGACTTTGTTGCGAAAAAATAATACAACAAACGAGTATATTTTGTACTCGTCGTTGACAGCTGAAAATGAACGGAGTAGAGTTGGCAAATATTCGTGTACCTGTGATTTTGTCGCATTAACTGGAATGTCGCAGTAAATCGGAGCGACAGCTTCAAATAAAATGACGTGACTTTGACAGCATCTGCTCCCTGCTACCGTTCCAATAACCGTTGCCAATAAACGTGATTATAGCTCTCATAGAAGCGAATGGCTGCTCACATATGAATCTATGATTTGAGCTGCGCCTAATGCGCCAAGCAGATACAGTACTTCGCCGTCGACGTATCCTTGGTACGTCAAAATTTAGAACAAAATCAACTTTGCCGTATCCGTCGAATCTGTTGTTACGCACACAAACACACACATTCTACTTAGCTGTCAGTTTTTTCAACGTATGGCCGTATTGTATCTGCTTGACGCATAAGTATTGCGAATATATCTTTGGCAATAAGCGTAAAAGGCAAACTCAAGTTTGGTCGAAAACGAAATAGTACCACCATTGTGTTCTCCGTGTCAGGATCAGTAGCGGATACAGTGGAAGGAGGGGCTCAGACCTGAAGAAATTTTGGACGTGCTTAGTTTGCCTGAAATTCCAATGCATTTTTTTTAGAGTTGCGTAAAATTGAGATCGATAGAAATCATTCTTATCTTCTTTTGTCTGCTTGTCTAGCGTTAAATGTAAATGTATAATAAGTATATTCTCTAAAAAAAGCTCGACAAAAAATTAATACCAAAATCGGCTGTAGAAGTTTTAGATCACTGCGACGGAAATGCTTTTCCACTGATAAGAATGCTATGGCACATTCCGGCTACACTGCCAGTCAGTAATGCTTCTCCAGAAAGAAGTTTTTGTTCCCCCCGGCGATTAAACACATGGTTACGAACAACTATGACTGAAGAGAGGCTAATTGGTTTAGCACTTTTAAACGTACATTATGATATTAAAATCGACTTTGAAAACATAGAAAGACTCGGAAAAAAAAGAGAAGCGAAACATTGATTTTATAATATCGAATTGTATCATAACAGCTTGACGCTAATTTATGAAAAATAATAATGTATACTGTTTCAAAAACATCTTTGTAACAAAACTACATATGTATTAAGTCTGTTGACGAATACATTGAAATGTACTTAATTTTCCTAAACGTTATTGCTCATCCCCTTTTTTTTTCATTGCTCCAATAAATATAGATTCAAGATAAGTCCACTTAGTTAAAAGATAAAAACTCGCTTATCAGAAAGAACTAGTTTCTACCTTTGACCTGCATAAAATCATTTCCTGATCGCTTTTTTTTCGAAAGCTAATTTGAGTCCTTAAGGTAAATTCGTTTATTCGTAATTATGTCAAAATGGTGTTCTGAAATTAATAATTCATTTATATTACTGACTTTCATGGCAATTTGGATTTTGAGCTTTCGGCCATGATCGCCCCCCTCAACTAGAAACCTCCGCGCCTGGCCAGAATCTATAGACACACAATTTTTTACTGTTTTTGGACAAATTTTTATAGACAAAACGATATCACAATTCCATACATTTACACTACAATTTCAACTTTCAAAGCGCTCTGCTGAAAAATACAGAGAATTACTTTGGCACTTTTCCCTTATTGCCACAGATGTATGAAATGTTACTGGTAGACACAAATACGGGATGGTTAAAAAAGTTGTGGCGCATACAGACCTAAACTTATGAGATAATTTGAATGCAGGTTTTTCGCAAACAAATTACCATGGAAATTTTAACAAGAAATTATTAATAAACTGTTGACTTCCTTAAAAAATGAGTCGTGAGGGGTTAAGTTCTCTAACTGCGGGAAAAAGACCTTTTCCTAGTCGTAGGGTACTTCGAAAAAATGTTCCCAATTAATGTTCTATAATTACTAAAAAAAAAATTACTGAAGCTTTCATCTATTTGCAACCATTTGGAGACAATGGGGCATAGTCATAGTTAAATTCAAGTATGATTTGAATAAAGTTGTAGCTATTTGAGCCAATTTAAAAAGGCTTCATCTAAATTTTAAGCATACTCAACTTTGACTATGACTATGCAATAATATTTCAGAATACAAACGAAGATTTATAACCAAAACAAACATAAATAACAATCACTGCTGTAGGTCACGGATCAAAAACACTGTGGTTGAAAAGTCACAGTCACAAATCACACTATTCTGCAAAAACCACGGGGTCGGCCAACTTTAGAACGGAGCGCCGGCGTTCAGGGTTGCATATTTCGGACTTACTTTGCCGTATCCTTCGAATCTGTTGTTATGCGCCAAGCAGATACAATACGGCGATACGTTGAAAAAACTGACAGCTATGTAGAATGCGAGTGTTTGTGTGCGTAACAACAGATTGGACGGATATTTGCTTGGCGCATTACGCACACAAACACTCGCATTCTACTTAGTTGTCAGTTTTTTCAACTTATCGTATTGTGGCGATTATTCTCAAGCATGTACCATCCCTAACTCAATAACACTCCCACCACTAGTTAAACACAGCAGAGATAACGATGGCTACGCTTATGCATGCAGTAACTAGGAAGAGGAAGAGAGATGGCGCGAGTGTTTGCGAATACGATGCAAAGAGGAGATGCCAATAAATAACACCGACCCTTCCAGAACACGAAAAGCGAACAACCAAGAAAGTTCTCGGTGCAAAGGCAAGCACCCTGTTGGACTATATAAGGCGGTGACCAAGCAAGGCAGGGATCAGTTTATTTTCAACCGTTAAATAGTGGGCTACTGTAAAGTTACCAAACTCTTAAAATTGTTTTTGCGTTTATTACTAGTAAATAAAACTAGCTATCAGTTACAATATCTGTGCGTGTGTTTATTTGACTTTATAGTGATCGACCCCAGGATTGATAATCAAGGAATCATCGAATTCGTCACAGTATCGTATCTGCTTGGCGCATAAGAGTCAACTAATTCAATTATGAGATTAGGCGTGTTCCAATCAGGAGTGATCCAGATCCAGATAGAAATTTTGCATGTAAATGCAACAACAACGTTGTGATCTTGATATTTATCTGGATCAATTTCGGATCCGTATAGAAGCTCTGTTCGTTTAGGTTTTTGTAGTAGATTTTTTGGCAGCCAACCCTTATTTGCTTGGTAGCACAGGCATACGGGAACCATACGGATCAGTATTATTATCTGCCTCAGATATTAGGCCCGCTCCAATTCGGATCTGTTCGTTTAGTTTTTTGTAGTAGATTTTTTGACAGCCAACCCTTCTTTGCTTGGTTGCAAAGACATACATATATAAAAACATGTATATGCACAAACAACTTTCGTACAACTGATCCGTATCTTTCCCGTAACATCTTCCCTACAAGAAACGCTGATTTTGTTTCTAACGCACTCACAGTCTTTATTAACAGCGGTGATAATTTATTTGTCAATGCTGATACTTTCATACTAGTATGTTTGTTTCTTAGCAAACGGTTGTCCGTTGTTGCCAACACCCATAAATAACTAAAGGAGAGAACACGAATTAGACAGATCGAAGCTACGTGGGCGATAACAAAAGAACATACCGTAGTCACACGTACACGGTTGTTGACATAATTTTTTGCTATTCGCTTTAAGAGTATGATGCAAGTCCCTGATAGTTAGATTGACAGGACGGCCTCTCAGATGTTGTAACAAATGACTGGCAGTGTGCTTGTAGGCTTGGTCGTGATATGGATGTGGATAGCTGATTGGAACGCAAATATTGCCTTCGCCTAGATGCTAAAATGTGCTAAAATTCCAAAGCAAATGAACACTCAGAATAGTGAGCGATTTCACTTAGTTGCGATTCTGGAAGTCGTCTAACTAAAATTTGTTACGAATTTAAGAGAGAGTCTCCGTAATGGGCGTAAATCGTTGCGAGAATTCTTAACTATTTTTAAAGATGAGTTAAAAAATGCAATAATAGATTGAGCTAGTGCACTACCATCCGCAGATATTTTGGCACCTTATTTGCCCATAGCAAGTCATAAGCCGGTTAACTTGCAAAAGTCGTTACTGCTGTACTTAACGTTCTTCAGTTCCTTCTACAAAATTATCACAGAAGCGTCACGAAATCCTCAATTAGTTTATATGGGCCTTGACCCTATAATGGCTTGTGAGAACATCTATAGGATATTCTGGGATGTACTGACTATTGCATCGTTTATGGCCGTTTTCGCCATTCACAGCTAACGGCAACTGGCAGTTAAATTGAAAGAAATCGTTCAGCTATATATCAGATGAAGTGATTGTTAGTGCTAACTGGATATAGTGGAAACGGCCATAAGTGTTATAACCAATCATAATTGCTTTAGGCGCCAAGAAGATACGATACGGCAGTACGTTAAAAACTGGCAGCTAAGTAGAATGCGAGTGTTGGTGTGCGTAACAACAGCTTCGACGGATGCGGCAAAGTAGATTTTGCTCTAAATTTTGACATAAGACGGATACGTTGACGGTGAAGTACGTTATTCTCTCATATTCGAGTCTTCTTTTCTGAGTTCTTCTTTTTTGAGATATGAGCCTATGGATAGAAATGACTCCGACCGGATCGCCTTTTTAGCTGCAGATTTTTACGATTGGCTAAGCTTTCTTCTTCCGCTTCTTTCCCGTCCTAGGAACTCTAATCCGGTCTGGGAAACCCAATATTTTTAGAAGTTTGCAAGATCTTTGCAAGCAAAGTTAACAATTTTCTGTCATTTTCATGTGGTTGTTGTAGACAAAGATATAGGGTGTTCTGAAAAGTGTCTTATTCTTTTGAAACGCGGCCGGAGGCCTCCTACGCAGAAAGGTGTTCAGGTCCATAAATACTATGGAACAGGCCCCCCCTTTGTGATCTAACCCGTGTGATTTTTTGTTTTTTTGAAAATAACTGTTAAATTACTACAGATAATTTGTTTCCCCCACCGGATTAGTGTTCCTGGGACCGAAACGCGTCTCTGGGTACCAATATCGACATTTTTAGTGCCGTTTTTACAGTTGACGTTGGATGTAAAGTATTACCGTTTTCTTTGGGTAACAGCTCAAAATTTGAAATTTTTGTTGTTGTTCTCTTATGTCACGACCCGCTGTTTTCACTAGGAAGTTTTACTGAGTGAAAATCTTCCAGCAGGAAATTGTAACTTTTCCTCCCAATGAAATGTCAAAATGCGGTCTCTGCTTGCAAATATTTTGTTGTTTGTAGGTTTGAGACCGAACTTAGGTAATTTTTTGGTTTTTTGCCAAATAACTTTTAAATTACTAAAAATATATTCCCCCACCGGATTAGGGTTCCTGGGACCGAAACGCGTCTCTGGGTACCAATATCGACAGTTTTAGATCAGTTTTTACAGTTGACGTTGGATGTAAAGTATTACCAAGAAAACAGTAGAGGCTGTTCCTGTTTTACCTTTTGCGTTTCGAGAAAGTTATATGTCATTCTCACTTTATTGACAGTTATTTGCAAGTTTAATCGCCGAACACACCTTATATTGGGTTACTTAAAAATGAAAGTCAGGATATTTTGTTCTGCTGGCAACCCAGTCAGCTGTCAAGTATTGCCTCGCATGTTTTATATTTGCTGCAATTTTTCGTATTTGGATTTGTTTTCGATGCGGTGGCAAAATTTCACAAGTTTATTAATAAATTTACTTCTATTAAATACTTAAAAGAAGTTGTGAAATTGTGGTTAGTGGTGCGAATTAATCACAAAGTCATCAAGATGTCGCGCCACAGAATTGTGCGGGCAATGGACTACAACGACGAATACGACAGTAAGTTGCATATACATATAATTAATTAAAATTTTATATATATTCAGTAAATTTTACATACAATATTTAGGTTACGATGATGTCTATGGTCATTCGGTTGACGATGATAATTGCATCTCACCGACAGACGCTCAACAATGGCTTTACGACAGAGCTCGAGGCCAACACAGTATGTCTGCTTTTATGCGAAAGAACAAAGACATTGAAGAAGAGCAGGAGGATGACGAAATGACTGAAGATCATGCTTCATATGGTAAGGATCGACGAGATTCAGAAAATTTTCAAATGCCCGTGTTAAATGAAGTAGAGCAAGCCAAACTAACTTCCTGTATTGATGAAATCCGCAACGTTGTGGGAGATCAAGTATCTGAGAAGCAAATCGTTGAGACTTCTATTAATTTTGGCTATGATATAACAAAGATACTCGACGATATCCTAAATAATGAATCTGACAATAAAGCCAAGAGACAAAAATCTATTGCAGAAACAAGTACATCGCAAAAGAAACTCCCAAACCAAGCTTCCACATCAACAGCTAAGGTACATAAATTAAAGTCACCTGAACGTGAAACAGTACCGCACACAAATCCGCCGACGATAAAGGTAACGGCGCAGCCACTCGGCGATATACGGCGTGGATTCGACATTACCTCACCTACACAAATGCAATCATCACCAGTCGTGTCAGGGAGGAACACACCTGTTGATGAAGATGTGAATAGAAGTTTTGTTTCTGTAAAGGTTTCGAAAGAGCAAGCACAACGAGATTGCAGAAAATTGTATTCACAAGAGCGAGGCGATCAAAAAGCACATTTTCACATGATTGTTATTGGGCATGTGGATGCAGGTAATTATGAACATTTGACCCTTGATAAGACGGCACATCCAACCACCTATTACCATCGATGTCATTTAACCATCAAAGGGTTAGCGGGGTTAGACTGTTTCCTCCGTAAATTATGCCTGTTTTAAGAAATCAAACATATTGTTTCCATAAAAATTCGGTGTGTGCTGTTGCGGGTACAACTACAACGTCATCTAATACCTATATTCCACAGTGTCAGAAAATATAATTCGGTTAATGTTTAGCATATTTAACTTTTTTACCGTTGTTGTTCGTAACGGAAAAATACTCCATGAAGGATTAGGGAAGTGTTACCGATGTGGGCAGTATCTATGCACAGCTGGACCATGTGTCGCACTTAACTCTATTGATCATACAGACCGCATAAAACCCGAATCAGCCAATTCGCACCAGCTGTCTTAGAAACGGTCAATTTCCCAATATTTATTGTTCATGATTTAAACATTTTTAGGTAAAAGCACATTAATGGGACATTTGTTAGTGGATACCGGTTACGTTTCACAACGAGTTATGCAAAAGCATGAGCACGAATCAAAGAAAATCGGTAAGCAAAGTTTCATGTACGCCTGGGTACTCGATGAGACTGGTGAGGAGCGATCAAGAGGTAGGTTTAAAACTTACAAAATACCAAAAAAATATTACAATTTACTATTCAATTAATTATTTACAAGGTATCACCATGGATGTTGGCTATTCCCGCATTGAGACTGATACCAAAGTAGTAACGCTACTCGATGCTCCCGGGCACAAAGACTTTATACCAAATATGATATCTGGTGCTACACAAGCTGATGTGGCACTTTTAGTTGTTGATGCATCACGTGGCGAATTTGAAGCAGGATTTGAACAAGGTGGGCAAACACGTGAGCATGCATTACTTGTCCGTTCGTTGGGTGTAAATCAGCTTGGTGTGGTAGTAAACAAGCTAGATATGGTTGACTGGTCTAAAGAGCGTTTCGATGAAATTGTGGGAAAGCTTAAAACTTTTCTCAGACAAGCTGGTTTCAAAGAATCTGATGTAAGCTTCATACCATGTTCTGGATTAAATGGCGAAAATTTGTCAAAACCAGCACAAGAACCCGCTTTGAAAGCTTGGTATAAAGGTCCACATTTACTAAGTGTCATAGATAATTTCAAATTACCCGAAAGATCTATAGATCGCCCCTTTCGTATGTCTGTATCTGATATCTATAAGGGTACTGGCTCTGGTTTTTGTATATCGGGACGTATTGAAACTGGCGTACTATGCATTAATGATCGTGTGTTGGTTGGTGCTAGTAGAGAGCAAGCACAAGTTAAGGCCCTACAAATCGACGAATTGTCACAGATAAATGCTTTTGCTGGCGATCAAGTATCTGTGACATTGTCTGGTGTCGATATGTCTACCGTATCTGTCGGTAACATTATTTGCGATCCACAAAATCCGATACCGGTTACAACACGCTTTCAGGCACGAATTCTTGTGTTCAACGTTACGGTACCAATTACTATTGGCTATCCTGTGCTCTTTCATCATCAGTCTCTCATCGAGCCGGCTGTGTTGAGTAAATTGCACGCACAATTGCATAAAAGCACCGGAGAGACTATTAAAAAGAAGCCACGCGTTCTCGGGAATAATACTTGCGCATTAGTGGAATTGGAAACAACGCGTCCCATTTGTATTGAACGATATGCTGACTTCAAAGAATTGGGGCGTTTCATGTTGCGAGTGGGTGGCGTAACCATAGCGGCGGGTATGGTTACAAAAATACGTTAATAGTAAGAGCTTTAAAAATGTCTAAAAAATTAAATAATTTAATAAAAACCATGTCCCACATTTGAGGTGCAATTCAAATTTATTGTGTGTTCATTTTTCATTGATTCATTTTAATCGATTCGCACTCCCCTGCCGGTTAGGGGTTGCTGAGGTAGGCATACTTGTCGTAGTAGGCGACTAAAATATAGAAAGGTAATGATGTGCAAGTTGATGGTTGATCTGCCTCTATGGTGCCTCTCATTACCCATCTTCTACTTACGGAAAGAGGAGTACCATGACATAGAAGGTTGCACTAGTTATACCAAATTGCTCCCGCGACAATCAGGCATATACCACAAGTGAGTACCGCGTTCATATTCGGTTCACTTTCGACAACCCCCCAAAACCTGCGCCCAGTGTTTTTGTCTTTAAAAACAACAGCAAGCTCATGATCCAACTACAACAGGTCGTAGCAGCTCGACAAACATCCAAACACACAAAAATTTTCCATGCATTTTGTTTTTGTAATTTGTGAGTTTAACGTCAAAATCGTACTAAGAAATAGGTGTAATGTCAAAATTCGAGCCAATAGTAAAAATCAGCTGATTTATCAACACGACCTGTATTACAAAGGTAATGACGTGCAACTCGATGGTTGATCTACGGATATGACGCCTCTCACCTCTCATTACCCATCTTATCCTTCCTTACGGATGGAGGGGTGACATAACCTAGAGGTTTCACTGGTCATAAATCGCTAACACGACAGTCGGGCAGTACCGCAAGGGAGTACCGGAGCGTACTGGGTTGTTGTTGTTAACAGTGCTTTGCCCTGCCCAATGGGCTCGATCACTCTAAATTGTCATCGGGCTCTTCTAACGGAAGTCCGAGGAAACGCACAGTTGCCACAGGGTTGAACCAGAGTAATGTAGGTGTAAGAAGAGTGGGTTCGCCTGAACAGGAGGAGAGATGTTTGGTATCAGCGTACCGGGTTCATATTCGTTACCACAACAACAACATTGGGAAATGCACCACATGTCGGGAAACCATTCGGCATGTCGGAGTTCAGTCTGGATAGGTAAAAGCTTAATCTGTTACAGTATCCCAATCGAAGTTGGATTTTTCTCCTTCTGAACATCGGTATGAATAACGGCCTGTCTCCCTGGCTCAAGCGGCGATATTATGTGATGTCGGATTTCATCATAATGCATTTCCGCTGCACAGTTTAGGACCCTGCTACAAACATTGAGGGTAATACTGTACATCCAGTGAAACCTTCTAAGTCATGTCACCCCTCCGTAAGAAAGGATAAGATGGGTAATGAGAGGTGAGAGGCATCATATCCGTAGATCAACCATCGAGTTACACGTCATTACCTTTGTGTACAGGGTGGCTGATGAATTTTGCTACATTAAGAAACTCAAATAATTTTTTTTTCAGTGTATGGAATTCATTTTTTCTTTTATTCATGTTAAAGCTCATTAAATTTTATTAAATATAGCTTAATTAGTTTTAAAAATAATGGAATTTAAATGCCCCCCTGCTCGTCGATGCATGTGCGGCATCTTACCAAAAAGTTGTTCATTACTGCTTGGAGAGTTGAGACAGGAATAGCCGCAATTGTTTCTCGAATGGATTGCCTTAGTTCATTCAAATTTGTTGGTTTTGCTTTGAAGACTTCCTGTTTGCAATAACCCCACAAGAAAAAGTAAGGTCAGGCGACCTGGGTGGCCAGCGGAATGTGGAGTTTCTGAATATTAGCTTATTGGGAAATTTTCGTCGCAATTCTGTCATAACAGGTTGGGCTATATGAGGAGCTGCACCATCTTGCTGAAACCACACAGAGTTGAAAGGAATTCTCATTCGCCGTAATTCTGGATCGAAAAACTCTCTCAACATGCTCAAGTAACGGTCTCCAGTAACCGTAACGGTGTGACCGTTTTCTTCGAAGAAGTAGGGCCCGACAATGCAGCGTGATGAAACTGCACACCACACTGTGACACGAAGTGGATGCAATTCCGTCTCATGGAGTATCTGTGGGTTGGAAGCACTCCATATTCGACAATTTTGTTTGTTTATGTTGCCGTTTAAATCGAAATGGGCCTCGTCAGACATGAAAAGACAGTTCAACATGTTTCCATCCTCTTCCACCATTTGAAGCATCTTCTGGCAAAATTCCAAGCGAATCGGCAAGTCTGCAGCGTTCAGTTTGTTGGCCATTTGAATTTTATATGGGAATAAGTCCAAATCTTTGTGCATAATTGACTGTAATGACTGTCTGCTTACACCCATTTGAGCAGATAAGCTTCTTGTCGAAACACGTGGATTGTTTTGTATGGCAGCAGCTACAGCAGCGATTGTTTCCTCCGTTCGAACTGAAGGGTTTCGATGGTAAGGTCTTCTGTTGACTGTCCCAAGCTCGGAAAAATTGTTTACAAGTCTTATTATGGTCCATCTGCTCGGAGGATTGCCGCCAAACGTGCGCCTATACTCTCTTTGAACCGAAACTACGGACTCCAGTGCGTGATAGCGGCGGACAATCCAAATTCTTGTTTCAGTGTCCCAGTTATCCATTTTTGTTAAATGTAAAAGTCAATCTGCAAAATAAAAAAAAATTAACCAGATTCATTAAATAGAAAAAAAGTAGTTAAATTTTTTTTTTGGTAGCGGCTTTCATTAGCCACCCTGTATATTAGTCGCCTCTTACGACCGGCATGCCCCTCGGTATGCCCCTCGGGCATATTCTAGCCCCTAACCCGCAGGGTTATTTGCAAGCAAAGTTAACAATTTTTTTGTAAAGTTGTTCTGCCCATAAATACAATGGAACATGTCCCCTCTTTGAGATCAAACCTAGGTAATTTTTTGGTTTTTTGCCAATAACTTTTAAATTACTAAAAAATAATGGGTTTCGTCCACCGGATTACTGTTCCTGGGACCGAAACGCGTCTCTGGGTACCAATATCGACATTTTTAGTGCAGTTTTTACCATAGTATATCTCTACTATCTATATCTATATATCTATATCTATAGGTAAACAATGGTTTTTACAGTTGAAGTTGGATGTAAAGTATTACCACATTGATATCTCTTAATAAATAAAACAATCACAAAGCTGCGACAGTCAGGGTTACTCCTCGAACTTAGTAGAAAAATTAACTCACTACATTACATTACTCCCAGAAACCTACCTGAAAGAGAAAGAACAGTCTGTCATCAATCATTTCGAAAATATCGACTGTGTCATCGTTATATTATCATTACTATTCGTTTATTTTAAACTGTCAAAGCAATTCGTTAAGGAATGCAACCTTGGTGTGACGCGTCGCGCAAAGATACATAAAATTTTGTGGTCGCATTTTGTGAATTTCTTATTAAAAAACTTATAACAAATAAGAAAGCAGTGTTTAAAACGATAAATATATAATTGTGTTCCATTTACGAACAAAATTACAGCAGAGACGTAGAAGTAAAACCTATATAATAGCCAGGAATTCGGACAATTTGCAGCTTTCTTACATTCCATTTTGTGTACGATCTTTGCTTTGGAGCAGGTCAGTTGATTCGTTGTTTCGTAGATAATTGAGACTGAATTCTTTGACATAAAGTTGCACAATTTTTTTCTAATGAATAAATTAACAAGCAGCAACAAAAATTCTCACTGTAGGAACGAACAGCGCCAGTAAAAGGAGGGTAATAGAAATAAATGTAAAAGCAAGCGCTACGGCAACAGCGAAACGGTGCAGAGAGGCGCAGTCAACGAATTTGTGTGGAATTTGTAAAGCGACCAGCAGAGGAGGAGTACATATGTAGGCAGCGAAGTCGCTAACCGCAACGTTAACAGAGCAACAGCAACAGCGGCGGAATGAAGGTACATAAGAGGCAGGGACAAAATGAGTCATATGAGTTATAAATTATATTAAAACACGATGTTGAATTGAAGTTGAACCGTAATTGTCTTGAATTAAAAATTGGGTAATTCTATACGACAGCACGTAACTGCTAAAACACGTCCAAAAATGTCTGTAAAGCTATCAAAATATGCGTTATCAATAATCTGTAAGCGGAAAATAAATATTTTTTGTCAATAAAAAGTTATTGCCAAAATATTACACAGGTCCGATCCCAAATGAGGGGTGTAATACGTGGTAGTTATGTGCAGAAAACCTTTCTACGAAGGCGGCCTTCGGCCCGCTTAAAAAAAAATAACGGTAATTCTATACGACCGTACGTAATTGCTAATATACGTCCAATAATATCGGGAAAGGTATCAAACGACGCGTTTTGACCTCTGTATCAATCATCTGAAAGCGGAAAAGAAATATTCTACGTCCGTCCAAAGAGATTTGCAATTAAAGTTGAAAATTTTCTGTAATTTTCATGTGGTTGTTGTAATCACAGATATGGGGTGTGCCGAAAAGTGAAGAAGTGCGTTCTGCGCAGAAATACTGTGGACCGCGTAGCCGGTGTTGGAGCGGCTAAGGGTTATTTTTGTGAAGCGCGATGTCTTTTGATACCTTTCCCGATATTTTTGGACGTGTTTTGCAGTTACCTGCGGTCGTAAAGAATTACCAAAAATTTATTATCGACAATCATTTTAATTGTAATTAACTAATTTCTTGTTCTGTATTCGCTCTTCTTTTTATGTTGCAGAATTAGTCGCTTACACTTAGTTTGTGCTTCCAGTTTGGGATTTCCAACAAAAAAAAAGCAAAGTGAAATAAACTAATGAAGTGATAAGTAAAGTAATAATACTAAAACTAATAATAAAGCGGCGCAAAGCACTGGCAATTTGCAAGTAACATAGAAACTACCATATCGTAAATTTACACATATAACAGTGAACCAATAAGCGTAAACCGAAAGAAACATTTTTGGACAAGCCACATTTATAGATAGGCGTTCAGTCCAGCCAGCAGATACGACAAAGTTAAACGAAAGTAATAGCAGATTCAAAACAATAAAAGTGTGACTGTAATCGCAAAGTGATTACGGCAACAAAGAAATTTTGCAATTACGTTTTAGTTTACACAAGTAGCAAACACGACGAAGGCATTATTAAAATTGTTCTACACATATTCTCCTCCCTATTTCAACCATACACAATCAATAATACATAAGATTTAAAAAAAATAATAATAAAGCAGCTGAAGAAGAACAACAACACATCCATCCAACGCTGTCATTATGCGCGAATATAAAATTGTTGTACTCGGTAGTGGTGGTGTAGGCAAATCTGCCTTAACCGTACAATTTGTACAGGGCATATTCGTAGAGAAATATGATCCTACAATTGAGGATAGCTATCGTAAACAGGTGGAGGTAGACGGTCAACAATGTATGCTGGAGATACTCGACACTGCTGGTACGGAGCAATTTACTGCAATGCGTGATCTTTATATGAAGAATGGACAAGGTTTTGTGCTTGTCTATTCGATAACAGCACAATCGACGTTCAATGATCTGCAAGATTTACGTGAACAAATATTACGTGTTAAAGATACAGATGATGTACCAATGGTGCTGGTTGGTAATAAATGCGATTTAGAGGATGAACGTGTCGTGGGTAAGGAGTTGGGTAAAAGCTTAGCAACACAATTTAATTGCGCCTTCATGGAAACATCAGCCAAAGCTAAAGTCAATGTAAATGATATTTTCTATGATCTAGTTAGGCAGATTAATAAGAAATCGCCTGAGAAGAAACAGAAAAAACCTAAAAAATCCTTATGTGTTCTGCTATAAGACTACAATTAAAAAAAAAAAAAAAAAATTATACATGCATATATAAACGATTTATGGTAATGTTTGAAGAAATATAAAATGTAATACTAATTAAAATCATGTAATGAGGGTCTAAAAATTAAAAAAAAACTAAAATGTTGAAAAAATCACAGAAAATGTTTGAGAAAATATTGCGTTTGTAGCAATGTGGACTGTCCACGCTCTTGCGCCCTTAATTTCTTTGAATACACTAAACTTAAACTAAAAGAAAGATCAAAATAAACACTTAGTAATGGTATACAATAAAAAAAAAAACAATAAATTTAATTTTATGGGCGCAATTTTAGAATGCCAAATTAATTTGTTTGATTTTTGGAGACTAAAAACAGTGTTTCCTACTTCTTTCTCACAATATATTACACCTTCTTTTATGTATATTTATGCATAATCAGGGCTGTTAAATATTGTTTATTGATTGTAATTATTACATTCGATATTTTTTTATTACTAATTTTTGTGGCTGAAAAATTAGTAATTATTTTTTGATTGACTTCGTTGCTGTTTAAAAGGTTTATTATCGGGTATAGTTGATTTTATATCAATTATTAATCATAATAATATCAAAAAATTGAATGTTAATTCGTTCTGATTAGTTTTAACTACTTCTGACAATTTTTATTGACTATCAGAATTAAAAAATAAATACCCTTTTTGCTTTCTTGGCTTTGTAAAAATTGTGTAATTAGCAGTGCTTTTTCATTATTTCATTAAATGCCACTACTTATGTTAATGGCATGCAATTAAGGTGGATCTATTTTAAGTACTTTTTGATTATTTGTATGATTTTTCTTTACTTTAACTTTATTAGTTCGATAAAATTATACACAAATGTTTTTTTTTTTATTATGTTTCTCATTTTATTTGAATAATTAAATTTATTCGCAAATAACGCATAAACTTTTTATTTTTTAATTTTGAAAACTACTGATTATTAACTTATTATTTTAATAATAATAAATTATCAATCTAAGCAAATAAAAAATTGTCACTACAATTGAAAATGTAATGTAATTACTACGTTATCTTAAACAAAATTTAACAGCTCTGTGTATGGTGCAACCAAAAGGCAGGTCTAAGCGCAAAATTTCATGGCGTTCCCACGTGAAACTTCATATAAAAATAAGCAACTCATCAGTAACAAAGTATAAGCCGCATTGTCAAAAATAATTCAAAATCGTTTTTTACAATTTACAAAACATACTACTTTGCTACTATTTTACAAATTTACAAATATCTATGACTAAGCAACAAAAAATAATATAACAAAACCGAACTTAAACAAATGTTAGTTTTGAATTAACGCTGGAAGCTGAAACAAAAAAAGAAATAAATGAAGGGTCTCAGTTAAGTCAATACGTTTTCGCACACATATACATTTAAGATTTTCAAAAACGCTTAACTATAAATCACGTCGCTTTTCCATAAAATATAATTTCTCATATACAAAAAAAGAAAATTCTAAGGTTGTGAATTTTTCACATAACCTTTGGAGAACCACGCCTTTACTCCTATTATTAAACTAAAAACAAAACCAAAATCTATATTCTATTTTAAGTAAAAAATATGTTTCAATTACATTTTTGATATACATAAATGCATACATGAATACAATTTTTGTTTGCCCATTAAAACTGAGATGTTGTTAGCCATAACCGTAAATACGTAGGCCAAATTGTAAAAGTTCGATAACCGTTTTGACTTGTAAGCCCAAAAAGCAAAGGAAATGCGAAGCAAAATATAAAAATTTATGAAAAAATAATTAACTAATTAAGTAAAAAAAAAGTATTTAGCGCATGTTAAGAAGTGATGAGAAAATAAGAATTTTTGCCATTTAAGGCGCATAGTTGTATGTACAATCCAAACTGGACTGGCACTTTTATTGCTAGTCTGTTTTTTTCTCAATTTCGTTTCGTCGTTTTATTAATGATTATAATATAGAAATAATAATTATAATAATAATGTATTGTAATTGCACTGTCGAAAAAGACAAAAACGATTCCCATGTGCCCTATAAATATTGAAAACCATACCTAATTAAATTATCGTGTACTCATACCTACATACATACATATATAAAAAACATTCATAGTTTATCCACATAAACGCCCATACAAACATACATACATCAAGGCCAGATCAGTATAACTGCTGAAATATGTATAATGCCTGCTGCGATTGGCAGATCACCACGATCCCTCTCACCAAACAATCAAAATATTTATGTAATACACATGTAGTAACGAACCAATTTTATTGATAGATTATTTGTTTAAATAATTGATGTTTTCCTAGCATTATGAACAAGAAATTAATAAATTGAAAATAAGTGTAATGGAAAATGGCGTGAAATTCTGATTAAAAAACGCAAAAAAGATAAACAAAATCATGTTAAGAGTATGTTAAGAGTATGTACGTTAATAATTAAATGGTGTATCATCCACTTGCACTTATTTAAAAAGTTTTTTATTTTCATCTGGAAAATCATCAGTAAAACATCCAAAGCAAGAATGAACAATATTTCCAATGACCTACAAGAGAATAATGTGAATGTTAAAAAGCAAACAATTAAATAAATAAATGCAAATCGCAACAATATTATAATAAATATGTGAAAATAGAAGCAAACGCATAAATCAAGTATGAAAAAGCTAAACACAAAAATAAACATATAAGAAAAATAGATTTATTATCTTCTATATATTAATTAAATGTATTATGTTTATAATAAAAAAAGGAAAACAGTCGAAAACAATAAAAATAAAAAGCTGAATCAAATATCCGAACTTTTCATGAGACGAAAAAGCAGAATATCTGTGCGGTACTGAGATGCGTCTTGCGGCGAACGAGCACACGACGAAATATTTGCTGTTAAACCTTCGGGTCATCTCACCTCGCTTATCTGTTCTCATCCTTACGATCTTGATCTACTCGTAACATTAACTTCCTGTTTTAAGTATAGTCATATTCATATTCACTGCTTTCGTCATTGGTTTCGAAATTTAACGTGTTTTAAAATGGGGAAAAATCGCTACCAAAACGAAATTGTATCAAAGTTTACAGTGTTTCAAAGAGGTGCTAGATCGAGGTTTGTATTCTATAATTGGTTTATTTTAAAATTTTTAATTTTCTTTTTCCTTATCATTTTCATATCAACCGGCAATTTGGAAGTTTATTGTGTTTCAAATTTGGAAAATGTTCTCTCTCTATCTCTATGGCGCGATATACAACAGGTATATCATCATAAACCTCCTAAGAGATTTTTGCGCCAAGCTTCTCTTCCAATTTGTGGTGTGCCGATTTGAATTTTCCCTACAAATTGGTGGGACCTACAGTTTTTTTGCCGACTCCGAACGGCATCTACAAAGGAGACGAATTTTTGCTGAGAAGCCTGTCATGGCAGAAATACAGCCGAGGGGCGACCCCGTTTTGAAAAACTTTTTTCAAATCACTTTTGATGTTACCTGTACCAGGGCTCGAACCATGGACCTTCGGTGTGGTAGGCCGGCAACACTACCTTCACACCACGGCGGCCGCCAGTGGAAAATGTTCGTTATCATGAAAAAAACGAGTAAAATTACAGGGTTATGTATTTAAACTTATTCTTAGTATCATTAGCGCCACCTACGCCCTTTTCTCTTCAGTTTTGGATTCCTAATTCAGTATTAATTTCAGAACAAATAACTGAAAAGTTGACCCACAACATGCAATCTTTAGGTTTTGCTAACTTTCGACATTGTCAAATCACCCCATCTCAGAATTAGTTTCAATAACGATCTACTTCCAATTTTTTTTTCAAGAGCACCTTATCTCAGAATGATTTTCAAAATATTCTAAAATAGGGCGTTCCTAAAACAAATTCTGAGATGGGGTGTTTTTGAAATCGGTATAATAGGCCAGTACATTACCTAATATACCGAGACAAAACAAATTATGAATTCTTAAATAAACAAAAAATGCACTTTGGAGGTAGAGTGATTGGATTTATTCTACTGTTCTGGGAAATCCTTAAGAATTGTCATGTATTTTCCTTTCCAGGAATTCCTTTTAAATCCGCGCTCGAATTTTCTACTTCTCATTTGGCTTGTTAAGATCTCTGCTATAGCAGCGTCAAACCTTTCCTAAAGTCCCAATAACGCTATAAATTACAAAGTTCTCCTATCACCGCTAACGGCCTGCATTTTTATTTCATTGTGAAAACAACCCACATCCGAAGCAAATGCGACATTCAAATACTATTGTAATTGAGGTAATCGTAATCTACATATATATATTTACATGCGTGTTAAGTGCTTCCATTGTATGCCGGTGTACTAGCTGGGTCATCAACACTCAAACCGGCCGGCATTTAAAACTAGTACGTAGAAGGGCAGAGCATCGTTTCCTCAATTGAAGAATTAAAAAAAAAAATACGTACGTGTATGTTTGTTTATTATCTCGAAAATTTTTGCTATTGTCATTGTCGTTGTCACCACTGTCTGCAGTAGCGTCGTTTTATTATCGGCTCTGCCGTTTAAATGTTTCTACTTGCAAATGCATGGAAGTGCCATAGGTTGTTGGTCGTACATACATATACATGTATTCATATGTATGTATATTAGGAAGGCTCATCAAAAAATAGTTTTGTAGTTCCTGCCGGAATTAAAAAGTTCACCCGTGCGTGTTAACTGGCCTATCATATCGAAGGTCCCAGATTCAAGTACCAGGTCGGTAACAGCAAAAGTGCTTTGAAAAAGTTTGTTTTCGAAATGGGGTAGCCACACGCTTTCGTCGACAGCTTTCCGATTGTATTGCTACCATCAACTCGTTGGCCCCGCGTTAAAAGCTGCTAAGTCCTTTTTTCAGTCAAGCCGAATTTTTCGTACTGTTGAAAATCTAAAAGATTTCTGCACTTAGTAGTGTTCAATGTATTGAGTCACCTAAAAAAACAAGTGAGGAGATTGCTGTCTTCCGCTGTTCCAAAGGCTTTGCACCTTTCATTAGTACGCATCACGGTTTTAAGTGCCCGATCCTTGCAATAAATACAAACTCTGCAAAATTTTACGGTCTTACAGATACATAGCCCAAATTCCGTTTATGGCAAAATGAGTTGTATGCGGACTATATGATTTATTGGTCCAATCTTACTGATTTTCACTAACCACAATAGGTATATACTTATGATATGCACAAAAGCTACAAAATGTTGTTGTTCCTAGCTTTTTTAATTGCAAGACTTATAGCCCAAAACCCGGTTATGAGCAATAGATTGTATGGAGGCTATGCTTTGTATTGGTCCCATCTTTTTGGGTTCCGGCAAAGCATACGTCGGATACCGTAATAGGCATGAATATATTACAAAATGGCAACCGATATCTCTAAAACAGACTTTGCGTTCAAACAGACGGACATTGCTAAATAAATCATCGCCCTAAACATTTCGGTATACTTATTGGTGGGTCTATCTCTTCTTCTCATACTTACAAACATCGGACCAAAGTTAGAACACCATTTGATGTTCATGAAAGGTATAATTATGAGAAGATGATAATTCCACACTTTATTATACATTTTTGAGGATGAATTTAGTTTTCATTCAATTGAGTTTCTTCATTCCACTAAAAAATATTTTTCAATGGCAACGTCCCATTCCATGAATTGATGCTTCGACCAAGCAGAAAGAAGTACTGCTGCTAAAACAACAAAAGAAGACTTTCTACCTGTGATACGACATCCAGCCTAAACCCAAGCGTACCTAATATGTGTCACAGGAGCCAACTTTTGCGACTATTTAGCGAAATGAATCATATTACCGAAACATTACTGTGGTCCAAGGATTTATGTTAGAAATGGACCGAAAAAAGGAAAAGACAGAATAGGAGGAAGAAGAGAGAGTTAGAGGAGCAGAAGAAAAAGACGATAAACATAAGGAAGGGAAAGCGTACAATTGGCTGCCGAATCTGCTAGCATTCGATAAAAAACAGATAAATAATACCCATAGTTTCTTATTTTGAATAACATTTATTCTTTGATTTTTGCTAAAACTAAATATGTATTTTATTTATGGCTTTTTAATTATGTTTAAGTATAATTCTATATATTTTTTCTCATCAGATTTTATTTATGGTAGTTAGTGTGTCTTTGCTATAATACATTTACTTAATTTGTATATATAGTAGGAGTAAGTTAATATGCACTTGTATTATATATATGTACGTAGGGTTTTATTATATATATGTACGTAGCTTGGGTTTTAAATATACATAGAGAAGTCGTGTTTTTGTTTACTTTTTCGCTTGACGTATTTCTTATGGTGGCTTTCTTCTTTATTCTGCTTTTTATAAAACCGTTAAACAAAACTTCTTTATTTTCAGTACACATGCATAAACATTAGCGTGTTTCGTTTTCAGGTTTGCTTTGTTCTATCTGAAAATCTGTGTTTTATTGTAGAAAATATAGAAAAATCTAAGTCATGCTTAATAATAAGGCGCGATATCCACATTAGAGGATTAATGCCGAACTTTTCTTCTAATTTTTGCTGTTTTGCTTTTTATTTGTTTCCTACAAATTGGCGGGGCCTATGTACAAATGAGATTTTTCCGTGATGGTTTTCATTGCAGAAATATACTCGAAGAACAAACATTGTCGAGGGGAATGCCATCTTAAGGGGGTCCCTACTCTCGCGGTTTCAAAAAATTGATTTTTTTTTTAAATTTAATTTTAATCTATATGTACGCAAGAATACGCCACAGAGAGGATTTCTTTAAAATTGCATTTCTTGGCATGCTCCTGGGCTCCGTAATGTACCCGTCTCGGGTCGTTTTCGAGAAGTAATCTATCTTTAAACGAGTTTGCCCGAAAGTAGGGGGTTTTCAGCTGCCAAGTAAGAACTTTCATAAAAGTATTGCTCGGATTTCAAAATTTTTTTATATTGAATTAATCAGTGACGATACCGCTATGTTTTCGAGTACGATTTGCGAAATTTTATTTTGTTCTATTTTTAGAATCTCTAATATGTATATATGTTGGCGGCCGCCGTGGTGTGAAGGTAGTGTTGCCGGCCTACCACACCGAAGGTCCATGGTTCGAGCCCTGGTACAGGTAACATCAAAAGTGATTTGAAAAAAGTTTTTCAAAACGGGGTCGCCCCTCGGCAGTGGTTTGGCAAACTCTCCGAGTGTATTTCTGCCATGTTAGGCTTCTCAGCAAAAATTCGTCTCCTTTGTAGATGCCGTTCGGAGTCGGCAAAAAACTGTAGGTCCCACCAATTTGTAGGGAAAATTCAAATCGGCACACCACAAATTGGAAGAAAAGCTTGGCGCAAAAATCTCTTAGGAGGTTTATGATGATATACCTGTTGTATATCGCGCCATAGAGATAGAGAATATGTAAAAAAAAATAACGTGAAAACTAAAAATTTTAACAAATTGTTCCATAAATTTTACAATTTACAAAATAAATGAGTTCCGATTCGGGAAAACATAGCCAACGTAACCGTGATTATAAAAAATATTTAATTTTTGATTACAGATTAATCAACGCCAGAATTTTACTCGAGCGGGATCCATGCAGTTTCACCACCAATTTACTTAATGAAGTGTCAAGGTCAACAATATTTTTTTTTTGGTATTCAAAAGCACAGTTTGGACGGTACTTTTTCGGGGCTTAAACCTAGGATCGTCATGTCAGCACACCAGGACCATATCAAAGCCTCACAGGCTTGGCTAGTTCAAAACTTAAATTTTTATACAAATTGCATGATACAAATTAGAGTTTTAAACAAAAGAGGTAAGAAATTTACTGCGAGAAAGCACATCTGAGCTAATGCAGCCCGAACAATAGTTTTGAATTATAGAGCTGGAAAGATATATGTTAATCATTCGAAATTCCCAAGCCTCAAGTAAAATTTTTTTTATCCTCTTTTGTTACAGCTATACAGTCACTTAATTTAAAGAAAATCTTTCAATACCGAAATCTTATTGAAAAAGAACCAACATTTTAGCCATGCAATTTGTAAGGAAAATAAAAATTTTTAAATTATTTAAGACATCAGGTAGGACAAGGAAAAAAAATTAATTTGAAAATGAAACACCCTAATGTACATACCTACATAGGTAAGGTGTCAATTTACAAAATTTTGTTTTGCATATTCGGTATCGTATTACTTTTATCAACTTTTGTAACTTTATTTTGAAATATTTGGTAACTTGATTGCGTTAGTTCTTAGCCGGAATGACACAAAGGAATACTATGTACGTGGAGTACCGGATAGGTATGTAACTAAGATAGATACTAACATTAAAAAAAGAAAAATATTAAAAAAGTATCGGCGTCTAAGCTATTTCTAATTTTTTAAAGAACACCCTATATTAGAATAAGGAAAAAGCAGACTTATTATGTATCAGCTGAAAATTTATTGAATTTACGAGGAGATAGTACGTTGTTGTAACTCATTCTGAGAAAGGTAGTTCTTCAAAAAAATCTGAAATGGGGCGTTTTTTCAATCGATAGGATGACCTCCATATACTCAGCCGTCAATACATAACATTTTGTTCTTATGACCTCTTAGTTATTTCTGTATATGATTCGCTTATTTGTTTGCAACTTCGCTGCTGTCTCTCGTATGCATTTTTAACATAAACATTTTCCTCGAGGGTAAGCAGAAATCTTGATTATAGGGAAACCTTTTGTGGTTTCTGGTAATCGTAATCATGTTTTTGTTAGATTACGATTACAGTAATCGCAATCGTACAATTTGGCGGAATACAATTACTTTAATCGTAATTGAAATTTTTATGATTACGGTTACTGTAATTGTAATCCTATAAACTTTACGGTTACGATTACTGAAATTGTAAACATGATTTTTCGATTACGATTACGTAATTCTAGGAAACATAAATTACGATTACCGTTATCGGAATCGCACTTCCAACAATTAAGGATTACGTCATCGTTATTTTATATGTTTTAAATTACAATTACTGTATTCGTTGCTTAGGATTTTTTAATAAAATACTTGTAAAAGTAACGATTATTCCTTTTCAGATCAGATTTCAGTGAACCTTTATTTAAGTAAACATTAAGCAAATAGCTAAAATTAAGAAATTAATATTGTCACATTTTTGCGCAAATAACATCGACAAATTTTAGAAATTCAAAGTTATATTGTATAGCCTTATTCTAAATTGGCCTTAAGCAAGACTAATTTTTTAAAAGAAAATTCAGAAAGGGCTTATACGTTTATACCATATATGAACCTATATTGCAAAAACGCCTGATTGACTCGATAATCACCGTTATACTGACAGACTCGGCGCGTTAAGACTTGAACGCTAGGCAAGTTTATCATTAGAAATAAAATTCATAGCTTCCTATGTTCATATTATAAAATCACTTATAGCTTTCACTTTGTCGGCAGTCTTAGAAATCTCTAAAATTAACAGATTTTCACTCAATTTTTTGACGTTGGGAATTTTTTGTTTTTGTAAAATTTAACAAATTACTCCTATATTATATATTTACTATCAAGTGCAAAATACTGCCACTCTTTCCCGCAGTACGAACAAGTAATTTACGGAAGCATATATGTATACAATTTTTTAAAACTTTTTCAAGGTTGGCTAAAAAATGTATAATTTCAAAAGTTGTGTTCCAAAATTATAGCAATTGTAATCCTACGTACATAAATTAACGATTACAATAATCGTAATTTAAAAAAAATGAAATTACGATTACGTAATCGTTATCCTAAATACCTAAATTAACGATTATTGTAATTGTAATTTTAAAAATTTGAAATTACGATTACGTAATCGTAATCCTAGTTATCTAAATTAACGATTCCTGTAATCGTAATTTAAAAAAGTTTAAATTACGATTAATGTAATCGTAATCCTAGCTATAATCGATTACGCATGTAATCCTTATCGCCCAGCTCTGATTTAAAAGTGCATTTTCAGAACATATTTCAAAATTAGATGGAACTTCAGGTAATATTTTATCAAGATTGAAATTCAAAGTATTATGCTAGCATATTACAACAAATCAACGCAAATTTTTAGCCTAGGATCATTTTGCTGTATAAAAGTTCAGATTTGCTTTAAGCAAGACTAATCTTTCGAAGTTAGGGTCCGATAGAGCATGGCGTCGTGGATTGTTTGCAACTCCAGCAAAAGAAAAGAGCAGCTCTACTGGAGTAGATCACGTTAACGGCGTATTGTAGTGCAAAGAAGCTCTTTTTATTAAAGGGTACTTTTTCCAAATGACGTCCCCAGATTCTGGATAGTTTTTCAACTCAGAAATAATATTACTATCAATATTTATATGTACATATGCATATATGGATGTATATAGAATTACAATTACTGTAATCGTAATCACATAATCGGCGGCCGCCGTGGTGTGAAGGTAGTGTTGCCGGCCTACCACACCGAAGGTCCATGGTTCGAGCCCTGGTACAGGTAACATCAAAAGTGATTTGTAAAAAGTTTTTCAAAGCGGGGTCGCCCCTCGGCAGTGGTTTGGCAAACTCTCCGAGTGTATTTCTGCCATGACAGGCTTCTCAGCAAAAATTCGTCTCCTTTGTAGATGCCGTTCGGAGTCGGCAAAAAACTGTAGGTCCCACCAATTTGTAGGGAAAAATTCAAATCGGCACACCACAAATTTGAAGAGAAGCTTGGCGCAAAAATCTCTTAGGAGGTTTATGATGATATACCTGTTGTATATCGCGCCATAGAGAGAGAGAATCAACATTTTCATGATTACTGTAATTGTAATCCTAAAACTGTACGATTACGATTACTGTAATCCCTAAATTTTTAGGATTAAAATTTGTATGATTACAATTACAGTAATCAAAATGTAATCGTAATCCTTAGTTTCGTAGTTTTGCTTTTGTGTATTTGCTTAATCGTTTATATTCGGTTTGATATTATTTTTCGTCACATGCAAGTTTCCCAAAACGTTTTCATAAGATTTTGTATTCACAAAATATTTCATGTCTATATACATACGTACAGAGTTTTCATAACTGAATCTCTTGCATGGCCTTGACCAAATTGGAAAACAGGATTAAGTAAATTCAAAGAATCTGGTTTGAACATTTGACTATCAGAGAAATTTGTGGGAAGTTACCCCTTGAGTATCGAATTTTTATTTCAAGTGGAATACGAAATGGCTTCCATACAGTATTTTAAGAAACCTAAAAAATGACTTGAATGAACCAAAATTCAGTTCCAAAACACTGGAAAATCTAGTCCACTTGAACATACACCCAGTTTCAGAAGGATCGATACCGGTCCCGATCGAACCGTTATTTGAACACAATAAGACTTTAAATTACCCGAACACCGTTCTAAAGTAATAAAAACCCGAAGTAGCGAGAAAGGTTCCAAAAATATCTATAAAAGAGCCAAACCATAGTCACGGAAACACTGAAAACTAAAAAAAAGTTTAAAAGTGAATAAAATGGTTCAAAAGCGATAAGTCAAAAAGCTACTAAAATACCCTTTTTTATTCCCAAGCATACTTCTAGCTGACACTAGTGGGGAATTAAAATAAGCTTTCTTAAAATTTTTTAATATGAAAAAAACTATCAACTCAAATAATCCGGCGAAAACCCGATTTGTTTTAATGAATCACTCAAATGCTAACATTTTTCAAAATTGCACTATATTAGGAAGATGTACTTTAATTTATTTAGTTTTATTTTACTAAGAGAATAAAAGTAAGCAAATTTTTTATTTATCTACGAATATTTAAAACTAATTAGTAAGTTCAAGGAGATTTTTTATTTGAAATACACTGATGGCAAAAAAAATTTTATTTAGGAATATTGAATATTTTTTGCCGCCACTATATATCATACACATAGAAACGGTATGTTTGCATGTTGCATTTTGTCATTCTTTTTTATGGTTTTTTTTCATAAAGTTGTTCTTTCTTACAAATTTCAATGAGACTAGTATTTTTGTATGCATGTTGTTGCATTCTGTTCATTATTAACTAATTTTACTTTTTAATAATTTTTCCATAGTCAGGTTCTCTTGAAATATATGTATATATATAAAGGTGACTTTAATTTAATATATATATTTATGTTTGCTTACATTTTTTGTTTACATACTACAATTAATAAACATTAATGATTATATACACACCTATATTCAGTTCCGCCTGGTATCTGATTTCAAAACCAAACCTTAATTATGTAAGCTATGTTTTAAAGAAGAGATAGACGACCTCATCCACGACTGGCTTGTTTACGTACTGGTATAACGCAGATTTTATGCTTATGTTATTACTATATAACCCTTTTCATCCTAATTCATTAGTATGCGTCCTGTCTAAGTCAGAAAAAGTACCAAGCACGGCTAAGTTCTGTTACAAGAACACCCTAGAAACTCTAAATGAAATTTTAAAAGTTAAATGGCACATACTCTTCTTTGAGTTTGTCACCAGCACTACTACGCAATTGTTCCACAGATAAATATCTCCAGTCATTGAAAAACCACCACTGTCCTAGAAGTACTCACAATGTAATTCAGTTTTACCTGTATAGTTGACAATGTTATGACCTGGAGATAACCCCACGCTGAGTATGCACGTCGTTACGTCGTTAAAATAAACTTATTCTGGTCACAAGAACATACAACCTTACAAATATAAACTAATCAAGTAATAATATAACGAAGTGTTAGCTTAAAATCATGTCTCTCTTATACTACAATAATACAAGTATACTCAATCCCAGCTATCCGCCTTATATTGCACTACTTCTTAATACTATGAGTTATTTTTATATGTATAAGTATGCTTGTTATTATTTAACTTAATTTAATATCTTAATCGCTTTTGTCTGATAACTAACTTTACTTGAGATAAAATTTACATTTTTAAAAGCTTTGTCTATGTACTCTTGGAATTATAAAATTGTTTGTTTTTAAACAACCACAGTTAAATACAATAAAATAAAAGTAACAATAAAAGCTCATGACATCATAACATTAAAACAATCATTAAACATTTGTACCGCTTAGAAGCAAAAAAATAAATAAATACAAAACATAACAGTAAATTTACAAGGTTCATAACAATCAATTGAAAGCATATCGACAGATGAATGCAGAATGGTCCTGTAATGCCTAACAGTTGAAAAACGTGTTAGCAAATTGGTAAACAACTTTTTAGATTTTCGATTAAGGGGCACTACTTCAACTGCCCATATATTCAATTTATAATGGCATAGTGCCTGTTTCTTAACAGCGAAGAGCGAACGTTCTTCAACGAAATTTCGAAATAGCAAGTTCTTCATATAGTTGCTGTGATGGAGAGTTTTCGAACAGGTAGTCACAACAAGGCGTTATTCCGCTCAGTAGATGACATGCATATGTACAATATTTTTAATAAGTTGTTTCTTGAACAGCAAAATAAAAATTAGATTAAAGTTAAAAAATCGAATTATTTTCGAAGAAGCTAAACCTTGTTGTTGTTGTTGTTAACAGTGCTTCGCCCTGCCCCAGATTGGACAGGGTTACACTGAAATAACAGCCCTTGGCCGGGTGAAAAAACCCGGGTCATTCCGGTGCGATAGAACCGGCTAAACCTTCATTGCTTTTACCTCATCGAAGTTTCTCTCTCTCTACTTACGCTGATGTTGTTGTTGTGATTGTTGTGTTCTTTGATGATGGTGATGGTCTTCATCGTCACTAGGCTCTTCCTTCAATGGCAGCGAATCAATTTGTTTTGCCGTTGTTGTCTTCTTATTACGTTGCCAAGTAAATACACGAGCCATTTGCAAGAATTTCTTTCTTGATACTTTTCCCATATGTTTTAAACGCTCTTTGAAAGCTGCATCATCCTCCCCTTTACTCTTACCACATTGTTCTTTTTCCAACGCATTCATAAATTCTTGATTCCATCTTAACTGATTCATAAATTCCTCATTTTGTAGCATCATAGCAAACTGCTCATCGGGCAAATCAAAATCACGTACCACAATTTCATGTGCGCCGGGTGTAATGCGCAGGAAGGTTGGTGGTAATGGTCCAAGCATAGGTGGATTCCAACGGCGTCCACTTTGATGCACCACAGCGCTACGTTTTGGAGTTGCATTTGCAGATGTTGATTTTACATTGGCCCCACTGCCACTTACCAATCGCTGTTTAGGTGATGCACCTGTGTTGTTATGATTGGGTGATGCATGTGTTACACCATTACTACCGCTGAGATTTAACAGTAATGCATTTGCTGCTGCAGCCGCATTTTGTTGGGTAATTTGCGGTATTGTGACACTATTGCCGTCCGATGTATCAATCAATTGTGCGGTTGCCGGTTGTTGTCGTTGTGGCTCTTCATCTGTGGCATGCAAATTGATAAGACTGCGCTGTGGTGAGGTTTTTGCATCCAATTCATTGCGCAGTTTTTCATTTTGGTTATCTGTGGACATTGCTAACAGCTGATCGATGGTCGCATCTACTGCACCTTGATTGGCACGTAGCACAGCTTCGATTACTTCGCGATCCATGTCTGGAAACATTGTTTTGAAGTCGGACATGGCCTGCGAGAATTCCAATTGCATGGTTGACGCCATTATATAGTGCAGTTGGTTGATGAAGATCGGTGCCACGGGACTGGAGTTTTGTTTCGCAATCTGTCGGCAGTTACAGGTGAGTTGTACCGCAAGTTTGTCGTTTAAAAATAAGTGCAGCTAATTCTAATTCACTTCACTCTACTTTAAGCACTTTAAATTATGTTGAACTCGCTTTTTCGTGAGTAGATTTATTGAAATTGTTATGAGAAGTGCAAGCGAAAAGTTTTGACACCAATAGAAAACAATACAGTGGCGCAGCAGCGATGAGCCATTCACTATAGCGCGCAATTTGACAGCAGAGTATTTGCTTCAACTGGTAATTGTGAACGGCAACTTAGAAAATGTCGGAAACGGAAATTAGGATAGGAAGTGGAATGAACTTTCCGTTACTACATTTTCTTCAGTTTAAGTTCAAGTATAGAATTTTCATTTTAGGTTCAAAAAATTACAATTCAAATTCAAAAAATTACAATTTAAGTTCAGAAGTTTTCAATCTAAATGCAGCGCAGAAATAAAGAAACTCCCTTATATACGACACGCACATCTGTCGTCTATGACGTCTTTCCCATTTTGTTGTCATCTCACGTTCTTGAGGCTGACACTTGAGTTGGAGATGCTATGCAGCAAAGAAGGGCTATGAATGTATTGCGTTTAACAAATCCTATGGTTTGGCAGCTGCGCTTACAAAATCAGAAGTGGGCGAGTTAGATTCACCGCAAGATCTTCTGAAATAACAAAACTATACGAATTAGTCTAAAGAGAAATCGTGGCTGTTTTCGAAATAGTACTATAACTATAGCTTGTATATTTTTGTGGCTTTCAATTTTACCTGTAATCAAAAATAATAATAATTCACTAACAATTATTATCAACTGGTATTGAGCTCGGTAAACTTACAAAAACATCCAGATAAAAGTTGTGCCACATTGTTGTAGACGATGATGGCACGCTTAGGGTGTTTGTTTTCATTGTTATTTTTGCTTTAAGGGTGTTAGCCCTTAGGAAGGACGCTCATGGCTTGCCGGTACACTGCCGAAACAATTGCTTGTTTTTATGATACTGGATCTCATAATTATGTTATAGCGGAAACCGAACGTCTCTGTGCATAAGAATGCAAGTGACCAGAGGAACTCCCAAGGCCCTACAACAACAGTGTGAAAGGCCATAACTCAGTTGATTCCATCCAAAGCCAATCCGCGGATATTGCTTGTTGTATCTAGCGTACTTTATGCAAGTTTCCATAAATTGTTTTATTTTGTTTTGTTGTTTTTCCGACAGGGTGAATGATTGATGTATATTGGAACGATTTTTTTGACAAGGGATGACGAAAAATCGTTCCAATATACATTTTCCATAAATTCTTAGGATCTAGCCTTAGATGCCGGGAGAAAGTTAATTTTACTTGAATCTGATCATAAAGTATGAATTATTGATTTTAAAGTAAATATTTAATTCTTTGTCCCTTTATTGGCAAAGCTGAACTAGACTCAAAAAAATTTGGAAAAATAATCACTGCCATGCCCCCTGGATATGCACAGGACTTCATACTTATTTACTTTTTATGGTAGTAGATGTCGCCAATCTATAGAAACGTAGCACACCACATATTGAAGAGTGAGTTTGTGGCATGTACACACAAGAATTTGAAATGAATTCCATACCTGATACCAAATCTAAAAATAGGAAGAACACCTAAAAAATAGAATCCTGTGGCAACCCTGGGGATAAAAGAAACGCAGCTAGCTTAATACATTTTTTACATATATGTATGTACGGATACTTCCGTTTTCCTCATGAGGTAGAGATGAATAACTTTTGGTAATTTCTCAGAAGCGTTAAATAAAGTTTTAGTATATTAATTTATTGTGGAAACAAAGTCCACATCTGGTGACCCCTCGATAAGAGAAACACCTACTTCATCACTAGATCCAACGTACGCGATATTCATCTCGCAAAAAGCCCACTCCTAAATTTCTTACGAGCAAACACGCTAACACGTGCAATTCGTCATTAAATTTCTAGTTGCCAAATTATGCCGGAGAATGGAGCAGGAGGTCCATCGGACGCTCCACCAACAAATAACGCCATCTTTCAACAACGGGCAACGTCGTCACCTGCAGTGAACGCTCCACCACCAAATAACGCCAACGCTCAGCAGCAGGCAACGTCGTCACCTTCGGTGAACCCTTCAAACGAAATATGTCGAATAGGGGTTAAGCCTCCCGTATTCAGTAAACGCGACCCAGATCTATATTTCATCCAAATGGAATCGCAATTTCGTAAGGCCAACGTCACACGTGATCAAACCAAATACGATTACGTAGTGGGATCACTAGATAGTGTTACTCTTGCGAATGTGGCCGACATCGTCCGCACACCACCGCTCGAAAACAAGTACGAGGCGATTAAGAAGCGTTTGATAAATGACTTTACCGACTCAGAAAATCGTAAGTTACGGCGTCTTGTACAAGAATGCGAGTTGGGCGAAGACAAACCGTCACAGCTACTGCGCACTATGAAGGTCTTATCGAATGGTGCGATGAACGACGATCCTATCAAGACCTTATGGCTGGGACGTTTGCCGGAGGGAGTACGAGCCGTAGTGTCAATCGCTGAAGGGGATTTAGATCGGTGTGCCAAGCAAGCTGATAAAATGATGGAGATGGGAAATTTCGGAACGATTGCAGAAATACAGCGGCGACCAACACACGCAAAAGATACACCAACCGACGATATGCAATCACTTAAGCAAACCATTAACGACCTGCGAAAGGAAATCAGCGAAATCAAATTATCGCATCACAAACAGCACCGCGGGCGTTCCCGAACACCCTCCCGCAGCAACGAGCAGCGTACTCGCAGCCGGTCAAAGAGCCAGGTAAGCAAATTTCCCCACTGCTATTACCATCATCGATTCGGAGCAACGGCAAAAAAATGCGTCAAGCCGTGTAACTTCCAACAGTCGGAAAACTGAATGCCGCTTCACCTCTGACGGTTGGCGAAGCGTTCGATAAGAGTAAATCAAACCGTCTGTTCATAGTTGACCGCAAAACACATCTTAAATTTTTGATAGATACGGGCTCAGATTTGACCGTTTTGCCCGTTTCATATTTTCGCAAGAAGCTTACACCATTAACATACCACCTCTTCGCAGCCAATGGCTCTACCATTAAAACATACGGTAATAAAATCCTAACGTTGGATTTAGGGCTACGGCGAAATTTCGACTGGGAGTTCATTGCAGCAGATGTCTCCAAACCAATTTTAGGGGCCGACTTCCTAAAAAAGTTCGATTTACTAGTCGACGTTAAAAACAAATTGCTCATTGATAAAAAAACTAAATTGCAAGCACCCTGTGTACGTGAATTTGTAAACTACGAACCAATTTTTTCGATAAACAAAAACAGCGTATACCAAGAGTTGCTAAACGAATTTAAAGATTTAACAACACCAACTTCGTTCAGCAACGCCACCCCTTTAAAAACAACAGTCCAGCACCAGATAGTAACAAACGGGCAACCAGTATATTCACGAGCACGGCGACTGAACCAAGAAAAGTTAGCCATAGCAAAGCAAGAGTTCGAGTACATGCTAAAACAGGGCATTTGTACAAGATCGAAAAGTGAATGGGCCAGCCGTCTAAACATGGTTCCAAAAAAGCATGGTCTATACCGACCGTGCGGGAATTATCGGCGTTTAAATGCCCAAACGATACCCGACCGATACCCCATCAAACATATACACGATTTTACGCAAGCTTTAAACGGTAAGAGCATATTCTCAACACTCGATTTAGAAAGAGCATATTTTAACATCCCAATTGCCGAAGAGGACCGAAAAAAGACAGCGATCATTACGCCTTTCGGACTCTTCGAGTTTAATGTCATGACATTCGGTTTGTGCAACGCGGCACAAACGTTCCAGCGCTTTATGGATCATGTTTTTTTCGACATGGATTACGTGATTTGCTACATAGACGACATATGCATTGCATCAACAAATAATGATGAGCACTATCACCACGTACCCGCAGTGTTACAACGTTTGCGCGAACACGGTCTAAAACTAAATGTGGCAAAATGTCTTTTCGCTCAAACAGAAGTGTTGTTTCTGGGACATCGAGTCAGCAAGGAAGGTATTCACCCGTCGGCAGAGAAGGTGGAAGCGATCGTTAATTTTCCACGCCCAAACAAGGCAATCGAGCTACGTAGGTTCATCGCTATGTGCAATTTTTATCGTCGCTTTCTTCCCAACGCTGCAGCCATGCAAGGAAGATTACAATGCCTCATTAAAGGTAATACAAAAAATGACAAGACACCCATAGCGTGGACTAACGATGCAGAAAATGCATTTAGTGAATGTAAGCGAGCATTGGCGAGTGCAGTAACTTTGGCACATCCTGTTCCAGATGCCAAGTTAGTTTTACACGTTGACGCCAGCAATTTTTCAGTTAGTGCCGCTATGCACCACATCAATCACGGGCATCTCGAACCACTTGGTTTTTATTCGAAGCGCATGACTGATACGCAGAAGCGGTACAGCGCTTACGATAGAGAGCTTCTCGCTATCTACCAATCCGTTAAGTACTTTAAGCACGTGATAGAAGGTCGGCAATGCACAATTTTAACGGACCATAAACCAATCACGTACGCGTTCGAACAAAAACCAGAAAAAGCTTCGCCACGACAACTTCGTCACCTCGATTTCATCGGTCAATATACGACCGATATACAACACATCGCGGGCAAGAACAACGTAATAGCCGATTTGCTCTCCCGAATTGAGTCAATTGATAATCCTGAGCAAATCAACTTCGAAGATTTAGCGGACAGCCAGAAAAACGACGAAGAAATCAAACAGGTAGAAGCAAGCAACAAATCTACGCTTCAACTCAGACTCATTGCGTTGCCGAACTCAACCAAAGCGATTACTTGCGACGTTTCTACTAGACACGTTCGCCCATTTGTCACCAAAGATTTTCGGCAGCGAGTATTCAACTCCGTACATAACCTGGCACATCCAGGCAGAAAAGCTACTGTAAAGCAAATCAGCGAACGTTTCATTTGGCCAAACATGAAAAAAGACATCGCAAGGATGGTAAAAACATGTATCGCCTGCCAAAAATCGAAAGTAGCTCGGCATAACAAATCAGCCATTGAAAATTTTAAAGTGCCAGATCAACGTTTTTCTTGGATCCACATCGACTTAATAGGCCCACTACCAGTTTCGAAAAGCTTCCGGTATTGCCTAACCTGCATCGACCGCTTTAGCCGATGGCCCGTTGCCATTCCCATAGAGGACATAAACGCAGATACAGTCGCAAACGCACTAATTAGCAATTGGATAGCTCACTTTGGCGTCCCGGCTACAATCACAACGGACCAAGGAAAGCAATTCGAAGCAAATCTCTTCAACGAATTAGCCAAGATGATCGGCGCTAAACATTTACGATCGAGCCCGCGGCACCCGCAAGCCAACGGTTTAATCGAGCGGTTTCATCGAACCATGAAAACAGCTATCAAATGCCAGAACAGCGAACGATGGTCAGACGCCTTACCACTAATTATGCTCGCACTACGAAATGTGTATAAAGAAGACATAAAAGCAACTCCATCAGAAATGGTATATGGTACTACATTGCGACTGCCCTGTGATTTCTTCGAAAAAATCAACCACAGCGACTTTAACACCGAATTTGTTCAGCAGCTTCGAGAGCTGATGGATAATATTCAGCCAGTTCCAACATCGAATCACGCAAACCAAAAAATTTTCGTGCACAAAGATTTGAAGGCTTGCACACATGTATTTTTGCGCGATGATGCGGTGCGGCCACCACTAAAGGCACCCTACGACGGACCGTATCAAGTCATAAACCGTAATGATAAAACGTTCAAGATACAACTGAAGAATCGAGCAGTACGTGTGAGTATAGATCGCCTGAAACCAGACTATTTACCTGTCGTTGATGAACCCCACGAGCGATTGCAACAACAATATCAGCTTGAACCACAGAATCAACTGCATCAACAAGAAAGGCAATATCGCTCATCTGAAGGGTCAGACACATTATCTGAAAGCAATCCCCAGACTGGCGAAAACGAACACAACAGAAACTCGAAAACGACAAGGAGCGGAAGAATCGTCCGTTTTCCAAAAAATATGCTTTCGTTTGTTCCATAGTGACGTCGTACACAGCTCAGTCACTGGTGGCGGAGTACTGTGGCATGTACACACAAGAATTTGAAATGTATTCCATACCTGATACCAAATCTAAAAATAGGAAGAACACCTAAAAAATAGAATCCTGTGGCAACCCTGGGGATAAAAGAAACGCAGCTAGCTTAATACATTTTTTACATATATGTATGTAGGGATACTTCCGTTTTCCTCATGAGGTAGAGATGAATAACTTTTGGTAATTTCTCAGAAGCGTTAAATAAAGTTTTAGTATATTAATTTATTGTGGAAACGAAGTCCACAAGTTCATAAACATCTTTAAAGGGTGTCGCATTTTGTTTCCATGAAGAAGACATCAAGTGTTTTAAGTGAACACAGCATTCTCTTATGCCCTACCATACAAGCGCAAATAACGATCCCCTATATATTGATTACCGAATAGGAAGACGCCCAGTCACGCCATATGCACTTCTCATCTACAATAAAGCTGAGATAAGCCTCTGAAAAGTGCAACAGGTGGCGTTGAAAACAGGCTTGAATCATTTAATTCTGATTTGCTTTATTAACTCTAGAGATATTTCGTTGTGGGAGAAATTTGAATGTAGAAGCACATTATCACAAGTTAGAATAAAAAACAAATTATATAAATGGACTAAAATAAGGCATTTGATGTCTCGTATAAAGACTATTTTGTGTTAAACACCTACCTACCTACCTACTACTACCTTGTATCCTTGTAAAGCAGGATCAATTGATCCTGTACATACGTGGTTGTGCTTAATATCAGGAATGGATATAAAATGATATCGACTTTAACGTATTACATTTATCAGTATCCGGAAAGAAATCGATTGCGACATGGCACTACGTCCATACGCACGACAATTAGCGCAAAATTAATATTGAAAATAGCGAAAAATGGAAAAACATGTGGCAACTCATTCACAAATGGCAATAAACTGAAAAGGGACGTGGTAACACCCAAAAATGAGCAAAGTAATTTTGAAACAAAACTTTCCAATGCATGTTGTTGTTGTGGTAACGACAAAAACACTTTCGAAGCTTTTGGGGAGTGTTGTCGAATTAACAGTCCTTGGCCGGATTTGAACCCGGTACGCTCCGGTACTCCCTTGCGGTACTGCCCGACTGTCGTGGTAGCGATTTATGACCAGTGAAACCTTCTAGGTCATGTCACCCCAATAAGGTGGGTAATGAGAGGTGAGAGGCATTATATCCGTAGATCAACCATCGAGTTGCACGTCATTACCTTTGTGTATATTAGTCGCCTCTTACGACCGGTATGCCTACCTCGGGCATATTCTAAACCCCTAAGTCCCAATGCATCTCGAGCGCCATCTAGTGCCCATGGATGCTTTCTATTCCCATGTTTATATTGGGGTCTATTAGCTATTCTGGCGAAACTGGCGGCGAAGAATAATTGTAACAGAGTTTTGTTATCTCTATCGACCCCAAAGGCTCTGTGTAACGGCGAATATACAGACAGGTTGAACAACCGGAAGGAACAGTTAGTTATCTCCCATATATCACCATACGTAATTAGTTTAACTATTTATAAATACGCATGATTCCAAATTATATTATGCAATTAAAACACAGATTTACAATGTAGAGAGTAGATCTACCAATTTTAGGGTGATCACGCAGTATGTCGATTTCTGTTTGATTGGTGCACGTGAATTTGTGCCCACACATTTTGCTGATTAAAAATATTTTGTATAGGGCATATCAATTGGAACTAGTTGGTGATGATGACAAACTGCTGTAGGACATTTTGAAAACTCTGCTGATAAAGTTTTTCTTGTGTTCACGAGTAGCACGAACATAATAATGTTTTTTCGACTTGTTTTACTCCCTAGAAATGAATCACATGAACACACAGAACTTCGGCACTATTCTTCTCCGAAAGATGCGAACTGTGTGAAAGAAAACAAGAGATTGACAGTGGGAGGTGAAATGTGTCATATCCATGGATTAACCATCGAGGTGCACATCACTATCCTTTCCGGCAGCATGGGATAAAAACTTATCCGTAATTGAAAAATCTTGCGTCCACATTACTAATCAGTCACTGTTTGAACCTCGTGGCACCTACAAGAAGATTGCGGCAACAGATAGAAGCGATCTTAAATGGCTCTCAGTCCATTGAACAACCCTACCGGACAATCCTGATTCGCACCAACATATCCAGACATTTGCTCGGTCAGTGACAGTTCATCTGATACTCACGTCTGACGTAGAGCGGCACAAGTGCACCACACATACATACACGGCTCACACGAACAGAAATGTTGCTTGGACATTTTTTCGGAATTCTGATGCCACACTACTCAATACCTGAGTATCAGCTGAGTTGTCACCTAACAGGTTTCGGGTAGGGAAGCGAACAAGCTAGCAGTTAATAAAATTGATCTTGGGTCGAACTCAACAGGAGCCATGCCGCGAAACTACTATGTTTTGGACCTCGTCTCAATTTGAGAAACCAATATAATAATTTCGAAGTTATTTATATTCCACTTCGTTCAGTCCTTATTGTGAACCCCTTTGATTGGATTTTTGGCTAGTCAGATGCCAGTCGTTATTTTGAGACGTGTGTATAGACATATATACGTACATTTTAATATTAATGGTATCATAATTTTAATCATAATT
This sequence comes from Merzomyia westermanni, assembly GCA_949987695.1. Lineage (NCBI taxonomy): Eukaryota > Metazoa > Arthropoda > Insecta > Diptera > Tephritidae > Merzomyia > Merzomyia westermanni. The sequence continues at coordinate 42,495,406 of OX465291.1, read as the reverse complement.
TGGGTTCGAGGTTTATGCGCGTAAAATTTCGCATCAGACTTTCGCCGGAAATGTTTGTGTAGCTTTTAATAAATAAAGGGTGATACATTTTGAAGTTTAAACAATTTACGACCATGAATAATGAACATTTTCGGCTTAATTGCGGTCAAACGTTTAAAAGTCTTAGGCCCGGTTTTTCAGTCATTGGTTAAGCTCAGTTTAAACTAAGTTTGCTTAAACTCGGCATAAATTTAAACTACAGTTAAACTGCAGAGCGGTTTTTCAGTGTGAGTTTAAGGCCGCTTTTAAGATTTGCTTTTTATACGGCAACATTGGTTTTTTCTTTATCTAGATACGGCAACAGATAATATTTGTTTACATATTCAACGCCATTGGTTCTCCTCAGTATTGCAATAGTTAGGATTTCGCTAATTTCTGCATCACTATAATGAACTTTCGTCAGATGATATATCCAGTATTTAATTAAATATAAAAATATCGTCCTTTTTTAATTGCGTTCAGTTTATTGTTTCACAACCAAAACCGTCAAATATGCAAACAGCTGACAGGTTAACTAGAGTTTAACCCTGCCAAATTGGCCGCTTAAACTACGTTTAAACTTCGTTTAAAGTTGACTGAAAAACTGCGTAACAAGTTTAAGCTTAGTTTAACTGACAAATTGAGTTGAACTTGCACTGAAAAACCGGGCCTTAGAGAACGTATATTCGGCGGTGGCTTTGTTAGCGGGTAAAGTTATTGAGTCATATACATTGTTTACCCCTACTAGTTTGGCATCTTCTTTTGCGAATCGGAGTGCAAGGTAGTTGATGAAGGTACTCCGAGAAAGTGTAATGAAGGAAATCGCGTTCAGAGTTGTTTCAAAGCAAAAATTACAAGTAAAAACTTTAATTTAAACTAAAGTTCACATTCTATAGTAACTGCTTTATATTCAATAATTTAGGTGTTTCATGTCTTCACGTTCAATATTGCAGTATTTTAATTTGATTGTTTTATTATAGCATACAATGCACCCTGTGTGGTTTGTGTGTGTGTGCGGATTCAGAGTAAGTTGCGCTACTAGTAGACATATAATATGGTCATATACTATTAGAGGCCTTGGGCTGTTTTAACCACATTTTTTCAACATCACTTGCCCAACAGATAAGTATATCATACATGACCTACGTATGATGTAATTTCCTTGATCCAGTAGTATAGGTCGTGTTATTAGACCAGCTAATTTTTTACTTTTTTCTCGCATTTTAACAGTACACTCATTTCTCAGCGCGATTTTGACATTAAACTCACAAATTACAAAACCAAAAAAAATACATGCCAAGTTTATGTATGGATGTATGCATGTCGCAATGCCTCCACCTTACTAGTTCCGCCATGGTAATTTCTTATTTTATTGACTGGTGAGTGGAAGATCACAGCTGAGTGGAAGATGACTGCAATTTGAAATGTTTTTGCAAACCTCCTATTTCAGATTTTGTTTTCGTATTTCAGGATATGGTTTTGAAACTCATTCCAAGATAGAGCGTTCTTCAAACAAATTCTAAGATATGGCATTTTTTTAAATATTTTGTACTAATGATTTCCTCGAGACTTTGCTATAGAAGATGCAAATGCCCAACTCGGCAGAAGAAACATTTTTTGGTTTCTAATAGACGTTTTGTTGTTTCACTTAAGTGTGTCATAATTAAGGACATCCGTTTCTAACTAATTATATAGAGCAAACCAAACACAAGGTTATTTTTCATTGATTAAAATTATTTTAAATGTAAGTGAAATTTACCACCCTGTATTCACTCTACTGCGTATTACAATTTTCAAACCTTTAATATTAAAAAAAAAAAAGTTTGGAAGTGTGGCTTCCATAGATTAGCTTATCTGCTAGATTATTTGGCGATTTATTTGGAGACCACACAAAAAACTAGACAAAATATGTAAATTTGATGATGCAAACAGTTTTATGCTTTCATAGGGAGGTGCGGGTGTCCTCAAGCGTACAAAATCTATTTTTATAATCACAAATCGATGAGTCATAAGTCAGCGACTATGCTAGATAATACTTTAATTACAAATAACTCGTTTTAGTTACTAAATATACCTAAAGTACTAAGTACTCCATTCCTGAAAGTATCGATTCTGAGTAGTAAAAGGTACTCATAACAGAAAGTTTACTCAGTGTCTAAAAAGTACTCAGGGAATAACAAGTAATTGGAGCTAAACCAGTTCGCGGCAAGGAAACAAGTCCTCAGTACGTAAAAAGTACTTAGTACACAGAATTCACTTTGTTCTTCTGACAGTCGGGCGTGTGACAACTTTACAACTTAAGCTGACGTCAACGTTCGAAGTTATAGGTCTTGGATCTGTCCTTTCTCTCAAATTGCTTATTATATTAATTATAGTTTTGTTCGCTGAGGATACAATTTTGAAAAATTTCATAAAATTTTTACTGGAAAGTGTTCGGTGACACAAAACATTTGCAGCGAGTCGAGCGCATTTTGACATTTCATTGAGAGAGAGTTGCAAGGTTCTGCTTGAGAAATTCCACTGAGTAAAATTTGCAAGTGAAAAACAGCTGATCGTGACATAGGAAAGCAACATCGAAAACTTAAAAACGTAAACAATTAACCAATCAAAACAGCTACAGCTGTTTTGTTTGCAAGTTTTTACAGAAACTTTTTACTTTTGGCGTTTCGAGAGAGTTTTACGCCATTCTGACTTTACTGACACTTCTTTGCAAGTTTTGTCACCGATCACAGCTTATAATAAGTTGCACCTTCTTTTTCGAATTACTGACTGAATTCACAGTTCGCTGTAATGCCCAACACTACAAATAGCCATGGGTTACACCCCCTTAAATACTTTTTCAATACCGATTTTTCATGAATTACTCTTTCCAGTCCTGTGGTGGAATTCACTAACTTATAACGATGCGATTTTTCGAAATTTTAATTAACGATTTGTATCCTGCATTGGCGACTGTGATATTCACTAACTTAGCTATAACGATGCGGGGTTAAGATTCCTCATTCCGCAATAAAACCCACGCTAAGAACTTAAATGCCATTTTTTTGACAATAATATTGATATATTAGTAATATTATTTTAATTTTCGCTAAAAACTTGAAATTATGTGTTGTTTACTTTACGACACAGCTGAACGCGAATAAACGAATATATTGTTATAAATATCGTTACAACAAAATGTCGATTGCGAATGTGGTTATAGAAGTTAGTGAATCCCACTACTGAACTATTTACCTACTTACATTTATGCAGACAATTCTTAAAAATTTATAAAGAACGTTTTTATATCTTTGTTCGTAGATAGAGGAATTTACTTCTCAATGGCTACTATACATAGTTCAAGCTATTACTTGATGGGATGAGCCAACAGTTTGAATTTGTAAGCCCATACTTCTTTTCATGGCTGTAAGTCCTCCGTCTTGTCCTTGTCCACTACAAGACCCAATCCTATCAGTAACTGTGCTCCCTGATCGAGTTATCTTCTCTAATATGTTTACATGAATTCAAATGGCTCCAGCGGTCCTTCCCAATTGTGACGAAGATTTTATGTTTCTCAACGTAATTAAAAATACTTAAAATACTAAATCTTTGTAGAGTATTATAAGTAAAATTTTTTTGTATGGGGTGTATCAGATATTCCGACGGACCTGCCGGCGGTGAGTAATTGTAATAGAGCTTGGTGATCTCTATCGACTTTATAGAAATTCACCTGCAAATTTCTATTAAATCGCTTGAATTCATTCTTCTCATGATCTATTAAATTTCTTCCTTCAGCAGTTCCGTCGGAATAGCTTATAGACCCCTATATATCTGCATACTATATAAATAAACATGAACAACTTTTACTTTAATACGCAATACGAGGTATTGACCAGTGTGACCAGGTTCGCCTTTTCAAGGCTAGCTTTTTTTTGTCCTTCAGCTTCATAATTTTGCTTTTAGCTTCGTGACTCTTATCTAGCCTTTTTTTTACTCCAAACCTTTAGAACTGGTCGAATTCGAATTTAAGTTTTTAATATTACCTTTCAGTAATGCGGAGGTTGAAATAAATGTTTAGTGCCATGAACATTTTAAAAACTAAGTTAAGGAACAGATTAAAAATGAAAATGCTTAACTCGCTGCTTAATATTAGATGTTCGTTAAAAAGCTTATCCACATGTTGCACTAATTTTTAAATTACCGTAATCTCATCTCTATGATAAATGGCCAAACTTTGTACGCAGACACAAGCTCTTCCCATTCATCAGATGAAGAAAATATTATGGCCTGTAATCACAGTCGTTGCCTAACACGCGTTTTAATTAAAATCTTTACTTAACTTAAAAAGACATTTAAAATGTTGGTCAATCATAGTCATATTAAACAAAGATTTTAGCTAAAATGAAATGTAACAGAGTTCCCTTATAAAAAAAAATTAAGTTGGTTGGTGGTATGAAGAAATTTTTTATGTTTTGCAAAGTCACCCTGTGTCAGCTATTTAATTCACAAACCATAGCATATCGGTAGCAACAAGCGAAAAAGGCCAAACTCAATTTTGGAGTAAGCGATGTCACAAGCACAACCGTAGACACAAAACGTGATTTTAAAATGTTAAAATGACATTTTCGTCATTTTAAAATTAAAACTCCGTCTTAAACATAAAATGTATTTTAAGTTGACTATGACAGACATGAAATGATGTTTATTATGGAATTATGTTTAACTTGATAAAACTCTATTTTAATTTGACTATGATTATGGACCAAATTGTTTAAACTAAAGTAAAAAACTTGAAATGGATTTCGTAAAAAAATTTCTGACTTTTTTCAGCTTCTTTTTTTCTTAATTTTAGCCTTTTCTAACCTTTTTTATTGCCAATTTAGCCTCTTTTTTTCTAACACCTGGTCACACTGGTATTGACCTCATGAAGAGCACAATAACGCCCATCAACGGCGCCAGCCCAATTTACTAGTAGGTATGTATACAAACGTAAATATAATCTGTTTGCTCATTGACTAAGTTGCTAATTATGAATGTTCAACTGATAAAGATTCAGCTAAAATTTGTTTTACGACTTTGTGCCACGTGATTAGACGTACGAACCGATGCAAGGTGGTGATCACTTGAGATCCTTTGATTTATTTTAAAACAAACTATTGACATTGACCTAGACATTCATACATATGTTCATACAAGAATACATCTTTCTTTGCATATAACTATTGAAGTCTCACGGAATTGGCACTAGTACAATCACCGATTAAATAATTATATGTGCGCCAACAAATGCCTATGTGGTTATATTAGGGTAGTATTTAAGTAAAACAAAAGAAGAACCTTTTTTCATTCACAACGCATCCATTTTATTTTGATACTTACCTAAGAATTAGAAGCACAAATAGGTATAAAATTGTTCTCTCATCTCTCTCTCTCTCTTCAAATGTTTTCACGTTGGATGCTGATAGCAATACCCTCAGATAAAACAACTCATTATTAAATCTTTATGGGAACCCGATATGTAGTGAATTTCGTTTGCTGAGATACGACTGTACATCGTAGCAGCATTTGCTCTGAAAAACCATTCTTCGTTGGATCTCTGGCATGACATTTTTGTTACTCCTGGTTACTGGTCCCGCGGTAAGCAAACTCCTTTCACCATTTGCACTTAACCAGACTCGTAAATCTCATCAGTAAATTTCCTTCGATTTACGACGTTGGTCTCACAGGAAGGAAAATAAATTTTCCTATTAGACCAATTCAGTAATACTCAGTTTAGTACTTCATAAGGTATCCTCTCAGAATTTTGTAAAAAACCATTCCATCGGTCCTCACTCCGGGAAGTTAAAAATATTTTCCTTTTTATAATTCTTGATCACTGTTGTGTCCCAAATATTATCTTATGTTACACAATACGCCAATATGGCATCACTTTTCATAAGTGACAGTTCATGACAGGTTAAATATATGTATTAGTTTTTAGATGAGAAATAAAGTGAAGAAATAGAAATCGCGTGCTTTTCCTTGATGTCCATCCTGACTATAATTCCAGATCTAACAAGTGGCGACGAGAAAATCAGGCCAGCGACAAATTGTACCAAAAATGGATGCTAGCCAATTTCAGGGAATATTAGATGCATTTAGTAAAGCACAACGAGAATTAATTCAACAAATACGCACAAATACGACATCGCAGCAAACACAACAACAAAATGTGCCGCCATTACAGGTGCTTTTCCCGCCTTTCGAAAACTTCGACAGCAAAAAAGAAAACTTCATACTTTATAGGCAGAGATTTGAAAACTATTTAGTTATGAAAGGAGTTTTCAATAACAAAACATTGTGCCATCAAATGCTCATCAATTCTATCGGTTCGACACACTTCAAACTCTTAGTTTCACTAATTGCTCCTAAAAAAGTGGGCGAAATCGAGTATGAAGAATTAGTCAAGAAACTCGAAATACATCTATGCCCAAAGAAAAATACTCTTGTAAGTCAACATCGATTCTACCTGGTATGTATACCAGGGTGAAGAACAAACCATTGCTGAATATGTAGCAGTGCTACGTCAAGTTACAAGCGACTGCGAATTTACATCAGCTTGTGCATGCAAGTCTGATATTTCAACCATATTCCTACGAGCGCAATTTATTCGGGGACTCAGGGACAACACAATTAGAGAACAACTGTTGCAATCCGAAGAAGCTGAATTTAGCAAAATAGTTGGGAAAGCGTTGTCATTAGAAGCTTCAAAAATCGATAGCCGCGAGCTTGACAACAAGAGTACATACAGTAGCAATGACGTCAATAAAATTCGCTCCACATCTACAAACCACCGTAGGAGTCGGTCAGGAAGAACAACATCACCTAAATCCACTGCGCGCTCGAAATCCAAAATCGACTTCAAAAAATTAGGAATTGACCACCTGTGCATCCGATGTGGAAGAGACAATCATAAATCAAACGATTGTCGCACTAATCCGAAGAACTTGAAATGCAAATCGTGTGGGAAGTCAGGCCACGTAAAGCAAGTTTGCATAAAAACATTAGTAAATTCGTCAAACAATAAACCAGTTTCGAAGGATGATGAAAATGATAAGTCGGTACATCAAATTTACGGCATAAATCAAATAATCGACATTCACCATAACCAGCATTCCGGAAATGATAAGGAAAAGTATTACGTAGACGTGGAAATAAACGGACACCGACAAAAATTTGAAGTCGACTCGGGTGTTGGATTCAAGTTAATATCACGAAATAAATTCAGACCTCTCGATATCAGTACTAAACTACAACCTTCAAACATCGCTTTTAGATCGTACACCAAAAATATAGTAATCCCTGACGGAAAAATCAAAGTTTTAGTCAAATACAATAACCAGTGTTCAGAGGAAGAGATGTACGTTGTGCCAGATGGCTATGCCACTCTACTAGGCCGAACGTTGATAAGACATTTGAATATCAATCTGCAGCAATCGACAAACAGCAAGTAAGTAACATCCATTCAATCGATGATTTTACTCCAATCGAGGAAATCATAAATAATTTTCAAGACGTATTCACCGAAAAAGTTGGGTGTGTACCAAACTTCGAAGTAACTCTGCAGCTTCGAAAGAATGCTAAACCGGTATTTTTCAAAGAGAGGGAAGTTCCGTATGCACTTCGCGAACGAGTAGAAAAAGTGCGAACGAAGTGATTGGGGGTCACCATTAGTCATCGTCCCCAAACCTGACGGGGGTGTAAGGCTGTGTGTCGACTACAAAATAGGAGTAAATCCACAGTTAGTATCGTCAAATTACCCAATTCGCCGAATTGACGAAATACTACATACCCTCAAAGGATCGAAATATTTTTGTCGACTCGATCTTTTTAAAGCTTATTTACACCTTCGAGTGTGCCCAGAGTCGAGTGTAATACAGACAATATCAACACATAGGGGTACCTTCAGAGTAAATCGATTGTCGTTTGGTATTAAAACTGCCCCATCAGAATTTAATCCAATTATCGAGCAAATACTATCCGGCCTCAAAAAAACAATGTCATATTTCGATGACATAATTATACACGGAGCTACGAAAAAAGAGTGTGAGGAAAACCTTATTAATTGCCTTCAACGGTTAAAAAAGTACAATCTGCACCTAAACAAGAATAAATGTTCTTTTTTTAAAACACGCGTGGAATACCTTGGCTTTGTTATTCAGTTCAACGAAATTTCGAAATCCCCATCAAAAGTCCAAGCAATCACTGAAATGCGACGTCCAGCTTCTGCCGACGAAGTCAGAACATTCTTAGGCATGGTGACGTACTACTGTTCCAAACTTGTCGTCCATCACATACCCCTTACGTCAACTACTACAAAAAAACATAAAGTTTTATTGGTCTTCTAACTGCGAAGCAGCTTTTTCAAAATTGAAAGCTATCATTTCCAGCGAAAAGGTCTTAACACCTTTCGATCCAGAATTGCCAGTTATTGTTGCCTGCGATGCAAGTCCCACAGGAATCGCTGGGGTAATATCACACAAAATCGGCGACATAGAACGTCCGATCGCGTACGCATCAAGGTCGTTAACACCGGCTGAACAAAATTATAGCCAACTAGATCGCGACGCACTAGCAATTGTGTTCTCCGTAAACCATTTTTTTATGTACCTGTATGGAAGGAAGTTCCAACTGGTAACTGATAATAAGCCATTAACACGTATATTTCACCATAGTAGCAAACTTCCGTCTATGACATCAGCAAGATTGTTGAGGTATGCTGAATTTCTATCCAGCTTCAACTACGAAGTTGTGTATAAGAAAGGTTCAGAACACGTAAATGTCGATTGCCTTCCCAGGGCAACAAAAGCCGGGGGATACTAAGCACAGACAAACTTATCAACGAAGAGGTAAATGAGTTATGCTACTTATCAATTTTCGAAATTTCAAATGAATACATTAATGCTGAAACACTAGCACAGGAAACAACAAAAGACCCTGATCCCTCCAAAATTTTATCTAATTTACTTAATACAAATGAAAACGAAAACTATTATACTCTTTGCAATGGTATTATATTCAAAAGCCAGAGAATTTTGATTCCCAAGAACATACAGCCTCATATTTTACGAGAACTCCATCGTACACATCCAGGCATTACGAAAATGAAGCAGCTCGCAAGGAGGTACTGCTACGGGAAGGGAATTGATCGCGATATTGAGAGAATGGTAAGATCGTGTGAAGCGTGCGCTCAGGTTCAATCAAAGCCCGCAAAAGTCCAACTCCATCATGGGGAGGAACCGACCGGAAATTGGGAAAGGATAAATATTGACTATGCCGGCCCTTTCCAGAACCACCATTTTCTAATAGTTGTCCATGCAAAATCGAAATGGATTGAGTTTCGAGCCGTTCGGAATTCACCAACCACACAAATAACCTTAAACCTTCTCTAAGATATTTTTTCCACGCACGGATTTCCGTCAGTATTAGTATCCGACAATGCCACTAGTTTTACAAGTGAAACCTTTAAAGCATACTGCAAGGGAAATGGTGTTTTTCAAAAATTCACTGCTCCAGGACACCCAAGTACCAACGGACTGGCTGAAAGAAATTTACAGACGCTGAAAAATAAATTGAAAGGCATGACGTACGAACCAGTATCTATACAATCAAAACTTAACGAAATTTCACAAATATATAGAGCAACACCACTTATATGTGGAAAAAGTCCAGCAGAACTGTATTTAAACAGACGAATTCGTATCAGATTGGACGCACTCAAACCTACCGCCAAAATTAAGTCAAACTTGAAAACTCCAGGCGTTCGTACAATAAGCGTGGGAGAAAGAGTACAAACACTACACACAATGAATAATAAAACCGTATGGAAAATGGGAATTGTCCTACGTAAGTACGGCCAGCGCATTATTTAGTAAAACTCGATGACGGATACATATTAAAGCGCCATATCGACCAACTCAAAGTAACTAACGTCGAGAAACGAAAAGTTAGATTCGACCCAAAAACTGATATAAACGACTCCACGAGGGACAGTGGAAACCAACACGAAGTCAACCCCACAATATTACCAAACCGATACAATGTGCAGGCATCAGCACTAATAAACTACCCGAATGTCGAACCACCATCATGCCAAATCAATCCCGAACCGCAATTACCGCCAAACCAAGGAAGCCGAGACGGGACTGAAATGGAAACACCTATTACACAAGTTCCAGAAGCTGAAAATCCTCAACAAAGTCAAGAACCAAGCATATATTAATAATTCATTGTAAAAAAATTTCAAAACACAAATATCAGAGAAAATGAAATTAATTTAAGCATATAAAGCGTGGGAGACTGTTGTGTCCCATATATTATCTTATGTTACACAATACGCCAATATGGCATCACTTTTCATAAGTGACAGTTCATGACAGGTTAAATATATGTATTAGTTTTTATTTTTTTTTTTTTTGGACTTTAGAGATTTATGGTTAAAGCCAGGGTTGTGATAATTGGACTTTTCCTACCAAAACTGGTAGGACATTTTCCGTTTGGTAGGTTGGACGGAACATTTCAATTTTGGTAGGTTTTCACCTTTGTTGAAGTAACATCACTGATTTGCTGAATTTTGTCACTTTGCGACAGCACTGTGGGGAAAAACTTTTGACGTTTTCTCTTTCTCACTGTTTGCTAATGTGCAATTGGAGTTTGTTCTTGTAATTCGTTCTTATACATTCAAACATGTATTGCGCCAAAAGCCGCTTTGTCGAAATTCCTACCACCTGTAACTATTCGCTATGAAAGTTTCTTTTTAGCAGAGTTTGGTGTTTTTGCTCAGTCAGTGGAAATATTTTATTAGATTTTGAATAATAACAAAAACGAAAATGGATAGGTAAGTTATTAGCATGCTTTACTAATAGATTTATTTTAATATATACATAAATGCGTATGCAATGATTTCATACAACTAGATTTGTCATCAAAAGGCATAAGCTTCCAGAACCTGAAATTGCTGAAATCAACAACAACGAGATAAATATGACATTTTGTGAAAAAAAATTTTTTGGTAGGCTGAAGGCCATTTTGGTAGGTTTTGGAGTGTCGGTTTGGTCGGAAAAAAATTTTCCTAGTGGCAACCCTGGTTAAAGCTAAGCTTTTTTAAAACACCAGGTTATCCCTCTGCTTGTATGCTTCCTTCAGTGCTCTGCGATTTTGATAACGCGCAGATCCTTATGCTCGTATGATTTGGTACAATTTTGTAATTTAGCGACAGCAGTACACAATGATAATACCGAAAGGCCAGAATCATGTGTAGCAGCTTCTGCTTCTTTTTTAAATTTTTACATTAAATGTTTGTATACATCAATTCATTTTAATTAAATTGTTCATAAAGGAAAAAACTTCCTTCTTTGTTATAAAACGACACCAAAAACTTGGTTACACTTAAGCACGTGTTCATGGAGACGACATCCCCAATTGTTCAAAGTTCCGTTTGTTAAGTCAGATCCGTTATATATATATATATTATTCACCGGTTTACAGTATTTTCAATTACACAAATTTTTCACATTAATTATCATTATTCAGTTCAAACATTATTTAAATTAATAAGCTTAGTACTTTTATAAGTTTAACGATACAACTATTTTAGAGACATCAATAAATATCCCTAGGGCCCAATAATTTCAACTCAACCAAAAGTACAGTCTGTTTTTCTAATTTGGTTGAGTTATAGGGATATTTTGATGACTCTACTCGACGACGTCCAAAAGCGAAGTGGTATTAGTTTTTAGATGAGAAATAAAGTGAAGAAATAGAAACCGCGTGCTTTTCCTTGATGTCCATCCTAACTAGAATTCCAGATCTAACAATCACCTTAGTATTGATATGTATGGCGGTGTCATTGTGTTGACGATAGTTTATAGAATCATAGAAAGTGCACTGACTTTAATAGTTCATGTTGTAGACCCTTGTTATAGTATCATAAGTTAAAGAATTTTTGTATTGAAACGCGTGAACTGACGTTTTTGCTGTATTTGCTAGTCAAACAATTAATTTTGAAATAATATAATATGTCTTACTTGTTGATCGGCGAGCGAACCTTTACAGGACTGTGCATTAGATCGTATCACAAGATCGTATCCTAGTTCGAGTGTTTACATGTTGAAGATTTCAAAACTGGAGCTTTGTTTTTACAGCACCCTGTAAAAACATCGAAACTTTTATTTTCCTAGGGCTTAGGGCGATATATCGTCTATATATGCTATCTATCGTGTCAACTTTAGCCTTTAACTAAGTATAACGTCAACATAGCTTAATATTACTACTACCTCGGACAATTACAGCTTATTTAAAAAAATGCTTAAAATTATCCACTCGGGGTCAAATATTTACTTTGTGGAGATCTCAATAAAGTCAATTCTGTTGTGTTGATCTTCCGACAGGGTAGTAAGCAGATTTTTGTTGGAACGATTTTCCGTCATCCCTTGTCAAGTTTGGTTTTGTGACAAACCGGTTTCGGCGTTCTGCCATTTTCAATGCCTAGTTTCGAAACCTAGTTTGACAAAACTTGACAAGGGATGACGGAAAATCGTTCCAACAAAAATCAAAGTCAATTCCTTGTTTTGCCAAAATGTGGACCAAGGTGACCCAAAACATATAAATACAATATGGGTATCAAACGAAAGGTGGTAATAAGCGATGTGATTGAGATCCATATCTCAACTGGAGATATAATGATTAAAATTGGATGGAGTCTATTATTACTTCTGTGACGCAGCGAATCGTGCTCGGGTCTTCTAGTTATAGATAAAAAAACAATTTTCGCTGTTTTTAAAGGGTGCAAAAATTTCAATTTTTTGAAAACCTCATAAGGTAAGTGTTCAAGCACCTTCTTGTACTACCCCGACCCCTCGAACTTTCGAGTATATTTAAGCCCCCAGGCACCGCGAAAAAAGATCACCCTATCTAGTCTGATATTATCACTTCACTACATATTATAAAACAAAGTCATAGGGATGTCTTAAATGCTTAAATCTTGAAAACTAAGCAACGGATTTTGATGCGGTTTTTTTAATAGATAGATTGGTTGAAGAGGAAGGTTTATGTCATTATAATGTGAAGAAATATATAAAGGGGGCGTGGCAATCGGACAAAATGTGGTAAAAAACCATAAATTTTTTGTTTACACAGCCATAAATCATAAAAGAATCCACCGATTAAAATGAAACTTACTTGAAGTTAAACTTTGAAATATTTACTTTCGTTCTGCATCAAAAAAAAATAGTTGATTCATATCTTATTTAACAAAAATTGTTTAAATAAAAGCAGCACTTTTTCCCAAAAAAAGCTGTTTGTGTGTTTGTTCGCTGTCAACCGAATGAAAAATTAGAAGTTATGCGGGAATCTCACCCCACCTCATTCATGTTGAATTAGATCGTATGGTGAAAGAACTCGGTACGTATGTATGTAACTACATACAGGGTGGCTGATGAATTTTGCTACATTAAGAAACTCAAATAATTTTTTTTTCAGTGTATGGAATTCATTTTTCTTTTATTCATGTTAAAGCTCATTAAATTTTATTAAATATAGCTTAATTAGTTTTAAAAATAATGGAATTTAAATGCCCCCCTGCTCGTCGATGCATGTGCGGCATCTTACCAAAAAGTTGTTCATTACTGCTTGGAGAGTTGAGACAGGAATAGCCGCAATTGTTTCTCGAATGGATTGCCTTAGTTCATTCAAATTTGTTGGTTTTGCTTTGAAGACTTCCTGTTTGCAATAACCCCACAAGAAAAAGTCAGGTGCAGTAAGGTCAGGCGACCTGGGTGGCCAACGGAATGTGGAGTTTCTGGATATCAGTTTATTGGGAAATTTTCGTCGCAATTCTGTCATAACAGGTTGGGCTATATGAGGAGCTGCACCATCTTGCTGAAACCACACAGAGTTGAAAGAAATTCTCATTTGGCGTAATTCTGGATAGAAAAACTCACTCAACATGCTCAAGTAACGGTCTCCCGTAACGGTGTGACCGTTTTCTTCGAAGAAGTAGGGCCCGACAATGCAGCGTGATGAAACTGCACACCACACTGTGACACGAAGTGGATGCAATTCCGTCTCATGGAGTATCTGTGGGTTGGAAGCACTCCATATTCGACAATTTTGTTTGTTTATGTTGCCGTTTAAATCGAAATGGGCCTCGTCAGACATGAAAAGACAGTTCAACATGTTTCCATCCTCTTCTACCATTTGAAGCATCTTCTGGCAAAATTCCAAGCGAATCGGCAAGTCTGCAGCGTTCAGTTTCTTGGCCATTTGAATTTTATATGGGAATAAGTCCAAATCTTTGTGCATAATTGACTGTAATGACTGTCTGCTTACACCCATTTGAGCAGATAAGCTTCTTGTCGAAACACGTGGATTGTTTTGTATAGCAGCAGCTACAGCAGCGATTGTTTCCTCCGTTCGAACTGAAGGGTTTCGATGGTAAGGTCTCCTGTTGACTGTCCCATACTCGGCAAAATTGTTTACAAGTCTTATTATGGTCCATCTGCTCGGAGGATTGCCGCCAAACGTGCGCCTATACTCTCTTTGAACCGAAACTACGGACTCCAGTGCGTGATAGCGGCGGACAATCCAAATTCTTGTTTCAGTGTCCCAGTCATCCATTTTTGTTAAATGTAAAAGTCAATCTGCAAAATAAAAAAAAAATTAACCAGATTCATTAAATAGAAAAAAAGTTATTTACTTTTTTTTTGGTAGCGGCTTTCATTAGCCACCCTGTATGTACGAATCTCTCCCCTACAAACCAGATACCGGTTAGCAATGTAGCTAAATACTTGGTTTCATTCATTTCTCGAATGGTGTAAAAAGTAGTTAATTTTGTTCGGGCCGTGTGAAGATTTTAACCACACAAGCAAACTTGAGACCTCCGGATTTCGGTAAAAAACGAAGTACTGCAACAACATTGGCAAAATTATAATCCGGGTGTTATAATATGGTTAATGAACTCTTGCCTATCTTTAAATATTGCTCTTCTCCAGCTGCATGTGGTTTTCTTGTTGTAACCAATGATCATCTACAAAATAAGATACAGATTCTATAAAATCAAAAAAGTTTTTAAAAATTCTGTTTTTCCCATTTTAATTTTTTCAAAGCAGTTTGACAAATAAAAATCAATTTTTCAAAGCTGCTATTCTATTTCCAATATTTGGGAAATTTTTCAAACAAAATATGTGCATGTGTTTGTATTTTTGGGAAATGTGGTTAGCAGTGGTTGGTAGGGTCCCCTGAACGAATATTTTTCACCACAGTTTAGCCGAAACATAAACCATTTCAAATCATATTAGTATAGTAGCCAACCATTTCAAATCATATAGTTATAGTAGCCAAAACATTAGCCAGTTTTTTTGAGGGAAATTTTTGAAGGCTGGAAATTTGGAAAACACATGTGGTTAAAATCTTCACACGGCCCGAACAAAATTAACTACTTTTTACACCATTCGAGAAATGAATGAAACCAAGTATTTAGCTACATTGCTAACCGGTATCTGGTTTGTAGGGCCGCATAATTAAATTTCGGACGTATGTATGTATGTATGTATGTATTTTCAATTCATGTCTTTAGGCAGGACAAAGTCTGCCGGGTCCTCTAGTTATAAATAAAACGCATTATTTGAACTTGTCTTTCCTAGCAGTTACCATTTGACGCCAGTTATCGCAAAGAAGAGATGGCTGATGCGTTTTATTGCGAGACGAGATTAATGAAATTAATGAAGGAATAATGTTTATTAGATAACGTTAAAAATAAACGTTGTAAGATAAGACTTATTGAAAGAAAAAAATATTTTTTATCTAGAAACAATTATGGTAAACTCAAAAAAAAAGTTATTTCAAGTAAAAATATGATTGGAAATAAAAAAAACATAACAATAACACTGGTTTACACAAAAAAGATGTGCACCACTATCCAATTTGTATGTAGGATCAATAGTTGATTTTTTATGAATATGTTTTTGAGATATTTGCAATTTAACGTTATTTAAAAATTAGTAAGCTCGGCGGCCGCCGTGGTGTGAAGGTAGTGTTGCCGGCCTACCACACCGAAGGTCCATGGTTCGAGCCCTGGTACAGGTAACATCAAAAGTGATTTGAAAAAAGTTTTTCAAAACGGGGTCGCCCCTCGGCAGTGGTTTGGCAAACTCTCCGAGTGTATTTCTGCCATGACAGGCTTCTCAGCAAAAATTCGTCTCCTTTGTAGATGCCGTTCGAAGTCGGCAAAAAACTGTAGGTCCCACCAATTTGTAGGGAAAATTCAAATCGGCACACCACAAATTGGAAGAGAAGCTTGGCGCAAAAATCTCTTAGGAGGTTTATGATGATATACCTGTTGTATATCGCGCCATAGAGATAGAGAGACCTATCTCACGGACCAGTTAACAAACCCAATATGGCAACTAAAGGATCGATTCTGAGTATGTTTGTACCTGGTGGATCTAATGGGAAATCATTACCGTCAGTAATGTATTTCATGTAACGGTTATTCTGGCCTACATGGAAACGCTGTCAAAAACAACAAATCCGCGATAGAGAATACAAGAAAAACGCGAGCGAAATTTAAAGTGCTAATATTGCTTGTTAATTCTTCTTAGATAATGTGTATACCAAATTTGTGCTATTTTCTTTCTCCAAAAATATTAACAAAATAGGTGCAATTTTCCACAGTTACGTGACGTTATCCTTATTTTGATGGTTACGAAAGTGCACTAAGTACAATGGGTGTAAAAGTTGCCAACATTTTTCTATGGGGGTCAAAAGGATGTTGTTACCACACTAGAATTATTGGGTAAAAGTAAATTAAATTTCCTACAAATCAAATTGGTCGAGGCCTTATGACTTCTCAGATTTTGCTTAATCAAAGCTAATTTTTAACTTTTTATGAAAAAATGAGAAACAATACAACTTTGAAAGAGAAAATATATAATAACAAAAAATTTGTTTGCTTTTATATAAAGCTTGATTTTATATAAAGCTTGGTTGGAACACAAACTGGTCTGACTTATACTAGTATGTACAATATAACAATCTTCCTCCCCTTAACCTTACTTGAAATGTTCACGTGAACGGCTAATATACCAATCAAAGATGCAGAAAGACCATCGTATGCACGTAGTATTAGATTTGATTGGCCGAATTATTCAATTATTAGTAGAAAATGAATCATTCTTAATCAATGACTAGAGGTAATGCTGTCGATCCCATTCATACTATGTGAGAAAGTGAAAATTATAAATACCAAAACCTTGTCGCAGCGTCGTACAGTGGTCATGGACAGATAAAATACGGTATATTTCAGTTACTTAAGACCAGTTGCCGAAGTTTAAGTCTAGTTGATTAAAACATGATGTATTCGATATTTCTTTGGAAACTATTAACAATCTATCATTATGTATTTTCTGAATCGACTGTGGTCTATGGATAGCATCTAGAGAACATGTTTTTTTTTTACAATTTTGAGTAGTAAATTTCAAACCTCTCAATTATTTTCTTCTGTTTGGAATTGAAACCTAACCGAGTAAAAACTAAAATGTGAAAATGGGTTTTAAACTTAAGCAACAAGTCTAAGCTGCAGATAAGAGCATAATCGATTTTTGTTTTTTATTTTTGGAAACTTCTTCAAGTGGCGCAAAGCTTCTTCAAGCCAGTGGGTAGATCACTCGACTCTGAGATCTTCCTTTAGAATCCTGTAAACTGACACCATTTTTAATTGCTGAGACATTTTCATTTTCATCACACTCATTTTGTCAACCACTGGACTAGTTGAAATTTGTGTTTGAACTTGGTTGTCATATATATATCGCAATTTTCTAAACAGATGTAATTAAAAATTTTAATTTTTTCGGAAAACATAATCATAGTTTTATTTTTTTTAACATACGATTATAAAAGTGAGATTCAAAAACATTCATAGCCGTCATTTTCGTCCATTTTGTCATTCTACAACTCTCCTCTTACATTTTTCTTCTCTTTAAATGGCACTTAGTGGTCTAACCTATGTCCTTCGATCCGAGTGCTGGTCTCCCTCTTTTTCTTCTTCCACCACTAGGTGCCGATAAGAGTACCTTCTGGGTGGAAGCATTTTTATTCATTCGCACAACATGAGCTAGCCAACAAAGCCGCTGGGTTTTAATCCTTTGAACTATGTCATTAAATCTTCTTCGGTACTCGCCGTCGCCAACGTGTAGGGGTCCATAAATCTTTCGAAGAAACTTTCCATCGATAACTCCCATAGCCGTCTCATTAGATGTTATCAGTGTCCAAGCTTCTGCACCATACAGCAAGATGTATAAGATAAGTGACTTATAGAGTTGTATAATGTTCGTTGAGAGAGGACTTTGCTTCTCAAGCTTTATGGAGGGCGAGTAGTTTTTTAGAGTTTTCTTTTATTTCATTATTTATATTATATCATTGGTTTAGAGAGGAAAAGGGGGTGTGCGGAGCACATGTTTATTATAGGGAGCCCTTTTCTGATATTTATTTAATTATTATTTTATTTATTTAAATTATTTGTTCTATATAGAACGGGGTGCAGCGCACCTGTTACACCTTGTATTTATTAATTGGGGGCGAGCACTGTTGGCTCTGAGGCATTGCATGGGATTGGCTTCCTCATTCTCGTTGTGAAAACCCCCACTTTGGGATTACAAAACATAAACTATATCTTTGGGATATTTCATAAGCTGCTTGCGAATTACAAGATAGTGCAGCGCAAATAAAATAGACGAAATAAATAGTTATAGCTTATGTCGCTTAAACAGCCTACTCAGTCTGAAGTAGCATCTGGCCGGGTGAAAATAATCTAGGAAAATCTATACTTAACCTAGGCCCTGTCTGCCTTGATTTTCCCTACAAAATAGATAACTCTGCCTAGGGCCTGTCAGGGCTCTGATATGGAAAGCGTATGTTTCCCAATTTATCCATTCCCAGGTTACGCCTTGATTGGAAAATCTAGCAGGGTGCTATTAGGGGCCTGCCTAGTTTTTCCACAATTGCTTAATTTTGCGTTCAATAAACTATAAAACCTGTAAAGGTTCTGCCTAGTTTTTTTTTTAGATTTCGCCTGCTTAGTTTTTGCAGTCCAGTACATTTTTAATGTGTGTCTATTTAAAATTTTTTGCAAAAACTGTTAAAAAAAATATTCCAGAGTCCATTATGGCACACGAGAAAACCACAGAAAAAACAGCCCGTCATATGGAAGCCAGCTGTTACTACTTAAATACTTCCCACTCCAAAATTTTTGAGCGAAATTTAATTTTTCAATTTCAAATCTTAGCGGAAGTGCTTAAATTGTATTATCTGGCATCCCGGCTGGCCATTCTTTTCTCGATCCCAATTCCTAATTGTTTCCCAAAAAAGTATTAGCCACACCACTGTGCCTTAGCACACTTAGAAGATCGCTTAGGAGTCCGAGCAAGAGCTGAGCTCACTTCGGCGCTTATTGATCGCAAGAGAAGATTGTAAAAAACTGCAATTATAAATCATGAGCGTGCGTCGAATTTTTCTACAGTCTCATCAAAGCTTTGAATGAGTTCGTATTGCAATTTTAAATTAAAATTAAATCCACCCCACAACTGCTAGAGATATCTACCCACAACCAAAAATTTGACTTAAAAAAATGTTATTCGAAATGAATGCAACATTTGAAAAGTACCAGTTATGACAACTTTGAAACGTTAGTCGATACGTGATTGGCTGCTCAATTAATTATTCATATTCGATTTGCTTTGATTATCCTTAAAAAGTTGAACGCGCTAAATAATTATAAGTAGAACGATTAACGAAGTGTTTGAGTACAAGTTTGAATAAAGGATATCCATCAAAATAACCGTTACCCACACATTGAATAATCGCAATGCGTATTTTATAAAAGAAAAAATAACGATTAAAAACGTCAAAGTTTCAAAGTGAACAACACAAGGGCACGGTGAAAGGGCTTTTCTAAAGGTGTAAAAGGCTTTAATAACTAGATATTCATGTGAGTGAGTTTGTTTGAGATTCGTCTAATTGTTGTTGTTATATAAGTCATAACTTATTGCCACAGTTAGAAGAAAGTGAAAAACGCAAGAATAGAACTGAAATGGTCAAAAGACAAAAACAAAAGTGAACGTTAAAGAAGCACTTGTTGCTTTTGTAGCATTAGTGGTGGATTGTAGCAATTGGTGTCGTTTTGTCCGTTATTTTCGCATATAAAACCGAGGCTAAACGAACTGTGATATCATTTTGATGTTGACCGTCGCGTATTTAACAGATCTTGATTTGGTATGACTTAGCTACGGAAGTGTTTAAAATATAAAATAAAGTGCTCCCATTTTAAAAGGAATCCTTCAATTGGAAAATAAACAGTAAATAATATTGGTGAGTATATTTTTTAAGGTGCATTTTAGTGGAATTGCTGACTTAACGAAACGATTTGTCGAAACTTAAAATAACAATTTTGTGCTTGAACTATCGAATAAGTGTTAACGATTTCATCGTGGTGCCAATTTGGTTTAGTTGAATTTGGCTGATACCGCTATAAAAATCGCAGTCAAAAACCGGAGACCCTTTTTAGTGTTTTTCTACCAGACCTGTTAAATAATGATTACTAATCATAATGATAACTGGTTTGATTAATTACTTCCTTGAGAATCCATTTAATGATTGATTACCAATTTAAATTTTTAATGATAGTTTTCCATTTAATTAAAAAAATAACCAAAAAAATAATGATTTTTTACGATTATTAAAAAAATCAAAAATAATCAAAAAAGTTGTTTGGATTACTTTTGATTTTTTTTGATAAATATACAAATCAAATCAAAAAGTCAAAAATAATAAAAAAAAATATTGAAAAAAAAATCAAAAGTAATCAAACAATTTTTTTTTGATTATTTTTTATTTTTCTTCTTTAATTTTTTCTTATCGTAATCAATTAATAATGACATTTTCCTGAAAAATAATTAAAATAATCATTACCAATTAAAAAAGTTGTCTAATTAATTGACTACTAATTACTAATCAAAATTAACAGGTCTGATTTCTACCATGGAACTTAGTAGTGGAAAAATAGTAGTTTTGATTACTTTTGATTTTTTTTGATAAATATACAAATCAACAATGCAGCAAAAAGTAAAAAATAATCAAAAAATAAAAAAATTACAAAAAATTATCAAAAGTAATCAAAACAACTTTTTCTTTATTTTTTTTATTTTTCTTCTTTAATTTTTTCTAATCGTAATCCATTAATATGACCGTTTCTTGAAAAATAATTAAAATAATCATTACCAATTAAAAAAGGCGTCTAATTAATTGACTACTAATTACTAATCAAATTTAAAAAACTCAATTATTAGGTTCAACCAGTTTTTTCTATCTCGATTCTTAGTGCCTGAAACTAAAACAAATTTAACCAGTAACTCACGTCGTAAGTTTCGTTGTCTAAATCACCGCAAAAGCCTGAAATTATGCCATAAAAACATAAGTCACTTAGTTTTGTTGAAAGCTCAAGACTACACACTCAAAAAACTGTGGTATTTGCATACCCAAAATAGAGAAAATCTTATGCATATGTTCATATTTAAGCTATGAAGTGACTAATCCTTGGATTTTAAAATCAAATTTCGAAAATCCCTTTGTTAAAATCTAAAAAATTTGCATCCCTAGTATGTACTTCATAAACTAATAAACGCCGATCTTAGACTTAGATTCTATATTGACGGCCCTGCAGGGTGCATTATTAATAACGCTGCATCATTCCCACGACAGCCGGAATTACTCTGGTTTTACCTTACCAAGGCTGCTAATTCAGCATAACACTGTTTAACCCGTATCACTGAGTGGCCGTGCATAGTCCGTGCCCAAACAGAGAAACTCGGAGTTGCTTTTATAGACAATTTTCTTTTGGTGTTGCTCAAGTGTTTCCCATGTTGTTCAAACACGGGAAGGAATTGCCTTGGTTGATTATGTTTTGTACTGACATTCTCTCAATACATACATATGTACTAATTTTTCACTGCGTTGTACGAATATTTTGAAGGAAAAAATAAGTTTTAGCTCAAATTAATATAATTGTATTATTTTCTTGGAAATAAGCTTTGAAAATCTATTGATCCAATTACTTTTATGTCGTTTATTAATATGTGTGCATGCGAATGTAAATAAAGGTATTAAGGAAAATGTCAAAATTAATCTGCGGCCAACATAACATAATTGAGACGTACGGCAACACAAAGCGTGTTTCGCGAGCACAGGCAACGCGGTACCCGTCCTCTTCCATCGTCGCCCTCTCTCCAACAAAAAGCAAAAAGGCAACTCCTTAACGTCAATTTGTATCTGTGTTTGAACACGGACATAGTAGACCATACAAAGTACTGTTACCATACCAACGCGAGCCACAACTTCAAGCATAGTTGTAAAAAGAGTTAAGCTTTTAAAACTCCTCATACGCCCAATCGGCGGTGTCTTGAATTCTGGCTCGAGACTTCTCTTTTGTACAATTAAAACCAAAATGTTTCTACAGTATACAGGTTTTGATAATGAATTTTCTGGTCCCACCCCGTTCTACATAGATCAAGTGGTCGGTTTTGTTAAAAAGAGAACAATAAAATGTTTGACTTTAACTTATTTAATTATTTATTATTCACAATTAATTTAATGGCACATACATATGCACACGGTGTCATATAATAAACTGCAGTTATTTTTTTGTAAATTTGTATACTTGAAAATTTGTCTACTCAGTTAAATACATTCAGTACATAGGACTTAGGTAAGGCGGCTTGGAATGCTGATAAAACCGGAACTAACTGCAATATGCCGCTTAGGGCCGAGGTTACTCATATAAAGAATATACTCAAAGATTTGATCTTCATTTGCACAAATAGTTAATTTTTATTATTTGCTAAGAGTAATTATGTACATATGTTTGCACTCATTTACTATGCGAGCAGATGCAAATTATCTGAAAATTTTAATTAAAATAACAAACACATCATTTTGTTCCTAGGTATTGCACTTGATTAGTTGATTAGTGTTTTAATAGATTACAATTTAATTTCTTAAAATTGCGAGTGTTTTCTTTTCATAGCCCTCTATCTGAGGGCATAAATTAAAGCTTCATATATTTTTATTTGGCAAAAACTGTTTTTGGCTTTGCGAGGACTTAGACTCGAATCGTTGCGGCCTCGAAGGTGTCATCAAAGTTTTGGAAAGGACCGTATGATACAATTTAGCAGTTAAACAGCAACACAGGTAAATTGGGTTCGTACCCGAAAAGTAGGCGAAATTTCAAAAAACAGCTATCACTCCACACGCACAGGCAACAAACCCTAACATATCGCAAAGCGTTATCAATACTCTCAAGCAATGATTTGGTACTTTGTTAAAACTCCTTATTGACAGTAACAAAAAGATGTTAAAAATTTGATTTACGATATTTATCAAAAAAATAAAAAAATTCTATTCGATTCACGTGACTGAAAATTTTCAGTTGAGCTTACATTAGCATGGAAGACTTTTTTTTACTTTAACACAGCATTTTGAGGTAGCGAAATAGCCTATTAAATAAATAAATAAAAGTTACAACTACTTTGTTTGATGCACAACTTTAAAACAAAATTTAAAAAAATTCAAATGTGATTTTTCTCAATGCTTTTTAGAGTAATAACAAAGCGAACGCGTTTAATTTTTTGATTTAGTACTTCAATAACTCTTTTTCAGTTGGAATCATGGCATAGTAAAAAAGGTAACAGCCGGCGGCCATGTTGAAAATTGCTCTTTTAAAACGTCAAAACAGCATAGTACATGTTAAAACGTAAACAAACCGATTAAAAGCAAGTTTGACAGTTTAGAGCAAATTTAAATGCAAAAAATCGAATCAGCTGCTGAGTTTATATTATCTGTGTTGCATCCCATTTCATTAATTATAACTCTCACTGTTTCTGTAAGAAAAGAAAATTTGTCGATTTTTGTCACTTACTTTTCCGGTGGTGACAAAAAAATTTAAATTTTCAATTTTCAATCGATTCGGACGTGACGTCAATAAAATCGAGAATTTTGTCGATTTCTTGCAGAAACGGGCTGCAAATAAACAAAATTTTAAGTTTTTTTTATTGTTGTAATTTGATCCTTGAAGCAATACATTCTGCCTACTTCTCCTTTACTTGAAAGCATATGGGTCATTCCATAAAATTTTTACAACCCAAAACATAGATTTGCTCGAGACAATTTTTTTTATGATCTGGATGAAAAACAAATCGACACGTATTTTTTATTTTACCGTATTATGCGTAATTTTCGAGTAATAATTTTTCAAACTTTTGGAAAATTAAAAAATGCGGCAGTTAGAACATATTTCAAAGGGTTGCTGTTTTAAAACTAGTTGTCCTACAAAAACGAATTTTACAGGTTATCTTAATAATCGTTCACACTTTTTAAATAGAAATAAATAAAATTAAAAAAATTTTTTTTCATACAAAATAAATTGAATTTTTTTTTAAATAAACAAAAGTCAATAGCGAAAAAAAGCCATGCTTAAGGTTGTTTATTTTTAAACCAAAATAAGTGTACGGTTTGTAGAACATGTCATTAAAATTTCAGAGTGGGTAGCGAAATAGACCAAGCATGCAATAGACCATGCAAGGCCGATGGCGGGCACTATTTTTGTACAACAATTTATATGAGTTGTTTTTTTTTTCAACATATTTGAATGCACTATTTCAACATCTATAACGAATAAAAGCTGTCAGTAAAAAACATTAATTTGTTTAACCAAAAACCGAACATAATTTAAAAATTTTATTTTTTTAGAAAAGGTTTTATCCAGCTTTGGTTTATGTGAGGTGGGCAAATTTTGACTGATAGAATTTGAGCTAATTCAAATCTGAAAACAAACACTTTAAGCAGAATTATTTCAGAAAGATATACCACATTCTATTTTTATATACGTCAGAGCATTATTCCCTTTGCAGTACTGCTCGCCCACGCTATGCGCTTTTATGTTGTTGTTGTATTAACACGCATTACGACGCATTAAATTGAAATTGAATTATTATTATTTTGTTGTATGTTAAACTTACTTGTTTGTTGATAAGTATTAAAAAATAAAATTTTTAAATTTTGTTCGGTTTTTGGTTAAACAAATTAATGTTTTTTACTTACAGCTTTTATTCGTTATAAATGTTGAAATAGTGCATTCGAATATGTTGAAAAAAATATCAACTCATATAAATTGTTATACACAAATAGTGCCCGCCATCGGCCTTGTATGGTCTAATGCATGCTTAGAGCTGAGGTGGCTGTCAACAAATAGCTTTTGCAAAAAAACTATTTCGCTACCCACTCTAAAATTTTAATGACATGTTCTACAAACCGTACACTTATTTTGGTTTAAAAATAAACAATCTTAAGCATGGCTTTTTTCGCTATTGACTTTTGTTTATTTAAAAAAAAAAAATTTAATTTATTTTGTATGAAAAAAAAAATTAAAAAAATTTTATTTATTTCTATTTAAAAAGTGTGAACGATTATTAAGATAACCTGTAAAATTCGTTTTTGTAGGACAACTCGTTTTAAAACAGCAACCCTTTAAAATATGTTCTAACTGCCGTATTTTTTCGTTTTCCAAAAGTTTGAAAAATTATTATTCGAAAATTTCGCATAATACGGTAAAATAAAAAAATACGTGTCGATTTGTTTTTCATCCAGATCATAAAAAAAATTGTTTCGGGCAAATCTATGTTTTGGGTTGTAAAAATTTTATGGAATGACCCATATATAGGAAATAAAGTACGAAGTTGTAAAGAAATTTTACACGGGTAAAAATGTTACTCAGAGGTGAAAATGTTGCAAGTTGTCTAGAAACAATTTAAAATCACATTCCCAATGTTTGGAACAAGAAAGCAAATCGGTTGCCGGGTAAACCCGATTTTTTCCGGGCATTTAAATGTACAATGGGTAAAAATTTGTGAAGTGAGTTTCATAATATTTTAATAAAATTGGGTAGTATGGCTCACAACAATTTAACAAAAATACGTATCTCACTATTTTTCGAAATTGGAATTATTTTCAAAGTTAAAGCTATAAATATGTTTTCGTAGTTTCACAGTTTTTGTTAAATTTCTCGCGATTAACTATTAAAAAGCAAATAACTCACATCCCGTTGTATGGCCCTAATTTTTTTTTCTACGGATACTTTGTAACACAACAACATTATCCTAAAATGCAAACTGAAAAAATACCGTTTGGGAGACGATACCATCTTGTATACATATTTAAAAAATCGGCTTAACCAATCGCTAGAAAATTTAACAAAACTTAGGAACTTCGAATAAAAGTGGCCCACTTCACAAATTCTTACCAACCTAGAATAGTTTTATATTGAAAATGATAGTGGGTGTGAAAACAAATGTTAGAAGGCCAAATCAAATTTGATAATTCATTGACTTTCTGGACGGCTTAACATACAGTAAGTTTTTTAATTTCTTTGTAAAAAAGACACGATTTTTTCTTATTCGAGAAGTGGCACTCTAATACACATACATGTCTGTTAACTGCCTCTAATCAGTCAAACTTTGTTTTGAATTGATAATTTTTTTAAAGGGGACATGTTTACATTCACGTAGTTGCAAAATTCAGAGCAGGCGGGAGCTGAAAAACCCACGCCTAAACAATAGAAATAAATAAGGAGCGTGCAAAGAGGATTACATTCACACTAACAGCGCGTCAGCTACCAAAATTAGTTGTCAATGCTTGTAATTTGCTTGTTGATTGTAATTATTCACGGCTTTATAAATATGATGCATACAAGCATACATATAGGCGTTTTGGCCTGTTGAATCTACATAAAATTGTTAGTCATATCTATACATGCACACAAGCCCACACATGTATTATGTTACCTATAAGATCATATATTCGTTAAAGGGATCTAGCTTGTGATAATACATACCTATATACATACATATGTATATACAACCGATTTGATTTCAAATTATTTGTGATAGTACCTGTCAATTAGTGTAAGTATGTAGGTGTTGTTATTATTGATGTTGTTGTTGATAATACTGTTGCTAGTTGAGATGTCATCATATAATCGTAACCGTGACACTATAAAGTATAGAACTAGACAAACTGGTGCTTTATTTAGCATTTATTGCTGGTGGTGTAAACAGTTTAATTTCTCCCTTTAAACAAGGGTTATTGTTGCAGCACAAAGTAAAAGTTTAAAATTTATAGATATACGAGTGTGAGTGAGAAAGTAGTTACGCTTAAATTAAATTATATCTATATAAACTGTGCTTACATATATCGAGGGCTCAGTGGAACGCCAGATATCAGCGTTTGATAGGTAGCAGGTAATGATGCAGAACGCCAGATATCAGAATTTATTTTCAAAAATGCCGAATTCACAATTTGGTTGAGGGGACAACATATTTCACAATATTTTCCAACAACGTCCTATCTTAACATTTGATTCAAAAACGTCTTATTTCAGTTGAAAATGTTTTTAATTTTCGTTGAGATAGAGCGTTTTTAAAACTTGTTTTTAGAAAGGGCATTCTTTAAAGAAATGCTGAGTTGGTGGCGTTATTGAAGCCAATTCTCAGATAGAGTGTTCTTCTAACAAAGTCTAAGATAGGGTGTTTCCCAAAGGGGTGATGTTCCACTCACTCAACGATATACTAGGAAATGAACTCGATTCAAATCAATTTTAATATAAATTTCGGTTCTTGTTTTCGAATTTGGTTTCTGCTTCGGTTTCAAAGAAATAACCATTTAAAATTTACATTGTTTTAAATCAAAAACTCACGGCAAAAAATTGTAACCTAAATTTAAAAACTTTTCTGGGCTACATATATGTCCAAACCAAGTTTGGTTTAGAATTTGAATTGTGCCAGTTTTTGAGAAAATGACCGTGAAGAAAAGAGTTTAAATTTTTAACCAGAAATGTCTTAACAATTAAAAACCATGAAAAACATTTGTATCAGTTGGCAGGATTCGAACCGACACTCCCGCATCAGAGTCGTCTGCTCTACCCACTGAGCTACAGCGCACACAAAACTGGAATGAGAAAAATTCAATGACTTGAAACAGCTTTCAGAAATATATGAAAATAAATTTAAAAAGTTTTAGATATCTTTTTCAGTTAAGCTGCAAATCTAATTCGCAATAAATTAAAAATGGTTGTAGGTAATTTAACGGTTTGGAATTTATTACAAAAAGCTTTAAAAATTTGCTTAAACCGACGAATGGTTTAAAATTTAGGTTCAAATTTTTAGGCGTGTACTGCGATTGACGTATGTCATAAGTTTCTTTTCGCTACACTGGTGGATCAAATCAAAATTCTTGTTATGCATGAAGCTATGATGAGGAGTACACGGTGGGAATTCTAAGTGCGGCGTTTGTAGGACTCTAAGCTTGCTCCGTTTTATTATACCCAGGATATTGTATTGGAAATGCGTACCTAAAATTTTGCCGACCTGAAAGTCTAGTGAAGTTTAATTAAAAAATCAGCTCTTAAACGAACTTGGAAAAGTATTAGTAGATTATGTTTTTGAACCCAACAAACCATAACAGTCATAAATGAGTCAGAAAGAAGTCCTAAAGTGGAGCGTTTACGCTCTACATGAGCTCATTTATGAGTCTGAAATGAGGGTATTTCCCTGCTTGCGATGGTTGTCCGATATGAGCCGAAATTCATATATCATATGAGCTTGAACGGGAGTCATATATGACACCTTATTGCCTCACAATCCACACGTATTGGAATCCAAAATGACTCCTATGAGAAGCTTTTGGGAGTGATTTATGCCCCATACAATCTGGTCTTTTTGGGCACTTAAAGGATAATTTTTTGAACTGAAATTCAGCCATGTGGATTGGCATATGTTGTCTGAGGCAATGTTTAGCACAATTTTTTTAAAAGACGAAAATGTAAATATGTACACATGTCAGGACAAAAGACGTGTAATACAAAATTTTTTCTTGCAAAATTTTTTTTTTACACACACACAATATGAATATCTGCTCCAAAGTTACTCTGTTAAATGAACACTCTCCGTATAAGGCCCATAATTTTCATCACATCGGAGTCATAAAAGACTCCTATATGATCGTATTTCTGAGGCTAATATTTTTCGCATATTTAGGATTCATATCGGATTCGTAAGTTATGAGCACTCCGATAATGTTTGAAGGGAAGGCTCAATCTTAATAAAATCGAAACAGAGTGAAATTATTACATATGAATACCGATGGTGAGAGAGACACTAGGGAATCGTTTGTGTGATCATCAAACCGGTCCTAGTCTTTATTTTTTGCTATGCACCCGGGTACAAAATAATCAAGGAAAATCTACATATAACCTAGGTCCTGGCTGGATTTTCCCTACCATAGCTAGCTGTGCCTAGGGCCTGCCAGGGCTCTGAAATGGAAAGTGTATGTTTTCCAATTTACGGGCAATTTATCGTATATTCTGTTGTTGTGGTTTTTGTTGTTGTTTTCAGCGACAAAAACACTCCCCGAAGGTTTTGGGGAGTTGACTACAAAGTATATAATAAAGTAAAAGAAAATATTTGTCCCAGCGGGCTAATTTATATATTTTAGGCCCATACCAACGGTAAGGTATGCTTGTCGTAACAGGTGACTAAAATCCACAGCCATAATGCTCGACGCTGTCAAACAAATGGTATCAGAAGCTGCCACAACTGGAGCGTATCCACGTCGGTAACACTCTCTTAGAATTGTGGGGAGCAACAAACATAAACAAGAATGAATATCCTCTAGCCATTTATGAGAACTTTGTCATATCTCTTGGCTCTGATTTGTTATCTATGAGATTTTTCAATTTGAAATTTGCAAAAACGGCAGTTTTCTCTTATTTTTTTCAGTGTGAGTGTCGGTTAATCGCTCAAAAAAATTATGATTACTCACAAAGCTTGTTTTTATCTGTTTTCATGAATAAT
Source organism: Merzomyia westermanni (assembly GCA_949987695.1). Classification (NCBI taxonomy): domain Eukaryota; kingdom Metazoa; phylum Arthropoda; class Insecta; order Diptera; family Tephritidae; genus Merzomyia; species Merzomyia westermanni. The sequence goes on along the minus strand of OX465291.1, from coordinate 42,465,422 downwards.
TTTTAAAATTTAGCATATAAGAACCTCAAATAATATTTTACTAAGGAGTGCGTTTGAAAAAATTGTCATTTACTAATTATGACAAGTATCGTAAACCAGTAGTCCGATTTTGAAAATAAAACTAGCTGTTATTTGTCCTTTTAATAACAAGTTTTATCATTTCTTATTATTACTTTTCCGGCATCCCTTCCATTAATAATTTTATAATAGTATTTGACACTTTTGGAACTGCTGAACTTCTCTTTTCCCGAAAGTCTTTGGCATTCCTTACTAATTTTTTTGTTGCTTTAGTTTCTTTTTTGACCAATGCCCAGTATCTTTCAATTGGCTTGAGTTCTGGATAGTTGGGCGGACTTGCTTCTCGAGGCATCAAAAGCACATTATTTTTTGAATACCATTCCAAAGCCAATTTGCTATAATGACAAGAAACTTGGTCAGGTAAAAAAAAAGTGGAAACCTTATGTCGTCTTAGAAAAGGCTTTAATCTTTTTTCTGAGCATTCTTTAATGTATATTTGGGATTTTATTGTTCCCGTAGTTACAAAAGCACTGCTCCTTTCTCCACAGCTGCAGATTGCTTGCCAAACCAGGAATCTAGTAGGAAATTTTGACTGCCTTTTTGACTTAAACTTTTCGTCCACATTCCCGAGCGAGTATGCTGTGTAAAACTCCTGGCCTGGAAGCTGCGAAAATTCGGCTAAAACATACGTCTCGTCGTCCATGATGCAGCAATTGAATTTTTCAAAGACACAAATTTTTAGTTTTTTTGCGCGATTTTTTGCTTCCACATACTTCACAGAGTTTCTGTCTGGAACTTTTTAAACCTTGAACGTTTTGAGACCAGCTTCCTTTTTTGCTTTACGGACAAAAAACTCGGAACATCCCACCGTCTGCGCTAGTTTTCTGCCTGAAATATTGGGGTTGATGATTTTCTTTTTCATGTTTTGGTCACTGATGCCCCTTTTTCTATCCGAACCTGACTTACGGGTAACAGCCAATTTATCCTTAAAGTTTTTTAACACCATCAAAACAGTTTTCGTGCTTACTTCAAGTTCTCGAGCATTTTTTTTGAAAGTCCACTGAGGGTGGTCTTGAAAACTTTTAACAATAGTTTTTCGTACTTCCAATTCGCTTGCCATTTTTATATAAACTACAGCATTTAGCGAAAATATTTTCAAACAGTATTTTTCTGACATTTATTTCTAATCATACTACGAAAAAAATATTCAAATCAAATAATTAAGAAAAAACTTGTTGAATAAAATAAAAGTGACACTTTTTTCAAACGCATTATATTTATGTTTATGTATTTAACACTTTGCTTACACCAGCACCGTTGTAGGTATTGAAAAGTTGACATGGATAAACAATATGTATACATATGCTTACATAGAAATATTTTTCTCAACCCTTTCTTATTCTATTCCATTTCTAATACGCTTCAACATTTCTATAACTTTTGATGGCATTGCAGCGAGCGTGAAACCATGAGCTCACCGTTGAGCCACGTGAAAATTATGTGTGGGTTAGTTTAAATATATTCCGCCCAACTTTATGCAACGTGAGAGACTTCAAGTGTTGAAATTTTTACACTTCATGAACTTAAGGTTTCAACTTACGTTAAAGTTTAAAAAGTATTGTAATTGGACACCCTTGACATAGCAATTGACAATTAGTAAGTGGAAAAGTGGAGAAGAGAGTAAGCAGCGAGTAGGTGACGCAAACTGAATTCGCTTGAAGTACTTAACTTAAGTGTAAATGAAATTTTAATTTCGAGCATGTAATTAGGCACAGGAGTTATTATCAAATACATATTAACAATATGTTGCATAGTTCATGGCGCAAAAAAAGTTTGTTGGTCATTTGATATTAGCAAGCACCAACTCCTAGCACATGCCTCCTTATTTCAACTTGAGTTGCCTGCCTGCTTAATTTTGCATTGAAACCGTGAAAAATTGCAAGTGATTTGTAAATATTTTGTTGAAAGCAAATAGCGAAAATTTTGTAAAGCTGGTTAGGCTTTATCAGTGTCAGTCAGCCCTGTTAAATCTACTTTCGATTAACTCTTCGGCATACCGCAATTCTTGGAGAAGACTTGTTCAATTCTTAAGCAGCTTTCGAAGGCACAAAAAGAAGCTGTCTGTATGCTCCTTTGTCTGAATATGACTTTAATAGCTTTTCATGATTGGGACTTTTCCGCGCCTTTCGAAACCAAACGAGGCTTTAGTCAAGGAGAATCCATATCATAAGATTTGCAATCGTTTCCGTATGCGGATGATATTGAAATCATTGGCCTTAAAAAACTGTTTTCCCTATCTTTCATAAATACCAAAGGGGTGGGTCATGCTAAGCACATGGGCTTGGACAGCCATTTCACATACACAAACTAGAAGGGCTTCATATTTTAAGCCTGCAGCATTAGCAAACCAAATTATGTAAATGGCGAAATCTAATAGAACAGAGAATTGAAAAGTTAAGTAATCTCTAAAAAAAGTTCTGTGCACAAGTCAAAAGATAATGGGATGTCGCTTGGAATAGGTGTTGCGATGGATACTGATATGCCGTTCCATGTGTGGTTAGGACACTCATCCCCCTCACTTTTAATTTCCTGCTTTCCTTGAAGTTAAGTTTTGGAGAAATATATAGCAATGTGCCATGACCCCCAAGTTTGACCAGGCCTTTCCAATCGGACAGAAGCCACGTCCGGAAAAGGACTGTCTCACCGTTGCCTAGTTACACGGTATTTTACAGATTGACAGCCCACATTCATTAAAATCCTTCAGTATTTGGGTCATCGAAAACCAGCTAAGAATATACCTGCGATAAGATATGCCCTTACCCCTGATTCTAACGTGGTAACAACCTTAATTTCACCAGCAATGAAATAATTTGGCAACTTTTACACTCTATTAGGTTTCTGGCGGCTAAAGTTGCAATCCAATTTCGCAACCATCAAAATAGGTGGTAACGTCACGTAACCGCGAAAAATTGTACGTGCTTTGTAGATATTTTTGCGGAAAGAAAGTAGCGAAAATAGTACTTTTTAACAGAAAATTTCGGACTTTTTCGGTTTTGACAGCGTTACCATATAGGCCAGAATCGTGGTTACATGAACTGCATTACCAATAGTAACGATTTTCGGTTAGATAATCCTCTAGGAACAAAACTACCGGTTGTGCTCAGAAACAAAACTTGGTCCTATTGCTTTACTACTAGTACATCTCTCACACTGGCTGACGAAATAAATTTTCTATTCTAATTTCAGCGCATCCCACTTGCCGACGAAGCACAACAGTTGGATCAACATATATAAAACAAACAAATAAATAACAAAATGACGTATCGTAGTTCACCTGCTTTATTGGCAGCCATCAACTACCATCAGATATGCCTGATTTTACTAGCGTCAATTGTGTGGCTGAGTCGAGACGCTTGCGCACAACCAGCTGTCTTTGGTGTGAATTCGTTAGGAGGCATGCAACGACCGGGTACACGTCAACCGAATGACATGCAGCAGCTATTGTTAAACGAATTGTTAAACAATGTTAATGAGGATACGCTTTACAATGAACTGGTAAGCTTACGAACGTAAAATTTATTAGCATAGCATAACGTCACATAACATAGTATAACCACACAGACATAGTATGAAATAAAACAAAATAAAATAATATAAAATAATATAAAATAAAATATTGCAATAACAAAAACCGAGAGCACACGGTAAGGCAGTTCTGCTGATGATGATAAAGCTGTCAAAAAAAAAAATCCATCATGATCACACAACCAACTGCCAGATAGCGGGGGTTGGTCATGCATATGGTAAAAGAAGAATAGGATTAGGAGTTTAGATCACAACAAAATCAGCGTATTGCTAGCTTAATGGTTAGCAATGCGTGCCAAAATTCCTCTGATGAAGAAGCCTAGCAGCTTCCGAAATAGATCTATAAGAAAAGCTATGGCGGTTGTCTCTAAAAATGTTTCCTACTCTATTCAATTAAAGCCACTTTTAATAACTAATTAAAAAATGATTATTAAAAAATAAAAAACAATAATAGTTTTCATAAAAATTAAAAAGTGAAAAATTATTATGATTGGCCTTGAGCTTGTTTCATGAATAATAAAATAAAATAAAACTAAATTAAACCAAATTGAATGAAATTAAATTCAATAAAATAAAATAAAAAAAAAACAAATAAAATAAAATAAAATAAAAAAAAAACAAATAAAATAAAATAAAATAAGATCACTAGGTAACAAAACTTAACATAACACAACATTATTTATTATAACATAGATTATCAAGATAAAATAGCATAAAATAACAGAAGAAATGTAGCATAACCTAAAATAATGTAGCAATAGTACTTGGTCATATAAAGTAAAATGGAACATCAGGACACAATTTAACACAATGTAATAATATAAAACTATCTAACACAACATACAACAAAATAACATGTAATGACGTAGCATAACGTAAGATAATATAACACCACGTAATATAACTTAAAAATAGGCGAAGGCCTGAGTAGCCAGCGCCATATTAAATTTTTTGTTGGTTATATATTTTTAAATTTAGCTATCAATATTAATAAATAAATAACTTAAACAAACGTAACATTGCATAACAAAAGATAACATAATATCCCTGCAAAAAATGAGATTAGTCTAGGATGCGTCCGGGTTGAGTCGCAAGGAGTATGCGAATAATGCCAGTTCTGATCATGGACTATTCACATTTGTTTGAGCATGTCCTATGGAGAAACCATATGTAACCATTTATACCCGAATGGGTACGAAAGGACTGATCCACTTTCTGCCCAAACGGGTACTTTTAACTCCTATCAGTATGCTACAAAAACTAAAATTGACTTACACTTGGGATAGAAGGATTAATTGCACAATTTTTTGCAGGGATAGTTCAACATCACGACGTAACTTAGCATTACTTAATACAAACCAGACCTGCCAAATTCCCATTGGAAATGATTAATAAATTGATTGGTTGGCTCTTCCAATAAATAATGATTATTTTAATTGTTTTCAAAAATTCGAAATTACTAATTGACTGACATTAAAAAACGTTTTTTTAAGGATAATTAGAAATAATCAAATATTTTTTTATTGTTTTTGCGTTTTTTTTTTTTTTTGATTACCAAAAAAAATTATGATTCTTTTGTGATTGTGTTTTAAAAATAACCATTAAGAATTGAAAACAATGAGTAATCAAGCATCATTAGGCTTTTCCAATAAATAATCAATCAAACCGGTAATCATTACTATTAATAATCATTATTTAACAAGTCTGATACAAACTTTGATGAGGATTTTGTCATAATTCCATTATTTTCTTTGTAGAAAAAATATCAACGCCAACAAAACAGCTATCTGAGCAGGTGGCCAGGTCTGCGTGATCTACTTCTCATGGCAGATTATGGCGATGAAAATGAGGACTCACGCGATGCCGATACAGCTTTTGATACGACAAATATGCACTTCGTGGAACGTTTACGGCAGCTGGCTGCCAATACAGTCGATGGCATAGATGATGCACTGGTCGATGTACGTCCATTCAAGAAGAAGCCAAAAACAGTTTACAAAGATCATGGCATTAAGAAAAATATACAATGTAAGTACAGTAATAATTGAAGAAAAAAAAAACTGAAGTGGGTCATTCCATATCAAATCTACTAAATGAAGGGAATTTTGGCAAAAACTTAGTTGTTATGAAAAAAAAAATTATCGGGCATAATAGTGCTTTAGCAAATAAAAGCAGTTAGGCTGAACGGTTGATGCCCATGCTTGGTCAAAAGAATTTCAATATCTTCAAACTGATTAGACCCTTATTTGTTCAAGAAAACACTACAAGTGGCCAACAGAAAGTCTTGGTCAATATAGCACGAATGTACCCAGTTGGGTGAAGATATGCACCAGCCAATTACAGAAGCTTTCATTTTGCCTTTAAAAGAATATGGTTTGAAATTTACGAGGCTACAGAGGCGCCTAGTTGCAGGACTAGATGTTGAACTCGTTGAATGTAAACGCCTCGCTCGAAATACCGGTCTAATTCCCACTACAGCAGGGCAAAAAGGTGTTTCAAAAACTGGAAACATCATTATTAGTTGCATTATAAGTCACGTCGGTCATCCCTTTTTCGCGATAACTGTGAAAACTGGAAGGGAGGCATACTCAGTGAAGGCCTGCCCTACATCTGTTGCCAAAATCGGCTATAAAAAGTAACACCTCCTGGACCAGACCAGAGAAGGAAGAAAAGTTTTGGCCAAAATACAAAATTGTCGTTGTTGTTGTTTTTTTGGCAACAAAATCACTCACCGAAAGTTTTGGGAGTGTGGTCGAAAGTGGCAGTCCTTTGTCTGGTTATAAACCCGGCACGCTGCAGTACTCTCTTGCGGCACATGCTCGACTGTGGCGGGAGCGATTTTGCTATAACCAGTGGAAGCTTATATGCCATCTCACGCCCTCTTTTCGTAAGGAAGAAGAAGGTTGGTAAAGAGGGGTGAGAGGCATCATATCCGTAGATCAACCATCAAGTTGCATGTAAAAAAAAATAAATAAAAGTGTCCTTCCTCAGCATTACTTGAGTTGAGCTGGAATGACCCAATTATTCTTCTTCACTTTTTCCATTAAATAAATACTAATTTATGTAACTTTATGTCATTTTCGCTCGTCGCTGCTGCATGATGGCGCTCTCCATTAACATCCTTATTTGTATGCTTTAAATTTTTGTTGTCCTCCACACTTTGCAGTACATAAACAATGTAAGATTTGACTTTGCCTAGAGCTGTCAAGATAACGATGGCATTATCGATATAATATTTAATTTTTTTCAGTCTATCGATACTCGTTTATGGTTTTTACAAAAATTATCGATTTTATTAGAACTTTCGATTATATCTAAAAGTTTTTAAAACATATTAAAGCGAGGTTAATTAAAAGAAATTAAAATAAATTCTAAAATTAGTGATACTTTTATTTTCAGTTGTTATGAATTATTAGTGAAAAAATGTATATAAAGTTTAGGAAATCGATAGTACTGCTCATTTTGAAACTAGCGTGAGTAATGATGGCGTTTATTAGTAAAATATCCAAAGCATCGATCGTGATTCCATCGACACCTTGACACCTATAACTTACATACTATTCTTAGCAACATTTATTTTCAAAATTCTTATAAATTTAATGCTATTTTTATTTCATTTATCTCTTCACAGATATGTCGCCTTGCCATTTTAAAATTTGCAATATGGGACGCAAACGGAATGCACGATTTTTTGAAGACTAAATTTAGGCGCTTCAACTCGTTTACATTTTTGAGTCGGCCAATGCTACTTAAAGTTACAGCTGCATGACACGCATACGTACATACCTAATGCTATGTCAGCGGGTTAGTAGACGTTAATTATGGTACATAAGGAGAAGGATTGGGGGAGACAAACAAAAAAGTATTTTCGCATAATTAACACCAAAAAAAAAAATCGTTTTCATAAAAATTTACATTAAGCATTAAAGTGAGAAAACCGTTATTTGCATTTAAGAAATTTTTGCAGTACCAAAGAAAAAGTATTTTATTTATGTTAAATATATACCAAAAATACATAGTTTATGTTTTGTATATATTAGACCGATTTTTTTTATATTAGACCGATAACCATTACGACAACAAGATGATTACGATTACAGTGATGATAATTACAAAGTTTAAATTACGACTAAGTAATAATTATATCAGGTGAAATCGATGACACACGATTATCAAATTTCGGTTTTAGTAACAAAAACCTAACCTAACCAACATACAACAGTCATTATTAGAAACAATATGAAATTACGATTAAAGTAGTCGCAATCATTCACACAGAAAACTTATCGCCCAGCTCTGATATGAATTTAGGTACGTTTGGAAAAGTATACAAAACAAGCAAGCATATTTATTATTGAATTAAAATAATGAAAAATTTTAACTGTTAGTTATTGGACATTGTAAAATTGTATACCAATTGTTGAATTACTAAATATTTATTCTAGAATAATTGACCAATAGGTGTGTGTGTGCATATACGTGTATAGCATGACGAAATGTGTTTCTGTGGTTTGTGTCACATTTTTAGTAAATTACGACTTTTTAAATGATTTACTAAGTAAAAGAAAAACTAATAAAATTTAAAGATATCAAAACATTCGCGATTGAGCATTGAATGCACAATTTTTACTTCTGTTATATATACATTAATAATTAAAAATAGTAACGCTATTATACATATTATAAATTAATAAAGGAATATACTAATTAACGAAATAAAAATCCAGCGAAGTTTTATCTGCAGTTTTTTATTGACCACGATTTGCCTTTGCTTAAAATTAAAAGCTTAGTCAATGGTGACATAGCCATTCTTTATATATAATAATCTTCTGTACGCCGTTGTTACTTAACTCCTTCTAAACGCCTGGACCAATATTGATGAAATTGTTTGTGTGAACTAAATTGTGCTTGATGATGGTTTAGATGCACAATCAGGACCACTGGATGATGTGGGCGTGGCACCTCCCATAAAAATGAGATTTTCCGTACTACATATCTCTGAAAGTATTTATGGTAGAATATTGAAAATTGGTACGGAGCTAAATGCGACCAATCTCTAACACCTCAAGTCAAGTGGTTAGGAAGGGAGAAGTGGGCGTGGCACCTTCCATTAAATTAAAATTTTCATACTGCATAGCTCCTTAAATATTCATGGTAGAATATTGAACACCTCTAGAAAAAATTTGTGGAAGGAAGAGGTGGGCGTGGCGCCTCCCATACAAATAAGATTTTCCGTACTGCATATCTCTGGAAATTTTTATGGTAGGAAATTGATAATTGTTAAGGAGCTAAATGAAACGAAACTCTAACACTTTCTAATTAAGAAGTAAGTTAGTTATTATTCTGTCTAAACATGGCCATATGGACCTTAAGACCTCGCTGTCATCCCGGTTGGTCCATAGTAGACTCATTTTAAATTAATGCTCATGGATTTTCCTTAGCAGATTTCCCAATAGCGGTCGCACGGAAGAGAAGATCCAAAGCTTTTAGCGAGGTGCAGCACGGTAGCCGTCCAGCCCGAACCAACTAACCCCGTTTCTAACTAGTCAGGGTTGGCCATTCTCCATCAGAAGCTTCGTTAAGTCGAGCGAGGCTGAAGCAGAGTCAGATTTTTCCTTGTCTTCAGATACAAATACCCTGTGGGTGCCCAGTCCGAACTTAATGACCGAATGATCAAGTTCAAAGACGCTTGGTCTATATCATATCGGTACCTTGTCTGGTTGTGGAAGGTGTTTTTGAAATCACTTCCCATTCCTTGATATTAAGCTCTCTATTCTGCTTCGTGATTAGCCTCAGTATGGATCCCGTAGCCATTACTGGAGGCGGAGTCCATACTGAAACAATCGGACGTAGCGGTAGCCTGGGGCGGCGAACCATCACCACTTAAGCCACCGGTCATGGGGCGTCGATGTCGCGGATCGCTCGCGTTAAGAAACCTTTCTATTTCTTGTTGGCACAACCCACGACTTTGACGCCCCCTTTCCAGCCAGCTCTGTCGAAGGGTATTTCCTAGCTGCCGGCTTCAAGTAATTCCATCAACTTTACCTGCACAAGTAACCATCTCTCAGGCGTTATCTTCCCATCAATGTCGATTATGTCGATGATGTCCACTTGCAGATAAGGAGGGGAGTCGAACGTCGCCTGCGATCTATGTAGTTTTTTTATCCGCTTCTGCTCTTGGACGCTCGTAGATGCGGGCGTGGATGCTTCATTTACATTCTTTGTCTCATCTTTTGACGCCACTGCTCGACCTTCGGCTTTCGTGGCTTTGGTTGTGTTTCTTGATTAGGTCCTTTTCTCTGCTAGTAAGGGAAACAGGATCGCTGTCCTTCATTTTCCTAAGGTAGTAGGAAAAATTTGTAAAGCCTCACCGGGCTTTTTTCTCCGTTGTTACCCTTACGTTGTCGGCGTCCGTGCCCTTCGTCGATTTTGAAGCATGGATGGGTTCTTTGAGCAGTATGCTTTCAGCTTCGGAGCTCAAGGAATTGGCATCGCTGACCAGTGATGAGAATTCATCGTCGGTCGCATTGCCAAAGCTCAGAAGCCAGTGTCACTCTTTCCACCAGACCTCGGTATCGCTGCTGCTTGCCCTAAGGGGGCGTGCTCGGTCACAGCAACCAAATTCCTAGTAGCGTTTCTAGACTGCTTAGCCTGAGATTGCGTAACACAGCCTGAGAAGTAGCTGGATCTCGACGGCAGATGGCCCTCTCGCCCACCATATGCAGCCGGCACTGGGGATCCAACCACCTGAACTGTAAACTTTCCATCTTTCCCTACGTTCACGTTAGGCGAATTTCGCCTCCACCCTTGAGAGTTTCTTCAGAGTCTGTCACTCCTCCCTACCAAAGACTCGGACTCGACCGCCCCTAACATGGGGAAAGAGACCTCGTTGTGTGCCGCGCTTAGCTGCGGAAGTGACGCACACGTGCCGTTAAGGCATTTTGTGTCAAGGGCAGCCCGCTTAAAAAGAGAAGTAGGTGCCATTAAAGCGTTGAGCGCACCTGGTCATTCGAAAGTGCCGCATCTAACTTGGGGAAACAGCCCACATTTATAGCCGTTATGGCTAAATAGGAGGGATCACAATTCCTAGTTTTCACTCACATGCAGTTAGACCATCTAGCTGAAGTCAGCCGAGGCTTCCGCCCTCTGGTTGGTTAGTACATGGTGTCTGTCATAGCGAGGGTGGGTGACATTCTTAATTATCCAGACTTTACACCTACATACTTACCAAAAGCATACCCGGAATTACTTGTGTCCGTCCAGGATACAAATTCGACTAACCTACTCTTCCAGGAGCAAACTAAATGTGGTCCAATTGCATTGCAACTTCTAGATTCTTTTTGCAGTGAAGCTAATTCTTAGATTGCATCCACTCAATGAATTTTGAGACATGCAACCTCTCCGGCGGAGTCGGCAAATTATGGTCGACTGTCAAGGCTCTATCTAATCCGACCAAACACAAAGACAAGGTCGCCATTGCTTTCGGCGACAGCGTCAAATCGGACGCCAGGAAATGCGCGAGCTCCTTTTGCCGGCTGTTTATAATGCATCCACCTGCGGATAGGACCAAGAGAAGAGCCTTCCGACGTGCGCGCAAACACAAACACTCTACTGCGCCCATTGCCGTCTCAGTCGCAGAGGTTAAGGTAGCCATAATGAAAGCCAAACCCTCAAAATTCATCGGACCCGACGGAACCGCCATGACGATGATCAAACACCTTGGCCACGAGTGACAGTTATTTCGCGGCTCTCTTTGATCTCTCTCTAACTACCTTCGTTATACCTGAGATATGGAAACAAGCGATTGTAGTTCCCCTACTAAAACCAGGGAAGCCGGCGAACCTAGGAGAGTCTTATCGCCCGATATCCCTCCTTTCGCCGGTAGTGAAATTACTAGAGTCCATTCTGCTTCCTTACTTCATTACAAATCTAAAATTGGCCGATCATCAACATGGTTTCCGCAAAAAATCGCAGCACGACATCCGCTTTGAACGCCATTACAACGCAGATTAATAACGGTTTGAATCAACAACCACCAAACCATAGGACGGTTCTCGTGGCACTTGACCTGTCAAATGCATTTGACACGGTCAATCACGCCACACTCCTCCGAGATCTGGATGAGACACAGCTCCCTGCCGGCGTTAAGAGGTGGACTGCTAATTACCTCAATGGTCGACAGGCAACAGTCAAATTCAGGAACAAGAAATCTGGACCACGAAGAATAAAACAAGGGGTGCCGCAAGGTGGTGTTCTCTCTCCCGTTTTGTTTAATTTCTATATTTCGAGACTTCCGCCCCCACCAGAGGAAGTCTCCATTGTTTCCTACGCTGACCACTGCACGATAATGGCCTCGGGCAAGGGTCCCTCCATTGACGAACTCTGTATTAGAATCAACAGTTACCTCCATGACCTTTCCAGCTACTTCACCGAGCGTAATCTGACCCTATCTCCGACTAAATCGACGGCGACCCTGTTTACTACATAGAATGCGCAGATGGGGCACGAGTTAAATTTCAACGTAGACGGAGTACCTCTACCTACTGTCAACCACCTAAAAATCTTGGGTGTGACATTTAACAACGGCCTCACCTTCGCTGGTCATGCCACCGCAATAGCCTCAAAGGTACAGAGCCGCAATTAGAAAGAAGACAAAGAAACATTGCTTGCTACATATAAGGCTATTGGCCGGCCGGTTATTGACTATGCTGCGCCTATATGGTCGCCCAATCTTTCTGACACCAACTGGAGGAAATTGCAAGTCTGCCGAAACACCGCCATCAGAACTGCTACGGGATGCCTACTTATGTCATCTGAGTCTCACCTCCATCAAGGGGCAAAATTGCTCAATGTTGAAGAGCACGCGGAACTCTTGAGTAGACAGTTCCTTCTGAACTGTCATAAACCTAGTCATCCAAATCGACATCTTTTGGATGTAGCACCGCCCCCCAGAGACATCTCCGTAAGTATTACGATGAGATCCGGCATCATATCTCTTTGCCGTTTGATCTGCGGAACCATAGACGGGCTCTAAATGACCTCCACACCGAGTCGGTAGACAGATCTCTCAGATCTCGGCCTGTGAATCCCGTTATTAATAATCAACCACCTGAATTGGCTGAAGAGGAGCTGTACTTCTGAGGGAGACTAGAATCATACTAGCACAACTTCGCTCTGGATATTGTAATAGGTTAAACTCTTACTTATCCAGACTGAACCCCAACATACCAAACACATGCCCTGCATGTGGTATGTCCCCTTATGATACCTTACATCCCTTCTCCTGTTCAGTTGAACCCACTCTTCTAACACCTACATCACTCTGGTCCAACCCTGTGGAAACTGCGCGTTTCCTCGGACTTCCGTTAGGAGAGCCTGATGACAATTTAGAGTGATCGAGCCCATTGGCAGGGCGAAGCACTGTTAACAACAACAACAACAACAATGAATTTTGTGTTAATTTTTCTCCAAAAATTAAAAAAAAAATAAAACGGGTTGTTGATAAACATTTATTGGACTCTAAATGTCGATGGAGTTTGCATCTTTCACAACTCTGCTTTTATAAATAAAATCATTATTGATTGCAACGCTACCAACTATACAAAAATATTATATAGGGCGTAGCTATAATCAGTGTAAGTAAGTACTTAAAATTAGTTAAAGATTTTTGACATAATTTCCAACTGGGTTTTATTGGCAAGATACCTGTGACTGACTTGAAGCACTTACTTAATTTCGACTATATATACGCACGACAGTTTTTACTTAATGTTAATTTTCTATCATCTGTATTACGGCTATAGACTACATACTATAAACATCTCACATAAAATTTTAAAATTAGTTATACATATTTAAAAACTACAAGTACAATAATTACTATTCGTTTTTTTTTTGCTTGGGTTTCTTGCTTAATTTATTTTTTAATTCAAATTTGAAGTAGCTTCGCATACCTTTAAATACTATTTTACAAATAGTAGTAGTAATAATTACATTTCTACTTTATACACAATTTGATTTAACATCATCTTTGGAGTAAATTTTCTTCACAATCGCTACGTTGGACATTATGTTTTATTTAAAATTAAATACTTTTCAATTTAGTTTCCGTCTACACGTTTAAAAATACCAAACATATTTTTGTGTACTTATGTTATCATGCATTATATATATTATTTTTAATTTTTAGTTCGTTTTAGTTTTTGCTTTATTGTTGCTTGTTTTACCTTATTACAAAATTATAATTTGTTCTTACTCTGTGGTAACATAATGTGCAAGTTTTAGGCAGTTGTACATTTGTCTTTAAAATTTTTCTTTTCAATAATACTTAAAAACTTAGATGAATATGCGTGTGTGTAAAGTGTATGTATTTGTGATTTCTCATTATCTATAATAAAGATTGTACGCTTCTTAATCTAGATAGTAAACTTAGCATAACTTCCTTATTTTGCTGAATTAGCAAGTGCTTTCATATTAAATTTATAATTTTCAATTTATCTTGCAATATCAGTTTGCTTACAGATGAAAATAAGTGAAAAAACTAATTTTTTTTCAATGCCGATAAAGGAGCGAGTTGTATCTAATAAAATTATCCCTAATATGATGTTTTCCCTGGCACATACAGAAAAGTGTTGGTTTGTGAAATAACTTTTTGAACATATTGTCTGAATATAAGTATATATCCATGTAAGTAAAATGATAATAAAAACAGTATGAAAAATTTAAAGTAACAAGTATTTAAAAAACATATCTCATGCACGCAGTGAACTTTGCAACAAAAACTTTAATTTAAAATACAAACAATATAATACAGTAATATATTCCAACAAATGTTGACCTTTTTAGTAACTAATATGTATGTATATTTAAGCAAAATCTTTATTTCTTCATACGATCAGCATTATACAAACAGAGAAACAAACAAATGCCAACAACGGGAGTATTTCAATGCTAACACAAATGCCTTACAAGTAAATACTTGTAAAAGGATTTTCATCAAAGACGACGCGATTATTGAACTATTTAATTAAATCTCAAATTATGTTTTTTCAAACTGCTTAGTCCTCAAGGACTATCGTTTATCGCTTGCTGAGTAAGAATCCTCAATAAAGTTGTAGAAAATGTTTTCCTGATATGGACTATTTTTGTCTTTTCAAATAATTAATAAAAAAAAAAATTAATTGCTCAATTGGGTTTGTAGCGAATCAAATCTTGTATGGTATGATTGCGAATATTGTCAGCTGCTCAATTCCTTTCTTAGTTCGTTGTGTGTATATATAAAGAGCATAAATAAATGCAAATAAAGGAGTCATTTACTTTGCAATTTATAATAAACAAAATATTCGAAACTTCAAAAACAGTTCCAGACTATTAAATAACAAAAGGTTTCTAAAATTCCAGATATACGCTTAAGTATGTAAATACATATCGGACGTTCTAATATAATCAGATTAATATTCATATATCATTCTACAACTCTGAACAAAATACCATCAGCCATAAGATACAGGAAATCGAAAATTTTGGTTAGTTACATTAATTAACAATAGCACGTTACAATAATTTACAAAAGAAGGTGCGATATTCTGCCCTTCATAGACGTTGTTGATATTTTAATAATACAAAAAAGTATAAAATACCCTCAACAGTAGTTGCGTTTACATGTAATTACCATGCACAAAAGTACTTCTTAGGTAATTGATTAATTTTTGCATGTGTTTTGATAGACTGGCATGTATAGTTACAAAATATAAAAATAACGTAGTATAGATTAAATTTATAAACAAAATTTTAACTAAATTAAGTGCCAGTTTCTCAATGTCTGGTTGAGCGCGCAATTTAACCTAGTGACAATGAGCATTAATTGATGTAAAATGAATTTAGTTAAGGCATAACCAGACATTGAGTTTCAGGCCGTAACACTAAAGCAAATATGCATACTAAACTATAGTTGAGGTTAGCCAACTCGTAGAGCTGGTCTATCATTGGGTGATAACTAGTGTGCAGCAGCAAGTGCAATTCCCTAGCGTGTACAAATTTTTCATGGCACTCGTCGTGCGTTCTATATGCGCCTCGTTTATGTCTGACTCCTCAATTACTTTCTCTGCTATTACCTGATAACGTCGCTTCCGCCGCCTCTTCATTTTCAAGTTGTTGAATTTCTTTTATAATTTCCTTTTTTCGTTTGACTTTATCTAACTGATCTTTTTCAGGTTTCTTCAGTTCTCCACTTTTAATACGTTCTTCAATTGTTTCAATTTCACGCAATTTTTTACGTAGTTTTTTCATTTTCTTTGATGCATCTTGCCCCTCATCTGCTTGCACTTTTAAAGTGGCCTCCAAATCGTTGGCTAGTTTTGCCACAGCTTCGTTGCTATTTGTACTAGATGTTGAAATTGTTGTTGTATTACTACTAGGACTTGGTTGCATTAATTTTGATGCATTTGAGAGCACTAACATTCCCGGCGTTTGTTGCTTTTGTTTCTTCTGATTATTGCCGCCAATTATAGTATCACTCACTACACCGGCTTGTTTTGCCAATTTCTTTGCTTTGGCACGTTCTTGTTTTTCACGCTCCTTTTTAACTTGTTCCACTGCTATAGGGCACATGCCAGGCGGTAGTGTACTCTTACGTTGCGCAAATTGTTTGCCTTTGCTCTCATACAAGGGCACCTCCTCCTGTGGCACATATCCATCTTTAACGCGTCGTGCTTTCCGCCAAGTTCCATCCGGTCGTTGAGTAGCTGGTATGAATTTACCTTCACTGTCTGTGAGGTAAGTGGTCATCCTTTCAGAATAATTAAAATCTGTTATTGAATTGGACAGAATTAACGAAAATCTAGACTTCCAATTTTTTGCAGTCAAACAGCAAAAGTCAACTGTCAATTATTAAACGTCAAATGATTATGGGTACAGTGTTGCCACTGGCCAAGAGCCAGAAATGCAAGCTATGCTGCTAGATGGCGCGGCACAAGAGAAGTTACGCAAAAATTGTGCATGACAAGTTATATATCGATGTGTTTAAGTAGATGGGGTTTATGTTGGGTACAACAACATCAAAGTAGTGTTGGCCCATATTGAGTTTGTTGGTAGCGGAATCTGCTCATTAGATCAATTAAACCATTTAAGCCATGAGAGACCTCGTATGTCAGGCATACATTAGGTACATCGGCGCTTGGTCGGTATAGGTAAGTGTTTAAGCCCGATTGGCTCATGCCTTTCTATGCATACTATCGTAACAGTACGTAACCCTGTTTAGTATCATAAGGAGACATAACAAATGCAGGTCAGTATTTGGTATGGTGGGGTTGAGTCTGGATAGGTGAAGTATAACCTGTGGCAGTATCTAGATCGATGTTATGCTAGTGTAACTCTACCCTCGGGAGAATTCTCTTCTCTCCAGATATTTCTGAGGGTTGGATGTCAATTACGGGGTATTCAGGGCGACATCTCAGGGATTAATCTACCGAGTCAGTGTGGAAGTCATTTAGAGCTCGCCTGCGGTTACGCAGATTAAACGGCTAGGTAATGTGCTTACGGAGATTCTTCGTCATGTCTCTAGTTGGCGGATCTTCACCCAATAGATGTCGGTTTGGTTGACCAGGTTTATGGCAGTTCAGAAGAAACTGTCTGCTCAACAGTCCCAAGTGCTCCCTAAAATTGAGAATTATAGCCTCTTGATGGAAGTGAGGCTCAGATGACATTAAAAAACATCCCGGGGCAGTTCTGATAGGGGGTTTTTGGCAGACTTGCTACTTCGTTGAATTGGTGTCATCAAGATTGGGCGACCATATCGGGGATGGGACGCCACCCTCAGGTACCCCCTTTCTAATTATTTTTGGCTTAGATGTTGAGTCTACAAATACGACTGACGTTGCCGACCGTTGAGGAAGTTAGCGGTCCACCTTTTTAGTCCGGTAGTGAGCTGTGGTTTTTCCAAGTCTTGAAGAAGCGGTGCATGATTGACGGTATCAAAGGTCGTCTTCGTTTCAATATCGAAGTAGATATCGGAAATTTTAAAATTTTACCTTGAAAGAGAAGATCTGAGGCCTAATATCTAAACGCTTGTTGCACTGATAAAACTCAGAGTTAGACAATGAACCCCATTTTAGTGGATTGATGTTAGAGTTGACTAATGTGAAGTTTCGAGTAGAAAGGCAATTGTAACGTTTTGGTAGTAAAGTTCGAAGCAAGGAAATACTCAAAAAACTCGTTTTAGTTGTTTTTATATAAAATAATTATGAATAATTTACACAGAAACTAAGAAATCTTATTTTAAAAACTTAAGCTAAAATAAATTAGGAATAAACAACCAAATAAAGAGTTGAAATTTTATTTCACATTCGCTAAAAGTCCATTGGTCAGCTAACTTTCGCCTCAAAAGAGCTCTGCATATCTATCGCGCATTACAGGAACCCTTACTTGTAACGGTCACGTCTGAAAGAAAGTAATTAGAAATTTTTAAGGTTTAAAAAGTTGGTCCGTGGCAGTTAGCAGCTCTTGCGCCCAAAGCCTTACCGATATGCAGACACGAAGCATAACATTCCATTTGCGCCTCGCTGGTGTACATATAGCCATCCGAGCCGCAAATAATCTCCTCATCACTGTCCTGCACATTGGCACACATACGCTCACAATAGTCTTCGGTGTCCTTCTGTTCGACTGGTGCTGGTGGTGTTGGTATTGTAGTTGCATCAGCCTCTGTGGACTGGCTTACCGGCATGCGTCCATAAAAGCTCTGTAATGGATAATAGGAGAAGTTGTGGCATAAAACAAGACTTTGATAGCAACAACTCATTGTTTGGTCTCTTCTAATACTGCATCGGTCTCAGATAAACCAAAGAATAGCTCGGCTGCTGGCAACCCATAAAAGCGGCAGACTTGATTTCTTGTGAAGTTCCAGAGAATGTAGAACTAAGAGGTTTTCATGTGGAACATAGATAGATCGAATATGCTCCAGTTCCTTTTTGCACAACTCCCACTGTTGTGTGGACGAAGTTTTGATCCCGTGTTTCCCAAATTAACAGTGCCACTTATTATGAAGGAGATCGATAGTGGGATGTGTCACTATCCTTTGCGACATTGAACTCCCCTTAAAAGATCCCTTTTCACCGACATCGACTTTTATTTAGGTAAATAGGCCCAACTGCTAACCGGACCCGTTAAATAATGATTACTTATCGTAATGATTACCACATTGATTATTTTCTTGAGAATCCATTTGATGATTGATTACCATTACTTTAAATTTTTAATGATTTTTTTCCAATTAATTAAAAAAATAATCAAAAAAAATCATGATTTTTTACCATTATTAAAAAAATTAAAAAAAATTCAACAAAATCAAAAAAAAACTGTTTTGATAACTTTTGATTACTTTTGATTTTTTCAGTATCGTTGTAGAAACACATAAATGTACACATTAACAATACTGAAAAAATCCAAAAATAAAAAAATAAAATTAAAAAAATAGCCAAAACAATTATTTTTTGATAATTTTTAATTTTTTTCGGATTTTTTTTAATCGTAATCAATTAATAATTGCTTTTTCGTGAAAAACAATTAAAATAATCATTACCAATTAAAAAAACCGTCTAATTAATTGATTACTAATTACTAATCCAATTTAACAGGTCTGCTGCTAAAAATCAGTTGGATATGGAACGCAAAGTGATGAGAAATAAACCTTTGAAATACTAAAGGCGGTTCTCCTACTGCAGTATTGGTCCAGTAATGTCATTCCGATATTTAATGCCGGATCATTTTGCCTAGAAGAGCTACTTCGGAGGGAGAAGCAAAGTCCACTCTTGACAAACAAAATCTCATATAATACCTGAATCGTTGACGCTGTCAACATCAAATGAGATGGCTGTTGGGCTATTTGGCAGAAAAGTGTCTCGGTATATTTATGAACATTATTATACGAATGGGTGGAAATCCTCCACCGCTCCTAGGAAATAGCTCTTTAATGCAGGAAGGCAATTGGGCTAAAGTGTCATAAAGTAAAAATCAACACTTTGGTAAGATGATCTAAAGATAAAAGGGATCTGCAAAATTCGTCTTGTTAAGTTATGGGATTGTACTCTTAATAAGTGGTCATAATTCCGCAACCCAGCTTTAGCTTCTCAGCTCTTAACCGGGGCATGTACATTTTTGTTAGTAGTTAGAGAGCTGACAAGTGCCGAAGTCTTTTCTATCTACAATTAATAAGTCTACTCACCGAACTAGCGCTATGTACATCCTCCTCATCTTCTGGATCATCTGAGCCGTGCAAGGTAGCAGTATTGATGTTATTACTATTCAATACCGGCAAGTTTGACGTTGATAAAGTTCCCACCACACCAGCAGATTTGTGACGTAATTGATCGCTCAAGCCACTCAACGCCGACGGTGAATGTGTGTATGCCGAAGGCATAGCATCGCGTTCGGTAAACTCAAAACGTTGAGGCTCCGGTGTACGATTTCGTGGCGTATTAAGACGCACCTTCGAATAGGCTGGAGCCGAAGTAGTAGGTACCGACGTGGCCGCTTTTGTTGTTTGTGATTGTGGAATGTGCTTGACAACTTTATTACCGTCCGACTTCACTACAAAGTGATTGTTATTACTCGTGTGATAGCTGCTGCGCACGACGGCAGGCACAGGATCTTCTTGATAGAAGAGTTGTGATATTTTGATGGGCGCATTTAGATGATTTGAAGTCGTGCTTTCGAGAATGTTATTATCACTAGACGATGGTTTACTGTAACGTATTGGCTGAGCTCGAGAGAATTGTGCATAGGCTTGTTGGATTTGTGATTGTTGCTCTCGATGTTGTTGTAGTTGCTGTTGCTGTTGTTCGCGCTGCTGCTGGTTTTGCTGCCTATCCTGCTGTGTATCACGTTGCTTGTAATCAGGTTCACGCTTCGGTAAAAAATAATCATTTGAGTTCATAAACTCAATATATTGCTCTGCTTCTTGTTCTGCTGCCGCGTTTTCAGGCTGTGCATCGAGCACGCTTTCACGATACACTTGCGGCGAGTCTTCAACACGCGGCGTAGGCGGATAGTAAGCTGAATATGGATGAGCGTATGGCTGAGCTACTTCCTCTTGCCCATCCAACTCATTATTTTCATAGACTGCATAGCCTGAGCCGCCAGGGGGTGGCAGAATATGTTTTACGTGTGGATGTAGTACGGGTTCCTCGCGCGGGTGTATGGTTTCATAATGAAAATTTGGCCCTTGATTGTGGCTTAAGGTTGGTAAAGGCGGTGCCTGTCCCAATTGGGAAAAGTGTGAATTTTGATATAGTTTGTGCTGCTGTTGTTGTGGTATTGGATATTGTTTAATAGTCAGCTGCGGTTGATTGTTACCCACGTACTCTTGCAACTGCTGCATGTTCTGCCTATAATTAGGATCATGGGGTTCGATCAATGGACGCACAATGGCTTTACCATTGAAGGGTGGCGAAGCCTTGAAATTATGCTCATCCTGATATTTTTGTTGCTGCGATGGTTGTTGTGGATGAAGCTGATGTTGAGGGCTTGGCTGATATTGCGGATGTTGATAATTCGGCTGGTATTGTTGCAGTTGCTGAAGATGTTCTGGCCCTAACGGCGATGGGTGTGATATCAAATCGTTCGGATGGGATAGTTGTAGCTTATGCGGCTGCGTATGAGCGAATGGCGAGCGATGAAATGATGGCAATTTGCCTGCATTAAATGGCACTGGCCCTTTAGAGTGCGGGTAGTTGGCTGAGCCTTTGGGCGCCTCATAAGCATAGCGCGTAAGAACAGCGGCATTAGCAGGTGGACCATGTTGAATGCGCCGCATCATCGGTGGACGCCCTTTGTAGTAGGCTACTGGCGGTGGATAGACTGCTGACGTTGAATGACGTTGTGGATTGCCTGCAGGGGGTAAATGATCAGCCCGCGTAATTACGCGTTGCATTGCCGCATGATAACGTTTGGAAATTAACGCCTTTGGATCTTGGAGTACTTTCATGAGACGAGCATAGCGTGTACTGTTGCTAGCAGTTAATTGCGTGGAAGTGGCGAGCTCAGCAGCTTCAGGCTGTTTGCCATGGGCGTCCGTTATATTTGGTGTATTTGCGGTGCCTGGCATGGTCGCACTAAGAGGGTGCTGTTGTTGTTGTGCATTTTGAGCCGCAATTGAGCTACGTACTGGATTCAAAAGAAGCGCCAAGGAGATTAAGAATATTGTGAAATGCGCTATGCATGGTGCCATTTTGTTTTCGGTTGTTATACAGCCTTCCGCTTTCTTTATCAATTCACTTAAAAACGTATGATCAAATTATCACTGTGTTCAACTTCTATAAAAAAACATTTTCCTCTCAAAAAAAAAATATACCATTAGTCCGTTGTTTAATGTGAGCAATTTTTAAGATTTTTTTTATCGAACTACTTTTCTTCTTTGTCCGAATTTAAAAAAAAGTGGCTGTGGCTGTAATTTGATTTCGCTTAATTTATATGGCGATGGAAAATGAGTGCCAAGGGATCTGGATACCTGGATCTCAAAAATTTGTTTTTCCTCCT
The DNA here is from genome assembly GCA_949987695.1 of Merzomyia westermanni. Lineage (NCBI taxonomy): Eukaryota > Metazoa > Arthropoda > Insecta > Diptera > Tephritidae > Merzomyia > Merzomyia westermanni. The sequence continues at coordinate 42,443,288 of OX465291.1, read as the reverse complement.
GAGCACTTTGATGTGTAAAAAATCTATGTGGCACTTCCATGGTATCTTACTTTATATTAAAAGCAATATTTTACTAGCTAAAGTCACAATTTTGAAACCCAACTGGGCTTGTAACAGCATAAAGGAATCCAAATAGATATAGAGTTCCGTATATTGAAATTCTTAGAATTAATAGAAATAGGAATCGAAATTTTTTCGGTCCAAAACCAGAAAAAGTTTGTAGTAGTGATATAAAAGTTGCTATTGTAGCCAATGGTAAGAATTCGGGAAGAAAAAGAGGTCGCATTAATAAGAAACAAGTTGAAGGGGTCAAGAAGAAGTTTTTGGAAAAAACCGAGCACTTTAATTCGGGATATCACGGACATTGTTGGAACCTCAAAATCAACCGCATATAGGATTTAAGTAAGCTTCTACTTGAAGAGCAAGATTCTGAAAGTACCTGATCAATCAAAAATTGTATGAGCAATTTCTTACTAAATTCGGTTGTTTAAATAGTAATGGATTACGAAATATTCTATGAAGCCGACTTTTCTCAAAAACATGACAAATGGTTTTACATAGTATTTCAGAAAGCAAAGTTGATAAGAAATTTCCAACTCAAAGGATTGGTAAATTTCCCAAACATCAAATTGAATAAGTTTAGTAAACATTTGTTATTACACAGTCATTACCTGGATCAAAAAAAAAAAAAGAAAAAAAAAATAAGACGAAAGTGCCAATTTGTTAAATAAATCAGGGCCAATTTGTCAAAGAAGGTCATCGCCAATACAGAAACTAACTTTTTTTAATAATAATAATTCCCAAACGGATTATCCATATCCCTCCCGCCCGCGCAAGAGGCGCATCCGCATAACGCGCGGATTGTTCGTTCGTGCCGAGTCGGTTGGTTTGTTAATCGTCGAGATCTAAAACTGCTCAGCTACAAAGAAAACCTCATCAGCTAAGTAAAGTAGATATAGGATAGATTATACATTAAGAAATAACTAGTTAACAGAATAAAATTATTGTTAGAAGTTATTGTAGAAGTCAAATAATAAGAAACAATTAGTAGCTATGTATTTAGGATAGAAAGTATTAACTCTTTTAGCGAGCCTGAAATATCAAATCTACCAGAAAGAGAGTTATAATCTTGACACAAACAGCGAAAAGGCTCATTTAACTAAAAATTGGTTCGGGACTGTTTTAAGACTAGATATTTAAAATGCCTTGAAGGACGAGACGGTACATTGAAGTTCACTTCACTTAGAAGAAATGGGCTGGAGAGTGAACTATTTAGCAATTTAATCATAAAAACCGTTCCAAGCATTTCCCTCTGACTAGAAAGTGTGTGCAGATTAATGAGTTTTAAACGATTCGTATAGGGTGGCAGATTGTACAAGGGATCCCAATGAAAATCTCTTAAGGCAAATAGTAAAAATTGTTTTTGAACTGATTCAAGGCGATCTACATGAACTTGGTAACGCGGGTTCCAAATTATAGAACCGTATTCAAGTATCCGTCTGACTAATGTAGTGAAGAGGGCTTTAGTTACATAAGGGTCGCTAAATTCTTTAGACCATCGTTTAACGAATGCTAGGACACCTCTAGCCTTATTGACTGTTGTGTTAATATGGCGGTTGAAACTGAGTTTATAGTCCATAGTAACCCCCAGGTCAACAAAATCATACACTTGCTCAAGACTATAATTTTTAATTGTTAGGAAGCCGGCTGAGAAATTCCACGCGAAAAACCCATGTGTTTACATTTTTTAAGGTTAAGTGGCATATAATTTAAATCGCGCCAAGCAACTAGTGTACCTAGATCTGATTCTCGCTTATTTTTATCTTCAAATGACGCGAATGACATGAAAAGCTTTACGTCGTCAGCATACATTAACATTTTTGAAAATTTTATTATTGTAGAAATACCATTCATAAACAACAAGAACAGAATCGGGCCAAGATGGCTTCCTTGAGAAACCCCCGAAGAGACATAAATGACATCGGATACTAAATTTTTAAACACTACTCTTTGTGTCCTGTCACTAAGGTAAGAAGAGATACAGCGATTGAGACCCGGCTGGAAGCCCAACTGATCGAGTTTATGAATAAGTAATGAGTGAAACACTTTGTCAAAAGCTTTGCTGAAATCCGTATAAATAACGTCGGTGTGCAGATTTTTTCTAAAGCCATTTGAGACATGACTGGTAAACTCAAGTAAATTCATAAATGTGGACTTTCCCTTACTGAACCCGTGGTGGCAGTCAGCTATCAAAGTAGAGATCGGACCCATAAGTTGATTTGTAACAATAGCTTCAAACAATTTTGGGATGGCAAAAAGCTTTGCGATGCCACGATAGTTCTCTATAGAAGACCTACTCCCGCTTTTATGCAGCGGTAGAAGAAACGATTCTTTCCACGCAGTTAGAAAAACACCACACTTTAGTGATAGATTGAACAAATTGGTAAGGGGTTGGTAAATATGGTTCGCACACTTTTTCAAGAAACATGTAGGAATCCTATCAGGACCATATTTAAAAGATTCTTTTAAGGTTTTAAGGTAAATTAGAACATCTTTGGCGCATATAATTGGTGGATTAACTGAATTTGTCCAGTGTAGCTTATAGGGTTAATTTTGAAAGTTTGAATTGGTGACAGCAGAATAGTTAGAAGTGAAAAATTGAGCAAAGAAATTTGCGATATATTGATTATCGCTAGATATAATGCCTTGATACCTCATGGCTGAGGGAAACCCTGATACTTTACGTTTAGAATTTACGAAACCATAAAATGACTTTGGATTGAGAATAATGTCTCTTTTGATTTTACAGATATAAGCTTTATAGCACTTTTTATTTAAATCTATGTACTTCTGATGTAGAATGGAATACAGTAAGTAATGTTTATTTAATCCAGATTTCTTATATAAATTAAATGATCGCGTTTTCCTATTTTTCAGAGCCTTAAGCTCTTTAGTAAACCAAACTTGCGTAGGACGATCATAAGTTAATTTACGTTTAGGAATAAACTTCTCAAATAGGCAGTAAATAGTTTGATTGAAATGTGAGACGTTTGGATCGATATCACAACCAAATTCAGCCCAAGTTAATTTAGACAGTTCTTTATTTAATTTCTTGTAGTTTGCTTTGGAAAAGTTATAATCAAAGCTACTACATGAGTAGCGTTGAGTGCCTTGGCCATTACTTATGGTTTCGTAGACTATTTCCATAGAAGGGTGGTAAAGGTCTTCTGGTAAAACCAACGGATCACAGCGATTTACAGAAAATTGGTTTATATCATCAACATACACTAAATGTAAGACTTTCCCAAACTTGTTAGCGGTAACATTTATTTGATTAAGGCAAAGATCGGAAATTCCATCTAAAAAGTCATTGTACCCCAGTTTGGACGGATTTGGAATAATGTTACCATCAGATATGTTCCACGATATATGAGGTAAGTTAAAATCACCCAAAACAATAATTGAATCTGTATTTTTATTAATACTCTAGGCACTGTAAATTAAATTTTTCAAAATTCTGAAACGGGCAGCATTAAAATAGTTCTAGAATTCCTGAGAAGAAGAAAAAGTTCTCCACAATTAGACCTAAAAACATTTTTTGACATTGACTTAAAAAATAGAACTTACAAAATGTTCAAGTCTAAATTAAATAATTTGATTCACAACTATTTTTGCACATGGCGAACATTTGGTTGGTAATTCTTCAATGCATTTAAGAGGGTATATTTCTCCCATTAACAAGTCTATTTATCAGTCGTCGTTCTGCATTCTGTTTTACATTTGACAACGGAAGTAGTAGCATAATAGGAGCGTTCCAATCTGGATGGATCCAGATCCAGAAAGAAATTTTGCATGTAAATGCAACAACAATGTTGTGATCCTGATATTTTTCTGGATCAATTTCGGATTCGTATAGAAGTTCTGTTCGTTTAGTTTTTTGTAGTAGATTTTTTGACAGCCAACCCTTCTTTGCTTGGTAGCACAGACATACATATGTAAACACATGCATATAAACAAACTACTCTTATACAACTGATCCGTATCGTTCCTGTGAGATCTAGATCGTGACACGGATCTGGATAGATGATTGGATTGCAACTAATATGTCCCTTACTCCGTGTGGTTGGCTCTGGTATACTTGAAAATTAAGCAACGCCCCAACTGTCTTTGGTCCCACAATTCCATGATATTCCATAGTCCAAGGCACAGTGCGAATCAGTTGATAGTAGATTTAAGAAATTTTTTGAAAATTAAATTTTTTTTAGTCAATTTAAAAAAAAAGTTTTTTTTAGGTAAAATTGTGAAGAATTTTTGTTCATCTTTTCAGGAACTATAGAACCATTTGTGTGCTTCCCAGCACAGTTTCAGAATAAACTTGGCATACAAAATATTTTAACCTTATTGTGCAGAATTTTTTTTTTCTCTTCAGGAACTCTAGAACCTAAAAGTTTTTATTTTTGTACATTGTGTTTAAAAAATAGGTTGGAAATAAAATTTTTTTTTTTCGCTTAATGTACTCATTATTGTAAAGGGGTATTTACTGTAATGCCTTTAATTTGGCCAGTAAAACACATTTTCATAAAAAATAACCTCTATATAAAACAGAGCTGTTAAATAATTATTACTAATCCTAATGATTACCGGTTTGATCAATTACTTTCTTGAGAATCCATTTAATGATTGACCAATTACTTTACATTTTTTAATGATTATTTTCCTATTAATTGAAAAAAGTTAAAAAAAACATTATTTTTTACGATTATTAAAAAAAATAAAATAATCAAATAAAGTTGTTTTGATTACTTTTGATTATTTTTGATTTTTTTTGATTATTTTCGATTTCTTTCAGTATTGTTGTATAAGCTCATATACACATCAACATTATCGAAAAAATCAAGAATAATCAAAAAGAAATTAAAAAAAATCTAAAATAATCAAAGATAGTCAGTAATCAAAACAACTTTTTGTTGATTATTTTGGATTTTTTTATCTTTTTTGATTTTTATTTTATTTTTTCTAATTGTAATCAATTAAAAATTTTCTTTTCTTGAAAAACAATTAAAATAATCGTGACTAATTAAAAAGCCGTCGAATTAATTAAATACTAATTACTAATTAAATTCAACAGATCTGATATAAAATAAATCAAAACTATGTGAAACAAATGCCAACATCTATCTCGATTCGTTTACGACGATACGACCTACCATTAGGGGAACAAAATTACTATAATCTATTAGTAGTCTTCCCCCCATATTTATAAAAAAAATAATAAAGGTTTAAAAACTTCTTCCAATTCAAAATTTGTATGGAAATATCATTTTAAGAAGCCTCACAAATTAATTGTATTTTTAACGAAAATGGGGATTAGTGTATGTATGTATATTTTAGAGATGTCACGGAAGTGTATTTACCGAAACCGGAATAGGAGTTGGATAAAGTTTTTTCTTTAGTTATTCGTAGTTAAGTAACACACTCTCTTCCAATCATTGCTAACCACTTCTACCTAGAAGTTCAAATTCCATCATACACCAGCGTATATTTATGGATTTTTTACTGTTTGGTGGGGGTCGGGGAGCGCCACCTAATATGTTTGAAACAAGTTGTAGTTTGACTTGAAACGGACAGTCGGGCAGACGGATGTGGCTCACTGGACTCAATTAGTCGTTCTCGTAATTTCGGTACACTTGTCGATTAGCCTTTATCTTTCTCGTCTTCTTAATATTTCAATCATAATTTATGATGATAACTAGGGCACACATTGTTAGTACACCTATGTAAGTATTTTTGTGGCTAAATATATAAATTGTTTTCAAACTAAAAAACGTTTTCAGTTATTTAATTACATTAGTATTTGTTTATGATCACATTAGCTGCAAATATTCTTTACTTGACAATCATCACTTAATGCACTTTTCACAATTTAGGGCTTGGTTTTTGATATTATAGATTTTTCTTGTATTGCATTCCTTTATCACAATGACTTTTGGTTTATTTTCATTTGTTTAAAACTTTCCAAACTTTATTGCCACGAAATATTCATACACTATTTAATAGTTTTTGTGTTTTATATATTTCTTTGTTTTTTAATAATTTAGCACCTCCGCTTTTGTCGTCTGTTCACAAGCGCGTTCAAATAACATTTAAAAGTGTACTTAAGCCAACCGATCTGTTGCGCATGCGCATAAACTCAGCTCCAGTGACTTCGATGGCTTGACTTACCGTTAGTATTTACTTTTACCAGGGCTCCAAAATAAGAGCTCAACGGTGTAAAGAGCTCAACGGTGTTTCGAAATAAAATTTTCGCTGTGAAAATGTATTCTGGACATTTTTGAAACTAAGATTAAAAACAATTTAAAATATGTTTTTATCGACATTTCAAGAACACAAAAAAAAAGAGGACAAAAACATTGCAAATTGAGTAATAAGTAAGCTTGTTGATATTCGCTTGATCTTAGATAAAAAAAGCGCTGTCAACACAATACAATTTTTTTTTACTCACGTTTCCAATTTTTTTATTAACCCTAAATTTGAAGGAATCGGTCGGTTAGAACTTTAGATGTCCTGACAACCACTTCGAACGAAACTTTTATGAAAATGTAACCGTAATTATACCCTTAACAATAACCGTAGCCGTAACCATAAAAACAAAAATTAACGCAGGCGTAACCATAACCATAACCTAAAAAGTAAACACAATAATAACAGCACCGGAAACCGTGGCCTTAATTACAACCTTAACTCTCTCGATAATACGTCGCCGTAACCAAGTCATAACCATAACCGAAATCAAAGCCTAAACAATAACCCGATTTTAACTGGAACCATAACTGTACCCTTGCCTGAAACTTAAACATAACTTTAGACATTTCCAAAATGAAGAAGCGCACCGTTCACTTTACAATTACTGTTATGGGTACGACTACTATGGTTATAAAAATAAATCTTTCTCACTGACGGCGACGGCGAAATAATTTTTAAAAGTTTAACATTTAATTTTTGACAAAAGTTCATATTTTGAGTTTTATTACGAGATTTGTTTACTTGCTTGAGAGTTATTTCCGAGCTCTGACTCTTACCAAAACTGGTTAACGTCTCTTTCTATTCTTTCCACTGCTTTGTTGCATTTCTTTTCTCAGCTGCATGCCAATACTTAAGCTTTGCTGTCTCTCGCTTTTGCTGGTCAAAGCTACACTTAGCTTGGTTAGCGCGAATAGCTCTGAAAATTGATAGGCGTTTTTGCTTTTGTTCGTTAGCATTGACAATGCCATACATACAAATGTATACCTCACATCATAACAAGTTGCAGCCAGTAGGAAAACATCAAACTGGTCAGAAAACTGAATTAGTCCAAGAAAGATTGAGTTGAAAAAGTTTTTGAGAACGCTTCCATTCTTCGAAAACTGAACCAACACAAAATTATCAAACTACAACAAACTACAAATCGAAAGTTTTGGAGACCACTGTAAGCTCGAACTTCAACCAAAATTAAAAATTAAGAACCAAAATTTTTGGAGAACACTGCATTGTCTACTTTTTGAATACTGAATAGTCCAAAAAAGATCGGTTAATAACCTAGAAATCGAGCGTTTTGAAGAGGACTGCAGTGTCTACTCATCGAAAACTGAGCATGCTAAGAATGGTCAAACTTCAACCAACTTGAAATTGAAATTTTTGGAGAAAACACCACTTGTCCAGTTCAAAAGTATAGAAATTCCCCACAACTACAAACCGAAACTTTTGGAGATCACTGTAGTATCCAAAGTTCGAAAATGGAACTAGTACAAAAAAGATTGAATTTCAGCCAACTAAAAACATCAAACTTCAACAAACTACAAATCGAAAGTTTTGGAGACCACTATAAGCTCGAACTTCAACCAAAATTAAAAACCAAAATTTTTGGAGAATACTGCATTGTCTACTTTTTGAATACTGAATAGTCCAAAAAAGATCGGTTAATAACCTAGAAATGGAGCGTTTTGAAGAGGACTGCAGTGTCTATTCATCGGAAACTGAGCATGCAAAGAATGATCAAACTTCAACTAACTTGAAACTGAAACTTTTGGAGAACACACCACTTGTCCAGTTCAAAAGTATACAAATTCCCCACAACTACAAACCGAAACTTTTGGAGATCACTGTAGCATCCAAAGTTCGAAAATGGAACTAGTACAAAAAAGATTGAATTTCAGCCAACTAAAAATATCAAACTTCAGCAAATTACAAATCGAAAGTTTTGAAGAACACTGCAGTCCATACCCGAACTATTCCAAAAAAGATCGAGCTTCAAAAAACTGCAAATCGAAAGTTTTGGAGACCACTGTAGTATCTACTGTTTGAAAACTGAACTAGTCCAAAAAAGATCAAACTGCAAACAACTAAAAATCGAAAATTTTAGAGACCACTACAGTGTCCACTGGAAAATGGAACTAGTCCAAAAAATATGGAACTTCAGCCAACTAAAATTCGGAATTTTTGGATAACACTGCATTCTGTCTGAAATCCGACAACTGCCTTCTCGTAGGATAACCACAAGCTAAAAATATAATTTTGTGATATGGATAAAAGGCATCAGTCATACTACTTGTAAACTAGTTGGTTCGACTGCGGGGTATATATGCATGTATGTTCTGTTGTATGGTAGCTATGTTTCAATTACCGCTCCGTGAATTTTAGCCACAGTTTAAAAATATACAAAATTTATATATGAATATGGATTTCTTGGTCGTATCTGCCCCATTGGAGAAAGTTATATAAGTTTGTATGTAAGTATGTTTAAGTCTTATTCAATAGGTTAAACTATGGTCATTGGAATGTTGGACTGGAGATCATTCGAAAGTCGTAGAAGTTCATTGGTCATGGTTAGTGGTACTAGCTAATTTTTAGGTATTTCTTATTGCTTCAGTTGCGCTGGCATAGTCAGAAAGTCTATATTCAAATACCTTCTAAAGTCTATCTGCTTGTATTCCTTTTAATAAAATGTTTAAGAAGTGAAGTCATTGCTTGCTTTCAATGAAATATAGCAACCAGAGAGCTGTTTATTTACCCCAAAGAGATTCAATCAGAGTATTTTTTTGTAAACTCTGATCTGTTTACAAAACATTGGATTCCGCTGGAGATGTTGCTTCTACCATCGGAAGAGGAAATCTACAATAAAAAGTACGCTGCTAAGGTTACCGCAAAAGCTGGTTATAAAGTCGACCTGGTGAACTGCATTGGCTATATTTTTTGTATCGTAGGAAAGTATTTCGAACTCTTAACTCCATTATAAACAGTAATAGGCGTTTAAAGGGATTGCATGTGATCAGCACTTCAAGTCGGGCTTGCATCCCTGGTTAGTACGCCAACCACAATCATATGAGAATTGTTTAGTTTGCGTTGGAAAGCACTTTCTTTTGATGTCTTTACATAGTCGTATGGAACTCGAAATAATTCCGATAGGTTCGTTGTGGTAGTCGTATAGTCCTACATTGGAATGGGTAATGCTCTTAAAAGAATATTTCGAATCTCAATTTCGGATAACTTTTCAAGATCTTAAAAAAGCGATTTAAATTCCGCAGGATCTTAGATTAAAAGCTAATATGATCTACAAACTTTTCGGTATTTACAGCTTCTGCAGCGGTTCCATCAAATGCATAAACACTATCTCTTTGGTAGGACCACCTGCTTTCTCGACGCGAATGATCCTCCACAGCCTCAGGCTTAACACGAACGCATACCCTAACCGTCGGTCTGATTGAGATATTTTGCCAATCCACGGCTTCCTACCTCGCTGAGGGATAGACAGCGCCCACTGCTGTGTCTAGGATGCATAATAGCTGGTATGCATATTGCGAATTCGGGTCTCCTTTGCCCTTGACACCTGGTGCTAGCTGTTGCGTCCTTTTTTTGTCAAGAAATAGTCCGTTCGTAAGGGTTACACAAGCATGTTGGTCTGATCTACACTGTCTTCTCTGATTTGGGACAAAATGCTATTACTGTATTATCCATTTCAGCTTCCACATAGCCACAGTACTTGCCCTCAGTTATTGTCTCGTCATATGCAGATACATTTAGGAGCTTTCATACAACAATAGCGTGCTCCAGTTTGTGGAAGAATTCTTCAAAAGTGAAAAACTTTCAGCTAAACAATATAAATGATTTCACTTCCTGCATAGAAAATTATTCAACAAAGAGTCGTCTAAGCAATTCGTGAATTTTAAATTTTTCATAGGCAAAATTGCCAGCTGCGCCAAGATATAATCGACGCTACATCCGTTGCTCTCAGCTAAAAATAGAGTTTTGCATTGTGTGTAATAGGTATGTGGTACATATATATTTGTAAAAAATATGCAATTCACATTGATATAAATGATTTCGCTAACAAATTGCAATAACTTTCTTTTTCATTCCTGATTCATAACTTTTGTTTGTATTTCAATCTATACTCTTTACCACTTAACCAGAATATCAGACGATAAATGAGGCTAAATTGTCAAATGGATATAACAATATAAATTTGTAAAAGAATCTCTACATTCACTCATGCGGGACATATCAAACATTCATAGTCACTGCTTGCCAAGTGCAGATTAGAAATACAAAACTAAATTAGCTTTAGCGAGCAACACACGCGTTCTTATAATCGAAGATGTGCTGCACTGTGGGCTTGCACAACGGGGTTTCTGCTAGAAATTATTAAATATTTAAAATGGTTAAAACGTGTGTTGTAGTTTTTGGTGCGTGCTAATGTTTGTTGTTGCTGTTCGAGATACAGCCGACTGACAGTTTCGTCGTTGGGCTCTCGTTCATACTCTCTGAGAGCAATCTGCCATCTCACTGCGCAGTGGGTGCCCACTTCGAGAAAGTTTTGAAATTTTTTCAGCACCATTTCCTTATTGTTTGATGGATTATATTAAGACTTTTTTGGGTCCATATTTGAATTATTTTAGCGATATTTCTTGGACTATTTCAGAGAAATTAATCCAAAAAAGTCCCGAAAACAACACCGAAATTACCCGGTAAATCCCACAACACAACTCAACATACAGGGTGGCTGATGAATTTTGCTACATTAAGAAACTCAAATAGTTTTTTTTTCAGTGTATGGAATTCATTTTTCTTTTATTCATGTTAAAGCTCATTAAATTTTATTAAATATAGCTTAATTAGTTTTAAAAATAATGGAATTTAAATGCCCCCCCTGCTCGTCGATGCATGTGCGGCATCTTACCAAAAAGTTGTTCATTACTGCTTGGAGAGTTGAGACAGGAATAGCCGCAATTGTTTCTCGAATGGATTGCCTTAGTTCATTCAAATTTGTTGGTTTTGCTTTGAAGACTTCCTGTTTGCAATAACCCCACAAGAAAAAGTCAGGTGCAGTAAGGTCAGGCGACCTGGGTGGCCAACGGAATGTGGAGTTTCTGGATATCAGCTTATTGGGAAATTTTCGTCGCAATTCTGTCATAACAGGTTGGGCTATATGAGGAGCTGCACCATCTTGCTGAAACCACACAGAGTTGAAAGAAATTCTCATTCGGCGTAATTCTGGATAGAAAAACTCTCTCAACATGCTCAAGTAACGGTCTCCAGTAACCGTAACGGTGTGACCGTTTTCTTCGAAGAAGTAGGGCCCGACAATGCAGCGTGATGAAACTGCACACCACACTGTGACACGAAGTGGATGCAATTCCGTCTCATGGAGTATCTGTGGGTTGGAAGCACTCAATATTCGACAATTTTGTTTGTTTATGTTGCCGTTTAAATCGAAATGGGCCTCGTCAGACATGAAAAGACAGTTCAACATGTTTCTATCCTCTTCCACCATTTGAAGCATCTTCTGGCAAAATTCCAAGCGAATCGGCAAGTCTGCAGCGTTCAGTTTGTTGGCCATTTGAATTTTATATGGGAATAAGTCCAAATCTTTGTGCATAATTGACTGTAATGACTGTCTGCTTACACCCATTTGAGCAGATAAGCTTCTTGTCGAAACACGTGGATTGTTTTGTATGGCAGCAGCTACAGCAGCGATTGTTTCCTCCGTTCGAACTGAAGGGTTTCGATGGTAAGGTCTTCTGTTGACTGTCCCATGCTCAGCAAAATTGTTTACAAGTCTTATTATGGTCCATCTGCTCGGAGGATTGCCGCCAAACGTGCGCCTATACTCTCTTTGAACCGAAACTACGGACTCCAGTGCGTGATAGCGGCGGACAATCCAAATTCTTGTTTCAGTGTCCCAGTTATCCATTTTTGTTAAACGTAAAAGTCAATCTGCAAAATAAAAAAAAAATTAACCAGATTCATTAAATAGAAAAAAAGTTATTTAATTTTTTTTTGGTAGCGGCTTTCATTAGCCACCCTGTATGTCCCGAAATTACCCTGAAAAAGTCACAAAATGGTTTCTAAAACTATCGCGAAAACATCAAAGGAATCCCGTCAAAAGCCTTATTTTGTCCAGCAATGGCCCCGAGCTTGCATCCAATCAAGTCAGTGAATCTCAATTTGCACAGAAATAACCGAAAAAATCTTTATAAATACAAATGATGTCTATATGCACATACGATAATAATTATCTCGATGTGTTATTTTTCATTTTCAAAAGCTTGAATAAAAATGGAAATTTTATTTTTTATTCAAAATATTTTGTCAATAACCAATAATATTTCACTCATCACTCAAATTTTTTTGGAAAAAAAATAAAATTTTCATTTGTTATTTTTTCGTCACTCGTCACTCAAATGTTTGAAAATGCCCATTTCTGATATGGAACGCCGGAAAGAAGGCCGCTGTATATCCATTAGGGTGGGTCGATTTGTATGTACGAAAGTTAACCGATATCGCGCCATCGATTTTTCGATAGGTTTTGGGCTCAGGAAAAAAAAGTTCCATTACGTATACCCAAAAAAATAATTTTCGAGCCTGCGAAATTTCATTTTTGTGACTTTTTTCGACTTTGATTTTTAAGGTTTTTTTCATGACCTACTAAACAAATTTTCATTTGATTTTAAAATGTTCATGTATACCCTGTCCGACCCAAAAAAGTCCGCTAAAAAAGTTTGCGATAACAGTTTTTTGAAAAAAAAAAATATTTTTTGGGTTTTGGGGAGTGTTTTGGTCAAAAAATTTACCCTTTCGCCATTTCTTTAAAGGGTTTTTTCAGCATACATGCAAAATTGTTTTCGATGAAAACGAATTTGTATCATATTTCCTGCCCACTTAAAATTATGCGCTAACAACGTTGGCGATAACAGTTTCTTGAAAAAAAAAATTTATTTTCGGGTTTCGGAAAAGTCGATTTTTCGACAAAACAAGTCCCAAAACCCAAAAATAATTTTTTTTTCAAAAAGCTGTTATCGCCAACGTTTTTAGCGGATATTTTTTGGGTCGGACAGGGTATACAGGAAAATTTTTAAATCAAATGAACATTTTTTTAGTAGGTCATAAAAAAAAAATTAGAAATCAAAAAGTCAAAAAAATGAAATTTCGCAGGCTCGAAAATAATTTTTTTGGGTATGCGTAGTGGAACTTTTTTTACCCGAGCCCAATACCTATCGAAAAATCGATGGCGCCATATCGGTTAATAAATCGACCTAGTGTAATACCCATGCCAACCAAAAATGAAGAAATGCGCATATTTTTAACTTCAGCCATGTTCGACGCGCTGATTGAATCTTCTCACGGCGGTTTCCCTTGATTTCTATAAATCGCATGATCAAATTTAACACTATTGCCTTTCACCGATTTCTGAAATAGTCTTTTGTCCAACGCATGAGCTCGCTTGCCCCATAGTGCGCTGTAACACATCTAACAGACAACTTTTTGTTTTTACCTCTCCATCCATATGTAGTCTTATTCTTTCTGACTGGAAATTCAAGCCCATTAATTGAACTGCATTTCTGTGGCTACATTAGTTCACTTCCACACTTCAGGCTTCTACACCAATCGCACTTGAATCCATTTCAGTTGATTGCAATGTTGACTTTAGTTGACTTACCTTACAACTTGTGCAGAGGTAAAAACAAAAAAGTAAGAAAATCCAGGTTCGTTTGGAACCGAATATAATATATACGCAGTGTGAGCTTTAGCAATAAAAGTAATTTTTCCTGTATATAAGCCATGTCTGTTTATAAAATTTGTTCATCAATATTAAATTCTTCCATTTACGATTAAATACTTACTTTTTTTTTTAGTAATAAGGCCAACAAATTACTAACCATTCTCACCTAACCATCACGAGCTGCGCATCCGCATAATGCGAGGATTAACATTTTCCGCGTGTTTGAAAGGCAGAGGTTTGTTCAGCGTGGAGATCTCGAACTGCTCAACTACATAAAAAGTTCATCAGCGGATTATGATACATACATAGGGAATTAAAATACATATAAGTCATTTGTTAAGAGAGGATAGAAGAGTATTTTTTATTGTATAAAGCAAGTCCGAAATTGCCTGAACGAGAGGTATAGTCTTTGCATAGACGCTGGAACGGTTCGTGTAATGGAAAATTGGCGCTGTGATTGTTTCAGAAGAATAGGTTTGAAATGTCTGAATAGTTAACTTTTTCCAAATAAATGGACTTGAAATTGAAATCTGTTTGGAGCAAAGAACGTTCTTCCGTCAACACATATGACTTAAAAAGTTATACATCATCTGTCTACGTCAATATTTTTGAATAATTTACTGTCCTGCAGGTATCGTTTATGAATAGAAAAAACCGAATCGGGCCAAGATGGCTACCCTGAGGAACACCTGAGGAAACAGCAATGGCACTAGAAAATATATATTTAAAAATTACTCTTTGTGATCTACCACAGAGATAGAAGGAGATCCAACCAGTCTAAAAGTCAACCAGCTCAAGTTTGAGAAAGGGTGAAGTGTGGCAAAACCCTTCTACGGAGTGTTTATCTCCCTCTTCCTGTGCTTACACCGGCGGGTGTCGACAAGAATACCTTCTGAGCTGAAGCATCTTAATCATTCACACAATGTGGGGTAGCTAACGAAACTTCGTCTGTAAATCGTTCGAAAAACCTTTCTATCGGATACTCCCAGAGCCGCCTCATCAGATATTGTCAGCAGGTACAGGGTTTTGATTACTGAAAAGTTAGTATAGACTTGGTTAAAATAGGGAAGCGCAACGCCCATTTCAAATTTTTTTTTTTCTTTTTTTCACATTTCTTCATACAACAATATTTTTTAAGGAAATTTAATATTTAAATAAAAATTTTCGCAAAGATATTCGTTCTATTATCCTTCCAAAAATTTTATAAATGAAAATAAATTTGTGTCTGTCTCTGTGGGTCTATATATAGTTTTGGAAAAGTGGGCGGTGTCCCCAGGCTATATTAAATTTTAATTCGTCATAACTCCAAATGTATTTGATCTAAATTAATGATATTTGGATATATGTATACTTTAGTCAAGGTTTACATAATTTTAGAAAAGTGGACGGTGTCACGCCCACATATTTTGTGTGTTCTTTGTGCTTCATTAATGTCCACGGTTTACTGTCGATGTCTCTGAAACTCTCACGGTAGGTCCGAAGTTCGTTGGGCACAACACAGGCTGTATATAGTTTCTAGAAAAGCCCCCAGGTTAAAGATACTTTATACATTGAAATGTGTTCTGAATATAAAAAAAATCTTGGAAAAAGTAAGCGGTACCAAGACCAAAAAAATTAAACCGCTATATCTTCGAAAACTATGTACACATCAGTACCCGCAGAGGAAAAGGGGAGTGGGAATAGAAAATTTGAGAATGAGATTAGGTGTTAAAGGAAAATGAGGAGATTAAAATAAACTAACGGGATATGGGGGTGGGGGAAAAGCAAAAGTAGAAAGAAAAATTAAGAAATAGGAATAAATTAAGAGGAAGCCGCAAGTGGGAGGCAGGACAACTTCTGCCGGGTCTGCTAGTCTTCTATATAAAAGTAGGCATATTCGTTGTAATGAGGCTAATCTGCGGACCACACTTTGTTTGGTACATTAAACAGTTTTCAATTTGGAATAATAATATTTGCAAAATTTACTCAATCAAAAGTGGGCACTACCGGGCCAATTAAAGTAAATTTACAAAAAAACAATTGGATATCACGATTTCAATCTACACACCAAATTTGGTCCTTTTAGGTGCATTGTGTATCACTATTTTGTGGTTTTCAAAATGTTCGATGCATAAAAAGTGGGCGTGGCTATTATCCGATTTCGCCAATTTCGAATAGCGATGGAAGATGAGTGCCAAAGAACCTGCATACAAAATATCAAAAAGATATCCTAAATTCGCTCAATTTCTCTTTTCCTCCTGAACACTTTGATATCTATCTTGATTCGTTAAAGCCGTTACACAATAGCGTTAGCCGAACAAATCTAATATACACCAATAGCTCACTTTGCGTCGGTGTTACGTTACAAACAAACAAGACGCAACTTGAAACAACGCAAAGTGAGTTATGATTTTCTATAGCAAACCATGTAAAGATCCAAGATAGCTTCCAGGGTTACGAAAATACTACTTTAAAAGAAAATTTAACAAGGTAAATTAAAAAAAAAAAAGAATAATATAAAACTTTTTTACATACATAGAAATAACAAAAAAAAATTTAATCAAAACAAAATGAAATAAAATATTCAATTAATTTATAAAACGTAACAAAAATTAATCACTGCCTGATGAGTCCTTACTTGCTGTTGTCGTAAGTCGGCTTTCTTTCACGAAAAATGGCATTGCGCAATTAAAATTCCGTTGATTTTCAGTTAGAAAGCGAATCCCAGGGTAGTGCCACCTTTTAGAAAAAAATTTGAATAATAAAAATTAAAGACTCGAACCCAAAACGCAACTTCGAAAATTAAACGACGCACAGTGAAAATTGGTACTAATTCAGCAGCGACGCAACTTCGAAAAAAACGCAAAACGAAACGACGCAGCACGAAACGACGCAAAGCGAGGTATTGGTGTACTCTGTGAACTGTGTTCAGCTGAGTATAGAAAGAAATGGAAAAATAAGCAGAAGTTTCAAACAATAAGTGTTGACTAAAACGTGTGGGCTGCCCAAACGAGCCGCTGGTTCATTCTCTTCTTGTGGCAATTGCTTGGTGACAAGCATCATTTGGTCAGCCAGTTTTTGGAGTTGACTTTATTTACTTTTTTCGCGGAAGCAAACACATTACCACATAACGGTTTTTCTATATAAGTAAGTAAGTCAAGTATGCCCAACCTGCCGGTTTGCTTGTTTACCTGAAAAACTCGTTGAAAGTTGATTGTTTGCTAAAGACAAAGTGTGTTGAACGTGCAAATATTTTGGTTTGCAAGAGTATATTTGCCATTGCTCTGGAATACAATGTATGAAACTGACATCGAAAATGATGTTCATGTGCAACACAACGTCTGCTCTCATTAAACGTTGGGGGTCATTTCAGCGTACGAAAGATGCAGTTGATAAGAACTTGACTTTGATTCTAATTGCCTGTCCGTCAACACCATATTGGCAAAATGTCGTCTAGTTTAGATAAGAAAAAGAACAAAAAGTAAGTGCTGCCTGCGTTGATAAAGCTTTCAAAGTTAGTCTCCAAAACCATTTTCTATTCTTTTCCTATTAAGCTGACCGTTAACAGCCAACTATACTGAACTAAAAGAAGTTTCCCTTTCTGTCTATGTATTCATAACCCTATTGTAAACTGAAAAGGGTCGGCAGTTTAGAACGATAAGCGTCAAGAGTTCATGAAGCCAACAGGAATGGGGCTAAAGTCTTGATGGATGACGTGCCCAGCATAATCAGAAGAATCAGGAATACACCCGTTGGAAGGTATGAATGTCGTAAGACAAGTAAAATACACGAAACGACTGTTTAAGGGGCCATCCAGTCTTTCTAGTACGGGTTTGTACCAGAGATATTCCGACAAAATACTTTCTTTACCCGTAACAATTCTCAAATCCTCGGCGAGTGTTTTTAGTTACAACAACCATAACGACAGTAAACCAAGTGGACAGGAGAGTAGAGATCGGCGTATAATAATAATAATAAGACAGAGCTAAATTCCAAGCACTAACTTACTTCTTAACAAGTAAGGAAAGGGCTGCCTTTGACTGTGCCGAATGCTTTATACCTTTTAGGAATATGCATCACGCATCACGCATCACGGTTTTACTCACAATTAGTACAAACTCTGCAAAACCGTTAAGTTAAAGATGCATAGCCCAAACCCCATTTATCGGAAAAATCGATTGTATGGGAGCTATATGTTGTGTTAGTCCGATCTGTACCAAACCTGCAAAATTTTACGTTTCCAGCTTTTTAATTGCAACAGTTATAGGCCAAACACCGTTTATCGGAACAATTGATTGTATGGGAGCCATGCGTTGTATTGGTCCGATCATGCTGGTTCCGACAAATGATTAATGCTTTACAAAATGGCTGCATCTTACCAAATGTCATCGAGATATCTCTAAAAGTGAGGGACTAGTTTGCGTTCAAACAGACAGACGGACAGACGGACATGGCTAAATAAACTCAACTTATCGCCCTGATCATTTTAGTATACTGATTGGTGGGTATATCTCTTCTTCTTCTCATACTTACAAACATCGGACCAAAGTTATAATAGCATTTCATGTTTATGAAAGGTATAAAAAGGTTCAAGAGTTGGGCCACTTTGATAATGCAAAATGGGAGCCCCTTTAGCTGAAGGCTAAATGGCTCTGTATATTCACAAAAGAATGCTCGATCAATTCACGGATTGTAACTTTCGGAGCATTGACGTGGTGGAAGGCGGTCAATATGGGCTTCATGAATAACATGTTGACTTAAGTGCAGCAAGCTCTCTGTGGTGCGGTCGTAGAATTGATTGAATTATGCAATGCTAATGCCTCGAAATGTAACATACAACTGCTCGGTCTCGGTAACTCTCGGACGTTATCAGGCGTTGTACCTTTCCGCACTGACTTAGTGAAGCTAATAGCTGGATGAATCGATTTTGCTTTTATAGCATTTCTAAGAGTCAGTCACCTTCGTACAACGAAATGCGATATTCAGCCATTTCTAAGATTAATGTAAAACCATACGTCGCAACTTATATCCCGAGATGGGCTACTACTGTTAACTGTACGGCACTCTGAAATAGTTCAATAAAATTCTTCAGAAACACCTGTTTCGAGAGCATCTCAGCACTCAAAGTTATTAAGCCTGATGAGCTTCTTCAATACTTTAAGTCAAGCATATAGCGATTGGTCTGCCACCGTGGCTTTAAAACATTCGTTAGGCGTCTTACAGTATTCCTCATTAGCAACTAACATATAATAAAATAATATCAATGTGATATCAAATAAAAGTCTAGTGAAGACCACACATTTAATAAATAATTTTTTGACAACTTATACTTCGATGCAAGTTTAAGGGGTGCTGTGTTGTGTTTAAAGATACGTATAAATCGCACCATTATCTCATTGTGAACTAAAGTTATTAGCATAATCAAGTGTATACTAAATAATCATTATTTTAACAGGCATCATATTTTTTTCTTTTATTCAAAAAATATATTTTTTTTATTATTGCCTTAATATTTCAAGTGTTGCGGTAATTGCAAACAATTAACTTTCATTTCACATAATAAAAGTAAATGCCGTTTTATTTCGTTCGTGTCAATCGTCAAATGTTAAATGGAAAGGCCAATATGACATATGTATATACAAACAAGGTGGCGCAAAAGTAACCTTCCGATGTTCAGCATATCGGTTGTGGCACGTGCAGTGTGTGCTGTTGCACCGTCTTGTTGGAACCACATGTTTTCCAATCCCAATTCATCAAGTTGCGGCAAAAAGAACTCGTTGATCATTGCTCTGTAGCGCTCACCATTCACAGTAACCGTTTGGCCCCGACCGATTATTGGTCAAATAAATAATCAGCAACATTCCGCGTTCTGGAGCAGTGTAGCGTCACATTGTTTATTAACGTGTATTTCGCATGTGTTTACTACACAAATGTCAAAACAGAACTGACTTTAGGGGCCAATCGCAAAATGTATAGCATTTTCTGATAGGAGGATTACTTTTGCGCAGTAACCGTTTTCACCGACCGATTATTGGTCAAATAAATAGTCAGCAACATTCCGCGTTCTGG
The DNA here is from genome assembly GCA_949987695.1 of Merzomyia westermanni. Classification (NCBI taxonomy): domain Eukaryota; kingdom Metazoa; phylum Arthropoda; class Insecta; order Diptera; family Tephritidae; genus Merzomyia; species Merzomyia westermanni. The sequence continues at coordinate 42,423,205 of OX465291.1, read as the reverse complement.
AGCAGTGTAGCGTCACATTGTTTATTAACGTGTATTTCGAATGTGTTTACTACACAAATGTCAAAACAGAACTGACTTTAGGGGCCAATCGCAAAATTTATAGCATTTTCTGATAGAATCCTCCTATCTTTTGCGCCACCCTGTAGTATGTGAATTTCCATAGTAACGGTTGCGACACTTTATGCAAATTTGCACATTTATTAAGCAAATTATTTTTGTAACTACCCAGTAGAACTTGAAGCGAGATCTACCTAAGACATGAATAAGAGAGTACTCTCTTTAACATCCTTTTGGAACAATAGAAGATATTTTTTCGTTTTCTGCTCTTATGATACTCTTTGTGGAGGACAAGAAGAGTATATCCCCTTAAAATATTTGCGGATCAATAACAGAGATTTCTACACTCTGTGCTCCGATTTTGCTAATCTTGGAGCAATCCGAGAGACCTCCTCAAGTTATTAATAAAATATTATTATATAATATATATTTCTGGAGCGAAAGCAGAGATTTTTCCAACCTCTATTCGCTAATACCGTCTTGAGCAAGCCGATTTACTCTGCCAACAAAAGAAAAAAAATTTTCAGCAAATAAAAAAATGAAATAAAAGAAAAGGCTGCAATCGTAAAAATATGAGAAATAAATACAATTTTAATAAAGATTTGAATTATAATAACTATTGTTTTTCAAAATTAATCCTTTATTTGCGGATATGTGTGGTATTTATATATGAGTTCTATTCCATTGCTTCGATTCCTCCATTTGCTTCCATAGAAGGCTTGAGGCATGATTCTCCAAAGATCTTTCATTGGTCGTTTAAAAGGAATGTGAAATGTCTCACTCATTACTCTCCTGGAAGGTTTTCTAAAATACTCCAAAACTCCTCCATTACTCGACTGGGACTCATAAAAAAGTAATAACAAAACTCCACTATTGTTTTTTGGGTGGTGAAAGGGAGCTTTTCTATTACTCGCCCTCCTAGAACATGCAATGTTAAAAGGGAGTATACAAAATTATATGGTAATACAAAGAAGTATAAGGAGGAATGTGGAGTAGTCCGCTACTCCGAATGGAGTACTGTGGGATCCATAAAACGGTGATCCCTGGTTCTACTGGGTAATACAAGGATGCTGAAGAAGCTCTTCGTGAAAGGGGTCGTATTTAGAAATTTTATTTTGAAAATGAATTATCGTTTATAAAGCTCAGAATAGGTTAAAAGCAGCATTTTATTATTTTTGATCTTTTTGCGATTTTCCATTGAAATATCTCAGTCAAACTTTGAGTAATCGCTTTCGAAAGTTACAGTTATTTTCCCCTGGAGAAATGCTTATTGAAGAGCTTATTAAGTGCCCAATATATTACTTACTCAGCTTATTATACCTTTCATAAGCATGAAATCTTATTACAACTTTGGTCCGATGTTTGTAAGTATGAGAAGAAGAAGATATAGACCCACCAATAAGCATACCGAAATTATCAAGGCGATGAGCTGAGTCGATTTAGCCATGTCTGTTTGTTTGTCCGTCCGTCCGTCTATCTGTCTGTCTGTTTGAACACAAACTAGTCCCTCAGTTTTTGAGATATCTCGTTGAACTTTGCTAAGGGGCCGCCATTTTGTAAAACATTAATCATTTTTCGGAACCAGCAAGATCGGTCCAATACAACGCATAGCTCCTATAAAATCGATTGTTTGGTAATGGGTTTTGGCCTATAACTGTTGCAATTAAAAAGCTAGGAACGTAAAATTTTGCAGTTTTAGTACATATTATATGAGTAAGGATCGGACACCTAAAACCGTGATTCGTATTCATGAAAGATATAAAGTCTTCGGCACAGTCGAAGACAGCCCTTTTCTTACTTGTTTAGATATTGTGACGTTTAAAATTGTAGAAACAGCTTTACAGAGCTGCTGCCAAAAAGTGGGCCTAGTTCCTAACCGATCTAGCCCACAATACTTCACATCAGAAGAGGAATGTTTGCACCAAAGTGAACTAGTGTCCTATTGGATGACCATTAAAATAAGATTTGTAAATAAAATGGGCGTGGCCGTTAACCGATTTTTGATAAGTTTGTATCCTAACATTTTAACAAATTGAAAAAAAAAAAATAAATAAATGGAATCATACACTCAGTTGATATGTTTCCCATTCTTTAATTCCGAAAATTTTGATGTAAAAAAAATGAGTGCCATGACATAACCCCATGCACATGCAATAAAGCCCAAGTAAAAAATTAAGCTTAAAAAATAGGAAAACATTTACCAGGTTTCTATCTTACCCCCGAGGGGGGATTCGGTGCAGAAAACTGTGGATCGCGAAACCGTTGTTGGATCGGGACTGTCGTCTGATTTCCCCGCATTTTTAATACTAATCTATTATGGGTGCGGACAAAAATGTATATCAAAGTTGATAAATATAATTAACATTTTTACCCATACTATCTTGTCATCATATTATTACTCAAACGATTAGATTTTCGATTGTAGTTTGCTCGGTATCTCTAAAGCTGGGTGCTATATAGAAATTAAACTTATCTTATCTTAGTAACCTAGACAGCACCCTATGATACACGTAGTGAACAAACCTACTTTTAGGCTATAAAGGTCAAAAGTTTGAAAAATAGAAAAACGACTAGTACCAATGACTTAAGTAAGGCGCTAATTATGTAAGTCACCGTGTTATTTTGTGTGGATTCACTCACATTCACATTCATCACTCCCATCTATTGAGAAGTATAAAATTGAGTGAATGTCTTCATTTTATACGAACATTTCTTCAAACGAGAAAAATCAATTTGTTGCGTTTGACATAATAAGCCTGTAAGTGTACTTGAAATAGATTAGCTGTCACTGATTCCTTTGGTGAAAAGAAAAATCGTCAAATCGGACAGTCAAAGAGAGACACCTTAAAGTGTTCAAGGGGATTGTGTGCAGCGGCCACGTATTGTTGAAAACAATCATATCTCCCTTATTTACCACTAAATGGAAAACACTAAACATTACAAAGAACAGTTAGTAAACTGGGAATTATGAGGTCAATTTAAAAAAATCTTACAAAGTGTTGACAAATGAAGGGATCCTTTCTAGCAGAACAAAACAAAAAACAGCCAGTAAAGACAAACACCAAACCAAGCTGGCAGAGGGAATGTTAAAACATAATTTTTTTTTTTGTAGAAACCACTTTAAACAACAAAGTAATAGAATCACGCTGACAGGGCAACAAGTGGCCAAAGATGCGTTGGTTGTCAATTGGAGATGTTACGGATGTGAGTTTGCTGAGGACGGACTCGGAATTTTAAATTTGATTGAACGGATTTTAGCAGGAAGCAGCAGATTTGCTTATCAATGCAAATCTAAGGGTAAAGTAGTAGATGCGTGCAGCAGGCGTTAGTGATGTTTGAAAAAATTGCAAGTTAGAGCAAATCTAGAGAGCAAAATGACATTTAGTTTCAAAAAAAGTGGCAACTCTTTAGGGATAAATTTTGGCCAGCAAGAATTTGCAATCAAGGGCTGATTTTAACGCATGGTTGCGTTTTTGTGAACAAAATAATTATTTTTATGTATAATTAAGCTGAGAAATAGCACTCAAAAATGCAAAACACTTTTTATTTTCGATTGATTGCAACCAGAAAACAAAATTATAACTTTTATGGGTTTCCTTTTGTTTGTCATGCACAGTAGCAATCAACTGACGCTCAAGCATAGTACTTTTTGCAGATTTCGAAATTGCCCAAAAATTGCAATCATCACTCATTGAGAGAGTATAATTAAAAAAAAAAAAATATTGGAAATCGGAATCAAAACTTAAAAGCCATCGAACCGATCATCATTTCGGTGTCGGAGTCGAAGATCCGTTAGGTGCTTAGTGTTCATATAAATACATAAGTATAATTATTTAACTGGATGCCCATGCCCGTAATTCATACACATTTACACAGTTATAACAACCATCGACAGTCAACACAATAAAGCACAATCGGGCCAGCGCGATAAGAAAGAATTCAGATCAAGCATGCTGTAAACTGGCATGTGGGCGCCCATCATAGCGTAAGCCGGTTTTACAATTTGATGAAGCCGAAATAATTTAAAGTTTTAAACCACAAAAAAGATTTTAAGTGGGAAACAAACCTAACGCACAGCTCTTCTTTGAGCTTCTGGGCTATTTTTGTCCAGTTGATTATTCCAGCGTGATTTAGTTATATTGTTTGAGTTAAATTCAGCAGTATAAGATCAAAGAAATGAAGTGATATGTAGCTCGCTTTGTCTGAAGAATTTTGGTTCGGAATAGCTGGAAGACGTGTCCCCCAAGTTCAAGCCGTTTAAAAAGTGAAAGGAAGTCAGTCAGCTCCTTTTCGCGGTATCAAAGGCTTTCTTGAAATCAACAAAGAGATTGTGTGTTCTTGGGTTTTGCTTGTTGTTGTTGTTTGTAACGACAGTTATCGACCGGTTATGAACCCGATACGCTCCGCTACTTCTTTCCGGTACTGCCCGACTGTCGTGGTAGCGATTTGGTATGACCGGTGCAACCTTCTTCTCATGCCGCCGCTCCTTCCTTAAGGAAGGATAAGTAGGGTAATGAAAGGTGAGAGGCATCATATTCGTAGATCAACCATCGAGTTGCATGCCATTAACTTTGTGCATGTTAGTCGCCTCTTACGACCGGTATGCCTACCTCGGACATATTCTGGTTTCAATTTCAAAATACAGACAAATGTATAAAAATATATTGAGTCAACTTTTATGACCACCACTGTTTACAGCTGGAATAATATATTTATTTGCCATTAAATGCATCCTAAACTTTAAGTTAAACATCTAGAAATATACTGGTGAATATTGTATTTAATTTTATTACACGGTTTTTCTATTATGCGCCAACAAACATATAGACTGTCAGATATACAAACATTCTAAAAATTGTTTTTGGGCTTTTAAGGCTCTAATAACGATCTGCCTACGGATTTTTCATTAAAAATTACATAAGTATAATGTACAGACATGGGCTTGTTACATTGTTATACATACATATAGATACATACATAATTGGCTGAAGACAGCAACAATAAACCCATTTAAGAAAAATCGGCCACCCTAATATTGTACATACCATCCATGTACGTATATTGCAAATGTTTGTTGAAATTGTATCATACAGCGAGTTGACAAATAATCCACTATGAAAGCATCGCCTTTTACTTAACAAACAATAACACCACGCGCTGTAGATTGCCCATGGAAACGGAAAATTTAAGATTTCCCAAAAAAAGAAAAGCAACTGGTCAGAACAAAGACTGGACGGCAGTACGCTTGTTTTAACTGCTAAATTGTAGTTTTATTGCGAAAATTATGATGACCTTTTATTTCTTTGTTGAGGCTTTGTTAAACTTATATACTTCATATTTTCCTTCTATTATCTTGAAAGTCTTTGATTATACTGTTGAAAAATATTATTGTTGTTAGTATTAATATTTGAAATTGTAATACGTTTTATTCAAAAGGAATTTAATGACACTTTGTGACAATGAAGGTACAATTTTCGCGGCACATACCGGAACTTGTAGCTCTACAGCGAACTAAACACCTGTTTGGAAATCGACAAAGGTGCTCCGTGTGGACTATTTTTTCAACGGTCTTCTCAAAGATGCTAGGTTATGCGATCTTATTGACTCATTGGCGGTGCGATTCAGTCTAGATCTCATGATCCTTAATAGAACTTTCTACGCGATATTAAGGAGGCTGATTTAGCGATAATTGACGCGGTTCGTACCAAGCTAGCTTTTGCGGAGTGATACTAAAATTGGCCTCAATAATTTAGTGATTGATAATAACAGCTGAATAGTGCATTTGGTTGTATGAAGGTTAAAGTGTTCTTGAAACTCGGATTAATGATGTTTAAAGTTATTGCTAGCCTCGTTAAGCAAGTGCTGATATTAGTCCCAGAGGCTTACGAAGCTCCTGCGGAAAAAGAAAATGGAGTCGTTCCACGCTACTTCGAAACGCAGGGTTCAAAGCTCATCATTTACAGTACTGAACCGGACTAACCCCTGCGTGTTAAAGGCCCCTGCGGGCAAAGGTAATGACGTGCAACTCGACGGTTGATCTACGGATATGATGCCTCTCACCTCTCATTACCCATCTTATCCTTCTTTACGGAAGGAGGGGTGACATGACCTAGAAGGTTTCACTGTCATAAATCGCTACCACGACAGTCGGGCAATACCACAAGGGAGTACCGGAGCGTACCGGGTTGAAATCCGGCCAAAGACTATTAATTCGACAACACTCCCCAAAACCTTCGGAGTGTTTTTGTCGTTACCACAACAACAACCACAACAGCCGGACTCGAAGTTTTCGTTGCTGGCCTGAGAGGACGAAAGGCCGATTAGGTATCTGACAAGATGGCTTTCCTATTACTAGTATTGTGTTGAATGCTTTCTGTAAAGGAAAAACAATGACTAAATCCAGGAGCTTTTAAAAGGAAGAAGAAGCTATAGCTTGATTCATAGCCTGCGCAGAATGGAACAACAATCAGTGGTTCCTAAAAGTCACTGGCTCAAAAACGCCCCTGGTTCCAAACAACTTCGGGTTAAAAAAAGTCACCACTCCAAAAAAATTACTGGGTCCAAAAAAATTTTAAAGTCATTGGTTGATCAAAACTTAAGGATTAAAAAGTCATTGCTTTAAAAAAAGCAAAGAAATTACTGGGTCCAAAAAAATTTTAACAAAAAGTCAGAGGTTTGAAATAAAAAACTAGTTTTCGAAAAATTACTGGGTTCACAATATTAAAAAAAATGTCTCTTGGTCCATAAAAGTTACAGGTAAAGAAAATCACTGGTTCCAAAAAAGCGACGGGTTAAAAAGTCACTGCTTTCAAAAAAATTCAGAGGCTCCAAAAGAGTAGCTGGTTAAAAAAAAAAAAAAATTACGTGGTCCAAAAAAATTCAAAAGTCCCTGGTTCCACAAAATTAATGGATTAAAAGGCCATTCTTTTAACAAAAAGCAATAGGTTAAAAAAATGTAACTGGTTTTCGAAAAATTACTGGGTTCAAAATATTTAAAAAAAAATGTCACTGGGTCCATAAAAGTCACGAGTTTAAACAGTCACTGGTTTCAAAAACGTGACGGATTAAAAAGATCCTGCTTTCCACAAAACGTCAGTGGTTCCAAAAAAAGTTACTCGTTTAACAAAATTATTAGTTCTTAAAAATTGCAGGACTAAAAACTTTTGATTTGAAGTTTCGGAGAAACAAGAATTCAAATTAGTGAAAAAATATTTCAGAGAATTTTTATTTATTTTTAGTTATCACAGACTTCCTAAAAGAAAATGATAAAAATGTATTAAAATAAAGAAAATAAAAAAATACTTCAGATTTTCTTTTATTTGTAACTCACATACATACATAAATAGAAACATTTCATTTTCGGCTTTCTCCGGTTGCAATCTCTAATTTCAATTATAGAAATGAAAAAGCATCCGATCAAGATGCAGTTCATTTTCAAACTACTTGAGCTGCAAGCAAAGTTAATCTTAAGATTCCTAGCTGATTGTCTCGCTAGAAAAAGAGCATAGAGGAAATGCTCAAATTAATTTGCAATAAAATATATGCACAACCATATGTACATATGTACCCAAGTAAGTATTTCCAAATGTGAGCAAGCATGTGCAACCAATCAAAGAATCACTCGACTACCTGGAGACTTGTGATGCTGAATACCATATACAAAGTAAAATATATACTAAGGCGGGTCAAGTTTCGTGGTTTCGTGCTGAAACTTTTTTCCACCGTTGAAAGATCGCTTAAATGCTAACTATTTTGCTAAGTTGCTAGGTCCTACTTTAATAACGTCTAACAGAACTGTTTTGAAAAAACTTTTTCTAAACATTTTGATATTACCCATCGCAGACCTCGGACCTTCAAAAATACGACAACAACCTGCTTTGCTTTTTGCTTACCTGAGCTAAATAAAATTGTATGTTCTTCGATATCTTAATTAACATTCGGTAAAAATCCCATTGAGGCGTTCCATGGCTGGAAGAACTTTTGAATCTCAGATTTTGTTCATACTTGGTCAATTTGTTGTGGTTGGGATGCTTTTGAAGTAAACCCAAAAGTTTTGCAAAATTTCAATTATTTTGCAAGATATTGCAAATTTAATTTTTTAGCAACTTTTTTTTCAAAATTTTCTATCTCGTTATCTATTGATCGTAGAAAAAAAAGTTGTACGCAAAAATTGTAGGGAAAATATTGAAGTTTACTTGGAAAATTTTTAAAATAAAAAAAAATTTTTTTTTGACCAATTTGTTAAAAAAAATATTTTTTGTTGTTGTTGTTTTAATAGAAAGCGAGCCCCGATTTTTTAAAAAAAATATATATTTTATAGCTTATACTATCCTCTAAAGATTTTGAAAAAATTGGGAAGGTGTTTTTTGATTTTCTCGAGAAATTAATTTTTTAGTTTTGGGTTGTAGGATACGGGCAACGCAATTTTCGTCGCAGCGTTACACAGCCCTCCATAATCGACCTTAAAAGTATTTTTAATGCTTCGCCAGCATTAAGAATACTTATTGTAATTGTTTTCTATTTGAAAACCTTTTAAAAATGTATTAACACTTTTATTTTATACCCATTTCCTCACCACCAAACATTACAGCAGCAAGCTTTTGTTTGTATCAGAAATATAGAAAATTGTATGGCAAAATTTTTCACTTGAAATAAATTTTTGCTGAAGCAACATCGCAGTAATTTCAAACTGAAAACATTTTTTGTGAAGTGATTATGTCGCGAAAGGTTTGCTGCAATCCTTTCAAATTGCCCAATCATTCTTTCTGTGGGAAAAATATTTCTCAGACAGCTAAGGCGTTCAAGGAAAAATATCCGTATTTTGGCAAATATATTTGCATGTCCTGCAAATTATTGCTATGCAAGGGAAAGCAGCCATTGGAATATACCTCTGAAAGTACTAATATAACCAGTGATGAAAAACCTGATGATATTGCTCCAGATGAGAAAGCTTTTGTTGATAGTTCAGAAACTTCTTTTTCGTCTGGCACTGATGAGGATTATGTAGAAGGTGATGTTGGCGCAGAGATGATATTTTTAGTTAAAGAAAAAGTTAACTCTGCAATTAATTTTAGGGAAAACATCCATTGGTTGACTGTTACGCCATTATCTTGGAGCATTGTAAAATTAAAAGATGAATTTAAAATTGGGTATAACCAAGCGAAATACGCCAAAAGGATTCAAAATATTTATGGTTTCGGGTCATATCCTCCCGATAAAAATTCTCAAGTTTTTCCTTCTGAATATATTGAAAAAATCGTTAGTTTCTATCTTTCCGAAGAAATAAGTCGTGTTATGCCCGGACTAAAAGATTGCCTTTCTGTTTCACAAGATGATGGGAAAAAAATTAAATTACAGAAACATTTAATTCTATGTAACTTAAAAGAAGCTTACGTAAAATTCAAATCTTTATATCCGGAAATAAAAGTAGGTTTTAGCAAATTTGCGAATCTACGTCCAAAGCAATGCGTTCTAGCCGATAGTTGCGGAACACATACCGTCTGTGTTTGTAAAATCCATCAAAATTTTAAATTGATGTTAAACGGCTTGAAAAGTATTTTTGATGATATATCGGTAAATAGTTATGAAGAGATTTTAGATTCTATGATTTGCAGTGAACCTAGTATAAACTGTTATTTCAAGGAATGTAACATGTGTCCTGGTTTTAGCGAAATTGCTACCGAAATAAAAGAAGCTCTCAACAAGAAGAATATTATCAATATTAATTATCAACAATGGACCAATACCGATCGTACTACCATAGAATCAGTGACTAAATAAACGGAAACCTTTGTCCAGGAGATGAGTAAAGAAGCATACGTTCTCCTAGTCCACAATTTCATTGCTAAAGAATAGAGTCAATTTTCAAAAACCTTAAAGCAAATTTAAAAGAAGGAGAATTAATTGTAGTTGGAGATTTTTCTGAAAATTTTTCATTTATAATTCAAAATGCCATACAAAGTCATCATTGGAATAACAGTCAAACTACAATTCACCCTTTTGTAATTTATCGATCCGACCCAGATGATAATAACAATTTAAAATTTGAAAGTTTTGTTTTAATCTTGGAAGAAACTGAACATAATACAGAAGCGGTTTATCTTTTTCAAAAAAAATTAATTACCTGGTTAAAAGCAAAGTATAACTCTCACAAAATCAATAAAATTTTTTATTTTTTGGATGGAGCAGCATCTCAGTACAAGAATAAAAAAAATTTTATAAATTTGGTTTATCATTATGAAGATTTTGGAATAAAAGCCGAGTGGTATTTTTTTGCAACCTCTCATGGAAAAAATGCTTGCGACGCAATTGGTGGCACAATAAAAAGGTATGTTAGACGTGAAAGTTTACGAAGGCCTGATACAGTGCCGATTTCTTCCCCTCAAGCATTTTTTGAACTAGTGAAGAACAAATTTGACACGATTACTTTTGACTTTTGTACCAAAGATGAGCATAAAGAAGTAAAACTGTTCTTATCGAAACGATTTCAGTTTAAAATGTTTTAATTTAATATTAAAATAAAATATATTTTTTTTTGTAACTTCATTTTTCCTTTTTTTTGAGCAAACTCAACTTGTGAGCTTGTGGATTAGGCCTACTGGGGATACCACATAAAATTAAACGCGCCAAATACACTCTACCCCTTGGGTGGTGAGGAAATGGGTATAAAATAAAAGTGTTAATACATTTTTAAAATGTTTTCAAATAGAAAACAATTACAAAAAGTATTCTTAATGCTGGCGAAGCATTAAAAATACTTTTAAGGTCGATTATGAAGGGCTGTGTAACGCTGCGACGAAAATTGCGTTGCCCGTATCCTACAACCCAAAACTAAAAAATTAATTTCTCGAGAAAATCAAAAAACACCTTCCCAATTTTTTCAAAATCTTTAGAGGATAGTATAAGCTATAAAATATATATTTTTTTTTTAAAATCAGTGCTCGCTTTCTATTATAAAAACAACAACAAAAAATATTTTTTTTAACAAATTGGTCAAAAAATTTTTTTTTTTATTTTAAAAATTTTCCAAGTAAACTTCAATATTTTCCCTACAATTTTTGCATACAACTTCTTTTTCTACGATTAATAGATAACGAGATAGAAAATTTTGAAAAAAAAGTTGCTAAAAAATAAAATTTGCAATATCTTGCAAAATAATTGAAATTTTGCAAAACTTTTGGGTGTACTTCAAAAGCATCCCAACCACAACAAATTGATCAAGTATGAACAAAATCTGAGATTCAAAAGTTCTTCCAGCCATGGAACGCCTCCATTGCGTATGTGTGAAGCCCGATCACGTGTAGCTCCCGGGAAAGTATTTGCCGGGCATTGATTGAAATCCGCCATTAATGAGCCAACTTAATACTGGCATATACTTAGCTATGTGCACATGCGTATGTCTGTACATGTCTACTTTTATAAGACGAAAGATCTACATCTAAGAAACTAGCGCCAAGAGCTATAGCTCTTAACGTGTTGCAGCAGAATATTTTTTTATAAAATTTGTGCAACTGACCGCTGGGGTCATTACCCAGTTGCTATAATTATGTGGCCACTTATTTGCTGTCTGACGATTGTGGTTTCATTAAGTGCTAGCAAAGTTGCTGGGCAAAGTTTTGATTATCTTCACCATATCGTAGATATTTGTAGTGTGAATTTTGTAGATTCATGCGCTTGTGTGATTTTTGACGTGCAGCCCATACATATGTACATGTGTGGCAGAGAACTGCAAAAGTGCAGCGCAACTTGCAACTGGCCCTTTTAACACCTAAATCTATATAGCGCTTAATTCAAAGAAAAATAAACGAACTCGGTTATATAAAAATTTCTGAAAGTAAAATTAACGAATATAATAGACAATATCTCTACAAATAAAAATTGTATATCAATTCCTTTTCAAAACAAAATTGTCGTTTCACGAAATAGGAAAAAATATAAATATTTATAAATGGGCGTGGCCTGACTTATTTAACCCAACTTTATGCTAATGTTTCAAACTCAAAGAGAAGTTGACGAACCAGAAACAAATTTTCTTCGCACATTTGTCGTGAAAATGAGCAAAATTGGTTGAAAATCATGCCTTCTTTCTATAATAGGGTCAAAAAAGTGCCTCAGTTAATTTATAAAAGGTATAGCTCTGAAACCATAATTGAAATTTGAATAAAGTATAAGCTTGGTCAACCACACCAGATTTGTAAGACTACTATCCCCATAGTACATGCTAGGGCTGCCAATTTTTTCGATTTTTTATAAATCCAGGGCTTTTCGTGATTTAATTTTAAAATCCCTAAATCTAAGAATTAGTCCCAGGATTTTTATTTATTTATCATACAGCAGTTTAGATTGAAAAAAGTGAAGAAATTAATTTCTAAAATTATCTAACCTTAAAATAAATAATAAAAACTGGACTTTTGGTATCATTTTGTACCTGAAAGGAGATTTTTTATTTGGTGATATAGCAAAATCCAAGACGGTATTACTTTTTTTGTTTTGAATTTTTAAAGTAACATTTTTGAATTGTTAAATTCGTGAAAAAGTTTCGTTTTAATAAAAATAAAATATTTTATAAATTGAAATTAGCGGAGACATTGTCTATTTAGGAACCAATGAAAGATGATAGTAAAACTTAGAAGAAGTTTCTTGGGAATCCCACTAGTTGCAGCAGCGCAATGGAAGACAAACTATGCATTGGTTGCGTGAATTGAGGAAGGACGTATGCTTCATTGGTGTGAAAAATTAAGACCAACACACATTAAATAGGCCGTCAAAAAACCCAGAATAGTATTCAGAGCTTGTTGGTTCCACTGTTTCAACCTAAATGATCCAAGGCGCATTTTCAACTCATGCGCACCAAATTTTAAGTGGAATCTCGGGTCCCTACAGTGCTGTATGAGCTAAGAGTTGTAACGGATGGCCACTTGTTTGGTATAGTTGGAAAGGTAATTGATCCAAAATAGAGGAATGATTTTAGTTTTTGTTTGAACCTAGTTAGTTCCTTACAAAAAGCTCTTAAAGTTGGGTATTGAAATTTTTTTTTTTTTTTATGAAAGTGTCTTTAGTTGGAACCCTTAAAAACATTGCCAAAAATGCATATTATTATATTTTATTGTAAAAAACCACTCCGAAGCTCTTTTTAAGAAATATTAAGTTTCCTGGTTGAGACGTGCCATTTGTTACACCCGAAAATTCGTTGCAGAAAATCTTATAAATAATTAAGTTAACAAAGGTATTACTAAAAAGTATGTAAAAATATGTTTTTATTCTTTTGAATAAAATAATCGGGCTTTTACTTTTAAATAAAAAGAAAAAAATCTGCGTTGTAAGAACGTACTGTAAAACTCCGTCAAATTTCTTACTGTGGTGTGCTCTGTTAGTCAAGATAATATAGTATTTCTTGCTAACATTTTAATTTTAATTATAAAATACTAAATTGTAGTCGATATCTGGATTTTTGCCTGTCCATCAGAAAGAGTATGTTAGTTTTTTATATACCAAAACAACTTATTGATATACTGAAATTTTGCATTGTAGACAGTAGATATTTTAAATTTAATGACACAGTATATATACAATTAAGAGGAATGCCGATGGGACCTCCTGCATCTTCAGTTATTGCTGACATTGTGATGGAGGAACTTCTAAACAGAACCATAGATAAACTACGACACAAACCGAGAGTGCTCACTAAATACTCGTATGTTGATGGTATATTTGCAATAATTAAAGAAAATGAGGTACAAAATACTCTAGATGCACTTAATTCATTTAACAGACAGATAAAGCTCACTGTAGAACTGGAAGAAGACGGAAACAACCTTATCTAGATTCAATTGTAATACGACGTGGAAATGAGCTAAAACTTAAGTGATATTAGAAACCAACAGCATCCAGACGAATCATCAATTTTCATTCGAAACACCCAAAGACGATGATAATAAATAGGGGAGGGGGCCCAGTTGTGCCGCAACTAAATATTTTTGACATGCGGTATGAGAATGACTGATTGAGCCCTGCCAATCATGTTCGTTTGACGTTCCGCAGTTTTTGGACAGACACCAACGTTAGTAGTCGCATTGTGTATACGCGCACCAAGGTTAGGTTAGGTTGTGCTGGCAGGCCAACGCAGTGGCCTCACATAGACGCATAGCGTCCGTAGTGTTACCAGAAAAACTTTGACGACCTCTTGTTATACAGTTGACACTTCAGTGTCTATTTTACAAAACAGTAATGTTATCTTCGCAAAAACCAGAAGCCTACTTGGGCCTATTTCTGTCAGTGAAGCTAGGTTGGGCAATTGTCCCTTTCCAAATGTTTGAAGCCGCAGTCTGGATAGAGCGGGGCATGTGCACATGACATGCTCCACAGTCTCCGTCTCCGCTTTGCATTTCCTACACATGCTGTCGGAAATAAGACCGATCTTGTGGGCATGGCCTGCCAGAAGGCACCAAACATCGTGTTGAAAATCATGCGAAAAAGTTATTTTGATTTGTTTTCAAAGTACCAAAATGTTGTGAAATTAACAGTGAAAAGGTGAGTGTAATGCATCAAAATATTGTAATTGCCGTATATTTTGTGATTCTATATGGATTTATGTGATTATGTGGTGTCTATAAAAAATTTGCTTGTCATACACAAAATAGCATCGTGACCCGGTTGTGACTCAGCGAGTGGCCCAGTTATGACGCAGCGGGCGTTTCTTCATGAAACAGTTGTCGAAACGCATTTTAATTGCAATTTAATTCGTGTTTTGCGTTTTTTTGCGTTTTCAGCCATGTCACTTCCAAAGGAATCTCCCGCGGCTAAGAAAACCGATAATAATGTGGTGCTAAAAGCCATCAAATCTTGCATTATCGATGAAAATGCAATCCGTAAAAGTGCGAGAGAGCATGGTATAAACGACAGGACCTTATCGCGATGCGTACAGAAAACGAAAGATAATTTTGAAGATATTTCGAAAGTGAAAGATGAGGATTTGTTGGAATTCATTCGTGGTGTTGGTACAAGAACTCCATCAAACAGGTTTTCTCTCCCGCTCAAGAGAAAGATCTCGTTGGATACATCCTGAAGTGTGTCAGTCACTACTATGGTTTGAGCATCAATGAATTGAAAGAGCTGGCGCACCAGTTTGCAAGGAAGCTGTCTCTCAAGTACCCATCTGAATGGGATAACGATTGTAAAGCGCATCGTAAGTGGTACAGACTCTTCATGCAACGGCATAGCGAACTGACGCTCAGAACACCGGAGCAAACATCCATAAACCGAGTCAAAGCTTTCTGCAAACCTAATGTGGACAAGTTTTTCGCAAATTTGTCTCGGTTGATCGATGTACACAACTTTGACAGTTGTTCCATCTATAGTATGGATGAAAGTGGGTTCTCGACTGTGCCAACAAAAATTGGAAAAGTCATCGCTTTGAAAGGTGTGCGGCGTGTGGGACAACTAGAAGCTGCCGAGCGAGGAACCATGGTGACAATGGCTCTCACTGTTGGTGCGAATAGCAATTCAGTCCCGCCGTTCTTTTTATTTCCAAGAAAGAAAATGCAATCAACTTTTTTGGACAATATTTTTCCTGGTACTACTGGATTTGCGAATGAATCTGGCTGGATGTGCCAGCCAGAGTTTGTCCGATACATTCGTCATTTCATCATGTTCGTGAAACCATCAAAGGATCATCCGGTGCTGCTGTTGATGGACAACCACGTTTCGCACATGTCGGTGGAAGCTCTCGACATTGCAGCTGCAAACGGTGTCCATATCTTGTCTTTCCCGCCGCACTGCAGCCACCGTATACAGCCACTGGATGTGTCCGTATTTGGCCCGGTGAAGACTTATTATAAGTCACAATGTTCCGCTTGGCAAAAGAACAATTCAAATAAGGTAAGAAAACAAAATATGATTTGTGTTATGATTGTTGTTCTAGTTTTCGTGTTTTTTTTGACAGGTTTTGGAAATTCGACACATTGCTCGGCTTGTGTGCGCTACATTGGATTTGGCTTTAACGCCAAAAATAATTAAGGCGGGCTTCGCTGCAACGGGCATTGCTCCATTCAATCCCGACATCTTCACAGACGCCGATTTTGTTCAAGCTGTTGCACAAAATGAGGAACGAGTTGCTTTTGATGCTGGAATCACCGAATATGACCAGCGACGTATCGTTTTGAACAATACCATGGATATAGCACGCGGAGAAGAGGTGCTAACATCCGAACCCTCTACCTCACGATCCCTATCTCTAATGTCATTGGTGACCAGCAGTTCATCGATTTTGGATGAGATTGGTCCTCTTCAGGCCGCTGCTCCAAAAAAGCCTTCGAATCGTGGACGAAAGCCGATGCAAAGTGCTGAACTGACCTCTCCTGAAAATCGTGCTGTTTTGAAGGAAAAGGCAGCTGCAAAAGTAGCCAAAGGGGCGAAGAAGCCAACACCGCAGAAGCCAACACCGAAGAAGGCAACAACGCGTCAAACCAACATCACCACCATCTGATGAAGAAACAGATTTTTGCATCATTTGCTTACAGCTGTTGCCCCAGAAATGACCGCTGCCAACTCGATCAGTTGCAATGTATGCAAGCGTCCAGTTCATTTGAAGTGCGCCAACATGCAGGCAAGTTATTTCACTTGCAAACACTGCGAAAGTGACGTGAACGACGAGGAATATTTGGATGACGATGATGAATAAAAATCGTTGTCATATATGGCCATTGAAGGCCATTTTCTTGTGTATTTTTCATTATTTTTGCCATTGAAAGCCTTGATAATAAATAAATCATTAAATCACAACAATTGGTGCGACATTCCTTTCATATTTTCTCATTTCCAGTGAATTTCTTGAGGTGCGTCAAAACTGGGCCACTTTTTTTCGGCCTAAAAAAGTTATCCTGAAACAATTTGTTCCAAAATTTTTTGAGTAACTCAAATAAACATACTTTTTTGGAGAAAAGTTGCGTTTGGTTAATAGTTAAATGTTCAACTTCTTAATTTTTCATTTTGCGGAACTGAGGAAAAAATTTAACTTTTTTTCAAAACCCGCGTCACAACTGGGCCCCCTCCCCTACAGCAATGTATTTAGAGAGAATCATTAAAACATTAATAAGAAGATCCAAATCTACCGATAAAAAACAACAAACATCGGAGACTCCAAAGGTTTTCAAATCACTAACGTATGGACCACATTTGTCTGAACGCTTAACCAAGTGAGACTGCTACAATAAGGAAGAAACAAAAATTGCACACAACCCAGCGAATACCCTAAAAACCATGTTCAATAAGACAAAAGCAAAGATACCTACAGTGGAAAAACGCCTCGTCATCTACAAAATTCCGTGCAAAGGCAATAAACATGAGTCTTGCGAAAGTATATACGTAGGAACGACAAAATCAAAATTAAAAACCCGAATGTCACAACACAAATGCGATGTAAAACAATGCAATGACTTTACTGCCCAAAAAACAGCACTCATGGCGCACGGTGCGAGCAGTGGCCACTCTCCTAATTTCGAAAAATCATCAATATTACAACAAGAACAACACTCCAATAAACGATTCACACTAGAAATGTTACATATAATAAACACTCCGTCAAACATAAGACTGAACTACAAAACCGACACTGATAACATTGCTCCCCTGTATCGACATTCATTTAAGAGCAAACCGACAGTATGAAGCTCCGCGTAGAAGCATTAAGACGTGTAACAGAATGTATGTATATGCTATAACTGTGATAATTTGTTTAGGTTTGTAATGTAAATTGTTTATTCCCACCTTTATAAACATGTAGTTGCCCTGAAGATGGTTACCGTGGATTAACCGAAATATATTAGAAAAGAAGAAGGAAACCTTGTTTTTGTACTAAAAAGAAAAATTGAACTCGAGCCAGCAAAAAGCCATAAATTATTTGAAGACTAAATATACTACCAAGGCTTTTTGGCACAAAAAATTGCATTTCAAAAAAAAAAAAAGATACTCCAAATGTTATATAATCTCGATCCCGCTGCAAATATGGATAGGTAAGGTCGATGTTGAAGAAAGGAAAATGTTGCCAGATTGCGAATATGGCCTGGTAAAATATCCAATTGAAATTCTAATTTAAAAAAGTTGTTGGCAAAACATCACTTTGGAACTTATGGTGTTGTTAGATAGCTTTAATTACACTGTTAAAATATTATTTATTATGGTCAACATGTGATGCAGTTACATTAAATAGTTTTATTTTGTTTTGTTGTTTTTCCGACAGGGTGAATAATTGATGCATATTGGAACGATTTTCCGTCATCCCTTCGAACGAAAATCGACACTGATGATGGCACAACGCCAAAACTGGTTTGTCTCAAAACCAAATTTGACAAGGGATGACGAAAAATCGTTCCAATATATATACATTAAATAGCTTAGCATTCAAAAAAAAAATTATTCTTGATGCAGTATTTTCCAACAACATCTTGATCGCGTAAAGTAACCGATAAAAAGACGAAAACAAAATTTGTTCTGAAATACTCCCATTATTCTATTTTACCCTCTTTTCATATGAAGATACAGCACTGTGCACCTGCCTAAATATTTAATCACATATCCATTTCTAACCACGACCTCTCTAGTTTGTTCAAACGTACTCAGGTTAAAAAAAACAATCACTCACCCAGTTCTCTGGTGGCCATGTACTAAACGAATAGAATATCACTAATCCTCAAATTATGAAAAGTGAAATTAATGGGTTTACAACCATAAAGCAGCTGTATAAGTTATCATACTAAACCTTTTGTTGTCTACATTAGTACAAAAAAAAAAAAACAACAAAAAATGAAAAATAAAACAACCTACGAAACAGTACATAAAAAGTGACAGTAGTTGCGGCATTGAATACTAAAACTTTCGCTTGACGAGCCACAATGACCACAACAGTAAGAAATTTATAAATGTTTGTATGTTTAACATATGCATGGGCATTGACTTAATACCATGCTCACATGTGGCATGTTTATATATTTTAATCCGTTGCAGTCTTTTTTTTTTGGTTTTGCTTTTCGTTTGATGTTTATTTGTAAAACGTGTACAGAATGTTTGACTGCTTGCAGCTTAAACCACATTTAAAAACGTAAGTTATTTTAATGATTTCTATTCATATTCACATATCAACCGTTAAAATATATGTATTATTATTATTATTAATATTTCAAAAACACATCCAAACAAAGCTCTATTTACATGCAAATGTAAATGCTCATTTCTCTTGAGATAATTACACATTGTTAAAGTTATGCGGGCATTTGGATATTGCATTTGGCTCCAGGTCAATCATTTATAATTCGTTGTCAAATCACTTGAAATATTATAAAAACCAAGAAAAGTATGTTTCAATGACACAAAATGAAAGGCAAAAGCAAGAAAAAAAAAAGCATGCATGATTAATTTCTAAATTAAAGTAATACCATAATTAATAGAGATACCTACTAAAATGCTTTTTCGGAATTTCTCAGTTTTTTTTTATGTTCAAAAAACTTTCAAAAATTCATAAAGAGCTACTTTGGTAAGTCCGCGAAGAAGTTTTAAATTAGCAAATACGAGTTGTATTTCATTTTTAATTCTTATTTGGACACAAAGCGCTAATGTGTAATTGGTCCCCAGTCTATTCGGTCTAAGGCTTGATTATCTCATAATGGGCTATTTTCACTTCACTGAGAGATTTACACCAAAACACAGGTAAGTTTTCTTTATTTGCACGAGATTTACGAACCCAAGAGAAATCTCCAGACATCACTGTTTTAAAGCCTGGTTCCTCATACGAGAACCACATCATACGAGAAACACATCAAGTTGCACTGTATTATCTTTAATTCTGACCACCGAGTTGAAGGTGAACCGCCCATTTTCTGAGCGGAGGAAAGGCAAGCATGCAAGCGTTAACTTTTCTATATAAATATTAAAACTAGCAGACATTGTCCTGCCTAAAATTTTACTTACCTACATTTAACAAATTGTACTCCTTTCCCTCCCCACTTTTCGCTTCTTCTACATTTATCTTTATCTCCTCCTTTTTCTTTCAACTTTTGCATTTCCTCCATCCCCATATACCATTACTCTTCTTTACCCTCTTAATTTTCCTGTAACACCACCTCTATATCTCAAATTTCTATTCCTCTCCCATTTCCTCCGCGGGTACTGATATCATATCAGTGATACGAGTATACGTAACAAGCGAAAATTCAAAATTCGCGATACGTTTTGAACACACCTCGTATGTACATATTTTTGAAGATATATCGAATTAACTCTTATTTGATCCTGGTACTGCTTTCTATTTCCAAGGTTTTTTGATATTTATAACACATATTTATATATAAAATATCAATAACTTGAACCAAATAAATTCCTAGCTATGAAGAATTGCTACTTTAAATAGCCTGGAGGCTTTGCCAAAAACTAAATATGGCCTGTGTCGTTTCACAGAGATCGACAATAAATTTTGGACATTAATGAAGCACAAACAAAACACAAAAACTTTGAACGTGGCATCTCTCACTTTTCCAAAACTATACATAGTCTATGATTTAACCAGTGATCCCAAGAATATGCTGTGAAAATTTCATAAAGGTCATTTGAGTACTTTGGATGGCTATAAAGGACACAGAGACACACCGACACCCATTAATTTTTATTTATAAGATTAAGAACAAAAGTGTTGACAATTTCTAAGAAATATTATATCTATATCTATATCTATATCTATATCTATATCTATATCTATATCTATATCTATATCTATATCTATATCTATATCTATATCTATATCTATATCTATATCTATATCTATATCTATATCTATATCTATATCTATATCTATATCTATATCTATATCTATATCTATATCTATATCTATATCTATATCTATATCTATATCTATATCTATATCTATATCTATATCTATATCTATATCTATATCTATATCTATATCTATATCTATATCTATATCTATATCTATATCTATATCTATATCTATATCTATATCTATATCTATATCTATATCTATATCTATATCTATATCTATATCTATATCTATATCTATATCTATATCTATATCTATATCTATATCTATATCTATATCTATATCTATATCTATTTCTATTTCTATATCTACATCTCCATACATATATCTTGTAGCAATTGTAAAATCTCAACAATTATAAACTTTATCCTAAAATTTCCTTGAAATAGCGCATACATACTGCGTGGTCAAAACAATGATTGTTCTATTTTCAAATGAATTAAATTAGGAGACAAAGCAAATGTTTTAAATTACTTCCACCGACACATTCATATTAGATCATAATATTTATTTACTGTCAACACGTGTAACAATATTTACTGTCTGTGCGTCCAAGCTGAATAACTTTCGTGCTGCAAATAAATTTAATTTCGAAATGCAAAAGTCACGTGAAAATGATTAAAACTTTTTGACTGCATTGCCATGGTATTTTGCTGACGTGCCTTTGGTAATGCAGATAAAGTTAATTGTGATTCATCACAAGTAAATTGAACAATATTTTGTTTTCATGTTTGTATGTATAGCTGTGTTCACAATAATAGTAGTAAAATTAAATTGGATATCGTTCGCCGAAATAAAAAGAAGCAGCGTTTTTAGTAGTTTTCATTTAAACTATAGCAAATTCTATAACAGAAACCACATAAAAAGAAGTTTCAAAGTTTACACAAAGTTCAGGAAAGTTAATCAAAGTTTGAAAAGTTGACAACAAAGTTTCTATATTTTCGGGCAGAATTCTTAGAAAATTCTTGCGTACGCAGTTTTATAGCTCATTAAATTTTAGTGTAATAATGTGCTAGTTAAAAAGCATGTCAAAATTTCCCCTGAATTCTTAGATTTTTTTTTGTCAAGGATGTTGGGTATTTTCTTCTGTACAACGTTCATGGGAAACTAAAATTTTCTATGGAATAAAATACGCACTTCAACTTGCACACTATTATGCTAAAATCGAATCAGCTATAAAACTGCGTACTCAAAACTTTTCAAAAAATTCTGCCCAGAAATATTGAAATTTTGATGTAAATTTTTAAAAGTTTAATAAACTTTCCTGAACTTTGAACAAACTTTGAAATTTCTTTTTATGTGGTTTCTGTTATAGAATTTGCTATAGTTTAAATTAAACTTATTAAAAACACAAGTTTTTCTATTTTCATCGTACGATGAATTAATTTCACTACTATTATTGTGCACACAACTGTATATACTATCTACCTGTGTAAGTACGAATTGATGGCATGGAAATATTTACTTCTGCGAAATTCAAGCAAAATACCAACGTTTTTATTGAAAGAAAATAATGCATATTTGAGGGCTCAAACGTTTATTTCAAAATGTATACATGCGTACTGTATGAACCAAAAACAAATTACAATTGGCTCTGCATATCCGTCGAATTCTTTAACAATGAGTGACTCTTAGCAACCTAGGCAAGACGACCTAGCAAGCGGAGCTCGAACATTGTAGCATACGATTTATTTACCTATACAATGTTGGCACCAAGCGAATACCCATAAATCTTCTGTAAAACTTTTCCCTCGAAAACTCTAAGAGCGATCCTATCTACTTCCGGCACCATTCATGAGAGTGCAAACCTAAATAAGACTTAACCGTATCCAAAGAGGTGGTATTTGGCAAAGACTCTTTTTGAAACTATTGGCGAAATTTTGTTGTAAGCAAATATGCAATTAAATGAAAAGCGAAAGTGGAAGTTCTACGTGCTTTACATTGTTGCCGATTAAACGTAAACATCACAGGGCGTGGCAAATATTAAAGTTGGCATATAATAAAAAGTGCTTTGAATACTAAAAATGTTCAACATATTGATTATGATAATAGGCCCATTAAGCCGTTCGTTAAAAACAAAATTAACAGTTTTCCGGTTGGGTCAAGCTGATCGTTTTTTTTTTAAATAGGACTGGTAAGCCTAGCTCGCTTCACCGCATCTCGGAACTAATAACAGACTAAGTCCGATTTCCATCATTATATTCCATGCCAGATAAGATATGAAACCTAATTAAATCGCTTTTTGCAGCACTCATTATCACCTTTCGTTTGATACCCATAATGTCCTAACATATTTTAGGTCAACTTGCTCCATATCTCCGAAACTGGTCAAGCTATCGGTATAAATAACATCTTAAATTTAAGTTAAATGTCTAGCTATGTAGTGGCAGAAGTTCCATAAAATTCCATTCAGCAGTTTTTGAGTGATGCGCGGCCAAACATACAGACAGACAGACAAAAATACTACAAACTGTTGATTTGGCTTCTATTTGCTGAATACTGTTGATTTGGCTTCTATTTGCTGAATACTGATCCCTACTATCGATTTTTCTTAATTATCTGCAATGTACAGACATAGACCTTTTACAATTCTATTATACGTAGAGATGTTCTAAACTTTTGGAACCTTCACCTAATAAAAAAGGAGTGAAAGCGTTTCAAAATAACTTTCCAGATTCTGTATTGGCTTAGTTCTGCAAAATTATTTCAGTTTAGTTCCGGTTTTGGTTCACTTCACCTTGGGCTTTGTTCTTCAATACTATTTTGGTTTCGTTCCAATTCCTGTTTCGTTCTGGAAAATTATTTCCGCCTTGTTCGGACTTCGGTTTCGTTCCGACCTTGTTTTTCAAAATTATTTGTGTTCTGTTCTGGCTTCGGTTTTTGATTGACTGCTGTCTCGATTTCGTCCTGGTGTCCCTAGGGTTCTTGAAAATTATATTGCCTTCGTTTGGTTTGTTTATTGAATATTATTTCGATTTCGTTCCATTTCGCCTGATTGAACATTTTATCGCTTTCGGTTTCGTTCTGCAATAATTTCCGTATCGTTCTGGTCTCGATTTTCAAACTATTTTGGTTGTGATCCGGTTTTCGCTTCTGTCTTCAAAAATGTTTCGGTTTCATTTCTGTTTCGGTTTCATTCCTGTTTCATTTCGTTTCTTTCCGCTTTCGTTCACCAAAACTATCTCAGTTGTGTTCCGCTTCTAAAATAATTTTGGGTGTGTTCCACTTTCCGTTTCGGACTTCAAAATTATTTGGTTTTCGTCCTAGATACAAAAAAAGTCAGAAATAGCTACAATTGGACTCTATGTCAAATCTTTTTAAATGAAAACTTTTCTACACACGAGAGAATACGAGGCTCTTGAATTCACTGGGTAATACTATAGAGAGGCTGTCTTGGTGGCTAGCGCTAATGTACCGCAAGTTGCATCATCTTTGTCAGTTTTTTGAAAAAAAATTTTATTTTCGGGTTTTGGAAAAACGCCAACGTTTTTAGCGGAAATTTTTGGGTCGGACAGGGTATACATGAAAATTTTAAAATCAAATGAAATTTTTTTTAGTAAGTCATGAAAAAAACCTTCAAAATCCAAGTCAAAAAAAGTTAAAAAAATGAAATTTCGCAGGCTCGAAAATTATTTTTTTGGGTATGCGTAGAGGAACTTTTATTTCCTGAGCCCAAAATTTATCGAAAAATCGATGGCGCGATATCGGTTAATAAATAAATCGACCCAGTCTAATATATATATCTATCTTGATTCCTTTATGTCACTGAAAACCGCGTTTCTTTCTTACAATTACATGTCTAATAATAATAAGTATAGTATGAATGAAATATTTCTTGTCGGCCTCACCAACTCGTCAGAAAAGGAGTTGAGACAGTATTCTCGAAGAGTATTGAACGTTAAACCTATTTGATAAGCTAAATCTTGGTTTATTCATGAGAAAAGGGCGTCGCAACTGAATGAACCCTGTTGTAGGATCTTTTCTTAAATTATTATCTCAAAAAAAACAATTAAGTTTTTACCAAAATATTTAAATGATCTTTCTACTAAAAATTATTTAAATGTAATGGATATGTGAGCACCTAGATGAACGTTCTATTCAAATTTATGTTCACACACTTGCATATATAAAAAGATCTCAAGAATACTTGAAAATTTACAGGTAAAATCAACAAAAAATTGTTGGTACAAAAAAGCAAAAAAATCTTTTTGTAATAGTTATCAGGAATGTCAATGGGTTCACCACCATCGCCGGTAGTAGCAGACATAGTAATGGAAGATTTTTTAGGTAAATTCGACGGCTTGCTAACAAAGAACATCGCCGCTCTATTTGCTATTGTTAAAATTAATTGTGTGGAAGATAAAAAAATTAGCAATAATTTTCAAAATAAAGGCCGAAAATAAAACTAAACAATAACTGTGAAATATTTTTTTGAGTCATCCGTAATTAATGCTTTGAAATTTTACTTTCAAAATTTCCAATTAATAATTATGTGCAATTGTTATTTTTTTGAGTCCTCAAAAACTTTTTCTTTGATACTATTAAAATAAGTCTTTCGATAGAAATTATGGAACATTTTTTAGCTTTTTAATTCTTTGAAAAAAATAGTTTTAATTTTTTTGTCGTAAAATAAGCAAGTTATACAAAAGTATTTAAAATCAATCAATAAAGTCAAATTAAGCTTATGCTTAAAATAAAACATGGCTCAGGTTCGCGATTGTTGAAGCTGAAAGCCAAAAAAAGGGCGCCTATTACCTACGTTGTCAATATTGCGCTAAACCTACCATGAATATTGATATTGAAATATTGGAAAATATTCCTAACTAAACTATTAGCTCCACTCTACCAACTATTAAAAAACCTAAAATCTTGGATGTGACGTTACATGAAATTCTCACCTTCGTCGCTTATTCAATCCCGATTGCTTTGATAACTTTTGATAATTTTTGTTTTTATTTTAATTTGGTTTATTTCTTTTTTCATTTTTATTTTTTTCAGTACTGTTTTGTAGCAGCACATAAATATACACATAAACAATATTGAAAAAAAAAAACTAAAAATAATCAAAGAAAAATAAAAAAATTAAAAATAATCAAAAGTACTCAAAACTATTTGTTTGATTATTGAAAAACAGTTAAAATAATAATTACCAATTAAAAAAGGCATCTAATTAATTGCTTATTAATTATTTATAAAATTTAGCAGGCCTGTTGCAAAGTAATAACTTTTCAAGACTCAAAAAAATATCTATGGAAATGAAATACTTATTTCGGGACTTTTATGAATATTTCTTATAATATTTATGTCTCTGATTAAAACATTGAAAGAAACTCAACTTGAAACCATAAATGTTATTCGTTGAAGAACATTTCAAGAAGAAAATTCCTAGCGATTTTTGCTTTCTTCTAGTGAAAGTCTAATTACTTTCGAAATAGTTCTTATTAGTCTCTTTGGATCTAGTTCTGAATCAAAAACTTATGCCACTAGTTACTAAGTTTCCTGCAGGGTATGTACTTACATCCTTCAACTTTTACGTCCTTTTGAACGTCTGTATGTATGTAGTTGTGCGCCATATGTGATGTGCTACATTTTTGAAATGCAACAAAAGGTTATGAAACATTTTTAACTTTTATACACACATGTTTACAGTTTTTTTACCTTAACAAACTTTCGTGTGCGGTTAACAACTTGAATAAGTTCCTGGAATTTGCTAACAAAAGTTCGCTTTCCATATTTTTGTTATCGTACAAATTCTTTGGAACACTTATAAATAGAAAGCAAAAAACTAGGAGCGAAATATTGGTAAGGTCACAGGGAACGAGGAGGCGTGGTTATAAATCTAAATTTGAGATTAAGGAAAAGTAATGTGTTTTTAAAACAAATAAAAACAAGTATGGAAGTCTACGTTCGGGTGGAACCGTCCATTATATATCTAGTAGTGATCTAATATGTCATCCCAATTTCCGCAGGTCTATTTTAATACCTTTCAGTTCGTATTTCCGCTCAATTAGACAGACCGACAGACAGATAGACGTATCGAGAGACGGACATGCCTACATCGCCTCAGCTCATCCTCTTGATCATTTTAGTGAACTTTTCTCTTTTTCTTCTCATACTTACAACCATTTCATGTTCATTAAAGGTATGAAAATCAAAAAAGAGTTGTATATCGCTTTTGCAGTGGGCCATTAACTCCGTGCCCGAATATTTTGCTTGTGTGTTTCCCGATTTGGCTAATTTTTGGCAGGAGTATAATACATACTACTGAGAAGCAGCTGACCAATTTTTATTTAAATATCAAGATTGCATTATAAGCGATTGCCTTTGAAAGTAGCAATAATTTTATGCTGAAAAGTGGGCGGCGCCACGCCTACTTCTTCAAAATTGACAAATTTTTCTTGCGGCCGAGTTTTTCTTAAAAAGCTTATTATGTGTGCAAAATCTGATTGATATAACTTCCTTAGTTAGTTAGAAAAAATTTTTCAGGACTATGTTAAAAAACTGGGCGTGGACATTAACCGATTTCGCCCATTTTTACAGCAACCAGTTACTTATATATATAGAACATTATCACCGAATTTCGTTTCTACAACTCAATTTTTGGCGGAGTTATGGCATAAAAATTTTGTGGAATAGTCCACTATAAAAAGGGCGGGGCCACGCCCATTTTAAAAAA
Organism: Merzomyia westermanni; assembly: GCA_949987695.1. NCBI lineage: Eukaryota > Metazoa > Arthropoda > Insecta > Diptera > Tephritidae > Merzomyia > Merzomyia westermanni. The sequence continues at coordinate 42,395,651 of OX465291.1, read as the reverse complement.
CTTTAAGTTTTTCGATTTCTTTGTTTACGAAAACTTTAAAAGTGAAATATAAATGATGTAAAGCTATTTTACGCAAAGTTATTGCCTATTTAATATATCTACGATCCTCTTCAAAATCTTTTATATAAAAGTGGGCGTGGACCTTAACCGATCCCGCCCATTTTTTCCTCGAATATTCCTTGCATAGCTGGAAACCTGCATGCTGAATTTCGTTTCGATATCTTGAACGGTTTTTGATTTATGATTAATATTTTTTCTAAATTTGGCTTAATAAAAAGTGGGCGGTGCCACTCCCATTTTCAAAAATTTCTTAAAAAATGTATTTTATGCCAATCTCAATGTAGTCCACAAATTTTATCCTTATAGGTGACTTATGTACTGAGTAATCACTTTTTTTCTGTTTTCGAAAATATTCTATATATAAAAAGTAGGCGTGGCTATCATCCGATTTCGCCCATTTTTAATAGTGCTCTGAGATGAGTGCCAAGGAGACCGCATACCAAATTTCATTAAGTTATCTCAAAATTTACTCAAGTTATCGTGTTCACAGACGGACGGATGGACGGACGGACGGACATGGCTTAATCAATTTCTCTTTTCGTCCTGAACATTTTGATATACATAAGTCAATATCTATCTCGATCGGTTTATGCCGTTAAGTACTGCCGTTAGGCGACTAAAGTTAATATACCTTGTGTGCGTAGCACTACTAGGTATAACAAGCAAATCTAAGTTCGGTTGACACTGAAATTATCTACCTAGCAGTGTTCTATAATGGCAACTAGGGATGCAATGTTTTAATGTTTTAGCAATCTCGTGATTTTCGGGATCTGATTTTTCAATTTCGGAACCGGGTATACTCCTGGAATTCGGGTATTCGCTTTTATATAACAGCTTAAGTTGAAAAAAGTGAATAAATTGTTTGAGAAACTATCGACCAAATAAGTATTTACCCAATTTCGCTTTTTTCCAAATTCATGAATATGATGAGCAAATTTTTTGAATTTTCACTGTCACAAAATTTCCTTAACGACAATCATAGGTATAACCCACTATGAAAGGGCCAAACTATGGTGGGGCTTGAAAAATTAAACCCATGAAATGATAATACCACTGTCAAATGTATCATATATGAAGGCTAGGTTTGTGAATTATTGATCGATTTTTACTTTAATCGATTATTTTTTTCCATTCTTAATTTTTCCCATAAATTTAAGCACCACCCTACCCAACACCTACGAGTATTTTAAAAAATTTAATTTTTTCGGATTTCTTCTTTACATTAACTTTGGAAGTAAAATACAATTGATATTTTCCTCAGCGATATATCCTATTACTCACGTGTGTGGGCCTTTTTGAAATTTTTAATTTAAAAATGGGCATGGTCCGATCTCGTTAATTTTTTTTCGGTAGATTCCGTGTAATAGTGTAATATATGTGCCAATTTTTGGTATGATATCTTAAGGGGTGTTCGATTTGTATTATGAAGCCAGCTCATTTTCAGTTTTATTTCACAAGAGCTTTCCTCTCTTTTTGCATGCCAGATTGATCTCAATGTTGAAACAGTGGAAAAGAGGTTAAGCTAAGCTTTTTCCTAACGAGAGTCTCAGGAAACCTGCAGTTTCGACAGTTTTGAAGATCAAAATTATATTTCTGTTGGAAGGGTTTGGATTATGGATAGATCAAGATGTATTTTATCTTCCAGAGACGGTTAGCATGCGATCATGTAGCATAGTAATAGGCAACCCCTTGGAGGAGAAATATTTATTTAAAAATAAGTTGTCAGAGCAAATAAATTTAGGCTAACATTTCAAGCAAATCGTTATGCTTGTAGCATAAAAAACCAGGAGCACCAAATACCAAACAGTGACAAGCATATCCGGGATCCATTTTAGAATCCGAAAATCATGGAATTTTTTTTTTACAATCCCAAGATTTTTTGTAACTAATAAGAAGTTGTGAGTGTACCGCACCCACTAGCAAAAGCTTTCTAGTTCTTTTTTCTATTCTTTTTTGTTTAAATAGAATATCTTAAAGAAAGAAAAAATTTTATAACACGGATTTTTATCTAAAAAAAGTGCCATTTCGTCATGCCAATTTTCAATTTTCGCATGCTCAATGTTATGGTAAAGTGAATAGAACTAGGATTTTAGCTGACACAAAAACCAGTGCCCTGTTAGCTTAATGGTTAGCACAGCATGCCAAAATTTCTCTGGTGAAGAAATCTAGCAGCTTCCGAAATGGATCTATAAGAAAACCTATGGCGGTTGTCTCTAAAAAGTTTGCCATTCTATGCTAATAAAAAACTATTAATAATTAATTTAAAATAATTATTAAAAAAATAAAAACAATAATAATTTTCATAAAAATTGAAAAATTATTATTATTGGCCTTGAGCTCGTTTATAGTCATGGTACTTTAAACATTTATTCATTTAAAAAATTGCATTAAAGCATCACTTAAAACAAGTCAAAAATTCGAAAAGTTTGCTTAAAATATTCAAAACTTTTAAATAAAATTTTTTCGTCGATTTTGTCGTTTTATTAATTAAATACCTTTCATTTTCATAAGTCAACAAGTTTCCTTAGTTGTCTAAGTTCGGGTGCAACCGAACATCATATACCTAGTAGTGGCCTATTATGGCATACCAATTTACGCAGGTCTATTTTAATACCTTTCAGTTCCTATTATAAAGCCAGCTGCTTCTTTTCAATAAAAACACTTCTGTTATGAGTTTTGAGGAGTACATTAATTTACAAAAAATATAAATGTATGGCGCGATATACAACAGGTATATCATCATAAACCTCCTCAAGTTTTTTGCGCCAAGCTTGTGGTATGCCGTTTTGAATTTTTTCCTACAAATTGGCGGGACCTACAGATTTTTGCCGACTACAAAAGGCAGCTGCAAAGGAAATGAATTTTTGCTGAGAAACCTTCCATAGCACAAAGACACTCGGAGAGTTTGCCAAACCACTACCGAGGGGAGACCCCGTTTTGAAAAACTTTTTCAGAACACTTTTGATGTTACATGTCCCAGGACTCGAACCTTGGACCTTCGGTGTGGTAGAACGGCAACACTACCCCCACACCACGGCGGCCGCCATTTATTTATTTGTATATAAATAGCTTCCCTACAACAAATGCTAACCACATTTTTTCAAAATACCAATACATGCACATTTTATGTTTGGAAAATTTGCATACAAATAGACCGACGGACAGACCGATAGACGAACGGGGAGACGTAGATGGCTAAATCGACTCAGCTCATCGTCCTTATTATTTTAGTTTGCTTATTGATGGGCTCATCCCTTCTTCTTCTCATACTTACAAACTTTCATGTTCATTAAAGGTATGAAAATGAAAAAAGTTATATAACTTCCCTATTGCAGTGCGGTATTAACAACTTGGCCGGATATTTCACTTGTGCGTTATCCGATTTTGGTTTAGTACACTACATACAATTTAAAAACAGCTGACCAGTTTTCATAGAAATATCTAGTTGAAACTACAAGCAATGGCCTTTGAAAGTAGCAGAATATGTATGCTGAAAAGTGGGCGGCGCCACGCCTACTTCCCCAAAATCCACCAAATTTTTTTGCATTCGTGTTTTGCTTAAAAAGCTTATTACGTGTGCGAGATATTATTTACAAACTTTCCAGAACTATGTTAGAAAACTGGGCGTGGCCGGTGACCGCTTTCGCCCATTTCTACAGCAAACATTAACCTTTATATGTATAACTTTTTTACTTTAAATGGTCATCTAACCGCCTGGGCGATTTTGACCGTATGTATAACATTTTCGCCAAATATTGTTTTGATAAATAAATTTTTGTCGGAGTTATGGCATAAAAAGTTGTATGGAATTATCCACTATAAAAGGAGCGGTGCCACGCCCATTTTCAAAAATTTATATTTTTCGACTTTCTTCGTTCAAGGACACTTTGAAAGTGAAAGCTCTTGTACGCAAAGTTATTGCCTATTAAATATATCTATGATCCTTTTCAAAATCTTTCGTATCTACCCTATTTTTTTCCGAAACATTCCTTCTATTAATATAAATAAATATGTGTGCTGAATTTCGTTTTGATATCTTGAAAGGTTTTTGATTTATGATTAACATTATTTCTAAATTTGACTTAATCAAGAGTGGGCGGTGCCACTCCCATTTTTAAAAATTCCTTGATACATTTTGTTCTGCCTTAACATTAATGTATACACCAAATTTTATCCTTAGAAGTGTATTATGTATTGAATAATCACTTTTTTTGTATTTTCGAAAATATTCTATGCACAAAAAGTGGGCGTGGCTATCATCCGATTTAGCGTATTTTAAATAACGCTTGGAGATGAGTGCCAAGGAACCTGCATTCCAAATTTCATTAAGATAGCTCAAAATTTACTAAAGTTATCGTGTTAATCAATTTCTTTTTTCCAAAAAAAAATTAAATAACTTTTTTTCTATTTAATGAATCTGGTTAATTTTTTTTTTATTTTGCAGATTGACTTTTACGTTTAACAAAAATGAATAACTGGGACACTGAAACAAGAATTTGGATTGTCCGCCGCTATCACGCACTGGAGTCCGTAGTTTCGGTTCAAAGAGAGTATAGGCGCACGTTTGGCGGCAATCCTCCGAGCAGATGGACCATAATAAGACTTGTAAACAATTTTGCCGAGCATGGGACAGTCAACAGAAGACCTTACCATCGAAACCCTTCAGTTCGAACGGAGGAAACAATCGCTGCTGTAGCTGCTGCCATACAAAACAATCCACGTGTTTCGACAAGAAGCTTATCTGCTCAAATGGGTGTAAGCAGACAGTCATTACAGTCAATTATGCACTAAGATTTGGACTTATTCCCATATAAAATTCAAATGGCCAACAAACTGAACGCTGCAGACTTGCCGATTCGCTTGGAATTTTGCCAGAAGATGCTTCAAATGGTGGAAGAGGATGGAAACATGTTGAACTGTCTTTTCATGTCTGACGAGGCCCATTTCGATTTAAACGGCAACATAAACAAACAAAATTGTCGAATATGGAGTGCTTCCAACCCACAGATACTCCATGAGACGGAATTCCATCCACTTCGTGTCACAGTGTGGTGTGCAGTTTCATCACGCTGCATTGTCGGGCCCTACTTCTTCGAAGAAAACGGTCACACCGTTACGGTTACTGGAGACCGTTACTTGAGCATGTTGAGAGAGTTTTTCTATCCAGAATTACGCCGAATGAGAATTTCTTTCAACTCTGTGTGGTTTCAGCAAGATGGTGCAGCTCCTCATATAGCCCAACCTGTTATGACAGAATTGCGACGAAAATTTCCCAATAAGCTGATATCCAGAAACTCCACATTCCGCTGGCCACCCAGGTCGCCTGACCTTACTGCACCTGACTTTTTCTTGTGGGGTTATTGCAAACAGGAAATCTTCAAAGCAAAACCAACAAATTTGAATGAACTAAGGCAATGCATTCGAGAAACAATTGCGCCTATTCCTGTCTCAACTCTCCAAGCAGTAATGAACAACTTTTTGGTAAGATGCCGGGGGCATTTAAATTCCATTATTTTTAAAACTAATTAAGCTATATTTAATAAAATTTAATGAGCCTTAACATGAATAAAAGAAAAATGAATTCCATACACTGAAAAAAAAATTATTTGAGTTTCTTAATGTAGCAAAATTCATCAGCCACCCTGTATAAGTCCATTTCTATCTCGATCCGTTTATGGCGTTACATACCACCGTTACGCGACTAAAGTTAATATACCTTGTTTGCGTACCACTACGAAGTACAGGGTGGCTAATGAAAGCCGCTACCAAAAAAAAATTAAATAACTTTTTTTCTATTTAATGAATCTGGTTAATTTTTTTTTATTTTGAAGATTGACTTTTACGTTTAACAAAAATGGATAACTGGGACACTGAAACAAGAATTTGGATTGTCCGCCGCTATCACGCACTGGAGTCCGTAGTTTCGGTTCAAAGAGAGTATAGGCGCACGTTTGGCGGCAATCCTCCGAGCAGATGGACCATAATAAGACTTGTAAACAATTTTGCCGAGCATGGTACAGTCAACAGAAGACCTTACCATCGAAACCCTTCAGTTCGAACGGAGGAAACAATCGCTGCTGTAGCTGCTGCCATACAAAACAATCCACGTGTTTCGACAAGAAGCTTATCTGCTCAAATGGGTGTAAGCAGACAGTCATTACAGTCAATTATGCACAAAGATTTGGACTTATTCCCATATAAAATTCAAATGGCCAACAAACTGAACGCTGCAGACTTGCCGATTCGCTTGGAATTTTGCCAGAAGATGCTTCAAATGGTGTAAGAGGATGGAAACATGTTGAACTGTCTTTTCATGTCTGACGAGGCCCATTTCGATTTAAACGGCAACATAAACAAACAAAATTGTCGAATATGGAGTGCTTCCAACCCACAGATACTCCATGAGACGGAATTGCATCCACTTCGTGTCACAGTGTGGTGTGCAGTTTCATCACGCTGCATTGTCGGGCCCTACTTCTTCGAAGAAAACGGTCACACCGTTACGGTTACTGGAAACCGTTACTTGAGCATGTTGAGAGAGTTTTTCTATCCAGAATTACGCCGAATGAGAATTTCTTTCAACTCTGTGTGGTTTCAGCAAGATGGTGCAGCTCCTCATATAGCCCAACCTGTTATGACAGAATTGCGACGAAAATTCCCCAATAAGCTGATATCCAGAAACTCCACATTCCGTTGGCCACCCAGGTCGCCTGACCTTACTGCACCTGACTTTTTCTTGTGGGGTTATTGCAAACAGGAAGTCTTCAAAGCAAAACCAACAAATTTGAATGAACTAAGGCAATCCATTCGAGAAACAATTGCGGCTATTCCTGTCTCAACTCTCCAAGCAGTAATGAACAACTTTTTGGTAAGATGCCGCACATGCATCGACGAGCAGGGGGGCATTTAAATTCCATTATTTTTAAAACTAATTAAGCTATATTTAATAAAATTTAGTGAGCTTTAACATGAATAAAAGAAAAATGAATTCCATACACTGAAAAAAAAATTATTTGAGTTTCTTAATGTAGCAAAATTCATCAGCCACCCTGTATAATAACACAAAACCACTTACTAAACTGTGCACTCAAGAGATAGTCTGAGACACTACTGATTGTGTCAAGTCAGCCAAGTGTGGAAAAACCAATAAGGCGTGGGCGACCAAGCAGGCATAATCAAAATACATGCTTAATTCTTCGATATGATTTTCCGTTATATAAAGAAAAAACTGTTTAGTTTGTGGAGGAGTACATACACCTACTCATACTCGAGGGTACTCGAAATGTGAGTAAATTAGTTTCTTAGAAAAAATATGAGTGTGTTGGCAGCACTCCACTCATCATGCAACACAAACAAAATGCCCCCATATAGTCAGAATACATTAGGTAGGTTTCGAAAAAAAAACAGATGAAGAACCTTTTTTCAGACTTATCTCTGTAATCGTTAATACCGCGTTGAAAGACATCGCATATGAGTTTTAGTTCCTATTGAATACTCTAAAGTTGTATTGCGCAGAGGCCATAGTCCAAATTGGTGCACAGGTTTATCAAAAATTTTAGTCAACTGCGACCCACTTTCACTATCTCCTAACGGTACCAAAGTTTTCATTAAATATTTTAGACTATTATATTACCGGCTGAAGACGTGAGCCTGCAAAAAATTATTCATTGCATTTTTAAAGATCACCTTAATGTGCGTATCGAGTTCCAAGATGAGCAACACTATGTTTCAAAATATTTTTCAAAACCATCGTTTTTCAAAGGTTTTTTTTATGAATGACCTAACTCAGCATTTGTTTGAATAACGCCCTGTTTGAGGATTTAATCCAAGAAAATTGTATCATATTGAACTTTGAATACAGCTTTATCGCAGAAAGCGTGTTTTGCACCAATGCCGAGATAAGACGTTGCTTGAAAAATATTCTCAGATACCAAATTTAATCAAATTCCAAAATTTTGGGTTTTTCAAGAAAACTTCTGAGATTTCAGAGATCTCAGAGCTTGCACTAGACTGAGTTCGATTTTAATCATTATATCTCCGGAACCAGTTGAGATATGGAACTTGATCACATCGAGTATTGCAGCACTCATTAGCACCCATATTGTATAAATATATTTTTGGTCACCCTGTTCCACATATTGGTCGATTACTCCGAAACCGACGGAGCTATCGAAATAAGGGATATCTTGAATTTTAAGTCAAACTTCTAGTAATGAAGCGGTGAAAGTTCCATTCAGCAGTTTTTGCATCGGCCAAGAATACAGACAGACAAACAGAAAAAAGTTGTAAAAACTATTCTAAAAATTTTTTTTTGAATATCTGCAATGTACAGACATTAACCTGTTACAATTTCCTTTAAAAAATTTTACCCAAAAAAAAGTACAATTTCTATAATGTTTAGTCCTTTTTATTCAGGAAAAATACTTATTCTATCTCTATGGCGCGATACACAACAGGTATATCATCATAAACCTCCTAAGAGATTTTTGCGCCAAGCTTCTCTTCCAATTTGTGGTGTGCCGATTTGAATTTTCCCTACAAATTGGTGGGACCTACAGTTTTTTGCCGACTCCGAACGGCATCTACAAAGGAGACGAATTTTTGCTGAGAAGCCTGTCATGGCAGAAATACACTCGGAGAGTTTGCCAAACCACTGCCGAGGGGCGACCCCGTTTTGAAAAACTTTTTTCAAATCACTTTTGATGTTACCTGTACCAGGGCTCGAACCATGGACCTTCGGTGTGGTAGGCCGGCAACACTACCTTCACACCACGGCGGCCGCCAATTATTAGGTATTATAAATTTTAATAAATAAAAGTAGTTTACCAGCTCATCCCAAAAATAGTGTACAAAGAATACGATGAACTCAAAAAGCTGAGGTATAAAACTATAACACCATCAAATATTTATGGGACAAACTCCGTTTTTTTTTCGTTATTTCGTGGCATGTCCGTGGCTCTTTATGGCGGGTGCACATCGTTTTGGCATTGAGTAAATTATTTAAATAAAATATCTTAGGAAATAATTTTCCATGCCTAATCAACTTGTTCGAACCCCCAAAACCTCCCGTGCGCACGGGCCTGCCTCAAGAAATAGGATGAAGATTTTATAAATATATTTGGACATGAAACGATCTAATACCAGCTCAGCTATATGATTCGGACCCACTGCATAACCGGATAAATGTCTATAAGTCCCTACACTGCCTCAGTCGTGTTTCACCGATCAAAAAGTATAGAAAAAGTAAGTAAGCGTTGGCCTTTAGGCTTGGGAACAAGCTTCAGGCTTCCTAATATTTCTAAAAGCTTTTATTTGACAGAAAATAAGATTCCTCTAGTATTGTACTTCTCTAATTTAGGTGAAATCTTGAAACCCTTATTTTTCTCCTATCCGAAATTAAAGGGGTTTCAGAGCTCTGGAGTGAACTAATCGGTCTTAAAGAGCACATCTTTAAATGATCCTACATCAGGATATCACAAGTTCTTTCATAAAACTTCTTGTAGAAACAAGAAGAAACATCTTTAGTTCACGAACGCTTGCTCTCTCTTACTATTCGATGCTCTTCGTGCACTTGCACCTCCCTTTACAGTGCTACAGGAACCAGTTGAATGGAAAAAACGTTTGTAGTACACTAAACAAGGCCATGAAAATTGTTAAAACAGTTTGAAATAGTATTTCCCGATTTCCTTTCATTAAATTTGAATAAAATTCTTTAGCGAAGTACCAAAAAAAAATAAATTCCAGCAAATCTTTTCGACTTCTACACTCATCCAACCTCGTTTAAGGCTAAATAAGTAGATTGGAACCGTTGTTCCGAAATATATCGGTGTGGCTATTGTGGCTAATGTTTACCACGATTTTATGGTTTTTACAGCACATTTAATCAAAATAGGTTTTGTTTGTTCTTAAGTATTGCCGCACAAATTTTAAGATATCCTGAAAGGTTCTACTCAGTTTTGTTAAGTGACCATATTTCAAATAACTAATACGAGTATGTGGCCTCCATCAATAAAAACAAATAAAAAATTTAAATGTTTAGCAAACAGACTTTTCGTACTTTAGCTTTGTCGTATATTCTGTGTAGAATTACGGTGTTCATCCATATGTGCGACACTCCTCAAAGCTAACAAAATGATATGTGACATCTGCAGCTTTATTACTATCGACATAACGATTTTCTCCAATCGTTTAAGGACCCTACTAGCATACAATTGCCCTCAACAAAGCAGCATCAACCTGCTTCTTTTAATGCTTACATGAAAATAAATAAAAATTGATGCTCCTGTACTCTCTCCCCTTGACGTTCGAGTTGTATACGTGTAAAAAGCCGATCCAGGAAAGTATAAGCTCACCTCTGCTCCAACCCCATCTGCCTTTCTTAAGGTCTCATGTGGTATATGCAAATATTTCTGATTGTACAATTCCATTTCATATGCTTGCTACATCTCCATTCCTTTATTTTATTGTTCACCAATATTTCACACACAATTTTTGCAACTTCGCCATTATTGTTTTTTTTTTTACTGACGACAGATCATCAATTTTTTCAAATCAAGCGTTTAAGATTTTTTTTTTTGAAATACATTTTGGCTTACACGACGTATACGTAACTATTCGCCTTTGCTATATTCGAACTCGTCTGCGAACTGCCTTTTCATGCTTGTTTTATGTGCTCCTTTATTGTTTATCGAAGGAAAATGTGACACTCCAGGGAATCAATTTATTTTATTGCCCTTTTACATATTTCGCTTGGGTAGTTTATGGGGTACCCTTGAGGTTTGTTGTATGAACTTCAATCGATTTTTTATTTATTTCGCATTAACGCAAAGTTTATGGTTGATGTAAATTTCCCTTCTTATAATGGATGAGTTAAGTTACTTTTAAATTTGTTAACATCATCGTTTATTTGTTGATGTATTGTTGTAAGTTGGGTTGTGTAGAATTTGAAAGTGGCATTAAATGTGAATTTGTAATAATGGAGAAATGTTTCTTCAGCCATGCAAAAAGGTGAATTGCTTTTTGCTCCGCTTTATTAAGGCAAACGAAACAGAGGCCCATCACACCACTCCATGAACCAAGGAACATCCAAAACACGGGCTTTATATGTATGTCTGAAAGTGCACCAAAGAAGCTCACAGAGGGTCTGCGATAAATTTGATTAATAATTAGTACTCAATTAATTATACAGCTTTTTTAATAGGTAATGATTATTTTAATTGTTTTAAAGTAAAGGCCATTATTAATTGATTACGATTGGAAAAAATAAAAACAAAAGAAAAAAAAGAAAATCAAAAATAATCAAAAGTAGCCAAAACATCTTTTTTATTATTTTTGATTATTTTTTTTTTTAGTATTGTTGTTGTGTATATATTTAAAAAAAAAATCAAAATGAATAGCAAAAAATCAAAAGTAATAAAAACAACTTTTTTTTTTTGATTATTTTTGATTTTTTTTAATAATCGTAAAAAATCACAATTTTTTTTGATTATTTTTTAATTAATTGGGAAATAATCAGTAAAAATTGAAAGTAATTGGTAATCACTCATAAAATGGATTCTCTAGAAAGTAATTAATCAAGCCGGTAATCGTCTCACCCCTTTCAAAAAACTGTGACAAAAACCTTGCTAGGCACCAGACCTGTTAAATAATGATTACCAAAAAAAAAGTTGTTTTGATTACTTTTGATTTTTTTAATAACGTAAAAAATCACGATTTTTTTGATTATTTTTTTATTAATTGGGAAATAATCAATAAAAATGGAAAGAAATTGGTAATCACTCATAAGATAGACTCTCAAGAAAGTAATTAATAGTCTTACCCCTTTCAAAAAACTGTGGCAAAAACCTTCCTAGGCACCAGACCTGTAATTAATCAAATTTAACAAAATGGCATCGTAGTTGTCGTTTTTGCAACGATGCTTAATTCTGTCTACTCAGCATTGTTATCAGTATTTTCCAACGGAAGTCCTAGGACACAGGCAATTTCAATAGGGTTGGATCAGAGTGAAAGTTGGTGCTAGAAGGGTGTGCTCCGTTGAGCAAGTAAAGAAATGGTTGATGTATTGCGCGACCCATCACAGTATAGGTAAGAGTTCAGCCCATTGCAGTACAAGGATCTAAGTGTGCCCAGAGGGTCTCTCGTCTTTATGGGAAGCTCGTGTTCCTCCGGGCTGAAGCTGTCAAAGGATTTAACCGACTCTATGTGAATGTTGTTTGGACCTGCCGATACACCTTTGAATCAAACGGCAATATTATGCAATGCCGGATCTCGTCATAGTGCTTACTGAGATATACCCTTACTTTTGGCGAAGGTGCTTGTTAGGATGTATGCTCTTTAAGACCATCTTTGTTTCGCTGTATTCCGGTGTCAGAGTGTAGCTAAGAAACGGCTGATCAATTCCTAAGTACGCTGCCAGTAGCATTTCTTTGTCTATCCCCAGGTTAATGATAACGATTAGGGGAAGTAGGAAGTGGGCGTGAACATAGACGCTAACCGAATAAGAGCCGAAATCGATTGTAAAACCCTCTTGTGGGGAAGAAAGCCTTGAGGTGTAGCAATCAAACAGAAGCGGGTATAGAACACCAACCCATTTTTGACCCTACAAGGCTTCGATCGTCCGTCTTTAAACTCCACAGACGTTTGCCCCTCAGATAACTGCCGATAAAAGTTCTCAAAATCTATTATTAGCTGCGCATAGTTTAAAGGTGGAAATGTTTTTGACACTTAAAGCGCAACTAATACCGGCCTGTAATTTTTTTGGGTTTAGAATACCTTAAATAAATACAGCACATTGAATCAGGAACCTTTTGGTATAGTAGGAGAGCGCAATTCCCCTTTAACACGGTAGCGATAAATTTTTTAGAATTTTATTTCTTAACTTTCGTTTGTGAAAAAATTCAAGAAACTTAATTAAGTCCATTTGAAGGGCATTGCAAATAAATTTTCCAAACTTCATAGACAATAAGTAAACACAAGTGAAAAACAAAATACTAAAGGTAAACTGCAAAAAAAAAAAAAAAATTTGGTTTTGTTCACCCAACGTAACTTGTCAAATTAATGGTTCAATTACTTTTGATTGGAAATTGATTAAAGGGATGTATCACTTGCTTTGCTGTTGGTACCTTTACTTGAGATGATTAGTGTTAGTACGAATCAAGTTGTAATGTGAAAAGTGGAATGAGTACCTCTTTTGATAGCGATTTTTGTTATTTGTTGATATAAAACAAGTGCATGAAACGCCAATCAGTTGGACCATTTTATTGTTTTCGTCCTTATCCTTAGTCTATTTAAACCCTAATTTAACCTAACGCAGAAATGCTAAACTAAACCCTAGCCATGTTTTAATGCCTTTAATTGCGATCTGTAACCAACCCCACATGCTTTCTGGACTACCGTCTGCTGAATGAATGCAAACACATATTTGTGCTTGAATCGGAATATCCCCAGTTGAAATCAGTTGTATGCATGCACGGAGCATGCATTCTATATGAATGAAAAAGTATGTAGAATACGTCACTTTCAAGTTGAGAACATATTTGTTCACAAAAAAAGTATGCGTGCTGAATGAGTTGTGTATGCTTGAGTAATGCATGCTGTTGCAGTTAAAGGTCATGTAATTCGAAAAATAAACTTTGCTGAATATTTTCTATGTACATACAGTTACTCACATAAATAAGTATACACCCCTTTTTTGAAATTATCACCAATTTTGGCTTCAGAAAATTTATTTTAACTAATTTCCTTTAAGAAAGCTTGTCACGGTCTAACACAAAAACTATAAATTATATTTTAAAAAATTGTGAAAAAACGAATTTTCATGGAATTTCATCAAAGTTTTCCTCAGAATTTTCATAATTTTTTTTTGAGTATGCTGATTTTGTATTTCAGTATCATAAGGTATAAGTCTTAAGTCCGTAAGAAATTTTGCAGATTTTTGGGAATTTTTTTTCCTGGGGACTGTAGGATTTTCCTTTATATAAATTTATGACCGTAATTTTTTTTATATGAAAAAAAAAACAATCAAGTTTTGAGGAACTGTTTCGAATTCTTCATAATTTTTTAAAATATAATTTATAGTTTTTGTGTTAGATCCAGACAAACTTTCTTACAGAAAATTAGTTAAAATAAATTAGCTGAAACCAAAACTGGTGAGCATTGCCAAAAAGAGGTGTATACTTATTTATGTGAGAGACTGAATGTACGAGGTGTGTTCAAAAAGTATCGCGAATTTTGTGTTTTTTCAAAAATTATTTATTTATTCATGAATATCTATTCTGTCCCCTTCAAAGTAATCCCCATGAGATATTATACACTTGTGCCAACGGTTTTTCCAATCTTCGAAGCACTTCAAAAAATAATTTTTTTGTATCTTGTTCAGCTCCTCCTTCGATGCCGTCTTTATCTCGTCAAGAGAAGCGTAACGTCGTCCTTTCATGGGCCTCTTCAGTTTAGGGAACAAGAAAAAGTCACAGGGGGCCAGATCTGGGGAATACGGTGGCTGCGGCATCATTAGTGTGTTGTTTTTGGCCAAAAAGTCGCGCACAAGCAACGATGCGTGAGCAGGGGCGTTATCGTGGTGCAAAAGCCAATTTTTGTTCTTCTTTGCACATCTTCTCGGCCTTCTGAGAACATTTTGTACCATCGATAAACGTTGCTTCGGTCCAAGGTAGCTTCTTCGTATGCCACAGTCAACATTCGGAATGCATCCGCGCACTTAATTTCGTTTTTCACACAAAATTTGATACAGGTTCTTTGATCCATTTTTTTGAATAGGTAAAAATCGAAGACGATCCAAAACACGTGCAAGCAAAGCAGCTGTCAACAATTAATTGAACATTCAAAATGGCCGAGCTTGTCGGCATAAGTGAGAGACATGAGAACCAACATAACGCCACAAAAAATTCGAAATTCGAATATACGTAACCAGCGAAAATTCAAAATTCGCGATACGTTTTGAACACACCTCGTATTAGAATGCTCTTTGCTTTTTCTTTATTGCTAAATTAATTAATATTTATGAAAAAATATAAGCGTCTACGGAAAAATTCCATTTTTGGATGGATTCCCAGGACAAACCTTATAACACTTTTTTTAGTCTGTGACCGTAACGCAGAACTGGTTATTTTTGGGAAAGAATACTTCAAAGCTATTTTTATATAAAAACTGTATTTCCCAATAAATAAACAAATTAAATTGTGGGCTTCATATTGTTGTTGTTGAATATTATCAACTTAACTCAAGTACACTCCAGACAGGATTACATTTCCTCTCTTATATAGTTCAGAGACGATGGGGCTTTTAGCAGCTTCTAAGGCTTTCTTGTCATCTTGATGGTTTTCTACAAGCCCGAGTACCCTGGAGCCCAGGCTAGTCGGACGCAGTTTCGTGATACTCACATGTTTGGACTCTCCACACACCCAAGAACTGGTAAACATTTTATCTCATGAGAAGAAATGTTACTCAGTATGGTGATGTTTTCGTTGAAGTAGCTGGGCTGTAGATTTATTTATGCACACAGGCTTATTGCGACTACTTCCTTTCTTTTCCAAAATTAGCTATCTTTAGGAGAAAATAAACAATAAAATAAAATGACAAATAACTTTTAAGTCTTAAAATTAATGGACGATGAAACAACCAACCAACAGCAGTCTAACTATAAAATGTTGCTGCTACCTTTGGTGCTGTAGAAAGGCGATTAGGTAAGGTTAGATTAACAGAGCACGCATGGAATAACCCAAGCTTTCGTGCGGATACACATTGGCCCATTGTGAATGCTCGCATTGCGTCCCGAATGGGCGTATATCCGTCCAACCAGGTAATACTTACTAAGTCCTTTTTAAACCATTTACTCCCGCATATGAACTTGAGAAGGAGCGCAAGAGCCACTTCACTCACCTCTGCCAGACTGTCTAAAAAGCCTGATCCCAGATATGGGAGAAGCCTTGACTGTAGTCCAGTGCTTCTACAAAGAAAGCGAAGAATCGACTCCTCTTCCTCATCATCCTGACTTGTTGGCATATCCCATCGTCAAAGTATTGGTGCGATAGCACAATGTCCTGTGATGCCACCTGGAAGTTCCCTTACTACAGGTTTGATTAGTTGTTCTCTTTCTGTCTAAACATGGTCATATGAACCTTGAGATTTCGCAGTCATCCCGGTTGGTCTAAAGTAAATTCGCTCTATTAAAAGAATGCTCGTCGATTTTCCTTAGCAGATGTCCCAATGGCTGTCCAACAGAGTTGTCTGCCTCGTGTATGTCCATTTCGGAGGCCTTCCTGGCCATTTCATCAGCTATTTCGTTTACACCAATACCGCTGTGTCCAAGGAGCCAGCAGAGGGAAATGTTGAGATGATGAAAAGCTTTGAGCACCTTCGAACTATATCAGATTTTATCACGCTTGATTCTTATGCTTTTAAAGCAGCTTTACTGTCAGCAAAGATCGTTAGATTAGCCGCTGGTACTATATTCTCGCTCAGTATTGCAGCTGCCTTTTCTATGGCATAGATTTCTGCTAAGAGGACACTGCACGAGTCAGGAAGTCGATATGACTTCCTGGCTAGCAAATCTCCCCGTTCCATTTTCCATTTTTGAGCCGTCCGTATAGATTGTAATCTCGCTACCAGTGGCTAAGCCCTGTTCCCTTTCCTCCCTCGAGGTATGCTATACATTCTGCGCCCCGAGGTCAATAACTGAAGTAATATAGTCCTTTTCAGTCGGTTCTGATCTCGTTGAGTTCCTTTGCAAAATCATCTAGTATCGTCGCGTGTTCATAGTTGGCTGGCTTACAAATGTTAGATTTCCTCAGTCTGAGTGCTCCCTTTACCAAGTGGAAGATGAATTTCAGCTCCTCCTGAGGGGCGCTGCTCACCGCGCCTGATATACCCAGGCATGTTAGTGTTTGTATTAGCCCAAGCTTTCACTTCATTGCTCTTTTTGTCAAGCGTATTCCACCAGGCTAGATCTCCATACGTTAGTATCGGTCGGATGACTCGGTTGTACTTACCACGACAGCACCGCTCCCTGCGGGGTGCCCCTGATAGTAATTTTATTTACAGAGCTCGTGCCCAGAGTTGCGTTGACGATCTCACCCCTAAGCATAGCATCAATCCATACAGCTATAAATCCCCGGGTCCCCTGCACTGCAAGTGCCCGGCAGATCGCCCCAACTTTAATACTATTGAAGGCACCTTCAATATCGAGAAAGCCTGCTAGGGTGTACTCTTTGTAATTCAAAGATTTATCAAAAACACTAAGCAACTTGTGCAAAGCGTTGTAAACCGATTTTCCCTTTCGGTATGCATGCTGATTTGCGATTAAGTTTGTCGTAATTTTTTTAGAGTTCAAGCTGAACTTAAGTGAAATATGCATAATTCTACTTTATTGTGAAATTCCCTAAAACGCTTTTATAGTTTGTTTGACTTTTTTCTTGCTGCATTGTGGACAATATTTTCGTATGCAAATTGTCAGAAACTTTTTCGCAATTTGTAAATTCACAAAAAAAAAATAAAACTTCCATAAGGACAATACAGTTTTTGTGCTTTTCATCTTGGAAAGAAAAAGTTAACCACAAGACTTCAAAATAAAAGTCAAACAAGAAATTATAATTTTAGTAAAAACAAATTCCAAGTGGAAATAAAGGGTTTGAATTAAGGGTTATTACTCATCTCCACTGCTGGGATACATATCTAGCAAGAGGATAGACGTGAAAGCCATTTCCTTACTTACACCTCGGAAGCCCGAGCATCTGCTCTTGACTTAAGGACCAATTAGCCTTAGTTCTTTGCCCATAAAAGTTATGCAGCAAAGCTTATTTCAACACATTTGGTAATTCAGTATAAGGAAATTCCGTCTGAGTAGGAACAAATTTGGCTAGCAATCGAGAAAATCGACAGAGAAAGCTATACACAGTAGGGTGGGTCGATTTGTATGGACGAAAGTTAACCGATATCGCGCCATCGATTTTTCGATAGGTTTTGGGCTCAGGAAAAAAAATTTCCACTACGCATACGACTTTGATTTTTAAAGTTTTTTTCATGATCTACTAAAAAAATTTTCATTTGATTTTAAAGTTTTCATGTATACCCTGTCCGACCCAAAAATGTCCGCTAAAAACGTTTGCGATAACAGTTTTTTAAAAGAAAAAATATTTTTTGGGTTTTGGGGAGTGTTTTGGTCAAAAAATTTACCCTTTCCCCATTTTTTTTAAGGGTATTGCAGCATACAAGGAAAAATGTTTTCTATGAAAACGAATTTGTCTCATATTTCCTGTCCCACTTAAAATTATGCGCTAAAAACATTGGCGCTACCGGTTTTTTGAAAAAAAATTTTATTTTCTGGTTTTGGAAAAGTCGATTTTTCGACGAAAACAAGTCCCAAAAAAAGTGTCATCGCCAACGTTCGGACATTTCTGGGTCGGACAGGGTATACATGAAAATTTTAAAATCAAATGAAATTTTTTTTAGTAGATCATGAAAAAAACTTTAAAAAGCAAAGTCGAAAAAAGTTAAAAAAAAGGAAATTTCGCAGGCTCGAACATTTTTTTTTTGGATATGTATAGTGGAACTTTTTTTTCCTGAGCCCAAAACCTATCGAAAAATCGATACCGCGATATCGGTTAATAAATCGACTCAGTCTAATACACAGCCTATCAAGAGCAAATTGAAGAGGCTTTTGAGTACGAATGCCTTTATTGGAATATCAGAGGCTCTCGATAACATGACAGTTCTCTGTCAGGAGTTTGAAGATAGCCGAAAATGTAGGGCTATCCTATCTGAGGTTGTGGCCAGGGACCCTCGATAATGATTATTTTTATATTTATAATGAAAAAAATCAAAGGCTTCCCAGTATCTGAGGATACTTTAAAGTATATGCATGCTCAATGGAAATCTGCATTGATTGAACGAAACCTATATAAATTACATATCATCAATCTTTTTTGAGTTTTATTTTTTTTTTGATGAAAGTAAAACTTATTCCTTGAGCGGTATTTTATCCTTCAAGAATAAAAATTAAATTTTAAGTTTTAGTTTTTTTTCACAGTTCGAAAAAGTGAAAAAGCCATTTTGCATGCCAACCTATGAACATATACATATATATATGTGTCTATAAATATGTTTTAATTATTGAGTACATATGTTGACGAGATTATATCAACCAATATTTATGATCAACTACTTGCCAAAAAGGGCCAGCGGCTTTTTGAGTTTTCATTATTTAATTTTTATTCTTGAATAATAAAATATCGCTCAAGGACTAACTATTATTTTTGTCGAAAAAATATAACTCAAAAAATAAACATTATCCTTAAGCAGAAAAAAAATAAAACTTGAAGATACCTATTAATGCTGAAAAAAATCTGAAAATAATGATCAAATAGCGAGTTAAATAATAAAACTGATAACAGTTACGGTCCCTGGTTGTGGCAAATAGGGAAACTTGGGTGGAATGCTGTACACTTTGAGTTAGTTTAATATTTCTTAGGAGAGTCAAGCAGGAATTTAGCTCTGTTAGCCACTGTATTACATTTGCGCAGCATGTAAAAGGGATATGCTCTATATTCTCAGCTATTGTGAAACAAAAGAGGCATACGCCATCTGACTTTATACACAGGTCAGCAGCACGCTTTCATATATTTCTAGCTCGTACAAATTTTCGACACACTTGCAGACTAACGCTGATCTTATCTGGGATGATGAGATCGCCTTGAGTGCGGCTTGACTGTCGATATTCAGGCCTCATATTCAACTCTGCACAATGTCATATAGCATATAATTCTGGCTGGAAGATATTCAGGTAGGTACCCAGAGGTGTTGAGATCTAAGCTCTGGAGACCAGTATTCCTTCTAAAATTCCTTTCGGGGGTTTGGAGCCATCTGAGTATCACAAGATTGCATGGGAACGTGTAAGGTATCTATTCTGGCATCTTTCCAAGTTAGTTGGTCTTCCAATTCTAATCTAAATCTTTTTTTTTTTCAAGATAATCTGCTTGAGAATGCCGTCTCTTGGTAGCTGAGAGATTGGGATCGTTTTGCACAGCTTGATCAAGTGGATGAGACGACTTTTCCTCTGGCGTTGTTCAGAATAACTCTTTTGGCCCACTGCTCTCTTGCATGTGAAGAATAGTAGCAGAATGGCCGCCTTTACTGTACTTTAAGCCCACGCCACCGCACCTATCATAGTGTACAACCATTTTTTATTTGTGGACTGCACTCCAACGATTTTCCCACTATACGTTTGCATACCAAGAATGACTTTGATACCTTAGTTGTCATATTTTCGAAATTCTGCTTCCATAAAAGCTTGTTTTTGGGGTCACCCCCAAGTACTTTACTTCAGGGTCAAATTCTACTGGCATGCCAACTAGGGTTATTGGCCGTAGTCGCGATAGCATTATTATTATTTTTCTGGTGAGGGATTATGCCAGTTTTTATGTGGTTATATTAAGCCCAACACTGGCACACAATCTCAAAAGTTGAGGAGGGCATTGAATAAAGCGCAGCGCCAGACTCTCCAAAACAGAGCCTACTTCTTCAACAACAGAGGATGCAGGAGGCGCCAATCAGTTCTATATAACAAACGGAGCATGACATCTCTACCCATCGTATTTCCAATTATCGTCAGTTATTTCTAAGAATTTATGACCGTCCAAGGCGGTTTAGCTCCAATAAATGATGATGATGACAGATGCGCCTACATTTTCTCATTCATAAATTAGCTTTTTGCTATAAACAAGCCAAACAATAGCCGCCAGCTGTTCACGTCAACTAAGCCTGCAAGCACTACACATCATATTCTCAATTTCATATTTCATTTCTTCCCCTATTTTATGTTGACCTTGCTAGTAGATTAAATGTGTTTTATTTCTGCGAAAGTGAGCATGAAAGGCAAACTTATTAAACTTCTTTTCGCTGTCATAGCGTCACGCATGAAGGCGACCATATTTTTCACGTCAAAACAACGAAAAGGAAACAAACAAAAACTGTATCATAAATGACAGTAAAAGTGGAATTAGAATTACACGAGTAGATGCAAGAAACAGATGCTGTTGAAAAAGTGTTTTGTACTGTAAATGTTGGTATTGACCTACATATGTGCATACATATGTATGTATGTGTGTGCGATTACATCTTGGTATCCCACGCGCTTCCTCTATACTTCAAGAGCTACTATCGTGCGCAAAAGAAAACTTGTTTTTGCCTCGGAAATCCTTTCTTTCCAACCGCTTTAAGATAAAAAGCCACCAAAAACATGCAATTAGAAGGCATTTATGTACGCTATTGTCTATGCATACACATTAGACTGGGCCAACAATTTTTTTTTTTGGGAAAATTATATATGTATGTGGATACTATTTGTTAGAATGAAAAAGAAAAAAAAAAAAATTTTACAAATGGTTAGAACCTCAATGGGAAAAAATTTAATTTTTGACTTTAAACTCACAAACCATTGAAGTAAAAAGATTTAGCTGCATACAATTCTGTAGAAATTTAAATTCCACACAAAAAATCTCTGAATGAGAACTTTTAGATGGACCGTTCCAGAGTAAGGAAAGTCCTAAAATTGGTTTAATTTATTTTATGCCCTATTTTCGCATTAGAAATTTGGTTAAAAACGCTGAAATTAAACTGAAGTAGTCTTACAAGAACGGCTGATGCCTTCAGATAAAGTGTCGAAATATCGATAATAAAATAAATAAAAACTGAAACAAGATTGTTTTAATTAAATACCGACCTTTAAGCGCATGAAACCAAAAGAGCGAAGAAAAAAAAAAGAAGTAAGGAAGACGCTGTCTTCGGCTGTGCCGAGGGCCATATACCTTCCATGAATACCCACCACGGTTTACTTTCAGCAAGTTCAAACTCTGCAAAATTTCGATGGTCTTACCCTGGTAATTTAAAGATGCATAGCCCAAACCCTGTTCATCGGAAAACTCTATGTCTATACGATATACTGGTCCAATCTAGATAATTTTCACTACTCACATTACATATGTAATAAGTACTGTAGCTGCCAAATTGTGTGCTCCCCGCTATTAAATTGCAAAATTTATAGGCCAAAACCCATTTATCGAAACTATCGATTGTATGGGAGCTATATGTTATGTTGGTCCGATCTGGCTGATTTTCATTTGTAATATTATGTATATCATATGCGCCAAATCTGAAATAACTTCATTTATCGGAACAATCGATTGTGTGGGAGCTATGTGTTGTATTGGTCCGATCTTGTTGGTTCCGACAGTCGATTAATGTACCACAAAATGGAGGCCCCGTAACAAATTCCATAGAGATATCTCAAAACCTGGGGGCTAGTTTGCGTTCAAACAGACAGACAGACGGACATGGTTATAACGACTCAGCTCATCGCCCTGACCATTTCGGTATACTTATTGTTGGGCTTATCTCTTCTTTTTCTCATACTTACAAACATCAGACCAAGCTTATAATACCATTTCATATTCATGACAGCTATAAAAATTGTTGATCAAAAAATCATACTTATGTTTAGAGCTTGATTACTGTGGAAGGGCTCACCTGCCAAAACTTTTATTTCAGAACTATTTTTGTAGGGAATTAAATTTTTTAAAAAACTGTATGGAGTTGAATTTTTTACTACAATATTTTTCTAAATAAGCTAAACTAGCAATGAAAGTCTTATAAAAATTAATATTTATTTCTGAAAATTTGAGAGTAATTTCTCGTCCTTCAAAAAATCGTGGACCCAGTCTATTGTGGATATTATGTGTTGATACTGAATAACATCGTCTATATAGATGGTTGCAACATAAAAGCATGTCAAATTGTTTGTTTCGGAAAAATAACGGTAAAATGAGTGGCTAAAACAAATTCGATGCCGAATGAAACGAAATGCCCTTATGCGAGACAGGATTAAGCGTTTTTATATCATCCATCAACATGAAATAGTATATTATCTATGGTAAGATGTTTGTAAGTATGCGAAGAAGAAGAAGAATACCAGAGATAAGTTAATTAAAAAATTTTGTTAGTAAACATTGTTAAGATTATTCAAAGCGGAATGATTTATCATATCAGAAAGACAGAAGGAATTTGAAAAGTAGGTGCTTTTTTGAATTTAATTTTAAATCTCTTACGACAGCTACCATCTCTGTAAAATGGGCACTTAAAGGTGAAAACCTTGCAATAGTGCTTGAAATAGCTGAACCCAAAGACATCACATTACAAGTACAACCACTCCTATATGATTGTTCTAACTTGACCATAAGCGTAAACGAGAGACCACCGCTTTAGGTATGCTCATCCGAATGATTTTTTCAGCCATTTTGTTATCGTATACAGAACGTGGATCCATCACACCAGACCAGAAATCAAGGAACAATCCAGAAAATGGGTATAGTAGGCCAAATGTTTTTTTGTCGGCCAACAAGGTATAACCGAGGGTTTGTTACGATGCTCGAGGTGCCATTTACATCGCTTATCTTAGAAACGGTAAAACGAACGATTACCGCCAAATACTGTTAAAAGCTTTAGGACAGATTCGATATTAGTTTGTAGCAGAAACAACCGCATTTGGCGACGGAAAAACTTTGTTCATTCATGACAATGCACGGCCGCACAATGAGCATGTGTATTCAACATGGCGAAAAGTTCCATTCGATTATTTACTGTAACCAAGCTTGAGGAAATGGCTGGGCGGTGAGTGATTCATTACTCATTATTAGGAAGAAATACAAAAATTTTAAAAACGCTAGACTAAATGTAATGTGCTTAAATGAGATTATGTTGAAAAAAAAGAAAAAACCGAAATGTCAAACTCTCCTGTCTCTGATGCAGTGAAGGGTGTGGTTAAGTTGTAAACTAATTTTATATATAGTATGTATCATTACTGAGGAAAATATTGAAATTCAGACTATATTATAGAAGAAATTAAATTACGTCTATACTGAGTGTGATATAAAGGGTGTTTTTTTTAGGGGTATAGAACTTCGAATTGAAATAAAACACAAGAAAATCGTTTTAAGGTCCATCAATTTGGCTTTGTTGGAAGGATAATTTTATGCCATTAATGTCTAAATATGATTTCGGGCATGTGGCCGCCGCGGCTGGCTCGAATAAAGCCAATTCTACAGGTCCAATTTTCAACCACTTTTTCGAGCATATGGGGCCGTATGTCGGCAATAACGCCACGAATGTTGGCTTCCAATTCCCCTAACGTTTCTGGTTTGTTGGTGTAGACGAGCGACTTCACATATCCCCAAAGAAAATAATCCAATGGTGTCAAATCACACGACCTTGGTGGCCAATTGACAGGTCCATTCCGCGAAATTATGCGCTCATCGAATGTTTCCTTCAATAAATCGATTGTGACGTGCGCTGTGTGGCATGTAGCGCCGTCTTGTTGGAACCACAACTCATCCACATTCATGCCATCCAATTCGGGAACAAAATAGTCGGTTATCATGGCTCTATACCGGTCTCCATTAACGGTAGCTGCCTCTCCAGCATTATTGCGGAAGAAGTATGGCCCAATGACTCCACCAGCCCATAGAGCACACCAAACAGTCAGTTTTTGTGGATGTAATGGCGTTTCAAGGGTCTTATGTGGATTCTCTTCACTCCAAATGCAGCAATTTTGCTTGTTGACGTAGCCATTCAACCAAAAATGAGCCTCATCACTGAACAAAATTTTGCGATGAAAATCAGCATCGAAATCAATCTCATTTTCGGCCCATACACCAAAATCACGACGCATTGCATGGTCTCGCGGCTTTAATTCTTGCACAAGCTGGATCTTGTAAGGTCGCAAGCCAAGATCTTTGCGCAAAATCTTCCACAAAGTTGATGGACAAAGCTCCAATTGCTGTGCACGGTGGCGAATCGATTCATTCGGGTCCTCTTCAACACTTTGCTCTACAGCGGCAATTGTTTCTTCGGTGCGCACTGTTCGACGTCTCTGCGGATGCGTATTATCACATAGAGTAAACGTAGTGCGAAAACGATCCATGGTTAACCGAATTAATTGCTCTGATGGACGATTATGTCGACCATAAAATGGACGGAGCTCACGGTAAACTTCGCGAACTGAACCATTATTTTCGAAATAAATTTGCACGATTTGCAAGCGTTGTTCTTTTGTCAACCTGTTCCTGATGAAATGGCAAACCAAACTGAACATAAATGGCATTAGAGTTGCCAGATTTGACCACAAAATGCCAGTTTTATCTCTATTCGAAAAACAAACCTGTAAAAAAAACACCCTGTATTTATGAGACGACATATATATTTTAAGAAAGAAAATTGAAAATGCAGTTTTGAAGTCTCAAAATCAAAGTCTAGCATTTTAATGTATAAATTTTGAATGTTTTAAAAATCGCTATGAGCATGAAAAACATTTATATTTTTTTGTGGAAAAACCAGGAAGATGACTACAGAAAAAAAAAAAAAAATCTAAAAACTTTACGAAATTTTTTTCAACTTAAAACGTATACTTTATTATGCTAGAACTTGATAGGCCACAAAAAATATTTTTTTGGTTTATGGATGTAGAATAGTTGAAAAACTTTCAAAACATTTTTCAATTTTTATTTTTTTTTTAGTTTAGAAGGCAGATTTATAAACCTCTTGAATTAAGGTTCTATGGGGAAAATATATAAAATATAAATAATATTTTAAAAATTATTTAAATATGTAAATCTGCGCCAACTATCGCGGAATCAGCCTTTTGAATATCGCATATAAGGTCCTATCAAGCGTATTGTGCGAAAGACTGAAGCCTGATGTGAACAGACTGATTGGACCTTATCAGTGTGGCTTCAGACCTGGTAAATCTACCATCGACCAGATTTTTACAATACGCCAAATCTTGGAAAAAACCCGTGAAAAAAGAATCGACACGCATCATCTCTTTGTTGATTTTAAAGCCGCTTTCGATAGCACGAAAAGGAGCTGCCTATATGCCGCTATGTCTGAATTTGGTTTCCCCGCAAAACTTATACGGCTATGCAAAATGACCTTGAGCAACACCGCCAGCTCGGTCAGAATTGGGAAGTACCTCTCCGAGCCGTTCGAAACTAAACGAGGTTTCAGACAGGGTGACCCCCTATCGTGTGATTTCTTTAATTTAATGCTGGAGAAAATAATACAAGCTGCAGAACTTAACCGCGCTGGAACAATGTTTTATAAAAGCGTGCAACTGTTGGCATATGCTGACGATATTGATGTCATTGGCCTTAACAACCGCGCCGTAACTTCTGCTTAATCCAAATTAGAAAAAGAAGCGGAGAAAATGGGATTGGTGGTGAACGAGGGCAAAACGAAGTACCTTCTGTCATCATGCAAAGAGTCAGCGCATTCGCGTCTTGGCAACCAAGCCACTGTTGGCAGCAATAATTTCCAAATAGTAAAGGACTTCGTTTACCTGGGAACCAGCATTAATACCAACAATAATGTTAGCCTAGAAATCCGACGAAGAATCACTCTTGCAAACAAATGCTACTTCGGACTGAGTAGGCAATTGAAAAGTAAAGTCCTCTCTCGACGAACGAAAATAACACTCTACAAGTCACTCATCGCACCCGTCCTGCTATATGGTGCAGAAGCGTGGACACTAACAACATCTGATGAGGCGGCTCTGGGAGTATTCGAGAGAAAGGTTCTTCGAAAGATTTGTGGACCTCTACGCGTTGGCTACGGCGAGTACCGAAGAAGATTTAATGATGAGCTGTATGAACTTTACGCAGACGCCGACATAGTTCAGCGAATTAAAACACAGCGGCTTCGCTGGCTAGGCCACGTAGTGCGAATGAGCGAAGATGCTCCAGCCCAGAAGGTATTCTTATCAGCACCCGCGACCACCACTCCGATGGAAGGACCAAGTGGAGACCGATTTGCGATCCCGCGGGGTTTCCAATTGGCGCCAGTTGGCGCAACGAAGAAACGACTGGCGAGCTATGTTGGACGGTCAAAAACGCCCAGGTGGTTAGATGACCATTTAAAAAAGAAGAAATCTTAATTATGCTATAGCTAGAAGTCTCAATTTAAGTGCAACAGAACATTGTATACTAAGCTGTGGGCGTCATGATGACAAAACAAAAAAAAAACTGAAAATTGAGGGCAATTTTTAAGCAAGCTTTAACTTGAATATTATTAAGCTAAAATTTAATGAGCTATAAAACTGCGTGCTCAAAAATTCTGCCAAAAAATCTTATTTTTCAAAGTTTAATTAACTTTCCTTACCTTTGTGTAAATTTTAAACTTTGTTTTGATGTGGTTTCTGTTATAGAATTCGCTATATTTTAAATGAAAATTATTTAAATTACAGCTTATTTTTATTTAGTAGAACGATATCCTATTTAATTTCACTACTATTACATATATTGAACACTGTATATAAATATTGCTATAATTTTTCTGCAAGTGTTTCACTGCAGGTGTCCCAATCAATTTACTAAATGATGAATGATATAATTTTCTGTAGTAAATATTCATGAGTTTGTTGTTGTTGTTGTAACAACATGAGTTTGTCATAAAAAAAGTGTGTTGTAGCCATTCTCTATATCTTCCATTCCAGAGAAAGAGGAACGCCCACTGTTTTTGCGTTCAGCTGCGACATTGGTATTTTCCTGCTTTGATTGATAGTGACGAAGTGTTTGGCTCAAGGTTACGCTAATTAGCTTACGTAGTGGTGCTGAATCGAGTTAGGTTTAGGTAATTGGTTCTGTTTGTCTACGGATTTGGGACTGAACAATATTGTGATAAAGTTTTTAAATGGGGGATTCCCTAATTTGAATAACCAATAAATTTAAACAGAGCCTATCTAAGTGCTTCCTACAAATGCTTTTTTTTTTTAATGGTTTTTGGTATCGACAGGTAAATTTGATATCTCTAATTTATTTTCAAGACTCTAAAAAACCGTATAACATCAGAACCAACTAATCAAGAACTACTTGGTTATGCTTCACTGAGTAAGTTCTTTACTTACCCTTGAGGTCACTATCAATTGAAGGAGGAATATTGCAAGAATGTGGCTCAAAACGAAAACCCTTTCAGGATTCCTTTTGTGGAGAACTGTGTATTACACATTTTTTACTGCAATCTTCTGCATACTTAGAAGTCACAACTATAATATTTATCATTTATCATTTAATAAATTGATGTGGACACAAGCAGAGTTACGAAAACCGATTGCAAAAACGATTTGCTTGAAGAAAAAACCAAACAAACATTATTTTCAATTATGTGAAAAATGTTGGCACAGCTGAACAAAAATTTACACCATTTAGTAGCATTATACTCGTGTTAGGCGTGTTCGATGATAAAACTTGCAAAGAAGTGTCAGTAAGGTGAGAATGACGTAAAACTTTCTCGAAACGCAAAAAGTAAAAAGTTTCCGCCTAACAGGAATCAGTAAAAACTTGCAAGCAAAACAGTTGCTTCTTTTTTGATTGGTTAGTATATCAAATTTTTAAGTTTTTGTTGTTGCCTTTCTTTGTCACGATCAGCTGTTTTTCACTTGCAAAGTTTTGCTGAGTGAAATTCCTTCAGCAGAAACTTGCAACTCTCTCTTCCAATGAAATGCCAAAATGCGCTCTCTCCCTGCAAATGTTTTGTGTCACCGAACGCTTTTTAGTAAAAAATAAAATATATTTTAATTATATATTTATAAAATTTTAATTTTACAATTTTTAAAAATTGTATCCTCACCGAACACAACTATTATGGCCGAATTAGCCTAGACTTAGACTTAACTTGACTTGAAAACCTTACATCTATCAAATGAGCGTAGTTACCCAGAAAATAACTTAACTTAGAAACTTGGAAATCTACAGATTTTTGATTTTCAAGTTAAGTTTCTAAGTTCAAAGAGAGCCGTGAGAGCACTGTGCCACCATATAACTTGTTTCAATATTTTTAATAAAATTCCTTCATACATTGCATAGCATACTAAATTTTTAGATGAATGAAATTCATATTTCAAGTAGAAAACAATTCGACAAATAAAAAAAATTTCAAAAAAAAGATGACACGTTGAATAATGGACTCTCATTTCTTTTGTAAACTAAGTCAAGTTAAGTTATTCTAAATTTAAGCTGATTCGGCCATTATTTATAATAATAAAAAATTGACCACTTCTCTTGAAATAAATTGTCATTTAACTCGCTCAATTTCTTCTTTTTGTTCTGTTTGGACATTGCGAACGGGACTTTGACAGAAATCGTGTTAATTCTTAACAAATTTTTAACAATTAAATGCATGGAGAACTGACCTATAATATAAATCTTGGAAGTATTAGAACATAGAATACTCAGGGAAGTGGACCAGGGACCGATATATTAAAAATTTTATTTACTATATTCGCTTGAGATTTTATGCGCAGCTAGCCCATTGCTTTTGTTAATATTTAGGATAGTTTTTTTCAGGGACCGACCTAGGTGTATAGATAGGAAGAGTGACAAAGACAGGAACAGGTATAGGGAATAGGTCCAATGCGAGGGAAGCAGCTAGTAAAAGGTAGTTTATAAATACAAAAAATCGTAAAAATTCCTTCTACCATTTGATACCAAACGAAATGTGTCAGACAAAACATTTTGTTCAACAACTCAATTACAAAATTCAGTCGCAAATTTTTTAAATATCATAAAAACTAACACAAGCGCTAAATTAGCCACACCCATGTAAACATAACCACAATTGTGCCTGTTATATTTAATTACAAACATTACAAAAAGTTGCCTTACACGCATAATTTACACGGTGTAAACAACTCTTGGCTATGAAGGAGGTCAATGTCAAAGAGCGAATGTTTTATTCGTTGTTTTTGCATACAAATATTTGTATTTTTTGTTGTTTCTTTGTGGAATATAAAGTTGCTGTATTGCGCGCCAAAATTACAAACTTAGAAAGCGCATGCGCGAAACTCGAGGGAAATTTCTCCTGAAGGAGAAAGCTATATATGTAATGTTAAAGTGGGAAACTGTTATAAGGAATTTTTGGGGGGTAATTTTTAGTATGGGCTCACAGGCTTAACTGGATGTGTTACTATGTGTTACAACTTTTTTTAAATTCACAATAAAAAGAAAATGGTTGAATTGGCTAAAGAATAAAATGAATTTAGAAGCCATTATGTTCACCACTGTAATATGGCTCGGTACCAGACTTGTTAAATTTGGATAGTAATTAGTAATCAATTAATTAGGCGGCTTTTTTAATCGGTAATGATTATTTTTAATTGTTTTTCAAGCAAAGGCAATTACTAATTGACTACGATTAGAAAAAGAAAATCAAAAAATATCAAAAAAAGTTTTTTGATTACTTTTGATTATTTTAGATAAATGTTTTTTTCAAAAAAATCATGATTTTTTACAATTATTAAACAACAAAAAAAAAAGAAAAAATAATGAAAAAAAGTGGTTTTGATTACTATCGAGTATTTTTGCTAACTTTGAATTATTTTCCAGTATTGTTGGTGTGTATGTTATGTGCTTTTATACTAAAAACAATCAAAACAGTCAAAACAACTTTTTTTTTGATTATTTTTGATTT
This sequence comes from Merzomyia westermanni, assembly GCA_949987695.1. Lineage (NCBI taxonomy): Eukaryota > Metazoa > Arthropoda > Insecta > Diptera > Tephritidae > Merzomyia > Merzomyia westermanni. The sequence continues at coordinate 42,365,072 of OX465291.1, read as the reverse complement.
TAATTAATAATCTTAAGAATTAAGATTTTCTTAATAATTTTTGGTAATTAATTAGAAAATAATCCTTAAAAATTGAAAGTAATGGTAATCAATCATTAAATGGTTTATCAAGAAAATAATTAATCAAACCGGTAATCATTACAATTAGTAATCATTATTTAACAGGTCTGTTCGGTACACCTTAGAAGGACTATAGTTACTTGTGATGCCCGGACCTCTCCATGGGTACCGCTGAACGGATCGTTGACATTAGCCCGCTGCAGGAAATGTGTTAGAAGGGGCAAGTTATGAGAACAATCGGTCTTTTAGCCAGAGAGAGATATAAAGGAAAGCGAAGTCGTGGACTAGCTTCTCACAGATATCTGCATCAAACCGAAGCTCTTCAACATGTGTTTTATCTGCACCTTTTCGCACGGATGAAGCGGGTGAGGACTTTTAGATAAACTTGAACAGAGAGGACCCCTGCTTGCTAGGGGGTATAATATGTTCGACGAAGTCGAAAGACTACAACTTACACTAAAGTTTATTTCAACGAAATTGTTCCGAGGGAAATCGGGCGTGTCAAATTCATATCCGGCAAAGGCCTGCCGATATCATTATAACCCTGTTAAGTCTGTCACATCCAATCAGCATCATGCGTCATGGATGTAATCATTCTTCCAGGATTCAGTATCGACTTTGACCTTTATATCTTGACAGCCAAAATATTTACACATCTTTGTGCTGTAAAGTAAAGTTCGACGTCTAGAAGCTGCCCACCATGCCAACAACGTAATTTAAATAAACTCGGCTATGGCACCGCTGTGGGTTCTTCGAGCCATTCGAAAGCAAACAAGTCTTCGTAATCGAATATCCGCACACCTGCGGCTTTCGTACACATGTCACTGTTAGCCGATAAATTCTACGGAGAATCAATTGTAGCAGCTAGAAGTTAAGCCCTTTCCTGACTTTCTTTAAGTGTCTCAGCATATTTGTCCGAAGAAGATGAGATGACTCTTGGAGTATTCGAGAGATACGTTATCCGGACTAGTAATCGTTCTTTTCTCGATGCTATCAGGAAGTATTGAGGGGAATTTACCGATAAGCTGTACGAGCTTTACACAGTTATGAGCCTGAAAGCTGCGCTGACTTTGTAATCTTTTAACTTTAAACGAGCTATTCTTGTATATTTGTATATCCAGACTATCTCGAAAACCGCTCAACTGATTTAGAGAAATTTGGTATGTACCACATTTTAAGAATTGTTACCCAGGTGTTGCCACATAGGATGTTTCTACGGGGTTGCCAACTATCTGATTTTTTTAATGAAATGAAATATGTCATTACGGGTATCGAACGAAATTTATTTTCCTGCGTTTGAAAAGAAGCATTTCTAAGCAGGGTTTCCACTAATTCTTGAAAGCTGACCTTTTTTCGTAACTGCTAAACAATAGGTGTCGCAAAGCTTTTCTGAGCAGCCACCAAGGAGTAATTATGTCATTTTGTTTTGCTGATTTTCCTACAGGGTGAAAAGTTGATAAATATTTGAACGATTTTCCACACACATCGCCGAAACCGGTTTGTCTCCAAACCAAATTTGACAAGGGATGACGGAAAATCGTTCCAATATACAACAGACTAATAAGGTTTGTTCATTTACTTTTCCAGTAAATACCTTAAATACGAGTTACACTATAAAATAAAAAGTAATTTCATTCGAAGAGAAATATTTTACATAAAAGTAAATTGGTAAGTGAAAAAACGATTGACCTATTTCAAAAATTAATTAAAAAAATAACAACTTTTTATTTTTTGATTAGGGAAACCAATTGCCCTTCTGGCACTGCGCTAAGTTTTCTAGCTGTTGTAGCGTCTTTCTGCCAGCAAGCATGTAAAGATTTTACAAATACACTGAATTGTATCACATAATTTAGTACTTACACATTGGAGGTGATCTATTTTCCTTTTTCTATTCATCAATATTAAGTTTTAATATTTAAAAAATATACAAAAAAAATTATTTATTAATTTTATTTCAGTTCGAGTTTGACAGCGAATTCTTTGAGTTTACACATTTTTACTAGCAAGAAATTTACCAGTAAAGATTAGTAAGTCTCTCAAACTCTTACGCTCTCGATTGGGTTTTCTCTTACACATTTTTTGAGTTAATGAACACTTGACAGAAAAAGTTAGTAACAATTCGTAACTTCCATTAATAATTTTTTATTATTGAACAGATCTATTATGTGTATTAATAATAAAAGAAATATTAAACACCTTTCTATTACCAAGATATGTGTTTAGAATCTATTTTTGAAAAGCTCCACTGCTGGTAAGTAAAATTATTCATGCAAACAACCGGAATATCTACACTAATGAGTCTTTAAAGCAAACTAAATTGTATGGCAACCTCTTAAAACGCCGAACAAAGCTCGGTCGTTCATGTATTGTTATTCAAATGGGAGCAGCTCCTTCTGTAAAGTATTTTCAATCCACACCCGCACTCTACAGCATAGGAAGGGGAGGCTTAAACAAAGATGAAAAAGAAACAAGTGAGAAACGCGCTGTCTTCAGCTGTGATAAAGGCTTTATACCTTTCATGAATACTTCCGATTCTTAATTACAAAAAGTACCAACTCTGCTAAATTTGAAGGTCTTACCCTGTTCTTTAAAGATACATAGCCAAAAAAAACCGTTACCGGAAAAATATGTTGTATGGGAGCTATATGATATAGTGGTCCAATCTTGATGATTTTCACTAAACATAATACAGGGTGGCGCAAAAGTAATCCTCCTATCAGAAAATGCTATAAATTTTGCGATTGGCCCCTAAAGTCAGTTCTGTTTTGACATTTGTGTAGTAAACACATGCGAAATACACGTTAATAAACAATGTTACGCTACACTGCTCCAGAACGCGGAATATTGCTGACTATTTATTTGACCAATAATCGGTCGGGGCCAAACGGTTACTGTGAATGGTGAGCTCTACAGAGCAATGATCAACGAGTTCTTTTTGCCGCAACTTGATGAATTGGGATTGGAAAACATGTGGTTCCAACAAGACGGTGCAACAGCACACACTGCACGTGCCACAACCGATATGCTGAACATCGGAAGCTTACTTTTGCGCCACCTTGTATATATGTAACTGTACTGTAGCTGTCAAATTTTGTGGTCCCCGCTATTTAATTGCAAGAGTCATAGCCCAAACCCCATTTATCGCAATAATCGATTGTATGGAAGCTATATGTTATGTAGGTCTGATCTGGCTGATTTTCACTGGTCACATTAGGTATATAAAATGTTTGAAATCTGCAAAATTTTAAATTACCAGCTCTTTAAGTGCAATATTTATAAGTCAAAACCCGTGGGCTATGTTTTGTATTGGTCCGTTCTGGTTGGTTCCGAGAAATGATTAATGTATTACACAATGGCGGCTCTATACAAAATTTTATCGAGATATCTCAAAAACTGAACGCAAACTTATGTTCAAACAGCCAGACGGACAGACGGACTAACAGACGGACATGGCTAAACTGACTCAGCTCATCGCCCTGGCCATTTCGTTTTACTTATTGGTGGGTCTATCTCTTCTTCTTCTCATACTTACAAACATCGGACCAAAGTTATAATACCATTTTATGTTCATGAAAGGTATACAAAAAAGCTGCAATTGGCCTCCCTTCGTGTTTCCAATTTGCGTCAGTTATCGCTAAGAAGGGATTTTGATAGAAAAAGTGGCGCAGTCAACATTCGTTTCTATTTATTTCCAAAACCAAACTTCCTGTAACGGAATAACTCATGCAATTTTATTCATCTCTTATTTTCTCTTTGTATACCTTTCATGAACATGAAATGGTATTATAACTTTGGTCCGGTGTTTGTAAGTATGAGAAGAAGAAGAGATAGACCCACCAATAAGTATACCGAAATGATCAGAACGATGAACTGAGTCGATTTAGCCATGTTTGTACGCAAACTAGTCAGTTTTTGAGATATCTTGATGAAATTTGGTATGCGGCCGCCATTTTGCATGAGATTAATCATTTGTCGGAATCAGCAGGATCGGAGCAATACAACGCATAGCTCCTATACAATCGATAGTTTCGATAAACGGGGGTTGACCTATAACTGTTGGAATTAAAAAGCTAGGAACGTAAAGTTTTGCAGATTTGGTACATATTATGTATATAATGTGTGTAGTGAAAATTACCCAGATCGGACCTACATAACATATAGCTCCCATACAATCGATTGTTCCGATAAATGGGCTTTGGGCTATGTATCTTTAAATTATCGGGTTTGCAGAGTTTGGACTAATTGTGAGTAAGGATCGGACACTTAAAACCATGACGCGTATTCATGAAAGGTATAAAGTGTTCGGCACAGTTGAAGACAGCTCTTTCCTTACTTGTTTTAGTTAGCGATTGCCGCTGAGGTTAGGTAAATTTATTTTCAATTAAATTTTTTGTCTTTATCAATGTCCAAAAGGTATTTACTTATCTATTCATAAATCAATTGAATTTCACCATTCTGATGAAAATAATTGTCTGAATACAAACATTTAAAAATAATTATCTAAAATTTTGATTTCATTTGAATTTAAAACTGTCAAGTTGTGCATCCAATAAAATTGTTTTATAAATTCCATAAATACATTTCACAATCTACAGAAAATCAATTGTCTCAGTAGACAACTTGGGAGTTTCCTTGATTGGTTGCCTAATATCTGTAATAAATTATGCATTTTTTCCATTTCAGTGACTTTGCGGCTTTTACCAAAGTTGGAGCAAGCACGTACACACATTTGCTAACAACTCAAAGTTTGCAATTTCAGTTCGAAGACCGAATCCAAACTTATTTATCTGATCAATATTTTCTTCATGAACTCGAAATAAAAGAAAAGCATTTTTGCTACCATAAATGGTTGTAGAAATTCTGATTTCCCTTTTTGGCTTGTTATGATACGGTGGTGTGGCGGATTGTGCCAAGAAAGTTAAACAGTTTGTTTTTCCGATTTTGCTTTCATGGCTGAAAGTTAAGTTCACTAAAACAAGCAAATGCATAGAAGCATACCTGACTTTATCTTAGTTGGCGGCGAAAAAATTTATCGCATACGACATGACCTGAATTTAGACGACCTTTGCGTTTTCATTGATTGGAATTCTGTTGTGAAATTTTTTATTTTGGAACCAGTTATTGCGAAAAAGTGTTTTTTATTTGAGCTACTGACTTTTTTAGAACCGGTGATTATTTTTGAAGTTGGAGATTTTCTTGAAACCATTGACTATTTTTCAAACTTGTGACTTTCTTGAAAAATTTGTTAGTTTTTTTTTTATCGAAACAGTGAACTTTTGGGAATCAGTGAAATCTCTGTAACCATAAAATTTTTTGAACCAGGGATTGTTTTTTAAAGCCGTGAACTTTTGGGAATCAGTGAAATCTCTGTAACCATTGAATTTTTTGAACCAGGGATTGTTTTTCAAAGCCGTTGATTTTTTTTGAAACCAGTGACATTCTTGAAATCCGCGCCCGCTTTGGAATTAGTGATTTTTTTCGAAACAGACACCCGTTTTAGAATCAGTGACTTCTTTAAAATCAGTAAACCAATAAGTTCTTTTAGAACCATTGCGTTTTTTGAAATAGAGACTTTTTGGGAACCCGTGATTTTTTTTCAGTAATTGCAGTAATTTCTTGAAATCAATAACCATTTTGGAACTAGACATTTTAGGAAACCAGTGACTTTTTTGAAACCAGTGACTGTTTTTGGAACTTGTGACTTTCTTGAAAAATTTGTTAGTTTTTTTTTTATCGAAACAGTGAACTTTTGGGAATCAGTGAAATCTCTGTAACCATAAAATTTTTTGAACCAGGGATTGTTTTTTAAAGCCGTGAACTTTTGGGAATCAGTGAAATCTCTGTAACCATTGAATTTTTTGAACCAGGGATTGTTTTTCAAAGCCGTTGATTTTTTTTGAAACCAGTGACATTCTTGAAATCCGCGCCCGCTTTGGAATTAGTGATTTTTTTCGAAACAGACACCCGTTTTAGAATCAGTGACTTCTTTAAAATCAGTAAACCAATAAGTTCTTTTAGAACCATTGCGTTTTTTGAAATAGAGACTTTTTGGGAACCCGTGATTTTTTTTCAGTAATTGCAGTAATTTCTTGAAATCAATAACCATTTTGGAACTAGACATTTTAGGAAACCAGTAACTTCTTTGAAACCAGTGACTGTTTTTGGAACTTGTGACTTTCTTGAAAAATTTGCTAGTTTTCTTTTTATCGAAACAGTGAACTTTTGGGAATCAGTGAAATCTCTGTAACCATAAAATTTTTTGAACCAGGGATTGTTTTTTAAAGCCGTGAACTTTTGGGAATCAGTGAAATCTCTGTAACCATTGAATTTTTTGAACCAGGGATTGTTTTTCAAAGCCGTTGATTTTTTTTGAAACCAGTGACATTCTTGAAATCCGCGCCCGCTTTGGAATTAGTGATTTTTTTCGAAACAGACACCCGTTTTAGAATCAGTGACTTCTTTAAAATCAGTAAACCAATAAGTTCTTTTAGAACCATTGCGTTTTTTGAAATAGAGACTTTTTGGGAACCCGTGATTTTTTTTCAGTAATTGCAGTAATTTCTTGAAATCAATAACCATTTTGGAACTAGACATTTTAGGAAACCAGTGACTTTTTTGAAACCAGTGACTGTTTTTGGAACTTGTGACTTTCTTGAAAAATTTGTCAGTTTTTTTTTCGAAACAGTGAACTTTTGGGAATCAGTGAAATCTCTGTAACCATTGAATTTTTTGAACCAGGAATTTTTTGAAATAGAGACTTTTTTGAAACCGGTGTTTTTTTTTAGACCAGTGACATTTTTGAAACCAGTGCCTTGGTAGAAGCAGTAATTTCTTGAAATCAGTGACCGTTTTGGAACTAGTAATTTTAGGGAACCAGTGATTTTTTTTTTAAATCAGTGACTGTCTTTGAAACTTGTGACTTTCTTGAAAAATTTGTCAGGTTTTTTTTTCGAAACAGTGACCTTTTGGGAATCAGTGAAATATCTGCAACCATTGACTTTTTTTTAAACCAGTGAGTGTTTTTTAAAAGCGGTGATTTTTTTTGAAGCCAGTGACTTTCTTGAAACCCGTGTCTGCTTTATAATTAGTGTTTTTTTTTTCGAAACAGTGACCCGTTTTAGAATCAGTGACTTCTTTAAAATCAGCAAACCACTGACTTTTTTCGAAGTAGAGACTTTTTTCGAACCCGTGATTATTTTGAGACCAGTGACTTTTTTTAAAACCAGTAACTTTGTGGAAGCAATAATTTCTTGAAATCAGTGACCGTTTTGGCACTCGTCGTTTTAGGGAACCAGTGCTTTTTTGACGTGAGTGACTTCAGTCAGTGACTTGAGTCAGTTTCTTTGGGAACTTGTTATTCTTTTTGGTGCTAGCTGCATTGAAATCTGTGACATTTTGGAAACTATTAACTTTTTTGGAATAAGAGACTTTCTTGAAACCAGTGACTGTTTTTTGAGGCCAGCCCTTTCTTTTGAAACCAGTGACATATTTGGAACTACTGACTTTTTTTTTGGAAAGAAACGAAAACTGGTCATGAAAACACTTGCAGGTGGTAACGAAATCACTTCGAAATTATCACTAAAGCTTTGGTTTTCTCGGAAAGCGGTGCCGCAATGTAACGCTCGCTATATAGCGGCCGAGATGCCTATCGTCATTAACGACACCGCTTTCTTGTAAAGTTCGATCAATTTGGCCGATTTTGTTCACCCTATTTTGCTTCCTGTTCTTGATTTTTTATTTTTATTAATTTCTAATATTTTTCTCAAAACAACAGAAATGTCACAACTGTTGTTTTGTGTAAAAATATTTCAAATATTTCATTGAATTCTCACCGTTTTGGATATGACGGTGGACAAAACGTTGACGAAAGATTTGCCACCATCATGACGGCCGTAATATTTTATTCTTGTCGCTATATTATGTTACCGTGAACTTCACCGTCTTCTTCAACCTGCTCTACCGCTATGTGACGGCAGCGATATAATGGCACCGCTTTCGTGTAAACCACGTCTTAAGTATATCATAATAAAGGCCAACACCTGTATATTTCGATACAAAACAGGCACATGCCACCAGCGTTACCCCCAGAATGTTCTAACTTCTCGTTAGCGTCAGTTTTATTAGTTGTTCCTCGTTATAAACAATACTCTTTGCCAAGATCTTCAAAAAGGAAAACCACCTGTAAGTACGTTCCAATTCAACCCCATTACAAGTTGTACCCCACAATGTATTGTCCGACAGTGGGAACGTTTCATTGGACCAAAATGTAGACAAATATACCATAAATGATTGGATAGGGCTATTTATGCCTCCATGTGCCCCATTTATAGAGGTTGATCTTGGGAGAGTGTAGTGAAAAGCTTTGGAATTCACTGCAACAAAAATTGATTTATCTGGTCCCAAAGTACGGAGTGATTTTTCCTTTGTTACAAGACCGCGAGTACTATGTGGTTGCCTTCAGAGGGCACTAGTTGGTAGGTCTGAGCAAAATTGATGCAATGCTGTGGTCCTACTAAATTGAACCTTTCCTCGTTTAGAAAGTTGAACCATTTCATCGCTTTAATGTGGCAGCCTATTATTGCGAGCTCAGCTCCGCCAAACGGTTCAGACTAGTCTTGTTTGTTGTTTGGTTATCAGAGTAATTACAAACGCATGTAGAGCATGGGGGATGCTGTAATAGCTTAAGGAGAGTGAAGGATATACCCTGCAAATTCCGCAGAGATTCTTATCGAGAATTTGAGGTCGAGCGAAAGAGTTGGATTGGTGTAACAATTAGGCACGGTAGGCTACCACTCATATACCACTTACATGCATGTGTGTTGGTTATTCAAGAGAAAAAACATAACGTTCGAATTTGCGATGGCACACCAACCATGGCTGCCCAATTCACATTATTTGCTCTGTTCCAACACTTCAAGCGTGGTAAGGTGAAAAAAATGACGTTTTCTCTGCTTTTCAAAGCGCTTTACACATATTTTTTGGTAAAAATTGCACTTGAAAAAAGCTTAGTTTAAATATAAAAGATTTCACAACTTTGAAGGCACAATAATGTAAGTGCGAGTTTGTTAGCGGTAAAAAAGAAGCCCGGCAAATGTTGAAAAAACAATACGAATGCTTTGCTTTGTATTCCGAAACCCCACTAGAAAACTTAAAATTCAGTCGTTTGACTTGTTTTACTGATGTTACCCGAATAGAATAACAAAAGAAATTTTCGGAACATGTATGCAAACGCTTACCAATGACAAATTAGGAGGACAACGTAAGTAAGTAGGAAACAAAAACGAAATTGAATATCGTAAAACAATGCTAAAACGAAAAAAACAATACAAGAACAAATGAAACAAGCGTTTCTAACGTTCGAGAGTAAAGTTGGTTAACCTATCTATCTATGGCGCGATATACAACAGGTATATCATCATAAACCTCCTAAGAGATTTTTGCGCCAAGCTTCTCTTCCAATTTGTGGTGTGCCGATTTGAATTTTCCCTACAAATTGGTGGGACCTACAGTTTTTTGCCGACTCCGAACGGCATCAACAAAGGAGACGAATTTTTTGCTGAGAAGCCTGTCATGGCAGAAATACACTCGGAGAGTTTGGCAAACCACTGCCGAGGGGCGACCCCGTTTTGAAAAACTTTTTTCAAATCACTTTTGATGTTACTTGTACCAGGGCTCGAACCATGGACCTTCGGTGTGGTAGGCCGGCAACACTACCTTCACACCACGGCGGCCGCCGAAAGTTGGTTAACCAGCTAAAATAATTAATTGAGAACGAACTAGTTAGTTAGTAAAATTTCCAGCGCTGATAGTAGCTTGGAGTTAGCTTTGAAAATATTTTACGTAAAAAAATTGAACTAAGGGTTATTTGATTCGAAAATAAGTATTTATCCTATGAACCATGAATTCGATATCGAATATAATATACATTCAACATGAAATAAATTCTACATCCAAAAAATTGGATGCAAAGAACATTTAATATCTTGCGTTTTTCGAATTCTCTAGTACAAATATGTGTACCTCTCCCTTCATAAAAATTTCCCTTTTTTCAGTTGTTCGGCTCACCCTAACCTAAAATTCCTGAAGATAGCTTTTGTAAAACATACAAAAATATCTTAAATGTATAAAAAAAGACACTAGATATCCAACACATTTTAGAATTCTCAAGGGGAATTTAAGAAATTCTCTATAAAAAACATTTGATATCCAAGGTTCCATTTTGCTGAATAATCCCTTAGTTCTCGAACAGAATACCAACAATTCTGCACGTTCATTATCGAAGCAATTGGGTATTTCAAATATCGACCACGAATAAGAAACCGAAAACGGAAAGAAAGGTTAAGGTTAAGGCAGAAGGTTATACAAATACTAAAACTTATACGAAAGGGAATATGAGAGTGAACGAAAACAAATATGAAAACGAAGATACGAATAACAAATACGAATATGCAGAAGAAAACGATTATGGGAACATGAACACGACTATCACACGAAGTCGAACAGAAAAGAAATAAAAATACATTTCTTGCATCACTTCTTTTCCTTCACAACTTCATTCTCTCGTTGATCTCCTTCCCTTTATGAGTTCGCTAGATTAAAGATTTGAATATTCGGGGCTACACTATCACCAAGAAACAGCAAGATGCGTATAGTATTTACTAAGAAGACTGAGTTATTCTATAATATTGATTAGGATTCTTGTTAGGACATTTTATTCTGACAAGGGAGACTTCTGTTAATACTGCGAACATTAGACCGGGTAACACAATTTTTTCTTATTTTTTAAAAATCTTATTGAATTTTTAGTACTTATGACAATAAATGAGCTCAAAGCCAAGAATAATAGTTTTTAAGAAAATTTTTATTGTTTTTATTTCTTTTGTAATTCTTTTTTAATGAATTATTCGAAGATTTTGTTTGAATAGAGAAGAAAAATTTATAGACAACTGCCAAAGTTTCACTATAGATCAATTTCGAAAGCTCTTAAGCTCCTTTATCATAGCAATTTCGGCACGCTCTGTTAACCGTTAGGCTATCGCAACAATATTTCTTTGCCAGCTATACTACTATTTCTATTAATTTTAAGAACCCGATTGGACAAGTACCGACTTCTACCGGTATTATTATTGCTAATGATGGATTTGTTTTTATACATATGTCCACATTTGCAGATTCCGAATGTGCTGCTCGCTTATTGCCTTGAACTCATTTATAGCCATGAATAGTTTAAAATTCAATAGTCGGCGTACTAAAAACATTTTACTAACCCTAATATAACTTTCCTGAAGACAAATTTAAATACGTTAATTTTTAAGAAATAATTTGGCTGTAGAAAAATAAATTTAAACCAATATACCGCCATATGAAAAGTCGTGGTGTAAAAAGTGTAACTTTTCTTGATCTTTAAATTGATGGGCATTTAAAAGTCATGCAATTCTTAATTTTAAATTCCATTGAGGATGTTCTTTGCTCAGAAAGCAAAAGTGTTCAATGACACTTTATTTGTATCGTGCTTATATTTTACACAGAAAACGCGTGAAGTACCCATTTAAAATACTGAGAATATTGTTCTGTACGCCAGCATGCAACGGAAGTAGTTACCTACCAGCATCACATCTTATTACCCAACTTCAAGCAATTCTGTATCTTTTATTGCTTCACACATGTACACTGAGTTATCGTTGTGTGAAACCAGATAGATTTAAATTTTATATATAAATACTATTATTTAGTTAAGCTCATCAATATAAATTTTTGTGTGTAATCTGACTTTGAAAAGAAAATTTAATCAATACGTCTAATTAAAATGAAATCGTGCTTCAACATAAAATACGTCTGTATGTATGTATGCAAGTGACAGTTTTAAGGCAGTGTGCACACGATGTGATAAGGAATATCAATAAAAACTCAATTTCTACTTTATCGTTATTCAATTTGTAAATTAGTTGAAGGTGAAAGAGGTTGAATTTAAAAGTTGCGTATACGCCATGTGTGACATATTTTCTCCCAGTTTCCGCACTTTGTTTGCAGACAATGAAGTGACAAAGAATGTCAGAGTATTGTATGCATTACGTTGAATGTGTAAAATTGTTGACAGACAATGTGTAGAAAACTATGTATTTAGAAACAGGGACTGTAGCGGTTGTGACTTTTCACCAAGAATTAATTGATTCCCATTAGTTTTTTTTATGACTTATAGTCGCACTTACATTGCAGCATATGCCAGGAAAGTAAGTGAACTGAATGACCTATAAAACCCCCCGACTGGACTGATATGAATATTTCATTTTATTTTATGCTATTTTTTTTAATTTTATTTTATGTTATTTTATTTTACTTTATTTTATTTTATTTTATTTTATTTATTTTATTAATTAATTTATTTTTATAATTTTTTTTTTATTTTACTTGCTTTTATTCTACTGTTTTTTTCTTTTATTTTGTTTTAACTTATATAATTTTATTTTATTTTATTTTATTTGAATTTTTTTAATTTTATTTTATTTAATTTTTTATTTTATTGTATTTTATATTATTTTATTTTATTTTATTTTATTTTATTTTATTTTATTTTATTTTATTATATTTTATTTTATTTTTTTTATTTTACTTTACTTTATTTTATTGTGTTCTATTTCATTTTATTTTATTTTATTTTATTTTATTTTACTTTATTTTATTCTATTTTATTTAATTTTTATTCTTACTGTTTTATTTTATGTTATTTAATTTTATAGTATTTTGCTTTATTTTATTTTATATTATTTGGTTTTATTCTACTTTATTTATTTTATTTTATTTATTTTATTTTATTTTATTTTATTTTATTTTATTTTATTTTATTTTATTTTACTTTATTCTATTCTATTTTATTTAATTTAATTTAATTTTATTTTATTTGATTTTATTTTATTTTATTTGATTTTGTTTTATTTTATTTATTTTATTTTATTTGATTTTGTTTTATTTTATTTATTTTATTTTATTTTATTTTATTTTATTCTATTTTATTTTATTTTGTTTAATTGTATTTAATTTAATTTAATTTATTTTTTATTTGTTATACATTTTTCTATATTAATTAATTTTTATAACCGTATAACCACAAAGATTACACAAACAAAAGAAATTAGCTACCGTCTTGACTATTCTGAGCTAAAATAAATTTAACATGAATAATCACTTATTTTTTTGTTTTTGTAAACACTGTGTATATTTGTGATAAACGCAGTTGCTTCGTTTTCCCCGAGCGATAGCATTCATCGTGTATAGGCACGATTATCGAATAATAACAAACAGCAAAGCACTTGGATACACACACCCCCACAAAAGCAGAGCTTCACACACATATCAGTGAAACATTACAAGCGTTGGCCGAGGCACAGTTACAAACTTAACTTAACTAAATAAAAATAAGTTATGTAATTAGCCGTCCTACAAGCAAATTCTGAGATGGAACGGTCTTCAATCGTCAACTCCGATTCTTTCCATTTATCATTTTCAATCAAAATTTCGAAAATAGCTTTTGAATTCGTTCCCTGCTGTGCACAAATAAAGTACTCAGTAATAGTCATCTAAGCATGTTTATATTTGACAAAATTTAAGGTATTTGAGTGTTGGACAAGTTCTTTTGTTAACTTGTAGACTATACATGCAAGGGTTTAGTATAAGCACATCTAAATTCCTACCAAATGCTTCTGTTTACCTTAAATTAGAAATGTAAGTATGTGCCTAAGGACTTAAAGGACATTCCCGTGAGTATTAAGGATTGTCAGTGTGACGTCTTTTGTTCTATTTACGAGTATTTCATTGCCTTCATAGCAATTGTTCGCACAACTTACTTATTTTATTTCATTTTATTTCAGTCAATTGAGAATCCGAGTAATTTCTTTTGTTGTATTCCTGTGTCATTAAGAATACCTATGCATGAATGGTTAGCGAATGTACGAGTTAAATTGCTATAAATAGATAAGTTGCTTGTATCTAGACGTGTGTTAGTGTAGTTGTATAAAAGATGAGACATTTTCCATTAGAGTTTGAGCAATTTTTTACCATGCTGTTTCAGCAAAGCTCACATCATCAAATGAGATGGAAGTTTCTTCCGGAAGATTAAAGCTTCCGTAAAAAAGAACTGTCATAGGAAGTGCTGACAGAGAAAAGAGAATCGACCTAGTGCTAGGAAAATCAAATAAGAAAACACTTGGACTGACTTGATGCTGATGATAATGTGGGGAACATTTTGGATTTTTTTCTAGCACACACGGGGACTAATATCAGAACCTGTTCGCATTCAGTTAGGGAAGAAATTTCAGGATTTCTCGGGACGAGCAATGAGGGTATGTTGTTGTAGTAACCGCGAATCACTTAGGTTTGGAGCATGTTACAGATGTGAGTAGTCCTTTATCTGAACGAATCCGCTACACTCCGGTACTAGCAATTTCTGGTATCAGCCCGACTATAGCGGGAATGGTTATTTGACCAATTGAACTTTCGGATTTTGGATTATTTAGTCACCTCCCATGGTGGGTAAGTATGCGGTGGGAATATTCTAGATCCTTTTTATTCTATACTATTGTATGGTGCAGAAATCTGTACGGATAACCTCAGCATACCGCGCGGTCTCCGAAATTGTAATGCTAAACGTGGTCCCAGGCGTTGAACAATGTGCGGTCCGGAGGAGGTGGGGTTTTATTGCGTAGTCCTTCAAGTAAAGAAGGGAGCCCCTAGTAACCATTGCTTAAGCCCGGTCATTGCATATATCATTTCTCCCTACCACGAACTACAAAAAAAAACATTAAAATAATTTATCGCGACATACCTCCGAGGAAATTTTACAATTAACCTAGCCTCCCTTCTAATTTATGGTATTCTGTCTCGAATTTATTCTGATTTGTTTTTCTGATAAATTTAGCTTACTTTGGTGATAATGTGGAGATTATGCCCTCTCTGTCTTAACTAATGAGTTCTTCTGAAACTCTTTTTGTTGGAAACAAAACAGTTTTGTTTGCTCACATCGTTATAGAGTCAATACAGTGTTATCCAAGCTGTTTTATTACTTAGTCACTCACTGTCAGCGTTGATAACAAACTGGTTCTCGAATCGTATGGAAATGGTCCCTAAACCGAAATTAGTCTAAAATTACAAAAATTCGCTTGTTACACTATCACTATATTTTATCTAGTATCTAATCATAGTATAATTTATATATTTCACTATTAATAAATGCTTTTTCTGTCAGTAAATGGCGGATTCATCTCGCCCAGGCATTCATTTTGATATCGAAAACAGTTCGTAGTCGTTACTCATGTGATACTAAATACAATCTTTTCACATATTCATACTCATGTTTTGTTGGATTTGCATTTTCATGATGCTACTTTATCATTTACGAGGGGCCGAAATTCAGGCACTGCAACCCAAAAAGCAAAGCAAATACAAAATAGATTTTTAAAAAGCTTACTGAAATGAACACAAAACGTACAAAATGCGCATTTTTCGTTCACAAAATATTTGACAGTAAGCGTTATAGAAGCGAAATGCCACGGGCATCATAAGCCACTGAATGAAAGCTTATGAAAAATAAGTAAGGAAAGGATGTGCCGAAAGCTTTATAGCTTTCATGAATACGCATCACGGTTTTAAACTCTCCAAAATTTGATGGTCTTATCCTGTTAATTTAAAGATACATAGCCCAAACCCCGTATATCGAAAAATGTGTTATATGGGGACTATACGATATATTAGTCCAGTCTTCAAGCTGCCAAATGTTAAATTTCTCGCTTTTAAACTGCAATAGTTATAGCCCAAACCCCATTTATCTGAACAACCGATTTTATTGGAGCTTTATGTTATGTTGGTCCGATCTGACTGATTTTTAGTTGTCACATTACTTATATAAAATGTATGAAACCTGCAACATTTTACGTGCCTAACTTTTTAATCGCAGGATTTATAGGTCAAACCCCGTTTATCGGAACAATCGATTGTATCAGCTCATCGCACTGATGATTTCGGTTTATTTATTGGTTTGGTAACGCTTCCAGAAATGCTTGTTGGGAAACAGCATGCCAAATGCAACCAAAATAAGATGGCATAATAACAATATGAATACATAAATTAATGCCAGATAATGTTCTGTGCTTGGCACACCTATTTCAATTAGGCCTTGACAACGGTTTGGTTGCTGCTTAGATTTCGACAAAGCCACATCACCAGTTGCAAACTTGATTTTAGTTTCGCAACCGAGTCGCACTTTGATTGATCGGATTCCACTGCCCTGCAGCATTCGATTGGATTTCCATTCATATTATGTGGCTTTAATCTAAACAGGGTTCCGTTTGGTTTCTGTCCCGTTTCCTGTATTCGTTTTGGTTACGATTGTAGTCACTTTCGCTGTCAAGTTCAGTTTTGCTTTTGGTCACAGCTTTGGTTCCGGTTTCGGTGTCTCTTATGCAGCATCAATGAAAATGAAGCCTTTGTTTATTTATTTTTTTGTTTTCGTTCTTCATTGCTGACTCTAACTAGCCAACAAAACCGTTATACACTACTCGTAAACGCCCATAATTTATTATTTCGAAATTTATTATATTAAAATTGATTAGTAATTATTAATCAATTAATTTTTTAATTGGTAATGATTATTTTAAAAAGGTGTTTTGATTACTTCTGATAATTTTTGTTTTTTTGATAATTTTTTGATTATGTTTGATATTTTTCGGTATTGTTGATGTGTATGGTTATATGCTTTTTCAACAATACTAAAAAAAAATTTAAAATAATCAAGAAAAAAAAAATCTAATTTAATTAAAGCAACTTTTTTTTGATTATTTTTGACTTGTGATAAAAATCATATTTATTTTTGATTTTTTTTTTTAGTTTATGGCTGTGTAAACCAAAAATTTATAGATACATCCGGAATAATCAGGTAAAATATTAATTATTAGTAAAGAGTTTAAATAGGTGAATCTCTAACACATCTGATTGGTGTTTTTATGTTTGCTTCTCGTTTTCTACTCACAGTCAGTATCAATATTATCGAGTAAGGTATCGTCTTAAAGCTAGAGATTAGCTCTACATGTAAAACCATGTATTATTTGGCGTAGTGGTTTTGGTAAATCGTATTACATAAAAATAAGTTGTTAAAAATAAACGCTTGTGAACGCACAAAATATCCATTGTGAACATATGTACATAAATAGCATTTTCGGCGCCTAAAAGTATGCAACTACCGACTCTCCTTCCGTTGGCTTTAGAACATCAATTAAAATCAGCTTCACTTTATATGTTAACAGGCCGACACAGTTTTTTAAATTAGCACAATCTTGAGAAAGATATAGTATTTGGACGGTTATGGTATGGTATGTGGATTTATATGTGAGTTACGGTAGATAGTGTTATGGCACGGCATGGATGATCATTTTAATCTATGTTTTTCGTTTTTTGCGCAAGATTCGCTTTGGTTTATCTAGTTATTTTATTATTTGTTCTGTGAGTAAAATTAAATAATTTTTTTTTTAAATTGAAATTGCTAAATTATGGGCACCTGTTACACTTTGTATGTATTCATTGGGGGCGAGCAGTTGTGTCTCTAAAGAACTAGTGGAAAATTCCCGATTTCGTATTGCAAACATAAACTATATCTTGGAAATATTTCATAAGGCGGGTGCGAATTACAATAGCTTTCAGTGCAAACAAAATAAATGAAAGAAATTACCACAGCTTATGACGCTTAAACACGTATCTTTGGATGTATTTCTGATGTAATACTGAAAATTTATAACCAAATATATGAGGTTTTCCTCTAACACTTCTAGAAATATGGTGGCTAAGATAAAAGGGGTGTGAAACGTTTTGATATAATCAAAATTAATGATCCTCTGCAACTATTTCCCCATGATATATTATTTTAGATCCATGTAAGCAAGTTATTGGAGGAAAAAAGAAGTTAATTGAGCCTTGTCCCTCTTCTGTGAAAATTAGAACCTAAGCAAATTTTGAGATATTAAAAATAGGCAAAATCTCAGTAAAGCCACGACCAGTTTTTCGAATATTTTCTTCCCTTCTATGCTAAAACATTATCTTTATATATTCCTAGAAGGTATTATGATTTTCAATTGCTCGGATACGAATGAAATATTATCATTCTCTTGTATTATGCCTACCCGGCGGCTACCAATTTGGCAACAGGTTTGCATTTCTTAGATTTATAAAAGCTAACCTTCAAAAGCTTAACCCTACACTTATGCACTATTAAAGTTAACGAGTGACTATATTTATGTTTAGCCATATCTATCTACAACATTTTTTTATTTTATTTGCTTTTCCCTTCTTTCAACAGTTTCTATTTTTAGTTTATTTTATTGTATTATATTATACTTTATTGGTGTGAAGGTAGTGTTGCCGGCCTACCACACCGAAGGTCCATGGTTCGAGCCCTGGTACAGGTAACATCAAAAGTGATTTGAAAAAAGTTTTTCAAAACGGGGTCGCCCCTCGGCAGTGGTTTGGCAAACTCTCCGAGTGTATTTCTGCCATGACAGGCTTCTCAGCAAAAATTCGTCTCCTTTGTAGATGCCGTTCGGAGTCGGCAAAAAACTGTAGGTCCCACCACTTTGTAGGGAAAATTCAAATCGGCACACCACAAATTGGAAGAGAAGCTTGGCGCAAAAATCTCTTAGGAGGTTTATGATGATATACCTGTTGTATATCGCGCCATAGAGATAGAGATATTATACTTTATTGTTTCCTTTTCTTGCTGATCCATTCCTTCCCTTTCTTTCCCTTTCTTTTCTTCTTTCCTTTTCTTTTCTTATCTTTTCTTTTCTTTTCTCTATTTTCCTTTCCTTCCCTTTACTTGAATTTCCTTTCCTTTTCTTTCCTTTCCCTTCATTTAATTTTTTCCCGTTATCATAGTTCCTTTTAATTGATTTAATTTAATTTATTTTCTTTTGTTTTATTTTATTTCATTTTCTTTTGTTTTATTTTTTAAATTTAATTTTGATTCATTTTATTATTATTTCATTTATTTGAATATGCTGAGCTTAAATAAATTTAACATGAATAATTACTTATTTTGTTTTTGTAAACACTGTGTATATTTATGGTAAACGCAGTTGCCTTCGTCTTTTGTGTTTAGGCATGACTACCGAATAATAACAATCAGCAAAGCACTTGCATACACACACACCCACATAAGCAGAGCGTCACATATATATCAGCAAAGCAGTCATACAAGGTTTCTATACAAAAGGCAGAGACCCAAGCACGATTACAAGCAGCTGTCGCCCCTGCGGGTTAGGGGTTTATAATATGCCCGAGGTAGGCATACCGGCCGTGAGAGGCGACTAATATGTATAAAGGTTATGACGTGCAACTCGATGGTTGATCTACGGATATGATGCCTCTCACCTCTCATTACCCATCTTATCCTTCCTTACGGAAGGAGGGGTGACATGACCTAAAAGGTTTAACTGGTCATAAATCGATACCACGACAGTCGGGCAGTACCGCAAGGAAGTACCGGAGCGTACCGGGTTCAAATCCGGCCAAAGACTGTTGATTCGTCAAAACACTCCCCAAAGCCTTCGGAGAATGTTTTTGTCGTTACCACAATAACAATAAGCAGCTGCAGAGGCATGCTTGCCGGCAGAGATACGCTTACAGGAAGCGACGCGTAACTTTTCTGGATAGCCCCTACCGACCCCAAAGATGTTTACACATCAAAAACAACAAGAAAAACAAGAAATTTAACTACAGAACAAAGACTTTTCCTACGATATAAACTATATTTAGAAGAGCGAAACGTTCAACGAGATTGCATTAAAATTAAGAAAAAGCAAATTAATGCTATTATTATTTATGGCCTCACATAAAAATTGCTTTTATTGGCTTAAAAGCAAAAGTTAAAACTTATGTACATCTCGCACGCACATTTGTGTGAGTTTATAAATAAGTATGTATGTGTTCACCCGGAAGCACAATATTTTCCAAAAATTGAGCATAAGTGGGCATAAAAATAGAATTGTAATGTGCCAAAAATGTTAAGTGAAATGCGAGCTTATAAATATTTATGCAGTAAACGTATTTTATATGGCTCTTACCTCCAACACACTAGCTTCCTCTGCACCTTTAATGTAATCCTGTTTTCTGTTACACGAATTGTATGCCCAATTAAAACACGTTACACCAAATCAAAATAAAATCCACTAAGTAATATATACAATAATAATAAAACGCAAATTAGCGCTGTGCCAAGCGACGGTTGGAGTGTATGAACGGCGATATGTTTAAGGATGGAAAATGGCTGCCATTTGGTGGAGAAAATAGCGTTGGCGTGACATTGATAAGATTAAGATTAAGATGTGGGAAGAGAAATAACTTGGGTGAGTTCGAATATTGTAAATACGTTGACCTTTAGCTTTTCATTTTACGCTTCTTTCCTTTATAACTGTTAGCAAATAAAACACGGCGTTTGCTATTTATATCTGAAAATGCCCTTTAAATTTGCTGAAAATAACTGCTGAACGACTAGCGGAACCTTAACCATAGTTGTAGCCGCAACCGTAACCGCACTTGTCACCTGAAACCGTAACAGCAAAAGTAAGAGTAAGAGTAACATACATCATCATAGCTGGTCGCCTTGTAGTGGCGAAGGAGTTTAAGCATTTCCTTTGAATCTCTTCTGGAGTGCGTGGTCCTCATAAGATATAAGCTAAGATGAAAGCCTCCTATTGGCTACATCTTCGGCAGGCGTTAGTAAGCAGGATACAAATCAGTAGCGGATTGCGTAGATATGATGATTTCCGCCACCAAGGTGTTAGGGTATTGTTATTGTTGATGTATTACCGATATGTTGCCTACCTATTCGTCATTTTTCTTACCTAGCATTATCATCAAGCTCTTCTAACGGAAGTCTCAGAAACCGCGCGGCTTTAATAGGTTTGGACCATAGTGAAATTGCTATTAGAAGCGTCAGCTTACTTGAGCAAATGAATAGATGGTTCGTGTCATGGGTAAAAGTTTAACCTTTTACAATATCCAGATCGAAATTGGGCCAGCATGACTCTTGTCTCCCTAGGCAGTTTGCGTTCCTCTTCGGCAACGGATGGGGCTTGTGCCTGAATAACATCATTCACTGGGCGAGAGCTGAAAAAGGAGTTTACCAACTCTGTATGGATGAGTCACAGTGCTTACGGAGATCACTGCTTATTGACCTGGGAGGCGGATTTTCGTCGAGCAGGCATCTGGTCGGGTGTTGCGGTTAGCAGCAATTAAACAGCTTTGTACTTCGGTGGCAATCGCGGCTACGTGAGCACCATAGTTGACCATGTTATCAAACGTGACCTCTAAGATTTAGGGATGTGTGACAGTTGAAAGCTTAGTGCCGTCTAATTCCATGTTCACCTGCGCTATCCACATCGTAAATAAGGAGGATTTGGTCGGCGACAGTGCCAGACTACGCCCAGCGAACAAACCAGACAAGGGTATTCGTGCTGATGACTGCCAGCTGGTTATTGAGCTGGTTATTGGGTAGCTAACCGCAAACAGTCTCCTCCGACGCATGTCGGCTCTGTGGACAAGTGACCAACCCTTTCCATGCACACTTGTAAACATTACCACAACCCTAGGTGTTACCTCTACTTAACAATAACCGTAGCCAAAGCTGTACCCGTAATCACAACCGTAACCACTAGTCGGGTGGTGGAATATATATTAGAGCAACCGAACGTGGTATCAGGTTCGCCATATACTTCGCTTCTCTGGACGTCGGTATATATGTCGACATTATTGTTCCTTTCTGAATTTTCCCCTTCTCTCTTTGCTCTTCACGTCATACTCGTGGTAATGATGAGTATCGTCGATGGCTGTTTCTGTTCGCACCAAACGTGGCTCTATAGGCAGCAACCTGCATTTTCGAGGTTGAATGTCATTGACTATTGTACCAGTTGCTCTTGCAGGCGCTCTGGAACCTTGTGGTGTTATGCTGTTGTTGTTTAAACGCCGATGGTAATCTCCTATACTAGGATCTTACGGCGTGACTTTTTCACGCTTCCACTGCTCGGTTACATGTGTAGTTATCACAGCCTACACCTTCATAAATTTACTTTTATGTTTTCTGTAAAAGGGATTGTCAGGTAGCTTGGCAGACCCTTTAATATTAGAATCTTGATTTTTGGGGACGCTTCCAAATCAGTCAGCTTCCTTGCCCACTCTGGTGCAAAAGCCGTCATTTAAAACTTTGCTGGGACAGCGCTGTAGTAGAAGCGTGGGAGAGAGACAACTTAATTATAATGACAGTAACAGTAACTGAAACTCTAACCTCACCATAATCATAACCGTAGCTGTTCCCGTAACTTAAGCCATGACCATTACCGTTAGCTTAATAGTAATCCTAACCATAGTCATAACTGTAGTCGTAACTAAATCTTGAACCGTAATTGTAAACGTAACAGAAAAAGTAATAGTAAGAGAAACAGTAACCATAATAGTAGCCATAACCGTAACCGTTAACTTAACCGTAGTCATAACTGTATCTGCAACCATAACCGCAACAGTAACCATTCGCGTTAGTCGGGTGGGGCATATACTCGTATATATTATCTTTCTCGCTTGAGGCATCAACTTCGTCAAAGAAGTGCAGTAAAATTTCGAGAACGGTTACGTTATTGCACGGTTAGCTTGGTAGTAAGCCTAATCGTAGCCATAACTGTAGCCGTATTTCAAACTTTTACCGTAATTGTAAACGCAACAGATAAAGTTACTGTAATAGTAACAGAACCCCTAACAGTAGCCCTAACCGTAACCGTAACCGTAACCGTAGCCATAACTGTAAAAATAACCTCAATCGTAACCATTTGCGTCAGTCGGGTGGTGAAATATATATATTATCTTCATCGCTTGATATATCAACTTCGTCAAACAAGTGCAGTAAAATTTCGAGAACGCTTACGATATTGCACGGTTAGGTTAATAGTAATTTTAACCGTAGCCATAACTGTGTAACTCCGTAACCGTTACCTTAACAGTGTATCCTCCGTTTACCGTAACCGCTACCTTAACAGTGTATCAACCTCAACCGCAACCATTCGCATTTACGGGTGGTGGAATATATATATTATCTTCCTCGCTTGAGGTATCAAACAAATGAAGTAAAATTTCGAGCACGCTTACAATATTGAACACCCTACTTTAACAAAACCAAACAGATTTATTAAAGCTATTTTTCTCAGAACTAAGATGTTACATTCAGGTAGCAGATCTCCTTTGCTTTTCACAGTTTCTCAGCGTTCATTACGAAACTTCTAATTTAATCAGTTTGTTATTGATGAATCGGCGATTGAATGTAAATTGATTTTCAGTCCGTTTGGCATCGAAATAACTTTTGCGGTTAAGTAATGCTATTATCTGTTTGCCATGCGTTCTTCTACCGGAAGTTCTGTTGTTCTCTTTTGTTCTATGCAGCGGTGGAACTAAGAGCTTACTGAAATCAGCAGCGGGACCAACATGAGGTATGTTTGAGTTCAGCGTGGATTGGTAACAGTATGTATATCGAAGTCTACCTATTGGCTTGGATTTCTAAGGCTCTTATTACATACGGATGAGGGGGAAATGTAGCAGAAACTTTGCATCAAAAAGATTTGTGCTTGTTCCAGGACCGTCTTTTCGGTAGAACTTTAGAAATTAAGGACTAGCTACTTTTTACATAGTGATGAGCAAAGTAAGTGGCAGATGCTGTTTCCGCATAGAAAGCGATTCGGGTCCCCTGAGTGCATGGTAAGGTACGATGAGGAACAGAAATGTGGGGGCGAGTTATAGAGGAATAACATTAAATGCTATGTTTTTTCATTATAAAAACAACAAATCTGCAATAATATCCTAGTTTACGGATTATGACTTAAAGTGTTTAGAGCGCTTGGGAATTGCTTCCTTAGAAGTTTTGTTCATTTCTTTAATGGTTTTACAAATCATGTAAAGGTAGGGTCAGGGGCATTTGATCTTTCTTTAATGATGTTGTATCTGGTAAGATATTAAAATCATACTTGTAGACTTCAAAGCTCTTAAAAAATACTTCGATGTCCCCAACGAGACTTTAGCTAACATTTCAAAAATGATCGACTACGCCCTCAGAACTGGTTTAACTCAACTAAAGTACTAGGACAGTTACAGTAATTTTAATATCACTTTTGACATAATCTATTATCTCTTGAAAGACTACTGTACAAGTTTGACTAAGCTGCTCCTTTTAGTTCATGAGTGATAGCTATTTAAAGCTGTGAACCTTGGGCGTTTCAAACAAAAATGTTAAAAACTCATCATTGCAACCAAAACACAAAGCCACTATACGAACTCTGACCCATGAGTGTTAATGGTTAAAAATTGGTTTACTTACCACATAAAAAATAATGGCTTTCAACCATTCAGTTTCGAACTGCCTTTATATGAACCGCATGGTATTTGAGAAGGAACTGCTTTTGTGTGACAAGGTTTTGGTTTAGTTTCGTTTTGTTGATTTTCCCTAAAGATGGAAAGTGGATGTATGAATATTTAACTCGTATCCTTTGACAAATTTTGTTTTGTGTGCGATGAACCAAATATTAGAAAATGTCCCACTGAGCTAAGAAGTTGTCACTTTTAGTGTCTTGAATTGTTTGGACCGCTTAGAGAATTAGCTTCTCACAAGTTACTCAAATCTTTTGCAAAATAAACAGAATATCAATTGTGACACTTTTCTGTGAAGTTATCATAGTTAGTTGGAGTTTGTGGTTACGTTACAGCTATTGCCCAATTTGGATGTTGCCAGGAAGTTTGAATAATTAGTCACAAAGTTTTTCGATTCAATTTTTCTTCATGAAGCATGCAGGAAACACAGTAAGTAGGGAGAATAATATCTGGTTGAGAACAAGATCTAAAGTAGCAAATAAGAACTAGCTTAGTAGAAACTAGATTTTCAGTAGTTACAAACAGGCCTGTCAAATTTAATTAGAAATTATTAATCAATTAATTAGAGGGCTTTTTTAATTGTCAATGATTATTTCAGATGTTTTTCAAGAAAGGCAATTATTATTTGATTACAATTAGAAAAGAAAAAAATAAAAAATAATCAAAAGTAATCAAAATAACTCTTTTTGATTATTTGAATTGTTTTCAAGTAAAGGCAATTATTAATTGATTACAATTAGAAAAAATAAAAAATATCCAAAATAATCAAGAGTAATCAAAAGAACTCTTTTTGATTTTTTTCAGTATTTTTGATGTGAATATTTATGTGCTTTTAAAACAATACTAAAGAAAATCAAAAAGAATTTAAATAAAAATAATCAAAAGTAATCAAAACCACTTTTTTTTGATTATTTTTGATTTTTTTTAATAATCGTAAAAAATCATGGTTTTTTTTTGATTATTTTTTAATTAATTGTTAAACAATCATTAAATGAATTTTCCAGAAAATAGTTAATAAAACCGGTAATAATTATGATAAGTAATCAATATTTAACAGGTCTTAAAAACTGTTAGCTGAGTAAAATAGAAATAGATTTTTCATCAAACAAATTAGTCGCTAAATGCGGCTACGAAATTAGTTGTGAATTGCTAGAAACAGAGGTTTTAGCTTAATGCCTCGAAGCTATTTCAAAACTATCAAACAACTGAGTCAAATCGGGTCCAATGTATACAGGGTGGCTAATGAAAGCCGCTACCAAAAAAAAATTAAATCACTTTTTTTCTATTTAATGAATCTGGTTAATTTTTTTTTTATTTTGTAGATTGACTTTTACATTTAACAAAAATGGATAACTGGGACACTGAAACAAGAATTTGGATTGTCCGCCGCTATCACGCACTGGAGTCCGTAGTTTCGGTTCAAAGAGAGTATAGGCGCACGTTTGGTGGCAATCCTCCGAGCAGATGGACCATAATAAGACTTGTAAACAATTTTGCCGAGCATGGGACAGTCAACAGAAGACCTTACCATCGAAACCCTTCAGTTCGAACGGAGGAAACAATCGCTGCTGTAGCTGCTGCCATACAAAACAATCCACATGTTTCGACAAGAAGCTTATCTGCTCAAATGGGTGTAAGCAGACAGCCATTACAGTCAATTATGCACAAAGATTTGGACTTATTCCCATATAAAATTCAAATGGCCAACAAACTGAACGCTGCAGACTTGCCGATTCGCTTGGAATTTTGCCAGAAGATGCTTCAAATGGTGGAAGAGGATGGAAACATGTTGAACTGTCTTTTCATGTCTGACGAGGCCCATTTCGATTTAAACGGCAACATAAACAAACAAAATTGTCGAATATGGAGTGCTTCCAACCCACAGATACTCCATGAGACGGAATTGCATCCACTTCGTGTCACAGTGTGGTGTGCAGTTTCATCACGTTGCATTGTCGGGCCCTACTTCTTCGAAGAAAACGGTCACACCGTTACGGTTACTGGAGACCGTTACTTGAGCATGTTGAGAGAGTTTTTCTATCCAGAATTACGCAGAATTAGAATTTCTTTCAACTCTGTGTGGTTTCAGCAAGATGGTGCAGCTCCTCATATAGCCCAACCTGTTATGACAGAATTGCGACGAAAATTTCCCAATAAGCTGATATCCAGAAACTCCACATTCCGTTGGCCACCCAGGTCGCCTGACCTTACTGCACCTGACTTTTTCTTGTGGGGTTATTGCAAACAGGAAGTCTTCAAAGCAAAACCAACAAATTTGAATGAACTAAGGCAATCCATTCGAGAAACAATTGCGGCTATTCCTGTCTCAACTCTCCAAGCAGTAATGAACAACTTTTTGGTAAGATGCCGCACATGCATCGACGAGCAGGGGGGGCATTTAAATTCCATTATTTTTAAGCTATATTTAATAAAATTTAATGAGCTTTAACATGAATAAAAGCAAAATGAATTCCATACACTGAAAAAAAAAATTATTTGAGTTTCTTAATGTAGCAAAATTCATCAGCCACCCTGTATATTAACGAAGCGTCTCCCAGCTAAAGCAATACGTTGTGAAATCTTGCTGATTTTTGGACTGGTGCGGAACAACCAAAAAGTATCAATAAACGAACTAGATGTAAACCGAAGAGTTCTTCACTAGTTTGAAATAATAGAAAATGTAATTCCTACGCCTAGGAAATAGCCATGTTAAATTCGCTAGTTGATGTCATGGAAAATAATCAAAAGAATGCATTAGAAGCACACCAGTTCAAAACTAGAGTTATTCTTTTCAGCGTACTTACTAATATAGCAGGGTACCCGGCATCGCTCGTGTGCAGACGCAACTTTACTGTAATTTTATTAATGACTAGCAAACCCGTCCCCGCTTCGCTGCTTCTTAGAATTTATAATAGACTTAGTCTGATTTTAATCATTATAACTCCCACACATACCAGGTAAGATATGAAACTTAATTCCATCGCTTGAAGCACTCTATCACCTATCGTTTTATACCCATATTGTACTACACACATTTTGGGTCACCTTGGGCTACATATTGGTCGATATCTCCGAAACAGGTCGAGATATCGGAACATATGATATCTTAAATTTTAAGGTAAACGTCTAGCAATATAACGGTAAAAGCTTCACTCAATTCCATTCAACAGTTTTTAAGCGATGGGCGACCAAACATACAGACAGACAGACAAACATTTTAAAAATTATTGATCTGCCTTCTACTGGCTCAATAGTGATCCCTCCTATCGATTTTTCTTAAATATGTGCAATGTACAGACATCGGACCTGTTACAATTTTATTATATGAAGAGATTTGTGGATGGATGGAAAAATTCAAAAAATGAAATTCGTAAATTTTTTTGGTACGCCACTGTATCTATACTCCAAATTAATTTTCAATTTAGATGAAATTGACAAGAAATTAAACAAAAATTTGATATTTTTTGAGAAACTAAGTGCATTTTGCTTCATACAAATTTATTTGAGTGGACATTTTTCCTCTAGGTACCTTAATTTATATATGTATATTGGTTGGTTTGGTTGATTGGGATTTTTATAATCAAAAAGTTTTGCACACATCTTAAGTTACAGGCTGTATAGCAGTGACAGTCTCATACAAATTAATTTCTGAGTTAAAACAGACAGAAAAAAATTCGAAAAGTAGTTCAGTTCTTCCTCTTCGGCCATTTTTTCAAAGAATTGGTCAATTTACATACAAGCAGTTTTTAGTATCTTATTATAGTATAGATATTTCTACACTAAAAAAAAATTTCGATGATGCCACCTGACGTGAAAAAAAGCAGATTGTGGGTTGAGAAAGACGTCATATCATTAGACCAGCCATTGAGTGCCATATCGCTACACTCTCAATGGTGCCGAAGCACCACTACCTACTTTTTATACCTTTTATGAACATGAAATGGTATTATAATTTTAGTCCGATGTTTGTAAGTGTGAGAAGAAGAAGAGATAGACCAACCAATAAGTATCAGGGCGATGAACTGAGTAGATTTAGCCGTGTCCGTCTGTCTGTTTGAACGCAAACTAGTCCCTCAGTTTAAAAGATATCTCGATAAAATTTGGTAAGAGGCAGAAATTTTGTAAAGCATTAATCATTTGGTTTGGTACATATTATATATCTAATATGTGTAGTGAAAATCATCCAGATCGGATCAACATAACATATAGCTCCCATACAATCGATTGTTCAGATAAATGGGGTTTGGGCTATGTAGCTTTAAATTAACAGTTTTCCAGAGTTTGTACTAATTGTGAGTAAGGATCGGACACTTAAAACCGTGAGGCGTATTCATGAAAGGTATAAAGTCTTCGACATAGTTGAAGACAGCCCTTTCCTTACTTGTTTGGTTTAGTTTGATGACTAAAACGTTTGCTTTTTTATCGACAGGGAATCCATGGGATTTTCCGATTTTTTTCCGTGTGTGCCACAAACTTCAAGCTGTTGAGCGTAACTAAAAGTTTAGAACTAAAACAAGTTTACTTAACGAATTAAGTAAAAGTATAAAAATTTACATATTAACATGTAAATAATATATACATATGTAGGTACTAGATAAGTGTCTATCATATCTGCTTCTTGTTTATGTATTTTGAAAAACTTTTCCTTTTAGATAAAGGTTTTTTGTGTTTTTCATATTGTTGTTGGAGGAAAAAGTAAACTTCTGGCTTGTCGAGATTAGAGCTTTAATTTGGACATATTTTTGAAGCAGGTTGACTATTTAACTTCATTTAATTACTAACATATGTATATGTAGGTGAGGCACTCTAGTAAAATTAAATTGGTGTTTGTAAAAACTTTAACTTGACATACTTTTGAGAGGGATAGCAAATGTTTTCAAAACAAAATATTTTCGTAATTGGATAGTATTATATAATTTATTGCTGATATTAGGCATTGATGTAGAGTGACCTTTAGTTAGATTTATGATACTTCATGCCACAAAACATTTCCGTAAATGGTTTTAAAAACAACTTAAAGTTAACTTGCTAAAGTAAGCAATTTATAAGCGGTTTTCGTACTAATTTATTGTACTGTTTGAACTAAACGTTTATAAACTTCAAGAACGAATTTATATAAATCATTTAACTCCAAAATTGAAATTGAAATATTTACGAGAAATTTAGAAAACTGTTTTTAAAATTTTGTTTTCGCCTTAAGATGTTTCTTTTCATGAAACAAATCGAGATATCGGAACATATTGTGAGAAGAGAATCGTCCCATATTATACTGTTCCAATATCAATATGTTAGGCGTCACTTACTGCTTTTATTTTATACATTGTTTATGTAAAAAAAATTTGTTTACAAATACGGTACTTTAGTTGTTTATATATTTTTATTTTTGTTCATAATTTTTCCTTTATCTTGTTTATTGTTAGAAATGTTAAATTAGTCGACCAGGTGCACTCAAGAGTGTAAGTTTAAACGTATGAAGTTTATGTTCTATGTGTTTAGGTTTTAACATACCTTTGTTTTTCAGTCCTGAAGATGATTTCAGAATGAAATCCAAATATCGACAATACTAATCCGACAAATATATATTATATATGAAAAACAATAATTTTTGATGTTTTAATTTATATACATATGGCCTAGAGCTCGATACGATTTCTTAATAGTTAATTAGTATTTTTAAAATATTTAATGATATACTCGTATTAATACTGACGAGACGGGCTTAACAAAAATTGTATAAACTTTTATGTAAATTTTGAGTGCATCTTCAGCTTACAAGTGCCAGAAACGAACTTCGTTAATGGTGGTACCTTTTTATAGACAAATTGAGCGGAAATGGTTAGAAGGTATGTGAATTTTGTCTACAAGAATGTGCTGACACAAATTTAAAACGCCATATCTCTGTAATTAGTCTTGAGACTTGAACTTTGTGAGACTAGATTTCAATAGGCCACAAAACTGCATACTCAGAAATTATTATAAAATTTTGGCCTCAAATGTGATGATTCTCAAGGCAGATGATATTTTGCAGAGAAATTATTCATGGCAGAAAAACACTAGTCTTTTAAGCACTAAATCAACCTTGTATAAGATGCACATTTCTTCAACTGCCAAACTAGTACGTAAACATCCTAGTTCATTGACTAGAATTTCGTGGACTTATTCATACCAGTTTGAGCGACTGCAACGTTTCCACTATCATAAGCAGCAACAACCCTCCAGAACTGTCAATAGATAATACACAAGCGAGGAAGAAAACAACTCAGTATTCGGACAGAAATCGTTCAGTTAACAACGCCGTTCTTTTCTTTTCGACTAATATTCTGAGCTTTTAAATATTCATTAAATTAAATTAAACATATGTACATAAAACTTTCTTATAAATATTAGTTTTTATAGTTTTCATAGTCCTTTTGAGAATTTTGTACTTTTGAGAATTTTGTACTTCAAATAGTACATTGCAATAGCAATAGCGGTGCAATAGCAACAGCGAGTAAGCAGTGCTAAAATGGAACGACGAAGAAAAGTGAAAACAAAACGATCATTTGTCAAAGCAGTGCTGGAATTGTTCCAGTAAATGACATTTCTTTTTGAAATAATTAAAGTAACCTTTTTCTGAAGAAAAAGCGCACAACAATGTATTGTTGTTATTTTTCAGGGTTGAATAATTGTGATTGTGAAATGCAGTTTTCATAAATAAAATGCCAATTAATCTCCAACGGAATCATTTAGAAGCTGCAGCAATGAAAATGGCGAGCACATTTAAAAAAATTTAGTTACTAAGAACTTGCACGTTATGCACTAGAATTAGAGTGGTTACAAAAAGCTAATCTTTCCTTGAAATATATTTTTACAAGTAAGGATTAGATTCTATCTGAGATTAATATTTAAATTTGAAAATTTTTCACAAAATGTTTTAAGAAAAAAATTCCTTTAAGAAGAGGACTATTATTAAAAAAGAGATAAAATTGCTATTAATAGGGACTATATTTTTATTAAAATTTGTTTCAATTGTTTAATATACTGAAGTAAGATTTATTTTCACAGGTTCATGTTTTATATCTGCTGACTGAGTTTTCAATAAAGTGGTTTGTAATGTAATTTTGAAATTTTCTTGTATTTTGCAACCCAAAATGAACTAAACTACTGTGAAGTGGTACATTAACTGGTTTGATACTAATGCATAGGCTGACTTGTATGATTGCTGGTATGATACTGGTGTATGCACTGACTATTATGTCAACTTTTATATTGATGATGCAGAAGCGGACAATTGCTATCTCATAGGACATCGCCAAATACCAGATGCTAATATGGAAAAATTACAGAACTAGAACTAGTGAGCCGCTTTTGCTAAGTAGTATTTGACTACTATAAAACTAGTAGAATTGACTGCAGGGTAATTATTAGCTTCCGTTTTTTGGTTCATCAGCCGTCGGCAAAAATCACGTGTGTGTGCATTCAAGATTGGCGGCTTCTTTTGTGTTTTCCGTTATTTATAAGCATAATAAATATAAATTTCAAACCTCTTAGAATTTTCTAAGTGCTGTAACAATGGTTGTTAGGCATATGCAAACATTTGTATTTTATCATGCAGACAGCTTTAAATGATGCATAACATTTTTGAAATGCCGAAGCTAACAATTACCAAACCAAACTCTTTCAGGCAGCAACAAGTGTTGATGGGCTTAACAATTTATGTGTTTTCAGTGTGCTTTTGTTGCATACAAGTTACGATGTAAGTATGTACGAACTATTTCTTAGTGAGTAATATAAATTAATGTGTTTATATAATGTTGATTTATTAGCTCTTGCATATGTTGTGAACATAAAAATAACAATTTAAGGAACGTGAGCTCTCAAAACTTTTCATATTTTCATTTGTTTCCTTTCTGCGGCGTAAAAGCTTTTTACACTTGCCTTATTTAATGAGTTGAAATCATGTACTTGAGGATGCTTTAAATTGTTTAAAATGCCACCTGGCTATATCAAGTTACTGCTCAGTAAAAGGATTAACGCTGAGTACAAAAGGCTTACTTTTGTCACGCAATTTAGGAATGCTTGCAATAAAATGGGGAAACCTTTAATATTTGGTGGAGATTAAATTCATAGAAATAAAATTCATTTGAGTAACGCTTTAGTATGTTGTACACTCGGAGTATACTTACGAAACTAGTGATGTGGCAACATAAAACAAAAATCGAATTTGCCATCTAGTTTTTAATAATTTTCGGGAGCGCTAGAAAATAAAGCTGTGTTCAATATAAAAGTAGTGAAATAAAAATGGATATCGTTCGACGAAATAAGAAGAAATTTTGATTTTAATAGCTTCAATTAAAATATAGCGGATTTCATAACAGAAGCCACAAAAAAAGAAATTTCAAAGTTTACACAAAGTTCAGGAAATGTAATTAAACTTTAAAAAATGGCCATCAAAATCCTCAAATTTTTGGAAAAATTTCTAGAAAACTTTTGAGCACGCAGTTTTGTAGACCAATAAATTAAAGTATAACACTTTACAAGTTAAAACACGCTCAAAAATTCCCTGAATTTTTAGATTTTTTTGTCAATAGCGTTGAGTGATGAAGAAAATTTATTTTGTATGGAAAAAAATACCTACCATCCTTTACAAAAAAATTCTAAAAATTCAGGGAAAATTCGGAGGTACAGGAACATTGTAATGATAAAACTATATAAGCTGTAAAACTGCATACTCAAAAATTTTTTAAAAATTTCGCCCAAAAATATCGACATTTTGATGTAAATTTTTAAAAGTTAAATTAATCTTACTGTACTTTGTGTAAACTTTGAAATTTTTTTTCATGTGGTTTCTGTTATGGAATTTGCTATATATTAAATGAAAATTCTTAAAAACACAGCCTTTTTTTATTTCGTCAAACGATATCCAATTTAATTTCAGCACTATTATATTGAACACATCTGTATATACTTTGCATCTAAAGCATCTCAATCTAAAGTCATCGATTTTCAAATATTTCGAAACGTTCCCTCTCTACATCTCCCGATGATAAGGTTGACAAGTTTTATCAGCTGATTAATTTTTTTGAGCACGCTGGCGTATAGGTTGTCAAAATTTTGTGTTTTTTCTAATGCTCTTCACTTTTCATTCATGCTCGCAACTCATTACTTCTCATAAATGAATACTTCCCTGGTAAGTTTTCCCTTGATTGATAACACCAACCAGTAGATTTTGACAATGTTTACGCCAGTACTTTTTGGCTTTAGCATTTACTTTATTTTGTTTTTGTATAATGGCTATATAGATAAACTTGAATGATGATTTCAAAACAGAGCAAATAAAAAAATATATCAATAGTAAAATAAATAACAAGTGTTCTATAAATTTCGAATTTCCTAAAACTGTAGAATTTCCAAGCAAACGTGGCCTGTCTACAACAGAAACAGAACCGAGAGCCTGCTATGCAGATCTAGGAAGGAGATTTTCAGAATCACAGCCACTACAGGGTGGCTGATGAAAGCCGCTACCAAAAAAAAATTAAATAACTTTTTTTCTATTTAATGAATCTGGTTAATTTTTTTTTTATTTTGCAGATTGACTTTTACATTTAACAAAAATGGATAACTGGGACACTGAAACAAGAATTTGGATTGTCCGCCGCTATCACGCACTGGAGTCCGTAGTTTCGGTTCAAAGAGAGTATAGGCGCACGTTTGGCGGCAATCCTCCGAGCAGATCGACCATAATAAGACTTGTAAACAATTTTGCCGAGCATGGGACAGTCAACAGAAGACCTTACCATCGAAACCCTTCAGTTCGAACGGAGGAAACAATCGCTGCTGTAGCTGCTGCCATACAAAACAATCCACGTGTTTCGACAAGAAGCTTATCTGCTCAAATGGGTGTAAGCAGACAGTCATTACAGTCAATTATGCACAAAGATTTGGACTTATTCCCATATAAAATTCAAATGGTCAACAAACTGAACGCTGCAGACTTGCCGATTCGCTTGGAATTTTGCCAGAAGATGCTTCAAATGGTGGAAGAGGATGGAAACATGTCTGACGAGGCCCATTTCGATTTAAACGGCAACATAAACAAACAAAATTGTCGAATATGGAGTGCTTCCAACCCACAGATACTCCATGAGACGGAATTGCATCCACTTCGTGTCACAGTGTGGTGTGCAGTTTCATCACGCTGCATTGTCGGGCGCTACTTCTTCGAAGAAAACGGTCACACCGTTACGGTTACTGCAGACCGTTACTTGAGCATGTTGAGAGAGTTTTTCTATCCAGAATTACGCCGAATGAGAATTTCTTTCAACTCTGTGTGGTTTCAGCAAGATGGTGCAGCTCCTCATATAGCCCAACCTGTTATGACAGAATTGCGACGAAAATTTCCCAATAAGCTGATATCCAGAAACTCCACATTCCGTTGGCCACCCAGGTCGCCTGACCTTACTGCACCTGACTTTTTCTTGTGGGGTTATTGCAAACAGGAAGTCTTCAAAGCAAAACCAACAAATTTGAATGAACTAAGGCAATCCATTCGAGAAACAATTGCGGCTATTCCTGTCTCAACTCTCCAAGCAGTAATGAACAACTTTTTGGTAAGATGCCGCACATGCATCGACGAGCAGGGGGGGCATTTAAATTCCATTATTTTTAAAACTAATTAAGCTATATTTAGTAAAATTTAATGAGCTTTAACATGAATAAAAGAAAAATGAATTCCATACACTAAAAAAAAAATTATTTGAGTTTCAAGGTCTAATGCAACAACTATAAATTTTGTTTTAAAAATGTACACAAAATTAAAGGAAATTCTAAGAAATTTTACTAAAATTTTGAATTTTTTTTTCCAGAATTTTTGGAATTTTTTGGAGTATGCACTTTTCTAGCCCATTAAATTTTAGTGTAATAAGGTGTTAATCTGGATTCGTAACAGATTTCGCTGAAAGCGTGCTGGAAAGCATGCTTCATTAGTGGGCTCTGGATTGAACACCCACTCTGCCATTACGAGACGCCGAATAAAAATATGAAAAATAGTGATCTTAGCCGTTGATATACTTCCCTAGGACATAGTAAATTATATTTATTAACGGTGTATGAATAGGCTCCGGGATCTGTGATAAAAACTTACTATGGCTTCAAGGAGTTTCACTTGGACCAGCCAAAGGGGCCCCCATTCGATCAGGTTGTAGCTATAAAGCTACTGGACTTTGTGGTGCGATGTTCGAATCAGAATAACTTCAAAATGCAGCTAACCACTTGCAGTCTTTTCTCAGAGAGCAGACCATCTGGTCAGCTAAGCACGCTCTGTGATGACAGAATATTTTGGAAGGTACATGAATATTTATCTCTTTCTTTCACTCTTGGCTTCACTAAGCCACAAATTATCCCTTGTAATTTGTGTTACACTACGCCACCGAAGTCCAAGCAGTGAGCTTCAACATGCTTTCGAATCTGTATTGAGGATGATGAGTATGGGTTATCTGCGAACGGCTACAATAACCTTGTTTTCAACGAAAGACTTATTCGAAGAGGAAGCTAGATCGGGACACTGGCCAAGTGATGCGCTCCCAAACATACAGACAGACAAATATAAAAAAATTCTAAAATCTGCTGCTTTGGATTCTATGATCGCTTCAATTAACTTTTCTTGAATATCGGCAATGTAACTGTTACAATTTTGTATATGAAGAGATTAGCTCCATTTACTAGTTTCAGAGGAATAATTGTGGCCTTGCCCTTTCTACCCTCTTCTAGCCTGACTCTCCGAGCGATAATTAACTAAAAACCGAAATTCCGTAACAAAACGTAAATACAAAGAAACTGGAACCGAAAAAAGGCGTGAGTACCAATTTCTCGTCGAGTTTGATGTGTAAACATGTGTATCCAGTAAAAAATTTAATTTCTTTCCTTTGCTTTCCTTTCTTTTCCTATACTTTCTTTTCCTTTTTTCTCATTATCTTTTCTTTGATTTCCTTTCCTTTCTTTTCTTTCCCTTTACTTTATTTTCCTTTTATTTACTTTCCTTTCCTTTCATCTCATTTCCTCTTCTCTCCTTTCCTTTCCTTTCCTTTCCCTTTCTTCCCGTTGTCATAATTTCTTTTAACTAATTTTATTTTAATTTTGTTTTATTTTATACTATCTTATACCGTGGGTTTCACCCCACATTTCTATCTATATATATAAAATTCAAATTATGTATAAAATAAATAAAAAATCTATAGACCGACTTGGAAAATTCCAGTTGTATGGGAGGTCCCACACCCCCTTTTTCGTCATCCCCTTACCAAATTTCAGTGGTCTAACGTAAATACTTCCAGAGATATGGACTATGAAAAATTTCATTTGTATGGGAGGTGCCACGCCCCCCATACATATCAAACTATTTTTTAGACCGTGACAATCCCTGGAAGATATCCAGTGCTTGTTTCAAATTTGGTTACGATCGGTTTATACGTTTAGGACACAAGTCGGTCTATAGATACATACATAATTTGAATTTTATCTATATAGATAGATTAGTTAATTTTTTTGCAATTCATTCCATAAGTATAATCATAAGGATTACACAAAAAAAAAAACAATTTTACTACCGTCTTGAGTATTCTGAGCTAAAATAAATTTAACATGAATAATCACTTATTTTGTTTTTGTAAACGATGTGTACCTTTATGATAAACGCAGTTGCCTTCGTATTTTGCGTTTGAATGCATTAATCGTGTTTAGGCAGCAAAGCACTTGCATACACATACACCCACTTAAGCAGAGCGTCACATACATATCAGAAAAGCAGTCAAACAAGATTTCTATGTACAAGACACAGAGAGAAGCACGATTACAAGCAGCGGCAGAGGCACGATCACAAGCAGCGACGCCTAGCATTCTGGACAGCCCCTTCCTAACCCCAGACATGTTTACACATTAATAATAATTCTTTTTGGAAGTGTTATAATAACTGTATTATGTGGGATGCTACAATATCAACCAGGTGTATAAAATTACGTTTCACCAGAAAATAATTGCCTACAACGATTTAACCCTCTATTGACCCTTAAAAGGGCATTTAACAAAAATTAAGTCTAACTGTAAAAATATTTATTTTTCTCATTTAAAAATGTTAATTTACTTTGCAACCCAAGCCAAATTGTTAATATTGTAGTTACATATATAAATACATAAAATATGAACATCCGGTTTTGTTGTTTATATAAAAACTCTACTGGCCAATGCAGCTCGCTTTGCCGTTCACTAAATTGCCATTGTTGGTTTTTTAGCTAAATTAATGAAGTAAATAAAACAAACACAATTTGCCAAGTTTGTTACTGTGCGTAATATTACTATCACTAGCGCAATTAAAAAATATCACTAGAAAATGTATGTTAAACATAGCTCGGCACAGTGTTATGTATTTTTATTTCCACTTAAACTAAAAATTACTTACAGCGAAATAACTTTAAGCGAAACTTTTACGAAACTATTCATCATTTGAAATTGGCAAACTTATAATTCGTTTGCTCCTAAGGTGTGCAAAGTGTCTCACCATTATATTTTGATATTCGAGTGCTTAATGCAATATATTTATTTATTGCTCTATGCCGAACTATGATTTTATATGCTAAAACGTTTCTAAGAACGGCATCAAATCGTATCTGCTTTTAGATATATTTAAAGCGAAAGTGAGTTACGATATTTTGTCCTTTGGTAGATAACATTAATGGCTTCGGGCTTAGTTTTAATCAAGCGCAAATAACAAGTAAGGGAACCTAGCTCGGCTATAATCGAACATCATGTACTCAACTGTGACCTTTAGAAATTATGGTAGAGTTAGCTTTAACTACGTCAATACCAAACTATTAATTTTACGATTAAATATTCATCAATAAAAAGCAATTCTCATAGATCTTCTCTTCATCCAGTACAGAAATTCAATTTTTTTTTTGTTGAATTTTTGAAATTTGGTTTAAGATAATTTAATTTTGGTTTACTTGTGTTATCCTTTTTGCAAAAATTCAACGGTGTCAGGCTTTTGTTTTCAAAAATATCGTTTTTCCAAATGTCTCGAAATGCTTGTTTGCACTTTTATCAAAAGTGGGCGTAGTTATCAAGCGATTTTGCGTATTTTTTTATCAACTTTAAATATGTGTAACTAATTTTGTAATAAAGTGAAAAGTCCTGTTCTACAGAAACAATAGCATAATAAGTTTGGTCCAAAAAGGGGCGCTGACACGCCCATGTTTATATTTTTTCTAGTTTTTGCTAAAAGCCTTATTACGTGTGCCAGATCATATTGCTGAAAAATTTCGCAGTTCCAGAAATACCAAGTTTTAAATTTAACATTTTTTTAGAAATATATTAAAAAATTGGGATTGTTTCTAAACAGGTTTCACCCATTTCCACAATAAACAGCAACCATTCTTTGTGATGAACAAATTTGTCTTTGAGCTATGGACTTAAAAGTTTTGTGGAATAATCCATTAAAAAGAGGTGAGCCACGCCTTCGGGGAGTGTTTTTGTCATTACAGCCAACAACAACAACAAAAATAGTTATTAATACAGACTGGTATACTTAAATTTATTTGCCGGAAGTTATCGCTGAAATCAGTGAAAACAACTTAAACCGGCGAGTTCTTTTTAATCATGACAATGCAAGCGCTCACACAGCACGGCGAACAGTAGAGTTTTCACCAGTAACATAGTCTAATTATTGACTCATTGTCGATATTCGTCAGATTTATCATCGATATGTCAAAAATAAAATGCGTAGCAAGCGTTTGTCATCGTCTGAAGGTGCCGTTGAAGCATTTAAATCACTTGTTTTGGAGATACCTCGCAAAGAGTGGCAAATTGTTTTGAAGATTGGTTTCATAGAATGCAACAGTGTTTAGATCTTAAAAGAGAGTTTTTTGAGGAGCAACAAAGCGGTTTACATAATGTAATTTGTGTTTCACATTTTACATTTTCCGCGAACTTTTGCACTGCCCCTCGTATCTACGAAAACAGCCCTTAGTACAGGTACCTAAATACATCCTAACACACTCATGTACACATTACCTGCTCGAGTATCCACAAACTATAAATGCAAAATAATAAAAAACGACAGGTCACAAAGAATATTCACGCTCATATTCTTCTCCCCACTTCAATTCATTGAAAGCGAATGCAAAAGCTTTTAAAAATAAAAAGGAGTATTTGGGGCATGATGTACTAAGTCTCCTTGATCATAATCTTTCTTCTATAACCCCTTTAGAATGAGCAATCAAGCATGTTTTCTCAACAAATTTTTTCAAAAATCGTTGTACCTTTATGCTTAAATGTATCATTTTCTGCACGAGAAAAATTTTAACAATTTCGTTACCAACATTAAATTTCCAAATTCACAATGAGATCCTCATCAACTCATTCTACGCAAATCTTCGGTTGAAGGATTCAAAGAAATGCAAATGTTCTATGTATAATCACGTAACCAAACTACACCCTCACTCAAATTTCCAAATACAGCAATTCCCGTTAAACACACATACACATGTACGTACATATGTGAGTGAATCCTTTGAAGCATGAAAGTGCTGTACAACGTTTTAAGGATATCTTTCTGTAATAGTAGAACACACAAATGATTTTGCGCTTCAGTACTATTTAGGTGCAATGTAACATTTTCAATATAAACAACAGATGTCTGCGGTCGTGCGAAGCTTTGCTATGCACTCAAAATTAAAAAAGGCTATATGTAGCTGCAACGGTACATTTATTATACAGTTTAAGATAGACCTCCAGCAATATGGCAGTGAAGAAGACACTTATTCTCATGCATTATTTATTCAGCAATGCACGTGCAAGCATACAGTTATGTTCAATAAAATAGTAGTGAAAGCAAATTGGATATCGTTCGATGCAATAAAAAGATGCTGTGTTTTTAAAAATTTTCATTTAAAACATAGCGAAGTCTATAACAAAAACCACATAAAAATAAATTTCAAAGCTTATACAAAGTTCAGGAAAGCGAATTAAACATTTAAAAAATTCAATACTTTTGGGCAGATTTTTTAAAAAATTTTAGAGTACCAGTTTTATAGCTCATTCAATTTTAGGATAACAATGTGCAAGTGAGAAGTATCTCAAAACTTCCACTGAATTTTAAGAATTTTTTTTGTCAAGGATGTTGGTTATATTTTTCCAATAAATTACTTTTTTCTTTATGCGTTGTATGGAAGAAATCGCTCAACATCCGTGACGAAAAAAATTCTGAAAATTCAGCGAAATTTTTGAGCGAGTTCCTACTTGCACAATGTTGAACCAAAATTGATTGGTCTAAATAACTGCGTACTCAAAAGTTTTCTAGAAATTCTGCCAAAAAAATTGAGGATTTTGATAACGATTTTTTAAAGTTTAATTGATTTTTTTGAACTTTGAAATTTCTTTTTATGTGGGTTCTCTTATAGAATTCGCTATATTTTAAATGCCCATTTTAATATCACTACTATTATATTGAACACAGCTGTACATATAAACAACAAGCAGAAATTCTAAGATTTTACCAAATTTAAATTAATTCCTAAACTTTAAGTTGGACATCTCACAATACATGGCCGAAAATTTCATTCAATACTATACAGCTGTTTTTGAGTGATGCGCGTACAAACATGCATACAAGCACACAAGAATTCTGAAAACTGTTGTTTTGTGATCTATTCCTCAATGTTGATTGATTTTGGGTACTCATGCGTCAAGTTTAAGTTTTGTTGTTGCTTTTTTATCGTTACATACATAATGAAATTGCAACTGGTCAATCTCTGTACATTGCAGATATTCAAGAAAGTTGATGGGTGAGGTAGTTATTAAGCCAATATATTTCCAATCAACAATTTTTAGAACTTTTTGCCATCTGTCTGTCTGTATGTTTGTGACCCCAAATGTATTAGTACAATGTGAATATCCAACGAAAGTTGTTAATAGGTGATTAATCAATGATTCAAATCGCAGTCAATCCATTATAAGTTCTGAGGCGCTGAGAGGCTTGGTAGGGTTTGTATGTATCTACTTTTGATTGACACAATTTTAGAAATATTTAAAGTCATAAATAAAAAACCCCTTAGATACTAGGGTCTATTAGCTATTCCGACGGAACTGCCGACGGAAGAAATGTAATAGATCATGAGAGAAATTAATCGATTTAATCGGGATTTGACTGTAAAATTCGATGAAGTCGATAGATATCACAAAACTCTATTACAATTATTGCCCGCAGGCAGCTTCGCCGGAATAGCTGATAGACCCCATTATAACAGAATTCGGCACACAAATTATACATTGTTTCGGCAGAAAAATTTAGGACCGTGCCCACTTCTATATGGTTCTTTCCATGACAAATCGTCAGATAGTTGGAATCGTTCAATTCTGATTTGAATGAAATTTGTTGGGGAGTTTCCTTTGATCATAAAACGCAGGTAAGCCAAAGAAAAACATATTTTTTTCCCAATTCAAAGTTTCACTTTTTCTTTTTTTCTTGTTTTGTAAAGTTTATTTATATTTTGAAAAGCACTCTACTTTAAAAAAAACACTTTTGCGCATCACAGGATCTACAAAAAAAAAAAAATTATAAAAAAATTTTACTGTAATTTATAATTTTAAATATATTTAAATTTTTCGAAATCCGAAAAATAAAATTTCGCCATTAAATTTTGGACTAAAAATATCCTGAATTTTCCAGAAGGGTGTTTTTTTTTCAAAAATATGAATTTTTGAATTTTGGCAACTTTTTTTTGTTTTTAATTTTTTAACTTTCTGGTCGAGTTCAATTCGCTTAACACAAAATTATTCAATTTTGATCAGTGAAGTTTTATTTTGGTGCTACAACAAAAATGTAAAAAAAAAAAAAAATTTTACATTCCACTAGCACGAAAAAAATTCAGAGTTCAAAAAATCGACTAGAGTTCAAAAATTCATATTTTAGAAAAAACAAAAACCACTCTTCTGAAAATTTCAGGATATCTCGAGGCACATTATACAAAAATACGATTTCAAAAAATTAAGTTTTTTTTTTTTTCAAAATACTTATTTTGTACCCCTAAGTACCCGCTTGGAATGTGCCAAAGTTAATTTTTTTGAACTTTTTGTTTATAATAACTTCGTTTTATAATAAAAGTGTGCTCCTCACCAAATTTCATTCTAATCGATCCCAACTGCTTGACGATTTGACGTGGAAAGACCCATATAACAATTCTTTTAATGATCCCAGATGAATAGGCAGTAATCTGTCGAAAAATTATTTGCTATATATATTTTTTTCCGAAGAGCCGTTTTAGGAGTACATTCGAATAAATATAAATACTTGCTGATGGGCCCAATCCCATTACCGCCGCTCTTTGTTTTACCTTTAAGTCAAGGAGGAGTCCACTTTTTATAACGGAATTCATTACACGTTTAACTAGAAACATTTTTGTTAAATATATACGTTTTTCTATATTGATTCTTAAGTTTCCTAAATAAACAGATGAAATTAGGAAACCATACCAGTGCTTAAGACATGATTACTCTGGAACAGCCCAACTGACGAAAGTTTGTATTCGGTTCTTATTTGTGGAAAATACAATTTTCTACAAAGTTTTATTCAGATTAATATTTGGAAGTCAAATATTTGGAATAAAAAATTTATTTTATAATCTGATATGAACTGTGTGATTTCTTTAGCTTTTTAAAAAAGCGTCGCAGGCCAATATTTGGAATAAAAAATCGATAACACTAGTCAACAAGAGAAATTACTTTGAAGTCTAACTATTTAATTTCGATGTATTATGGCCCCTTGGTACAAAAACCAAAATTTAAAACTCTATGGACACGATTTTTTTTTTTCTTTTTCTAAAATCACGAATTTTCACAGAGGTCTTTGCATTTATTTTATCATATATTGGAAATTACTTATCTAAATTCGTAGAGAGAAACACCAGTTTATTCATCGCAAAATTTTCTTCAAGTCTTGATAAGAAAATTTTTTTATATGATCGAGGGTTGTGGAGTTATTCACATAAAAATGTAAAAAAAATTTTTTTTTTTGCAAAATCGAACATTTTTTTATTTTTAAAAAATTCATAAAAAATTGAAGGTTTTAAAAACTTACCATTTTTATTTCACGGTATTAAAACTGTAAGCATTATAAATAATTGAAACCGTATATCGTGAAAATACATGAATAAATGTTGGTTTTATTGACAATAAAGTGAAAATACCCAATTTAGCGAAAATTTTGCATATCAAACCTATTATTGTTTTTGACAAACAAATTATTTAGGTATAACATTTTGCGCAACTTTGTCTCTTTAAAGCTTACTACGGGCATCGCCAGAAATGAGAAAACTCCATAATGACACTCAAGAAATTTTTCCCCGTCAATTTTTCTTAAGGCAAAACGCAGATCATAAGAAAAAATGCCTGTATGGAAAATTTAAGTTGCCAACGCGGGTTTTCGTAAGAAAGAAGTATGGTCATATTTATTTGTTATCAAATATATACAACTTTTTCCTTGAGGCATTTCTTGCGATGTTCTTAGAATGCTTAAATCATAAAAACAAAAAAAATCAATTTATCACTCCGTCATAGAAACTACTTACTGAACATCCCAGCCTGCAAAGGCCATTTCCCATAACATATGAAGTTTTTTTGAAAACCCCTTTCTTTTCAAACCCTTTCGCAGGTAGTGGTTAAAAAATTTACAGACTCCTTAGATGCTTGGCCTGTATGGTATATTGCCGCCGATTGTGACAAACTTAAAGAAAAAATAAGATACCTACTTTTGAAAATCGAAGTGACCTGCGAGTATTTAAAGTAATTCATTTAGTTCATTCAATGTTATTTAACTAGCATTCCTGATCGCGAAAAGTCAAGTTGTCAACAACAGCAAAAAACTATTAATTGCTTAGTGAATTTAAAAAAAATGAATAATAACAGTAGAAAATTTGTCTGCAAAAATGACCCGAGTATATTTTGTTATGTATGTGGTCTGTACACTACAGCAAAGGGACGGAGAAATTTCACTATTTCACTACAAAATTCATATAAGAATTATTTTAAAATAGATGTTGAGAATTTGAGCCAATATTGGACGCCAAATTCAATTTCTGATAGCTGTATATATA
Organism: Merzomyia westermanni; assembly: GCA_949987695.1. Lineage (NCBI taxonomy): Eukaryota > Metazoa > Arthropoda > Insecta > Diptera > Tephritidae > Merzomyia > Merzomyia westermanni. The sequence goes on along the minus strand of OX465291.1, from coordinate 42,320,454 downwards.
TTTTAAAGAAATGGAAATCCTACCCTCAGTAAGTAACAATTACATTTATTAATTAAAATAATTAATCTTCAAATATTTCAAGTACTACATTTTGTCGAATTTCTTTAATAAAGGTATCTTAAATAGCTAAATAAACAAAAATATTAAAAATACGTATTTTCCCTTCATTCACTTAATTGTTAATAATATTACCGTTTATCCATGGATTTTCATGAAATAAAGCTTGCCTTATTTGGAATGTTCACAGTTTTACGATAATCTAATAAAAGTTGTAAGTTTTTGTCTCTCTCGATTTTTTACGAATTAAAGAAGAAAAAAAATGGAAATTTTTAATACAATAAAACGATGTTTTATAATGCTATGCAAATAACTTTGAAACCAATAAGTATTTAAAAAAATGGTATTCAACCAGCTTTAAGGTAATTTCATTTGCCATTATATGCTGTTTTCTCCAACAAAATCGGACAATCCGTTCTAGAGATATCAATGGATCTACCTTTTCAAAAAAGACAAATTTAAGAAAACAAAAAAAAAAAAAACAAAAACGTATCCATAGAATTTTAAATTTTCGACCATTTTTATAATTAGGGGACTATAGCAAAAAAAAAAAAAATAGTGGTGATCCAGGGTAATGCAAAAAGTTTAATTTTGTAGAGCAGTGTAATTAAATAATTTAGGAAATAATACAATTGAATATATTAAACTGATAGCGAGCTTCATGAAGCGTTCTAACTGGCCCAGTAATCAAGAGTAAATTGATTTATAGTACTTCAACCTGCCCTAATCATCATCAACTGTAATAATAATCGGCCCTTAACGGTGACTGGAACTACTAGACACCCGCTTTGCTATATCATTAGATCCCCTAAAGGCTGAGGAAATTAAGAACTTGTCTTTTCTTTACTTGCCATAAATGTACCAATCTATTTTGTATTAGTATAGTTAGATTTCCACAAGCAATCTTATAATGGTGCCTTGCAGGTACTTCTATGGAAAACCAGGAAATGGTTGATGATTATGGTTTGTGATTCGCACTTATAGTAAGCAGTTTACAATTACGTAGTTGATTTGGCTTTAGGGTATCCAAATGTATTTGTAGGAACAATAACTCAACATGCCCACGTTCATGGCTTGTCAACACTTGTTGTGTTTCAGTCATCATCTGATTGGAAAATTTGCCAGATATTACCACTCAACGCTTGTCAGTTTGTTATGTTTTTGTGTGTGTGTGAATGTGTGTATGTCTGCATGTATGCGTACGTCTACAGAGTAAAATTTGAAGCAGCAATTTCATCAGTGGGACAATATGAAATAAATTTCAGGAGCAGATACAAGCTATTACATGCCGACATGCCTAATACAGACATATGTACGATGTTGCACATTAGCATACCACATGGCTGTCAAGTAGACGAGATTCGCATTTAAATCAAAGTAAAGCCATCCGCTGTAATCTCCATGGTTTACAGTTCGATGGTGGATTGCTTTGAGAACAGATAAGTATTGAACTTAGCGGCTTTTGGGAGATTGTGCTGTCGATGGTGATGTTGATGGTTGTGTGCAGTATGTTGATGGCAGCGATTATGGTGGAAAAACATTGGTTGCAACAACAACAACAACAACAGACTGGAAGTTTATTTTCAAAAAAACCACAATAAGCTCACGTTATTTGCCTTTAGCAATTTGTCTGATGCTTTACTCAAAGCTATGTTGACTAAAGCTGTCTGTTAGGCTCTTAGAGAGTGTACGAGTACATGCGAACAGAACGTGTCTGCAAGAAGGGACTTTGGAATTCCGATGTCCAATTGTAATCTAAATTTGCACCCTTGGTTGCTGTTGTTTGCAATGGTTGAATTTACCCCCGGAAGATTAAGAGGAGTGTTGCCGTTGAATATGGTTTTATGTATGGTATGTATCTGGTACGGTTCGATGATGGCACTTACTGGTATTAGGCTGACTTCTGCGTTAGCGATTTTATAGACCACGCCGAACCAACGAACTCTGTTACAAGTGAAATTTTAGGCAGGACGTCTTCTGGCTCTGGTAAATTGTTCTGCCCTTCACATATTAGATCCATAGTCCTCTGCCCGCCCAACTTTCCTCTTCATCTGCTGCTCCTTTTTCATATCGTTCATTTCTTATTCATCTTACCCTACTCTGTCTCGATCTCGATGTCTATCTCTATCTCTACCTCCATCTCTACCTCCATCTCTATCTCTATCTCTATCTCTACCTCCATCTCTATCTCTATCTCTATCTCTATCTCTATCTCTATCTCTATCTCTATCTCTATCTCTATCTCTATCTCTATCTCTATCTCTATCTCTATCTCTATCTCTATCTCTATCTCTATCTCTATCTCTATCTCTATCTCTATCTCTATCTCTATCTCTATCTCTATCTCTATCTCTATCTCTATCTCTATCTCTATCTCTATCTCTATCTCTATCTCTATCTCTATCTCTATCTCTATCTCTATCTCTATCTCTATCTCTATCTCTATCTCTATCTCTATCTCTATCTCTATCTCTATCTCTATCTCTATCTCTATCTCTATCTCTATCTCTATCTCTATCTCTATCTCTATCTCTATCTCTATCTCTATCTCTATCTCTATCTCTATCTCTATCTCTATCTCTATCTCTATCTCTATCTCTATCTCTATCTCTATCTCTATCTCTATCTCTATCTCTATCTCTATCTCTATCTCTATCTCTATCTCTATCTCTATCTCTATCTCTATCTCTATCTCTATCTCTATCTCTATCTCTATCTCTATCTCTATCTCTATCTCTATCTCTATCTCTATCTCTATCTCTATCTCTATCTCTATCTCTATCTCTATCTCTATCTCTATCTCTATCTCTATCTCTATCTCTATCTCTATCTCTATCTCTATCTCTATCTCTATCTCTATCTCTATCTCTATCTCTATCTCTATCTCTATCTCTATCTCTATCTCTATCTCTATCTCTATCTCTATCTCTATCTCTATCTCTATCTCTATCTCTATCTCTATCTCTATCTCTATCTCTATCTCTATCTCTATCTCTATCTCTATCTCTATCTCTATCTCTATCTCTATCTCTATCTCTATCTCTATCTCTATCTCTATCTCTATCTCTATCTCTATCTCTATCTCTATCTCTATCTCTATCTCTATCTCTATCTCTATCTCTATCTCTATCTCTATCTCTATCTCTATCTCTATCTCTATCTCTATCTCTATCTCTATCTCTATCTCTATCTCTATCTCTATCTCTATCTCTATCTCTATCTCTATCTCTATCTCTATCTCTATCTCTATCTCTATCTCTATCTCTATCTCTATCTCTATCTCTATCTCTATCTCTATCTCTATCTCTATCTCTATCTCTATCTCTATCTCTATCTCTATCTCTATCTCTATCTCTATCTCTATCTCTATCTCTATCTCTATCTCTATCTCTATCTCTATCTCTATCTCTATCTCTATCTCTATCTCTATCTCTATCTCTATATCTATCTCTATCTCTATCTCTATCTCTATCTCTATCTCTATCTCTATCTCTCTCTCTATCTCTATCTCTATCTCTATCTCTATCTCTATCTCTATCTCTTTCTCTTTCTCTATCTCTATCTCTATCTCTATCTCTATCTCTATCTCTATCTCTATCGCTATCGCTATCTCTATCTCTATCTCTATCTCTATCTCTATCTCTATCTCTATCTCTATCTCTATCTCTATCTCTATCTCTATCTCTATCTCTATCTCTATCTCTATCTCTATCTCTATCTCTATCTCTATCTCTATCTCTATCTCTATCTCTATCTCTATCTCTATCTCTATCTCTATCTCTATCTCTTTCTCTTTCTCTATCTCTATCTCTATCTCTATCTCTATCTCTATCTCTATCTCTATCTCTATCTCTATCTCTATCTCTATCTCTATCTCTATCTCTATCTCTATCTCTATCTCTATCTCTATCTCTTTCTCTATCTCTTTCTCTATCTCTATCACTATCACTATCACTATCACTATCACTATTACTATCACTATCGCTATCACTATCACTATCACTATCACTATCCTTATCCCAGAATAATCTGCTTGCTAATACCCTAATCAACTTTAAATTTGATACCTATATCGTAGAAATATCTTCTAGGGCCTCAACTAGTCCACATTTTGGGCAACATCTCCAGAACGGGGTCTCACATGAGACTAAGAACTTCTTTTTCTAATTATTTGCACGCCCCAAACTGAAACTATCATCATCAAACCCTTGAAGTAGAGCTGTTCCGCAACTCCTTGTTAGCGGTGGGTATTGAGCCGACTGAGCCGAAAATTATTGGCAAAACCCCTTATCATGGCAAGTTGTACTACTTTGCGGTTTCTATGGCAAATAATTCTATATATCAATGTATAGCAGTTGAAAATGTTGAACAACCCCAGCTCTATGAACTGAACATCGATGATAACCTCAAATCGGGTAGAAAATAATCTAGGGAAGTTTATACTTAACCTAGGCGCTAGCCAGGTTTTCTCTACAATAGAGAACTATGCGCACGGCCTGCTAGGTCTCTGGCATGGAAAGCAAATGTTATCCAATTTTCAGGCAGATTGTAGTATATTATGCAAGGTACCTGCCTAGTTTTTCTACGATTGTTCAATTTGTGGGAAATGTGCCAATTTTATTTCATTATTAAACTTATGCTAATTTAATGCAAGTGTTTCAATTCCCAAAAGGTTTAATTGATTGTAATAGATCAATAGATAGAGAGAACGGCTGTGATATGATAGGTTCCCAAGTTCGATCCAGCCTTAAATTTTTTTTAAATTGGCATGGCTTTGAAAAAACTAGCAGACATTACAACTATCAATAGCACAACTTCCAATGCGCCACCTAACGGAAGTTGCATTATCGCCAATCAGATGTACTCCAAATTGCAAGTCTCTAATCCAGTAGTTAGTTTCATGAAACTGGATTGAAGGCATTGTCATTTGCGTACTGAAAATAAATGGACAAATCCGAAAGCGATAGAAAAAAAGGTAGTAGTATAGTCTTGAATTTTGACTAAAATGGACGTGCCAACTCTACTTTTAGTTAGTTCTGAAAATATTCACAAAAATATTTGTTGTTTAGCTTTGAATCTCATATGTAATTTGCTTTGCCTATATTAGGGATGTGACTTCGAGTCGAAAATATCGATTTTTTTTGTTTAGAGCTAAGCCGATTTGTTTAAGATCGATTTTTAAACAAAAAAAAAAATAAAAATTTATTTAAATAAAAATCGATTATTTATTCCCATCGCTATTTAGAATTTTGATTTCTTGGCTTGTGCATATTCTCCCCAAATAAACTTTAACTGGATGCGCACCTGTGTTTTCTTAAAGCTGTTTGAATTCGAAGAGCTGTCTACAAAACGTTGCACAAACAAACAAAGTTCACAAAGCAATAAACAACTCAAATTTGTTTTATCAAATTTGCAAAAGCAAGAAAAGAAAAGGTGTGCAGGCAAATCAACATGGAAGGGCGTGAAACTAATTTATGCCGGTTGCGGAAGTATAAAAGTTGATAATAAATGCTTCGCGCGCATATTCTGCATTTGAATGAATTAGATTTGCAAATGGATTTTGACTTTATCTCTTCTCCCTTTTCTCTTTCTAATTGCTACCGTCAACAACCTTATTTATTTGATAAGTAATTACGGCAATTTTAGCTTCGACTTTTCTTTTTCTTTTGTTGATCCTTTTCCTGTCTTCACGTTTGTTTGCTCATTTCGGGCACCCCTGAGTGTTTACATCGTAATTATCACCCAGTCACCTATTGGACGGTATGAGGGTAGATTGAAAGTTTGGTGATTTTTTTCAATAAAAAATATTTTTTTTTTGGCAAACAAGGAAGGAAGAAGGTTAACAGGATTTTAGAAATCACTCTAAAGAGACATTTGTTTTAGTGATGACACTTTCATTTGACGCAAAACTCTAACCGTTCAGCGATTTATTCATGTTTGGCAAGTATACAGTTTTCTTTTAGCAGCTTTCAGTGGTTAATTCACTAAATTTGGTATCGAAACCTGCCTAAAGTAAAGTAAAATAAAGAAAAAAAGTAATTAAATAAATATCCAAACGTCGGTTTCTTACTCCCATTCTTAGTTCACACCCGCGAAGCAGACAAAAGTTTTGTAGATGAATTAAATTAATTAATTTAATTTAATAACTTTCATAGTTCGACGCTTCATCTTAATTGTTTCTATTTAACTGGGCTGACGATGTAAATGACCGTGACACTTTGTTTGGCCGCCATTCACATTCACTTTCAGCCTTATGTAATACCAAACAAACTCGGATACTCTCTCATTCACTAACAGTCACTGAAGGGAGTGAACACCTTTAATATAACAAGAACTTTTCTTTGATCGAGAAAAAGTGTAAATAAGCACCTCGTGAGCCTTACGATGAGAACTTGAAAATCGATCTGCCCCGACGGTAAATCCATGCTGATGTTAAAACATCTCGGCGATGAGGAAGTAAGCCACCTCGAAACTGTCCATGACCAATTTTGTCAGTCCAGAAAAATGGAGACAGGCAAACGTGGTGCCACTACTAAAGCCTGGCAAGCCTGCTAATGAGGGGGAGTCCTACCGACCGATAGCGCTCCTCTCGCCAGTAGTGAAGACTTTGGAGACAGTCCTGCTCCCTTACTACACCGCTAACCTGCGTCTCGCCGAATATCAGCATGGATTCCGGAAAGTGCATAGCACGACCACAGCGCTAAACGCCATTACCACTCAGATAGGTATCGGTCTCAACCAAAATCGCCCTAATGACCGGACTGTACTCGTTGCACTTGAGAGCGCAATTTATTAATGACCTGCAAGACCCAACTCTTCCCTCCTGTCTAAAGCGTGGACCGCCAATTATCTGAGTGGCCGGCAGTCTTCGGTTGAATTCAAAGGCAAACGATCAAAACCACGTATAATCAAATAAGGGGTGCCACAGAGTGGTGTCCTTAAACCGCTTTTGTTTAGTTATTATTAGAGACTGCCCTCCTCACCAGAGGGTATCTCGATCGTCTCCTATGCCGATGACTGTACGATTCGGGCGACGGACCCCTTTGTAGATGAACTGTGCTCAAGAAAACGCTTACCTCCCATCCTCGTCCGGTTCCTTCGCTGGATGAAATCCGACATTGTTACCGACCAAGTCCTCGGCCACCTTATTTACGACGTGGACAGCGCAGGTGAAGATGGAATTAACCGTTTACGTCTACGGCATTAAGCTTCCGACTGTCATACATCTCAAAATCTTAGGGGTCACGTTTGATAACATGTTCAACTACGGCACTGCAAACACTTAGAACAGCCACGGGATGCCTCCTTATGTCTACTGAACACCACCTCCATAGCGACGAAAAAATGCTCAGCGTTAAAGAGCATAGTGAAATGTTAACCAGGCAATTTCTGTTCAACTGCTACAAACCGCAGCATCCGTACAGGAGCCTGCTCAACGAAAATCCGCCTCCCAGAAGAATAAGGAGTCATCTCAGTTAGCACTTTGATGAGATCCGGCACCACATTTTTTCGCCGTTTGATCCAAAGGTGCATCGGCGGGCCCTCAATCTCATCCACACGGAGTCGGTAAACTCATTTGTCAGCTCTCGTCCGGTGAATGCAGTCCTACAGCCACAAGCTCCACCTGTTGCCCATGAGGAACGCGCACTGCCTAGGAAGACAAGAGTCATGCTGGCCCAACTTCGTTCTGGATACTGTAACTCTTACCTATCCAGACTGAGCCCCGACAAGCCAAATGTCTGACACTAACCATCAGTTCATCTGCTCAACTGAGCCTACTCTTCTAACAGCAATTTCACTTTGGTGCAACCCTGTTGAAGCCGCGAGGTTTCTGGGACTCCCGTTAGTCGTTTCTTTTTACTACGGTCACTCTAGTCTTGATACATATCTATAATCATACTTTTTTCTTATATACATAATTATATTAGAAATGCTGCCAGTTTTCCCACGATATAAATTTCTTTAGCCGAGACTTATTCATTATGTTTTAGTTAGTCACTAGAGCATAAAGAAAAAGCAGAATAATTTAATTTGTGTAAACTACTTTGTTTGACCACAAAACCGCAAGTGATTGAAATACGGGCGCATATAAAAAAGGTTAAACAAAAATAAAATGTATGCAGAAGTAAAAAAAGATGTGTGTGTACCAAGTACTCGTGAAGTTTGACGTGTAAACATGTGTATCCTGTGCATAAATTTAATTAAATTAGACCTCACCCAGTGTCTGGATTTCAACCACAAAACTTTATTTAATTTTTGTTTTTAGTTACTCCTCTCTTAGTATTCTTTCCCTTCTCCTCTTCGATGCTTCTTTATATTAATACTCGTATATTATTATTTTATTTGCTTTTATTTTCTTTCAACCGTATCTATTTTTAATTAATTTTATTGTATTATATTTTCTTGTTTTTTCTTGCTGATCCTTTCCTTTATTTTCCTCTCTTCTCATTTTCTTTTCTTTCCTTTCCTTTCCTTTAATTCCTTTCCTTCCTTTTGCTTTCCTTTCTCTTCAGTTAATTTCTTTCAAGTTATTATAGTTATTTTTAATTCCACTTGGCCCTTCCATCGGAGTGGTGGTCTCCCTCTTCCTCTGCTTCCACTGCACTGCATCTTCGCTCATTCGCACTACGTGGCCTAGCCAGCGAAGCCGCTGTGTTTTAATTCGCTGAACTATGTCGGCGTCTGCGTAAAGTTCATACAGCTCGTCATTAAATCTTCTTCGGTACTCGCCGTCGCAAACGCGTAGAGGTCCACAAATCTTTCGAAGAACCTTTCTCTCGAATACTCCCAGAGCCACCTCATCAGATGTTGTTAGTGTCCACGCTTCTGCACCATATAGCAGGACGGGTGCGATGAGTGACTTGTAGAGTGTTATTTTCGTTCGTTGAGAGACGACTTTACTTTTCAATTGCCTACTCATTCCGAAGTATCATTTTTTTGCAAGAGTAATTCTTCATTATTTTTAATTAATATAATATAATTTATTTAATTTTATTTGATTTTTTTTTTTTTTTTTTTTAATTTACTTTTATTTATTTTGTTTTTTACTATTTAATGAAATTCATTTTATTTTCTTTTATGTTAGTTATTTTTGCTGCATTTAATTCCATAAGTATAACCACAACATTTACACAAGCAAAACAAATTAATTACCGTCTTGGTTATTCTGAGCTAAAATAAATTGAAAATAAATTATCACTTATTTTGTTTTTATAAACACTGTCCCCCATATTTATAAAAAATAAAAAAGCTTTGTAAAGCTCTTACAACACTGTGCAACCAATTCAGGTTAGCAAAAGTTAGGTCGATTATGAGAGTGAGGGTTGAAAATTGAGGCTAAATTAGAAGACCCGCCTCACGGCTTTTGTTTATGTTAGTTCGAATTTATTTTTTATCGACCTTCGAACTTTGCAGTCAAATGCCGACTTTCAGCATATTGTTTTTATGGTTTTTTGGCTATAACTCGTCGACTAATTGATATTTTTTCAATCTGTTAAAGCCAAATTATTGCTAGAGACCTGTGCAACAATTAAAATTAAAAAAAAAAATTGATTTATACAATTTTTGTAGTGCTTATGAAGAAAAATGTTGGAAATTTGTTTTTTCATGCTTTTTGAAGATATTTTCCACAGAACTAAGTCTTTTCTTTCTGTTTGATCTATAATAGGTTTCTAAATTTTTTAAGTGTTGGTTTTGAAGAAACATTGAAAAAGAAATTATAAAAATACGAAAAAAAATAATAATTTTGAAATGTTAGTTATGAAAATTTTTAAGTAAAAAAATTAAATAAACTAAATTAATGATTTGGCCAGTTGCCGTTTAGCAGGCGGCTGTGGATCAACATCACTGCTCTCTCTAATATCTTGGTCATCATCATCAGAAAGGTCGATAAATTCGTACAACTGGTATTCTGGAATTTCATCTTTGTCTTCCCTTTCTTCCTCTTTTTCCTCGTCTTCCTCTTCTTGAATGGTGTTTTTATACCACCAACAAATTTCAGCGAGTATTGCATCTGGATATTTCTTTCCTCTGTACTTAAAACGAAAATAGTTTTCAATCGTTAACATGTTTAAATTGTGCACTCTGACAAAGATATTAGAAAAATCTACTTACCTTATTTCAAATGGAAGCGCAGTTTGGTGATAACGTTCGCCTTGCTCATCAGATTCAGTTGGCAACTGTTGAGCGAGTTGATCAAGAAGCTGATGCAAGAGATGAATTTTGTACGACATATTAACCCCAATTTCAACGAAAGCTGCCAAAATGTTTGCCACAGTCTTTGCGTTCTTTAGTGCGAGCCATGCATTTAATTCTCGGTCTGTCAGAGCTTGGTCAAAATCTTGACGACTCATTAGTTTCCGCATGTCGGGACCATTAACAACCCCTTCCTGAATTTTGGCGTTACTTAGGCTTGGGAAAATGTCTTTTAAGCGGTTGAATACTGCCGACCTTTTTGCGATACATTTCAAAAATTTTTTAGCAATGCAATTAGGAACAAGACTTTCGTGTAGCCTATTGTCTTTAGGCCAGTTCCGTCCAATGCGACTATACCAGTTATGCTCTTTGCACTGGTTTCTTCCTCTAATACCTTCTCCGTATCGTGAATCCCAATCGCACAAAAAACACGGATATTTTGGAATATTTTGGACGGCCAGATGCTGTTAAGCCTGTAATCAATGAAACTATTTTGAGGTCGCCGCAAATGCGCCAGTGGTGTTCGTTGTATTTGACTACTTACAGAATGAGTTTCAAATTATCGAAATTTTCACTAGTGTCAGTGCTATACGCAATTGGAACAGAAGGCATTCTATTCGTCTTGTGCAAAAGCACAACTTTTAAGTTGATTAGTGAACTATCGATGAATAAACGCCAACTATCTTTTTTATATATCGATATCGTTCCAATAAGCGACATTTTTTGCATCATTAACATTGAAGATCTTTTCTAACTCTTTTTGGCGTTTTCGATATGCTGTTACTTTGGTACCCTTCGCCAGCAAATTATTTCCTTTCAAAAGTGAAGCCAGTTCTTCTGATTTCTTCTGAGTCAAATACAAAATTGCAACAATTGCATCTAATTGCTTTTGTGTGACTAGGATTGGGTCTTTTGATGTTTCATAGGATGTACCTTCACCAGTGTCGTATTCTGAGAAAAAATGCATGTTAATACTGATATCTGTTTGAAGATCAATACTTCGGTATGTTGGTACTGGAACGAATTCTGAGTGCGGTAATGGTAATTGGACACTTGGCACTGCTACATAAGTTTTATTCTTTGCTTTTCTTCTATTCAAAGTGTTATGGTAGTTGATACATCCACAGCAGTTTTCTTGTTGATGCGGGCTGTTGTCTAACCACACCATTGGTATACCAAAAGGCATAGCCTTCTTCTCTTCACTTTTCCATTGCATACCACTTGAATAGCAATTAAAGCAAACTTTTTTAGGCGCATAGTTTACGTCAGTGATAAACTCTTGCGAGAAATATTGTTTATAGGCTTCCAAAAAACAATCACTCGCATTGTCACATTTTTCATCGCTTGCTATGAAACGTCCACAAACATTACAAAAATGGTCCATTTTACATTTTGGTTCCGACATTTTTAATACAATATATATTATACAATGTTGTTTTTGTTATTTTTATGAAACCGGTGCATTTAACTTAAATCACTCACAAAATGAAATAAGTTTCAAAAAAATTAATAGCGAATTTCATCACGACCGAGCGAAAATTAAAAGACATCAGCTTCGGCTAAGTTTCGAGTCTTAACTGAATCTTTATTTTTGGTATTAGTTCGCTTCTACGATATAAATAAAAATCGCTACCTATGCGGTGGTTGGAAACAAAAAAGAGGGAGACGAGGAAGAAGGGGAAGAAATTTATTGCATTTGACTGCAAAGTTCGAAGGTCGATTAAAAAAAAATTCGAACCAACATAAACAAACGCCGCAATTCGGGTCTCCTAATTTAGCCTCTATTTTCACCCCTCACTCTCAAAGTCGACCTAACGTTTGCTAACCTGAATTTGTTCCACAGTGTAATTGTAGGTTAAAGGTAGATTTTGTGTAACATGCCTACAAATGCGCCTAAAATTATATACCAACCAGAGTGAGTGGATTATATATAATATAATCATATTATTCTTTAAACATAACAAATTGTGCTTAGTCTCATGAATCTGAAGATGAAAAATTGTGAAACTAGTAAAGTCCTACATTACGATGTTTGATATTTCAACATATTCATTACTGTGAACATTTTTCAGTAACATATATTTTCAGGCGCTGCGTTCGGTTTATAATTCTGTGGCAATAGGCAAATAAACACACGAAGTTTTATTATTTCTTATCTTGTTTATTTCGCGGCACTTTGTGCCTTTTCGCTTACTAAAGTTAAAACTAAAAGTTAATATTATGCGGCACTATGTGGCTGTTGGTTTGAAGCTAAAACTAAGACTAAATTGTTCTTAAAGCTAAAAGCTATAATCTACCCTTCCTGAGCCAGCCTACGCGACCAAAGGTGCTTGGTCAGCAAAATAAGGATTGCGCGTGTAGCGCTCACTAAAGGTGTTTAGTTTCATTAACTAAGAATTTAGCGGATGCGCGTGTAGTAGGATGGGGTAGTGTGGAGAAGTCCACGAAAGTGGGGAAAGTTTCTGATAGCCAATCACGTGGGAATGGCCAGATCGATTCTTTTGCATGCGGTTCAAGCCGATCACTACTTCCGGGCTTTGCGCCCAAGTATCCTCTGGGTAGCCACCGAACACCCGTTTGGTGGTGAGCTAAACGTGAGAAGGCGACAACCTGTTAAGGCCACTCCGACATAATCGGTTTAAGGGCTTGCTGGGGGATTCAAACAGCAGCGTCTGATCACCATGTGGTGCGGCTGCAAGCGGGCGTCTGTCTTGGATCAAGCGGCTCGATATACAAAGGTGTAATTGAATTCAAAATCCCGCGAAACGCGTTGTGCGTTGGGTTTGGGACCCACCACATAAAACAACGTTCCAAAGAAATTCAATAGCAAAGCCTCGGACATGAGCACCCCTTTTTTAGATGACAACACCCGCAAACGAAATAAAAATTACGAGATAAGGGCATGTACCCGGTCCCTTAATGGGGAAGATGCCGCTGCCCGGCTGGTTGAGGTCCTGAGGAAAGCAAAAGCTGACATCACCGCCATACAAGAGATGCGATGGACGGTGCGAGGAAACACGATCGAAACACCTTGCAACATCTACTGAAGTGGCCATGAAGATAAGCGCAGGTTCGCCGTGGGATTTTTGTTGGGAGAGAGACTGCCCAATCCACAAGAAGGGCGATCCTGCAAACTGCGCCAACTATCGCGGAATTAGCCTTTTGAATATCGCATATAGGGTCCTATCAAGCGTATTGTGCGAAATTCTGAAGCCTGATGTGAACAGACTGATTGAGAATCGACACACATCATCTCTTTGTTGATAGCATGATAGCATGAAAAGGAGCTGCCTATATGCCGCTATGTCTGAATTTGGTTTCCCCGCGAAACTTATACGGCTATGCAAAATGACCTTGACCACCACCGCCAGCTCGGTCAGAATTGGGAAGTACCTCTCCGAGCCGTTCGAAACTAAACGAGGTTTCAGACAGGGTGACCCCCTATCGTGCGATTTCTTTAATTTAATGCTGGAGAAAATAATACAAGCTGCAGAACTTAACCGCTCTGGAACAATATTTTATAAAAGCGTGCATTTGTTGGCATATGCTGACGATATTGATATCATTGGCCTTAACAACCGCACCTTAACTTCTGCTTACTCCAAATTAGAAAAAGAAGCGGAGAAAATGCGACCGAAGTACCTTCTGTCATCATGGAAAGAGTCAGCGCATTCGCAACCACGCCACTGTTGGCTTATTGCTGCTCGAAATAGTAAAGGACTTCGTTTACCTGGGAACCAGCATTAACACCAACAATAACGTTAACCTAGAAATCCGACGAACAATTAGTCTTGCAAACAAATGATACTTCGGAATGAGTAGGCAATTGAAAAATAAAGTCCTCTCTCGACGAACGAAAATAACACTCTAAAAGTCACTAATCGCACCTGTCCTACTATATGGTGCAGAAGTGTGGACACTAACAACATCTGATGAGGCCGCTCTAGGAGTATTCGAGTGAAAGGTTCTTCGAAAGATTTGTGGACCTCTACGCGTTGGCGACGGCGAGTACCGAAGAAGATTTAATGATGAGCTGTATGAACTTTACGCAGACGCCGACATAGCTCAGCGAATTAAAACACAGTGGCTTCGCTGGCTAGGCCACGTAGTGCGAATGAGCGAAGATGCTCCAGCCCAGAAGGTATTGTTATCGGCACCCGCCGGTGGAAGCAGAGGCGCCAGTTGACGCAACGAAGAAACGACTGGCGAGCTATGTTGAACGGTCAAAGTCGCCCAGGCTGTTAGATGACCATTTAAAGAAGAAGAAGCGTGCAGTGCAATTGCAGTTTTGGTTGCAACAAGACTCCCAAATATGCGAACGGTTTCCATGTTTGCAGAATATTCTGTGGGAATGGAAAATATTGTGTTAGCTGGCACAAAGAGCCAAACTCAAGATTGGTCGAAACTGAGATAGTATCAGCACTGCATTCTCCGTGCTAAGATCTATAATCACAGAAATTTTCATGGCTTTTGCTCAAAAATTGTGGATTTCATGGACAAAAACCAATAACTCCTTCCATACATTTACACTACAATTTAAACTTTGATGGGTTTGCCTTTTTCAACAGAATTCTAGACCCTAATAATACTACATCTGAGTACAGAGAACGCAATTGCTGGTAATAACTAATAACGCGTTAATCCGACTTTTTTTCATTAACATCACAGATCTACGCATACATGCTGCTAAACGTTGTGTTGTGCCTAAAATTCTATGAAAAAATAATATTTGTTTACATGCCACGTTTGACCGGCTAACGAGCGTGTTAATCACGGCCACGAAGAGTGAAGCACTACGGCAAGGATCATAGGCATAATTGTGTGTGTACAATAGACTGGGTTAAAAAAATGTTAATTTTGCTATTGTTATTATTATTGTTATTATTAGTATTATCTAAAAAATTGTTTAAACTCACTTTTGTAAAAGTAATTATTATGAGTAGACTTCAGATTATTAAAAAGCCTAAATGTATGCAATATATTATTAATAGGTAAAATCAGTGGCGAGTTTACGAGTAGGGTCTTTCTGGGCCTTGTTTAACCTTTAAGGAGATAGTACATATCCATCATGAGTTGGACGCCAAAAATTGACAAAATCGAAACAACTCAAAAATAAAACAACTAAACAAAATGTTAAAAGAAATTTCCTGTTCATTTAATGCTAAGAGCCGAAAGCAGCTCAACTCAGTAAACAATTTACTTAAAAACTTGTAGCAAACCTTATATTTAAAATTAAAATTGTTTGCGAAATATTCGTAAGTAGAACTCATGGCAGCAATTGTTTATAAATTATTATCATCATGTCTAAACTTTAAAGTCGAAACTGAGCAAACTTACAAAAAGAAAATATTTTTAGGCTCGCAGTTTCTGCATATAAATCCAAACTCTAATTCGACTTCTTAGTATAAGATCGCCCTATTTCAAAACAGCTTTCAAAAACGCCCTTTATCAAAGTTTGTTTGAATAGCACTCTATTTCAGAATTTGATTCAAAGATGCCCTAGCTCAGACCTTTTTTCAATAACGCCCTATCTGGGAATTTGATTCCAAAACGCCCCATCTCAGTCAAAAATGTGTTAATTTTCGTTCAGATACGGCTTTTTTGTAACTCACTCTGAGATAGGGCGTTCTTAAACAAAATTTTTAAATAAGGCATTATTGAATAGGTTTTTGAGGTGGGGCGTTCTTTAAAGAACTTTTGAAAAGCATTTTGAAGTAGGGTGATCTTCCAATCAGCCGCCGAATTATGATTCTATTTTTTGGGAATTGAAGCATCATACTAAAATGGCCTGAAATAAAAATTTTGCCAAGGCAGCTGTGTCGGAGTAAAAAAGCTTTAAACATTGGCATATTTTAGTTTAATATTTTTATTGCGAAAATTTGTCAAAAATTTTAAAATATGCATAGTAAATATAAATACAAATATTCATGTATTCATGAAACTAGTGCAAGGCCAAGAATAATAATTTTTCACTTTTTGAATTTTTATGAAAATTATTATTGTTTTTATTTTTAAATAATCATTTTTAATTAATTATTAAAAGTTTTTTAATTGAACAGAGTAGGAAAAATGTTTAGAGACAACCGCCATAGCTTTTCTTGTAGATCCATTTCGGAAGCTGCTAGGCTTCTTCATCAGAGCAAATTTTCGCACGCATTGCTAACCATAAATAAAAACTATTAAAAGGGATTGAATGAGTTGTTTTAAAATTGGAAGAGTTATTTACTATTGAAGTTTAAAAGAAATCTTTTTTTTTTCGTTCTTCTCAAAAAATGTTTCATTCAGTGCAATTAATTTATATTCTATATAATTTAGGATTTTTTATATCAATATTACACTGCGTTACAAAAACGAGCTTTAGTTCTGTCCTATGGACCAAATATACTTTTTCGGAAAGGGGCGAAAAAATAAAAATACACTTGTATCGGCGATTTTCATGTACACGTCAGCAGTGCTCCGTACGTGGTAGAAAAATTGTTGGTACAGCGTACCTTATTGTTGACCTTCCATCAGTAAACTTGCATACATTTCTATAGCAATAGTCGCACACAGCTACAAAAAAAAATTCTGATGTATACATGAAAATCGCCGATACACGTGTATTTTTATTTTTTCGCCCCTTTCCGAAAAAGTATATTTGGTTCATAGGACAGAATGTGTGTTACGCGGTGTTAATATTAAGAATATAAGAATTTCATATTTTAGGAGTATTTCAAACTCCTTTTTAGAGAACGTAGTTTCCTGTAAAATTATATACAGGGTGGCTGATGAATTTTGCTACATTAAGAAACTCAAATAATTTTTTTTTCAGTGTATGGAATTAATTTTTCTTTTATTCATGTTAAAGCTCATTAAATTTTATTAAATATAGCTTAATTAGTTTTAAAAATAATGGAATTTAAATGCCCCCGATGCATGTGCGGCATCTTACCAAAAAGTTGTTCATTACTGCTTGGAGAGTTGAGACAGGAATAGCCGCAACTGTTTCTCGAATGGATTGCCTTAGTTCATTCAAATTTGTTGGTTTTGCTTTGAAGACTTCCTGTTTGCAATAACCCCACAAGAAAAAGTCAGGTGCAGTAAGGTCAGGCGACCTGGGTGGCCAACGGAATGTGGAGTTTCTGGATATCAGCTTATTGGGAAATTTTCGTCGCAACTCTGTCATAACAGGTTGGGCTATATGAGGAGCTGCCCCATCTTGCTGAAACCACACAGAGTTGAAAGAAATTCTCATTCGGCGTAATTCTGGATAGAAAAACTCTCTCAACATGCGCAAGTAACGGTCTCCAGCAACCGTAACGGTGTGACCGTTTTCTTCGAAGAAGTAGGGCCCGACAATGCAGCGTGATGAAACTGCACACCACACTGTGACACGAAGTGGATGCAATTCCGTCTCATGGAGTATCTGTGGGTTGGAAGCACTCCATATTCGACAATTTTGTTTGTTTATGTTGCCGTTTAAATCGAAATGGGCCTCGTCAGACATGAAAAGACAGTTCAACATGTTTCCATCCTCTTCCACTATTTGAAGCATCTTCTGGCAAAATTCCAAGCGAATCGGCAAGTCTGCAGCGTTCAGTTTGTTGGCCATTTGAATTTTATATGGGAATAAGTCCAAATATTTGTGCATAATTGACTGTAATGACTGTCTGCTTACACCCATTTGAGCAGATAAGCTTCTTGTCGAAACACGTGGATTGTTTTGTATGGCAGCAGCTACAGCAGCGATTGTTTCCTCCGTTCGAACTGAAGGGTTTCGATGGTAAGGTCTTCTGTTGACTGTCCCATGCTCGGCAAAATTGTTTACAAGTCTTATTATGGTCCATCTGCTCGGAGGATTGCCGCCAAACGTGCGCCTATACTCTCTTTGAACCGAAACTACGGACTCCAGTGCGTGATAGCGGCGGACAATCCAAATTCTTGTTTCAGTGTCCCAGTTATCCATTTTTGTTAAATGTAAAAGTCAATCTGCAAAATAAAAGAAAAATTAACCAGATTCATTAAATAGAAAAAAAGTTATTTAATTTTTTTTTGGTAGCGGCTTTTATTAGCCACCCTGTATGCAGGTAAGGTTTTTGTACACAATGATTTAGCAGTTTTATAGAAAAAAATGAGATCAGCCCTAACAAATCTAAACTTGCAAGGTTAGACGTCTAAAAATTAAATCTGGGAATTTTACAGCAGTTTTCGCTGTTTTGAAAAATAACATTTTTCTTTTTAAATTTAATTTTTTTGATCCAGTCTAATAAACACATATGTATGTAAACACAAGGCTCTCTATGATCCTTGTCATAGTCATTCAGTCTTTGCGGCCGTGATTTACACACATGCTAGCCGTCTAAGCGTGCAATGTAAACACAACTTTTTGTATGAAATTTTAGGCGTTACGTTCGTTTTTTTTTTTTTTTGACCCAGTCTAGTGCACAAGCATCTATAAACTCACACACTGTGCATATACAAGTGTCAGTTAATATGAATATATGTAGTACAAACATTATAAGCGTACAACTCATTACTACTTGCGCAACAAGCAATAAAAGCTTCTGTATATATGTACATGAATCTATGTTTATGAATCTTAATGTGTCAGTGCATGCGTGTTCACATCCTACAAAGCTATATAAGTTTACTTTCACCCAACACGTGGTGGCATCTATTCATACAAAAACAAATATTAGCAAGTTCCACTACAAGTAAGCCGCCCACAAAAAACATTAAACAGCTGTTGCTCAACAAACTGTTATACGCCTAGTTGTATGCAATGAAAAATTTCCCATTCGGAAAATTAGTGAATGAACAATATTTGTAGACATGTAAGATGTGTGAGACGTAGTGCTTGTGTAACAGTGTAGTAAGGATGTTGAGAAAACAAAGTCGTTAGTAGCGGTAAAACATTCTAACGAGACGTTTGTCGGTACAAAAGCTCGCATATCACGTGGAATTTGAATTAAATTCTTTTATCAAGCTCGTGTGAATTTTGAATTTTGTTTATGTGTTAGAGCTGTGAGATATTTAAAAAAGAAAGCGTTAGTAAAGTTAATAAAAAGAATTAAAAATGTTAATACATGTAAAAATAAAATGTGAAAATTAAAAGTAAAGTTCATACATTTAAAGTAGAAGAAGAAAAAAACATGCAATCCAGCGAATTAAAAAATAAAATTAAAAATGTCATAAATTTAAAAGTAAAATGCGAAAATTATAAATAAAGTTCTTACATTTAAAGCAAAAAATATGAATACAAAAAAGGAAGAAATTATAAAAATAAATGGGGAAAATATATTTTTGTAATGTTGTAATATATACAGTGAAATCACAATAAGAAAAAGTGAAGAAAGTTAAACCAAATTCTTATTACAGTGAAACAAGAAAGTGAGTGAAAAGTGAAAGAAAATTTTGTTTACTAACCAAAAAATTCATAACAAATAAAAATGTGTAAGAATGCTTTCCAAAAAAGCATGGGGCTACAAATTTAAATCAGAGAACCTTTTTCAGTTTTCAATTAATTGTTATAGCTTTGACATAGAGACGTGCGATTAAACAATTAAGTGAATGTGACTATTAAGGTCAACTTGATTAATTAATTAATCACAGAATAATAGTTCTGGATTGATCAAAACGAAAACATTCCTTTATTTTAAAAATTTTTCTTAAATATAAACTAATCAAAGTTTATTAATCATAAATTTGACTAAACATAACTTAATTAATCAGAAAATTTAAATCGCAAGCCATTTTCGCATTTAACAGAGTCACTTGTCACTGCATTTATCCAGTTTAGTAAAGACCAGTACGTTATATGCTCACTTTTTTTATTTGTTGAAAAGAGCGCTCGATAGAAATCAGACAAGTCAAATTTTAATAAATATTTTTTTCAATAATAAACAGCAATCATTCGGAAGCTGATTAATTAGAAAAAAATTCTAGCCAGAATGCAGATTTTACCGCTGCATCAACGATATGGTTGACCATATTATTGATTTAACGTCAACAAAATGATACCGAAATTTATAAAGCAAGACAAAAACAATGTGTGAAAAATTGTTACTGTTTTGATGAAACTTTTCTTGGAATTTTGTTCACATGAAATTAGTGAATTCAACTATTCCGCTGTTCCAGCGATAAAATCTGCTAACTCTAAATGTTTTTTTACACATTTTGAATTCTGATGATTGAGTGTAGTTTTAATTCAATTGAGTTGTTTCTATACCGAGAAATTTTGTTGAACTGTATGACGATAGCTTGTAGTGAAAATTCGGACCTTACGTTGTTGTTTATGTGAAAAATAAACGAAAACAAGTAAGGAAGTTCAAGTGCGGATGAAAGCGAACATTATCTAGCTGTTTGTTAGATATTCACCGCTTTTTATTCGCCATAACGATTTAAGTTGATTCCTTTACTTTTAATATAAAATATTTGAGAATAAATTATTATATAATTAGCATTCAAAAAGTGTTTTCTGAAACTTGCACTACGTTCCATTTGAAAAGCCAATGAAAGTTCTTCAGCTGACATTCCAGTTTAATGTGGTTACAAGCATAACTTTGCGCCATATTTTGAGATTTTCGGGTTCTGATTTTACAATTCTGAAATTAGCTATTCTCCAACTGTTTAGGCATGAACAAATACAAATTGTTTGAGAAACTATCAGACCTTAAAATACTATACGACAAAAAATAAAATTTTTTTTTATTATTTTTTTTTTTTTTTAAAGATTTTGTAATTTAAAATGAAACCAATTTTACAACATGAAAAGATAGTTGTGTGCCCAAATCTTTCTGTTCAAAAGCTTTGAATTTTTTCAGCAACATTTTTTGAATTGCTAAGGATGTTATATGTAGATTATCTTGATAAGCACCATTTTAGCGAACAAATGGAAAATTCTTGTTAATTGCTCAGTACTGCAACTAACTCAGAAATGAAAACTAAATATTTGAAAATAATGCTCATCAATAAAAAATTTAAATTGTTTTTATAAATAAATTACACATAGAGCTGTGTTCAATATAATAGTAGTGAAATTAAAATTCCCTAAGGAAGTATAGATGGGTAACGAGAGGTCTGAGGCATAATATTCGTAGATCAACCATAGAGTGGCACGTCATTACCTTGTATGCCTACCTCGGGCATATTTTAAGCCCCTAACCCGCAGGGGTAACTATTTGATCTCGAAGCAGCCAGTAGGGTGGGTCCTAGATAGCTTCTAGTATTCGCCAAGAGGACAGAGTTATTTTTTACCGTAGATGCTGGTTTTTGGTAGAGTTTTTCTTTCTGGTCTAGGAACCTTCTGGTAATACTATGGACATTTTCAGTATACCAAAGAACTAGACCCGGTATTATCATCCCTGGTATGGGTGCTAGAATTTAGCTAATTTTTCGGAATATAAAGCTTTTCCAATTTTTTGTGCAAATAAAGTGCAATAGAGTGTAGAGTTTCCCGAACAGTTTTTTTTGTAGCTCTCAGTTGTTCTAATGCAGGACAACTGAGGAGTTTTTCAGACGTCTAGTAATGCGGGTGGCGGCCGCCGTGGTGTGAAGGTAGTGTTGCCGGCCTACCACACCGAAGGTCCATGGTTCGAGCCCTGGTACAGGTAACATCAAAAGTGATTTGAAAAAAGTTTTTCAAAACGGGGTCGCCCCTCGGCAGTGGTTTGGCAAACTCTCCGAGTGTATTTCTGCCATGAAAGGCTTCTCAGCAAAAATTCGTCTCCTTTGTAGATGCCGTTCGGAGTCGGCAAAAAACTGTAGGTCCCACCAATTTGTAGGGAAAATTCAAATCGGCACACCACAAATTGGAAGAGAAGCTTGGCGCAAAAATCTCTTAGGAGGTTTATGATGATATACCTGTTGTATATCGCGCCATAGAGAGAGAGAGTAATGCGGGTTCTTGAGTTATGCCTAAACATATAGACAGACAAAAGTTCTAAGAACTGTTGCTTTGGATTTTAATTTCTTAATAATGATTGCTCCTATCAGTTTTTCTTGAACATCTGCAATGTACCGACATCAATCTGTTACAATTTTATTATATTCGAGAATTCATTTTCCGCTTATTTTCTTACTGTCCTTTCACATTATCTCATTTTATTTACTGTCATTTTATTGCTTCTATTTTCTATCTTTTTTTCCTTTTTTGGTCTTTTTTACAATTTAATAATATAGTAAATATATATTGATGGAGAAGGAACTATAGGAAAATTCTACATTCAGGGAAATTAACACCAATCTTGATACATATATACCAATCCCTATCCACATAAGTGTGCAGATTCATTAAAAGGAAATACAAAAATTGAGTTGCCCTTATGATAAATAGTTGAACATATTTCCTTAAAATATAATAAAATCAAACTCAGTCCAATAAAAAAATTTTAGCTTATAATAAATTCAACGGGCACACCCTTTAAATAGACACATTTGTATTCAATTTAGTTATAGAACATGAGGAATCGAAAGACAATCCATCAAAATTAATTAAGCTCAATTACCAATGTCACGCAGGACAAATTTAAGGTATTAAGTTAGCTTTCAATGCGTCTGACAAAAATTTCACGTTGTGACTTATTGACGTCAAAACTATGAGGAAATTATTTAAATATCCAAAATGGCAAGAAACTTTTAGTTTTACAAAAAAAAAAAAAATATTGAAAATTGCTATTCATGCTTTGGGAGTGGCGCTTTTCCTAGCAAATTTCGTTTTGTTTTTCTATCATCTTTTTATTTCCTTTTGGATTTCTTTACTTTGTACCTGTTATAAAATACATATCTATGTGTATGTAACTGGGTCGAGTTATTAACCGATATCGCGCCAGCGATTTTTCGATAGGTTTTGGGCTCAGGAAAAAAGCGCTAAAATGAAAAAAATTTTATTTTCGGGTTTTGGGACTTGTTTTCGTCGAAAAATCGACTTTTCCAAAATCCGAAAATATTTTTTTTTCACAAACTTTTATCGCCAACGTTTTTAGCGCATAATTTTAAGTGAGACGGGAAATATGAGACAAATTCGTTTTCATTGAAAACATTTTTGCATGTATGCTGAAAACACGATTAAAAATAATGCGAAAGGGTAAATTTTTTTACCAAAACACTCCCCAAAACCCAGAAAATTTTTTATTTTCAAAAAACTGTTAACGCCAACGTTTTTAGCGGACATTTTTGGGTCGGACAGGGTATACATTAAAATTTTAAAATCAAATGAAAATTTTTTAGTAGGTCATGAAAGAAACCTTATAAATCAAAGTCAAAAAAATGAAATTTCGAAGGCTCAAAAATTATTTTTTTTGGGTATGCGTAGTGGATCTTTTTTTTCTGAGCCCAAAACCTATCGAAAAATCGATGGTGCGGTATAGGTTAGCTTTCGCCCATACAAATCGATCCACAATAGTATGTACGAGGTGTGTTCAAAACGTATCGCGAATTTTGAATTTTCGCTGGTTACGTATATTCGAATTTCGAATTTTTTGTGGCGTTATGTTGGTACTCATGTCTCTCACTTATGCCGACAAGCTCGGCCATTTTGAATGTTCAGTTAATTGTTGACAGCTGCTTTGCTTGCACGTGTTTTGGATCGTCTTCGATTTTTACCTATTCAAAAAAATGGATCAAAGAACCTGTATCAAATTTTGTGTGAAAAACGAAATTAAGTGCGCGGATGCATTCCGAATGTTGACTGTGGCATACGGAGAAGCTACCTTGGACCGAAGCAACGTTTATCGGTGGTACAAAATGTTCTCAGAAGGCCGAGAAGATGTGCAAAGAAGAACAAAAATTGGCTTTTGCACCACGATAACGCCCCTGCTCACGCATCGTTGCTTGTGCGCGACTTTTTGGCCAAAAACAACACACTAATGATGCCGCAGCCACCGTATTCCCCAGATCTGGCCCCCTGTGACTTTTTCTTGTTCCCTAAACTGAAGAGGCCCATGAAAGGACGACGTTACGCTTCTCTTGACGAGATAAAGACGGCATCGAAGGAGGAGCTAAACAAGATACAAAAAAATGATTTTTTGAAGTGCTTCGAAGATTGGAAAAACCGTTGGCACAAGTGTATAATATCTCATGGGGATTACTTTGAAGGGGACAAAATAGATATTCATGAATAAATAAATAATTTTGGAAAAAACACAAAATTCGCGATACTTTTTGAACACACCTCGTATGCCTTAATGGTGTTGCAAAGTTTTAAAGAACACATGCATATATAAATATTTAATGATACTTAACATTTGGAAGCCCAATTGTTCTCTTGGCAGGAAGAGGAATTCCGCACGTCATGAAAAAGACATATGTTACCAAAAGCGCCACAACGGGTGGTCCAATTGAGTCAAGAGAGGCGTCTAGCTGACAAACTTTGTCTATATCTAGCTAAATTTAACTGTCTTGATAAAATAGTTTACAACTACATTAGGACTTTTGAAGCCAATATCAAAAGCAACCCAAAAGCCTTCTGGAGTTACATTAGATCACAGAAGCAAAATTCTAGTATCCCCTTAACATTCTTTTACAAAGAGAAGCATGGCAATACTCCTGAAGAGGCTGTTAGCTTTTTTGCGGAGCTCTTCTGCTCCAATTTTGCTCTTGATTCTGTCAACATGCTTGACGATGACTTTGTCATTGAATTCTCTCTTGGCCAGTTTGAAATCTGCTAATAAATTCAACATAGATGGCCTTGCTGCAATCGTTTTCAAAAAGTGTCCTTCTCTTACTGTACCGTTAACACATATCTTCAATCTATCGTTATCATCAGTCAGGTTCATCGATGACAGGAAAAAGCATCAATATCTCCAATATTTAAAAATGTTAATAAAAATGATGTGGCCAACTACAGGCCGATTTCAAAGTTATCTACGGTCAAAAAATGTTTGAATCAGTTGTCAAATAAAAACTCCAATTTGCTATAAGTACTCTGATTTGCATCAATTAGCAAGGTTTTATTAAAGGGCGATCTACTGTGTCAAACTTGGTAGTCTTCACTGAAGATTGCTTTGCCGCCTTTCAACAAGGTTTTCAAGATGATACGATTTATACTGATTTTTCAAAAGCGTTCGACAAAGTCTTACACAAAATTTAGGTGCTTTGGTTTTTACTCCACTTTCCTTGATTGGTTTAAGTCATACTTATCTAATGTCACTATTGATAATATTTCCTCTCCCCATTTTACGGCTACATCTGGTGTTCCGCAAGGCAGCGTTTTAGGGTCCTTGTTGTACATAATTTTTATTAATAATATTGGTTCCTGCTTTCAAACTTCTAAATTTCTTCTCTATGCAGATGACATCAAGATTTACTCCGTAATTCGAAATCATTATGACCCTATTGCTCTTCAAGCTGACCTTGATAGATTATTTTCATGATGCATCCAAAACCAACATTCTCTGAATATTGAAAAGTGTTCCCATTCTACATACACTAGAAGGCTTAGTCCGCTTCCTACGCTATATTATATCTCCGGGGCCATCCTCCGTTTGGGTACTGATTTCAAGGACTTGGGTGTCTATTTTGATGTGAAATCAAGTTCCGCGTCTCATTTTAATTACATTATTTCAAAGTCGTATGCTATGTTAGGCTTCATCCGGAGGAATAGCGCTTCTTCTTCGGAACCATACACTTTGAAAACGCTTTACGGTTCGTTGGTAAGATCCAGGCTTGACTATGCGTTCTTCATTTGGAGGCCGTACTTTTCCTCATTCCTAGGCCGCCTCGAAAGAGTGCAGAAAGTTTTCATCAAATTTGTCTTATGATCTTTGAATTTTGATGATTCTATCCCGTCATATGAATCGCACTGTCAACTTCTTAATATGAAACCGCTAAGCAGTAGATTCTAATTTCTCGCATGCATCTTTGTTTCTAATGTAGTAAATGGCTCTGTAGATTGCCCCTATCTCTTGGAACGACTTCAATGTCCCTATGCGTAATCTCAGATTTTTTGCTTTGTTTTACATCGGTATCGTTAGGTCAAATTATGCTAAATATGCTCCAGTTGTTAGGAGCTTTGCCGAGTTAAATAGTGTTCCAAATGTCCACCTGTCCTCACCTGGTGAAGTAGTACGATCATTACTTTATGATAATTTTTAATACCTCCGTTCGATTTATTATAAACTCCCATAGTCAATAAGAATTTGATGTTCATTTGACTACAAAAGTATACCAATAAAATAAAGGCGTAATCACATGCCAATTAATTACTTTGAAATAAGGATGCTTTACCAAATCCATAGTAAAAGACGATCCCGTAAGCCGTGACAATTATCACGTCACATAAAGTTCTATCCAGCAAATGGTCAACAACTCTATTAGTCATTAACTAGGAAAATAAGACAAACTTGCAGCCAGTAAGGCCACGGTTGACATTGCATTTGGGCCCAACGTTATACGGACCCGTCACGATACTGCAGGCTTGACTGGGAATTTTTAAGTGTTAGTGCCCTCGGCGGTCCTCGTGTCACAGGTACTTGCATTCGACAGTCTTCGTGTCTACGCCGCCGTTGGTAGGCTAAACTCTAAAATTTTGGACTTTTAAAGTTGACGCATGGTAAATTTGATCGTCTCGGGTCTTGATTGACGAGCAGGGTACTAATATTGTGCTGCGCTAGGCAATTGCGCAATAACTTCCACTTGCGCTGTAGTACCCTGCTCGTTAATGCAAAATGCTGTGCTACAGCTGTTGGCGCGATTACCTGGCGCAATAACTTCCACTTGCGCTGTAGGCGCAATTGCCTAGGGCAGCACAATATTACCACCCTCAAAAATTAAGAAATCCAAAATTTTATACGTAAAAACATTCGGCACAATATTATGAATTTTTGAATCAAATGTAAACTAAATAAAGAGATTTTAAAATTTCATTAATTCGAGTTACTGAATGCGTAGTTCTATTAGTCGATGTTTATCATTAATCTTTACAAATATATGAAAATATTGCAATGATATATCTATAACCGACTTTGGCTCATGGGTAAGTGTGTGTGGGAGCTGAGTGTGCCAAAGGTAAATTGAAATCCCTAGGCCTTTCTAATCAGCATCAGTTATCGTTCAGAAGAGATGACTGACGTGCTTTGTTACGCAACGGTCAAAATCGGGCCAGTTAATGATTCTGATGAATAATCTAACGTATTTCCCACGATGCAAAATGTTGTGCTTAACTTACACTTGAAACCACAACAAAGTATGTACATATGTATGGAGCAAATCCTCCCTCATTCACATTCCTTTGTTGTGTATTCCGAACAAAGGCAAAATATTTAAGTCTGCGGTTGCATATGGTGATTTGTGCACGTGCTTGTCATTGCTTCGCTTTGGTATTTTGTTAGTTGTACTCAGTTGGTGTAGCATAAGTTTCCATGACGATCTAAGCAGTTTAAGTTTGCGGTAGTTGCGATGGTTTAGGGTACTTATGATTAATGGCCCCTCAGGACGAAAATATGATTATATGATAGTTTGAGAAAATGAGCTTATTTTGATGAAATATCTTCATACAGCTACACATTTGTATATACGAGTACAATAAAATGAAAGCGTAGAAGAAGCTAGTGTTGTACTGTTCACAAGAGTTGTATTGAAAGAAATACTACATAAGACAATAAGATACCTTGTTAATTAGCTAAATATTTTTTTGGTCTATTTTTAACTAATTTGTGACTGGTATATTTCTTTTCGAATTTTGACAATGAATATGTCCGCGGAAGTCATCATGCTAAAAATACCAATTGCTTATATGAAAAAAAATACATGTGACGGACTAACCAGTCAGGATGAGAATAGTGTTCATTATAGTGTTAAATTAGTTTGCATAGTTCGTTTGACCACAGGGTATATTCATATGTTCACGTCTGTTCATTGATGTGGAAATTCTTGGAAGACAGCGTTAAGTTGCTAATTTGTTTTTTAATCTTTCTTTCAATAGAAAAGTTTCCTTGACAATGTTTTTTCTTAATTTTTTCTTCAAATACTGTTTGTGGTTAACTCACTTCATGAGTAAATTTTAATATGTCTTATCCTAAGTTGGGATATATGTAGCGACTGGAATAGTTTGGTATCGGAGAAATTGAAAACAGCTAAAGAGAGTTTTCTGTTCTTTTATATACCAATAAACTTTTTTTTTTTTAAATATAAAATTATTTTTCAGAGTCGCGATAAAAATACAGTATAGGTTTCGGTCCTTAATATTTATTAATATTCAAGTATACGAGTACATAAAATGAGCTCAAGGCCAGGAATAATATTTTTTCACCTTTTGAACTTTTATGAAAATTATTATTGTTTTTGTATTTTTTAATAATCATTTGATTAATTAGTACCTGGGCGACCGAGCTTTCATAGGTTGCCATACAATTTAGTTTATTTAGATAATCATCAATAAAAATGTTCTGGTTGTTTGTGTGAATAGTTTTACTTACCAGCAGTGAAGCGTTGCACCTTAGCGAATCTTTGGATAAGTGCGATTCTCGGTATATGAACTTCTTTGCCGGATTTTTCTTGTCGAACAAAAGTGGCAACCCTACTTAGAAATATTTTTTTTTTCAATACGCAGGAAAAAACCTTTCTTTTGGTACCCATATTGGCATATTTTATTTCATATAAAAAAATTCAGATAAGTGGCAACCCCAAAAAAATAACCTATATGGCAACACCTACATAAAAATTCTTAGAATGTGGTACAATATCTACATACAAAATTTCATCGAAATCGGTTGAGCGGTTTTCGAGATAGTTGTTAAGTAGTTACCCTAAACAAAAAATTTATATAAAAACCTCAATAAGTGGCAACCCCACTTCGAAATACTTTTTTTGAAATACGAATAAAAAAATCTTTCGTATGATGTCCATATTAGCATATTTTATTTCATATAAAAAAATTCAGATAAGTGGGAACCCCAAAAAAATAACCTATGTGGCAACACCTAGGTAAAAATTGTTAGAATGTGGTACACTATCTACATACCAAAATTCATCATAATCGGTTGAGCCGTTTTCGAGATAGTCTGGATATACAAATGTACAAATATACAAGAATAGCTCGTTTAAAGTAGTAAGATTAAAAGTTTTAAATTGAATAGAGTAGGAAGAATATTTAGAGACAACCGCCATAGCTTTTCTTATAGATCCATTTTGGAAGCTGCTGAACTATATATGGATCTATAAGAAAAGCTATGGCGGTTGTCTCTAAACATTTTTCCTACTCTATTCAATTAAAAACTTTTAATAATTAATTAAAAATAATTATTAAAGAAAAATAAAAAACAATAATAGTTTTCATAAAAATTCAAAAAGTGAAAAATTATTGTTCTTGGCCTTGAGCTCGTTTCATGAATACTTCAAAATGTACAGGCCGTAAATCAACAAAAATTGTTGGTATAAAAAAGCAATTTATTAATATTGAATAAAATGATAGTAGGGTCTAAGACTCGTACAGTATTTTTTCGCGATTCTAATATCATTATTATTTTCAAAAATAAAAAAATTAAAAAAACGGAAATTAATATCAAGGTCTGAAACTATTACTGTATGCTTTCTTGCATTCTAAATATCAAAATACTTTTACAGTTTTCTTTTCGCCATTCTAAAAAGCAATATTAGAATTTTCAAAAATAAATATTAATATTAATGATATCAATAAATGAATTGTTTGCTGGTTCGAGGTCAAAAGAAAATAATATTAAAAACACAGGTTTTTAAATTTTGCTTACGATATATTTCGGTTGCTCATCGGTAATCGTCTTCAGATATCTATAATTGGGATATAAACACATTTCTTATTAATATAAACAAACACAAACAATAACCATAATTAAAAGCATTTACATACATTAATTTTACACGTCTCGTTGGTTTGACGTGGGGCGTTATACTGTCCGTTTGTTGGTGAGTAAATATCGTTAAAGGTGAGCGACGTTATCAGTGTACGTTTTGTAGTTTAGTCTTATGTTTGGTGGAGTGTTTATTAATGCGGTTTTTTGGTTATTCGACAATGTTTTACGTCGCTTTTGTGTTGTGCTAGTCTAGTTCTAAGATTGGATTTGGTTGTTTCTACATATATACTTTTGCAGGTTTCATGATTGTTTCCGTTGCAGGAGATTTTATAAATTACGTTGCTCTTCTCCATTGGAATATATTTTTTCAAGTGTTTGTAGGCTTATGGGCTATTTTGACTTTTTCCTTGTTGTAGGGGTCAGACTGGTTATACGCTCTGACAAGTGAGGTATATATGTCACTGACTTAAAGACTGTAGGGGTTACCGATTTCTTTGTATGATTTGGTAATTCCGATCTTCTTATTAATGTTTTTATAACTTTCTCAGGAAAGTCATTGTTTTTTAATAGTGACATAATTTCGTTTTTTATCTCATTGTGGTACATTTCGTCGGATATTGTCAATGATTTTAATAATAATTTTACAAAAATAACAAACTCAGAAAGTTCAATCGAATAATTCAACATTAACAGACCAATAAACTTTAATATTCATTTTTTTTAATGAATTATTTAAAATTAAAATAGCATTTTTCTTTTTTATTAATCTCGTAAAGAATTATTGACGCTTAGTTCCATGGAATTTGTAATTCAAAAATTTGGGGGAGGAATTCAATATACTACAAAACTAGGTGCTGCTGAATCCTTCTACTTCAACAATTTGAGTTTTTAAACAAAAACGAGATCGGTCTTAAAAAACTAAGCTAGCAATGATAGACCCCTTAAAGTTAAGATTAAGGTCTGACCTTTAGACAGTATTTAACTCCACCATTTACGAAATGATATCAATATAATTAAAAAAGAATAATACAGGCAATACTTGATAAATGGTTGCTGGATTGCCCATTATGCCGACTAATTTATGAGCCAATATATTGATGGTAAATAATTAATAAAATTATTAATGGATTATTAAATATTAACAAGTAACTGTACATCCAATTAGTGAGGCCTGCTTACGCATTTCAGTAGCTTCAAAATGTTATTTATACCGATAATTACGTTAACAAATTGATGAGTTGCTTATACGTATATGTAATATATGACATCCCAACAAGCATTTCTCTTGGTTCTCTCTGTTTTTTTAAATGTAACCCACAGCCGTTTTGAAAGAAATGAGAAATGATTTTTTTTACATGGATTTTGATATCGAAATTTTTTTTTTTACGAAAATTGTTTAAATATACAATATAGTGGATAGGGTAATATCCATCAGCAGCTTACTTTTGTTTTCTATTGGCTCTTCGATGTTAGCCTAATTAGTAACGTGACTTGCTTACATGCCTTCCTTTGTCGCATGTTGAATTTTTGCCCAGCATGTTAGTCGGGAGTCTAATCCTACGCCTAAATACTTATTTACTTTAATTGATGTTAGAACTATAATCTTAGTATTTTCTGCCACCAGCTGAGGACCACGCGGGTCGAGTCAGTCTTTTGTGTGTATCATAACCTGGTTGAGCTTCCTGCGTGCTTCTGCTGTGATAATTCTTTGCAATAAGTCCACACCCAGCAGATATGACTCTTGAAAAGACACAACCAAGCCAGAAAATAAATTAACGCCAAACAAACCATTTGTTGGGATCATACATAAGGCGAACATTTAAATTTCTACATTCAAGTGGGAGTGTTCAAAATGTTAAAGTGTCAGCATAGACTTAGAAGGACAGTGGGTGGAACACGTTGTTGTTAACAGTGCTTCGCTCTGCCTAATGGGCACGATCCCTCTAAATTGTCTACAGGCTCTTCTAACGAAAGTTCGAGAAAACGCGCAGTTTCCACAGGATTGGACCACAGTGATGTAGGTGTTAGAAGAGTGGGCTCGATTGAACAGGGGAAAGAGATGTTTGGTATCATGAGGGGACATACCACATGTTTGGTATGGTGGGGTTCAGTCTTGATAAGTAAGAGTTTAACCTATTACAATATCCGGGTGGAAACGTCGTGAGGGTGAGCCCCTAATGATTTCCTCACATAATAATGTTCATGAGGTCAATCTGCTAAAAGTTGTTTCTTATACTTTAGAACACTACTTGACTTTACCAGTGGATACTGTCTGATGTAAAAACTGAGTACCACATCCAGCAGGTTTGAAAGAGTGATGGACTTTCTCTATTCTCCTAGAACAATGTCAGCCTGAAAATCAAGCAATTGCTACTTCATTTTGTATAGCTTTCTTTTTTTCGAAGAACAAGAATGGCGACAAAATCTGATGATATAGCCCTTGGTGTATGTCAGATAAATATTTTTCTGTACACTTACTAACTTCACACGAACATAGGCCTCTATTATGAGAAAAATTCGAGCTTCGACTGTGGTTTTGCCACAGCCATCCGATGAAGACTAGCGTCATTGTGAATTACAATAATTTCAAGTGTTCACAATAGTACATTCCAGCCAGATGTGATTTACAATAAGTGGAGATCAAAAAAAACAAAACGAATAAAGTGCTTTATGTTTTTATGTATTTTCGAGAATACAAGGAAAATAAGTTCTTAAACATAAAAAAGTAAATACAAAAATATGGCCACGATGAAATTGTATTTGACAATTCAGCAGATGAGAAGTATAGCTTACTGAAACTAGGCAGAAGTACAACATTCTTTGGAAGTGAGTATTGCTGTGGGCATATAAAGGGTGTTTTTTTTAGGGGTATAGAACTTCGAATTGAAATAAAACACAAGAAAATCGTTTTAAGGTCCATCAATTTGGCTTTATTGGAAGGATAATTTTATGCCATTAATGTTTAAATATGATTTCGGGCATGTGGCCGCCGCGGCTGGCTCGAATAAAGCCAATTCTACAGGTCCAATTTTCAACCACTTTTTCGAGCATATGGGGCCGTATGTCGGCAATAACGCCACGAATGTTGGCTTCCAATTCCCCTAACGTTTCTGGTTTGTTGGTGTAGACGAGCGACTTCACATATCCCCAAAGAAAATAATCCAATGGTGTCAAATCACACGACCTTGGTGGCCAATTGACAGGTCCATTCCGCGAAATTATGCGCTCATCGAATGTTTCCTTCAATAAATCGATTGTGACGTGCGCTGTGTGGCATGTAGCGCCGTCTTGTTGGAACCACAACTCATCAACATTCATGCCATCCAATTCGGGAACAAAATAGTCGGTTATCATGGCTCTATACCGGTCTCCATTAACGGTAGCTGCCTCTCCAGCATTATTGCGGAAGAAGTATGGCCCAATGACTCCACCAGCCCATAGAGCACACCAAACAGTCAGTTTTTGTCGATGTAATGGCGTTTCAAGGGTCTCATGTGGATTCTCTTCACTCCAAATGCGGCTATTTTGCTTGTTGACGTAGCCATTCAACCAAAAATGAGCCTCATCACTGAACAAAATTTTGCGATGAAAATCAGCATCGAAATCAATCTCATTTTCGGCCCATACACCAAAATCACGACGCATTGCATGGTCTCGCGGCTTTAATTCTTGCACAAGCTGGATCTTGTAAGGTCGCAAGCCAAGATCTTTGCGCAAAATCTTCCATAAAGTTGATGGACAAAGCTCCAATTGCTGTGCACGGTGGCGAATCGATTCATTCGGGTCCTCTTCAACACTTTGCTCTACAGCGGCAATTGTTTCTTCGGTGCGCACTGTTCGACGTCTCTGCGGATGCGTATTATCACATAGAGTAAACGTAGTGCGAAAACGATCCATGGTTAACCGAATTAATTGCTCTGATGGACGATTATGTCGACCATAAAATGGACGGAGCTCACGGTAAACTTCGCGAACTGAACCATTATTTTCGAAATAAATTTGCACGATTTGCAAGCGTTGTTCTTTTGTCAACCTGTTCATGATGAAATGGCAAACCAAACTGAACATAAATGACATTAGAGTTGCCAGATTTGACCACAAAATGCCAGTTTTATTTCTATTCGAAAAACAAACCTGTAAAAAAAACACCCTGTATATCTTTTGAAACAAATTAATCAGTGAGTTACAATTGTGAATTATGTTTATACATTTATAAAGAACTTTAACTGTCCATTTTTAGCAATTTCGTAATAATTCGATATAGAGTCGACAGCAAAATCCTATTCTCTCAAAAAGTAGATACACAACGAAAATTTCTACAGCGATGCGCTACTCATAATACGAACATGAAATTCGATTTTTGATGTGGGATAGCCAGCGAAGATCGAACTTCGAATGCAGCTCATAATTAGGGCCATATACTAAGCACAGATAACACTGGATCACAAATTCCAACTTTTTTTCTGCACCAGAGACGCCATAGTGAAATTCCTATGTAAAATCACCTCCTAATTCCGAAAATCAAGGTTATTTTTACTTGAATGGTACCGTTTTTGAGATATTTACGATTTACCGTTATTTCAAAAAACAAAAAAGATGGCTCCACTTAATCGTGTATATCTCAAGAACAAACTGAGCTCTTCCAAAACGGTTTGAAAAATTTGAAAGCTTATAAAATTTACTATAATCAGTACATACAACACTTTTTGCTAGGTCCTGCAGATTCAAACATATTGAACAATCATTACGGATTTTTTAAATTTTTTTTGTAAAAATATAAAAAAATTTGTACTTTGCGAGGAAGTATCTCGAAAACTTTTTGTTTTTTTGCAGATATTTTTTCCCCCCTCTAAGCTCTGTTTTATTACAAAAAAAATAAGCTATCAGTGAACAAAATCGATGAACTAATACAAAAGTTATAAGCATTCAAGTAAATATATCCATTTAATACTTAGGTACCCTACAAATAATAGCATATGTACATATGGTTCTGTCTTAACTCTATGATCTTATTTTATAATTGAAAAAGTTATGTGTCTTGTTTTGACGCTTATTTAGATTAGGATCGGTTTCTCTTATGAGAAACCAACAGTAGTCGCCCATCATAGCGACATCCCAGAATCCTTGATACCGACTTTCAATCACTTTCATTTGCTGGTGAAACCTTTCGCCATGCTCGTCACTTTCGTCGCCAAGATTTTGCGGGAAAAAATTTAAGTGGGAGTGTAAGAAATGAATTTTTAAAGACATATTTACTCCTGAAAGAAAATAAAAAAGTAAATTAGATAAATACATAAGTGACACATTAGTATATAATTTTCTTAGGATGGATTTATCTGTCAATTCAGAACAAATTTTTTGTTTATATTTTTCCCGTTCTTGTTTGTTCGGAACTGGACGATGAATTCAGATTTATGGCTATATATTCTCATGTAAATTTATGTAATATATAATTTATTAAAATATGTTTTTTTATTTACCCATTTCCGCATAGTTTTT
This sequence comes from Merzomyia westermanni, assembly GCA_949987695.1. Lineage (NCBI taxonomy): Eukaryota > Metazoa > Arthropoda > Insecta > Diptera > Tephritidae > Merzomyia > Merzomyia westermanni. The sequence continues at coordinate 42,284,959 of OX465291.1, read as the reverse complement.
GATTAAGTCGTTCACTATCATCTCGTAGTTAGGACTTTTGTGTTTGCCTAAAAAAGAAGTAACGACCTTTTCAAAAGAATCCCACGCTGCTGTCTCCACTGGTGACAATAGTTCTTTGAAATGGTTATTGGTCATCATTTTCCTTATTTGCGGTCCCACAAAAATCCCTTCCTTTATTTTTGCTTCTGAAATCTCTGGGAAGATTGTCTTCAAATGATGAAAAGCTTCGCCTTCTTTGTCCAAAGCCTTCACAAAGTTTTTGATAAGGCCGAGCTTGATGTGGAGCGGAGGTAGAATTATTTTTTCCTTCTTTATAAGTGGAGAGTATTTTATGTTATCTACCCCAACTTGAAACTCGATTCGTTCTGGCCAATCCTTTATGATGTAGTGGTCTTGACGAGCTCGGCTATCCCATTTGCATAGAAAGCAACAGTATTTTGTGTATCCACTTTGTAGACCACATAGCATTCCAACGACTTTAAGATCGGCACATATTTTCCAATCATGTTCTTCGTATTTGATTAACTTGAGCAATTTTTGCATTATCTCATATGTTTCCTTCGTATTTACTGCATGCGCGATCGGGATAGATGGCTTTTGGTTGCCAATATGCAATAATACGGCCTTTAAACTTAATTTATTGGCGTCTATGAACAATCGCCACTCTTTTGAATCATATGGTTCACCAAATTGTTTGAATAGACCAGCAATGTCTTTGCAGTAACAAACACTGTCCTCCTTCGTATAGTACTTGGAAAATTCTTCGTGACGAGTTCTATAATATGTTACCTTAACATCGGATGAAACAAATTTAAATTGTTGCATTCGAGAGGCGTGTAGTTCGGCCTTTTCCTTTGACAATTCCAAATCCCTTATCCAATCATTGAGTTGTGCTTGTGACAAAGAATTTCTTTCGTTTTCCGTTTGAAATTCAGTACAACATGATGCCGCGTAATCAGATACTACTGTTGACAATGAAACTGGAGCCGGAACTAAAGTTAAATTTGATTCTGGCAATGTCGCTTCTGTTGAAATTAGTTCTGGTAATGACACTGTAGATACGCTCGCATAGGTTACTTTTCTGGACTTTCCAACCCCAAGTACTTTTGTAGTACAAATATAGCAGTCCGTTGAATGGCAAGTTGGTTCCCTCCACTTCATTGGTGTAATAAATTTCACACGTCGCCTAAATAGATAGTTTCAGGAATTAGTCAGCTATGCATTAAAAGGGAACAAATTCCTAATTTTTACAACGTACCTTTTTGTTCCGGTTTCCGAAGAAATCAATTCGACTCGGCATGTGGTGCACACAGTGTTCGGTGTCCATGGTTTTTCATTGTTTTTAGGCTCAATTCCAAAACACTTGTAGTATGTAACTTTCAAAGGATTTGAAAACACACGTCTCATACTTTTAACAATAAATTGACCGCAGATGAAACAGAACATATCTGGATCATTTCTACACTCAAACTCTCGCGCCCTTTTATTCATTTTTTATTTTAAGTAAATGACGGGTTATAAACTGCAATTATAAACTGAACAGTATCCGGCGAGCCTTGCAGATATTAGGAAGGAACAAGGCGCATGTACTCTTATTTATACTTAGATCCAGTAAAAATTCAAGCCTACCTAAACAAAAAGGTTCCCTAGTTCTACAAAGAAAACACTACCTGCCTCAAAAATATGCTCTTGTTTAAAATGTACCTAGGTTTGAGAAAACGACACTAACAGCTTTTTGTATCTAATAACTTTTCGAAAATCTACCTGCTAACTAACTGATATACGAATACTAACACATATGTACCAGTAGGGTACTTAAGCATTAAATGGATATATTTACTTGAATGCTTATAACTTTTGTATTAGTTCATCGATTTTGTTCACTGGTAGCTTATTTTTTTTGTAATAAAACAGAGCTTAGAGGGGGGAAAAAATATCTGCAAAAAAACAAAAAGTTTTCGAGATGCTTCCTCGCAAAATACAAATTTTTTATATTTTTACAAAAAAAATTTAAAAAATCCGTAATGATTGTTCAATATGTTTGAATCTGCAGGCCCTAACAAAAAGTGTTGTATGTACTGATTATAGTAAATTTTATAAACTTTCAAATTTTTCAAACCGTTTTGGAAGAGCTCAGTTTGTTCTTGAGATATACACGATTAAGTGGAGCCATTTTTTTTGTTTTTTGAAATAACGGTAAATCGTAAATATCTCAAAAACGGTACCATTCAAGTAAAAATAACCTTGGTTTTCGGAATTAGGAGGTGATTTTACATAGGAATTTCACTATGGCGTCTCTGGTGCATTTTGGCTGTAAACCAGTGTAATTAGTAAATATTGAAAACATAAGGTTCAACTTTTTTTTCTAAAGTTTTGCGTCAACTTAGCAATTTCATATTAATCAAATTCAAAAATCGTCCCCCTCCATTTTGGCCCCGTAACCCAAAAATCGGCCGCCGTGGTGTGGAGGTAGTGTTGCCGGCCTACCACACCGAAGGTCCATGGTTCGAGCCCTGGTACAGGTAACATCAAAAGTGATTTGAAAGAAGTTTTTCAAAACGGGGTCGCCCCTCGGCAGTGGTTTGGCAAACTCTCCGAGTGTATTTCTGCCATGACAGGCTTCTCAGCAAAAATTCGTCTCCTTTGTAGATGCCGTTCGGAGTCGGCAAAAAACTGTAGGTCCCACCAATTTGTAGGGAAAATTCAAATCGGCACACCACAAATTGGAAGAGAAGCTTGGCGCAAAAATCTCTTAGGAGGTTTATGATGATATACCTGTTGTATATCGCGCCATAAAGAGAAAAAAGAGAACCCAAAAATCGGACAGTTTCTTATTTGTCTGCTTGAATTAATTTGGAAAATTTTTGGCAGGAGTATAATACATACTACTGAGAAGCAGCTGACCAATTTTCCTTGAAATATCAAGATTGAATTATAAGCGATTGCCTTTAATAATAGCAGAAATTTTATGCTGAAAAGTGGGCGACGCCACGCCTACTTCTTCAAAATTGACAACATTTTTTTGCGGCCGAGTTTTTCTTAAAAATCTTATTATGTGTGCAAAATGTGATTAATATAACTTGCTTAGTTGTAGAAATATCGCTTTTTAAATTTTACAAAAAAAATTTTCAGAACTATAATTAAAAAACTGGGCGTGGACATTAACCGATTTTTACAGCAAACAGCACTAAATGTTGGCATTGTTGGTATTATTGTAGGTGTTTCTTCGACAATGTCATCCACATATTCAGGTATTGTGAACTTTTATCATTATGTTGGACCATCATAGACTCTTTTAAATGGTTTGGTATTAAACCACATGAGCATTCTCTTGTTTTTAACTTGCATTTACATTTTCCAATGTAAAATAATTCATTTGTTGATTGTACAAATGCTGTAAATTTCTGCACTTTTTTTCTGTTTTTAATGCTTTCGTGATATTTTTCAATTAAAACATTTAGCTTTCTTAGAATACTTCGTCTATCAACTAGTTGAATATTCAATTTATTCCAAATTTCACCCAATTTATCAATCACATGAGGAGTTAAATTTTTATGCGAAAACATTTTCCTTTGAATTTTAGCATGATCAGTTAAAAAAAAAATAATATCTTAAAATGTCACGACTAGACGGTAAATTCAGATTATTTCATTCACTTGGTAAACCAAATGCAATAATATCGTGTTCAGGTATATATGACGCAGGATGACGGTTCATAATCACAAGTTTCCGACGAATTGACGCGCACGCACTTTCAACAATTTTCCTTTTCACACTAACTCTTTTTTACCTCCTCAAATATTTTCTATACCGCTTGCATCGCCTACTAATTGTTAGTATGTAAAATTTACAACAAGTGTTTCATGAAACAGTGCGCGCCACTTCCTCAAAGTATTTTCCAATACTCTAAACTTATTATCAAATTCGGCATATACAGGGTGGCTGATGAATTTTGCTACATTAAGAAACTCAAATAATTTTTTTTTTCAGTGTATGGAATTCATTTTTCTTTTATTCATTTTAAAGCTCATTAAATTTTATTAAATATAGCTTAATTAGTTTTAAAAATAATGGAATTTAAATGCCCCCCCCCTGCTCGTCGATGCATGTGCGGCATCTTACCAAAAAGTTGTTCATTACTGCTTGGAGAGTTGAGACAGGAATAGCCGCAATTGTTTCTCGAATGGATTGCCTTAGTTCATTCAAATTTGTTGGTTTTGCTTCCTGTTTGCAATAACCCCACAAGCAAAAGTCAGGTGCAGTAAGGTCAGGCGACCTGGGTGGCCAACGGAATGTGGAGTTTCTGGATATCAGCTTATTGGGAAATTTTCGTCGCAATTCTGTCATAACAGGTTGGGCTATATGAGGAGCTGCACCATCTTGCTGAAACCACACAGAGTTGAAAGAAATTCTCATTCGGCGTAATTCTGGATAGAAAAACTCTCTCAACATGCTCAAGTAACGGTCTCCAGTAACCGTAACGGTGTGACCGTTTTCTTCGAAGAAGTAGGGCCCGACAATGCAGCGTGATGAAACTGCACACCACACTGTGACACGAAGTGGATGCAATTCCGTCTCATGGAGTATCTGTGGGTTGGAAGCACTCCATATTCGACAATTTTGTTTGTTTATGTTGCCGTTTAAATCGAAATGGGCCTCGTCAGACATGAAAAGACAGTTCAACATGTTTCCATCCTCTTCCACCATTTGAAGCATCTTCTGGCAAAATTCCAAACGAATCGGCAAGTCTGCAGCGTTCAGTTTGTTGGCCATTTGAATTTTATATGGGAATAAGTCCAAATCTTTGTGCATAATTGACTGTAATGACTGTCTGCTTACACCCATTTGAGCAGATAAGCTTCTTGTCGAAACATGTGGATTGTTTTGTATGGCAGCAGCTACAGCAGCGATTGTTTCCTCCGTTAGAACTGAAGGGTTTCGATGGTAAGGTCTTCTGTTGACTGTCCCATGCTCGGCAAAATTGTTTACAAGTCTTATTATGGTCCATCTGCTCGGAGGATTGCCGCCAAACGGGCGCCTATACTCTCTTTGAACCGAAACTACGGACTCCAGTGCGTGATAGCGGCGGACAATCCAAATTCTTGTTTCAGTGTCCCAGTTATCCATTTTTGTTAAACGTAAAAGTCAATCTGCAAAATAAAAAAAAAATTTACCAGATTCATTAAATAGAAAAAAAGTTATTTAATTTTTTTTTGGTAGCGGTTTTCATCAGCCACCCTGTATGATAAAGTGAATTCAGATGATGTAGAATTATATGGTTCATCCATTTTAAATTTAAATACAAAAAGCTGTGAAGAAAAAAAATTTTCCATAAGAAATTTGTTAAAAGTTCATTTTAGGCTAATTTCTTATAATTTAAGCCTGATATATCTACCAAAATTCAAAAAAACTATAGATACTAATACAGATTCTGAAATGTACGTAAAATACCTTTAAAATAAGCCCAATATGATATTTTTCCTATAAATCTATCAGAAGCTATGAAGATTTTTTGGCCAAACCCTACATTCATATGGCAAAATATCTATTTTGCAAAAGTCGGGGGCTCGAAATCGGTTTTAGAGCTATGGTTGCTTGGGCAATTTTTCTTAGAATCATCTGTAGATTACGTTTTTGCTATACTCCTGATGCAAAAAAATCCATCCATACAATCGTATTAACGTACCACAAGACAAATTTTACATTTACAAGCGATAATGAAACAAATGTAATTTAATTGGTCGTTTGTACGTTTGATACACATCACCGTCTCTCTTTGTCATATAACTACATTTGCATATTCCCCCTTTTACTTCTATGACATTTTCATTCCTATACATAGCGCGCGTGGTTTGAGTGCATAAAATTGATTAAAAATGGGGAAAATACAAAGCTATCGTAAAGCAGAAAGTAATTGCCATTCTACGCAAACCAAATTTAAGTAAAAATTTTAATGAAAAATTAGACTGTTGCAGTTGAAAATCCTATAGAAGGTGGCTTGGTAATTTCTAGCTGATTAGGGTACATTTCGTTAACACTGAAATAGCGAAGTTATATATCTTTTTTGATTTTCATACCTTTCATAAACATTAAATGTATGTAAGTATGAGAACAAGAAGATAAAAGTTCACTAAAATGATCAGCACGATGAGCGGCGTTGATTTAGTCATGCCCGTCTCTCCGTCCGTCTGTCTTTCTGTCCGTCTGTCTATTTGAAAGCACACTAGTCTCTCAGTTTTACAAAAGAATGCTGAAATTCGTTGTTTGCTTTCGCCATTTTATAATATACTAGCGGCCGCCGTGGTGTGAAGGTAGTGTTGCCGGCCTACCACACCGAAGGTCCATGGTTCGAGCCCTGGTACAGGTAACATCAAAAGTGATTTGAAAAAAGTTTTTCAAAACGGGGTCGCCCCTCGGCAGTGGTTTGGCAAACTCTCCGAGTGTATTTCTGCCATGACAGGCTTCTCAGCAAAAATTCGTCTCCTTTGTAGATGCCGTTCGGAGTCGGCAAAAAACTGTAGGTCCCACCAATTTGTAGGGAAAATTCAAATCGGCACACCACAAATTGGAAGAGAAGCTTGGCGCAAAAATCTCTTAGGAGGTTTATGATGATATACCTGTTGTATATCGCGCCATAGAGAGAGAGCAAGCCCGATAAACGTTGTTTTGACGTTTTGATACAAAGAAAACATCTATATATAAAATTTCATTAACTTGAACCAAATAAACTCCTAACTATACCGAACTGCAGCTTTATATAGCCTGGGGGCTTTTCCAAAAGCTATATATAGACTGTGTCATGCCCAGCGAATTCCTGAAGAGCAAAACAAAACACAAAATATGTGGGCGTGGCACCGCCCACTTTTGAAAAATTATGTAGATATTGACTAACTGACACATATATCCAAATTTCATTAATTTAGACCAAAAAAGTTCGGAGTTATGACGAATTAAAACTTTATATAGCCTGGGGGCGTGGCTCCGCTTACTTTTCCAAAACTTTATATTGTATATGCTGTACCCAGTGAACCCAAGTATATATTGTGAAAATTTCATAAAGATCGGTTAAGTTCTTTGGCGCCTACAAAAGACACCCTTTTTTATATCTATTTTTTTAACGCACACAAGGTATAACTATTACTTTATTCGGCATAAACGAATCGAGATATATATTTATTAATGTACGAGTATATCAATACGTTCAGGATGAAAAGTAAAATATCCGGGCAAGTAGTTAATAGCCCACTGCAAAATCGAAGTTGTATATCTTTTTTGGTTTTCATACCTTTCATGAAGATGAAATGTTTGTACGTATACTGAAATGATCAGGAGGATGAGCTGAGTCGATGCAGCCATCCGTCTTTCGTTACGTTTGTCTGTCTGTTCGTCGCTCTATTTGAACGCAAATACGAACTGAAAGTATTAAAATAGACCTGCGTAAATTGGGATGACATAATAGATCACTACTAGGTATATAATGTTCGGTTCCACCCGAACTTAGACTTCCTTACTTGTTTTTTTTTTAATTTTTAAATTTGTGTATTTTCTTTTCATTTAAATTTAAATCCTTTTTAAAATACTTATATTAATCTAAGTAACAAAACAACTTTAAATTTCTTGGAAAAGCAAAGTTTTGTGTCCTATTAGTGATTTGCATCCGAATTCGCCTTAAGGCCCAGAGTGCACAGCCTGCAGGAGCACTATCTTTTTTATTATCTTTTATTTCACTTTTTGCTCAAAAATCAAGTGAAACATGACGAAAACTGTAATGGAATACACATTCGTTTGACATTTGATAGTTAGATGAGTGTGTGCGAAACCGGAAGAAATGCAGTATTGTAATGGTAAAATGTAAGTTCTTGTATGTATGAAAGTAACAGAGTGCTTAGCTTGAAGCAAATTTTCGCAAAGAGAGATGTTTTCCAAAATTAAAATGCACAGCGCAATATTGGGTACGAAAAGCCAGAGGCTGTTATAATTCTCTTAACTCCATTGAACCAAACTTTTAGTGAATTATAATTAAAGAGTGGATTTGGTTCTGTTCAATTAAGCTTAAAACTAGAACTAAAAATAACGGTTAATGGGATAGTTGTAGTCAGAGTATTAATGAGTACGGATGTTAAAAGATTATCAATGACAATCTTATAAGTAAAAATGGACGGGTGTCCTTAATAGGCCAAAGTATTCAATCGATTTTTATGAAATTTTCACAGGATGTTCTTTGGATCAATAACTACAGCATAGGCCATATATAGTTTTGGAAAAGTGGGCGGTGCCACGCCCCCAGGCTAAATGATAAATAAATTTAAATTACTCATAACTCTGAACGTATTTGGTCTAAATTAATGATATTTGGATATATGTGTCCTTTAATCAAGATTCACATAATTTCTGAAAAGTGGACGGTCGCACGCCCACAAATTTTTGTGTGTTGTATGTCTTTCATTCATGTACAAAGTGTATTGTTGGTCTCCATGAAACTTTTACAGTGGGTTCAGGAGCGCGCTAGGGATGACACAGGCCATATATAGTTTTTGGAAAAGCCCACAGGCTATTTAAAGTAGCAATTCCGTAAAGCTAGGGATTTTTTTGGTTAAAGTTAATGAAAAATAAATATTCTATATATCAAAAAACCTTGGAAACAGAAAGCGGTACCAGGATTAAATAAATATTAATTCGCTACATCTTCGAAACTATGTACATATCAGTCCCCGAAAAGGAAAATGAAGAGGAAGGGGAGTAGGAATAGAAAATTTCAGAATTAGAGGAGGTGTTAAAGGAAAATGAAGAGGGTAAAATAAACTAACGGGATATGTGGATGAGGTAAAAGCAAAAGTGGAAGGATAAATTAGGATTTAGGAATAGGTTACAAGATAGCGCCCAGTAGGGAGAGAAGAGAGTACAGTTTGTTAAATGTAGGCAACTCAAATTTTGGGCAGGACAATGGCTGCTGGGTCTGCTAGTAAATTATTATCTAAGAGATTAAACTAAGAGAGTGAGTGAGTAAGCGAATGAGGTGGGAGAAGAGCGAGTGTTAATATATAACTATATATTAAACGTTGATAGAGTTAACGTTGATAGAGTTAAACTTTTTTTGGAGTTAACAGATTTTCGTTTTAAATTTTTTTTTGCTATTCTGAACATTTCACACCAAGAAATCTGACATCTCTAACATTTCCAGCATTTTGAAAAAGCCAAAAAAGCATTATAGTTAGGACTGTTAATGCTTTGTATAGAAAGGACTAAAATCGGCTAAGAGAAACGCTCACTTTCTAACAGTACTACTGAGAAGATGTACGTAAAATTTTAAGCACTATATCGCTTTAAATAAAATATATGAAAAAAGCTTTTTAGCAAATTGCAAAGATGTACATATGTTTAGGAAAGACGCGTGGTACCGCTTTTTTTCGGCGGCCAAACTATGTTATCATCGGGGGCAATTATACGTAGATTTATTAAGAGTTTGAAACGAAAACGTGAACTTTCAGTGAGTGATATTTATTGCAAAAAATATATTAGTGTGAAACCTATATGCAAGTCTGTGGGTAATGGCACTGAGCATTGGTTTATTGAGTTACATGATTTTTCCAATAAAGTTCTTTTGACTTGTGTTTATAGTCCCAATAAAGCTCATATCCTTGACTTGTTGCTTACTACTCTGTTCCCATACGTACTAGATTTCGTTACTAGCCCTGTTTTTTTTCACACACATAAACATCTGCGGGTGCGTCTAAAAAAAAACGGTCATCGGCAATTGCGCATAATCCATAACACTATTTTTCAGCACTGCTCTTCAAATGTCAGACAAACAGATATTTGTTTATGAAGTAGAGCAACGCGCATCCATACATACATTTCCTCTGTTGTCATTCCGCTTATTATTAAGGCATGATAAAACAGTTGCTGAAAGTTGGTAAAGCAGTTTGCAAAATGTAGAGAAAACTATGTAATAGTAGCAAATAAAGTTGTGCGCTTGGCAGTCCAAACAACCATTAAGCGCAAACGCATATGCCTGTGAAAAAAACACGGCTACTATTATTGTTTGTGGTGACTTCAATGTTAGTCTACTTGTTCGTGACTCGTATAGTGTCAGTCTATTAAATAATGTGTCTAGTGCTTTTCTAAATGTTGTCAATATGGATGTACCGACAAGGTTTGTTATAAATTGTTGTCCTATTCTGCTTGATTATTTTACTGTACCTAGCCTACCTAGTGTTTCAAAATTTGACCAGATACCATTTCTTTCAGACCATGATCTTATCTTTTGTACATTTGGCCTTAAATTGGACCACTACGATACGGTTTCTGACTTGTCCTATGTTAATTTTATTGAATGTTGGCGTCTTGTTATCGTCAATGAAAAAGTGGAGTTTCCTAACAAGCATGGACCCAGTCGCTCTAGCAAACCTGCCAATATTTCTGACCCGTTGTATAATGTCCAAGTTATTGCTGCAATTAAAGTAAACAATGGAGCACACCAAAATTGGAGGGGGCTGAAAAGCTGTGTAACCATTGCATTACTACATCTTGCTTTCCAGAGTTGTGGAAGTGTGCCATAGAAAGGCCCGTCCCTTAGAAAGAGTTTGCAAAAGTATTTTGCCAGCCTTGTCTTAAGGATTTGAAATACTCTTAGCAGAACAAATCAACTTGCATATAACCAGAAAAAAACTACTTTCACCAACTCAGCCGGGATTTAAAGCCAACCACAGCTGTTCAACTCCTCTACTAAAAGTGATGGATGACATTCGTATATCGTAAACGTAGTTTTTGACTCCGTCGACCATACGTTGCTTTATTGTAAGCTTCAGGCTTACTTCGGATTTGCTTAAAGTGTCTTGATGATCATAGAGAGTTACTTAACTGGAAGAACTGAATTTGTTAGCATAAGGAATAAAAAATTAAATTAATTAAAAAAATCTTGGGCCGAGGAGTTCCACAGGGCTTCATTCTTGGGCTCTTATTATTAAGTATATTCAGAAACGAAATTTTTTTTAGTTGGTAAGCAGATGAGCATGCATGCTTATGCTGATTATATCCAAATGTACTTATCTTTTAGTCTCATTAACCTAAATGGGCTCTGTTTTAAGGTTAACTCTGAATTTTCAATTATGCAACTCTGGGCGGGCAGTAATGGTGTTTGCATTCACGGTAAGAAGTCATTTGTTTTACCAGTTGCGAAGAAAGCAGTTGTCAATGGGCTAATTCCTTCCATATGCATTGATAACACTGCCCAACAAACTGTAACTTGGTAAGGTTGCTTTCAACTACATAGCTAGTTACGTTTTTGGATTATGCAAGTTTGACCATAAAACAGCGTGGAGATCTCAACTCCTTGGTTGTAATATCTTCGACTTTTAGAAGGCTTGGAGTGTGATTTTTCTGTACCGGTTGATTTCAGTAAGGTCAACCCCCCTATACCTATATGAATAACTCACATTTGAAAGATCTCTTCGGCCATGTACTTTAGTTGTACCCAATTTTAACTTCGTAGCCTCTACAAGGATATTTTTTCCTCAAAGCCATTCGTTTATGGAACTGAACCCCAGCTGCTATGCGGAACAATGTAAACCAAAGCAACTATAAGCGCATTCTATTTTTTTATTTTGCTATGCGCTAGCCTTAATCATTGCTTTTTTCAAGTTATATGTTACTCTAAACTTAACTTCATTAAATTGTGTATCTCTGCTTATTTTTTTGGCTTTTCCTTTTCTTTTTCTCCTTATACTTTTTGAACCTTAGCTTTAATAATTTAAACTATCGTATCTCAACTTACCTAATATCATTTTTAAAAATTTAATCTAGAGGTTTCCCTATTATTTAGTTATACATTAATTTTTATTGTTTCTTGCGAATTAAACATAAGTAATTTTACTGTGCTATTTAATAGAAAGTCTTATTAAAGTAATGACTAAGTATCTATCTTGATTGGACACATTTATTTGTTAGTATTTACTTTCGATTGTGTAACTTCCACCTTTTGATGTACTATAAAAGACTTACAGCCTTAAATGTACACTCTCATATCTTTATTAATAATAATAATTGATATGTTTACGAAGTTACACGCGTTATGGTTGAGAGCAGATGGGAGACTGACTTTATTTAAATTGTTAAGACTTAAAACTAAGTACATATGTATGAGAATATTAATGTGGTTAATTTCCATGGTTATGTGAATGTATTTGGAGTGAAGCATTATTTATGTATACATATACATACAACAATAGATTAATACGTTTGAGTGAAATAGAATTTACATATATAACAATAATAATAATTATAATAATAATAATAATAATAATAATAATAATAATAATAATAATAATAATAATAATAATAATAATAATAATAATAATAATAATAATAATAATAATAATAATAATAATAATAATAATAATAATAATAATAATAATAATAATAATAATAATAATAATAATAATAATAATAATAATAATAATAATAATAATAATAATAATAATAATAATAATAATAATAATAATAATAATAATAATAATAATAATAATAATAATAATAATAATAATAATAATAATAATAATAATAATAATAATAATAATAATAATAATAATAATAATAATAATAATAATAATAATAATAATAATAATAATAATAATAATAATAATAATAATAATAATAATAATAATAATAATAATAATAATAATAATAATAATAATAATAATAATAATAATAATAATAATAATAATAATAATAATAATAATAATAATAATAATAATAATAATAATAATAATAATAATAATAATAATAATAATAATAATAATAATAATAATAATAATAATAATAATAATAATAATAATAATAATAATAATAATAATAATAATAATAATAATAATAATAATAATAATAATAATAATAATAATAATAATAATAATAATAATAATAATAATAATAATAATAATAATAATAATAATAATAATAATAATAATAATAATAATAATAATAATAATAATAATAATAATAATAATAATAATAATAATAATAATAATAATAATAATAATAATAATAATAATAATAATAATAATAATAATAATAATAATAATAATAATAATAATAATAATAATAATAATAATAATAATAATAATAATAATAATAATAATAATAATAATAATAATAATAATAATAATAATAATAATAATAATAATAATAATAATAATAATAATAATAATAATAATAATAATAATAATAATAATAATAATAATAATAATAATAATAATAATAATAATAATAATAATAATAATAATAATAATAATAATAATAATAATAATAATAATAATAATAATAATAATAATAATAATAATAATAATAATAATAATAATAATAATAATAATAATAATAATAATAATAATAATAATAATAATAATAATAATAATAATAATAATAATAATAATAATAATAATAATAATAATAATAATAATAATAATAATAATAATAATAATAATAATAATAATAATAATAATAATAATAATAATAATAATAATAATAATAATAATAATAATAATAATAATAATAATAATAATAATAATAATAATAATAATAATAATAATAATAATAATAATAATAATAATAATAATAATAATAATAATAATAATAATAATAATAATAATAATAATAATAATAATAATAATAATAATAATAATAATAATAATAATAATAATAATAATAATAATAATAATAATAATAATAATAATAGTAATAATAATAATAATAATAATAATAATAATAATAATAATAATAATAATAATAATAATAATACTGAGACTTCCTTACTTGTTTTATCATGAAAGTCGAAAGCAAAGTTAGAATCCGATTTTAATTTTTTAGCTAATTTTCAATAAATTAGCAAGCTGTACGAGTAGTAGATTTTTCCTAAAAAATTTTATTATACGTGCACCTAAAAAAAAAAAATTAGTAATTCACTCAAAAATCCATACTTTTACTCTTCTACTGCCACATAAATTAATTAAAACAATGGAATGTAGCGTATACGCCATGCCATCCTCATACTTTTATCGTTTCCGTTGTGTGCGCGGGATATTCAAATGATGTGCCGATAGGGACGCAAACGCGCTTGTGGCTCTACGGACTCTATATTTACTTTTTTGCATAATAATTTAGCAAACTCTGCTCTTTTATACTCTTCACTGATGTAGACATAACTACACATAATTCATTTTCTAAACGATGAAGTACTTGCCCACGGTTGCCGTTTTGGCCGAAACGTACCATTTTTGGTACGCATTTTTCGCCAGATACATTGGTACGCAACTTCCAAATTTGGTAAGTTTTTGCCATTTTTACTTCAACGCAACTCCGATGACACTGCTACAAATATCAAACCTGCATTTGAATGACTACAACAAATTGTTTAGTCATAATGTTGTTTCTCTTTCACTCTCCTGCTTTACTGGCAGTCGAAGTGAAGTGGTACTACTTGTAGGAGTCTTTCTCTGTCATACGTCACTTTGATATTTTTAGAAAAATTTTTAAAGAGGTACCACTATTTGTTTGTGATAGAAAAGAGCACCAGCAAATGGTGCTAATGAAATTAAAATTATTAGTTCTGAAGCGGAAAAATAAAGATGAATAGGTAAGTTTTGTTATCGGGGGAATATGCGCAAGCAAATTAATGGAATTGTGGACATTTTAATTTATTTATGTATTTTTACTCATTATAGGGTATATTTAGAAAAAAATAAAATGTTATATTTTTTTTAGTTTTTTTATGTTTATACATACACATATGTATATTAACCCCCGTTTCTGTGTACATTTATGTCAGCAGATGAAATGCTTAAAATTGTTTTAATAAATGTTATATTGTTTGCCTAGCAAATTATTTTGGTACGTTTTTTTCGGTTTGGTACGAATTTTGGTAAGCAAAATTTTAGGCAAACGGCAACCGTGTATTAGCCTAGCATTTATGATGGTTGCCACGATATCATGTGGGTAGCGAATTTGCATAGATTTTTCATGATTTCCTATTCAGATAACTGTGTCGTTTTGCAATAACCGCTTAAGTTTTAAATTTAAGTTCGATGCAGTAGTAAAAACAGGTACTCGAACTAAAGTGAGTTTAAGCGTTAGATTATAAGGGTATAATGTATGTGCATTTGAAAAAAATTTTGCATCAAGCAACTACGTCGATTATTCCTATCCAATTTAAGCTTTTATTGTAGGCAATAATTTATGTTTATTTCAAAATAAACTCCAGCTATCACAGATGGAAGTGAGTTTATCCTAAGCGATTAAAAATGTGCCCAAATAGAAAAAAAGTTTACAAAATCCGATTAACTCGATATAGGCGTATTACGCTATTTAAATAAAAAAGAGATAGGCGTTTTTTGCACTCGCTTATAACTTTTCTATAAATTTGAATAGATGAGTGCGGGTTACACCGTTAACACCGTAGTATCGTTAACTCAAAATTCCCAAAAACAGGGGTCGAATTACGTTATACGTTCCGTGATCGAAAAAGAATTTTTAAATCAAAATAGCTCTAAGCCCATAATACGGAATGATGACATACGTGAGCAATTGGCTGGAAGTAACGTTTGGTTCAATTATGCTTTATTACTCTTTTGAAAAGTTGGACGATTTCAAAGTTGTCGTGACTTGAAAACCGGTTTGCGATCACGGTCGTAATTCGGCCCCAGATTTACATTTTTTTTGCAGCAGACCATAGATAAATTCATACTGTCGCTGTTGGATTTTAGTACTTTACATTGCATCAAATGTTTTAATCAATCTTTGCTTGGAATGCTATTTTATTATACATTTGAACGTACATCCGCATTTACTCTGTTTGTATTTGTTTCGCTTTAACAAAATTTTTGTGAAATTTGAATTTACGATACTTTGTGTTTTGGTGCCTTCATCGTGTTCATAAATAATAGCGAAGCCCATTAATTCGTCTTTCTAGGATCTTAGAAATAGTATTGTATTCAGATGTGCTCATATATTTAATTACTGCCAGCCTCAGCAGATGTCCTGCTCGAAAATTAGTTTGGCTAAATTTAAAAAATTGTACGAACTTCCTATCTCAACTCTCCAATCCTCCAAACGTCCAGCCCTACACTACCCGGTCCTATTAATTTTCGTTACCTATTCCTATTCTACCCATCATTTTCCTTGTCCTCTGCCAAACAAATATAAATATCGGTAACTTATAGCCCTATTCTTTAATTATAACAAAGTTCAACTCAATGAATATTGTTAAAATTGTAACTATGGATATGTTAAGATATGATTGAGAAAATTCATAAGCTCTTTTCATATGAGTAGTCATTATTTCTGTTATTAGCTATTGAGTACTCGTATGTGACAATACTGTGAGAGATATTCTCCAAGAAAAGGTACGATTGAGGTGCGCCTCTGGAAGCATTACAAAATGCGCTCTGAGCCTTAGTAGTAGAAAATTTGAATTCCAAACTTGTAGCTAGTGAGCCCACAGCAAATCTGTGAAAGGGCTTTGCCTCTGTAGGATATACAGGCTATTTCGTCAACTTCTATCACCGGTGAATAGGTGGCGGAATATTTCCTGTCATGTCCTTATCTATGCTTCCTAAGCACTCAACGGGGTATTAAAGTCTTTTAGAGTATCTAAGTCATCATACAATGAAGTACAATGAAACTGAAGACGTTTAACAATTTATTTCGGATACATTTTTTTTTATAAATAAATAAAATTTTGAAAGCTTTTCAAACTGGTAGTTAATAGCTTTATCTTACGGCGAGTAAGAATTCCTTTGAGTGTTAATAAACATTTATTCAAAGCTTTTCACACCACACCACTTTCTTATTGTTATTTGAAAGTTTATTCTAATGAACATGAATTAATAAATAATTAAATAAAAATAATTAATTCTATCAGTATACTATAACGAACAAATAATTAATAAAAATATTCTATACAGTGACTCACACTGAAATGTTGCAGTTGGTTTGTCTACTATATTAAGAAATTGAACTCGTTTATTAAATTTGGCTGATGAATTTTGCTACATTAAGAAACTCAAATAATTTTTTTTTTCAGTGTATGGAATTCATTTTTCATTTATTCATGTTAAAGCTCATTAAATTTTATTAAATATAGCTTAATTAGTTTTAAAAATAATGGAATTTAAATGCCCCCTCTGTTCGTCGATGCATGTGCGGCATCTTACCAAAAAGTTGTTCATTACTGCTTGGAGAGTTGAGACAGGAATAGCCGCAATTGTTTCTCGAATGGATTGCCTTAGTTCATTCAAATTTGTTGGTTTTGCTTTGAAGACTTCCTGTTTGCAATAACCCCACAAGAAAAAGTCAGGTGCAGTAAGGTCAGGCGACCTGGGTGGCCAACGGAATGTGGAGTTTCTGGATATCAGCTTATTGGGAAATTTTCGTCGCAATTCTGTCATAACAGGTTGGGCTATATGAGGAGCTGCACCATCTTGCTGAAACCACACATAGTTGAAAGAAATTCTCATTCGGCGTAATTCTGGATAGAAGAACTCTCTCAACATGCTGAAGTAACGGTCTCCAGTAACCGTAACGGTGTGACCGTTTTCTTCGAAGAAGTAGGGCCCGACAATGCAGCGTGATGAAACTGCACACCAAACTGTGACACGAAGTGGATGCAATTCCGTCTCATGGAGTATATGTGGGTTGGAAGCACTCCATATTCGACAGTTTTGTTTGTTTATGTTGCCGTTTAAATCGAAATGGGCCTCGTCAGACATGAAAAGACAGTTCTACATGTTTCCATCCTCTTCCACCATTTGAAGCATCTTCTGGCAAAATTCCAAGCGAATCGGCAAGTCTGCAGCGTTCAGTTTGTTGGCCATTTGAATTTTATATGGGAATAAGTCCAAATCTTTGTGCATAATTGACTGTAATGACTGTCTGCTTACACCCATTTGAGCAGACAAGCTTCTTGTCGAAACACGTGGATTGTTTTGTATGGCAGCAGCTACAGCAGCGATTGTTTCCTCCGTTCGCACTGAAGGGTTTCGATGGTAAGGTCTTCTGTTGACTGTCCCATGCTCGGCAAAATTGTTTACAAGCCTTATTATGGTCCATCTGCTCGGAGGATTGCCGCCAAACGTGCGCCTATACTCTCTTTGAACCTAAACTACGGACTCCAGTGCGTGATAGCGGCGGACAATCCAAATTATTGTTTCAGTGTCCCAGTTATCCATTTTTGTTAAATGTAAAAGTCAATCTGCAAAATAAAAAAAAAATTAACCAGATTCATTAAATAGAAAAACAGTTATTTAATGTTTTTCTGGTAGCGGCGTTCATCAGCCACCCTGTACAACAAGTAAGGAAAGAACTGTCTTCGACTGTGCCGAAGACTTTACACCTTTCATAAATACACATCACGGTTTTAAGTGTCCGATCTAGGTGATTTTCACTACACACATTACATATACAATATTTAATAAAACTGCAAAATTTTACGTTCCAAGTTTCATCAAGATATCTCTAAAACTGAGGGACTAGTTTGCGTTCAAACAGACAGATGGACAGACGGACGAACAGACGGACATGACTAAATCAACTCAGCACATCGCCTAAATATTATTGGTGGGTCTATCTCTTCTTCTTCTCATACTTACAAACATCGGACCAAAGTTATTGTAACACTTCATGTTCATAAAAGGTATAAATATGGATAGTGCTTTCAAAGCTAGAAATCGGTATTTCCAAGAAAGACTTTTGAAAGAATTTCTGTAGCTTAGTAGATTCGAGTCTCACAAAGTACAAGTCTCAAGACTCCTAAAAATTCCTTTTCTTCATTTTTTCTAGTATTTTCTTCCATAAAAATTGCATAATTAGTACAAGCTCATATGGAATAAAATACTAAATAGAATATGGCGTTTTTGTTCTTTAGTATTTTTTTGCACATTTTTAGTATGCCTATTTGATTTCTGCACTCCGAATGTGAATTTCTTTTAATTGAAATAAAGAGCTGAAATTCTAGAAATATCTATTGTGATAAGTTTGCCACTTTTAAATTAGTTTTACACTTATTGTTAGCTTTACACATCCACATCTTTTGTTCCTAGTACTGTAGTGAGCATACACAGCACATAGTTTGCAGCTCTTCAGTCTATGCAAATTTGAATAAAAGTGAAGTGCTAGTAATTAAATTTACGAACGGGTATGCAAAATTGCTTATTCGCACCAACATCAAAACGAAAACTTCAAGAATTTCTAATTATGCTTTTCTGATTCAATAAATGAGCACCCATATGTGTATGTAGTAGTGCCTGCGTAAACTTCATGCATATATTTAACATAACATTCTAGGAAACAAGCAGCATTCATATTTGTTGAGATACTCGTATTTTGTTTTCGCAGTAGAACAACGCTTGCGGAGGCTGGGTAGAATGAAAACTGTCGCTGAATATGGCACAATGCCGAATAAATCTCAATTACCTAGAAAGCTTTAATGTCTATGAAGTGGCGTAGCGATGGTGGAGGGGGGAGACGGAGAGAGTGAGGGGGATTAGGGCGTATGTTCCCCCTTTCTCAACTACCAATTTTAACTTTAGATTTTATAATACAATCCCATTTTATGCTTCTGATTTATAATTTTCTTATTTTAGACTAATGACAAAGTACATTTTTATGAATATATGAAATTATCGGTTATCGAAGAGAGTATACATTATAAACTTTCGCAAAAAACCTGGATTAGACGCTAATTAGTATAGTAACTTTATTTTTTAAATTTTAGTAAATCATAAATACGCCATTAAAAAATGTGTAGAAAATAACGAAAGCAGCCTCTAGCCATTGCGTGTCACAAATTGTAGTTATTGATGAACATTTTTTAATCCCCCCTCCCACAAATCCTCACTACACCACTGTGTCTCCCTAAATTTTTTTAAGAAACTACCCTACCCATACGAAATCAAACCAAGTTTAGACAGCCTGCTTCCTATTATAGGATTTGAATAAATTGCTGGTAGAGAATATAAATCGAGCAGCAGAGCTAAACCGTACTGGTAAAGTTGCGAGGAAATGTACTTTCGGTGAACGAGTGCAAAACTTATTTTTTTCTGTCATCAAAAAAAGATTGGACGCATCGTCACCTTGGCAGACACGGCACTGTTGACAGATACCACAACAAATTTGAAACTGTGCTGGATTCATTGGAAACTAGTTTTAGCAATACGTAGAATAACAGCGAATAACGCTGTGCTACTTTGAACTGAGTAGTGAGTAGAGAACAAAATTCCTCTCTCGAGGATCAATAATCCGGTTCCAAAGACCCCTTGATATGATGTTAGCGACCGTAACAAAATCCAATGGGATGAGGCTTTGAGTAATCCAGAGAAAAGTTCTGCGGAAGATAACGAGTCCTTTCAAAAATTTCTGGCTAGACCACTTTCTGCAAATGGAGAAAGACATAAGGCGTTGCTATTGAAACCCAGTGTGTCGGCAGAGAAAGCGGCAGAACCGCCAACTAATTAGGAAAAATTAAGTAGAGTATGAGGTGTTGTGTTACAAAAAATCGGCAAATGTTATAAGCGCTTAAATGTTAGTGAATGATGATTAAGAAAACTTAAAGCTTTATTATTATCTTAAAAACACAGTTAACACAATTTTCAAATTTACCTTTGCTCCATCAGAGCCCTGCGCAACGACTTCTGGCTTGTTGTCTATGGCTCAAGAAGCTTTGCGTAAAAATCCAGTATAATTAAGGTAAAAAGATAAAAGAAATGTAAGAAAACAATCGACTGAAAGCTTGTCAGATTTAATCATATACACAAACGCAGCTGAGGTTACGTATGTTTATATCAAGGTCGGTAGGTCACAAGTTTGGTAGCCACACAAGTATATATTAAGTATAATGAACTTTGCCACATTTCTGCAAACACATACATATTTGCTCACTTCTCAGTATATATTATGAAAATCACATTTGATTATGCGTTCTTACTAAATGGACTTGGCAGTTGCCTCTTGGTAGCTTACTCGTGGCAATAAGCTTGCACAGTTTCATTCTAAGACGACTAGGCAAGGCGAATAGTGCAATCACATTTGCACATTAAGCTACTTATTCATGGCACATTTACCCAGGATTTGGTGTTACTAGTATGAGTTACGTGTGTACGCTAAGATGTATGAGCTCTTCAGGAAGTTATATGCTATTTAAATCTAAGTACAACTGCAAGCACGTTTAAGGGTAACTTATGTTAAGAACAAAGGGTGGGAAGGCATAAAGTCGGCTGGTAATAGTATTAGTATTAAATGAGGCTTAGAAATTGCTGTTCTTTTAAGAGGGATCGTGTAAGCTAAGTCCGAACATATTTTGTATTTTTTGTTTGGCTCAGATAATTCTTTTGACTTGTTTTGAAGTAAACGATGCATTGTAACAATAGCGGAATTTTTTTCGTAAGCACTTATTGACTTATGAAAAAAAAAAAGTTAACTTTTTTTAAAAACTTTAGATTTCCTATGAAAATTATATCTGTAAATAGCAACCAAGGTTGTCAGCGCTTTAAACTTTTCCGGCTTGCTTATTTTTTTCCTCCATTCAATTCAAACATTTTCTTAGGTGAGCAGAAAAAATTTCATCTAGCATCGAAGTGACGAATAAAAAAAGAAAAAATCAATTTTAAAGTCAAATGATTTACCAAAAATCCGTTTTGAAGTTTATAACAAGTTTACTTTATACTTTCAATTGAATACTGATAACGATTACACAGAGCTTATAATAGCAAGTTTACTTTAACTGCGAGTTTCACGAAAACAATATTCTTAAAAAAGAAGTTAGAAAAGGGCTGTCTTCGACTGTGCCGAAGACTTTATACCTTTCTTGAATAAAGATGCATAGCCTAAACCCCGTTTATCGAGAAAATCGATTGTATGGAAGCTATTTGTTATGTTGGTCCGATCTGGATGACTTTCACCACACACATAAAATATCTAAAAAATACTTAACCAGCAAAATTTTACGTTCCTAGCTTTTTAATTCCAACAGTTATAGGTCAAACTCAGTTAATCGCAACTATCGATTGTAAGGGAGCTATGCGTTGTATTGCTTCGATTTAGCTGATTCCGACAAATGATTAATCTAATGCAAAATGGCGGCTCCATACCAAATTTCATCAAGATATCTCAAAAACTGAGGGACTAGTTTGCGTACAAACAGACGAACATGGCTTAATCGACTCAGCTCATCGCCCTGATCATTTCGGTATACTTATTGGTGAGTTTATCTCCTCTTCTTCATATACTTACAAACATTGGGCCAAAGTTATAATACCATTTCATGTTCATGAAAGGTACAGGGTGGCTGATGAATTTTGCTACATTAAGAAACTCAAATAATTTTTTTTTCAGTGTATGGAATTCATCTTTCTTTTATTCATGTTAAAGCTCATTAAATTTTATTAAATATAGCTTAATTAGTTTTAAAAATAATGGAATTTAAATGCCCTCCCTGCTCGTCGATGCATGTGCGGCATCTTACCAAAAAGTTGTTCATTACTGCTTGGAGAGTTGAGACAGGAATAGCCGCAATTGTTTCTCGAATGGATTGCCTTAGTTCATTCAAATTTGTTGGTTTTGCTTTGAAGACTTCCTGTTTGCAATAACCCCACAAGAAAAAGTCAGGTGCAGTAAGGTCAGGCGACCTGGGTGGCCAACAGAATGTGGAGTTTCTGGATATCAGCTTATTGGGAAATTTTCGTCGCAATTCTGTCATAACAGGTTGGGCTATATGAGGAGCTGCACCATCTTGCTGAAACCACACAGAGTTGAAAGAAATTCTCATTCGGCGTAATTCTGGATAGAAAAACTCTCTCAACATGCTCAAGTAACGGTCTCCAGTAACCGTAACGGTGTGACCGTTTTCTTCGAAGAAGTAGGGCCCGACAATGCAACGTGATGAAACTGCACACCACACTGTGATACGAAGTGGATGCAATTCCGTCTCATGGAGTATCTGTGGGTTGGAAGCACTCCATATTCGACAATTTTGTTTGTTTATGTTGCCGTTTAAATCGAAATGGGCCTCGTCAGACATGAAAAGACAGTTCAACATGTTTCCATCCTCTTCCACCATTTGAAGCATCTTCTGGCAAAATTCCAAGCGAATCGGCAAGTCTGCAGCGTTCAGTTTGTTGGCCATTTGAATTTTATATGGGAATAAGTCCAAATCTTTGTGCATAATTGACTGTAATGACTGTCTGCTTACACCCATTTGAGCAGATAAGCTTCTTGTCGAAACACGTGGATTGTTTTGTATGGCAGCAGCTACAGCAGCGATTGTTTCCTCCGTTCGAACTGAAGGGTTTCGATGGTAAGGTCTTCTGTTGACTGTCCCATGCTCGGCAAAATTGTTTACAAGTCTTATTATGGTCGATCTGCTCGGAGGATTGCCGCCAAACGTGCGCCTATACTCTCTTTGAACCGAAACTACGGACTCCAGTGCGTGATAGCGGCGGACAATCCAAATTCTTGTTTCAGTGTCCCAGTTATCCATTTCTGTTAAATGTAAAAGTCAATCTGCAAAATAAAAAAAAAATTAACCAGATTCATTAAATAGAAAAAAAGTAATTAAATTTTTTTTTGGTAGCGGCTTTCATCACCCACCCTGTATAATAATTTTTTCGATGTCAAAATCCAAGTTAAAAAAAGTCGTAAGTATATAAATAATTAAATTAGACCACAAAACTTTATTTTATTTTAATTATTAGCTACTCCTTTCTTGGTCTCTTTCCCTTCTCTTATATGCTGTTTCTTTATATAGTATATTTTTATTTTATTTGCTTTTCCCTACTTTCTACAGTCTCTATTTTTAATTTCATTTTTTTGTACTCTCTCTCTCTATGGCGCGATATACAACAGGTATATCATCATAAACCTCCTAAGAGATTTTTGCGCCAAGCTTCTCTTCCAATTTGTGGTGTGCCGATTTGAATTTTCCCTACAAATTGGTGGGACCTACAGTTTTTTGCCGACTCCGAACGGCATCTACAAAGGAGACGAATTTTTGCTGAGAAGCCTGTCATGGCAGAAATACACTCGAAGAGTTTGCCAAACCACTGCCGAGGGGCGACCCCGTTTTGAAAAACTTTTTTTTTTTTTTTTTTTTCAAATCACTTTTGATGTTACCTGTACCAGGGCTCGAACCATGGACCTTCGGTGTGGTAGGCCGGCAACACTACCTTATGTTTTCTTTTTTTGCTTGCTTTTCTTTCCTTTAGTTTCCATCCGATTGCTTTCGTTTCCCTTCTTTTCCGTCATCATAACTCCTTTTTATTAATTTTATTTTATTTTCTTTAATTCAATTTTTTTTTATTTTATTTTATTTTGTTTTCTTACATTTTATTTTGTTTTATTTTATTTTATTTTAATTTATTTTATTTTATTTTATTTTATTTTATTTTATTCTATTTTATTTTATTTTAATTTAGTAAGTTTAACGAGCTCAAGACCAGTTGATAATAATTCTTAGTTAATTATTATAATTTTTGATTAGAGGAAGAATTGATAAAGCAACAAACATATACAGGCTATAGTTATAGTACTATTTCGAAAACAGCCACGATTTCTCGTCAGACTAATTCGTATAGGTTTGCTATTTTCAGAGGATCTGGTGGATAATCGAACCCACTCACTCTGATTGCAAGCGCGGCTGCCTAACCCATAGGCTGTGCTGCGTGTAGTTTTGCAAGCAACTTAATTCAAGTTTTCCTCTAATTGTTGTTTGTTATCTTTCCAACGGTATACACAATATTTTAGACCTTCTGTCTATATGTAAATCATGTATGTTGGACTTTGTTTTTGTACATTCTTCTTTCTAGAAGATAGTTATTGTACATAACCGCGGTATAAATTTATTTTTGTTCTTGGTTTTATGGTCTGTGCATTTTTACAGTTTTTTTTTAGTTTTACGAGCCAGTTGATAATAATATTTAGTTAATTATTATTATTTTTGATTAGAGGAACAATTATTTTATTTTGTTTTATTTTATTTTATTTTATTTTATTTTGGTTTATTTTGTTTTATTTTGTTTTATTTTATTTTATTTTAGTTTTTTTTTTTTTTTTATTTATTTTATTTTATTTTACTTTATTTTATTTAATTTTATTTTATTTTATTTTATTTTATTTTATTTTATTTTATTTTATTTTATTTTATTTTATTTTAATATTTTATTTTATCTTATTTAATTTTATTTTATATAATTTTTTTTTAGTTTCTTTTATTTTATTTTGTTTTATTTTATTTTATATTATTTTGTTTTGTTTTGTTTTATTTTATTTTATTTATTTTATTTTGTTTTATTTTGTTTTTATTTTTATTTATTTTATTTTATGTTAGTTAGCTTATTTTGTGTGCAGTTCATTCCATAAGAATAGTCACACATATTACACGAACAAAACAAATTTACTACCATCTTGAGTATTCTCAGCTAAAATAAACTTAACATGAATAATCACTTATTTTGTTTTTGTAAACGCTGTGTATATAATTGACATCAGCAGGGTCCTTCGTCTTTTGCGGATTGATAGCATTAATCGTGTTTACAACCCACCCACATAAGCATATCATACATATCAACAAAGCAGTCCAACAAGATTTCTATACACAAGGCAAAAACAGAAGCACGGTTACAAGCAGCGGCAGAGGCAGGACAGCGACGCTTAACTCTGCTGCACTGCTCTTACGAGCCCAAAGATGTTACACACAACCAAGGCAATTGTGTGATAAGCAAAACTAGAAACTATACAGCACAGTTGCCCGCCATTCTGGAAAAGTTTTATGACTCTTTAGCTCGAATCTACTATTTAATTTTGATGTTCCATTATATATCGTTATTTATAACTCAATAAACCGCCATAGTTAAAGTAAAGAACCAATAAAAGGCGCCATCAAAGATTCAACTATCGTATAAAAGTCTTTTTAAATTGTTATTTACATACTGCTGAATTTGTAATTAGGTGAATATAATTATGTTGTTGTTATGTTATCCATAAACAAATAGCTAACTCAAAATAATTTATTCATATTCATTGTCATACGCCCTTGCAACCGGCATTAGCTATTATCACTTAAGCCATATCAATCTGTAAGGCAAGCGATACAAGTAACGCATACGCCATGCATACCTTTGAGCGGACGATAAAACAAGGATGGGCGTTTTCGAAAAATGTTAGTGACTAGTGACGAGAAAATACAAAATAAATTTGTACTAATTTTTAAAAAAAAATTGTGTGACTGAAATGTTACTGGTTATTCAAATTTTCTCTTTAAAATTGCTATTCAATTATTTAAGAATAAAAAATAAGTACATGGTGATTCCGTAAAATTATACCCATAGATATGTTTACGTGGTTATAGTGTGTATATCTGACAGTTTTTACAGTTATTTCGGTATAAATCTGAGATTTTTCCGGTGTTGATTTCGGGATCATATGTTTGAATTTCTGAAGCATATAAGAAATGGTCTCGGAATAGCCCCGAATTTGTCACGAAAACAGCACCAAAATGGTAAAAAATTCATTAATTTAAGTTGTTCTGAAAAAGGGCTGAAGTAATCCCGCATTAGTTCAGAAGTTATCTAGATACTATCCAAAAAATGGCGCTATACACATGCGAATAGAACAAATGTTTAAATAATGAATAATGAATGAATGTTTGTTGAAATATTGAAAAAAAATTATGTTTTATTTGAATAATATTTTATTCAAACTGAGCCACCCCTGAGATCAGACCTTTTAAATTTGATTAGTAATTAGTAATCAATTAATTAGACGAATTTTGTAATTGGTAATGATTATTTTAATTGTTTTTCAAGAAAGGGCAATTATTAATTTATTGCGATCAGAAAAAATCACAAAAAAATATTATCAAAAAAAGTTGTTTTGATTACTTTTGATTTTTTTCATTATTTCTATATTAGTATTGTTGATGTGTATATTCATGTGTTCTAAAACAATACTAAAAAAATCAAAAATAATAAAAAAAAAAACAAAAAACCAACAAAAAATCATGTTTTTTTATTATTTTTTTAATTAATTGAAAAATAACCACTACAAATTTAAAGTAATGGTAATCAATCATTATTCAGGAAAAAGATCATAGATCAGTAAAAAGGAAACAAAGTCAAGAAAGGAGGAAAGTAAATATATAAGTAACAGCAGCAATTGCTAAAGTAAACGTAACGGTGGCCGTAACAATGACCGCGAGTGTAATCATGAAATCACAGTGACAATAAGCGGTAAAGCAGTCAGTCGCGACAGCATTGATGAGAGTGGCCGTAACTAGAACATGACCGTAACAGTAAAAATAGACCGTTACAGCGGCTTGACACTAATTGTGAAATTGACGCTGAGAGTAAAAGGGCAGGTTACCATGACTGTAATCAATTGTTATTACCAAAATATATCAAAAACATGAAATAGCAACTCATATATACAGATACTAAAGCTTTTTCCCAATAATATATTCACTGATTAACAAGTTATTTGAAATAATCGTACTTAAAATGAAAAAATTACCAAGAAAAAATTTTTTTTTGTATAACATTTTGACAGTTTCTTTAGATTTTACAATGATACTAGCCTGCCCGTGACTGCTTCGCAAGTCATTCCGCAGTACAAAAGAAATCGTAAAATTTGTGTTGTTGTTAAAATTTGGTAGCCTGTGTTCGTGAAAAATCAAAACAAATAACTTACAAAGCAAGAAAGTTAATTAGGATTAAATATTTTTAAAGATTTATTCATGTAATCTATACATATTACAGAACAAAGTCTAAACATCTGCAAATAAGTGTTCTCGTGTGATAAAGAAATTATTGGAATTCAACTTTTTCAGGAATAATCTTTACATTTAGCTACGTTTTTATAGGTACTCAAATTAAAAATTAGCTTATTTATTTCTTAAGTAATTAAAGACTTTCGGTCATCAAAGCAATGAAGTGCGTTAAAAATAGATTGAAATTGAAGGTTCTTCTTCTAAAAGATTTTAGCTAAAATGAAATGTAAAAGGATCCGCTTATGAAAAAAAAATATGCTCCAACGAACACACATTTTAGGCTCCTTTTTATATATGTTATATACTAGCAGACCCGGCAGATGTTTTTCTTCATAACTTGCCTACATTTAACAAATTGTACCCTTTTCCCTCCAAACTTTTCGCTTCTTCTACATTTATCCTTATCTCCTTCTTTTTCTTTTAACTTTTGTTTTCCCTATTACCATATACCATTACTCTTCTTTACCCTCTTAATTTTCCTCTAACACTACCTTTATGTCTCAAATTTCTATTCCTACTCCCCTTCTCCCATTTCCTCTGCGGGTGTTGATATGTACATAGTTTTGAAGATATATCGAATTAACTTTTATTTTATCCTGGTACTGCTTTCTCTTTCCAAGGTTTTCTGATATATTAAACACATATCTGTATATAACATATCATTAACTTGAACCAAATAAATTCCTAGCTATACCGAATTGCTACTTTATATAGAATGGGGGCTTGGCCAAAAACTGAAATGGCCCGTGTCGTTTCACAGAGATCAACAATAAATTTTGGACATTAATGAAGTACCAGCCCATTTTTCCAAAGTTATATAAAGCTTTACTAAAGATCTTATATATCCAAATATCATTGCTTTAGACCAAATAAGTTCAGACCTATGATGATTTGAAATTTTATAAAGCCTGGGGGCGTGGCACCGCCCACTTTTCCCAAACTAAATATAGCCTATGCTTTAACCTCTGTCCCAAGAACATACTTTGAAAATTTCATAAAAATCGGTGCAGTACTTTGGACGCCTATAAAGGACACACAGACTCACATTAATTTTATTTTTTATAAGATTACTAGCCTGCCCGTGACTGCTTCGCAAGTCATTCCGCAGTACAAAAGAAATCGTAAAATTTGTGTTTTTGTTAAAATTTGGAAGAAAGTTAATTGAGATTAAATATTTTTAAAGATTTATTCATGTAATCTATACATATTACAGAACAAAGTCTAAACTTCTGCAAATAATGATGAAAGACCTCTTCATTGCAAAACGCACACCATATGCATTTTTGCGTCGATTTTCACCAAACCTTCGTTACGACAACCACAATAGGTAAGGGCATCTCATGTAGAAATTTCGAAAAGATCGGTCGGCATATCTCTTCAAACACCCCTTACCAACTTAAACACATTTTAGGTTCCTTTTTTATATATATAGATATAAACCTTTTTACAACAAATCTCATATTTTTATAGTCTATGTATGCTTGGTATGGTTAGCAGCACATGCATATGAACCTGGAAAAAGTTTTTAATTTTTTTGTAACACAGTGTAATTTAATTAACTCTGCATTGCGTCATAATTTGGAGCGTTTGTACCAACTTACTATTGTGTATGCAAAAAAAAGTAGCTACTAAAATTTTACCAACTATATTAACCGCACAGGTACGTAGCGTTGTTGGTCTACCCCATCGAGGGTCTAAGGTTCGAGTCCTGACAAAAGTGGTTTGAAACAAGTTTTCTAAACTTTCCGAGTGTGTTTATGCCATGTAAAGCTACTCCGGAAAAATTCATGTGCTCTAGCTCACGCCGATTTGTAGCGAAAATATGAAGCAGCAAACTGGTAGAGAAGCGTGGCCTTAATCACCTTGGAGGTATATCGCTGCAAATTATTATTTTTTTTTAAACAAAAATTCTCACGCACAATGTATCACATAAATGTACTCCCTAAAAACTGTGTGACTAATCTCTAAAAATAGAGGGGCGCGATTAAAAACTTACGTATAAAAGATAAAACTTTGGTATAAAAGACACCTTATGGGCATAAACGGAATAAATCAATTTTAATTTGTATAGCATACTTATGTTGTAGTTACGCTCTACGGTGCTTTTATGATTACAGTCTCAATCACTTACGTCGCACAGTGGCGCCTCTGCCGTTAAAGCATGGCAAAAATCAAAAAAGTCATGAAAGCATTCGCTAAATCTAATACATGTTTCTAATAGAGAATTTTCCAGGGATTAAGAATATACAACTGGTTTTTCACAGAAAATTACAGTTTACCAGGTAGAGCCGCTCAAAGTTAACCAATTTTCAACATTGGGAAAAATTTAAAATTTTTCTTCTTTTTCGTTGTATTTAAAATGGTTTTGTGAGTAAATAACTCGGCCGGTTGTCGTTTTCTTGTATACCAATTAAAAATAATTTTATTTAGGATTGAAGCAAAAAAAAAATTTGTTTTTTTTTGGTTAAAAGTTGGCGGATATACCTGTTTTTCGAAATACCTATTTTTATGCCCTTTTTAAAACTTTGATGGAAAATAAAAAAAAATGTTAAAATATGTGCTCCGTCAAATTAACAGTAGTTATTTGTGAAATATTCAGTTACCTAAATTCATAAAGTCTACCTGCGTCAAGCTATAACTTCACTTTTTACATAAAATAAAGTTAAACAACCTTGGGCATAAATACGCACCTGAGCAGGTATATATAATTCAGTACGGCCGTAAGGTCGTTTTTGTTATTGGAACTTGTTAACAACATACATTTTTTTAGTTACGAATTGTATACCTGAAATTCATTTTAATAATTTGAGAAGGTATATAAAGCTATCCATCATACAATGCACATTATCATTCGTCTTTTGGAGATTAAGGAACTTAGTATTCTGTTTACTTAAATAAATAGTAAATAAATAGTATTTTTAAATATAGTTCACAGTTTAATATTTAGTCAGATACACTCAAAGCCAATTTTAATATGTATCTAGAAAACTCGAAACTATTTGCGGTGTTTAAATCTACAAAGTCAAGTCGGGACTATTTGAGAGAATAAGCGAGTGAAACAAGCATTAAAGAAAAGGAAGGCCTGGAAGAAAAAATTGGTTTACAATACATTATGATAGAAAGAAAATGGAAGGACGTCTATCGTAACAATTCAAAATTTCTAAGTAAGCATGAAAACTGGCTAGCTGACAAAACTTTTTTGGACGAAGAAACGCCTAGCACGTCAACCAATCCAACTAGAGGGAGACTAACAAAACCCATAGAAGAGTGTTCTACCTACACAAGGAAAAGGAAGCTGTCTGATACCACAAAAGCTATGGCCACGACTCATCTTTCAGAAGCACTGGCTATGAAATATAAAAAAGACGAAGGAAACATGAAGTCTCATATAACACAAGCAGTTGCGGTAGCAAGTCCAGTGCGACTGATAAGGATTAAAAACAGCATTCCCACACCACCAAATGCGCTACCTAGGAAATACACTCCCGAAGAAGCTTTGGCGTTGTTTATAGATCTCGGTTTAGCGAAGAAAAAATATATTATATTGCGTAAGTCATTATTGCAACGTAATGCCGATATTTTACCTGGATACAAAAAAATTACTCAAGCCAAAAAAGAAGCAGTTCCTCTAAGTCCCAAAGTAACCGAAGTATCAGCTGAAATTGAGGTACAAAACCTAATGGATCATACGTCTACACGACTCCTTCAAAGTTTTACTGAAGAAAAGTTGAAATCGCTGCCAAAGGAGCTAGCATTGATAACTAAGTGGGGCTGTGATGGATCATCAGGACAAAGCGCATATAAACAAAGAATAAATTTAGACGATGAAACAATTACAGATAGTAATATGTTTATGGCTTCTATTGTTCCATTACGACTAAAATATGAAGCTTCAGAATATTGGAAAAATCCACGTCCGTCATCAACTATATTTTCCTCAAGAAGATTTTTTGAAAACGATGAAGTGACTGCTCGCATAACAGGAGTTGATAGAGATATTGTGAAAAGATTGGGTGTAATTTTAAATATTTTAAACTGCCATGAACCAGTTAATGGACCCAAGAAGAATATGCATCTAAAACTACAGAGTTGCTGCATCAAAAGTATCCTGAGAAGAAACTTACACCAACGGTACATAAAATTTTAGCACATGGAAAAGATTTAATAGAGAACCAGTGCTTACCATTAGGAGAATTGTCTGATGAAGCTCAAGAATCTAAGAACAAGGACTACAAAAGATATAGATGTATGATCACCTGCAAAGTATCACGAGTTAGACAAAACGAAGACCTTTTCAACATGTTAGCTATCTCTTCTGATCCAGTCATGTCATCTATATGGTATGTAAGAACACAAACAGATCTTACAGATGCGTATAGCTCAGAAATCGTTGCTTTGTTAGATATACGAGTATGTTCCAGTGACGATGACTATGTTAAGATAAAATAAGTTAGTCACTTCTTATCACAACAATGAAAAAGAGATTTACTAATTAATTTTGTTACTTTATTGAAAAATAATATATCTATGTACAAATTAATTTTTTATTTCAAATAAAAGAATTAATTAATTTAGTAACTTATAAATACATACTTTTCGTTATTGCATTTCTCTAAAGCTTATCAATTTTATTTTAAAGCTTAGGCATTTCGCCTTCAAACGAGTATTAAATTTTTATAGAAATCAATACGTCTATCGAGTTTGGTACAAATTGGTAAATCGGTTACTAAGATCAAACTTTTTAGCATAAATGGGCAGTGCCACTCCCCTTTTTCAAAATTCGTTGGCTGTTTAATCTTTAGCTCAAATAAAATTTCGTTGAACCACTTTCAATAACTTTTCGTTATTAATAAAATACATATTTGGCTTGTAAATAAAAAAACGAAAACATGTAAAATTTTACGATGAATTTTGAAGCAGCTTGTTATTGTGGCACCAAAAACGGACATTTGAGTTTTATAAGAGTATTGCCATTTAAAAGAAACAATACGTCTATCGATTTTGGTAGTTATTGATTACGTGACTACTTAGATACAACTTTTTGTCATAAGTGGGCAGTGCCACGCTATCTTATCAAAATCATTACTTTATCTTATTTAATGCTTAAATACGTCATTATAAGACAAATCTCATTTTATTTTTTACTAAAAACATTTTGTTTTTGCATTTTTCTAAAAATTTTCGACTTTGACGAATTTTTCAGAAGCACCCTGTATCTGTGACATTCTGAGCTTTCATACAATAAAACTTCAAATAATTATCTTTCATTTTCATGCATTTTAAATTTTTAAAATATCTTCATTGGTTTAAAAGTTATGATTTTTGCAAAGAAAAAACTCAAAAGGCGCCACTGTGCGTCATCACTGCCACGTCTACTTTAACAATTGCTGACTCTGTCACTTTAATTTTTACTTTTCTATTTCCCTTTTTTTCTTTTCTACTCTCTTTTTTATGAATCTCCGACTTTGTTATCTTATTTTGTATATGTCTACCCTCTGGGTATTTTTCTTGCTAGTCGTTACAATTTTATGGAAAATAGGCAAAAGTAGCATCCATGGGTATAGCACGGGGTTGGCTCAGTTTGAATAAAATATTGTTCAAATAAAGTATTAGAGCAGTTATCTCTGCATGGAAAGCATAGAAGATGCCGAAAGTTTTCAGCTTAATTATTAAAATATTTCTAGACGCACAACAAAGAACAAATGTAAAATATTTAATACAGTTTCTACTTTTCTACACCCAATGGCATGAAAAATACTAAATACGAGTATACTCGTATATAAAAATGAATGCATATTTACCTTGGACATTAAATCACACCTGAACGGATGGACCGATTTCACAAATTTTTTTTTATTGTATTTGCTTTTGCAAGGAAAAGTTCTTTTATAAAAGAAAAAATTAAATAACTGTGTGGAGTCCTGAGATATTGACCAAAATGTAGACCAGGGGTGACCCGGAATGTGTTTATACGATATGGGTATCAAATGAAAGGTGTTGATGCAAGTTTTCACAAGGAGCGATTTTCATGTTCGCAAACAAACTATTAAAAATATTTATTCACCGCCACCGTATTTTAAATACAGCAAAGAATACGCGTCTATTTATACCTCTCCCGAAAGTTTTGGACGTGATTTAGCAGTTGACAAAACATGACGTATGTATATTAAGACGTATAGCTTTATCCCAGCCACAATTTTTTTAAATTTTTGAACAAAAAATATTCAAATATGATTCTCCAGATGATTAAAAAAGATCAAATTTAAAAACATTTTCTACATGAACTCGGTTAACCTTCAACAATACGGGTGTCAAATGAAAGCTGCTGACGAGAGCTTCAACACGATGTAAATTTTATTGTTTACGAGATATAGCCAAAAAACGTGGTAAAAATCTATGACTAATCTATATATATAATCACTTTACTTTTTTCAGACACATACAAAACAAACTGAATTATTATTTATTGCTCATACAGTCACATATATATATGTATTCCCGCTATAGTACTGAATTGTTATTAGATTGTAGCATCCTCAATTACTTAAGAAATAAATAAGCTAATTTTTAATTTAAGTACCTCTAATAACGTAGCCAAATGTAAAGATTATTCCTAAAAAAGTTGAATTCCAATCATTTCTTTATCACACGAGAACACTTATTTGCAGAAGTGTAGACTTTGTTCTGTAATATGTATAGATTACATGAATAAGTCTTTAAAAACATTTAATCTTAATTAACTTTCTTGCTTTGTAAGTTATTTGTTTTGATTTTTCACGAACACAGGCTACCAAATTTTAACAAAAACACAAATTTTACGATCTCTTTTGTACCGCGGAATGACTTGCGAAGCAGTCACGGGCAGGCTAGTACTAAATAAGTTTGACAAGAATATTGAAAACTGATTTAATTTGCTTTGTTGATTTTCCTACAGGGTGAAAAGTTGATGTAAATTGGAACAATTTTCCGTCATCGCTTTTTAAATTTGGTTTAGTAACAAAACGCTTTCCGCGTTTCGCCATCCTCAGTGTTGAGTTTCGTTCTGGTCTTTATCTAAAGGTTGCATAAATTACCAGCACACTTAAAACAACTCTAAAGCAAAGCTACTTTCAGTTCAACAGCAAAATCTATAGACAAACAAACGGACTTGGAATGGGAAACTAAACATCAGCCATTCTCATGGAAGCATTCATGCAGAATTTGAAAACCGAGCTAGGCGTTTGATTTTATTTTAGGTACGTGATGACATCATCTGTGTCTTGACTACCAACAACAAAGAACAAATTTAGTGTTCCTCAACAAGCAAGATGGAAACTTTAAATTTAAATTAGATGCTCAAAAGGATGGAATGAACTATCTGGACCCAACGATATGGATTGACAACGTTACTGATAAGTTCAACTATGACATCTATAGGAAACAAACAGCCACGGACACCAAAATACATTATAAGTCAAACCATCCACAACAGCACAAAAAGGCAGCATTGAGGAAATTAGTGGACAGACTCCAAAGAGCACTTCACACAGTAGGCATATAGTATAGAACTGAGTACAATAAATACCATAGCCACAAACAATAGATACAAACAGGGTATGGTGGATAATCTTCGAAGGAACCAGCGACCACAAAAAAAAGGCAACGTAGAAGAAAATACACAGATCTGGATGGCAATGGCATACACGGAAAAGGCGTAATACAAATTGGCCAACTTTTTAAAGAAACATAAGACTAATACAGCGTACAGAATATCGAACTACGTAGAACAAGAACTAAAAATCATCACTAATTCGAAGAATTGGTTTAGCAAACAAGGAGTATTCAAACTTACCTGCAGCTACAAAGGACAAACAGGACGAAAAGTTAGCACTCGCTTCCGAGAGCACATCAGGTGTAGTCACTCTGAAACACTGAAATTTGCCGCCGCACCAGAATCTAACTGCGCGAATCATATGTTCGAGAACAGATGCATCCCAGCAAAAATAAAAAAAAACGGCCGGCATACTTCACATACAGGATAAAGGTCGACTCCTGAATGTACTTGAAAACATGGAAATATACAAACTTAAAACGTTTGACGGCAGAGTAGTACACAAACAAACAAACACTAACTCTGAAAAGATATTAGAACAACAACAAAACAAGTAACAATGAACAAACAAACACACAAAATGAATCAAAAGAAAAAAATCACTGATTCCTACCGTCCTCAACCTATTTAGGAGCGTGTAAAAACAACCCTCATTATAGCCATCCATTTAGACACAACATAATACACGAACGGTTAGACAAAGATTAGAACGAAACTAAACACTGAGGATGGCGGAACGCCGAAACAGGTTTGTTACGAAACCAAATTTGACAAGGGATGACGGAAAATCGTTCCAATATACATCAACTTTTCACCCTGTCGCAAAATCAACAAAGCATATTAAATCAGTTTTAAAATTTTCTTGAAAACATTATTACAATTTTTTTGTCACTCAATAAATGTAACATAGAAAAGTAAACAATTTTCATCGCTTTTTAGAGTAAGAGTCGCCCAATAATTTTCATTCAATATTCAAAAAAATTCGAAATGCAAAATACCACCATTGCCGCGACTACTTTGCTTTATTCGCATCCAGATAAAAACGTATCTAGCTAGTTTCGGAATTACTCCCAAAATTTTTGGGGATTGTTTTCGTAATAATTTTAAGACTTGTTTTACCATTTCGGGACTGTTATTGTTAATTTCGGATACCATTTCAACATTGTTTATATACTCGTACTTGTCTGAAATTCAAAAATATGATCAAAAAAAAAAAACTTGAAAATCCCCAAATTGTGCCGAAAAAGTCCCGAATCTAAATTTATACCAAATTAACTCAATTGACTGATTCGAGTTCTAGACCAGCTTTGTTATTATTGTAAATTTTTTATTTTGACAACATTTTATATAAATGTTATTATGAATAGAAAATGTGGAGAAAATTGGAAATAGGGACCATGGGGTTTATCAGCTATTCCGATGAAACTACCAACGGAACCCCTGCGGGTTAGGGGAACATGCCCGAGGTAGGCATACCGGTCGTAAGAGGCGACTAATATGCACAAAGGTAATGACGTGCAACTCGATGGTTGATCTACGGATATGATGCCTCTCACCTCTCATTACCCATCTTATCCTTCCTTACGGAAGGAAGGGTGACATGACCTAGAAGGTTTCACTGGTCATAAATCGCTACCACGACAGTCGGGCAGTACCGCAAGGGAGTACCGGAGCGTACCGGGTCCAAATCCGGCCAAGGACTGTTAATTCGACAACACTCCCCAAAACCTTCGGGGAGTGTTTTTGTCGCTAACACAACAACAACAACAAACTACCAACGGGGAATAATTGTAATAAAGTTTTGTGATTTCTAAATAGATTGAATTCTCTCATGATCTATTACATTTCTCTCGTCAACAATTCCGTCGGAGTAACTGATAGACCCCATAGTTCTTCGGATAGATCTATTTCGGAAGATGCTAAGCTTCACTCAAGGCGAATTCATATAAGGTGATCGCAACAGCACAAACACATCTGCACCATGTATTTTGTTGTTACTCAGGAATGCCAAAATAAGAACAAAGGGCGAATTGGTTTTTAATAAGTAAAATGTCAGAAAACACATTAGAATGAAGGGGCAAATACACATGGGGAGACCCAGTTAGGGTCGCTAACACCTACTTTATTAACTTGGCTGTATTGAATTTAAAAAGTCAAAGCTAATAAAACAGTTCGCATTTTTCGTTATTTTTAGGTTGGTATTGAATTTAGATCAATAATCTCAAGCATATAGCCGTCGATCGTATGCTTTATTCATATAATAGTTTTCAAAAGCAGCAATGAATATAACGGTCCGGAAATTCGATGTTGCATTGGGCTCCATAAAAGGATTTACATATTATCAGGTCCATCAAAAATAATTCTATTCTTTAAACACGATTTGGTTGATATTATATTTTATCTTGGGAAGTGGTGTCTCTGAAAAAGGTAGGAAAACCTACCTTGAGCATTCCACTACATTTACTTTCTTTATTTATGACTGAGAAATATAAGAGGATTTGTGATGTGATATCAGAAGGCGTGGAGTT
This sequence comes from Merzomyia westermanni, assembly GCA_949987695.1. Lineage (NCBI taxonomy): Eukaryota > Metazoa > Arthropoda > Insecta > Diptera > Tephritidae > Merzomyia > Merzomyia westermanni. The sequence goes on along the minus strand of OX465291.1, from coordinate 42,247,044 downwards.
GTGTCGGAAAGAGCACTATTCCGTAAATATGATTTTTAAGTGTAAATTTATTCAAAGAAATTCTATCAGGGAAAATTCAGGAGTATCACATTTCAAATCTAAGATACCCTGTGAAAAGTTCACTAACAAAAGCGTCGATCAAGTCCCCAAGCGCGATCAAGTAGTTCCTTCTATAATATAAAATTTCATAGTTATAGGAGTGGAAATTAATTATTTTACTTCTATCAAAGGTTATTAACAAAATGATGTTGAGAATTCGCATGTACTTAATCACAAATAAATTGTTTGTTTTTGACAATTTTTCACTATTAACTCATGAGTTATATACTTTGTGCTAACACAAACTCTTTTTGCATCTCCTTCGGGTTTTTATATCCCCTCGATAATTTGTGCTCAAAAATAGGTATAGAACCGTGTTCTAAAATAATACCATGTTTCTAAATCAATATATGAATTGCGAAGTTCTTATGTCTCATTCCAAGCTGAATGACTAGACCTAATGATTTCCAAAAGTGTTTTTTTTTTCTAAACTAAAAATATCCATTTATATACACAAGAATTTGTACAAGGTGGCGCAAAAGTAATCCTCCTATCAGAAAATGCTATAAATTTTGCGATTGGCCCCTAAAGTCAGTTCTGTTTTGACATTTGTGTAGTAAACACATGCAAAATATACGTTAATAAACAATGTTACGCTACACTGCTCCAGAACGCGGAATATTGCTGACTATTTATTTGACCAATAATCGGTCGGGGCCAAACGGTTACTGTGAATGGTGAGCGCTACAGAGCAATGATCAACGAGTTCTTTTTGCCGCAACTTGATGAATTGGAATTGGAAAACATGTGGTTCCAACAAGACGGTGCAACAGCACACACTGCACGTGCCACAACCGATATGCTGAACATCGGAAGCTTACTTTTGCGCCACCTTGTATATACTCGTTAGCCTCTTCATGCAATGTTGGCTACGCTCATATAGTTGTAGAAAGTGAGTGCAATGTCAAAAATTAAATAAAATAAATAAAATTTTTGCTTTGAAAATTTATGAAATTTAATTTTAAACGTTACAAACATTTTATTGAATCCTCAATATTGGTGGAAGAATCTGGTTGCTTATTACGAAATTGTGCCCCACAGGACGTCGCACATCACTGCCACTAATAAAACCATAGCTGATAAGAGTATGTGATGTGGATACGTAACCTGCAGCCCATTTGAGTTTCCTGGTCTAAGGAGCTATACAGCTCTCAACAATTTCTGTTTTAGATTGAAGAGCTTATTTTACAACTCAAGCTCTTATTGTGCCACAAAGAGTTCCTGAGAAACATGATCCACTGTTGATTGAATATTTTTATGTTTTTCGTGATGTTTATTTTTATATTGTTTTGCTGATGTCACTCATACTAGCGGGGGTTGTTTTGGGGCTTAAAACCTTCATCGAACTTACTGAAAATATTTAATTGCTAGTTTTGAAGTTACGGTTAAAGCCCAATGTTAAATTATAGAAACATTCAACCTTTTTTTCTATTTTTTCTATGAGTAACAAGAGTTTTTACAGCAAATGTGGATCAATAAAGCTCTGACCAAATTCTCGAAATTCCTTAATTGTTAATGCTTCATTTAGTTACTTTGTAAAAAGGGCTAGATCAGAAATATTTAAAAAATGGCTTATCTTAAAGTAAATTCAATACATTTTCAGTTAAGATAATCAAAACCCAAACTAGGTCCCTGGGGAAAAAAGGATTGAGAGCGATAATTAAAAAGAATTCAGAAATTGGGGGTTTTGGAAAAAACAAATCTGAGATAGAACTTTCTTCAAGAATATTTTAAATTGGGCTATTTTCCACTTAACTGTCTAAAAAAAATTATTAATATTCTATTTTAATTTAAATCTAGCCAGTGTATTGTTTGTCTTGATCTCATAACGTATAAAAGTTTAATTTAGCCTGAAGCAAAAATAACGCTTACGTGCTGCTCTTTTGATATTTTTGGGAGTCATTGGGGCCCACAGCGCTATTGCACGGGCTTGCCCTATTACGACGACATAGCGGTTTTTAAAAAAATAGAGACAAGAATGTTACAATGCCTTTATAATTGCTGCAGTTCTTGAGCAAACGTCGAAAACTACCAAATAATTATTTTCAGAATTTTTATTACTAGAATTGGTTTTAGTGAGCCAAAAAATAGAATGACCGTATGTAAACAACACATGGCTTGGTGCTGTATGGAATTTTTTATAGGCAAGCCTCCCATGCAAAGTTTTTTCTAACGACCCTGTTCTAATTTTTTTAAACTCTTAAGTAAATAAAAAATGGTTATGTAAACAAAAGAAATAATTTGAAACTTTCGCCATTTCAGGGCAGGGAAGAAGAAGCAAACAGCTGATGGGAAAATGTCACCTTTATAAATTCGCCTTGGCTTCACTTATCAACAAACTATTGGCGAACAATCTGGTGGTATTGTATTAATATGAGAGGACTTTCTTTGCATTTCTATGCTTTTTTGCTGCTGAGATTCATAGAAAAAACTTTTCTCTAAAACTCAAACTGCTAGCTTCTGTTTTCAAGAGTGTATTAGGAATTCTGAGTATACAGTTTTTTTATGCTTGACTAAACCTGCAAAACTTTCTGACGTATAGTCTTTTATCAATGTGAAAAAGTGTATTTTTGTGAACAACTTTAAAGGGTTCTTGTGTAAAACTCAAGGGAGCAGCGTGTCATTTCTTTCTTGCTTTTTATAAAAAGGCGTTCGCTTCGTAAGCGTGAAAGAGAATGTGAGTGGCTGCAATGTAAAGTGTCGCGGTGAATTACATAACCAGCCCCTCAAGCGTCCTACTTTAGGGACTAAAGGGTAGTGCGAAATAAAGCCATCTGCTTTTTTGCTTTTTTTGAACTCTAAAAATACTTTTAATCTCGCCAGCAGACAAGAGAGCTACTAAATGAAGTTAATGTTTGCTGGCGCATATTAAATGTTTCGTTTTATTAAAAGTAATTACTCAGTGGTTTATTAAAGTAATATTCCTGTTGTATATCTTTTTTTATAACTCTTTGATGCTAGAACAATGTGTTTTTTGCTCTGAAAGCGGGTCGGGTTTGTAATTTATATTCGTCAGCATTTTTGGTCTTTGCAGAAATGTTAAAAGCGAATCGCTTTGTTGAAGGGGTGATAAGCCAGTGTATTAAAAAAACTGTCATTACTTTGTGAATAATACTACTTTGTATGTTGTTTGACAAGCTTTTTGATAGTACTTTCAACTGCAGTGAAGCTTTTTAATTTATATTGGTTAATATTTTGTTGCTTGAGGTTACTTATCTGCTTATCTAACATGTTGACATATGTGTGTTGTTCATGAAAATTTTGACGTTTTTTCTAAAACTAACAAGAAAGAATGTATGTATGTATATGTAATCTCGTGTGATGAGCTTTAGCATTATAAACACAGTGGGGACTATATTTCAATAGCATCCAAACTTTTAAGAGATTTTACTTAGATTACTGTAATGACGCAAAAGACAGCTAGATGTATATTGTTATGAATGAATCTGAATTTTCAGCAAAGTTGAAACGGCTATGGGGTTTGAGCTTCATCAGCATTAGGTAGAGCTTTGGAAACCATACGAACCTTCGGACAAAGTTACCCAACATCGTGTAATTTCTTTAACTTGCTGCTGGAAAGTGTAAATTGGATAGCAGAGATAAACTGTACCTGTAAAGTCGATGGCAAGAGCTGCCGTATGCTGACAATATTGATAGGCGTGGATAGGCCTTCTCTGCCCTGGATAAATATACGAAAAAGCGAATGGGATGGCCTTGGTGTATTGGTGAAGATTGCTGGTACTTCTAGCTATCCCAGGGGGGGTTTTCTTAAGATAAGTCTGTTGGGTAAGTCCTTTGGATAAGTTCTGGGGAAAGTTCTTTGTATAAGACCCCTTGGACAAGTCATTTAAATTACTCCATTGGATAAGTCACTTGGATAAGTCTTTTTGATAAGTCTCTTGGATGGCTATCTTGGATAACTCATTTCAATAATTATATGGAACAAAACCCTTAGATACCTCGTTTGGATAAGTCTTTTTTTATAAGTCTATTAGATCATTCCCTTGGATAAGTCCCCTGTATAAGTTTCTTTGGATTATTCCATTCGATAAGTCCCTTTGATAATTCTTTGGATTAAAACCCTTGGATAACTCGCTTGGATAAGTACCATGGAAACGTATTTTTGATAAGCCCATAAGATAAGTCGTTTCGAAAAGTCCGTAATTCATATAGATAAGGGAGTTTTATTAATCTGCGAACTCCGTATCCCCTACAATAGCTTATCGCAATTCATCGCGGAAACTCCTCTTCAGACGTTTCTTACCAACTTCTATCCATACGTGAATCAGTATACCAGCCCTTTATCTAAAATGAGTTCATCGCTCAATTCGTTTCTCAATATCTTGGCTATATTAAGTGTAGCAACGGGGAAGGCATGGGCACACTGTTATCTGTCCAAATCGGCGTAAAAAACTGGTTGTATGTTAAAAAATAGGAAGCGAATTGGAACTCAGAGGTCTAAATCAATTGAAAGTATCGACCTTTCGGTATCACAATCGAAGTTCTGCAACATTTCTAGTTGTTAAAGCCAACAGGCAAGTTCATGCAAGACAAGCTCTTTTTGGGGCTGCATTTAGGGAAGCGAAATCTAAGTAGATAGTATGACAAATTCCTTACTCAAACGAAATATCCCACTTTTCACTACACCCAACTACCTTCTACATATTCGACACAAAGCTTTAACTGAAGTGTCCTTTTATTTATTTACTACTCTTTCTGTCAGCACCCAAAGAAATATTTCATATTCCCGCTCGTATTTCTTGTTTCTGCCATTTAAAAATAAAAATTAAAAATAGTCCACTCTCACACTCGAGCTCCATAAAAACCAAAAGAGCAAATGGAATGCTTTACGTACGAAAGGTGACAGTAGCAGCTGCAACTGATAAGAATTCGTGTATGTATCAGCAATCCAATCCGTTAATTCTGCGTCAACAGCAGTGCTACTTTAATACCCTGCAGTGAACTCAGTAAAGAAACAAAAAAAAAAACAAACAAAAAAGCTCTTCTTTTTCTCAAGGAGAGGTGGCACACTTAGGCCTATTGGGCTGTCAGTCGAAGAATCGTTGTCTTTTTCTGTCTAGCGCAAGTCAGTGACATCTTATCCTCATCCCTGCGGCTAAGTCAGATATCATTCGTGGTAAGCCCATACGTTCGTCATAGATCCCCATCAAACAGTGTCCCTTCATTAGTCCTACTAGAAGGTTAAGAGAGGCCTATGTGACCGGACGGAAACATAATTACTGTATATATATTCCTGGTTCATTCAGTGCCAGTCTATAATTGCTGCCTACCTTGGATAAAGTGGTGTCTCCCTGTAGAGATTGACCGTTCCTTCATCGGTATTATTTGGTCTGGGAAATGCTTTAATGGTCGTGTAGCCGAATACTTGTATTAAGTAACAGCTAGTCAGTGTTCTGTGATCTAGCTGGCGAATTTTATGTGTTGCTTATATTTGTTGAGAGTCCGAGTCATGTGTCACTCGAAGGTGCCTTTGCGTTTTGCCGGCAGCACTGCAGAAGGTTTCGAGTTTGCCAAGCAAGTCGAGCGAAAAGAAGTTATAACAAGATTTCAAGAGTTTTATCAGGAGTCGATGCCAGTAATCTTGTTATAAGCATGTTAGCTGATCTCTGAGCTTAAGCAACCTTTGGAAGGCACGAGGTCTAGTTCAGGGCTCTCCGCTAGACCCACGTCACAGTAGAAGTGTATAGGTATCACTAGCGCAATATACATCCAGTGCACTCTATACAGCTTGATTCCCAGAGTAACACTTAGATATTTTACTTTACCGGATAGGTTGCGCGGAGCTCCGTTAAAAGCGGGAGGATTAAATAAAGTTTTTTTATATCGTCTTGTAAATAACACTATTTATGTCTTAGAAGGATTAATATTGAATCTTGACCAAGAATCTGAAGGTGCTTTCTTGTTGCAGCGAAAAGTAAGTACTCAGTATTAGCAATGACTGCAAGGCTCCAGAGTAGAGGGAAAAGGACAACTACTTAAGGAGTGTCGCTGAATGCATAGCTTGCAATAGTAGCGTCCGTTCTAGCCCCACTCTGACCAAGTATTCAACTACGGTTGTTGGACGAATATTTTTAAAGGCTTCATTTATGTCAAGGGCGATCCCCAGTGTTGGTTCTTTCAAAGCGAGTCCTTCTTCGGTCTAGTTTAGCTATATATATGTGTTATACATTTGATCAATTTGTGTTTTTATTTTTTTCTTTTATAGTTTGCAATAATTATAGTTATTGGAAACTTATGTTAAATAATAATTTTTAATGTTAAATAATTTTTATTGAATTTAATGATTATCGGTTTAATTGATTATTATTTTGATAGTGATTGATGGAAATTCTTATCCGTTAAAAAAGAATAAAAAGAAATTATGACTTTTTACGTTTATTAAATAAAAATAAAAACTTTTGATAATTTTTGATTTTTCCTACATATTATTACGTGTTTTTACACGAAACTATAATAACTTTCTATTATTTTTGACCAGACCTGTTAAATTTTATTAGTAATTAGTAATCAATTAATTACACGGCTTCTTTAATTAGTAATGATTATTTTAAATGTTTCCAAGAAAAGGCAATTATAAGTTAATTACGATTAGACAAAATCAAAAAAATCACAAAAAGCAAAAAAAAGGTGTTTTGATTGCTTTTGATTATTTTTGATTATTTTAGATTTTTTTTGATTACAACAATACAGGAAAAAATAAAAAAAATATCAAAAAAAGAAAAATAAAAAATATATAAAAAAATCAAAAAAATAAAAATCTAAAGTAATTAAAACAACTTTTTTTTGATTATTTAAAATTTTTTTTATAATAGCAAAAAATAAAGATTTTTTTTGATTAATTTTTTAATTAATTGGAAAATAATTATTAAAAAATTAAAGTAATTGGAAATCAATCATTAAATGGATTCTCAAGAAAGTAATTAATCAAACTGGTAATCATTAGATCAGTAATCATTATTTAACAGGTCTGTTTTTGACTAGTTTAGCTTTTTTTGATTTTGCTGAATTTTTTGAAATCATGCAAAGATCGTTGTTTTTTTGATTGATCAGAACTAAAGAAAAACTGTACAAGTCCCAGTGATTATATTTATAGAGTGGTGCAGAACTATCGCAATATGTTTTGAAACCGTCCTTAATATGGAGTTTAAGTCCAGACGAAATAGTGTAGCATATTCACCATTTCCGTACTATAAGAAAGGCTGGAAACCAGTAGTTTGTAAGTAACAAAGACTTAGAATGAACTAGTAGTGGTTCCAGTTCAGAACTGTAGTGTTTTCCTACAGGGTACTTGCACATGTAAGTTTGTATTTTGCTATACATATGTGTGCGTGTTCGTGTTTTAAATGAAATGCGTCGACAACAAAAAATAACTCCCACAAATGTGACACGTCACGCTGCCGATAAAATTTATTGCTCATTGCGGCATTTTGCAGATAACTTGAAAAGACCGACACTCTCACAAACCACACAACGACAGCAAGATTAGATAACAAAGAAGCTGTAAATGAAATAGTGCTAACAATAAGAAAATCTAACTGCAGCTTTTAGCTGATTCAAAAAGGCAAACATATACATACATATCTAAATATATGTACTTTCGAGTACGCTTATTAACAGAGCTCCTGGATAACTCTTAACTTGATTTGACTAAGTTCCCACAAGAGTTGAAGCTAAATTTTTTATTATAACCGTTGCTTGAAAGAAAGAAAATTTGATTTGTTGTTGGTATCTGTAACGGTAAAAATTCTGCACTATTGTTAGATGGAGTGTAAGCGATGTAAAATCCCTTTGAGGGATATGGATCCGCTACAATATGGTAGTCGCAGCGTGGAGTTCTAGTTATAGTGTCGTGTATGATTTATCCATTGAGTATCTTTTGGGTCATAACACCCTCTCCTTCAGCAAAGATCTCGGGTTCCCAACCTAAGATTTTAATGGGAAATTTGTTTAGTACATGCAATAAAACTTTGATAAGCTAAAAAATGCATTAAATTGATAGTTTCAAGTATAGTGTTTTGTACGCAAGATGTCGCTGTGGTCTTCTGGGAGAAAGACAGCGAGAGTGAAGCAATAGTGGTGTGACATTCAAGGCTTTATTTAGAGCGCAACCGGAAATTTTGTACGTGGCGGATTATGTTAAAGAAAATCGTTACAGTCGGTAATGTAGTTCATGTAACAGATATAAGCTGTGTTCAGTGAAAAAACTTGCAATAACCCTGCGGGTTAGGGGCTTAGAACTAATATGCTAATATCCGTCTTATCCTTCCTTACGTAATGAGGGGTGACATGACCTAGAAGGTTTCACTGGTCATAAATCGCTACCACGACAGTCGGGTAGTACCGCAAGGGAGTACCGGAGCATACCGGGCTTAAATCCGGCCAAAGACTGTTAATTCGACAACACTCCCCAAGACATATAATTATTTTCTACTTTTTTGTTTACATATGTATTTTTACCTCCTTAACCTGTTAGACAACTTTTATAATTTAATAATAATAAGCTAGCTTTACAGCTTCAGAACCAGAAATATGTGAAAGATTCTTATGCATTGTATAGAACACTCAGCCAGATATAAGCAATTCTTTTCAATCTAGCTGCTTTTACTACAGTGCAATACAATTTCACATAAATTGTTATAATCTGACAAGAAAATGTTGGCATGAGAAAGCGTCAGCCAAAACCCGACAATATAGAGCATACAAAGTGCTTCATTTACGTCAGCGCGAATTGACAACTTTCTGCGTGTATGCATTGGCTTATTCAAATAAGCAAAAACCATTTATAGAAGTGTGAATAAACGTATGCATATGTCTGTAGGTATGTACATGCGAAGATATGCATCCCTGTGAGTTTATGGGCTAAGCAAAAAGTTTAAATACGGGATGAGAATAAAACGGATTTCCCGCTTAATCTTGTTAAAAGTTTCGTGAAGTGAGCGAGCTCAGAAATGTCGTAATGGTGAAAAAACAATTGGATTTGTTTAAATACATACATACTATTAAGCAAAAAATACATACATACCCTGCACAAAAATTGTGCGATTAGTATCTAAAGAGAGTTGTCCGCGATGAATACCTTTTGTCGACAGTGGACTATAATTCAAGATACATAAGTAAATTTTTATTTGTGTAGCTTTCTCAGTGGAACTTGAAACGTGATCTCCCCAAGCGATGAATAAGAGAGTAATCCCCTTAACATCCTTTCGCATCAGTAACAGAGATTTCTACACTCTTTGCTTAGATTTTACTAATATTGGAGCAATAGGGGAGACCTCCTCAAGTTATTAATAAAATATTACTCCTTTCCATGTATTTTTTCAGCGAAAGTAGTGATTTCTCTAACTTCTCATAACTAATCTCTTATTTGCGGTTATGAGAGGTATTTATGTATGTGTTCTTATCCATTGCTTCCATTTCTTAACTTGCTTCCATAGAAAAACAAAAATTTTGGTCTGTCAGTCTCAGTGGAGTAGCCAGGATTTTAGGAAGGGGGGGGATACAAATTTATTTTTTCGAAACCTCCAATTTGAGACACACAATCAATTTTTTTTTAAAAATGTACGCAAAATTCGCGAAAATTCAAAGAAACTTTATCTAAATTTAAAATTTTTTTACAAAATTTTTAGAACTTTTTGGAGTATGCAGTTTTGTGGTTCACAATGTGTCAATCTTAAAGTCGTGACACTTTTTGCTGATTTTTTGCCATTTCTTTCCGAAGAGCTAAAGTGTTTTCTTTCATATCAAAGAAATTGCTTTCATTCCCTTGTATTGAGGAAAATACAGAAACCGCAAAGAATATATTAGACTCTTTAACCTGGGAACCAGCATTAACACCAACAATAATGTCAGCCCAGAAATCCAACGAATTGATTCACGCAAACAAGTGCTACTTCTGACAGAGTTGGTAATTGAGAAGTAAAGTCCCCTCTCGAAGAACGAAAATAAATAAGTCACTTATCATACCCCTCCTGGGTTATGGTGCACAAGCTGCACTGACAATATCTGATGAGGCGTATCTGGGAGTATTCGAAAGAAAGATTCTTCGAAAGATTTACGGACCCTTGCGCGTTGGCGACGGCGAGTACCAAAGAAGATTTAATGATGAGATATATGTAGACACAGACAAATACCAACGAATTAAAACCCAACGTCTTATTTGGCAGGGCCATGTTGTGCCAATGAATGAAGATGTTCCGGCCTAGAAGGTATTCTTATCGGCACCCACCGATGGTAGCAGAGGAAGAAGGAGACCACCATTCCGATGGAAGGACGAAGTGGAGACCGATTTGTGACCCCGTGGTGTTTCCAATTGGCGCCAATTGGCAGAAGGACGTAACGAGTGGCGAGCTATGATAAAAGGCTAAACTATTAAGCGGAATTTGAAGAAGAAGGGTTGAAGAGGTGAGTTCTACTGTAGAAGTGGAAACGGGGAGAATTGCTAAAATTTGTAGCAATTTGTATAAGTTATGAAATGACGTTTTGTCGCGGCTCTGAAGTCCGTAAAACGCAGTTTTTGGCGGGAAATTATGTAAATTTTAAGAAACTTCTCCATAAATTGGTTTCGGTCACTATATTTTGGTATCGAACAAGTGATTCATGAAATTCAGTAAGCTAAAACAAATTTTTGTCATTTTCTTCTCTGTGGTTTGTTGAAAAACTGAAGCGAAATCTCTGAAGATCGTTTTATGTTGAGTGAATAGACTATCCATTTCCATTATTATATGATCAATGCATGAATGGATAAAAAGCAGTAATCTTGAAATAAACACCTAGGTTACATGCTTGCAGACTTTGACTAGATTTTAATCGGTTCTATTTGATTTCAATATCCATGTCACAAGCTCTGTACCATTTTTTCGAAGTCTTGTTCGTCGGAACGAATACGTCGGAACTCCAGTACCAAGTCTTTTGCGAAATTCAAATATTCATAAAACTGCCCTTTATCATTTATAAAATAAAAAAATTATAAATTAGAAGCCTAAAATGGTATTGGGTTATTCAATCTAAAGTAAAAAAAATTGTAGTTCATTGACGAAGAGGGGATATACGCCACCTCCCTTGCTACGCCACTGGTCAGTCTGTATGTGTGGGCGCCCATCACTAAAAAACTGCTTAATAAAATTGATTGCCACTATTGAATTACTATATGCTTCATTCAAAATTTAAGATATCTCTTATTTCATTATTGCTTTTTATTCCAACAATTTGTTGGTTTTTACGGCCTATACATTTTCAAGTATCATGTTGTTGTTGTTGTTGTGGTAATGACAAAACCACTCTGCGAAGGTTTTTGGGAGTGTTGTCGAATTAACAGTAATTGGCCGGATTTGAACCCGGTACGCTCCGGTACTCAAGTATCATGACTATAGCGAAAATTTTTATGGTTTTTTTAAATTTTTTTTTAATAATTTATTTAATTATTAAAAGTTTTTAATTGAATAGAAAAGCAAACTTTTTTTTTCAGAGACAATCGCCATGCCTTTTCTTATAGATCCATTTCGGAAGCTGCTAGACTTCACTCTTATTTCGATAACTCAACCGGTTTCGGAGTTATCCACCAATATGTGCACCAGGTAACCAAAAGTATGCCCTTTTTCTGTTTCGGTTTCACTTTTGGTTTGCGGTTAAAGTTTCAATTCCAGTTCCAGTTCTAGTGTTGGATTGGATTTTCGTTTTGGTTCGAGTTTCGTTTTATTTCGCGGTTAGGATGCTGTTTCTAAACTCAAGTAATTTTACTCTCGAACTGCTACTATGGTATCGATTTTAGTTTTGTGTTTCGGTTTCACTTCCGACTTCGATTTCATCCGACTTCGATTTCAATTCCAGTTTCGTTTTACATTTTTGGTTTTGTTTATTGCAGCGTTTAAGGTTTCACTACCGGTTCCAGTTCCAATTTTGGTTTCGGTTCCACTATTGGTTATAGGTAAACATTTTAGAGAACTTTTAGAAAGTTCTGTTTCCAGTACAGATTCCGGATTCGGTTTCAATTGTTGCCCTCTTCCGTTTTCAGTTTCGGCTCTTTTTTATATGCTTTCCATTTTCAGTTTTGCTGTCGGTTTTAATCAAACCTGTTAAATTTCATTAGTAATTAGTAATCAATTAATTTGACGGCTTTTTTAATTGCTAATGGTTATTTTAATGGTTTTTCAAGAAAAGGCAATCATTAATTGATTACGATTAGAACAAATAAAAAAAAAAAAACAAAAAATCAAAAAAAAAGTTTAGAAATAATTCTATTACTTTTGTTATTTTTGATTTTTTTGCATTGTTTTTTTTTTTTATTAGGTTTGATTTTTTTTAGTATTGTTGATGTGATGATTTATGTGATTCTAAAACAATACTGAAAAAAATCAAAGATAATCAAGAAAAAAAAAATAAAATAAAAAGAATCAAAAGTAATCATTTTGTCTTGACGATTTTTTATTTTTTTAATTTTTTGGAAAATAATCATTAAAAATTGAAAGTAAATGGATTCTCAAGAAAATAATTAATTAAACCGGTAAGCATTACCATTAGTAATCATTATTTAACAGGTCTGGCTCTAATTTCCGTTTCGCTATCAGAGCCTGGCTATGATTTCGGTTCCTGCTTCCTTCGCTTCAGATTAGTATTTAAGTTTCAGTTATAGTTACGGATCTGGTTTCGGTTTCGGGTTTTTTCCACTTCGGTTACATTTTGAAGTACGGTTCGGTTTTAAATTTAAGGTCCGGCATTTATGCGCTTCGGATTTTTAGGTCACCTTCAGTTTCAGTTCATATTCGGTGCCGTCTGTTGAATGTTATACTGCCAAAAAATCACTTAACTCAGGATGTCCAAAAATTCCTATTTTGTGCACTGAAAATTTGTAGTCATCCCAAAATTATGCCATCCTGATGTAAAGGAGAAAACTTAGAAACCATTGAATGCCACGTTTATATGCACAATCAGGTCGGATATAGATTGCTCCGATCATCTTGGTTCCGACAAATGATTTATACAAGGTAGCGCAAAAGTAATCCTTCTATCAGAAAATGCTATAAATTTTGCGATTGGCCCCTAAAGTCAGTTCTGTTTTGACATTTGTGTATTAAACACATGCGAAATACACGTTAATAAACAATGTTACGCTACACTGCCCAGAACGCGGAATATTGCTGACTATTTATTTGACCAATAATCGGTCGGGGCGAAACGGTTACTGTGAATGGTGAGCGCTACAGAGCAATGATCAACGAGTTCTTTTTGACGCAACTTGATGAATTGGGATTGGAAAACATGTGGTTCCAACAAGACGGTGCAACAGCACACACTGCACGTGCCACAACCGATATGCTGAACATCGGAAGCTTACTTTTGCGCCACCTTGTATATAACAAAATATCAGGCGTATACTAACTTTCTTTCTCTGAAACTGAGGAATTGCTTAGCTTTTTGACAAACAGTTGGACAGACGAAAGCTCATTCCCGTGTACTTATTTTCGAGTCCAACTGTTCTTAAACGTTGTTATGCCATTTCATGTTCAGATACATTTTTGTTTGATTTAATTTGGAGAAAATTACACTCAACGAGAAAGACCCAAGAGAGGTACTTGGATAGCTTCAAAACAGCTCGGGCTAAATCCCTTCGCTGAGTCCGGTTGCTGTAAGTTTTCTAAAAATGCAACCATACAAAATTGCATTAGAAAATTTTGAAACCCAAGAATGCCAGACTAACCGCAGATCACACCAAATTAAAAAGGAAGATTGTTGTTGCTGTTTTACTTAACTAAAAGAGTAGTTTACCCTTTACGACGTGTACCACATACACATTACCACCCCTAAAGTCTTCACAACCCGAAGCTTAAAATTAATCAATCAGCTCTTATTTTGGTTATGCGGATTCACCACATACCTAATTTCTAGTCTGTATGCGTTTAACGCTTATGATTTACCGAGTAGGAAAACTTTATATTGCGCTAGCTTAACTACAAATAATTATATAAACATCTACTACATATGCATGTTTGTATGTATATGCGAGTACATCAAGCTTATGGCATGCTGAGGATCTTTTTAATATTTTCCCAGAATGAGCAAAAACAAAATGCAAAATATTTACATTAAATGCGATAACAATTTATCATCATCTCCGATCTTTATTTTTTTTTATCTTCATAGCCTCTTTAATATACTTTTAATTGTTGCTACTTTTGGCAGGTGTGTTGTTGTGGGCTATAGAGCTTTTAAATTATTTTCGCATAGCCAGTACTTAAATGGATATCTCTATGTGCTTATACACAAAGTAGCAACTACAAAATAATAATCATTTTAACTGCTTTTAAATGTGCCATTAGCTACCGCAAGTGTTATAAAAACTTTTATACGGTAAAATATTATTTAAACGAAAAGTAGATTTGCGTGTTCTTGCACTAAAAAATAGATGGCAATGCAGTAAATGGCATAATTCAAATATGCGGGAGTGCTCTACATACTTACAGAAGTGAGCACTAAGCTTACTTTATGACAGCAAATAACTAATTTAAAGACGAGCTGAAAAGTCAATTTTTTTGTCATAACGATTGAATTGCGTGCAGTTATTAATTCTCGTTGTGTCAATATCTACAAACGAATATTGAAGAATGGATGAACTTGTTGTTGTGGGCAGTGTGGTGGTTTTTTTTTTTTGTTTTTTATTTGGTTCAATATGAACGAGTTTCATTGCAAGTGTGGCAACAAAAGTGAATAGTCGGGTTTTCAATTGAACGAGTGTTAAGTGCCGTGTTATGAGTGCGACTAATTGGCCAATCATTGCAGTCAGGTGCAAGTGTTGCGTAATTAAAAAAAATTGTGTGTTGCAAATGAAATGTATGAAAAATCTTTTATCTTTTTTTTAGGTGGGGAAATCTCGAAAACGTGTAACAAAAAAAAAACAAAATTGTAGCTTTCAAAAAACCCAACAAGCATTTCTGTAAATGTTTTTAAAAATAATTTGAAGTAAACTTGCTACAATAAGCGATATGTAAGCTTTTTTAGTTAAATTTTATTTGAAAGTTTAAAATAAACTTTTTATAAACTTCACAAACAAAAAAGAGAAAAAACTATTTGTCATTTTTTTTTCTACTTAAAATATTTCCAATTCTGCTCAGAAAAGATTTTCCATGAGAATGACCATGCAAAAATAACAAGTAAGGAAGTCTAAATTCGGGTTCAAGTAGACAGACGGACAAACAGACAGACCGACGGAGAGACGGGCATGGCCAAATGGATTCAGCTCATCGTCCTGATTATTTCAGTATACTTATTGATGTGTCTTGCTCTTCTTCTTCTTATACTTATAAACATTTCATGTTCACGAAAGGTATAAAAATCAAATAAAAAATATAAACCTTCCCTATTGCAGTGTGGTATTAACTACTTGGCCGGATAATTTGCTTGTGTGTTATTCGATTTGCCTAATTTGGCAGGAGTATAATACATACTATTGATAAGCAGCTAAAAAATTTTCATTGAAATATCTGGTTGAAATTACAAGCAATCGCCTTTGAAATTAGCAGAATTTTTATGCTGAAAAGTGGGCGGCGCCACGCCTACTTCCCCAAAATCCACAAAATTTTCGGGCGGTGGAGCTATTAGTTTGCATAGTTACAGAAATATCGCGTTTTACATTTTAGAAAAAAAATTTTCAGAGCTATGTTAAAATACTGGGCGTGGCCGATGACTGATTTCGCCCATTTTTACAACCAACTGTTACCTTTATATATTCAACATTTTCGCCGAATTGCATTTCCACAAATCAAATTTTTCCGGAGTTATAGCATAAAAAGTTTTGTGGAATAGTCCAATATAAAAGGGGCGGGGCAAGGCCTATTTTAGAAAACTTTTATTTCTTGAATTTTTTCATTCACGGACACTTTGAAAGTAAAATATAAATGATATACAGCTATTGCACGCAAAGTTAATGCCTATTAAATATATCTACGATCCTTTCCAAAATCTTGCATATAAAAATGGGCGTGAACCTTAACGGACTCCGCCCATTTTTTCCCTGAACATTCGTTGTATTATTAAAAATATGTGTGCTGAATTTCGTTTCGATATATTGAGCGGTTTTTGATCTGTGATTAATATTAAATTTGACTTAATCAAAATTGGGAGGTGCCACTCCCATTTTCCAAAATTTCTTGAGATATTTATTTTTTGCCTTAATGTTAATGACACACCAAATTTTATCCATATAAGTGTATTATGTACTGAATAAAATTTTTTTTTTTGTTTTTTCGAAAATATTCTATATATAGAAGGTTGGGCAATAAAGTTTGAGAAAAAACATTTATAAAAAGGTTTCTTTGAAAACTTTTTATAGGTTCCTACATTAATAAACTTTTAATTACCTGCCGTTTTGATTATAAAAGTCTTATTTTCAAACGTTTTGTAAACGAAAAATCAAGATTTTGTAAGCTTAATATATATTTCGAAAAGCTTTTCAAAGATTTATTTTAAGTTTACTTTGCGTGTTGGGCGAATTATTCAAGTATGTATGTATGCAGGACTACGAGTAAAAGCACAAAAATGAACAGCATAAGCCTCCGAATGGTACGAAATGTACAACACAAAAATTCCATAGAAATTCTATACCATTTCTAGTTCGATTTTAGAATAATTCAATTGAATGTCAGCAAGCAATGCACGAGAAAAAAGTTAATTTTGTTAAGTTTAGTACACTAGCAACAAAAATTTATATTGAGTTATTGGTGTGAATCTTTAGCTGCGCAGCAATAAAGGGAATATTTTGGTCTAAATACGGGAACAAACAAGAAAACAATAAAGTTTTTCACGGAATACACATTTTTGGCATTTTATTTGAAGTATTGGATATGGTGAGACCCATTTTATATATCTGTATGCATACAGTGCTTTTCAAACGGTTCATTCACTTTCTAAGATCTTCAAACGGCGGCTGCCATTGTATAATTGTAGTGCGCGTGCATGCATGCCTAAAGTCCCTGATGACATTGAAATGCGTTTTTTAAAACGTAGTTTTATAAAACGAAGTCGTCCCTCGTAATGAGAGAGCTTGTTAGTTAAAACTCATTAGCCTTGGCAGATGCCATTCAGCATGTAGGTCCCGCCAGTCTGTATAGAAACTTAGAAGCAACACACCACAAATTGCAAGAGTAGCTTAGCCTCGAAAAAATAAATTTTTTATTTATTATACCTTTCATGAGCATGAAATGGTATTATAACTTTGGTCCGATGTTTGTAAGTATGAGAAGAAGAAGAGATAGACCCACCAATAAGTATACCGAAATGATCAGGGCGATGAGCTGAGCCGATTGAGCCATGTCTGTCTGTCTGTTTGTAAGCAAACTAGTCCCTCAGTTTTTGAAATATCTTGATGAAATTTGGTATGGAGCCGCCATTTTGCATAATATTAATCATTTATCGGAATCAGCAAGATCGGAGCAATGCAACGCATAGCGCCCATACAATCGATAGTTTCGATAAATGGGTTTTTGGTTATACATTTTGCAATTAAAAAGCTATTATTATATATGTAAAGCGTGTAGTGAAAGTCACCCAGATCAGACCAACATAACATATAGCTCCCATATAATCGATTGTTCCGATAAATAGGGTTATTTGCTTAGAGACTCAACTAAAAAAAAATCTTCCACAAAGATTTATTTTGCAAGAAGTTGATGTATATTTTAATGATTTTCCGTCATCTCTTGTGAAATTTGGTTTTGTAACAAACCGCTTACGGCGTTCCGCCATCCTCAGTGTTTAGTTTGGTTTTAAACCTTCCAAAAGAAACTAAACACTGAGGATGGCGAAACCCCGAAATTGGTTTGTTACAAAACCCAATTTGACAAGGGATGACGGAAAATCGTTCCAATATACATCTTCCACAAAGATATGCACTTCACTTAATTAGCAAGGGAGTGTGCGTTGGTTGTCCAGGACTAAGGAGTTTTTCTGGCGTAGAAATAAGAAAAAAACAAATTTAAATCTTTTGTTTGCATATTTTCCAAGTATCTGTGATGAAAGAGATACCCAACCACGCTCACCATACTATAAATGAACCAAACTAATGATCAAATGATGTATGAAAGAACGTAAATGACTGGGTTTAAGAATATTTATTATGCTATTGGTGTGTTCCGAATTGCGCTAGGGATTCTTAGCTTGTGTTAGGATATTTTATGGGGCTAATGGTTGGACTAGTTCTCTTTTATATAAAACTAAAAAGCTTTTAGATTCTTTTAAGAGTATTTCGAAAATTTCCAAACTTAATTGGATGCTTTAATTTTAATGAGTGCACGGAATTACATTGTACTTTGTAAGCACTTTTTTGTGTTTTCGAAAATATTCGACATATAGATGTCAACATGGAACTGCATACCAGATATCTAAAATTTTTTTCAAGCTATCGAACATGGCTTAATAAACTTATCAAAACAATAAATTATTCAATTATAAAAATTTTTTTGTTTTACAAATTATCTTATTATATTTTAAAACGACAAAAAAAAATTCTAAAAAAGTAAGAGACTTTAAAATTAATTTTAAGGCGTCTAGGTTAGATTTTTGATGATTAATTAAATTTTTTCTTTTAAGTGAAAAACTTTAGCCGTATATATGTAGGTTCGCATTGAATGAAATTACTGATAAATAAGTTCTGAACGCAACTTTTTGTTAGTTTTGCCTTTCCAGAATAAACAAGTACAAAAAAAGACAAAAATTAGTACAAACAAAGACAATTACAGACTCTAGAAGGAAATTTAATGCTGAATCCGAATTTATTAATAGGTCGTGTTCGGCTTTAACTCCCGCAAGAAGATGAAGAAGTGTTTAGTTTTCATTATTTTGAGTTAGGGGCGAACCACGACCTTTTAGGATTTAGATGCAGCACGTCGGAATACATTTTAAAGTATTTTTTTTTTAACTTTTTGTTCTCGTTTATGTACCAAAAATAACAACAAATATGTATTTAACAAGTTTTATGACTTTCCAGCATTATTCAAGAGGTTTATGTGAAGTCGATCTTGTTTGAAATATATTGTAAATAAAGTTAGCAGCAACATTTCTACAGGTGATTACTTACTCAGAACAACAAGAAGAGAACCTAGTGCAAAAAAATTCCATTAACTAAAAAAAGTAAAATAGTGATAGTCGGCACTAACTAGTACCGTGAGAGTATACAAATTTATGGTGTAAAATATTACTTGGAATAAAAAAACGAAAACACCATATTAAAATTTAAATGCAAACTAAATGATTACCTGAGCAAAAAACTCATTTGAAATGAATCTTTTTGTGCCAACATTAAATTTAACCACCGAACTGCTATCCGCTACGGCAGCCAATGAGAGCAGCTACGCAGGCACAACGCATTTATTTAATGATAATTTTAACAACAACAACAACATCCTATTTCCAAGCAACTCGCTCCTCGAACAAAATTATACAAATGCTACGAATATTAACAGTTTTGAGAATTATTACATAAACAATAATTTGAATGAGAATGCATTCAACGAATTAATCACAAATATCAGCACCATTGCCTATGACTTTGGTAAACAAATTTTGACCACAATCAACGATGCCAATACAAATCAAACAAACAATATACCAACCGTCACAACACCCATCCCAGCAGCAACAGGATTACCCTTACAAACACAAGAAACAACAACAGAAACAACCCCATTTCGTAGTATTAGTAAAAGTTATGAAAATAATTTGTCTAACCAGAATCGTTCACTACCGCTGAGTTCATGGCTGCCAGTGGTGAATAGCATAAATTCATCATTAACAACGACAGAGCGTGTGTCACTTGAGCAGGATGGGGATGTGGTGAGTAATGCCATTGATTTGGGGGCTGTGGCGAGCATACATAAAGATGCAAATACAAATGTTGATAGTTGGAATCCAAATACGCAAACAATTTTTAGTCATTTCGATTTGGATGACGAGGAAGATGAGATACAGCCATGCCATCCAAATAATACAAATTTCAATTGCTCACAATCGGAGTTTGTGAAATTCATTTTGGGACCGCAAACGTTACCACTTTACAAAGCTTTATTGGTAAGTAAGATTTCTATCTACTTTTATGTAGGAAGATATGTAGTAGAGATGCTCATTTTTTAGATTTTTATAAACGTGGCGTTTTCGGGAGCTGATTTTACAATCCCGCGAAACTATCTGACTTTAATATTTTGGATTGTTTTTTAAAACGGTTTTTGTTATTTCTAAATGAAAGTTATTTCTGTAAAAGCTAAGCAAAATCGAATGTGTCTCCAAACATTTTTTCAAAAGTGATATTTTGAAACAATTTTTAAATGGACCATCTAAATAAAAGAAACTTTTGTATATCAAAATCATGTTTACCAGGGCGATCATTTTAAGATTGGTATGAGAATAGGGCACCTTTGAAATTTCAAATTTTGTGTACTTGGCTTTTCTTATAGAAGAGGGTACATTTGAATAAAAGAAATCAAACATTGAATTAATCTATGCAAAAAATGTAGACCAAAAGTTTCCTTTTAGTTGCCAAATAGGCTCATGTTACTAAGCCAGACATGTTCAAGAAATTTAATTGTAAAATATTTTTTCTTACACTAGCAGTTGTAATATAAAATTCAAGGACAACTTCATTTTAATTCTTATTGTTGGTACCGCAAAATGAGTGTTGTCCTTTCCCGGAACGAATTCGGTACGCTCTGGAACAGAATCCTTTCTGGTGCTGGTAGCTGAAAGTAAACTTAAAACTCTTCAGTACAGCTCGATTGTCACTGCGAACGTGTTAGCTTCAGGCCTTTATCAGACTGTAATCAGCATGGTTGAAAGTATTGAGAATAACTCATCTTGCAGTACCGAAAAATACTAACGAGTTGCAAATAGGCAAGTAGGCAGGCAGAGACCCTCAAATCGTAGTTTTTCATCATCGATAGCAAAAAACAGAGTTGTCTCATCGCGGAGTACTAAATCGTGTTCATTGCAGTCGTGATCATTTAGGTATACTCTATCTTTCCTTTTTGTTATACTTAAAAACATCGGACCAAAGTGATAATACCATTTCATGTTCATGAAAGGTATAATTACATACCCTAATAGGACATGCATGTATGTAGGTATATACATGAACATCTCGCAGTTTTGGCGTGCTTTAACGAGCGCTGATATTGACAATTTTCAATTAAAAACATCAACAATGCGTACATGCGTTAAATAATAAACGTGACTTATTTGATTCAAGAATTTAATTTGAATGCTTGGCTCGACACACAAATGAATGAAAAAGAAACAACCCCAACAATCATTTCTGTAAATGTTTTTCAAAATAATTTAGAGTAAACTTGCTACAATAAGCGATATGTAAGCTTTTTCAGTTTTAATTTAATTGAAAGTTTTAAGTAAACTTTTTATAATCTTCAAAAAAAACTGTTACAATTAATTTTAATTAGAAAGTGAAATGCAAATGTTTATAAAAATTCGGAAAAACTATTTGTCAGTTTTTTTCTTTTCAACTTAAAATATTTCCAATTCTTTTCAAACAAGATTTAATATGAGAATGACGGCGAAAAATCAAAAATCATGGCTGCATCTTAACCACTTCTGCAATCTGGTAATAGTTGGTTTAAGTTGCAGCATTCAATGTATGATTAGAACATAGTTATTTATTTTATTGCAATAGCTAAATAATATACAAAATATGGTTTGGAAAAAGTTTCAAAAAAAACTTTTAATAAGCTTTTTATCAACGTGTCGTTTCAATTACACAATGTTTATTTTCAAACGTTTTATAAACGAAAAATCTGAATTTTGTAAGCTTAATATTTATTTCGGAAAGCTTTTTAAAGGTTTATTTTAAGTTTACTTTGCTTGTTGGGAATAAATCACATTGGCATATAAAATAAAAGCTGTGCAGCGGAGTAAATAGAAATCGACGGCTGATGTTTGGATTATATTGACAAAAATGTGGACCTGGGTGGATCTAAAACAAGTTTACAAATTTATATTATCCATCTTCAATATCTCAGTTGGTTGTAGAGAGCATGATCTTAATGTGCATCCGAGTGGCCCGAAAATTTGATTGTAAAACATTGCATTCACACGAAAAGTTTCAATGAAGTCTTTTATAAATGATTAAGTTTTGTAAGGCCTTTACGAAGCTGATTATCTGCTTTATTTCTACAAATAGGTGGCACTAGAATATTTCATTGACAAAATCGATCAGCAAGAATTCTCTAAATCTGTTAAAACTATATCAAACGATTTTCTCTGATACTTTCTATTGTTTGTTTCACTGGATCAGTGTCAAAGATAACCAGTTAAATTAATAAAAAAGATTTTTTTACTCGCTGAAGTGTATGATTGCTCTTATATAACACCAACCTTATGCCAAAAACACTCACAACGTAAGTTCGCCATTAATTCCGTTTCAGACAGTTTATTCCAAATTACTTGCCATCTATCAAACACATAACTCTCTACCAATATAGTTTCATATGTTTTCATATGTTATTCGAAAAGGCTCAAGCTGGCACACAAACTATGCTTATGAATGTCATTTCTCACAAGTAAAGCTAGTAGCATACTCTTTTACTTCCGGTCCGAGCAAAGCATTGAGTATAAACCTTGACTTCCGATCTACTCCTTGTTAAATTTACAAACCTTTTTACATTATTATATGAAAAGTGTGCAACTAACTGGTTGTGGATGCTAAATAGAAAGGTTATTTGGCATGCAAATTATACTGATAATATCGTTTATATACCCAAAATAAACATGGATGAAGCTCGCCTGAATCAACATTGCCCTGCATTAAAGGGAAACATTTACTCACCCATTTTTGCTGATGTAATTATTTTCTACCTCACTGTTTGTAGTTAGACTGTTTGCCTGCAAAGTTGGTGTCAGCTTATTTGATGCAGTCACAAAAATAATCTTTAAAAGCCCATAACATTTGAACTAAAAAAGATATTTAAAAAAATTAAACAACATAAAAAAAACCAGCATTATTTTCTTTATTAAAAATGTTTCATGTATTAAAAATCTTGTAAATAGTAATTGCAAATAAAAAAATAATGAAAAAACAACAGAATTAAAATGAGCTTATTCGATGTAGGAATAAAAATATGAAACCAAAACGAATTCTTTAATTTTTAAAGTAAATTCAGAATTTGGTCTGGTAACCATTTTGTCAAATAATTGCTCTTACACGACTATTCATTGAACTGACAAGTTTTTTAGTTAAATTGTGTGAAATTTTAGACCATTCTTCGAGAAGTGCCGCTTTTGGGGTCTTTGCTAGAAATGTGATGTTTTCTGATATTTTTTTCGAGTAGTGACCATAAATTCTCCATGACATTTAAGTCAGGAAACTGTGCTGAAGGCTCCATTAGATCGGGGCAATTCCATATCAACCACTGCTGCACAATTCCTGACTTATGCTTCGGGTCGTTGTCCTGATAAAACCTAAAGTTTCCCCACAAACCAAGTTTTTCAGCACTTTGAAGCAAGTTATTTTTTAAAAAGCGAAGATACATGTTTTTACCCATGATTACTAGACTGGGTCGACTTAGTAACCGATATCGCACCATCGATTTTTCGATAGGTTTTGGGCTCAGGAAAAAAAGTTCCACTACGCATACCCAAAAAAATAATTTTCGAGCCTGCGAAATTTCATTTTTTTGACTTTTTTCGACTTTGATTTTTAAGGTTTTTTTCATGACCTACCCTGTATACCCTATCCGACCCAAAAATGTCCGCTAAAAACGTTGGCGATAACAGTTTTTGAAAAAAAATTTTATTTTCGGGTTTTGGAAAAGTCTCTTTTTCGACTTTAAAAATCAAAATGAAATTTCGCAGGCTCGAAAATTATTTTTTTGGATATGCGTAGTGGAACTTTTTCTTCCTGAGCCCAAAACCTATCGAAAAATCGATAGCGCGATATCGGTTAACTTTCGTCCATACAAATCGACCCACCTTTATGATTACGTCAAAAAAGACTAGATTTCCAATGCTCGAAGCAGGCATGCATGCCCAAACGATAATACTTCCTCCGCCATGTTTTACAGACGCACGTAAATTCTTAATATCAAGTTGTTTGTTGGGCTTGCGCCATACAATTTAGACTCGTCCGAAAAAATTACGGTATTCCAAAATGTTGAATGCTTCAAAATATCATTTTTAACGAAGTTCAGCCAACTAAATTTATTTTTTAGATTAATAAATGTGTTCTTGAGTGAAGCTCGCCCATGAAAATTGTGTGATCGTAAGACGCGACGAACGTTTGATGCACTGCATTCCTTGCCAAGGATTTTTTCTACTTCATCACCTAATTTTGGTGCGGACAATTTGGAATTTTCACTAATTTATTACTAGTCTTTCGTCACTTAGTGTAATATAATATTTATTTGGGGCTTCCTTGCCTTTGTTTTTTACTCGATTTTCCTTCAAAAAAAAATTTTACTGCATCAAATAAGCTGCTCATATGAAATCTGTTGTTTTTAGTATTTTTTTTTGCCTTGCAAGGACTACTAACAAAATTTTTAAAATATGAAACATTTTTTATGGAGAACATAATGCTAGTTTCATTATGGTTTTTGATTTGTTCAAATATCTTTTTTGGTTATTTTATTTATTATTTTATTTGACTGCATTTATTATTTTATTTTTAAGACTGCATCAAATAACCTGACACTCACTGTATATACGGCGTATAATTCTGTGTATTAGGATGTTATTTGTATATAGTATCCCTACAGTCAAACCAACTAGTTATACACTAGTTCAAAAGTAGTAAAAACATCAAGTAAACTTAGTTAGCCACCTTTTCTTTTCCCACATAAGAAACTGGTATCTTAAACATGACGGAACATGACGTTTTAAAATTGGAATTAGACCAATACACTGGACATTATCTGTTTTGCTCTTACTAAAATTTAGCTTTTAATTTTAGTAAAAAGTATTTCAATCACTCTTCAAAAGATTTGTAGCGCGACTAGTTGACAAAAGTAACCCTCATAATTGGCCGAGAACGTCACTGCACGTACGCATACTCAACATTGAGGGTGTTAGTTTTTTTCACAAACTTTAAACAAAACGCTGCACAAGCTTTATCGTCAATAAAGAAATTGAGTTTATAGATTTTTATATAGTTTTCCTAATTAAACAAAATGTTGATTCGTTTGTTTGTATAGAATTTGATAAATTGAATGAAATTGGATATCGAAATAGTGTGAGAATCAATTAGCACGATATTGAAAATGAAAACTTGTACGCACACTTTGCTTTTAAAATTTCAATTACAGTTAGTATGGAGTGTGATTGAGCAACTAAAAATTTGGCTTCAGTCAACGCTTTTGCATGCCATTAAATCTAATTCAATAAGGGGAAAAACCAATTGCTGGTCTCCTTAGAGAAACTTATGATTTCTGTAAAAGAAAAAGAGTTTGTCAATGAAATGAAATTTTGCATTTTATTGAAAATAGAATTGTCAACAGGCTCGAGCTATAAAGCGTATTTACTATATACACTGGTGAACAAAATAGTGACAAAACCTTCACTCAGCATCTATCTACATTTTTACCAAATATTTAAATTTTGTAACGTTTCTTCCAATCAAAATGAATAATTCACACAAAACTAGAAGTGGCAAAATGCCACCAAAAAATTGTACGTAGATTGACTAGAAAGCTAAGAATTCTAACCAGATATGAGCACTACTACAAACAAATGACCAGCACAGCTTGTGCTTGTGTGGGGAAAACAGCGATTTTGATGGCTTTATTTTTAGTTATTGAGCTTAACATGTTATATATCAAAATTACTATGATTTTGATGAGGGCTTTAATGGTGTTTTTCCTTCTTAAAATTTGAATATTTTTTTAGCCAATATTTAAACTTTAAAACTAAGAAAATACATATTTTTCAAAGCTATTAGTTGATGCTTGTATTTTTTTTTTTTAATAAAAATATACTTTCTGTTATTTAAAATAATATATAATTTTTTAAGTAATTTTTTATATCTATTGTTTATGTTGTGTTTTTTCAAATAAAAATATACTCTTTCTTTCTTAAAAAATAATAGGTAATACTTTTAGTTCTTTCTGTATTTCTCTTATTTTTGGTGTGATTTTTAAATAAAAATATATACTTTTGCTATTTTTTTCTATACGGATTTGTGGTGGTTTTTCTTTAAATAAATATTTTTTAATTAAAACTAATAGTTTGGCTCACTTGCACTTGCTGTAGTCGTGCCGAGTAACATAGAATTAGTGTAACATAAATAGAAACGGAATAAGTGGAACAGTTCCCAGTGAGTAACAGAAGAGTAACGAAACGGTGGGTAACAAAAATTACGGGACCATAAGCAGGTACAAAACATTGTAAACTTTAAAGTAGATTAAATATTTTTGCAAAAAATCAAATGTTTTGCCGTAAAAAAGGGTTCAAAATTTCACCATTAACACACTTTTCCAATTTGTTAATATTTTTTTCGGAATAAATAGTTTGTTTTATCAAACTATATCAAAGAGCTTTTCGTTTGTAAATAACTCTAAGCAACGAACTTAAAGCAATTCATCTCTAAGCAATTTTTTAACCGATTACTCGCAAAAATTTAACGGGACTTGGTGATTTTTCATATAAAATGAAATACCTACGAAGTTGCACACCACCTAGAATGCTCAAATGTTTCTGAGGCTTCGTTACAAGTTATGTTTCTATACCTCCACGTTTTGTTACAGTTTCTTTACTGAGTTGGCGTTACTATTTTTGTTTCGATACAGCTCTGCTCTTATGATCATCGTTATGGAAAGTTTCTGCAGAGGTTTTGTTTCCACTTAAACTGTTTGCAGGAAATTGTTACTCTTTCCGATACCAAAGAGTATATTATTACAATTCTGTTTCGTTACTCACCTGTAGAACAATAACGAAAGAGAAACGCGTTTCAATTCCCTGATAAAAATGTACTTTTGTGCAAATATATGCTAGGAAAGAAGGGGGTTATGGCCCCTAACTACAGATTTTTATTGTGTGTTGGAAATTATAAGGAGGCAGTTTGTGAATGCTGGGTAAGGTCTTCAACATATCAATGGCTGTGTGAAGGATCAACCTATTACCAAATATTTTTGAAGAACTCTCTATCTCAAAACTTTTTTAATTTCAATTTACTTTTTTGTCAAACAGTGTATTTTGAATATATGCAACCCTCAATCTAAATATATTTCATTCGTGCTATTACAATCCCTTACCAAAAGTTGCCAAGGTATGTTACCATTAATGAAACGAACTAAATTTTTGGTATTGTGCTATTCAAAATATTCTACTACAAATTGAGATGTCACCAGTTTATTTAATCTTTTGTTTGTTAATATTTTATTTGTTAAAAATTTCTTTGTTCTATGATGGCAAAAATGAAGCAGCAAAAGAAAATTGCGTTTGAAATTTCCCATATTTCGCAAAACAAACTAGCAGAAATAGAAAAAGTAACTTGCACGAGCAACTTTAATTATATTTAACAAATCATGTGCAGAAAGCAATAAGCTGGAGAAAATATGACGGTTGTTTACCTTTAGCGAAAGTTTTGAGAACAAGCATTGTTAGGGAGAGTTAGTTTATATGGTGACTTAGCTTAATGTTCCTATGTTCTAAGAATGTGAGTTGGTAATATTTGTGTGAAAAATTAAATAGTTAACACGTTTATTATACCCCTTTCCGACCGCGTAAGTTTAAATTTTAATATTTCCGAAAATATTTTAAGTAGTGCAATTTAAACTGACATACACATTTGTACGAGTTACGAGGTGGAAATAAAGGATAAAACAGACCTGTTAAATAATGATTACTAATCGTAATGATTACCGGTTTGATTAATTGTTTTCTTCAGAATCTATTACTTTAAAGTTTTTAATGATTATTTTCCAATTGGTTAGAATAATAATCGTAAAAAATCATGATGAAGACTTCTGAATATTTATTAAATTTTAATTAATTCACGCCTGTCTTGATCTATATTCCGATATAGAGCGTTCTTTTACTGAGTTATTAGAAAAAAATCAAAAAAAGTTGTTTTGATTTTTTTTGTTTGTTTTGTTTTGATTCTTTTCATTATTTTAGATTTTTTTCAGTATTGTTGTAATTGCACGAGCAACTATGTTCACATCAACAATACTGGAAAAATCAAAAATAATCACAAAAAAATCATACAAAAATCAAAAGTAATAAAAACAACTTCTTTAATAAGATACTTTTATACATTGATATATCTTCTTCCAAAGACTTTTTTATGCAAACGCCTGAAAAGGTTACATAGCCACATATTGTGTGTAGGTTCCAGGGTTAGGCCACTTTGAATAAAAAACTTTTAAAATAAAAAAAAAATTTATTTGTTATTAAAAAAAATTTGAGTGCTGAGTGAAATATTATTGGTTATTCAAAAAATTTTGAGTAAGAAATTAAATTTCATTTGTTATTCAAGCTTTTTAAAATAAAAAATAATATTAAATTATATCCGTATGTGCATAAAGACATAATGCGTATTTGTAAAGATTTTTTTAGTTATTTCTGTATAAATTGAGATGCACTGAGTTTATTTGATTCATTTTCGGGATCATTGCTGCACAAAATAAGCTACTTTGGGACTACTTGGTGGTTTTCAGGGTGATTTCGGGAAAGTTTTAATGATAATTTTGGGATATTTTTAGCAACATTTCATAACTGATTTATGCATTATACTAAGACTTTTTTGGGTCCATATTTGAATTATTATAAGGATCTTTGTGGGACTTTTTCAAAGAAATTACTCCAAAAAGTCTCGTAATGATTCCAAAAAAGTACCGAAAACAACACCGAAATGATCCGGTGAAGCCCACAACGCAATTTAACTTATGTCCCGCAATTACTCTGAAAAAGTCACAAACTGGTTCCTTAACCTATCCCGAAAACATCGAAGGAATCCCGCCAAAAACCTTATTTTGGCCAGCAATGGTCCCGAACTTGCATCCAATCAACCCAGTGAACCTTAATTTATACAGAAATAACCGAAAAAATCTTTATGAATACACATTGAGTTTATATGCATATACGGGTATAATTTTGCTGTATTTCGATGTGGTATTTTTCATTTTAAAAAGCTTGAAGAAAAATTTAAATTTTATTTTTTATTCAAAATTTTTGAATAACCAATAATATTTCAATCATCACTAACATTTTTTTGATTAAAAAATAAATTTTTATTTCTTATTTTTTCGTCACTCGTCATAAAAATTTTTGAAATCGCCCATTCCTGGTGGGTTCCACTGTAGATACAAAATTAAAAAAAGGGGGACCTAAAACGCATGACATGCATATACTGGAATATATAGAAATGAATTAAAAGTGGTCGTGGCCGCCTACTGATTAACTCGTTTCCCCTCTGTGTACTTTCAGTTTCATAATTTCATAGCATAGCAAAATTCGGTTAGTTGATTGAGACGATGCCACTTGTTTTGAACCTCAGTGTGAACATAGTTTTACAAGTTTTTTCATCCGTCAAACAGATGGCATTATTTGCAAAAAAGCGATTCAAAATGTGTTATTCTTATAACTAAGTTAGTAAGAAGCGATGTTTACAATTAGTAAAATCGATAAAAAAAAAAAAATCGATTAAAGTTAAATCGATTACTGATTCACACTCGACTTTCATGGAAATACGTGAACGCTTTCAATTTCCACATAAAGCTAAATTAATAATCCTATAAAAAACAGAAATACAGAGATGCACTCAATCTAAGTAGATCTCAAACATTTTAGTATTGATAAAAAAGTTATAACTTCAAAGTCGTTGCTATAGCTCACATCTGCGTATAAATTGTTCGGTCCCCCAACTCTGTTATTATGTTTTGTTAGAGTTTTTTAATTTCCCTAAATTGAAGTTTTTTACGTTATCGTTAATATATTAATTATAGGCTCATTTTTGTTTGTACAAGGTGGCGCAAAAGTAAGCTTCCGATGTTCAGCATATCGGTTGTGGCACGTGCAGTGTGTGCTGTTGCACCGTCTTGTTGGAACCACATGTTTTCCAATCCCAATTAATCAAGTTGCGGCAAAAAGAACTCGTTGATCATTGCTCTGTAGCGCTCACCATTCACAGTAACCGTTTGGCCCCGACCGATTATTGGTCAAATAAATAGTCAGCAATATTCCGCGTTCTGGAGCAGTGTAGCGTAACATTGTTTATTAACGTGTATTTCGCATGTGTTTACTACACAAAGGTCAAAACAGAACTGACTTTAGGGGCCAATCGCAAAATTTATAGCATTTTCTGATAGGAGGATTACTTTTGCGCCACCTTGTATATATATATATGTAGATATGTTTTCAAATTCCAACAAACATTTCTGTAAAAGTTCTTAAAAATAAATTAACGTAAACTTATTTAATTTATTTGAAGGTTTAAAGTCAACTTTTTATAGACTTTAAAAATGATTTTTTTTTAAAATAATTCGCCATTAAAACTGAAATGCGATTGAAAATGGCGGAAAAATGCCTGCTGCATCCTAACGATTCCTCAATTTTGCTTAGATTTGGGATTTGAAAATGCTTGTATAGGTTAACTTTCATATGCTAGTAGTAAAGTACCGTTTCGATTATATAGCGATTACTTTCTAAAGTTTTTTCAACTCAAATTCAGGTTTTTGTAAACTTAGACAGGAAAAGAAAATTACGTTATAAAGCACAGGTAACTTGTATAGAAAGGTCATATTACATTTCAATTCTTCAAAAAAATTTACTAAAAGTATTTTCATCTTTTTGAGGCTCGATTACAAAAAAAGTCTTTTTTGGAATTGAAAAAAAAAATACTTTGCGAAAATATAATTTTTTCCCCAATACTTTGAAAGGGAATTGAAAATGTAATTGAAATTTTTCCAATTACATTCCTCAAAGGAATTATGAAAGTACTTGAAAAGCGAAAGGTTAATTCGCGTATAAAAACTTATTTCAATGGATGGTGATGGACGTTTCGTGCAATATTTTTTATTATTTCAAAAGGGATCCCTTCAAAGCGATTACTAATCACATTCGATCACACCAAGGAGCATAAAGTCGTCCTGATTTTTCCAGCCACGTAGAGGCGTCCTCTTCCCTCTGTTGTCAAAGGCGTGCGTATGATGAAGCGGATGAGTAAATTTTCTTTGAAATCATAACTTAAACAACCAAAACTATGAGAACCTTTATCTGTAACACTATAAGGCTCATATGGTACTGAAAGCGTCCACGATTTCTAACAAATATATCATGGCGGGGTTGACGAACGTTATAGAACGTGGCCTTTATTCATCGAGAGAGAGCTTGACTATTCAATTTCCGCTAATTTCCGTTAATGCAGGTTCTCAAGTAGTCGAACTCCTTGACACTATCCACCACCAATAAGCATAAACTCGACGTTCTTCAGTATATGATTTATCTACGAGGAAAGCGAGTCCTTCTATGACCAATTATATAAAGCAGATAAGTGCTGACCCCACCATGATATCAAACTTTGGCTTCACGGCTTCAACACCTGTCCAAGGAACTCTTTTGTTCCATAGTCGAAATTTTAGCCTACATGACATAACAACTTCCAACGGGAAGAAACAAAAAGAGGCCAAAACATTGTCGTCTGCGATACTAAACTGCAACATAAAAAGATCCACAAAGCTACGACTGCAACTTGATAACGTTGGGATCAACTACAACATAGCTCCAATGTCTTCGTTTTGCGTAATTTTCGAGTTCCAAATAACGATCGAGAGTCCTTCCAGTCGGTAGTGTGCTCTCACAGCACTTGCGGCAACTTCTGACATAACCACTTATATCTCATTCAATTCGGACTGCTGCTGAGGACTCCATTGGGCTCCAGCAAGATCTAAGGTACAACTGTTACAATGCTGCTTACAGAAGAAGAAGATATACGAAAAAAGTTGGTGGATACATATAAGACTATTAGCCGGCCGGTAATTGATTACGCGGCCCCAATATGGTCGCCGAATCTAAGCGACACCAGCTGGAAGAATCAGAACTGCTACAGGATGTCTTCTTGCGGCGTTTGAGTCTTACCTCCACCAAGAGACTAAAATGTTAAATGTTAGAGAGCACACGGAAATGTTAAGCAGACAGTCTTTGTTGGGCGAAGATCTGTCGTGCAAATCTAAAAGAGCTGAAGGACAGAGCAACCTTCCCAGGGAGACTAGAGTCAATATTTTCTATCCAGTATTACCTATCCAAATACATTCCCGTCAAGTGATATGTCCATTCATGACAGCAAACTTTTCTTGAACTGCACAGTTAGTAATAACAACAACAAGCATAATTATTTTATGCAGCAAGGCCAGACACAACCACACGTTTAATCGCGAACAAATTTTTTACGCAAATGAACATTTATAAGTTTTTCAATTACTTTTGCAATTCCTTTAAGGAATGGGAAATTACTTTTGGAATTTCAGTAATGTTATTGGAAAAATTTGTGCTACATTTTCAATTCCTTTCCAAAGTGTTGGGGAAGAAATTACATTGGCGCAAAGTATTTGTTTTTTTTTCAAATTAATTTTTGCATTCTAGGAAATTACTTTGGTAATTTTTTTTTCAGAAATTGAAATGTACTCAATTCCTTTTACGTGGGAAAAGGAATTGATTCCTTTTCCAATTACTTGTAATTGGGACTTTAGAGTAATTTGATACCTAAAGTAATAATTACTACCCAGCTCTGCTTATTGGGATACTTTCACTAGAACTACAAAGAGTACAGTAAATTTTAATTACTACGTCAACTTCATGAGATTAATTTTGTTTTTAAAGCTTTGCTAGTTCATTAGAAAATAATTTCGATGGAAATTTCGATTTGCTGTGCAAATTGCATGTTAAAAATTTAATTTTCCTTTTTAATAAAATTTAATAGTTGAGGTGTTTCTTTAAGCGTGCTAATGTATTAGTACAGTTGTAAACTTGTTGTTATTATGTCACATGCACAATATTCTTATTTCAATAAAACTCTGAAGGGTATGTGTGTTATTTGTGTATGCTATGCGATCATTTGTTTTGCGTACCTTTTCCAAATTTATGCAAAAAAAAAAACTTTTAATCTTATAACTTTAAACGAATTATTCTTGTATATTTGTATATTTGTATATCCACTACTATCTCAGGAACGACTTAACCGATTTTGATGAAATTTGGTATATGGGTAGTATCTCTTGTTCTTGTTGGCACTTGGGGTGGTTCACAGGGTTGCCACCTATATAATTTTTTTTTAAATATTAAGCAATGTATGGGAATATGGGTATCAAATGAAAGGTATTTTAGGCCGTATACCAACCAAAGTATTTTCGAGTAGGGTTGCCACCTAGGGTTGCCGCCTGAACGCATTTTATTTATTCCTTCAGATATCGACCACTATCTCGGGAACGGCTAAACCGATTTCGATGAAATTTGGTAGATGGATAGTATGCTTCCTTCTAAGATTTTCTAATTGGATGTTGCCACTAAAGGAAGCTTAGAGGGTTGCCACCTTTCCGAATTTTTTTAAATATTAAGCAATATATGGCAATATGGGTATCAATCGGAAGGTATTTAAGGCCGTATACCAACCAGAATATTTTTAAGTAGGATTGGCACCTAGGGTTGCCATCTGACTGCATTTTAATTATTCCTTCTTATATCGACCACTATCTCGGGAACGGTTTAACCGATTTGGATGAAATTTTGAGTGCGCATGTGGACATAATTTCGTGGCATCTCGAGGTACTTGAATAAATATAACAGCACCTGGGTGACAAAGCATTACCTAAATAAATTCAAAACATTTAAAACAGAAAATTTTTGTCGAATCATCGAGCCCTAACCGCCAAACAGGCTTAAGTGACTTTTTGTGGTTAGTGTTCGATATTTTGGAAATCTATTTTGGAAATTTATGCTCTTGGTAAGTAAGATTATGCGACAAAATCGAAAAATACCGAGCAAGGCTCCGTCACCCAGGAACTTTAATTATTTTAAATGTAAAAATAAACGGTGAGAGATAAAGGCTGCCGCCGTGGTGTGGCGGCAGTATTGCTGGCCCACCACACCGAAGTTCCAAGGTTCTGCCATGGAAGGCTTCTCAGCTAAAATGCATGTCTTTTGTAGAGGCAAAAATCTTCACAAATTGGAAGGGAAGCTCGGCGCAAAAGTCTGTTAGGAGGCTTATGTCTTGCCACATATATTTATTTTTTTTTCAATCGGTGAAAGATGAGCAGTACATATTTTTGCAATAAAAGTTTTGCAGAGCAAGCAAAGCAAGGCTGTTCTTAAACTGATAGAGCACTAGGTTCACTTTCCGCTCCATCACAACCTCCCTATAATTGGCAGAGTAGTTCTCCCAAGTGCTTTTGTTCAACCGTCCTCTGGGTAGTCTCTCAGTACACCCGCTTGGCGCTTATCTAAAGTGAAAAAGGATCAACCAGGTATGGCCACTCGTCTCATCACCAGGAGGTCCGCCTGCATGCGGGCTTGCTATATAAAGGTGTAATACAACAATAGTCATCCAGATCCTTTAGATCCTGCGGATCAAACCTTACTCAACAATAAAAATCAACCAATCACCAATAAAAACCATCGAAGCCTTACTAGGGATGGTGGCTCTGCCAGCTGGTTGTTACCCTACTGAAGGCACAAAGGATGAAAACTTTAAAAGAATCTGACGTTGTCACCTACTAAGCACTCAGCCACTAGCATACAGGCACAATTGTGGTGGGAGTGGGAACGCACTTGGCGACCTTTTTAGGCATATATAATACCATACTCCCCAAGCTAGATAGCTGTCTTCTCATCGAAAACAACCCACATTCCTGTAAGCGCATGGTTCTAGCTTATAAGAAGTGTATACGGTTCGAAGACCAAACATCAACTGAGATCATTATTTACTCGCTGCCAAGATCTGTAACCTGTGCTACAAAAAAGGTGCAAGGCCATTGTATCCTAGCGATGTAGCAAATACACTCAGTATGTCTACCTTGCTGGTTAGGGGGTTAGAATATGCCCTAGGTGGGCATAAGGGTCGTAAAAGGCGACTCAAATGTACAAAAGATGCAACTTGTTGGTTGATTTATTTGATGCCTCCCACTACCCATATTCTTCTTCCTTACAGAAGGAGAGGTGAGATGAACCAGAAGGTTCCACTGGTTCGATACCGCAACAGTCGTGCTTGTACCATAAGGGAATACCAGGGCGTATCGGGGTCATATCCGGCAAAGCACTGTCAATTTCGGCAACATTATACAATACACTTTTCTGTCGATAAAAGCAACAACAATAACAAGAGTGCTGCATTGCAGTGGAAATAAAGTACTTTGTCTACAGGACCAAGTTGAGGATAATAGTGAGGAGAGTATTGGTATTGCAATGTCCTGTGACCAAAATTTTTATGATTAATAATTTAATAAACACAATAACAAAGACTTTAGCAAAGGAAACGCGATTTAAAAAAATTATAAAAAACTCTAGCATACTTTAAGGCACTATAATTGTTATTATACTCTGTAGCAGACCTGTTAAATAATGATTACTAATCGTAATGATTACCGGTTTAATTATTTGCTGAAGAATTCATTTAATGGTTGCTTAACGCTACTTTAAATTAATAATGATTATTTTCCAATTAATTCAAAAAAAAAAAAAATCCAAAAAAAATATTAAACATTAAAAAAATCAAAAAAAGTTGTTTTGATTATTTTTCGATTATTTTGATTTTTTTTAGTATTTTTGTAGAAGCACGTAAATATACACATCAAACAATACTAAAAAAAATTAAATATAATAAAACAAAAATAAATAAAAATTATCAAAAATTATCAATTAAAATAATCATTAGCAATGAAAAAACCAAGCAGTTAATTGATTACTAATTACTAATGAAATGTAACAGGTCTGCTCTTTAGCATTTTGTGTTCTTTGTACAAAACTTTCGTCCGCTAGAAAGATATTTAGGTTACTATTGTGTTAGAAATTCTTATCTCTATTGCATCCGGCGTGGTATAGTGGTAGTGTGCTGGCCTATTATAGTGAAAGATAACATCAGCATGTTTAGACAAATGCTTTTGGGGTCGGAGTTGCACATTAACGTGAGGCAATTAGTAGGAACAAGTAAGGAAGTCTAAGTTCGGGTGGAACCGAATATTATATACCTAGTAGTGATCTATTATGTCATCCCAATTTACGCAGGTCTATTTTAATCTTTCAGTTCGTATTTGTGTCAAACAGACAGACGGACCAACAGATAGACGTATCGAGAGACGGACATGCCTACATCGACTCAGCTCATCCTCCTGATCACTTCAGTATACTTTTTGATGGGGCTATCTTTTTTTCTTCTCATACGTACAAACGTTTCATGTTCATGAAAGGTATGAAAATCAAAAAAGATATACAAATTCGCTTTTGCAGTGGGGTATTAACTACTTGGCCGGATATTTTACTTTTCATCCTGAACGTTCTGATATACATTAATAAATATATATCCCGATTCGTTTATGCCGAATGAAGTAATTTACCTTGTGTGCGTAACAAAAATAGATATAAACAAGTAAGGACGGCGCTGTCTTCGGCTGTGCCAAAGGCTTTATACCTTTCATGAATACGTGCAAACTTAAATACGCATTGTTTAAAGTTCTCTAAACCTTTGTCAGCATGAACGATCGGTTGTATGGGATATATAATATATAGAGCTCCGATCTTGGTGATTTTTTTACGAAATCTTTTAATATCCATAAGAAAATATCTCACCAAGTTTCACGTTTTAATATTTCATAATCCTCTTATCTGAACGATCGGTTGTGTGGGATATATACTATATATAGCTCCGATCTTGCTGACTTTTTTACGAAATCTTTTACTATCCTTAAGAAAGTATCTCACCAAGTTTCAAGTTTTAATATTTCAAAATGAGGGATAAATGGCCATAATCCTCTTATCTGAACGATCGGTTGTGTGGGATATATACTATATATAGCTCCGATCTTGCTGACTTTTTTACGAAATCTTTTACTATCCTTAAGAAATTATCTCACCAAGTTTCAAGTTTTAATATTTCAAAATGAGGGAGAAATGGTCATAATCCTCTTATCTGAACGATCGGTTGTATGGGATATATACTATATAGAGCTCCGATCTTGGTGATTTTTTTACGAAATCTTTTAATATCCATAAGAAAATATCTCACCAAGTTTCACGTTTTAATATTTCATAATCCTCTTATCTGAACGATCGGTTGTGTGGGATATATACTATATATAGCTCCGATCTTGCTGACTTTTTTACGAAATCTTTTACTATCCTTAAGAAATTATCTCACCAAGTTTCAAGTTTTAATATTTCAAAATGAGGGATAAATGGCCATAATCCTCTTATCTGAACGATCGGTTGTATGGGATATATACTATATATAGCTCCGATCTTGCTGACTTTTTTACGAAATCTTTTGCTATCTATAAGAAAATATCTCACCAAGTTTCAAGTTTTAATCTTTTAAAATGAGGGAGAAATGGTCATAAACCTCTTATTTGAACGATCGGTTGTATGGAAGATATATGCTACAGTGACCCGATTATACCGGATCCGACCAATGTCTAATATAATACAAAAATACATCCGTGTGCCAAATTTCATCGATATATCTCAAAAATTGAGGGACTAGTTTGCGTTCAAACAGACGGACGGACAGACGGACATGGCTGTATCAACTCAGTTCATCGTCCTGATCAATTTGGTATACTTAATGGTGGGTCTATCTCTTATATTTCTAAACGTTACAAACATCGGACCAAAGTTAATATACCATTTCATGTTCATGAAAGGTATAAAAAGGGTGTCTTTCATAGGCGCCAAAGAACTCAACCGATCTTTATGAAATTTTCACAATATGTACTTGGATTCACTGGGTACATCATATAAAATATATAGTTTTGGAAAAGTAGGCGGAGCCACTCCCCCGTGTTTTTTGTATCAAAACGTCAAAACAACGGCTACCGGGTTTGCTAGTATGTTATAAAATGGCGAAAGCAAACAACGAATTTCAAAACTGAGAGACTAGTTTGCGTTCAAATAGACAGACAGACAGACAGATAGACGGACGGAGAGACGGACATGGCTAAATCGACTCCGCTCATCTTGCTGATCATTTTAGTGAACTTTTCTCTTCTTGTTCTCATACTTACATACATTTAATGTTTATGAAAGTTATGAAAATCAAAAAAGATATATAACTTCGTTATTGCAGTGGGCTATTAACTACGTGCCCGAATATTTTGCTTTTGTGTTTTCCGATTTGGCTAATTTTTGGCAGGAGTATAATACATACTTCTAAGAAGCAGCTGACTAATTTTCATTGAAATATCCAGATTAAATTACAAGTGATTGCCTTTGAAAATAGCAGAATCTTTATGTTGAAAAGTGGGCGGCGAAACGCCTACTTCTTCAAAATCGACAAAATTTGTTTGCGGCCGAGTTTTTCTTAAAAAGCTTATTATGTGTGCAAAATTTAATTGATATAACTTGCTTAGTTTTAGAAATATCGCTTTTTAAATTTTCCCAAAAAAATGTTCAGAACTATTTTAAAAAACTGGGCGTGGACATTAACCGATTTCGTCAGTTTAACAACAAACAGTTACCTTTATATATATAACATTATCACTGTGGAATAGTCCACTATAAAAAGGGTGAAGCCAAGCCCATTTTCAAAAATTTTAAGTTTTTGGATTTCTTTGTTTACGGAAACTTTAAAACTGAAATATAAATGATGTAAAGCTATTTTACGCAAAGTTATTGCCTATTCAATATATCTACGATTCTTTTCAAGACCTTTCATATAAAAATGGGCTTAGACCTTAACTAATACCGCCCATTTTTTCCTGGAACATTCCTTGCATACCTGCAAACCTGCGTGCTGAATTTCGATATCTTGAACGGTTTCTGATTTATGATTATTATTATTTCTAAATTTGACCTAACCAAAAGTTGGCGGTGCCACGCCCATTTTCGAAAATTTCTTGAAAAACATATTTTATGCCTTAATCTCAATGTATTCACCAAATTGTATCCTTATAGGTGTATTATGTGATTACTCAGCTTTTTTTGTGTTTTCGAAAATATTATATTTATAAAAAGTGGGCGTGGCTATCATCCGATCGTGCCCATTTTAAGTAGCGCTCGGAGATGAGTGGCAAGGAACCCGCATAACGAATTTCATTAAGATATCCCAAAATTTACTCAAGTTATCGTGTTCACAGACGGACGGACGGACGGACGGACGGACATGGCTTAATCAATTTCTCTTTTCGTCCTGAACATTGTGATATACATAAGTCAATATCTATCTCGATCCGTTAATGCCGTTACGTACTGCCGTTACGCGACTAAAGTTAATATACCTTGTATGCAAGGCAAGGTCCGCGCC
Source organism: Merzomyia westermanni (assembly GCA_949987695.1). Lineage (NCBI taxonomy): Eukaryota > Metazoa > Arthropoda > Insecta > Diptera > Tephritidae > Merzomyia > Merzomyia westermanni. The sequence goes on along the minus strand of OX465291.1, from coordinate 42,207,506 downwards.
TATATCCTCTGAGCAGGTATACCACACCAAATTAATTTAATAACTATAATTATTTTTGAGGGTTAAAAGGACCATCTAAAAAACTTGACTTTTTTGTACTATGCAAAAACGGGGCGAACGAGCTTTTTGCGAGAGAGTTATGGGGTTGAAATGTTTCACAAAATTATTTCTTATTAAATTTTACTATGTATGTATGTATATACATACCCCCACATTCATAAAAAGTATAACTAGGTTTATGAAGCTATGACCTTTCATACACATTTTGAATTATGAGAGCTTTATAAAGCTTTTTTACTTTTTATGAATGTGAAATAAAAATATATTTTTCACCGCTATAAATTTTAACATTTTTTTCCATTTATTCTTCAACGCTAAAAAAAAATTGCAAAATTGTACGTGATTATAGCAACAAGTTTACCTTAAGAACACAAAAATATTGTCACACAGGGTAAATCAACCAAACATATTTAAAAGTAACATACTCGTATTTTGATTTTCATTCACGTTGCCTCCTTTCAGACATTACTTCATCCAATATTGAAAGTGAAAAATGTTAGTAGCCAATAATGGCGTTTTTGCGCCATTAAAGAGGACTCATTGCTATCGCCTTATGATATCATAGCATGCCACTAGTACATCGCTCAAGGCCAACTTTTGTAATAACGTGAATGGTTTCACGAAAATCATAAATTCTGGCTTTTCAGCGCTGGATTTATATCACTTGAAATTTCTGCTTGAGTAGCTAGAGGAAGTGTGCGCAAATAAACTCACGATTGAATTTAGAAATGACAGGAAATGTGGAAGTTTCGTTTTATCAAACGCACATTTCTATGCAAATTAATTTCTTTTTCGCTGAAGACTTATTCCTAAATAGTACAAAGTTTTTGTTGCAGGGAAATATGTATAACTTTTTCATATTTTCTTCCTATGATTTATTACTCTTCATTTGGTTTTGTTTAATCTCTTCCTTCGTATTGTTAATTGGCTTTTGAAGTTTATCTGGATAAAAGGTTTTGGCTACCCAAATTATTATTTTCTATACAATTTATACTTTCTATTCTAAGCGGCTGAGTTAGGTTAGATATGAGCTAATGAGGGGTATTTGTTACCATTAGTTTTTCACTAACCAGAGACATAACTATTATAAGAAATGTTGATAAAAGTCCCAAAATAATTGCTTTATTTAAATAGATATTTTTTTGAGTCTTGAAAAATTATTACTTTGCAATAGAAAAAAATAAAAATTTGTCATAATAATTCTGTGGCAATAAGGAAAAACTACCAAAGTAATTTTTTTCTAATTTTTCACTAAAGCGCTTTGAAATTTGAAATTCTAGTGTAAATGTATGGAATTGAGATACAGTTGTTTGTCCATAAAATTCATAATTTTTGAGCCAAAGGCGTGAAATTTTGTGTAATTATAGATCATAGCACGGAGAACACAATGGTGGTACTAACTCATTTTCGACCAAACTTTAGTTTGGATTTTCCGCTTATTGCCACAGAATTATTTAAAGACTTTTAAAATTTTAAAAGTGAAATAATAATTATAAGAATCTTTTTTTTTAAAGTGTCACACTACGTACGTTATATTTGTTTACTTTAAGCTGTTCAATGTGAGACGGAAATTAGAAAAGCTTTTTATGCAATTAGTATTTCAGTGATGTGCTTTAGTAAAACTAATATAAAGGACTTTCATTGGGCATATCAGGGTCTAATGTAGATACGTATTCCTCCTTGAGTTAAGGTATTCAAGGGACGAAAGAGGAAGCAAATCAAATGACAGATATTTGTGAATACTGCAAAGCAGTGCATTAGTCAAAGTATGTCACAGCCGTGTTTGTCGGCGTATCTTATGCTAATGAAATTGCACACTCACGCACCATAGGAAGACATCCCGTAGCTGTCCTGAGTGTGGTGTTCTGACAGGCTTGCAACTTCTTCTAATGTGTATCTGCTAGCCTCGGAAGCTTTATTAGAGAATGGTACCCCAGAGCCGGCTGGCCGATTGCTTTGTATTTATACAGGAAAGTTTCTTAATCTTTTTCGAAGGTACTAATAGAAAGTGAGTAGAGTATTTGTGGTGGCTTTGAATTTTGCTTCCAATCGGGATTACATAAGCGACGAAGATGCGAACTTCATGTAACGTCACATCCAAGCTTTTTGGTTGGTTGACGGTTGGTAGGGTGGCGCCATCAACCTGGATGTCTAATTCTTTGTTCACCTGCTTGTTCCACCTCAGGAGGTGGGGGGCCGGGGATTTGGTCGGGCACAGTAAAAGGTTCCGCTCGACGAAAAACTGGATAACACCTTCAGATAATCGTTTAACTTAGAGCAAACCTCATAAATTCAAGAGATTATTAAAACATTGTAGACTTACTTTGCACAAGAAATGTTAAATCACTTTGCTTTTCAACAATTATCGCACAAAAGGGAGCACATTTTATTACATCTTTAATAGCCTTGAAGAAATGAAAACAAAATTTATTTCAATTCTTCGGTTGCTCCGAGCACTTTTATAAGCCATTTATATTTAACAAAACGAAACGTTTTATAGCGACACGCATGCACAATGCACAAGGAAAGCCACCGAAACAAAAACCGCAACGTAATCTTTAGGGGTTTCAGCATTAAAGTCGATATCGTAACCTTTATTTTGTCACGGAAATGAACGAAGTCAAAATCGTCTTAATTACAAGTACTGCTTCCAATGGAGTTTGTGAAAATAAAAGCGTTAATTATGTAAGTCACCGTGAGTTGTTAACTTCATTTCGCTTCGTCATTTTTACTTCTACTTTAAATTTTAATATAAGTTTAAGCCTTTGAATTTAGAATTGCGTTTTGTTTTAAGTTTTAGATTTGGGCAAATTTTTTAATAAATTGTTTGCTAGGTTAAGCTGCTTCGGCCGTTTCTTGTTAAATGAGGAGAAAAGTTTTATGTTTTTCATTTGAAATTTTAGCCTGAAACGATTTTAAAGACATTTTAACTAAACTAAAAAGCGGAAAATTTATATTCAAAAATCACGCGAGAAATAGTAGGAAATAATGCACACGGGCCTTATTGGCTTTTGACAGTGGGCGCTGTTTCTTTTTCCCTCTTTTGGGAAATAAATCCCATGTGTGTTATTATACTGCCCCCAATAAGCACTCTCATACCCTACTAAATTTTCTTCGAACAAAATTTGTAGCTGTATCGATCTCACTTTGTTGACAAAATGTAATGTTAGGCTTTGAGTCAGTCTTCCAAGTTTATTGAATCTTGCAAAAGTAGGTCGGGTGTTGAAGCTGTTCTCGTGTACTGCAATAGTAAAAGGTGATGTCAAAGCCCCAGTTGCCCAGGAAAAAAGAGGCTTAGAGCCATTTTCACATTGGCGTTTTAACTTACGCCCCACAGTTAACCCTGGTTTCCCAATTTTTCTGTTGAGTTAACTAGAGCTTAAACGTCCAACATTGTTGAGTTAACTATCGATACTTTACCGTGGATTGTAAGTTAACTCGGCAGTGTGAAAATGGCCCTTAGTAAATCTGTAACTTTTACTGAAGGCTATGTTACAATTCTTGGTCAGAGTATCTAATATAACTTACATACTGCTTCTACTCTATTGTGATCTGGTCTACTGGCCTTCATTAACAACATTTATGTACCTGAAATAAAGGCAAGAAGTCGTATAGTACTCGGTGTTCTACCTAACCGGGGAAGATTTCCCTTCATGCAGCACCTTACTAAGGCTGATAGTAAATCTGATCAAATACAAATATTGACGGCAACTGTAGATGAGCTATACAGAAGGGGTTAGTCCACCCACATCTTGCCCTTTACTGATGCGGTGACCACGAACACTTTAAATGTGCTCTGGTTAGCACTTTCCACTTTCGAAACTTGGCTGTCTTATGGTAATGACGCCACCAGAAGTAGGTGGGTGGCCATAATGGAACCCCAACTGCGCCCTAAGTGTGGGCATGAAACCTGCTTTATTAATCACTTATTTAAGCCTTGCAATGCTGCCTCGAGGTATAACTGTCCATCAAAACATTGTCAGCATTAAAGCCGAGGCTAATTCTTCAAAGCATCCATCCTCAAATCGCTACTCTAGAAGTAAAGAAGTTTACCAGTCTAAAAAGCAAGATAAATCTCGATCCACTATATCCCTAATACTGATGCAGATAGCATTCAGCTAATGCTAGTAGGTTTGTTTGTCACAACTCGGAATCTAATAATAACCTAAATATGCAAAATGAATTTTACGCCAGAGTAGTTGCTGTACGCAGAGCACATCAGATTCCACCCAAAGCTAGCTGCTGCACGATGCTCCGCTTGATAGTTCTTACGATGTCAACAGCTACACTAAACATGTAGACGATTGCCCTATTGACCACCATTTCATATCAATACTGAAAACTCATAGCGATTGCCAAAGAACGGCTCTCTTTGCTCTGTAAGCCTACGTTCTAATGCTATCTGAAGATAATTAGACCGAAATTAAAGATAATGGCAACTCGTAATAGGTACAGGAAACAATGTGACCAGGTGACAGAAAAAAAGAAGCCAAATCGGCAAAAAAAAAAGGTTACAAAAGGCTAAAATTTATAAAAACAGATGCTAAAAAAAAGTCAGAATTTTTTTTTACGAAAGCCATCTCAAATTTCTTACTTTAGTTTAAACTATTTGTATATAAAGCTGCAGACATAACTTAAAGGAACTTTTCTTGTTTCAACACATATCAGACACATTTTCCTTGACAATGAATTTTTTCAAAGAAATATATACTATAGAAAAATGACTACAAACTAATTAATTTTATAACATTTTCTTTGTCTGATCAATCAGACGAGCTTGAATCTGCCTACAAAGTTTGGGTATTTATCATAGAGATTAGATCATCGGTAATTTTAAAATCAGTGCAACATTTGGATAAGCGTTTTAACGAACATCAAATATTAAGCAGCGAGCTAAGCATTTTAATTTTTAATCTGTTCCTTAACTTAGTTTTTAAAATGTTCATGGCACTAAAAATTCCTTCAACCTCCTTGGCGGCCGCCGTGGTGTGAAGGTAGTGTTGCCGGCCTACCACACCGAAGGTCCATGGTTCGAGCCCTGGTACAGGTAACATCAAAAGTGATTTGAAAAAAGTTTTTCAAAACGGGGTCGCCCCTCGGCAGTGGTTTGGCAAACTCTCCGAGTGTATTTCTGCCATGACAGGCTTCTCAGCAAAAATTCGTCTCCTTTGTAGATGCCGTTCGGAGTCGGCAAAAAACTGTAGGTCCCACCAATTTGTAGGGAAAATTCAAATCGGCACACCACAAATTGGAAGAGAAGCTTGGCGCAAAAATCTCTTAGGAGGTTTATGATGATATACCTGTTGTATATCGCGCCATAGAGATAGAGAGAATACCAAAAAGTTAAATACAAATTCGACCAGTTCTAAACAAGGGGGTTCGTTTACTGAATTTTTATTTTCTCGTACTTCCGCCCTAAATTCAATAGTAGAGGTCACACTTGTCCACTGTACGGTTATTAGCTTTCGCCACTGCGCCATCAATACCACCTTAATTCAACTTTAATTTTATGTATTCCTCGAAGTGGTACGAGAAATATGGTGTTGGGACCAGAAAAGGTTTGAATTAAAAAAAGGCTAGAAAAAAGCCACGAAGCTTAATCAAAATTATGAGGCTAAAGGACAAACAAAAGGCTAAATGTAGCCTCGAAAAGGCTAACCTGGTCACACTGTCAGTGAGCTCCATTTTAATTAAATGTACTATCAAAGAAACTTCAACGCGACATATCGGAATCGAAATCAAAATTAAAACGAAACCTATATTTTTTTAGGGACAAAATCTAAAGCGGAACCAGAACCGGAACTTTATTTTGATTCGGTGACACTCCTTGCGTATATACATAGATTGACTACACTGAATCTCATCCGAAGCGTTAGAGTGTACACAGATAGTTCAAAAGATTAATGGAATGGCGAGGCATTTTAAACCAGAAAACTGAATTGAATGCGCAAATGTGTTCAATGGATTGTGTTTATGTGAAGAAAGGCAGCTTGGGCATTGCAGTCTGATAACCATTCTAGTTGTCTAATTTAAAAAGTAAATCGAATAGCTTTGCTAACTTTATTGCACTTTGCTCTCCTGTTTAATGTGAATGGTAACGATTAACATGGGTTTATGATTCCTACCGAGTGGAGCAAACTTCGCATTGGTAGTATTAACTTAGGTGAATATTTTAGAAGTGAAACTGGTTCACTGATAATATCACACAAATGGAATGAGATTGAAAAACTGAAAGCTGACACTATAAAGAACTACTATAAGTTAGCGGTGTGAATTCCAGTAGAAAACAAGTAAGGAAAGGGCTGCCTTCGACTGTGCCGAAGACTTTATACCTTTCAGGAATACGCATCACGGTTTTAAGCGTCCGATTCTTACTCACAATTAGTACAAACTCTGCAAAACTGTTAATTTAAAGATACATAGCCCAAAACCCATTTATCGGAAAAATCGATTGTATGGGAGCTATGCGTTGTATTTATCCGATCATGCTGGTTCCGACAAATGATTAGTGCTTCACAAAATGGCTGCCTCCTACCAAATTTCAGCGAGATATCTCTAAAACTGAGGCACTAGTTTGCGTTCAAACAGACAGACGGACGGAGGAACGGACGGACGGACAGACAGACATGGCTAAATCAACTCAGCTCATCGCCCTGATCTATCTCTTATTCTCATACTTACAAACATCGGACCAAAGTTATAATACAATTTCATGTTCATGAAAGCTATAAAAATTGATTACTCATTAAACGATTCTTTGGAGATAAAGCGATTAGTAAAACATCTAATTTTATGGAATATAATCGACTTTTGTTCATAAATCGATTTTTTATGCGAACAATGCATAATCGATATATAAATAAAAATTTATTATGAACACCCAATTGAAAATTATCCCATAATTATAAAAAATAACGAAATGAACGATTTTTAAATTTAATTAATTCAGATAAAAATTATTGACTTGCAAATTTTCAATATCTACTCTTAAATATTTAACGACTTTAAAAATAATACAAACAAAAAAAGTAAAATTGTAACAACTCTTTTTGGTCCTATAACTACAGTAAAGAAACACATCACTCGCCGCAATGAAAAGCAAAAATGATGTGAATTGTTATTACAACAGATTCTTAACATTTGAATAAATTAAAAATGGAATTATTATTATAACATATTAAAATAAATAACATGTAAATCGTTTGGTCTTAAAAGTAAAAAATGACATCCGTTCTTTCTTTAATAATAAAGCGAGTATAAATAATTGTCACAAATGTTCGGTGTCAACTAATATTTTAAAAAAATCCAGATTGACTACAAGTCATTTATACGAAATAATGTGTTTTCAGCTGTAGTGTGAACAGCTTTACACATTTTTTCACCCGTCGCACAGATACAATTATTTACAAGAAGCGAAATAAAATATGCAGTTCCTGTAATCGATTTCTTAAAATTCGATGTTTACCATTAGTAAAATTGATCAAAAAATCAATAATTTCAAAAGTCGATAATTGAAAATATTGATTAGACTAAAAATCGATTATTTATTCACAAACCAACTACAGACATAAAGTAAATATACCAAAAAATGTAAAACTAACATCGCTACGTCACAGGGTATCAAAACTGCGTCTTTGATAGAGGGCTCTCATCTCATTATTCCAGAAGACGTGTAAAGAGAAGCTGTTTACTTCGAAACATGTCATTTCAAAAATTGCTGTGCACAGCTTTGTAACTTTTTTCCAATATCAACTACCATAAATATTAGTTTATCTCAACCACGCCCCGTTTAAAGTTCTAACCCAAAAATAATCGAACCGCCAGTCTGAATTAAAAATTTTATAGAAATTGATGACTGTATACACTTAATATATATCTCTCTCTCTATGGCGCGATATACAACAGGTATATCATCATAAACCTCCTAAGAGATTTTTGCGCCAAGCTTCTCTTCCAATTTGTGGTGTGCCGATTTGAATTTTCCCTACAAATTGGTGGGACCTACAGTTTTTTGCCGACTCCGAACGGCATCTACAAAGGAGACGAATTTTTGCTGAGAAGCCTGTCATGGCAGAAATACACTCGGAGAGTTTGCCAAACCACTGCCGAGGGGCGACCCCGTTTTGAAAAACTTCTTTCAAATCACTTTTGATGTTACCTGTACCAGGGCTCGAACCATGGACCTTCGGTGTGGTAGGCCGGCAACACTACCTCCACACCACGGCGGCCGGGAATTAAAAGTTGTCAGCAAATATTTATGTACTTCACTTCAGTTTTAAGTTTTAAGGTAAAACGATTATAGATAAGCGTGGTGAATTGGCCGCGCCCCTTTAACAATTATTAAGTTATTTGGTGTAATCATTACCTCTACGTGACATCTCGCGCTGATTCCTGTAAATCAACTCAGATTGCAATGTCTCTCAGAAATACAAATATACAAATACATATGTACATATTCATGCAGAGCATTAAATTTTCATATTTGTGCACATTTAAGTAGCTTTTAAAAGAATAAATAAATCCTTTCATCGTTACAGTAATTAATCATTTTAATTGCAGGAATTCTCGACAATTTGAGGTTTCCCTTTATTTTATGTACAAAGTATCCTCATAAATGGTTCATTTAAATAGTTCTAGTAATAAAATGGATATCATTTTCTCGGCCTACTTTTAGTTGTTTACATGAGCTATGCACAATATGGTTATGCACAAAGTGGTTATGCACATTAGACTGTACCAATAAAAGCGTTTTATTAAAATTATTTTGTTATAAGTTTTTAGAAGGAGGAAGAAAATGTGAAGTTCAAAACTTTAATAAATTTTTTTACAGGACTGATAGTTCAGATATTTTTGGGCTGGCCTCATTTTTATTTGTAACTAACAAGAAGTCATGATCTGAAACTTTTAAAGTAATTTTTTTTGGCAACTAAGAAAAATAATTTCAATATAGTTTTCTAGAAAAAAATTTTTTTTTTGCCAATTAAAAAAAAGGAGATATTTTAATGAAATTACATATTTACTAAAGAGAAATAACAAAATATTATTAATTTTAAAAACTAGTAAAAGCAAACAACTTCCGTCAATCCAACTCTTTTATATATAATGCAGATTTTAAAAAGTATTTGAATTAAAATATTGAACCAAAGAATTGAAGCAGTCAAACAGTTTCAACAGTTGACCACAGCTAATTACTATTGTGAATACTTTTGACAAACATCCATTAATTGTATGCATTCACAATGGACATTCCTTTCTACATTTGTCATTTTGAAAGTATTAGCTTTGAGGTCAGATATTAGCAATCGCGAACTGCAACACATCTAGAACGGAGTTTTTTATCTTGTGCTCCTATTTTTTAAGTATATTTTTAAAGTTATCCTTAAACTTTAAAACCCCTATTTCCCTATTTTAATTAAAAAAAAAATAAACACTGATTTTTGAATAAATCGATCTCGTTCAAGTTCGCCTTAATATTCTTTTGTAATATTTTCACAGATGACGTTCAACATCTTTTAAATTTCTTCGAAAAAAAAAAACACAATTATTTTTGTTGGAGAGCCATGCTAATGTAATTACATATTAATGTATTTAGCAAAAATTGTGAATGCTATTGAAATGCTCGCCTTTATATACATAAATATTTTTTCATGCGCATCCTTGAATATATTTCAAGTAATTACCTTTGCGATTTTGCTCGCTTGGAATTAACCCGTAAAGTTCCAACTTTTTCTTTAAAATATTTAATTTGACACTAGTTTACGTTAAACAATTAAATAATTAAGAAAATATTACTCATAATCTTAAGCTCTTTATAAAATTTCCGTGAATGTTATAAACTTTTAATAGTATAGAAAAAGACAAATGCCAAAAATTCGTGTTTCTTATATAAGACTGCGAAAATCTCTGAGTATGTTATTGGTATATATGAAAAACCAGTTGGAAGTCGCATTAGCAGCATCATTACCCCCCATGTCACATATTTGCGAAAAAAATGTTAGTCCAAACTAGTTTCCTTCTTCAAGCGTGAACTGGAAACGCCTCTGTCCTGATCAAGACGACCCATGTGTGACACTTAGCACAACTCTGGCGATCAGTAGATGGGATAACTGTTACTCAAATTTAACGATTTCTTGAAAATAACGTAGGAACAAAATGCCGAGAGCAAGTTTCAGATGACAATAAAGTTTATTCGTTGAAGTGAAGATTCTGTGGTTGTTGTAGTCGTGCCTTAAGTTTGTTTCCAAATTCAAAAATTTACATGCAGGACAGGACTCAAAAAGCAACGCTCAAACACAAATAGAGTAAGATCGGTTTATATTTCGAGCCATAACCACAATTTTGGCGTAACCAACAAAATTCTGAAAATCCGTATTTGGACAGATATTGATAATTCTGTTTATTTTAAACCATCCCACAAAATATTACAACTCAAATATGTACCATTAAAAAAATAGAGCAAAGGCAATTACGATGTAAGTAACATTTTGCTTTAAATTTTTTTATATTTGTAAACTAAAAAATCTTCTCCATAAAACTTTATTTTTGTTGGTTAAACTAAAATGGATGTTAGGGCGCGATTTAAAGGCAGTGTTGAGCATACAAATACGAATGCGGGGTTAATATGATAGAATGATTTATTTCTCTCACTATCGAATTTTATCTACTTATTTACTTGCTTTCTCTTGCATTTATCTAGACTCATATATGTACATTAATTAGTATCCGGGTATTTCGGTTTTTGGTATTGGTAATTTTTTGATATCAAAGAGGAGAAACATCATCCAATAACTACCTAGAAACAGTGGATTAATACATCCTTTTGCTTTAAAATTCATATAAAAATGATCTGTGTGCTTTTGTACCGGTCGTTTCAAATGGGTTAATGACTTAAAGCACCAATACATACACAGTTTTTATGTATTAATTTTCAAATAAGTCAGTATCTGGTCTACTGTTTACTGTGGGATAAGTGAAGGATCGCATTATTCCAAATATTTTTGAAGAACCCTCTATATCAGAATTGTGTCCAAAAACACCCAACTTTACAATTCATTTAAAAAATAAGCTATGTCAGCTAAGTATTTTATTACACTTGTCGCTTATAATCGTAAGCAAATAAGATAATCTTTCTTCTGTTATGGCAACTTTGTGATACGAAGTCCACTCATTTATTCCGTTACACTAACATAATGAAATTCAATACGCAATAATTCAACAGAAAAATACTTTAAAATACGCAATTAAAATTCTTCTGCTTCAGCAGTTCACATTAAACAGAATTTCTTTTCAATTCAAATTTCAATTGAATAATAGATTTCTATTTCTTCAAGAATGCGGCAGTGTAAATGCATTGTGAGCAAATAATGGCTTGAAATATGTCGTTGTATTGCGAAGAAGCAATACGGTTTTTTTTTTTTTGGCGTGCTATAGATAGAAATGAATATAACAATGAATCAAATGCTTTTGCAACCGTTGGCGACGCCTCTTTTGTATCATAAATTGTGCTTTTACTATCTTTTTTTCTAAGTACTTTATTATGTAGAACGCTATGGCCCTTAGTCATAGTCAAATTAAAATAGAGTTTTATCTACTTAAACATGATTCTAAAATAAACATCATTTCATGTATGTCATAGTCAACTTAAAATACATTTTATGTCTAAGACGGAGTTTTAATTTTAAAATTACGAAAACGTCATTTTAACATTTTATAATCACAGTATGTGTCTATGGTTGGCTTTGTGACATTACTTACTCCAAGGCATATACCATACCATACCATAGTATACTATGCTTTGTGAATAAAATAGTTGACACAGGGTGACCTTGCAAAACATAAATAATTTCTTCATAACACCAACCAACTAATTTTTTTCATAAGGGGACCCTGCTACATTTTATTTTAGCTAAAATCTTTGTTTAATATGACTATGATTGACCAACATTTTAAATATCTTTTTAAGTTAAGCAAAGACTTTAATTAAAACGCGTGCTAAGCAACGTCTATGAGGGCATTTTGAAAAAAGTTGTCTCAAAATCAAAATGCTCAACAAACAGCACAAGCTAGAGCAGAAGTGCTTGAAAGCTCACTTGTTTGGCGATATGAGAACAATCGAATATTGTGAAAACTTTCAAACTACCTATTTAAGAACAGGTTTAAAAACATAATTTTTTAATTTTTTATTCTTTTGTCGTTTTTTAATTTTCAAAAGAAAACTGAAATGTTAATTTTCTTATAAATCAAGCATGCAATAATTTTTGAAACGCTGAACTCGAATATGTAAAAAAGTATGTAGGTCGCATCAAACATTTTCGAGTTAAGCTTCTCAAAATCTATAACATACTTGAATTTTAAGTGAAAAGAACATTTTGATTTTTTTTCCTATCAAAAAACGACAACAAAATGCAAAAACAAGTTGTATATACTGTTTGTTTGATTTGATTTTGAGAACATTTTTACTAAAATGCCCATAGTAGGCCGTAACAAACCACTCTGTGCACTAGTACAGCTGGTTATAAAAATAATTCAAATATTGATCAGCGAGCACTATGGACTCATTTCTTCTTCCAAATGAAAGCTTCTTGACACAATCATACAATTACAACTTTTTAATACATCTCCACTTTCTTCTCTTTTCTTTCCAGTTCACAATAGTTTTTGGTGGCATTTTCATTACGAGCATGCTGGGAAACATTCTCGTGTGTATTGTTATTATACGCCATCCTACGATGCACACAGCTACTAACTATTATTTATTCAGTTTGGCGGTTTCGGATTTAATTTATCTACTTTTTGGTAAGTTTAAAACCAAAATACCATAATTTGGTTAATTTAAACATAGATGGCAGAAATTAATAAAAATAGTAAACAAAGGATGCATCGTTCTGATAGACTTATGGTTAACAGAACGTGTGAGCTTCCGAAAGAGATCTATAAAAAAATGTATGGCAATTTGTCTTTAAGTTTGGCTTTTATATTCAAATAAAAACTTTTAATAAATAATAATAATTACAAAAAAATAAAAAAATTAATTTTCATAAAATTTTCATAAAAATTATTGTTCTTGGGTTTGAGCGCATTTATAATGAAGAATACTTTAGAAATGTATAGGCCGAACAAACATCAACAACTCAACTGTTGGTATACAATTTTATTTTTTAAGTATGTGTTTCTGTTTTTACTTGAAAAGTGAATATCGTACTTAAATTGTTGTTTTCGGCTTTTATAATAAACTCTTAAGTTTTTTGATAAAGGTCCCTGTTTATAGTACCTGAGTGACATTTTCATAGATTGCCGTGCAATTTAGTTTGCTTTAGATACTCATCAATAAAAATATTCTGGTTGTTGATTGATTAATTTTACTTACCAGCAGTGGAGCTTTTCAAAAATAGATTTCAAAAACATATCATGCTAATAGAAAGATGTTTAATATTTATTTAGTTGGTAACAAAGTTTGAATAGCAGACGTTAATGTTACTTTTGGTAGATGCTCAAAAAAGTTTTCCATATATTTTCGACAAGTCTTTACAAGATTTCTTGCTGAATTGTATGGTTAGAGGCTGTCGATTGTTATCAAATAATCAAGAAAGAATAGGGTCACATGGATATATTTATCGGCTGGTGCTCCATATACCGGCCAATATTCTTCAATTTCTTTCTTATTTTTCAAGATAGAATTATCCATAACTTTTAATATTTAATACACATGAAATCTGCGCCAACACTTCCTCGCATAACACGTTCCGAGTAGGTATCTGATGTTCTTTCGGAAGCATTACTTTTAACGTATTTGGTCGCTTTGCTCTTAAAAATGCCACATATAACATACCATGTATTTAACTCCAATCCGACAAACTCAACAGTTTGTCCCGGAGGTTAGCCCTAGCGGTTCCTTTGATATGTGTGATTTTCTGCAGGTTTTTTGATGTCGAACAGAAGCGGTAACTCCGTTTAAAGATCCTATGTGGCAACACCTAGGTTAACATTTTTAGAATGTGGTACTTTATGTATATATCAAGTTTTTTCCAAATCAATTGAGCCGTTTTCGATCTAGTCTGAATATACTAACACACAAGAACAGCTCGTTTACAGTTACAAGATATAATAAGCTCAGGTGGGAACAATAAGTGCCTACCCTATTTAGGAATGTTTTTTTTAGTACGCAAGGAAAACACCTTTCGTTTGACACTCATATTGGCATATTTCATTTCATATAAAAAAAGTTCAGGTAGCTGGCAACCCCGTTACACCATCCTATGTGGTACACTATGTACATACCAAATTTTTCTAAATTAGTTGTCAGATTATATTATAAGTTTAATCAAATAAATAAATAAAATAGATTCCATATTATAAGTGATTTGTCTTAAAACATAAAAACAATGTTCAATTTAAACAGATTTTAAATTTCCTTTTTTTAAATGCTTTAATTTAAACCCAATTTTATTTTAGCGCGTTTCTCACTATTTAGAGTTTAGTGAAGTAAAAGCATTTTCCATCACAAAAAGTTCTTCTAAAGGGATCTGAGATTACTGCGGAGAAACTACCGCTGTGCCAAAGAAATGTTTGCACTACATCATACTGACGTTAACATAAGGACTACTACCATAACCCACTCACGTACCTACTTAAGAGCCGGCCAGCCCACAAAAACAACTCATTAGTCAAATTCGCCAACGTAAATAATGAAGATTATTGCATAAACAAAATATTTGAATCTAGTTGCATACGTACTTACGTACGTATATGCAAACATAACAACAAGACTATATCAGCAATCAGAGTACATAAATGAAATAACAGAATTCTTCTTTAATTAATCTGATTAACATATTGAAATAACAGACGTCAACGCCATGTGTTGGCATGAAGCTTTAAGCGCCACGGCCGAGGGTGTCGCTAAGCAAAAGGCAAAGTGAGACCATCTTAACCTTGTAAATTATTCAAAGAAAATTTGCAACGTAGAAAAAGAAAGAAGCGGATGCTAGGAAGTGTTCATAGATTTTGGTTACTTGAGATAACGACCTAGAGTCAGTGTTACGAAAGCTATTTAAGTAAAAAATAATATTTTGCTGAGTCATATTTCATATTACAATATTACTTTTAATTAAAATTTCGTGAAAATGGCAGTTATATTCCCGGCGGTGTAATCTTTCCTGAAGTATATTCATTTAGCCGTTATAAGTAGTAAGTTCTAAAGTCATGTTTTGTTATGCTTTATATGGTAAGGTTCTTACTTAGAATTAAATAAGACAAAAGCATGCTCTCGTTAGTTAGTGAGAAGGTAATGGGGCCTTATATTGTTTGAGCTTACCTCTTAGTTTAGCAAGTAAGAACAGGTTATTTTTGAAATTTCAATTTGAAAAGTCAGATAGAAAGAACTACTTTATGCTCTATTTTTAAATACAACAGACTAATGCTTGTAAGCTAGAGGATATTTATTTTTAATATATATAAATTTTTAAAAGTTTTTATTTGAATTAACAACGAAGATTTACTTTAGAAGCTCTTAGGCTTTTTCATCAGCGAAATTTTAGTACGTTCCGGTAACCATTAGGCTATCAGAACGATGGTTTGTTTTTCAGATACTCTCTAATGATAAAGTTGTAACAGCTCTGTACATTGCAGTTATTAAAGAAAAATTGATAGAACTAATAGTTAATAAGTCAATACAGTCCAAAGCAACAATTTTTAGAATTTTTGTCTAATTGGCTGCAAGTTTATGCGCATAACTCAAAAAATATTGAATGTGATTGAAGGAAACTTTCACCGTTGCCTTACGAGATTGCTAGCTTAACATTTAAGATACCCGCGATTTCGATAACTTGACCGATTAGTTATGGACCTACACATATTGGTGAATCAAAATGTGTTAGTACAATATGGGTATCAAACGACAGACGCTAATTAGTGATCCCATAAGCGATTTGATTAATATTTCTAGCCTGCGCAGAAAACCGGACAGATGTTTTAATGGCCGAACTTAGGTTCCGAGTTGTTCAAGAACTCCCCCGCTAACATCAGTATAGATAGAAATGCTTTCATGAACCCTAGCAACCTTTCGGTCCTCCTTGCTAGAAATGTTTGTTTAAAAATTGCTTTCCGATCTCAGATCGAAAAAGAGCAGTACTCTTAGGTAAATAATTAAAACAATTAAGTATGCCAGATATTCTGTAAACCTAAACTTATATTTGATTCAGCAACAATCAAACAATTCCTTCCCACCTGAAGCGTACTCTGCTATTTTGTATATTTCGATGTAATTATCCTGCAGCAGAAGCCGACTGTAACTTTAAGGTGCCACAGGGTGTTGTTATAAGCGCATATGTTATTTGGCCATCTGCACCTGTGTATAATTTAATGCATGATTCCACGTCTCCATTCTCCTCACTTTCCATCGCTAGCGGAAATGAGAACAACATCATCGGCTTTTATGGCATTGGCTCTCTGATACTACTTAGCGCGTGGAGTGAGATATGGCAGATAGTCAAGAAAGTTAAGAATGGCGCTCACCTTTTCTAACGACGTCAACCGATTGAAATCATCACTGGCACATAAACAGCCTTACATAAAACTAAAGGTGTTACGAGTATTCTATCTGAACAAGCTGTACGAACTCTACCTGTGTTTCGTTGAGTTCATTTGAAGTTATTTTCAAAGGTATTATTGAAAGCTTCTTACTTTTGTTTCTCAGAACAAGTAGCCTCAACATGTATAGCTATTCAAAAGGATATGTCCTTATTCGTTTTTTTAATCAAAAATAAAGTGGAATAACAACCTCTTAATGACAATGCAACTTCTCCTTCCATGTTGTGCCATAATAAATAAGGCACTTGAAGCTTAGCAACCAGAGTTGTAGACACTTGCAACTTTATCCTTTTGTTTATTTTTTGTTGATTTCCTTTCAAATTGTTTTCTAATATATTTTATCTAATATCAAAGTGGCGAATAAAAAATCCTTAATATTAATAATAATAATAATTCCCAAACGGATTTACCCACCATATCCCGCCCGACCGGCGCGAGGGGCGCATCCACATAACGCACGGATTGTTCGTTCGTGTCGAGTCGTTGAAAGGCTTTGGTTTGTTAATTGTCGAGATCTAAAACTGCTCAGCTACAGAGAAAACCTCATCAGATAATTAAAGCAGATATAAGAAATAATTAGTTGATAGAATAAAATTATTGTAAGAAGTTAATATAAAAGTCAAATAATAAGAAACAATTAGCTGCTATGTATTTAGGATAGAAAGAATTGATTTTTTTATGCTGAAAAGCGATTCTGAATTATCAAATCTACCAGAAAGAGAGTTAAAATCTTGCCAACAAACAGCGAAAAGGCTCATTTAACTCAAAATTGGTTCGACACTGTTGTAAGACTAGAGGTTTAAAGTGCCTTGATGGGCGAGACGGTACATTGAAGTTCACTTCACTTAATGCATTTTTTATTTTATGTTTTTCTTCTTTCAAAAATCTAGGGTTACCAGCGGAAATATTTTTATATTGGCATCAGTATCCCTACCTATTCGGATTGCCTTTCTGCAAGATACGTGCTTTTATTTCAGAAGCGTAAGTATATTGTACACCTATAGAAATAGCTTAAGATACACCATGTATACATTAAAAGGATGTTACGGAACTACAATTCCGATTCTGTTTCTATTACTAACGTTTCATCTCCAAGAATGGCAATTTTAAAAATAATTCGAAAACTTTAACTTAATTGTATAATCAATTCATATTTGACACGTTAATCACACTGCCTTGTATATGTTATACAACTACAACAAAACTATATGCTTTATTATTTCTCACGCTGAGCTGAAACCCGTACTCAAAAATGTGCCAGCATATATAGTTTTAGAAAAAAAGCGGTGTGAAACCACGGAATTGGTATAATTTGAACTATCGCCAGGTGCTCAGGGTCCATTTTTAAATTAAGATTATAATCTCATTTAAAGAACAAAGTTTAGCCAATATTATTAGACCCAAGAAAATATTCCAACACTACACAATTAATTTATAAAATTTTTCAAAAGTGGCCGATACGGAAAAATTTGTGTTTTGGCAAATTTTTGGTAAAATTGTATAATTAACTGTGAGGTGTTACAATACTTTTTATATCAGCTAATACTGGCTGAACATTGCTCTTTATACGAGCCAAAAGTCAAGTTATTATACACCTGAAGAATAATATTTACTTCAAACACTTGCTATCACGTCAGCTCATTAAAATTATGTTAATATTTTAAAACTTTTTTATATGAAAAATTTGATATGTATGCAAAAAGTGAAATGTAAATTAAGCTAGCAGAAAAAGGTTATAATAGGTTAAATTTAAATAATAATAGCCGATTTTTTATTCGTAGGCCTTTTAGCGACATGTGAATAATATAATCAAATAATTTTTTTTTCTTTTCAAAATTTGTAATTTCCGTGAACTTGTCGCTTGCGAGATAACAACCAAATTTGTGAGCGTTTATAGTTTTTTTTCTTGCTTATTTTTTTGTTGCCTCCAACTCACAAATTTTAGGAAAAATCCAAACTATTATTATATTTAGTTTGCCAATCATATGATAACGTAAAATACTACTTATCTGTTTACATTGAGTGTGACAGTTTCATGTTTACGTTTATATTATATTGAAGAAATTCCACGATGTCAGCTGGGTAAATATTTAAAAAAAGCAGACCTATTTTAAACCACTTGAATTATGTAGGTAATAACCTTAATACATTTTTTTGTTCACAAAATTGTATTCTTCTTTGATTTTGAAACCAAAACGAAACCGATATAAACACTGAAGAACGTTTAAGTAACCGAAAACGAAACGGACGTTATTTTAATCGGTTTCATGCCTTGTTGAATATACATTCTGCATTCAATAACCTGCTCATTATAATTCAAACTCGCACACATGTTGTTACAAACCACTTTAAAAATATTTCATTTTGAGCTTCTCACAAACTTTTTTATATGTTTTTACTAATACCCATAATTAATTTTTCTTTCTCTTTAAAATATTTTTCAGTTCGACGTACGTCTCCGTACTTACCATCGTCGCCTTCTCCATGGAACGTTTCCTTGCCATTTGTCATCCTTTACATTTGTATGCGATGAGCGGCTTTAAGCGTGCCGTACGCATAATTGCTGCCCTTTGGATTGTCAGTTTGATAAGCGCTATACCATTTGGACTGCTTACAGATATAATTTACTTGGAATATCCATTGAGTGAGTGTTTTAATAATTTTTTTTTTATGTATATTTATATTTTCCACTTGATTAGTGGTCAGGCACTACGAAGAGTAAATATTTATTTCCGTACTTGTTATTGTATTTTCCAAGATTTACTTTGCTATTAAAATTGAATTATATGAGTTTGTGCAGTGATGGGTACGGAACAATTTATTTGATTTTAACAATACTGGGGTTTTCGTGGTCTGATTTTGAAATTTCGTATTTCCAAGACTACTTTCGAGATTTGGATATTCACTTTTCTCCATAAAGTTAGGAAAAAAGCCGGGATTTTCGTCCCCTAAAAGAGCACTTGCTTCCGGGATTGGCATCCCTGGTACCAAGCTTTACAAGCCTACATATATAAGTACAGTATCTGTATGTCAAGTATACACTGGTCTTACAATAATAATATATTTATGGTTTTTGTCTCGTTTGCTTGTTTTTCTCTCCCCTAAAAAGCTGACAAAATAATACCGGAATCCGCTTTTTGCAGCATGATTCATTATCCTGATAATTTTCCATTGTTTGAAGTATCATTTTGTGTATTCTTCGTTGTGCCGATGTTCATCATATTTATTTTGTATGGGAAAATGGGCGCGCAGATACGTTTCAGCACGACGCTGCAATTGGGTAAGTAGAAAAATCAATTATGATTTATTCTTAATACTATAATTTAATATACTATGGCAATTTTGATATTTTTCCGCTTATATAGAGAATAGAAAATGTAAGGTGAAGTGAAAAAAATTGCTATTTTACACTTGGTACGAGTATACAACTGAGAAATAAAGTCTTCTCTCGACGAACAAAAACACACGTTATAAGTCTCTCATCATACCTGTAGCCGGTTTCTGTATAATTTCGATTAGAATTTTAATGCAAAGTGCAACCCTGTTATGTAGTTTTCGCTGAGTAGTGTTTCTATAAGTGTGGTAAAAATGTATTTTCGTTATGGATTTCGATAAAATTAACGAAGCCTCTAATGGCAGTGATAACAAGTATAAAATCCAAAGTAATGGCATTATGTGCAAACTTTCAATGTAATTAATATTTATTCAAAATTAATTATTATAAAAAAATAAAAAACAAGAATAAAATGTTTAAAAAAAATATGAAAAAAGGAAAAATTGCCACGACTCGAAGTCGAAACCTCCCGCTGTACACTGCAACATCTAATCTACTAGGCTATTGAAACCATTGCGCGGTGTGCATCAGAGGTTTAATTTGGCACCAAGGTCTTGTGTCCTATCATTTTGTCATTTGTACATAACACACCACGAAAATATCACAAGGTGAATTCTTTTCGTATAGAAACACTTTTCATAACGAAATCGTTACAATTAATGCATTACAAAATCATTTGTTTTTATAACGAAAAGTTACAGAAAGGGGCTACTTATGTATGGTTCATGACTCAATGATTTATATGGTTCCCGCAACCGGCCAATAGCACGAAATTACCGTTTTAACTCGTTAGTACCTGGGTGAGCTGGGTATTTTTCGATTTTGTCGCATAATCTTACTTACCAAGAGCACTCAGATAGATAGAGCACCGAGATAGTGCTCGATATAAGAAGGATTAATTAAAATGCTGTCAGGTGGCCACTACTTAAAATATTGTGGTTGGTATACGGCCTCAAATACCTTCCGTTTGATACCCATATAGCCATATATTGCGTAATATTAAAAAAAAATCGGAAAGGTGGCAACCCTCTAAGCTTCCTTTAGTGGCAACATCCAAGTAGAAAATCTTAGAAGGAAGCATACTATCCATCTACCGAATTTCATCGAAATCGGTTAAGCCGTTCCCGAGATAGTGGTCGATATCTGAAGGAATAAATAAAATGCGATCAGGTGGCAACCCTACTCGAAAATATTTTGGTTGTTATATGGCCTAAAATACCTTTCATTTGATACCCATATTCCTATATATTGCTTAATATTTAAAAAAAAATGTATATAGGTGGAAACCCTGTGAACCACCCCAAGTGGCAACACCAAAATAGAAAATCTTAAAACAAAGGATACTATCCATATACCAAATTTCATCGAAATCGGTTAAGTCGTTCCTGAGATAGTAGTGGATATACAAATATACAAATATACAAGAATAACTCGATTAAAGTTATAAGATATATCTATTCACAACGAATTTTTATTAAAAACTAATAAAACACGAAGCGAACTCAGTGGCTTTCCTAAGAATTGTAAACAAAAAGAAAGATATGATAGTTTGACATAAGCTGTTGATGAAGAAGAAGAAGATGCTATGTCAACTGCGGATACCATAGCTGTATTGTTATTGTGGTAACGACAAAACCCCTGCGGATTGGGGGTTTAGAATATGCCCGAGGTAGGCATACCGGTTGTAAGAGGCGACTAATATGCACTAAGGTAATGCCGTGCAACTTGATGGTTGATCTACGGATATGATGCCTCTCACCTCTCATTACCCATCTTATCCTCCCTTACGGAAGGAGGGGTGACATGACCTAGAAGGTTTCTCTGGTCATAAATCACTACCACGACAGTCGGGCAGTACCGGAGCGTACCGGGTTCAAATCCGGCCAACGACTGTTAATTCGCCAACACTCCCCCATAGCTGTGTTAGGTGACAAAACTTGCAATGACGTGTCAGTAAAGTGAGAATAACGCAAACCTCTCTCGAAACGCAAAAAGTAAAAAAGATTTCGTGAAAAGGAATAAGTAAAAACTTGCAAACAAACCAGCTGTTGCTTTTTTGATTGGTTGATAGCTCAAATTTTTAAGTTTTTGTTTGTTGCGCGCTCTCCCTGTAAATGTTTTGTCACACCCAACACTTTCTAGTAATAACTTTATAAAATTTTTTCAATTTTATCCACACCGAACACAGTTCATATATCGTTTATTCATTGTATGGGTCACAAACAGTGTCGAAAGAAGATAGGCTTCTTTTCTTAAATTGAAGAAAAAAGCTCGCAGGAAGATTTCTGATTTATCGCGTTCTAACAATGAGCTACTAAAGCTTCACTCAGATGTGTGTGATTATAGCACAACGGATCCAAATGGACCTATCGACACCGGAGTAGAGGGGTTTCCAATCGGAGTCGGTTATTGCTTACACCGACTTAGATAATACACTCATGCTCCCATTAATATTTATTTTCTAAACTATTATGTACCATACCGTGTGAATTCTATTCAATATATTTTCTGCTTTACAGGTGTTCAACGCTGCTCGATGCAACGTGAATCTCGGCATCAGCAATCCCGTAAAGCTGTAATACGTATGTTGGGTACGTATATAATAAATATATCTATATGTATGTGTGGTGTGCTTTAGACACTCTTAAACTCAATGCCGACTTAAACGATTCCCATGATTTTTTTTTTTTAGTGCTGTCTGACTTACAGATGGTTTGAAATAAATATTTTTTCTTTGGAAATGCCGCTATACGAGTATAATACTCCGGTAACTAACAGAAAAATAATAACATAGAAGCTAAAGTTGTATTTGGCTGTTATGCAGACATCAGGAAGTGTTGGAGGAAGAGAAAATGAGAGCTAAAGGGAGAAGAACACAAAAAAATAAAGACGAATGGGCAGAATATAAATGGGAATAGGTTGAAGAAGGGCAAAGCAAGAGGTAGGTGGCACGTGACAGGAAAAGGCTGAAGAAGGTGAACACGACGAACAGATAGAGGGAATTGTAAATCAAGAGCAAGAGTCAGTTAGAGATGATTAAGGAAGAAATTGCAATATTTCAAATGCAGACAAGTCAGTTTCCGTAAAGGAAAATGTCTGCCGGGTTCGCTTTTCTATCAATATATCTTGCATACATAAATAAGTCTTATAAAAAATGTTCAATAAAACTTTTAAACTAAATAGGGATATATTTGATATGTAGGACGCGTGGCATATGACTTCTAGAATCAATTATCAAAAATGATAGATCCAAAAAGCAAGTACTTCTTGGAAGTAGAATTTGGAAGGGAGGTTTAAGATGTATTAACCTTAACACAAAGGGAGGCGTACAGGTATTGGAAAAGGGCGCTAGGTGATTGTATCATTTAAAATACATTAAAAACTGGCTGCCAAAAGTTCTATAATTCAGAAATTATTTCACGGACTGTAACATTTGATAACCCAGTTTTACCTACACAAACATATATACAGTGGCGAACATAAGTATTGACACAGCAGTTTTTGGCGATTTTCACCAATTTTGGCCTTAATAAAATTATTTTAACAAAGTCTATATAAAAGCATGTATAA
Organism: Merzomyia westermanni; assembly: GCA_949987695.1. Taxonomy (NCBI): domain Eukaryota; kingdom Metazoa; phylum Arthropoda; class Insecta; order Diptera; family Tephritidae; genus Merzomyia; species Merzomyia westermanni. The sequence goes on along the minus strand of OX465291.1, from coordinate 42,183,955 downwards.
ATAAATAAAAAAAAAAACATTTTGTTTTAAAAATGTACGCAAAATTCACGAAAACTTCAAGAAATTTTAGTAAAAAATTTCAACTTTTTTCATAGAATTTTCAGAATTTTGTAGAGTATTAAATTGAAGTATAATAATGTGTTGTCTAAGCTTTATGGAGGGCGAGTGGTTTTTTTAAGTAAATATTTGTATATTATTTTATTATTTGTTCAGAGAGTAGAACGGGGGGTGCGGAGCACATGTTGCATAGGGGGCAACCATTGAGTAATTTATTATTTTGAATTATTAGTATTTTTTGTTCGAGCTATTTGTTCATATTGAACGGGGGGTGCTGTTATAGCTTGTATTTTTTAGTTGGGGGAGAGCGCTATTGCCTCTGGGGCATAGCGCGGGATTGGCTTCCCCATTTTCGCTGTGAAAAACCCCCGATTTGGCATTGCAAAATATAAACTATATCTTTGGAGGATTTCATAAGCTGATTGCGAATTACAATAGCATGAAAGAAGTGGCTACAGCTTATGCCGCTTAAACCGTGTTTATCTTAAATTCGTAACACATTTTGCTGATTTTTGGCAATTTTTTTTCTTGAAGACTTTTGTATTTTTTTCCATATTTTTATATGAAAGAAAATACTTTAGCTCTTCGGGACACATGCTTTTATATAGTGTTTGTTGAAATAATTTTATTAAAGCCAAAATTAGTGAAAATCAACGAAAACTACTGTGCAAATACTTATTTTTACCACAGTATAAAGGGATTTATTTAAAAAAAAATTTATAAAGCCATGTACACTTACGGTTTAGCTTATTTTAAACTGAACAGAAGTCAATTCTAACCGACAGGTGGCGTTTGTAGTAGTAAATTATAAACACCATTTTTAATAATTTTTTCTAAATTTGTAGTTAATACGTTGTAGCGTTGTTAAAAATTCATGAATATCTACTTGTCTGAAATTTATTTCTGCCAATTCGGTTTGCTATATAAAATGGCATACATATACAAAATAACACTCAATATTATAGCAAGAACGTAGAAAAGCTATGAAAAAGAAAGTGTTAGTTTTGACACTTTTCACTTTACTTTCTCAACAAAATGGATGTGCACCAAATATGTGCAATCATCTTTCAAAAGCTAAAAAGCTTTTCAATATGTCTTGATGGAAGCCTGTCATTATGATACTAACAAGTTGTCAATTGCAAGAATCCCTTAATACAGCTTGTGTGAGAAAATTAGTGCGAATGACTTGGCATATACGAACATACAAATATGACATCAAGCTTGACATGTTTGCAATTGGCATAAAACGATGAGATATGAGTGCAAAATAAACTAAGTACACTGTTAGAAAACACTTGCCATAAATATTGTATATCGAAGTTGTACTAATAAGACAAGCAAGGTATGCAACTGATTAAAATAAAGTTCCGGTATAGGTTTTATACCATGTTTCGGTTACAAAAAAAAAACAACAGTGTGTGAACAAAAAAAAATCATTTTTGGATTTCCTCCATTTTAGTGATAAATATTTTTCATGCCATTTACCTAGGATAAAACTTGGTCAAAATAAATTCTAAAAATTAACACATATTTTTACTAGAAAAGTAATCGATTTTTTTCGATAGATGTGTTCAGTCGATTCCATATATATGTATACGTCATTAAAATTTCATCAAATTTAATTTGAGGAGTTTTGAGAAATCGGAATTCAAAAAAAGGGGTAGTCATAAAATTCATTAACTTAGAGGTCTCTAAAAAATTAAGAAGTGAAAAAACTTTGTAACCTTTCTCGACAATCTTCGGTGAAAATTAAAAAGAAATATGTGTCCACAAAGTGAGAAACGGTTTCGGATTCGTTCTTTTTCAGATCAAAATAACGGTTACGGTTTTATGATCTAAATTGGAAATCAAAATGAATACACCCTTGCCCGTAAACGTAGTTAATAATTATACACTTTTTTTAAAATTAGCCCAAACATTTCACGAATGGATACCGGAAACAACCCTGAAATGGCCCCGAAAAAGTACCGAAAGTATCCTAGAAACGATCCCTAAATAGTCCACAAATACTTCTGAAAAAGTCCGGATTGAGCCCTAAAACAGCAACCAAAGCAAGAGAATTTCTTTTCCAAACATTTTCATGGCAGAAACATACCCGTAGGTTTTACTGACAACTGTCGAGTGGCATTGACGATTTTGAAACAAAATTTTTGACTCAATCCTGTTACCTACACGGTTAAAAGTTTGAACTTACATTTTTAACTTTTTACACTCCATATAGTTAGGACCAGACCAAATTTGGTTTAAAGTTTAAACAAGTCCAGTTTTCGAGAAAAGTTCAATGATTTATAAAAGCTTTCAAAAAAAAAAACGGTTCTTCGTTTATCTGCAGAACCTTTGAAATTATGGGTTTATTGTTAAGCTCATTTTAAGACTTTAGACTATGTTTTCAGCTAGATTTGTAATGTAGATTAAAAATCAACGCAAGTAGTTGAGAGTTTTGGAATTTAATAGGAGGAAGTTTCAAGAATAGCTTAGACCGATGAATGATTTCGAATTTTATCCCAAATTTTTAACCTTATAATGGCTTTAATTGCAATAGTCGTGAATCAACTAATAGCAAACATATTTTTATTTGTCTCAGTGCGCATAGAGCTTTTGCGATTTTAATCTATGTGCGACACTATTAGCAAATAAGATGATAATGATAAAATAGATAATGAAAAAATATTAAATTTTGGTATGTATTAACCTTAAATTTTTGAAAATTAGTGGTTTCGAACGACTTTAGAAGCTGTGATTCCATTGAAGCTATTGTGTCGAACTTCTACTCGCGAGATACTTTAGCGATATATTTAGTGTGAATAATTGAAGTTTAGGTATTACTTTGCTATAAAAAGTTTGTTTTAATAGTCGTACCGCAATCAAATTTTGCTTTTACTTCGTCGTTTGTAACGCCATTTTATTACTATTTTACTGACCTTAAGGACGTTGTCGAGTCGACACCAAGGCGGATTCACTTACAGGTGATCTCATAAAAATATATAGCAGTGGCTTCTGCCAACAAAAAAAAAATAAAAATTTATGCAATCTGACAGGAGAAGCCGCTAAATAAAAAACAAAACACATGAAGTATGTGTGTGTATACAGCAACAAATTCGCCATGATATCACCAGGTATAAATTCGCCTTGGTCGACACCATAAAAATATTAGGAAACTTTTGTCGATATACAATTTTGAACATTTATAAAAGTTATTCCTTTTTATTATTTTTTACAGCCGCTGTTGTCATAACATTTTTTATCTGTTGGCTTCCATTTCATATGCAGAGGCTGTGGTTCCTTTATGCCAAAGAACACAACAGCTTCCAAGAGATAAACGAATGGATGTTCTCTATAGCCGGATTTACGTATTACGTGTCGTGGTAAGTATTTTAATGTGTTTTATATTAGATAATAAGATTTTGTAAATGGCAATCAATATTTTCATTATTTTTAAAATTGGTATCAACATTTTTAAAGTATTCATAACTATAAATAAGCTCAGGACCAAGAATTTATAAAAATGAATTTTTTTAATTGCTTTTTTATACTAAAATTTTTGGTTTATTTTAATGTCATCTAAACTCCTCGTTCTATTCTTCTTTACCATATGCATAAACCACTTCCGCCATTTGACAGTTAGTAGTGTGATCATGATGGATTTTTTGACAGATCTGTTTCATCATCATCAGCAGAACTGCCTTACCACGTGCTCTCAGTTTTTGTTATTGCTTTTTTATACCACCAATTTGGGTTGATCATCATCATGATCACACTACTAACTGTCAAACTAACTGTCAAATGGCGGAAGTGGTTCAAGCATATGGTAAAGAAGAATGACATCAAAACCAGCGTAATATTAGCTTAATGGTTACCAATGCGTGCCAAAATTTCTCTGATGAAGAAGCCTAGCAGCTTCCGAAATGGATCTATAAGAAAAGCTATGGCGGTTGTCTCTAAACATTTTTTCTGCTCTATTCAATTAAAAAACTTTTAATAATCTATTAAAATTGATTATTAAAAAAAAAATAATAAAAAAAAAAAACAATAATTTTCATAAAAATTCAAAAAGTGAAAAATTATTATTCTTGGCCTTGAGCTCCTTTCATGAATAGACGAGGTTTTTTATGAAAATTGTTATTGTTATGAGTTTTTATGAAAAAAAAAAAATAAAAATTCGAGACAAAAGCCATAGCTTGTCCATACAAATTAGTGAAAACTGTGGCAAAAAATAACTAACCATTGCTGTTAACTCTTTTAGTTATGATACTAAGATGCGTTTTTGAAGGGGACATAAAATATTCCGGAGACATGGCTACAAGAAAAGCGAGGGTTGCTTGGAAAATCCGGGAGATTTAGAAGTTAGCGACTAACTTCGTCACCTCTCAATAACCTACTGTAAAGTTTTGAGCAAAGTGCGATATTTTCTTTGTGTTTTAAAACTATATCGACGGCTGAATGGAAGATCACGCAATTTCAAAATATTTTTAAAAAACGCCCTATCTAAGAATAGTTTTGAAAAAGGCCCTGCTGTAGAATTCTTTCCAATAAGACTTTATTTAAAAATTCGCTTAAAGAACTCCCTATCTCAGAATGAGTTTCAGAAACGCGCTATCTGAATGGAAATTTCATATCAGCTAGAATGCGGCGTTTTTAAACGAATTTTGAAATGTAGTATATTTGTAAAAAATTGTGAGATAAGGCGTTCTTCAACCTTATTTTTAAATAGGGCGTTTTGGAAAAAAAAATCTGAAGTAGGGAGTTTATTAAAAATATTTTGAATTTGAGTGATTCTTCGCTCAGCCGTCGATATACAATCGAAAATAGCGTTAGTTTCACCAAAAATGGAAAAAATCGAATTTCAGGCGCTGACTCTGCTTAATTTTGTGTGCAAATATCAGCGCCAAAACCAGGCAAATACTTAATAATTACTATAGAAAGTGTGTTTCATTAGTTTCCATGGTTAGAAATAGTTTTACTGAGTTCTATTGTGGTCATACAAGCATTAGTGACGACAACTTTCAGGACGCCCAAAATAAGTAGTCATGAAAGAAATCGTCGATAAAATACGTGGAATGATATGGAACGAGCGGAGAATGAAATTTCCTGTAATTAAAATTTGGTCATGAAATAGCTATCCGTGGGCTGGGGTCGACCACTGAAACATATTTAGTTGTTTAAACGTTCCTCAACCTACAGAAAAGGGTAGGGTGCAATAACGCCCACGAAATAGATAGTGCCCATATTTAGGAATTTAGGCATTGTTTGGAATTCTTAAATCGAGTGTTTAAAAAAGAGCAGCAGTCGAAGATGTGTAATAAAAATTACGATTTTGAACTAGAAATTTAAATTTTATGTTACGATATTTGCTGAACATAGGGATGTGTGATTAATCGATCAAACAAATTTTGAATTAATAATTTTTTGACTGATCAATGCTGTCGATTGAAAGATTATGTAAAGTCAGAGCCTAACTAATTACTGTTTACTCAAAACACAAAATCAAATTGATAAGATAATAGAAATTACTCAAAATTTGTTTAATCTGAAAATTAATTCGCAGATTATTCTCTCATTCATGTACTAATCAAGTAAAGTTTAATTCTTGAATTGGATTAATTGAGTAGTAGCACTTCTACAATTTAATCTCATATCCTTTCTTAAATTTGAAATTTGCACTGTTAAATTCATACGATTTAAATCGTCTAAAAACATTAAGTTTGTAACCAAGGACATTTGTCAGCTCTCTTTAGGCACGTACAACTCGTTTAGCTGACGCAACTACTTAAAAACGACTCCGGAGCTCAAATGAAAATTGAAGCATATGTATATAGAACTCCTCAAGACTCAAATTTAGGCTGTTTTTGTAAGATCACAAAAAAAAAATCCCTGCATAACTCAAGTTTAGTAGCGGACTTTTGCAAGTTTTTTTTTTGGTATGGAGACCAACTCAGTCTAATATATATTTTAATAGAGGGACCGGCAGACTTTGTCCTACCCAGATATTCACCTGAATGGATCTAGAAATATTAGCTTATCCTATCCCTATCCCCATTTCTATCCCTATCCCTATCCCTATAGATGTAACTGTTTCCCACACACACAATTCCACTTCACCATCGATCGATACATTATTGAGCTTTTCTTACAAAAAAAAAAAAAAAAAAATTATAAAAACTCGCACCATATGGGAAAATTAAATTTTTTTTCAGGAACTTTTCGAAAATTTTATTAGGTATTCTCCTATTCTGGTGAGAGAACAATCTAAATTAGTGTCAATCATCCAAATCGGTGCAGGCGTTCTTGAGTTATGAGCGTTGGAACTAACGTCACTTTCTTTTATATATATAGATTTATTTCAGCTTTATTACTTTGGTACTTAATATTATTACTCACATATGAAACTTTTTTGGTTTATTTACCGCAGTAGTGAGCTCTACATATTTGCTGTCAGTTCTTGCCATGTTTACTAAGTTGATAAAACTATTTAGAAGTCTTTTATCTTCCACATACGTATGTAATCAAAATAAAGTAGTGTCAATATTTGAAATGAGTGAAGCAAATGTTTACATATTTTCATTAACCCAGTGTTCATTGCCTTAGCATAGTCTGTAAATTGCTATTTGCTATTACAATATTATAAATGTAGTGTTTTCTTAGATTTGTTTACTTCATTTAATAATAAACAGGCGCTTTAGGGAGGCGAAAGGACAGAGAGAGAAGTGGGATAGTAAACGCCACAGGCTGTTTTCAAAAGGCAGCTCGAGTTTCAATATATAAAATTACACGAGGATATCTACTTGTCTGCAAAGTGTCTTGCACAATTGGGTTTAATCTGTGTTGTTACTTAATGTCTTAATTTTCAATGTTACGATATTAAATTGAAACATCCATTGAATCATATTAACTAATTATTTACTATAAAATTGTATAATTTCAGCACAATAAATCCTATTCTATACAATGTGATGTCACATCGCTACAGAGTGGCTTTCAAGGATATACTTTGGGGCAAAAGACGTAGTGTTTATTACAATAACGGTTTTGCTAGAGATCAATCCAGCTTTAGAGAAACGACAATTGCCTCGAGTCTTGGAGGTGGTGGCAATAACAGTACATACGATCGTGTGCATTCAGTAAGTGAATACAAATATGTTTGTTTGAATGTATAAATTATGAATGCCAATGCTTTTTTTTCATAACCACGGTATTCCGGGATTAACAGGGTACTCGTTGGAAAAAAGTTAGGAACTAGCTTGGGGAACTACCTGACCATAAAATACATAACAAATAATTGAACGTTTAATTTTTTTATATTTAAGCTAGGACTACACCATTTCCGGTTGGATTTTAGAAAGGGTGAAGTGAATTTTAGAAAGCGTCAATTACAATTTTTAATAGTCAATTGGGTTTTGGAAAGCGTCAGTTGGATTTTAGAATAGTCAATTGGGTTTTGGAAAGCGTCAGTTGGATTTTAGAAAATGTCACATTTGGATTTTGAAAAACGTAAAGTAAATTCAAGTTACGCCTTCTAAAACCCAATTGTCTGTATCACACACTTTCCAATGGGCGTAAATTAGAACTCCGAAAGAGTCAATTGGATTTTAGAAATAATAAATTGAATTTGGTTTAAGTTTTCTAAAATCCAATAGATTTTTTCGAAAATCCAATTGACGCTTTCTAAAATACAACTGGAAATGGTGTAGTGCCAGGTTATTTTTCGAAAGGGGCATGCTTTATTTATTTATTTTTTTTAACGTGACTTAATCAAAAATATCGGATTTAAATACGTAATCTTAATGCAGTAATTTAAATAATTAGTTTCGATATTTGAAAATTTATAAAAAAGTTGTTTTAAAATAAAATCAAGTCGTCTAGATTTTTTTATATCGAAATCTTTAATCATGTCTTCTGTGTTCAGTTCAAACCTTCGGTAAACACTCATGAGGGCTAAGCCCTTCAGACCTTCTTCTTCAGTGGAACAAATAGATTTTGGCACATCACAAGATCTTTCTGCAGTACCTCGTAACGGCGAGCAATGTTGCATACATTTTTAGTAAATTAAAAATGTTTGTAAAAAGTTTTGTTCAAATTTCATTTAGAGCTTACAGTGAGAGTTTTGGCCTATTTCTGTGGGGGTCAGAGTACCTTCAGCTCCCCTACTAAATACGGAAACAGATACCCAATTTTTATACCTTTCATGAACATGAAATTGTATTATAACTTTGGTCTGATGTTTGTAAGCATGAGAAGAAGATGAGATAGACCCACCAATAAGTTTACCAAAATGATCAAGGCGATGAGCTCCGTCTGTCTGTCTGCTTGTACGCAAAGTAGTCCCTCAGTTTTTGAGATATCTTGGTGAAATTTTGTATGGAGCCACCATTTCGCATGAGATTAATCATTAATCGAAATCGGCAAGATCGGAGCAATACAACGCATAGCTCTCATGCAATCAATTGTTCCGATTAATTGAGTTTGACCTATAACTGTCGGAATTAAAAAGTTAGGAACGTGAAGTTTTGCAGATTTGGTACATATTATGTATGTAAAGTGTGTAGTGAAAATTACCCAGATCGGAGCGACATAACATATAGCTCCAATACAATAGATTGTTCAAATAAATAGGGTTTGAGCTATGTATCTTTAAATTAACAGTTTTGCAGAGTTTGAAAGGTATAAAGTCTTTGGCACAGTCGAAGATCGCCCTTTCCTTACTTGTTTTTTTTTTTTGAATTTTTGGACTTATGAAGAACATTTTATGAATTGTTAAGGAAGTGATTTTCAAAAATATTGCGCATTAACAGAGACAATTTTCATAATATTTATAGAAAAATAATACATATTAAGGGATTTTCGGCACCTATCTAAATATGCACGGGATCCATGCATTGGAATCCCTAGTACATGTACGTAGTATCCATTGTTATTAAAAATAGTTATTACTCGAATTAGGTAAATATTGTTCTATTTCAAAATACATTGCACTGAAGAATTTGTGAACATACAAAGTTCCATAGAAACCATAAAACTTAATGAAAATGTATGCGCTTCCATGATCAAACGTATTACTAATAAATTTGTGGCTTTGTAAGCCGCTTTCAACCGCAACCTTTCTCAACGATCTAACAATAATTTGGAATGATAATTTCATATGATGTGGTAGCTTCGGATTAGGCATGTGGCGAATTTGGAGTTAGATATTCTTCGCCTTCGGTCATGTCTAGTTCGGTTTCAACCGAAAAGATTGAAAAAATCTGAGCAGGTTAGCTGGGATGCATCTTATCTTATCGTAGATAAGGTCCTTTTTAATGTATTCTAAGCAGAACTGAAACCTATCGTCGACAAGCAGATTGTGCTTTAAAACTGCGGGTGCAGACCGTCTTCACGATAACCCAATGTCAAAGCAGCACGAAAAACAGTTGACTGTGTGCTACTTTGCTGGAATTTAAGTTCCTTGCTAAGACTATAGGTTACGAAAAATGACTTTGGGCATTACCTCATCGAGATTTTTGGTATCAAAGGGAGTTGCAGACAAAGCAAATTCCAATTGTAAAGTTTATTGAATTTCAAAGACTCTAAAATATCATAGAATTTCCCAAGGTTCCAGTACATGTAATATAAACTTTAAACTGTGGAGAATGACAGCGTAAAAACATAATGCAATATGAAATTTCTATTGCCAATAAGAGCTAAATTCGCCTGAGCGGGAAATTGGGAAATTAAGTACTTTAGTGTCTCAATATAACTGTTCTAATATACTGAGAATCATGGACGGTATCAAAAAAAGAAAGGATGGCACTTGAAGAATGAGGGTGGAAAGGTGGTGGGAATTTAATGATGCGCCAATGACTTTTTGACTATTTAGCTGCAGAAGGTGCTCCTACCGACACCAGAGCTAGACTTTCTCGATATCTCGGTAAAATATCTCTTTTTTCTTTTATGGGATTGGTTCTTCATATGTTGAAATTTGTATGACAGAAGCTTATATAAATTCTCACTAGATCTATTTTATATGCTTAACAAATCGCCTAGAAGCTATTACAGGCCATTATGCTTATTGCGGACCATGTTGGAAGTAAATAAATAAAAGTACAATTTCTCTTTTTTATAGATGCGTGTGCGGTCAATGCGCCATCATGGCAATAATAACAGAGATCGAAATTCGATTAAGGCCAATTCAACACTATGGGCAAAGGATTTGGATTATAAAGTTCCGTTAAGAAAGGTAAGCATCTAAAAGTAATCATCATGTTGGAGTTGTGAGTGTATCTCTTTGAAAGGATGCATCGGTATGTACATTATTAGGTATTTAGCTCTCTTCGCACGTCCATGATGTAACAGGTACCATCAGATAGGCCCATTTACTTACTCCCTACCCAAAATATGGGTTTATATAGTACCACTATCTATTGTAAAAATATCCAGCAAATAGCAGGCTGTCTCCTGATTAGACAGGGCAGACATGGTTTGAAAGGCACGTGTACTTTTTTAGCTCCCAATATAGATTAGGACCATCGTGTTGGGACAGCGAAGATGCGTACGGAGAAGAAACTGATACAATGTCGAGTAATGCATCGACCGATGGAAGAAAGATGCCACCTACAGAACCACTTTGGATAAGATAGGAAACAGAGCTGAAAGGCGACTAGTAAAACGAAAGTGAAAGTAGGTGAAAAGAAGAATGATGTCCCTACATTTTAACAGAAACTCTGTCCGAGGGCGGAAGGTCTTAATACTGGAGCCAATTTCTGCATATATAATAATGGAAACCTTTTAACCGACTATCATTTTTATTGCTTCAAAGCTAGGGACCTGATAAATCCGCTTCACGAAACCCCAAACCTTTTATAGGACTTATGATAAGATTATCGACTCGCACCATATCTTTATCGAGCTACTTGCATGCTGTTGTGTCTGAATTTGACTTCCCTGGAAAGGCAGGGGACACAGCAGAGTGTGAGTCTAACAGGTTCGCTGGGTTGGTCATGCTAGGAAATGAATGAAAGGAAGTATTAATGCGAACACGTGAATTAGGAATAAGCGAAGGGGGAGGCAGTGGGTATAAAAATGGTAGAGGATGACCTGGCTTTCTTTGGTGTGTCCAATTGTCGTCCCCAAAACCTTTGGGGAGTGTTTTTGTAATTACAAACAACAACAACAACAACCGATTACGAGTTACGTTACTGCCGCAATTGCGTATGATTAATTATATTACTTCTTAGGTATTGAATGGATTAACATAACATTGCGGTTTGAAACATGTTTTTTTTTCTGCCCCTGCGGGTTAGGGGCTTAGAATATGCCCGAGGTAGGCATACCGGTCGTAAGAGGCGACTAATATGCACAAAGGTAATGACTTGCAACTCGATGGTTCTGATCTACGGATATGATGCCTCTCAGTTCTCATTACCCATCTTATCTTTTCTTAAGGAAGGAGGGGTGACATGACCTAGAAGGTTTCACTGGTCATAAATCGCTACCACGACAGTCGGGCAGTACCGGAAGGGACAAGGACTGTTAATTCGGCAACACTGCCCAAAGCCTTCGGGGAGGGTTTTTGTCGTTACCACAACAACAACAAAAAAATTTTTGCCAAAAAAAAATTTTTAAATCAACTCCTTTTTGAAATAAATTTTTTTAGACTAAAATTTAATGGTATGAAACTACCAGCCCAATTCTAAAAAAAAATTACTAACGAATTTTTCTTCTGAATAAAAAATCCTTGGGAGTTTGCGTTAAATTTACAAACGCAAGCAAGAAATGAAATATACAAGCCAAAATATGTAGACAACGTTTGCGGCAACTTAAGCGTATTTGTGCTATCGCGCAGCCTTGTCCTCATAATCCTGTGTTTATTTTCTGTAGCTCTTATTCGCTCTATTTTCCATCACTAATCTTTGAATAGCAATACTAAAGGTTGTTTATATTTTTTCTTTTCCTTTTATTTAAAACGATCTCTTCACAATAATTACACATTTAAATTTTTTTTTACAAATTTCGAAATCTGCTTATGCCACGCCAATTGTCAAAACAGCTGATTTCGAAAATTCGAAATTCCTCTTACCCAATTATTCTTCTCCCTTGGAGAACATAATTGAAGGAATTTTTCTGAGGGAACGAAATAATCCGAGAGAAAAACATTCTGCGCGAATATTTAGAACTGGGCTGTATAATTTCGCTCTTTTAAATAAAAAAAATTTTTTTTTTTAAGTTTTGAACGTTTGAAAAAGTTTAACATGGTTTGGCTTCTTGATACTGAGGTCAAAACTCGTTTTTTGATACCTTCCTCAACTATTTTCGATCAAAATTAGGCAGGCCATCGTGAAAAAGATTGGAGTCTCATTTTCTAAAATTAAAAAATTCACAACTTTTTAGCACTGGTCCAATTATATAAACTGTTTAGGTTTCGTGATGAACTGGTTTTGAACGGTTACTGTACAGGTTTCACTCCTCGTTTACTTTATTATAAAAAAGGCAACGTGGTATTACATAAACTAAATAATCGAGCGCCCTTTTTGGTAAACAGTGTAGACACTTCATATTGTTCATTAATAACTTATTTACAATAGATTTTAGACATCAAAGGTTGGAAAGGAAATTAGTTTTCACTTCTTTTCACCTCTCTTCTAATATAAAATTTATTTAATTTTTACGCCTAAAAGTATACTAAGCTATGTTATTATAGTAAAAGTAATATATCTTTTGTTAGTTCTAAGCAATTAATTTCTAATAAGAAGCGATTTTTTTTATCTAAATAAATATTTTTTTTTATATTTCTTCCTTTTATCTTAAAGGATATGCAAGAAAATTCAATGAAATTTAACACAAATGTTGTTGTTATGGTGGACAATGGTGCGATTAATGGGCGGCCAAAAGTATTCACGGAAAATGAAGCTGAAGCGTCTTCACTGATGAATAAGAATAATGAGACAAGTATTTAGAGAAATTGGATACGAAAGCAGAAAAATGGAAAGGCAGACGAAACTTGATATGTGAATCTGGGACGAAAGTATTATATTTGTAGCCACGGTTAAACATTTGTAAGAGAAGGTATTAAGGATGGACAAATGGACGTGAGAAATCAATTTGTGAGCCAGCTGAAAGTGAGTGCTTAAGGCGGCCAGAAGTCGATGTGTATAAGTACATTGTAAACTTGAATGAGGTTTCATTAATATTAACAGACAGCAAGCTCACCAGACAAGAGTTTATTTATCTCATACAACGAATGCATAAATATGTATATAGTGCGTTTCATAACTATAGCACAATCGAAATTTAACTTTTTAAGATTTATGTGATTTATGCGACTCTTAAATGTGAAATGTATTGTATTCAAAAAGTTTTTTATAAATGATTGAATGTTGTTAATTCTGAGTGTGCTATAGTTATAAAACAACAGACATATGTATTTTACAAAATTAATCTGGAAATATAGTTTTCTAGCGCGTAAAGTTTTAGTACATACATTTTATTAAGTCGCTCCAAATTCTTAGAATTTTTGTACAATATTTTTCTCCGTATAACGCATGAACTTTTATTTTTATATAAAATACTCGAAAATCCGGTCATGCGTCGCTGCGTCTAAGAACTTGTAATAGACAGAGTTTTAGTTATTATATCTCTAAAAGCAGTTGAGATATGAAACTTAATCACACCGCTTATTGCAGCACTCGTTGTCACTTTTCGTTTGATACCCATATTTGGGTAAAAAGTGGACTAGTCTTTTCGTACCCATTCGGGTAAAAATGGGTGCAATTGGTCACTCCATAGGACATGCTGAAACAAATGTGAACAGTTCAACCCATACAAAGTGATCAGAACTGGTATTAGTCGCATCCTTCTTTGCGACTAGTCCCGGATTTATCCTAAACTAATCACCTTTTTTGCAGGGATTTGACAGATTTTGAGTGATGGGCGCACAAATATACAGACAGGCAGACGAAAATTTTAAAAAATGTTGCTATAAATCCTGTTCGTTTAGAAATGATTTTTGCTATAAATTTTTCCTGAATATTAGCAATGACCAACTGACCTTCACTTGTTACAATTTTATAAAAATTTGATGATATGTAGATTTGGTATTTCTTAATAAATCAGGCAGAAAAACATTACTGTAACTGTATAATTTTATAAAGCTCAGGATAGTTCCATGCGAAGCTCATCTTCAATAGCGACTGCATTTAAAAAATTTTTTTTCAAAGTAGGAAATATAATATAAGTATCTTTCCCAACGTAATTGCCTCTATGCCGAACACTAAAGAAAGCAATAATAACAACAATTAATAATTCAATACAATTTTGTTAGCTTAAAATATATACAGCTGTGTTGAATATAATAGTAGTGAAATTAAAATTTATATCGTTGTATGAAGTAGATTAAAGCTGAGTTTTTAATAATTTTCTTTTAAGCTATGGCAAGTTCCATCACAGAAACTACATGGAAAGAAATTTCTAACTTTACATAAAGTTTAGGGAAGTTAATTAAACTTTAAAAATGGTCTTCAAAATCTTCAAATTTTTTTGCAGAATTTCTAGAAAACTTTTGAGTGCACAGTTGTGTAGGCCAATAAATTCTAGTATAACATTATGTAGGTTAGAACTCACTCAAAAATTTTACTGAATTTTCAGAATTTTTTTCGTCAAGGGTGTTTAGTGATTTGTTCCATAAAAAGTATGAAGAAAAATTAAATTTGTATGGAAAAAATACCCAACATCCTTCACAAAAAAAATTAAAAAAATTCAGCGGAAATTTTGAGGTATCTCTAACATGCACATTATTGTGCTAAAATTGAATGAGCTATAAAACTGCGTACTCAGAAGTTTTTCAAAAATATTGAAGTTTTGATGTAAATTTTTAAAAGTTTAATTAAATTCTTGAACTTTGTGTAAACTTTGAAATTTCTTCTTATGTGGTTTCTGTTATGGAATTTGGTATTTTTTAAATAAAAATTATTAAAAACACAGCTTCTTTTAATTTCGTCTAACGTTATCCTATTTAATTTCACTACTATTCTATTGAACACAACTGTACATGATTATACTAGAATTTGCTACAACTACATTTTCGGTTTAATGGATTGACAAAACTTAAAACTTTTTGGAAAAATTTTCTTATTTCTTTTTAACTTGTTTTAGATGCCCACAAAATTTAGAATATCTACTGATTTATACGTTTCCTAAATAACAATTTCATGAGAAAATTATTCAAACTCAAATGAAAGTACATAATTGATTAAAATATGTAAATTTCGAATGTGCTTTTTTAATGAAACTTACTGTAGTTTTATTAAGTACACTTATTTATGTGATAGGCTTAACGTGGTTAAGCAAAAACATTAAAGCAAAAGCCATAAGTATTAGTGAGCAAAATGATTGTCATTAATTTAAAATGCATTTGCATACATTTAGGGGTCAGTTTTGTTGTGGCATGTAGTATCAGTTTGTACGCCGATTACTTTCTATTTTACTGTGTTACCAACTTTAGCATAATAAACTAGATAGAAAAGGTACAAGTGGGTTATGTGCAATTTGTTTCAATTTACTGATTTAGCAACGAACTTAACTTAACGAATTAACTTGCCTAAAGTTTCCAAATAATCTGAAAGCAGCTAAGCCAAAAGAAGGTTTCTATAAACTTTGATTATGGCTATAATTAATTTGCATACTTTTAGGGTTAACTTTGCTTGTTTTATTTTCCATGGTGTAGTCTAATGGAGCACTTAGCCGATTAGCCGCTTTATCACTACACCTTATGTGTGTTAACAATATTTTTCTAACACACAGATACAACCAATAATGGAGGGTAGTAAGTAAAAGGAGCAACCTGCGAAAATTAAAGCATAAGGAGACTGCTTCATTCCTCAAATGTAGGAGTTGCGCATTTTTTTGATTGTTTCCATAAAGATAAACTTATTTTAATTTTGTGGTTTCGAATTGTTAGCAAGGCTGTATTTTCTATCAGCCCTTTTTGCACCTGTTTCTTTTCTAAAATCAAAACATTTTTCACGAAAATATTGCAACATACCAATGAAAATGAGAATTGAAGAAAACACGAAAATCTAAAGCATACTTTAAGGCTGAAAAAATTTTTTGCTCACAAATTCTTCACTTCATTCTTCTTTTTTTTAGAAATTTTCCGCCAAAAGTTTTTTAACCATTTTATTCCGACGATTCAAAGAGATTACCCGGAACGCTCGCTTTAAAATTTTTAAATTCAAAGCAACGAAAAAGTAAGCTAGCAAACGCTAACAATTTTGGTTGCTATCTTACAAGGTACATTTGATTTTCTACGCAAATTTCAAATTTTGAAAAAAAAAAATTATTTTTTTTTATTATTAAAAAGTCGCCAAGTGTTTACGAAAAAAGAATCAGCTAACGGAGCAATGTTTAAAGTTGCGTATACGCCATGTCTACCATTCGCTAGCTAACTTCAATATGCCCAATAGGGATAATACATGAAAACGAAAATATTTTAATAATTTATTGTAAGACGTTATCGAAAATATGGGAAATCCACGAAATTGGTATCAAAATATTTTAATCCATTTTTGTGTATTTATATATTCCATTTACATATTCACCTATGTATTTATGTATGTATGTCGTGTAACCATATTAATTAAGAAAATTTTGTATATTTTCCATGTAAATAAAGTATTCTTATAACTGTAATGTATTTGTATAGAAAAAAAAGATCTCATCAAATTGTAAACATTATTTCAAAATTTTTAATAATTAAATTTTAGTTACTAAAAAGTTGCGCTGATGTGCTTAATAATAACTTTAAATCGAATTGTTGTTTTGTCGGAAAAATTTAAAATTGTAACACAAATGTGATTGAGGGTGATTTGAAACAATTGCGTCTAAGTTTCCAATATATTTGTAAGCGTGAAAGCAGCAATTACGGAAATTTTAAATTAAAGTTTTTTTAAAACAAAGAAAAAAAAAATATTCAAGACTCAAAACAAAGCTATTATATATTTGTAAGCATAATTGTCCACCGTAAAATAAAATATATTTATGCGGTATATATGTTTGTAAATATGTTTTAGATATAGCAAGTAAGCGGAAATGCATGCTAGTTATCAGAAGTATTAATACTTTTAAGACAAAAATTATTCAATACATATACAAGTCAAATAAAAAAAATAAAATTAAATTCAAAAGTTAAGTATTTTCAATGGAAAGAATGTGAACAGCTTTATTAGTAGTTGTAGCTTTTGTATATCCCCTGCAGTCAAACCTAATTTACAACTAGTATATGCCAAGCCCAACTAGTCAGCCAACTGTCGTATTTGCATATAAACAACTGGTATTTTTAACATGGCGATGGCCTACGAGATGTCAATTGTCAGATTTCCACCAGAAAATACTACTCATTTACTACTCATGAAATAATAGTTTGTGTAAAGTGGAAACATACTATTATCATACTGGTCGTAAAATACCAGTTTCATAGTAGTTCTAAATGAAAGAAAATGTACTAGTAAAATTGCAGTCTAATCTTACCAGTATCATACTAGTTCGAAAAAGATAAAAAAATACTAGTCCAAATGTGGATCAAAACTTCTAGCAGGGATTAAAATAAGAAAATGGACTCATCAATACATCATTTTCATTTATCATCATTTTCGCTGTGAAAACCCCCGATTTGGGATTGAAAAACGTAAACTATATCTTTGGAATATTTCATAAGCTGGTTGCGAATTACAATAGCATGCAATGCAAATGAAATAAACGAAAGAAATAATTACAGCTTGTGCCGCTTAAACACATACTATGAAAATTGTAGTCGTATGGATTGAACTGTTTCTGACTAGTATGATTTCAACCAGAAAATAATAATTGGATACTAGTATGTTTACTGACTAGTTTGATATTTCACTGCAGGGCCATTAGCAATATATGTATGTTAATTTTGATGTGAACAACTCTAAATTTCAATGTATTGAAAACCGGCGCAGAGCTATTTTGGTAAATGATTTTAGGCGACACAATGCAAAATTAAAATCTCACAAAATAATCGATATTGGAACGTATTGTATCGAAATTTATGTGACATCCTACTCAACAGGTGATGTGACATTCTCATCACAGTTGCTCACATGGGGATAATTTGTAGGCAACTGATGTGACATGCCATTCAAGAGATAATGTAACATCCTGCTCAGCAGGTGGTGCTTTGTCTGCGGTTTTTTATGGATGCCTTGCTCAAAATGTCAGATGTCGACTATCTCGTATGCAAATGATGTGACATCGCATTCAAGAAGTGATGTGACATACTGCTTAGCAAGTGATGTAACATTAAGTGTCAAATTTTTCTACAAGTGCAAACACTGTCAAGTAACCTAAGGTTGTGTGATTGGTTAATGAAATAAATGTAAATGTAAACACACAGATTTCGCATCACCTGGTGAGCCTGTTTAGTGGCAAACTGATGTGATCCTATTTAAAAGATATTGTGAAGAGATGCAAGCGGTCATGAGACATTCTGCTTACCACGTGAGCCAAGGCTTGATATTATTTTACGGTGGCCCGGGGCATATATATGATTTATTTGTAGCCAAATTATGGTACGTCGATTTGATGGCCGACTAATGTGACATCAGCAGGCGATGCAAAGCGCTGACTTTTTTACGTGCCTGCTAAGATGGATTTATTTTTCAGCAAATAGTGCTACTTAGTAAATTTAAACTACACTAGTCCTTGGTGTGACATCGGTAATGGATGTGATATCGTTACATTGTGCATTATGATTGGACAGGCATTTAAAAGATCACGTTACTTGCTAACACAATCAGAGTGGTCACTGTACCTTAGGTCCTTATCTTATCTGTTGCGTTTGAGCTGATCAACCAGTCGTTTGGTTTTCATTCTGGAACACCTTGTTTCTTTTTATCTTAACACCGGGTTCCGAATGTCACTGCTGATAACATTATCTAGCCAAGATAGAAGTTTCGGATAGGAAATATTTACAAATATTCGCTTTTCTACTTCGTGGTATGAAGACAGCCGAGGCTGAAGGTATTGCGAAACTCTCGTTTCCTTTATAGTACGACAAGAGTAATGTCAAGGGCAGCACTGATTAAATTACCGAAGTCTGCCGCAGTCAGCTTTTTTAAAGTTCATAAATCAGGACGCTTCTAAGTGACGCAGGCGCCTGATCTTACAATGGAAATAAAAGGTGAGCTGTGTCTGCTTCCCCCCATTCGGTGGGGGCCGTCCCCATTTACTGTGCATTTGGACTCATCCAGAGTGTCCGTAAGTGTATGCTATAAAGTTAATATGTCCATTGAAGTTTTCGTACTCGATCACTAAAAACATAAAGTCGAGCCTGAGTCTCGAATGGCAGTTTCTTCTATTGTTTATAATTTGGCCCCAGCATGCAACACGAAAGGCTTAGAATATTTTTTTAATAAAAATATTACATTCAAATCATGTTATCTCAATAAAATCGCATTTTAAAGTAGATTAAGTGACAACATCTCTACTTAAATTTTGTGAGCTATTCTTTCATTTTAATTAAAATCCTATTTCGATCCGGAGTTATTTGATATTAAAAAAGTTTAGCATAAGACAACAAAAACATACCCACATATGTCAATGCAAACATAAATTCTCCATGTCATCCGTCCAACGCAATCCTAGAATTGTATCATTCTGCTGGGCATATATAAGTATGTACATATGTTTATTAGGGTGTTGTTAAATATATTAGATCGATACATCGGCCGCCATGGCATAGTGACAGTCTGCTGGCCTACTATACAGAAAAGTCTTGGGTTCAAGTGTATTTTTGCCATGAAAAAGAGTTTTAGTAAAAGTTCCTCTGCATTGGCAAATGCCAATTTGTAGAGAAAATCAGAAATAGCAATCTACATACTGAAAGACAAGCTCGGCTTTAACCTCCTGGGAGATATATCGGATCAAATTATTATTATTACTTTATTTAAAAAAGTATATGAAATTTTTAGGTGAACTAGAGACTTGAAACTTATACTATGCTCATATAACGATGATCGTTCAAAGTAAAGTTCGGCAAGGCCCTTTGCACTCACTAAGAGTTATCCACATCTAAGGGGCATTAGGCGTGTTCCAATCGGGAGTGATCCAGATCCAGATAGAAATTTTGCATGTAAATGAAAACCAACGTTGTGATCTTGATATTTATCTGTATCAATTTGGATCCGTATAGAAGCTCTGTTCATATATAAACACACATAAATACACAAACAACTCTCACACAACTGATCCGTATCGTTCCAGTGAGATCTTGATCGTAATACTGATCTGGATAGCTGATTGGAACGCAACTATTGGGTTGAGATCAGATAAACTGCGCACTGCCGCCCCTCATCTGCTTGTTTAACGCAACAACGAACTTGGGATTAACCGACCGATATGAACAACATGTTTGAAGGTACTTGTGACCATGTTTTGATAGATTTATTCTCAACCTCAACAAGAAGATAGCGGCTTAGATTTATTACTTGGTCTAGCGACGCATACAAAAAACTCAAATTTCTGTGGCAAATTCTCTAATTTTCAATTTAACGATGGGCTTTATGAGCTTTGCGCTTAAGCGGTTAAGAACCAATAAATAATAAGGCCGAAAAGTGCAAAATTTTCATGACACATCTGCATTTTTGTAAAGTTTAAAAAACTACTGAGTTTTTGTTATTAAAGATATCGACGGCTGAGCGGCAGGGCACCCTATTTCAAAATATTTTTCAAAAACCCTCTTTCTCAGAATTTGTTTCAACTCGCTATTTCAGAATTTGGTACAATAACGCCCTATCTGAACGAAAATTCAATACTTTTTTATACCAACAATTTTTGTTGATTTACGCCCTGTACATTTTCAAGTATTCATGAAAAACGAGCTCAAGGCCAAGAATAATAATTTTTCACTTTTTGAAGTTTTATGAAAATTATTATTGTTTTTATGGTGATTGTTGTTGGAGCAAAGCTCGAATTTTTATGTTTGTTTGTTAATTGATATTATATTGTTTTTGTTTTTTTTTTTTTTAATAATCATTTAATTAATTATTAAAATACATTTTCACCTGATACAGAGCGGTTTCCATCAACTTCTAAAATATGGCCTTATTAAACAAATTCTGAGCTGGGCCATTCTACAAAGAAACTCTTAGATAGTGCGTTTTTAAAAAAAATTATTTAAATAGGGAGCTCTTCCACTCAGCTGTCGATATCTTCTATATCAAAAACTCGGCTGGTTTCTAAGTTTTCTTCATCCCAGTTTACGCAGGTCTATTTTAATACTTTCAGCTCGTATTTGCGTTGAAATAGACAGACGGGCAGATAGACGTATCGAGAGACGGAACTAAATAAACTCAGCTCATCCTCCTGATCATTTCAGTATACTTTTTGATGGGCCTATCTCTTCTTCTTCTCATACGTACAAACATTTCATATTCATGAAAGGTATGAAAATCAAAAAAGATATACAACTTCGCTTTTGCAGTGGGGTATTAGCTACTTGCCCGGATATTTTACTTTTCATCCTGAACGTTTTGATATAAATTAATAAATATATATCTCGATTCGTTAATGCCGAATGAAGTAATAAACCTTGTGTTCGTAACAAAAATAGATATAAAAAGGGTGTCTTTTGTAGGCGCCAAAGAACCCAACCGATCTTTATGAAATTTTCACAATATATACTTGGGTTCACTGGGTACAGCATTGACAGTATATAGTTTTGGAAAAGTGGGCCGAGCCACGCCCCCAGGCTATACAAAGTTTTAATTCGTTATAACTCCGAACTTTTTTGGTCTAAATTAATGAAATTTGGATATATGTGTCACTTAGTCAATGTCTATATAGTTTTGGAAAAGTAGGCGGTGTCACGCCCACATATTTTGTGTTTTGTTTTTGCTCTTGAACTTCCACGATAGGCTCAGGAGTTCGCTGGGCACGACACAGTCTGTATGTAGCTTTTGGAAAAGCCCCCAGGTTATATAAAGCTGCAGTTCGGTATAGCTAGGAGTTTATTTGGTTCAAGCTAATGAGATTTTATTTATAGATGTGTTCTATGTATCAAAACGTCAAAACAACGTCTACGAGGTTGGCTAGTATATTATAATATGGCAAAAGCAAACAACGAATTTCAGCATTTTTTGTAAAACTGAGAGACTAGTTTGCGTTCAAATAGACAGGCGGACGGAGAGACGGACATGGCTAAATCGACTTCGCTCATCGTGCTGATCATTTTAGTAAACTTTTCTCTTCTTCTTCTCATACTTACATACATTTAATGTTTATGAAAGGTATGAAAATCAAAAAAGATTTATAACTTCGCTATTGCAGTGAGCTATTAACTACGTGCCCAAATATTTTGCTTGTGTGTTTTCCGATTGGGCTAATTTTTGGCAGGAGCATGACACATACTACTAAGAAGCAGCTGACAAGTTTTCACTGAAATATCAATATTGAATTATAAGCGATTGCCTTTGAAAATAGCAGAAATTTTAGGTTGAAAAGTGGGCGGCGCCGCGCCTACTACTTCAAAATTGACAACATCTTCTGTGGACGAGTTTTTCTTAAAAAGCTTATTGTGTGTGCAGAACCTGATTGATATAACTTGATTGGTTGTAGAAATATCGCTTTTTATATTTTACAAAAAAAAATGTTCATCACTATGTTGAAAAGTTGGGCGTGGACATTAACCGATTTCGCCAATTTTTTTAAAAAACAGTTACCTTTATATATTGAACATTATCACCAAATTTAGTTTAAACAAATCAATTTTTGGCTTTCTTAGTTTGCGGAAACTTTAAAAGGTAAATATAAATGATGTAAAGCTATTTCAAGCAAAGTTATTGCCTATTTAATATATCTACGACCCTCTTCAAAATCTTTTATCTAAAAGTGGGCGTGGACCTTTATCGATTTCGCCCAGTTTTTTCTCGAACATTCCCTGCACACCTGGAAACCTGCGTTCTGAATTTCGTTTCGATATCTTGAACGGTGTTTGATTTATGATTAATAACATTTCTAAATTTGACTTAATCGAAAGTGGGCGGTGCCACTCCTATTTTGAAAAATTTCTTGAAAAATTTATTTTATGCCTCAATCTTAATGTACACACCAAATGTTATCCTTATAGGATATATGGATTTATTATTAATAACATATCTAAATTTGAATTAATCGAAAGTGGGCGGTGCCACTCCTATTTTGAAAAATTTCTTGAAAAATTTATTTTATGCCTCAATCTTAATGTACACGCCAAATTTTATCCTTATAGGTGTATTATGTGATTACTCAGGTTTTTTTATGTTTTCGAAAATATTCTATACATAAAAAGTGGGCGTGGCTATCATCCGATCGTGCACTTTAAACAGCGCTCGGAGATGAGTGCCAAGAAACCTGCATACTAAATTTTATTAAGATATCTTAAAATTTACTTAAGCTTTCGTGTTCACAAACGGACGGGCATGGCTTAATCAATTTGTCTTTTCGTCCTGAACATTTTTGTGTGCATAGCACTACTAGGTATAAGAAAAAATTTACATCTCAATGTATTATATTTACACCAAAAAATTGAAATAATATTCATAAATAAATCACACATAATTCGTTTTTAGTAATATATGTATTCCCAATCCCAAAAATTCTGGGATTGATTATGTTCCGACAATCACGTGAAAACTACGTCCTAAGTCTGTTTGTTCGAAAAAAGAAAGCAACTCTTTTTTTTGCAATCAGTCTAATACACATACGCACACACAGTTGTAAAAATATGTCAGTAATTCACTGGATGTGATGAAAATAAAGTTCCGCGTCAATGTGAAAATAATTATAAATGAATTTCGCTAAGAGGCAAAATAGTCGAGTGATAAAAACGTTGCGATGCCAAATGAATTTAAAGGGCGAACTACCAGAAAAACAAAGTCAAAATAAATTTTAGCTTTATGTAAATGAAACAAAAGTAAAAATCACAGTTTTCATCGAAGCAAGTGGTGGTTTTGATGAGTTTTACCATCGCTTAATTTCATTATAAAAATTTATCATGACCGCGGTTTTTTTAAGCAAAAGCTGGTAGTTACTGTAAACAAATCGACGAATAGTTGGGGAATTGCGAATACCCAAATACTGGCACTTGTTCGGGAATCCTGGAATTGTAACATCAGATCCCAAAAAATCAAGTATTGATAAAAACAAAAAAATGTCAGACGTATTAGGTATATAAAGCCCGATTTCACTCCAATTTGGACTTTCTTACTTATTTCGAATTGCTTTGGAAAACACATTATTTTATCTTAATTTAGGATTTAGATTTTTAAATACATGTGCTTTTATTAACAGCAATCTAAACTCCATGTTTATTGTGACCATAGCAAAATTCCGCTACTTGTCATACATTGTTTATAAAAGTTCCAAAAAATGTGTATGACAAAAGTGATACCGAAGGCGAACTTGTGAAAACAAATAACAGGAACTTGTACAAGTTTTTGAAAGGTACACAAAAATTTGCAGAATTAAAAATATGTGTATATAAAAGTTGAAAATGCTACATAAATTTGTATTGAATTTCAAAAACGAAGTTAACCAGTTATTGCGGAAAGATGTTGAAGGATGTGAGTACATATCTTGCAGTAAACTCGGTAACGAATGAGACAAGCTTGTGGTTCCGAACTAGATCAGTTCGATAAGTAAGTACAGTTGTGTTCAATATAATAGTAGCGAAATTAAATTGGATAACGTTAGACAAAATTAAACAAAACTGTGTTTTTAATAATTTTCATTTATAAAAATATAGCAAATTTCATAGCAGAAACCACATAAAAATAAATTTAAAAATTTACACAAAGTTGAGGAAAGTAAATTAAACTTTAAAAAATTTACATCAAAATTTCAATATTTTTTGGCAATTATTTTATAAAATGTTTGAGTACGCAGTTTTATAGCTCACTAAGCATAATAATGTGCAAGCGAAAAGTACCTTGGCGGCCGCCGTGGTGTGAAGGTAGTGTTGCCGGCCTACCACACCGAAGGTCCATGGTTCGAGCCCTGGTACAGGTACCATCAAAAGTGATTTGAAAAAAGTTTTTCAAAACGGGGTCGCCCCTCGGCAGTGGTTTGGCAAACTCTCCGAGTGTATTTCTGCCATGACAGGCTTCTCAGCAAAAATGCATCTCCTTTGTAGATGCCGTTCGGAGTCGGCAAAAAACTGTATGTCCCACCAATTTGTAGGGAAAATTCAAATCGGCACACCACAAATTGGAAGAGAAGCTTGGCGCAAAAATCTCTTAGGAGGTTTATGATGATATACCTGTTGTATATCGCGCCATAGAGAGAGAGAAAAGTACCTTAAAATTTTTAGAATTTTTTTATCACGGATGTTCCATACAAAATTAATTTTTCTTCATACGTTGTATGGAAGAAATCACTCAACACCCTTGACGAAAAAAATTCTGAAAATTCAGCGAAATTTTCGAGCGAGTTTTAACTTTCACAAAATAGATTGGTCTGCAAAACTGCGTACTTAAAAATTTTCTATAAACTCTGCCAAAAAGTTTGAAGATTTTGATGACCATTTTTTAAGGTTTAGTTAAAATTGCAGAAGTTTGTGTAAGCTTTGAAATTTTTTTTATGTGCTTTTTATTATGGAATTTGCTATATTTTAAATGAAAATTATTAAAATCAATGCTTCTTCTTATTTCGCCTAATAATATCCATTTAAATTTCACTACTATTATATTGAGCACAGCTCTATATATTCACTAGTTGAAAGCAGCAGTTGTGTAACCATCACAAGGAATTTAATGTCCTTTAAAGAATAATATTTATGGTTTGAGTTTATGTGAACGTGTTTATTGTTTTTATTTTATATTCAAACAAAATATCTTTGAGGTTACACATGAAAGTGCTTAAGTTTTATGTTTGAATTAGAGCTGTTAAATAATGTTTATTAAGGTCTATAAATACTTGTTGAATTGTTTATTTTAGAGGCTGACTTCAAAATGAAGTCGAAATATCGACAATATAAATCGGCAAATACATATATTAAACTATTCATTGTGGTTTTTTAATTTATATATATAGGGTCTTCAGCTCAAAAATCGCCAATAATTTTTTTTAATTTTTTTATTATTATTTTCCGATTGATTAAACAACCAATCATAATTCAAACGATCATTAAAAAAAAATAATAATAATTTTTTATTCTTTTATTTCATGATTCTATTTAAGATTAGTTTTCATTTTTATAAATTTTCTTTTATAATGCAAAAAAAATTATAACTTTTGCAATTTGTTAGTAGAATTCTTTATAAATAATTCAAATAGATGCTTCTTTCGATTACTAATCTTTATTTTAATTTAAACGGTCTGGTTTGTGCAAATAAACAAAAATTATCAGCTTTGTCAATGTTGATGTTGCCGAAAAGTTGAAAAACTGTATTATGTGGAAGAATTTTCCGTCATCCCTTTTTGGTTTCTAGACCAACCGGCTTCTGCGATATGCCATCCTCAGTGCCAATTTCTGTTCCCAAAATTCAATGAAGATTTACGAAGCATGACGGAAAATTGCTTTAAATTTGTGCAGTTCCTAAACCAATCATGAAAATATGAAGTTGAATCTATAAAACATAATATTTGTTCATCAAATAAATTAGCCTCCGAATGCGGTTACGGAATTCAGTTCTAACTTCTGAAAATAATAATTATTCGATAAAATGTCTGAAATGCACTAAAAGTTCAGCGTTGAGATCCAGAGATTTGCCCTACAGGGTACATATATAGTGCGGTAGTTTTGTGTACTCTTAAGGCCATTTCATGGGCACAAAATTAAAATAGATGGGTTTATTAAGAATTCCAGAGAAAGCAACGATCTAATAGTTTCTTCAGTAATATGTGGTTGTTTATCAAGTAAACATGCCAGCAACTGTATAAACATAAGTTTGTATAGAACATGCATTTAGGTACTCACATACCTAACTATTTCATGATGATAAGAATTAATTAATTAAGGAGACCGACCTTACACATATTTTGGTAAATACTTAATTTCTTTTTTGATTATATTCGAAAGGTTGATTCCTATAACAGAGTTCGTTTAGTTGTAAGGAACTTTTCTTTTGAAAGGCTAAGCGTCATCTCCTCTGATAAGGTCAAAACCCATGACTCTTCTCGAAATCGATTGACTTAACTAAACTTGGTCTGCTGATCTGTTTTCGGCGTTTCTCTAAATTTTTGTGGTAAGGCTCAATTAGGAGCCCGTAATTATACCCAGTAAACTGGTTTGTAACTTTGCTTTCATAACGGGGGTTTCTACTTACTTTCAAGTCAAAGAAGACAGCTATTGAAATTAACGAAATTGGCCCATATATACAGTTATGTTCATAATAATAGCAGTGAAATTTAATTGGATATCGTTCGACGAAATAAGAAGAAGCTGTGGTTTAAATAATTTTCTTTTAAAATATACCAAATTCTATAAAAGAAACCACAAAAAAATAAATTTCAAAGTTTGCACAAAGTTCGGGATAGTTAATTAAACTTTTAAAAGTTTGTCAGAAAAAGAATCGGACTGTGAAAATTGTATTTCATGTGCATGAAAGATATAAAACCTTCGGCACAACAAAAGACAGCACGCTCTTTACTATTCATGCCTGTGTTTAGTGAAATATTTTCCAAGGTTAAGACGTCTAGCACTTCGAGAAGCTTCCATACATAAAGGTAGTAAAAAAATGTGAATGGATTAACTAGTGCAACAATTATATTTACGAACTGCGTATTAGGCAAAAATATATATTTTTAATAGCTTATGGGTATTTTTCAGGCGAATGCAATAAAGCTATAGACATAAAGAGTAATTTTTAAGAACGCGCTTTCCAATGTCATTGAAGTATCTTCGTGTGTTCCTCAAGGTAGCCATCTTGGCCCGATGCTGTTTTTGATTTGCATTAAGGATATATTCAGCAATAAAAAGCTTTGAAAAATTTTCATGTAAGCTGATGACGTAAAGATTTTTATGTCTTACACGTTGAACGAAGAAAAAGCTTTACTTCAATAAGGTGTTTTATCATTCGTTAAGCGATGGTCAAAAGAATTTAGAGACCGTTATGTAACTAAAGCCCTTTTTACGACATTAGTCAGACCGATACTAGAACACGGCTCAATCATTTGGAATCCTAGGTACCAGGTTCATGAAGATCGGATTGAATCAGTTCAAAAACAATTCTTACTTTTCGTGTTACGAGATATCTCATGGGATTCCTTGTACAATCTGGCCTCCTATACTAATCGCTTGAAACTTATTGATCTCCCCACTCTTTCTAGTCGCAGGGAAATGCTTGGAGTCATATTTATGATTAAATTATTGAATGGGTTGGTCTGCAGCCCCATTTCTTTTCAGTGAAGTGAACTTTAACGTTCCTTCTCGCCCATCAAGACATTTTGAACCTCTCGTCCTGAAACCAATTTTGAATTAAATGAGCCTTTCCGATGTTTATGCCATAATTATAATTCCCACTCCAGCACATTCGATATTTCTGACTCGCTTTTTAGCATTAAAAAATCAATACTATCCTCACTTAATCAATAATAATTTCCTGAATGTATATTTACTAGTTACAGTCAAATTGATTCTTCCACTTTCAACAAAATATATTTAAGTTTTAATCTTTAAGTTACTTAGCTGATGAGTTTTTCTCTGTAGCTGAGCAGTTTTAGATCTCGATACCTAACAAACCCCTGCCTTTCAACGACTCGGCTTTAAAAAAAAAATAAAAACGTGCGTTATGCGGATGCGCCCCTCGCGTCGGTTGGGCGGGATGGTGGGTTATCCGTTGGGAATTATTATTATTATTATTATTATTACCGCCAAATGGCCCAATTTTATTACTATTATATTGAGAAATAAGGCCACATTAATCAATATGGCTTTTTTCCACAACGAAATTGAAATACAGTCATTATGGCATTATTGCTCTTTTGGTAATATCATGTGTGATGGTTATGCATGACTTGTCATCTCAATGACAATCTCGTAATTTTTAATTCCAAATTTAAATTTTTTATTTTGATAAGAGTTTCAAATATTTTGTCCTAATAATTTAAAATTTTCGGCTGAGGTGCTTTTTTCAATCAATTTCCATCAAAATGAAAAAAAGTTACTTTTGGTATTGAAATGTGGCTTTATTTCACTCCGCTTTCAACTAGCTCAGCTATAAATAAAATTTTTCTAGATTTTACAAATATTCTAGAGATTTAATATGCAACAGTAAATCAAAAGTATGCCGGCAAACATTTCCCTTTGATACCTATGAAGATTAAAGCTATTCTTGTTCATGGCTGCAAAATAAAATATTTTGACTAATGTAAAAAAAAAGTTGATAATCCCAAAAAATTTAAGAAAATATGTTAATACAAATTTACATTTTGTGAATTGAGTGTGTTTTTCACAAAATTTTGACCTAACTATGTTACCATTTGCTAGATAGAGTTACCAGCTTTAACTTCAGGCCAACGTTATGTTAACTTATACTTATATTCAAACCATAATACAACCATTTTTTTCTTAACTATAGATCAATATTGACAATTTATTTATTTATTTATTTATTTTATATATTATTATTTATGAGCTCTAGGCCTATTTTAAATAAAACAACTGGATTTGTTGTTAATATTTATTTTCAATATTTCGACCTTAATCTGAGGTCATCATCAGGACTGCAAGAAACAATACAAAAACACTAATAAATTTCTCACATATAAACATTTTTAACTTAAATTATTATCAGATATAAACAACATATAAACATATTTAATATAATTCATTAGCACAACTTACGTATTAAGCAATGCTTTAAAGACTAAAAATGCAAAGACAAAGTAAATTGGAAAAGGCGACAATTCGAACAAAGAGTGTACATAAATAAATGAAGTCCCGTAATTGTAAACAAAAATTTTTATAAAAACAATAATACATTAAGCGACAAAAAATATATACAGCATACAGAGAGTTGATCACAGCAGTGTAGTGTTGTTGTTGTTGGGAGTGCTCAAGAGTGCCTTTGGTGTTTTCTTATTAAGTTGCGGTAGGCGTAGGCACAGTGGTCAGTGTCCGCCTTAAAATTCATTCATTAAGTTAAAAATGTTTATATGTGAGAAATTTATTAGTGTTTCTGTATTGTTTCTTGCAGTCCTGATGATGACCTCAGATTAAGGTCGAAATATTGAAAATAAATATTAACAACAAATCCAGTTGTTTTATTTAAAATAGGCCTAGAGCTCATAAATAATAATATATATATTTATTAACGGCCAATAAACAAATTATTTATTTATTTTAATTAATTATATTATAAATAAATTACAATATAATTAGTAATATATATGAGCAATGGCGTCTGAGGCCTTTTAGCTCATTTACAATAATTGGATCTTAACAGTAATGTAATATTCATATTTTAGGTGAATGTGTTTGTATGTGTGAGTTAGGTGTGTGTATTTGTGTATAAGTTGTATATAAGTGTGCATTGTGTTAGATTTGGTTGTGTAAATTACAGGCTTTAAGAAAGTTTAAGATTGTTTGAATGTTGTCATTGTTATTATCTTTAAGGAGATCTATTGCTGATTTGTTGGAGAAGTATTGCTGTCTGTATTGTTGAAAATTGGGGCATTGGTCAAGTATATGGTTTATGTCTAGGGATTGAGAGTTGCAAAGTTTGCATTTTTTCTCTATATCTTTGCTTAAAAGATGTTCATGGGTGATTCTTGTGTGTCCTATTCGTATTCTTGTTATTGCTATTTGAGATTTTCTGGAAAGGTCGGTATTTTGACCGTGTTTAAAAATGTTATTGTTTTTCGTTTTGTTTGGATTTATTTCTGAGTACCAGTCAGAAGTTTTACTCCACATGGAGTTGTGTTTTTGCCATTGAATGGCTTTGAAGTATTTTTTAATGTCTTCAGTGTATAAATTCGGAACTGTTACTAGTGGTCTTTCAAGTGAATCTTTTGCTGTTTGGTCTGCAAGTTCATTGCCTGGTATTTTTGCGTGTCCGGGGACCCATATTAATATCAGTCTTGGGTATGTTTGCATGAGAATGTTTCTTATAGTATGGGTATAGTACTCATAATTATTCAGGTTTTGGATTGCTTCGATAGATGCTAGATAATCAGTAATTTAGATGCGTGTTTGATTGCTTCAGATATAGCTATCAGCTCGGCAGAATAGTTAGAGCTATATTGTGGTAATAGGGCGGATTTAATAGGTTGATTGCTATTTGTTACGCAAAAGCTGACCTTAAAGTCTACTTTAGACCCGTCGGTATATAAAAAGGTATAATTGTTAAGGGTTTGCTTTATTTCGTTAAATTTTTGTATGTATATCGTATTGGATGTAGTTGATTTTTTATATTTGTGTAGTGATGTGTTAATTGAGTTTTGGTTAAAGTTCCATGATGGATATTCTTTGTGTTTAGCTTTGGTAGTCGATATAGGAATGTTTGATTGCCGGCATATAGATATGACCTTGTCTAATACTGACGGGATCGTTTTCTTTGTTTTGTTATATTTAGCTGTGGTTTTCGCTAACAAGGAGTTTTCGTTAAACATAATTGTTGTGGCTAACTGTGATGTAGCGAGTTCTGTACTATTTTCTAAAGACCTCATATTCGCTTCTAAAAGCAATGAGTTTATCGGTGATGTTTTAAGTGCACCTAAAGCCATTCGTATTGCCGCGTTATATATTGTGTTGAGTTTCTTAAGTGATGTTTTGGATGAGTTTCCATAAAGATATATGCCATAATTGATTTTGGATTTGATAAGGGCGTGGACTACTGATATCAGGGTGTTTGTATTCCAATTGAATTTCTTGGACGCTAGGCATTTTACAACGTTCAGGCGCTTAGATAATGAATTAGTTATATATTCTATGTGAGAGAACCAGTAATAGCGTTGGTTAAATATTATGCCTAGGATTTTTATTTTGTCTACTTGGTTCAGTGACAGGTTATTGCAATGTACTCTCGGGTTGCAGTGGTGTTTTCTGCAGATATGTAAGTGATTGGATTTCGTGATAGAAAGCTGGGCCCCTGAGTAATTACACCACGATTGTATATCTTGGAATAATGCAGATAGTTCTATGGGCGGGTTTTTGTTTTTATTGAGTTTTTTTATTAGTACGAAATCGTCTGCATAAGCGACAAAGTCAATTTCCTTGTGTATAGCAATTATTTCTGATACTTTGTTATATGCTATTAGAAACAGTATAACGGATATAGGTGATCCCTGTGGTATACCATTCATTAGTGGATAAGTGTAGGAGTAAGTATTGTCGACTTTGACTATAATTTTCCTATTTATCATATAGTTTTGTATATATTTGTACATTTTGGGGCCAATTTTGAATTTTCGCAGTTGATCTAAAATAGCGTGAGGTCCTATTTTGTCATATGCTTTAGAAAAGTCTAATGAAATAATTGATAAATGTTTACGGGAGTTAATAGATTGTGTGATTTGGTGATCAAGGTATAAAAGCGAATCAGATATAGATTTTCCTTTTTGAAAACCTATTTGATTCGAGTGTAGAAGGTTTTGCGATTTGACCCACCACCAAAGTCGATTGGCCATAATCTTATCTAATACCTTAGATAAGCATGAGTTGAGTGAAATGGGTCTATATGAATTTGGTAATGTTTTGTCTTGGTTAGGTTTCAAAATTGGGACTACTAAGCTAGTTTTGTATGTCTGGGGAATATATTGATTAAACATGGTATTGAAGTGTTTTGTGATTCTTTGTTTAATTGAAACTGGTAAGTTCTTTATCATGGGGTATGTTATTATGTCAATGCCTGGTGTTTTACCTTTTAGGGTATTCAATGCTATTTTTACTTCCAGTAGGGTTATATCTTGTTCTATCATCTTGGCTGCGGCGTTTGGTATGGTATCTGAGGTTGTTGTAAGGCATAGGTTTTTGTGCTGTTGGAATTCGAAGGGGAAGTTGGTGTCATCAGATTGATCTGACCATTCTTTAGCTAATCTGTTGGCGATATCACATTTCGTTGTGTATGTATGTGCTTCCTATGGGTCTTTTATACAGTGGATAGGTATTTTTGATTTTATACCACACAGACTTCTTATGTTTGACCAGATCCTTTCGGGTGGGGATGAAGGACTTATATCGGATGTGAGGTCTAATAGGGCAGATCGTTTGGCTTTTTTAATTTCTCTTCTGTATGTTGCATTTGGTTTTTTAAAGTTTAATAGATTTTCTGTAGATATGTGCTTTTTCAGTTTACTGAATAATCTGTTTTTTTCTTTTTTAAGTTTTTCTAAGGTTTTGTTCCACCATGGGGTACGTTTTTTATATTTTTTAATGTCGTATTGAGGTATACTTTCATTGGCACTTTGTAGTATGATTTTTTTAATATTGGCTGTTTCTTTGTTTATGTTACTACTTATTGGTCGTTGTGTCTCTATGTCGTTTGCCATTTGCTGAAATTTTTGCCAATCGGCCTTTTTTGTGTTGAATTTGGGTCTTGGTATTTGTTGTTCGGTGTCGTTTACAGGGAATATTTGGGTGATAATTGGGAAGTGGTCACTACCGGAAAGGTTGGACTCTGTTTTCCATGCTGCCTGTGGTGCAAGAATGGGCGAAGCTATAGTTAGGTCAATGTGTGTCAGGGTATTTCGAGTTGAGAAGTGTGTTGGAGAACCGTCGTTCAATATGATGATCCTAGAGTTTGTTATGAATTCGGACATTATTTTTCCTCTTTTGTTGTTTTCTTTTGAACCCCAACTAGAGTGCCAACTATTGAAATCTCCAGTTATTAGTATGGGAAGGTTATGAGAGGAGAACATGGTTTCAAGCGCACAGAAGAGGCAGGTTAATCTCTCTTTAGCTCTTTCTTTGATTACTCGAACCTTCGAGTTGGAGATTCCAGTCACCTCCTACATCAGGTATAAATACTTTACCTGCTGGCGGTTTTTGCCGAGATATTCTTGAATGCATATGCGTTAATATCTCCTTAAACTTGTTGAATTTTATAGAAAAAAAACCTAGTTATAGTTCAATTAATTAATTAAATTTTTTTTGTGTTATGTTATTTTATTTATTTTATTTTATTTCATTTTATTCAATTTAATTTCAGTTTATTTGATTTGATTTATTTAATTTTTAGTTTTATTTTATTTTACATTATTTTATTTTATTTTATTTTATTTCCTTATTTTTTTTCTAATTTTTTTTATTTATATTTTATCATATTTAGTTGAATTTTATTTTATTTTATATTATTTGATTTTATTTTACTTTATTTATATTTGTAGGTTTTTACGGGTTCAGACCCGTTGATAAAAATTCTTTGTCAATTATCATTATTTTTGATTAAAGAAAAAATTCGTATCCCAGTGTCCGAGAAGGGGTCTGATGAGAAGTTGGGCAACATGTCATGCCATACCATCGCTCTGCATATCGTTGTAATTTTTCCTCTAATATCAATTAACAAATTTTATTTTATTTTAATTTAATTTTAATTTACTCCTTATTTAATTTTATTTAAAAAAAATTTTTTTTTGTGTTATATTGTTTTATTTATTTTATTTCATTTTAGTCAATTTAATTTTAGTTTATTTGATTTGGTTTATTTAATTTTTATTTTTATTTGATTTTAATTAATTTAATTTTATTTTATTTTATTTAATTAATTTAATTTAATTTAATTTTATTTTATTTAATTAATTTAATTTAATTTTATTTAATTTAATTTAATTTAATTTTTTTTATTTTATTTTTATTTTATTTTTTTTATTTAATGAAATTTTATTTTTTTTAATTTTATTTTATCTCATTTCAGTTTATTTTATTTTATTTTATCTTTTTTATTTTAATCTTATTCTATTTTAATTTTATTATATTTTATTTACTTGGTCCTGATCATTTTGATGGCGTAATTGATGGGCCCCTTTAATGTGCATGAAAGGTATAACAAGGAAACAAAGCGCTGACAATTTTTTTTGGCTTTATGGCCGGACCCGTTATTAAATTCTGGTGTCGAATCTGGATACGGACTTTGAATACCTTTAAAAAACTTATTTATTATTTATTTTCCATACTGAAGTTTGCTTGTTAACCAATTTTCATCGTGAACTTTTTGTGGAGAATATAGTTTCCTTCAAACCTATTTGCAGCTAGATTTTATAAACATTATTTGTATTGTAATTTTTTTATATAGTTACTATCCTGTTCAAGCTCTGATAACTATGTTTAATTTATATGTAAATTTGATATATTTTTTCAGCACATTGGAACCAATGTCCATATACGAGTATATGTAGGTAAATCCATTAAATATGTAAATAAGGAATTAAAGACATGCATGGGCGAAGATATTGTCTGGCAATTTTGTTTAATGCAATGACACATATTTGATTTGCATAAAGAATTCTTCGTCGGTAAACAGACGTGTTCATGAAAATTGTAGTAAAAGTTAACTTGAAAAGCACTCAATTATGCATTCGACGTGAAAAGTTCAACTGAAATCTCATCATAGTCATTATAAAATCTGTTTTTTGTTACGTACAAATTTTTTTCTCACGGTTAAAGGTACAAAAAAGAAGGAGGCGATATAGAAGTAAAGAACGAACTGTATAAGAATATCATAGTGACGATTGTAAAAATGATGCTGCGACATGGTCAAAGAGGCAGTGGCCGATACAAATTTTAAATTGTGAAGGACTTCCTCTGTGTTGGAACTAAAGTTAGCAGGTAAAATATTTCTAGCCAAGAAGGGGAAGTAGGAGAAGTACTCTTTACAACAAGTGCTTTTGTGAACTGAGTAGGCATGTGATACGTACAATTTCAAATTAATGAAATGTTTTATTCAGCTATCTGCATACTTCAAATCGAAAAACATTTTTATTTGTGTCACAACAGCAAGACCTTGTAAATTTTTTATGAAAGAAAGAATGTTATAGCTTTTATTTTGTAAACAGTAAATGATTTGGAAGTATGGTGCGCTTCATAACTATAGCCAAAATTTAACATTTTGAAGATGTTTAGAATAAATATTTATGTGACTTTCAAATAAGAAAAATATTGAAATTTAAATGGTTGTACATAAATTATCAAAGCATACTAATTCCGAGTATGCTATAGTTGTGAAACCATATACAATGCCTCTTAAATAATACGAAAAATTTTTCAGCTAAAATTCATTTCTTAATTTCATATACAAATTTAGATAGTTCTTTCATAGAAACCGACCAGTGTTTCCAAGCAAAAGTTTCTGCAAAAACGGTTTGAGAATTTTTAAATTTGAGGCAAGAATTTCAAAATGATTTCTGAGCATGAAGTTTTATAGCCTACTAGTAAACCCGGCCCGCTTCGCTGCGTCTCAGAACTAATAATATACTGAATTCGATTTTAATCATTATATCCTACTCCAGATAAGATATGGAACTTAATGACATCGCTTATTGCAGCACTCATTATCACCTTCCGTTTGATACCCATATTGTACTAAACACATTTTTTGTCACCTTGGTTCACATATCTGTCGCTATCTCAAAAACCAATAAAGCCATCGCAACAGATAATATCTTGAATTTTAAGTAAAAACTCTAGTAATGCAATGGTAAAAGTTCCCTTCCATTTCATTTAGCAAGTTTTGAGTGAAGCGCGACCAAACATACAGACAGACAAACAAAAATTCCAAAAACTGTTGATTTGGTTTCTATTGACTTAATAAGAATTTCTCCGATCAATTTTTATTAAATAACTGCAATGTACAGTCATCGAACTGTTACAATTTTTTTTATATGTAGAGAAGAAATTTCAGTCCCACAAAGTGTAAGCCACAAGACTTAAAAGTTTTGTTGATTTTTTGCAGTTTTTTTCTACATGTTGCAATTTATTTTTGTTACAAATTAAATCACTGTAAGAAGTTCATGTGGCAGAAAAAAAAAGAAATTCAATATAGAAAAAAATTTTTTATAAATCGAAAGAGCCTTGAGACTAGAATTTATCTGGCTACAAAACTGTGTACTCAGAAATTATTTTAAAATTCTTTCATAAATTTTTAGAAATTTTCTTGACCGTGAAAACAATCATTCAAAAGATTTATATCAAAGACCCATCTCTATTTTTATATGAAAGAAACAAACGCATTTTAGCTGAAGAAGTTTTCGTAACACATTAGAATAACCAACTGGATCATTTTTACTGTGAGCCACTGTACATAAACACCTGGCAATCAACTAAAGAAGTTTTACACTTTTTAAGGTAGGTGAAAGTGTTGTACATCAATTTAAAAGTTAGCCCAATCCACCCCCACCTCTAATACCAACATCTCCATAAGTCTTCCATTACTTTTTGCTTCAAAGTGGTTGCTTGAAGTTTTCCACATTATTGCATGGCCTTTAAGAAATTCAATATTTTTATACGAAATCTTCTTTGGTTGAATTGGGGGATGAATTTTTGGATGCATGTATAAGTATATAGATATGTATATAAGCAGTAACAAAGCAAAACGCGAACCAGTCGAATAGCAATTCCTTCAGATGCTTTTAAGTGGAATTGGAAGTGAGAAATCAAAGTAGAGAACGTAAACTTTTATGTTAGCCTATGAGTCTATTTTATATCTTACCACAACAAATTAATCTTTTTGAAGATCTAGTCAATAGTTTAAAGTTACACTCGTCACATTCCCGACGATAGGTTTCTTTATTTCACACAATACGCTAGATAGCGCTTTATATATAACCACTAGAGGGCCCGGCAGACTTTGTCCTGCCCATAAATTTACTTCAATGGATCTAGAAATATTGCTATCCCTATCCCTATCACTATCCCTATCTCTATCCCTATCCCTATCCCTATCCCTATCCCTATCCCTATCCCTATCCCTATCCCTATCCCTATCCCTATCCCTATCCCTATCCCTATCCCTATCCCTATCCCTATCCCTATCCCTATCCCTATCCCTATCCCTATCCCTATCCCTATCCCTATCCCTATCCCTATCCCTATCCCTATCCCTATCCCTATCCCTATCCCTATCCCTATCCCTATCCCTATCCCTATCCCTATCCCTATCCCTATCCCTATCCCTATCCCTATCCCTATCCCTATCCCTATCCCTATCCCTATCCCTATCCCTATCCCTATCCCTATCCCTATCCCTATCCCTATCCCTATCCCTATCCCTATCCCTATCCCTATCCCTATCCCTATCCCTATCCCTATCCCTATCCCTATCCCTATCCCTATCCCTATCCCTATCCCTATCCCTATCCCTATCCCTATCCCTATCCCTATCCCTATCCCTATCCCTATCCCTATCCCTATCCCTATCCCTATCCCTATCCCTATCCCTATCCCTATCCCTATCCCTATCCCTATCCCTATCCCTATCCCTATCCCTATCACTATCCCTATCCCTATCCCTATCCCTATCCCTATCCCTATCCCTATCCCTATCCCTATCCCTATCCCTATCCCTATCCCTATCCCTATCCCTATCCCTATCCCTATCCCTATCCCTATCCCTATCCCTATCCCTATCCCTATCCCTATCCCTATCCCTATCCCTATCCCTATCCCTATCCCTATCCCTATCCCTATCCCTATCCCTATCCCTATCCCTATCCCTATCCCTATCCCTATCACTATCCCTATCCCTATCCCTATCCCTATCCCTATCCCTATCCCTATCCCTATCCCTATCCCTATCCCTATCCCTATCCCTATCCCTATCCCTATCCCTATCCCTATCCCTGTCCCTATCCCTATCCCTATCCCAATCCCTATCCCTATCCCTATCCCTATCCCTATCCCTATCCCTATCTCTATCCCTATCCCTATCCCTATCCCTATCCCTATCCCTATCCCTATCCCTATCCCTATCCCTTATCCCTATCCCTATCCCTATCCCTATCACTATCACTATCAATATCAGTATCACTATCACTATCACTATCACTATCACTATCACTATCACTATCACTATCACTATCACTATCCCTATCCCTATCCCTATCCCTATCACTATCCCTATCCCTATCCCTATCCCTATCCCTATCCCTATCCCTATCCCTATCCCTATCCCTATCCCTATCCCTATCCCTATCCCTATCCCTATCCCTATCCCTATCCCTATCCCTATCCCTATCCCTATCCCTATCCCTATCCCTATCCCTATCCCTATCCCTATCCCTATCCCTATCCCTATCCCTATCCCTATCCCTATCCCTATCCCTATCCCTATCCCTATCCCTATCCCTATCCCTATCCCTATCCCTATCCCTATCCCTATCCCTATCCCTATCCCTATCCCTATCCCTATCCCTATCCCTATCCCTATCCCTATCCCTATCTCTATCCCTATCCCTATCCCTATCCCTATCCCTATCCCTATCCCTATCCCTATCCCTATCCCTATCCCTATCCCTTATCCCTATCCCTATCCCTATCCCTATCACTATCACTATCAATATCAGTATCACTATCACTATCACTATCACTATCACTATCACTATCACTATCACTATCCCTATCCCTATCCCTATCCCTATATTAAATACTTCTAGAGATATGCGGTTCGAAAAATCTGGTTTGTATGGGAGATGTCCCACATCATCCAGTGGCCAGGATTGTGATTTTCTACCATCCTCGAGCCCACTTGAGTATACAAAAAAAATGTCATCAATATTGGTCCAGGGGCTTAAAAGGAGTTTAGTGACAACGGACTTACGCACACAAGATTTTTATGTATTAAGATGTTTCACCCTAAGACGTGTGTCATCTCCTTATTCGCCTAAATAGTGAAAGTTAGTTTGTTATCTATCTAAATCTGTTTTGATTGTATTAAGTGGAGAAGTTTATCAATTAAGTGAATTGAGGTGTAATAATAATAATAAGTGCTTGTCGAGTGCATTTTGCAAAATATTGGGATACAAAAACTTTTGACGCTTATGTTGCGTTGTTGTTGTAGTGCATTTTATTATTTTTTACTTCTGCCAATTCAATTTCAAACTCATTTGGTTTCTAATTTTTTTCTATATTTCTTCTTAAATTAATGAGGACCAGCTGGATTGGCTGCGAAACTGTTTCAAATGTCAGAAACAGTTTCCAGTGATTTCACAACTGTTCTCAAACTGTCGATATCAGCAGTGCTTAGCCAGTGCCATTCAATTTCTATGATTTAATAATTGTAATGCCCAGCAGTCTACTTTTATTGTGCTTTTTATATACATTTTAATCATTCGTTCACTAAAATGACAATCTCCTGTCTCTAGAAGAATTGTAACTTGAAAGCGGTTCAAAGCGCTCTATTGTGTGCTGTTTATTTTGGACTCTTAAATACAAGTATGATATGCCTTTAACATCATAATTGTATTTTCTCATAAGCTTGCATAATAATTGCTTATTATATGAATGTTGTCATGCTTGTAGAACAAGTTCTGGTAATTTTACTAATCTAACATCACTCATTCATGGTCCTAATTAGTATTTACTTATGTAAACAGAATTCTATTATCTGGCTCTGGAATACTTTTCTTTTCATAAACTTTCCTATATACATTTATATTCTCAGAGAATCATTCATGCCAGATAATTGTTCTTGAGAATTTTGCTAGAGTCTGTTTTGCTTACCACAATTTATTACGCTTGGTTCGATGAAATAATTGTATGGTTGGCAAAAAAAAAAAACTTTAATTCAAAAAATTATTCTAGCACTGACACATATTTTTTGTGATCGATTTTTAAGTAACTTCCTAATGGGCTAGTGGTTTGAACTTGAAGCATGCTTTCCAATTTAATTAAAAAGGAATAAAAACTTTTAATAATTAATTAAAAATTATTATTAAAAAAATTAAAACAATAATAGTTTTCATAAATAAAAAGAAAAATTATTATTATTGGCCTTGAGCTCGTTAATAGTCATGGTACTTTAAAAAGAAATATTGATAATCAATTTTACCAAGTACTAGGCAGAAAATTTAGAAAAAGGCGCTCTCTCGACGAACATAGACAAGTTCCTCAGCAAACCTGTCCTGATATATCCAATCCAGCATAGGTACTAATTTGTATTTTATTTATTTAGAACTCTATTAGGAGTTTTCTCTCTAAGAATAAGAAGCCGAAATTCGAGTACCCTAATTAAAAAATCATACCCACCATGATGTCCCCAACAAATGTGTTTTGACTTCTTTTGTTAGCTTTTCAGTGGTTTTCGTCTACTTATAATTACCACAATCTAATCAATGGAGCACACGCCACATTCCTTGAAACTATTTTAGGAGACACATATGCGTTGTCGTGTGAAGAATATTATGTAGCCGGAATTTCTTTCATGTCAAATTTCACGTATTTCTATGGCACCGTGGGTGATTTATTTATGTTTAGATGTATGTGCAATGAATGTTTGTTCACCTAGTTTGTCTTTGCTTTATTGAATAATATTAAATCTGCTTTAACATAAATTTGCTAAATTACACTAGAAATTGTCTCAGCTGCTTTAGCTGCGGCGACCTTCTTCAAGTTTGATGCGTTCTAAGCCTCTAGTGATCCTTTTGTCTATTGCACCTCCGTTACCTTGACATCAGCTTTGTACTAACTTTCAAAGGACATATTTGGGTATCCCAACATGTATTCACAACATTACGAATGAGTAGCAAAACAATGAGCAACGCTGGGAGTAATTTATCTGTTAATTATAGCATTTTGATCAGAGGCCATAATGGATGTGACTTTTACCAAAAAATTGTATCTCTACATATAATAAAATTGTAACAGGTCGATGTCTGTACATTGCAGATATCGTTATTCAGCCAATAGAATCCAAATCAACAGTTTTTAGAATCTTTGTCGGTCCCTTTTCCTACCCTGTCTGAATGTTTGTGTGCGTATCACTCAAAAACTGATGAATAGAATTGAACGAAACTTTCATTGCTGCATTACTAGATAAATTACTTAAAATTTAAGATATACCTCATTTCGATAACTCCACCGGCTTGGAGTTATCGACAAATATGTGGACCAGGGTGATCGAAAATGTGTTAGTGCAATACAGATACTCAAACAACTTTTTTGTAATAACTTTAGACTTTTTATAATAATCGTAAAAAATCATAATTATTATTTTTAATTAATTGGAAAATAATCATTAAAAATTTAAAGTAATGGTAAGTATTAAATGGATTCTCAAAAAAAAAAAAAATAACTAAATTGGTAATCATTACGATAAATATTCATTATTTAACAGGTCCGGTGCAATGATTGCTGCAAAAATCGATGTGACTAAGTTCCATATCTTAACTGGTTTTAGAGATATATTGACTCAAATTGCATTCAATTTATTAAAGTTCTTAGAGGCAGCGAAGCGTGGCCAAGTTATCTAGTTTAAAATAATAATAAAAATGCGACATTTGCTTTTCAAGGTATTAAGTAAAAAACTATAAATAAAATTTAGTATTAATTTTATTAAGTATTCATGAAACGAGCTCAAGGCCAAGAATAATAATTTTTCACTTTTTAAATTTTTATGAAAATTATTATTGTTATAATTATATTGTTATTGGTTTCATGAATACTTGAAAATGTACAGGCCGTTAATCAACAAAAATTGTTGGTATAAAAAAGCAATTAATTTTAGTAGTTAAAACTGAACGCCAAAAATATTAGTTTAAATTTAATTGTTATTATTTCAGTCAAAATAATAGTTCAGTTGTATTTGAGTGTCAAAAAAATTACTTCGAATAACTGAAACTTGAATTTAAATTTTAAATAAAATTTCGCGTAATTAAAAATAATTATTGAAATTGAAAAGTTGCTATTTCATGCAAAATATAAATATACAAGTAAAAGTAATTTAATAAAATTTTACTTTGGTTTTGATTGTCGAAATAATTAATTAAAATTCCTCAAAAAATAACAGTTTACATTTACTTAAATATTAAGTTAAGTTATATGATTATTGTTTTTTTTTAGGTCAAAAATAACAATTTCAATTTCAATTAAGAATAACAGCAAAAATAATAAGTAGAAATTTTACTTTTGATGCTGAAAATAATAATTTAACTTTGACTTCTTAAGGAAAAAATAAATGTTTAAATGTGAATTTCACTGCGCCGCAGCCAAAAAATAGAAATGAAAACATTAAATTAAGATTTGATTTACAAAGTAAAAAATTATAATTTTTAAGTCAAAATTATTTAATAAATTTTTGAAGAAAAAAAATAATAGTATGCGTTCAACACTTACAGTGACCTCAAAATATTTAATTAAAAATTTGATATTGACTTTTACTATTTCAATCAAAAATAAATTAATAATTTGATTTGTCTGGAAGCCAAATTTATTTGTTTTAAT
Source organism: Merzomyia westermanni (assembly GCA_949987695.1). Classification (NCBI taxonomy): domain Eukaryota; kingdom Metazoa; phylum Arthropoda; class Insecta; order Diptera; family Tephritidae; genus Merzomyia; species Merzomyia westermanni. The sequence goes on along the minus strand of OX465291.1, from coordinate 42,140,565 downwards.
TTGACTTTTATTTAATTTGTCAAAAAGTAAAACTGAAAATTTTATAGTTGGGTTCACGATTAAACTAAGCGTTGAAAAAATAATTGGTATATTTTGCGTTTCTTTAAAAAATTCATAGCCGCCACGGTCCCTGTGCAAAATAGAGCTATCAAAAATGCTGTTGCCCCATACTATCAGTGAAACCTGCACCGTTATTAAGTTGTGCTATTTTTAGCTCTTCTTTGATCATTCTCTAAAGATAGTTGGCTTAGCTTGCAAGTGGCACCAAATCATAATTTTAATGTGAGAATTCTTGGAAATTATCGATTTGATAATTCATAATACATAATTTGCCATGTCGTGGAGCTCAAATATTCTTTTTGAAACCTAACAAAATTATGACATCAAGGGAATTAAAGCAACACGGAAGAGTATTGGTATAGGATTAGAAATCCACAAATTTTGAAGGGTATTAGCTGATATTAAGCAGATGGTAGCTGCGAGGCGATTTCGAAAACTTAAAAATAAATCATGCATCTAAGTAATTATAAACATACAGACATGCAGAGAGTAAGCTTTATACGATAGACTTTATTATGAAGATTGCGCGCCCGAGTTAACATCGGTGTCTGGTTCACCAGAAGTTTCTCTTTCATTCACGTTCAAACAAAAATTATTCTTAAGGTAGTTGTTGTTGGGGCAGTGCTCGATTTTTTATGTTTGTTTGTTAATTGATATTAGAGAAAAATTGCAACGATATGCATAGCAATGATATGGGAGGGCATGTTTCGAAGCCCCTAGCTTCTCATCAGACCCCTTCTCGGACACTGGGATAATTATTCTGCTCCTCTATGGTATGTACTTTTATTAATTCAACCGTTGCAGTTCCATAATTTTTGATCTTCATGAAATTGTATTAGAACCAACTCATATGTAACAATAGTCCCAGCTACCTAAAAAGAGAGAATTTCGTTTAAAAACTCTACAGTCTGAAAAATAAATTCAAAACCTTACACTCAACACCAAACCACGCGTAACACTAAAATATTTTAAACCAGTCAATGCCACCTTATCCGTAGATATCTCGTGCGCAAATCGTTCTACTTCGTCGTAATAAGTGCCCTCGGGTACACGTTTAATAACTGTTAATGGTTCACGCGAACGATCGTTTACCTCAGCGAGATACAGCGATACGGCCAATGTGCGTGCCAAAAGAAAACAGAGCGATACATAAAAGTAGACGAAATGGGCTACAGAAGGCATGGTGCTGAAACAAGTTTATAAATACAGAAATGTTAGTAAGTAGCACACGAATGAAGATCGGTTAACATCTTGCAGGTATTAGAAGTTCATTTTGAAAATCCAGAATAATAAGAAAAAAATCCTGGAAAGCTATATGCAGTCAGAAAAAAAGAGAGGGTTGCATTTGTAGAGGGAATCTGAGTAGTGGAGTTCTTGTTGTTGTTTTAACAGTACTTCGCCCCACTTAGTCAGAGTATCCAATAATGGAATAGAACGTGAAGGACAAAACATGGTTCTACTGGTGTTGACAGTCCTTTGCCGGATACGTATCCGTTCGTTTCACCGACTAGCTTATGCATGGGATGAATACCTTTGTGCCTTTAACGTGCACTTCCCTTCAGCCCATTATCGGCCTATGACTTCCTACCTGGTACAGCTCAGTCTGAATGACAGGTACAAAGTGCGCGCTCATGGAGGCGGTACTGTCCAACTGTCATTTCAGGTTACTACCGTCCTAGTAACCCCTACTCTATACCACAACTTAGTAAATTAAGTATCAGCCGGCGAAAGCAATCAACCGTCAATTGACCTGACCCGTTACAAAGCTCGGTATATATACCGTCACTCCAGTAAACAACTGCTCCGCTACTGGTGTGCCCTTCGTCCGCTCAATCGTTGCTAATTGTCGGTGATTCCACTGTAGGAGAGGATTCGCATACCATGCTAAGTTCGAAAATTTGCTGTCATGCGTATCTGCGCGTGTTCGATCTTAGCTCAAAAATATCGCGTTATTACTTAGCGGGGGTTTGTAGGACCTCTGCTTGACGTTGGACAGAATAAGCTTTAGATTAGCCTCAAATAAAACCCAGCTCATAAGCAACATGTCACCTATTAGTATTTTCATAGGGTGCACGCCTTTACGAAGTGCCTTGCCAGGATTTTGTAGTGTGGATTGTGGGGACAACAGCATTCAAATGTACACCGACGGATCCAAAATGGATTCAGGTGTGGGAGCCGGTATTTTCGAGGAGTCTCTAGACATTTCTGTATCATTCGGACCCCATCGCATTTCAGTGTGTTTCAAGCAGAAGTTCTTTCGGACTTGCAAGACTGCAAATCACTCAAGGAGAGGAACATAACTGGTAAAGTGACGATCTTTTCAGACAGCCCAGCAGCAACAAAGGCAATAGCCGCACCACATACCAGTGCGAATGTAGTGCATGCATGCAAGCAGATCTTGGCTTCACTAACCAACCTTGAACTATCCATTACCTGCGTTGATGGTCATAGAGGAATTGAGGGTAACGAGAGGGCTGATGAGCTGGCATGCACGGGCTCTTCGGAAGGAAATGAGGAAACAACCAGCTTAGAAATGGGGTACCCATAGCAGTAGCCAAGGAAAACAATCAAAAGTACTACCGGAATAAAGCACAACTCAAATGGAAGAATAAAACTCTAGCCAGAATGCGCTTAAAATCCTCTGGAAGCCCCTTTTTGGAAAACTTGGAGTGGATATCTAAAATAGCGATTCCAAAAATCCTTGACTACATCAACAACTCTGGTTGGTTGTAACAGATATCCGGAGTACAAGTTTCGACGAATTTTTATGGCATCAAAATGGCTTCTAAAAGCCGCTTGGGCCACGTAGGTCGCCGCCATTTTGCTTATTTACCTACCTGCTGGGACAACGTACATACGGCCCATATGCTTCTCAACTACTGTTGATATTGTTGTTGTTGTTGATGTTGTTGTTTGCAACGACAAAAACACTCCCCGAAGGTTATGGGGAGTGTTGCCTGAAGTAACAGTCCTTTGCCGGATATGAACACGGTACGCTCCGGTACTCCCTTGCGGTACATGGCCGCCTGGCGCGGGAGCGATTTGGTATAACCAGTGTAACTTTCTAGGTCATGAAAAGATGGGTAATGAGAGTTGAGGGCATCATATCCGTAGATCAAGCATCGAGTTGATCGAGTCATTACCTTGTGCATTTTAGTCGCCTCTTCAAATCGTTTTGGCTCTTGAGCTTTTCATGTCTTAAATTCGGAATGGATATTTTGTGACAGGCTTCCCACTCTAATGAATTTATACATATCCAATATTATTAAAGACTTTGATATGACAACTGAGCTTTCAACGGCTACTCTCCGAAAACAAACCTATCTATCTGGGTGTGAAATAGAGTCTCTAAAAATTGTACTTACTTCATACTTTTGAGTAGCTGAATGCAGACAAAATAAAGATTATTAGCAAAGGAAAGCATCGTAATGCCAGAAACAGCATCATCCACTTCCTCAATCAGATCGCAGATGAGTCGATATTGTAGACGTGTGCTAATCCAATATGATTCGGGCATCGCCTAGAATGTAGTAAAAATAATTCACTTGCATGTTTATTATGGTGGTCCTTTAAAAATCAAATTAACAATTTTTTTAGTCTCACTCCCTGAACCTGTAATACCACAATCAAAGAGAAAACATTTGAGTTTTTGTGCCGGTTGGAGGGGTGTCGTACAGTAGTAAAACTTCAGAGAATAAGATTAAAAAAAATAATTTTTACTATAGGGTACTCTGAACTTTAACTCCTGTGCGACACGAATTAACCGTCTTTAATTGAGACCAAAATTATTATCTAACATTTTCGGCTACAGTTTTATCGGTTTTAGGTACTAGATTTAAAAAAAAAAAAAAAAATTGTTGAATTTTTTTAACCTTTATGTTGTACTCAGAACTTTGACAGCAACTCGTATGTCGGCTATATTAACACCGACGCAGGGATTAAAGCTACAGAAATGAAAAACCAAACATACTATGAATGGAACAACTGGATTCGACCATGGCAAACGTGTCAAGGACCGACAAGTTGAAGAATTCATGAAAGTCTAGCCTCACAGCGTAGGAAGATATGCGATGGACGAAACAAGCACAGAAATCCGCTGGGAATTTACTGGTGTGGATATTGTTGTAACCGCAATAGTCTCCCGGAAGTTTTGGTTTGCCAGAGCGAATCCGGTACGGTACTTTACTAGCACCTTATGGTACCAGTCTGACAGCCACGGGCACGATTAATTAGAACCCCTAAATCTTCGTGGATTTTAGTCGCCGCTTGCCACAGGCATACCAACCACGTTTATAGTCTAGGCCCTAAGGTCTGCATCAGGCCGCACACTAATTTTTTCATCCGTGTCCCACAGCTAGTTTCTGAGAGAAAACTTAGATCAAATGCTGCGATCAAGAATTACGAACATAGTTCTTATTGTCTCCGCAACAATCCTAAAGATATTAAATAAGCCCCATGGGCGCGGTGAAGCAACTGGTAAAATTTATAATGTTTTCTGATCAGGTATTAATCTTCCATGGCACGACGTCCGATTTCGTTTTCGGTGAAGGTTGTGGTTTTAGTTCCAATACCTTTTTCGGTTCCAGTTCCATTGCTGTTTAGGTCACAGGTGTGGCATTTGTTTCGATTCCAATTTCTCTTACGGTTTCGGAATCCTTTTCAATTAAGGTTCCGGTTTCGATTCGGGTTTCGTTTCCAGTAGCGTTTTCTTCTAGCTTCCTTTCCATGCCTAGCATTATTACGATTCTATATACTTTCTTTGTACAAAGGTCATACTGTTTCCACGGGTGGGCACACACACAAACGCAGACAGACAGACATACATACATAAGCACTGCGTTCTTTTTATAAACCTTCTGTTTTTTTTAACAATAGTTTCCTTAAATACCTTTCCTTTATACCGATTCAAGCTATCTTGCACTTGCTCGAATAATGATGAGAGTCCAATGCCAATTATCATTAGAAACACGTCCATGTAACTCCAACCGAACGTCATCAAAACATTTAATATTTTCCCAGACCATGCCAAAAATGTGGAATATTCGAAAACGGAAAATATTTGTGAAACAACGGAATTAAAATATGACTCGATGGGATCATTACGTGACGGGCAATAATTGGCAAAATGAATAGCTGATATGGTACTCAAGAGATGCTCAGCTGAAAAGCGAAAATTAAATAAACGAGAAAAGCACAGATCTATTGCGTTTCATAACTATAGCACTCTCAAAATTAACAGAAAACAAATTTAACAACGCAACGCTATTATCAAAACCTCAATTTGTGCAAGTATTTGATCGACCACAAAACTAAATTTTTGTTTTCCTGATTTAAACATTTCAACAAAAGTTTGGAAACCTTTTTTAAAATGCATACAATATTTAGAATTGCTCTTAAATTAGTATTCTAAATGATTATATCTTGTAAATTCTGACTGCGCTATAGCTATGAAAATCACTATATGTATTTGGATATTAATGATTGTATTTGAAAATAATTTGTATGTCTTAGTACTTCTTTGTTTTGTTGAATTTTTTTTTTTGTATACTTACTGAGGGACAATGATATCAGTACAAATGTTACACGATGAACGCGTACCGATAATGCCTCACGCTTACGCCATGTCTGGTGTGGTGGCAGTTGCCGTTCGACACGTTCCCATTTACGCATTAACTCTGGCCACTTGCCAGCCAAATTCAGAAATCCAATCGAAGCCAACAGAATATTGGCATGAAATATTAAGGGTTCTATATTGATATATGAGGAAAATAAAGGAAAATAAATACTTTAAGAGCAATTGGATGTGTATATACAGTTGTGTTCAATATAATAGTAGTGGAATTAAATTGGATATCGTTCGACGAAGTAAAAGGAAACTGTGTTTTTAATAATTTTCAATTAAACTATAGCGATCCCATAACAGAAATCACATAAAAAGATAGTTTAAGTTTACGCAAAGTGTAGGAAAGTTAATTAGACTTCTAAAAATTTACAACAAAATTTCAATATTTTTGGGCATAATTTTTCGAAAACTTTTGAGTACGCCATTTTATAGCCCATTAAATTTTAGTATAATAATGTGCAGGTAAGAAGTACCACAAAATTTCGACTGAATTTTTAGACTTTTTTTTGTCAAGGATGTTGTGTATTTTTTTCCCATACAAAATTAATCTTTCTTCATGCGTTGTATGGAAAAAATCACTCAACACCCTTGACGAAAAAAATTCTGAAAATTCAGGGAAATTTTTGAGCTACCTCTTACTTGCACAATTAAAATTAATTGGTATAAAAAACTGTGTACCAGAAATTTAAGTTTAATTAACTTTCCTGAACTTTGAAATTTCCTTTTATGTGTTTTCTGTTATGGAATTTCCTGTATTTTAAATGAAAATTATTAAAATCACAGCTTCTTCTTATTTCGTCTGACGATATCCATTTTAATCTCACTACTATTATATTGAACACAGCTGTATGAAAGTCAGAATTTGAATACACTGTGCAACATTTTCCGTATCTTTATTTGCAGTTGTGCCGAATACAAGCAACGTCGATTTTAAAAGTAAAGTTTATGTAGGAGTTTCTACAACCTCTTGGTGATCATGAACAATGCCAACTTTTTCAAAATGAAAGGCTCAAGAAACCAGACTCGATAAAAACTGGTGTTCTTCGATCAAAAGTGACTGAAGATCCGTGAAGACTAATGGTCAAAAGGCTCAAGATGATTTTTTTTTCGCTACCTGGACCAACAACGAACGATTTTCACAACTAATGTTCATTTTTTGTTTGTTTGAGTAGCGACAAAAACACTCTCCGAAGGTGCTGGCGAGTGTTGCCGAAGTGTTTGTCCTTTGGCGGCTATGAACTCGATACGCTCCGCTTCTAGCACCTAACGGTACTTGTCGATTGTCACGGGTACAATTTGGTATGACTAGTGTGACCTTGTAGGTCATATCACGCCTTCTTCCGTAAGAAAGGAGAAGATGGGAAAGGAGAGATGAGAGGCAGGATATCCGCAAATCAACCATCCCGTTGCATGTCATTACTTTTATACATTTCAGTCGCCTCTTACGACAGGCATGCCCACCATGGACATATTCGAACCCTTAACCGGCATCTTTAGTGTTAATTTCGCATACAACATACCAAAAAAATTCGTCACCAAACATTTTAATATTTATGAAGTGAGCTCAAGGCCAAGAATAATAATTTTTCATATTTTAATTTTTACGAAAATTATTATTGTTTTTATTTTTTAATTATAATTTTTATGAAAATTTTCATTGTTTTTATTTTTTAATAATAATATTCATAAAAATGAAAGTATGAAAAATTATTACTCTTGGCCTTGAGCTCGTTCCAAGAATACTTGAAAATGTACAGGCCGTAAATCAACAAAAATTGTTGATGTAAAAAAGCAAAAATCTTAATATTGAAAAGTTTAAAACCCTCCGCCAATGACAATTCCTAACCTTGGGGCTGTTAATGGTCATTTTGTAGTTTTGAAGCCTGCTAACCAACATACCCCGATGGAACTACTCTTTTTAGCGGAGGACCTCAAATTGTCTTTCGAACACCGTTGTACTTCATGAGACATGAAAACAAGCCTTACAAAATCGAGTAGAGACCCTCAATATTCCTTGAACGTTCATGTTTATTCTTTGGAATATAAATATTTCGTTTTGAACTAAAATGAATAGCTATGCCCAAAAATACTGTTGCACAGTGTTAGCCACCAAAATGATTTCTAAATGCAAAGATTACTTCAACTTACCAATTCCTCTCACATCGAGCGCACCTTTACTAACCATATTTAGTGTTAATACGGTATCAGCTATGGTTATTATCGTATATAATATGCAATACCAAGTGCGAAAGCTTTTCCAATGAAAAGACAGGCCCTTTGGTGAATCAGCGAGTATGCCACGCACCGGCATCAAGCAAAAGCACTGAGCAATAACGAGCACTGCAATCAAAAAAAAATTACGTCCTTTTTATGTTTTATTATTTATGAGTTAGTATAAAATTTCAATACATAAATATCGCCATTAATTTTTTTTGTGCTAAAATTTTAAGGTTTTTTTTCTATTAACAAATTCCACATTAAAGTTTATAGGCAACAAAAGTTATGCCCTACAAAATGTTTATGAAACTAAAATATTTGGCTAAACAATAAAAATGGCTTTCAGCTCCACCAGATAGTAAAAAGGCACAGTAGATCAGCACGCAAGAGTCCATTTGAAAAGCAAAAATAACCTAAAAACAATTCATCAGAATAACATAACCTCAATTTAAAAAGTCAGGCAAAAGAAATTTCGTATTTTAAATTGGATTTTAATTACTGTGAATACATGTAAGTACCGAATGTGTGACAGAAGCATTCACAATAGGACAGAGCTGTGTTGACTTGATCCGCAGAATTGCTTTTTCAAAGAGGGGTACTAAAACAAATTTAATTCGTACATAAAATACAACATTTTATTCCCGAACACTGTATATATAAATGCGGCTTATAAAAGTAAGAAACCCTCATTTTTATCCAACACCGTTGAATTTTTTTTTTTATTGACAGTTTAACTTACAAAAAACCATCGTTATGATAGCCTAATGGTTAACAGAACGTGCCAAAATTAAATAACAAATTAAATTAAAAAATATATAATATAATATAATCAATTAAAAAAAGTGTATGAAAAATAAAATAAAATAAAATTAAATTAAATTAAATAAAATTGAAATAAGAAGGTCGCACAAAATGTCAAATATAAATCTAAAATTATTAAACTAAAATAAAAAAGAAAGTGAAGGAAAGGAAAATATGCTGAAGGAAACGAAGGCCAAAACGTAAAGGATAAGAAAGGCGAAGAGGCGAGGATTTCAACTCTTGGACGAACTCTAGTTTTAATATTATGTAAAACGCAATGCGACGCAACAAGTCACTTCCCCTCGCTTAAAGAAAAACTCGTATTATGTAAAGGCGTTCATTCTCTTTAGTGACTAACAGAAAATGGAAGTTGTTATGTGAATTTGTTTAGCATTACATTAGTAGTATTAGGTGAATGTGAGTGGCTGTGACGCAAAGTGCGACGGTCAATTACATAATGAGGCCCTAATTAACACGAATGGTACAGCGTATGATTAAACATTTCGCTGAAGCTCATAATGATAATAAATATATTGGGATCAAGTCACTGTAGAACAAACAGCGGAATCAGCTTGCTTTATATTGCACTATACCAAGGCTACAGTAATATATATGTTAATGAGATAAGCTCATAAAAACAGCCCCCTTAGAATTGGGAAAGGCTTCTCCGAGTTACTCGAAACAAATCCAGTCTCAGGTAAGGCCATCTGTTCACCGTCAGTCTTTCGGTGAACGAAGAAACAGACGAAGTATTTGCTGTGATCAAATAAAGAATCGGATGAGCATTGAAAACAAATTTGAAACCGTTAAATACCTTGTCTACTTAAAAACCAGAGTTACCAGTAAAAGTAATGTCAGCGAGCGCTAAAGTCTCTAAACGAATAAACATCTCGTTCTTAAGTCTCTTGTCGTACATTTTTGATGTATGGCTTGGACTCATTTACGCTGTTGAAAGAAGATAGGATGACACTTGGAGCAATCAATTGAATAGTATTATTGGTACTTCGGGTTATGCCAGCGTGGCGTATCTAAGGAAGTTAAAACCACAGTTGCTTCTCTGACCCAGTGCATAGAAATTAGGTTTCCAACACAAGGGGTTGAGGCGCACATTGAGTTGAAAAACCCGGTCGAGTGTGATTAGCATTCCTTGTTGTTTCCAAATGCAGTGAGTTGAGAAGAGATAACTGGCGTACTTTGTTGCACAACGATCCAAATCGCCTGAGCTAAACGGTTATACGACAATTAATTATGATGATTTTAAAGGTTCCTTGGGGTCCAATAAATCTCCCGCGACAGTAGGGTCACTTCCAGAAGGTACTAATACCAGAGCCAAGTGCTTCAATAGCCGGCAAAGCACTGTTAACATCGAGACCGCTGGTCTAAGTATTAAACTTGTTTAAACTCCATACAAAATTTTTAATTGCAGTAGTGACCACAAGGCCTCCATCTCTTTGAAAAGTTGATACAAATGACGAGATCTCAAAGGCTTCTTTTAATTACAGAAAATCGAAAATTATTATTTTTCAAAACTATTTGAGGTTAGCTTTTGATATTGAAGATATTTCTTTCCTCTTCGTGTTTTCATTGTCCCAAAACAGCAGAGTTTTAAGTTATAATTCGCTGACTATTTTTGTACAATTTTTTTTCGACATAACCTTTAAATCGAGGTAGTTAGTTATATACACTTTGTCCAGAGTTTATAAAATTTTTTGATTCCTTGCAAATAACAGGATACTTGGCTCCTTAAATTTTGAATTCTCACAGGGTGTGTTTTTAATGTAGGAAATTTAATAGTTTGTATGGGCAAGATTTCATGTTAAGCAGAAGGCATGAGTCACAGCGCAACTAATACATGAATTCCCATAGGACAAATTCCTAGCCGAATTTCTCCGCAAATAAATCAAAATATGTAGACAGTCAGTGATAAGGCTCGAATGTTTTCTAGCAAAATAAAATTTATCAGCTCATAAAAAATGTATTTCCTAGAAGGCTATTACAAATTGTGATTTATGGACCATAACCGAGATATATCAATTTCAAGTATATTGACCATAGCAGAACGATGCTTGCAGCAAACCATCTGGCTTTTGAAGTAATAATAAAAGTAAATACTACCCAGCTAACCAAAATCGGAGCGCTCGGAAATAATCATACAAAAAGATTCTGTAATTTAAACTTTTTTGGTGTGAAAAGTCCCAATTTTTTATAAAAATTCACAGAGCCTTGGGAGAAGAAATGAATGTTGTAGAGCGGATAAACTGCAATGCTCACTTATATGAATGATTTGGAGCATTTCGTGATCCTTTTTATTGTACCCGAAAGGAGAATTGTGATAAAAAATTGGAGACCGGATGAGCGGTCTAAAGGCTCTTATTCATGCTGATGTTAAAACATTTCGGTGATGAGGGAGTAAGATACCTAACAATCTGTCTATGACCACTTTTGTCATTCAAGAAAAATTGAGACAGGCATAGTTGGTGCCACTATTAAAGCCTGCCAAGCCAGCTTACGTGGGGGAGTTTTGTCGACCGATATCGCTACACTCGCTAGTAGTGAAAACCTTGGAGACAGTCTTGAGCTTAAATTTTAAACTATTCGTCGGTTTAAGGAATTTTTTTTAAATTCCAAACCTTTCAATTACCTACACGAATTTTCAATTTTTTGCGGTTTAGTTTTAGAACTTAACTGAAAAAAAAACGTCTAAATTTTTTTTTATTTCTTTTCATTTATTTTTAAAGGTTTTTTCAAGTCATTGAATTTTTCTCAAAACAGTTTTGTTTGCGCCGTAGCTCAGTGCTCTTGTAACAGCGATTGCCACCAAAGTATAAAGTGACATCACTTGGGGAAACTACAAGGAAACGTTGCAGCCATTTCTGAGCTCCGTGCAGCCTATATGGTCGCCGGGGCCAGCAGAAACACACCGCACTCAGAACTGCCACGGGATGCCTCCTTATATCACCTGAACACCACCTCCATAGCGACACCAAAATGCTCGGAGTTGAAGAGCATAGCGAGAGGTTGACCACGCAGTTCCTGCTCAATTGTTGCAAACTAAAACACCCGAACAGCCACCTTCTCGAGGGAAATCCTCCTCCGATAGCTTCTCGCCGTTTGATCCATCGACGCACACTCAAACTCATCAATACAGAGTCCGTAAACTCCTTTGTCAGTTCTCGACCGAATGCCGTCAATTAGGGACAAGCTCCACCTATTACCGAAGAAAAGGTTCCAAAACCCATTAGAATGGAGGAAAAAACGTACCTAAAAAGGGTCCAAAAAGACTCCAAAAAAGCTTCAGAAAAGCATCAAAAAAAGGCTCCAAAAAGACTCCGAAGTTCATTTAAAATGAGTCATAACACGTTTCAAATTCATCGGATTCGGCTTCATTTTTGATTCTTTTTTCATGACTCCTTTTAGGGTACTCGCGTGGAACGCTTTTTTCACTCATTTTGGGCTCCGAAAAGCGCTCATTTCTGAAAGTAAAACTCCGAGAAATGTACTTTTTATGACTCCGAATCTTCATTCATTCTTTTTTCCTACTTTTGGTTAGCTGGGTAGTCTGCATTAAATTCTATTGCTAATTTGTGTAACGAAATGTAATACTTTGTGTGCAATCACATTAAACTTAATATCTGGAACTTCTCACTTACCTGGTCCAACTGCTTTATGGAAGCTGCCATTGTGTATGAAGACGCTGCGTGTTGCAGGACGGATGCCACCTACAGTTACATGTAAAAAGCATTAAAGTTAGAAACTTTGGGCAAAATTCAGCATCAAAAATGTTTGAAAATAAAAAACCACGCCAAACTTGAGTCGTTATGGGGAAAATCTTTGTGTACCTTCATTAGTGTGGGCTTAGTGACAGTGTGCACCAGGGATGTCAATTAGTTCGGTTTTTACATTGTCGGCATTTGGTTTGTTTCTTTTTTTAAGAGTACGGGTTGGAAACCTTAAGTAAACCTTAACCTTAAGAAAGTTTCTGAATTTGCTAACTAAAAAAGCGCAAAATCCTGGCCTTGGCTTGCCTGCGGTGCAAGTAGTGGCAGCAGAGGTTGCCAGTCACTTTTCTTCGGCGAAGCCATTGTTGTTTAGAACGGTAAAATTTTCGAAATTTTAGAAATGTTTTGCAAATTTCTTCCTAACCACAACTCAATCAGTTCACACACATTTTTAAGAATTTATGGACACATCCTTAATCACACCACTCAGCAATGCCTACATGTCAACTTATTTTATATACCTAAATCACAGTCCTTTGGAATAGGCTGGACAAGCTGGAATTTCTTAACAACGGAACTACTGAAGCCTATGATAGGCATATTTCTATTCGCACGCCCAATGTTAGCTCGACTTTATTGTTCAATAATAGTGTTCTAGGAGCCATTAAATCACGTAATAAGGTCTACCGAGGTTGGTAGTGTAAAAGACGTGCTGTGGACTCCAAATAAATTAAGATTGCAAGGGATCTTGCCACTAAGGTAGTTTAAGTTCTGGTGGAACCGTATATTAAATACCCAGCTGTGTAAAAGTGGTCATGGTAAATTGGAAAGGAGTTATGGCATGTTCTGTTTTCTTACATCCCTGTTAGAAAAGTTTAGTACAAAAGTAGCTGTGGTCGTTAACCGAGATTGCTTATTTTCCGTGGGCGTACTCTACACGTCCCTAGTACACCTCGTATCAAGTTTCGCTATTGTAACTGCCAAATTATATCATTCTGGCTGCATCAGTCAATGAGATATGGCCAGTTCAGTCTTTCTACCTCCTTTTCAGATAACTTTTATGAAAAAGTAGGCGTGGTCGAAAAGCGACTTCGTTATGTTCTGTGTCTATGTATCACAACAATAGTATGCCTCTTACCAAGTTTCGTTATGCTAGTGTAAACGGTTCTGAAGTTATAAACAGTAGAAGTTTTAAAATTTATTCACTCAGATATGGACGGTGCCACGCCCCTTTTTCATACGTTTTTCAAAATTTTCGATAGCGAAAAAAGGCGCGTGTTTATGGTGCTATTTCTTCCATTTTAAATGGCAATCTACCTTGGCCGGAAAGTAACCTGTGCGCCTAGTTTTATTCAAATATCTCAATTTTTACTCAAGCTATCATGTCCACGGATGGGCGGACGGACGAACGAACGGACATGTCTTTATGGATTCCTCTGTTCATTCCAAGAACTTTGCTATATGGAACTCTATATCTATCTCGATTATTTTATACCGTTACAAACGCCCGATATATGAACAAAACTATATTACCCTGTGTACTAGTACAGCTGGGTATAGAAATAATTTATGATATACCCACACCTTTTATAAAGGTCAACTAACTAATTGCTGTGTTTGCTTGATTTCTCAGAAGCATTCGGGTCTATTCATCAAAACATAATCCATATATGTACAGGGTGGCTAATGAAAGCCGCTACCAAAAAAAAATTAAATAACTTTTTTTCTATTTAATGAATCTGGTTAATTTTTTTTTTATTTTGCAGATTGACTTTTACAGGGTGTTTTTTTTACAGGTTTGTTTTTCGAATAGAGATAAAACTGGCATTTTGTGGTCAAATCTGGCAACTCTAATGTCATTTATGTTCAGTTTGGTTTGCCATTTCATCATGAACAGGTTGACAAAAGAACAACGCTTGCAAATCGTGCAAATTTATTTCGAAAATAATGGTTCAGTTCGCGAAGTTTACCGTGAGCTCCGTCCATTTTATGGTCGACATAATCGTCCATCAGAGCAATTAATTCGGTTAACCATGGATCGTTTTCGCACTATGTTTACTCTATGTGATAATACGCATCCGCAGAGACGTCGAACAGTGCGCACCGAAGAAACAATTGCCGCTGTAGAGCAAAGTGTTGAAGAGGACCCGAATGAATCGATTCGCCACCGTGCACAGCAATTGGAGCTTTGTCCATCAACTTTATGGAAGATTTTGCGCAAAGATCTTGGCTTGCGACCTTACAAGATCCAGCTTGTGCAAGAATTAAAGCCGCGAGACCATGCAATGCGTCGTGATTTTGGTGTATGGGCCGAAAATGAGATTGATTTCGATGCTGATTTTCATCGCAAAATTTTGTTCAGTGATGAGGCTCATTTTTGGTTGAATGGCTACGTCAACAAGCAAAAATGCCGCATTTGGAGTGAAGAGAATCCACATGAGACCCTTGAAACGCCATTACATCCACAAAAACTGACTGTTTGGTGTGCTCTATGGGCTGGTGGAGTCATTGGGCCATACTTCTTCCGCAATAATGCTGGAGAGGCAGCTACCGTTAATGGAGACCGGTATAGAGCCATGATAACCGACTATTTTGTTCCCGAATTGGATGGCATGAATGTGGATGAGTTGTTGTTCCAACAAGACGGCGCTACATGCCACACAGCGCACGTCACAATCGATTTATTGAAGGAAACATTCGATGAGCGCATAATTTCGCGGAATGGACCTGTCAATTGGCCACCAAGGTCGTGTGATTTGACACCATTGGATTATTTTCTTTGGGGATATGTGAAGTCGCTCGTCTACACCAACAAACCAGAAACGTTAGGGGAATTGGAAGCCAACATTCGTGGCGTTATTGCCGACATACGGCCCCATATGCTCGAAAAAGTGGTTGAAAATTGGACCTGTAGAATTGGCTTTATTCGAGCCAACCGCGGCGGCCATATGCCCGAAATCATACTTAGACATTAATGGCATAAAATTATCCTTCCAATAAAGCTAAATTGATGGACCTTAAAACGATTTTCTTGTGTTTTATTTCAATTCGAAGTTCTATACCCCTAAAAAAAACACCCTTTACATTTAACAAAAATGGATAACTGGGACACTGAAACAAGAATTTGGATTGTCCGCCGCTATCACGCACTGGAGTCCGTAGTTTCGGTTCAAAGAGAGTATAGGCGCACGTTTGGCGGCAATCCTCCGAGCAGATGGACCATAATAAGACTTGTAAACAATTTTTCCGAGCATGGGACAGTCAACAGAAGACCTTACCATCGAAACCCTTCAGTTCGAACGGAGGAAACAATCGCTGCTGTAGCTGCTGCCATACAAAACAATCCACGTGTTTCGACAAGAAGCTTATCTGCTCAAATGGGTGTAAGCAGACAGTCATTACAGTCAATTATGCACAAAGATTTGGACTTATTCCCATATAAAATTCAAATGGCCAACAAACTGAACGCTGCAGACTTGCCGATTCGCTTGGAATTTTGCCAGAAGATGCTTCAAATGGTGGAAGAGGATGGAAACATGTTGAACTGTCTTTTCATGTCTGACGAGGCCTATTTCGATTTAAACGGCAACATAAACAAACAAAATTGTCGAATATGGAGTGCTTCCAACCCACAGATACTCCATGAGACGGAATTGCATCCACTTCGTGTCACGGTGTGGTGTGCAGTTTCATCACGCTGCATTGTCGGGCCCTACTTCTTCGAAGAAAACGGTCACACCGTTACGGTTACTGGAGACCGTTACTTGAGCATGTTGAGAGAGTTTTTCTATCCAGAATTACGCCGAATGAGAATTTCTTTCAACTCTGTGTGGTTTCAGCAAGATGGTGCAGCTCCTCATATAGCCCAACCTGTTATGACAGAATTGCGACGAAAATTTCCCAATAAGCTGATATCCAGAAACTCCACATTCCGTTGGCCACCCAGGTCGCCTGACCTTACTGCACCTGACTTTTTCTTGTGGGGTTATTGCAAACAGGAAGTCTTCAAAGCAAAACCAACAAATTTGAATGAACTAAGGCAATCCATTCGAGAAACAATTGCGGCTATTCCTGTCTCAACTCTCCAACCAGTAATGAACAACTTTTTGGTAAGATGCCGCACATGCATCGACGAGCAGGGCGGGCTTTTAAATTCCAATATTTTTAAAACTAATTAAGCTGTATTTAATAAAATTTAATGGGCTTTAACATGAATAAAAGAAAAATGAATTCCATACACTGAAAAAAAAATTATTTGAGTTTCTTAATGTAGCAAAATTCATCAGCCACCCTGTATATAAAATTCAAATTATGTATGTATCTCTAGACCGAATTGTGCCATAAACGTATAAACCGATCGTAACCAAATTTGAAACACTCACTGAATATCTTCCAGGGATGGGCATGATCTATATCAATATTTTGATATAGATAGGGGGCGTAGCACCTCCCATACAAATGGAAATTTTCATAGTCCGTATCTCTGGAAGTATTGACGTTAGACCACTGAAATTTGGTAAGGGGTTATATGAGATTAATCCCTACGACCTCCAAAACCACTGGGGTTAACGAAAAAGTGGGCGTGGCAGCTTTCATACAGCTGGAAGTTTTTTTTATAGAAATGTGGGGTATAAGCTAGTTTGATATAAGCTGAAACAACACTTTGAATTTGGTAATAGTAGACGGAATATTATCCAAACTTATATATCAGACAGGTCAGATAATGTCTGGAATTAAGTTGATGTGGCGCAGCCAAGGAAATTACCACTGGTGTTCCTCAGGGTTTCCTACTTGGTCCCTTGCTGTTTAAGCAACCATATAGACACATCGTATCACTCGAACGCATATTGACATTAGCTGCTTCAGCGCATGCACACACGTATTGACACTAGCTGCTACAGCATCCACAGACTATAAATACATGGCAAGATCAGAACGGATAGACAAACCTGAGGATGACGGAACGTCGTAACCGGTTTGTCACAAAATCAACTTTGACAAGGGATGACGGAAAATCGTTCCAATATACATCTACTCTCCATCCTGTGGGAAACTCAACAAAGCAAAGCGAGTATAATTTAGTAGATCAGTGCGTTAATTTTCCTTAAATGTTATCATACTGTTTTTCAACAACTCCACTAATCTCTGGAACTCTATTCCGTCTGCCTCAACCTTAACCAAAACCACTATAAGCGGCTTATTTTTGGCTAGTTTCTAAGTTGTAAAACTTAGACTGATCTAACTAGGTATTTCAATTAGCTATAAGTGATTCTTGGTTTTCTAGCTAATAAAATAAATTGATTCAAATCTTTTAGAAAAGTAACTATTAAGCCAATATGATTTGTAGTTTTTCGGTCGATGTCTCAGAAACGACAAGATCTTCAGCCTAGTCTGTTCATGTGGCTCAAGAGTCTACAGTAGTCTAAATAAATAAATGTTGCCATTTGTATATCGTTCCTTGAAATTCGCCTGTACAAGAAAGTTATTTGCCCAGATACGTGGCCTGACCCCATTCCAACTCTTTCGGCTGCTACTCATCATCGCCAATATTGTGGTGATCTAGTATTGATTTAGATTCGATAAGGCTTTGTAACCGTTTCTTTTCTTGAAACTCTTTCGCCTAGTCTTTGTGGATAATTATCCAGGTAAGTGAGAGTTAGCGATCACATCAATTGCACATTTTTCCAAGGGCCTATGACGAAACAATAATTTGGGAGGATCAACTAAAAATAAATTATAGTTAAAAAAAACTAAAAATAACGCTTGATATTGAAAATTGAACTAAAAATTAAAAAAAATATTATATATTGTAATTATAGAAATTAATTTATAAAAATAATATTGTTAGGAAAAAGGTATTTGAATCAATAAATAACAGTCAGCAAGCCACAATTTTTTCCCAAAAATACTATTTTCGAAATTATTTAACCATTTCTAAAACAACATTATTTTGTTTACTTTTTAATTGAATTTATCAATCGTTCGCTTTATTGTTTGCAAAAAATGCACAGAGTCTTGCTTAAAACCGGCGATTTACATATAAAACTACATAGTCGGCAAGTGTCTACTTTTAACAATTTCCCAGATATTTCATTTATTAAAAATAACCCAGATAGTGAGAGTGCTACACCTCTGCCTCACAAGAAAAAAAGGGTTCTTTTCAAATTGCTTTAGCTTTGAGGGAAAACTGTCTCAACTTATATTTACAGTATAGTCCAGTTTAAGAAAACTTTCTGACATACTCCATTAACAGTTTTCGAACAGCCAACTCGCGTCAACCATAACTAAAAATGTTCAGCTACAAACAATTGTTGAATTGTCTTTAAAACCAAGCATCTAGCTGTATAAAAGACAGTTCTAACGAGCTCAGAATGAATGTTATGGTTTTTACTTTTGTTTACTCACGTAGTTTTGCGCCTCGTCGCCTTTGTAAACCATCCACCTCATGTTCACCACAGCCCACCTTATTATCCAACACAAATGCGGTTTGTTTTCGTGTTTGTGTGTGTGTGCGTGTCAGACGTATTATATCCCCATTTAGATGAAAGCGCTTTCGGCGTTGTTGTGTTTGCCTTTTCTCGGTTGAATAATTTAAAATTTATTTGAGATTTTTGCAAATCGTCATAATCAAGAGTTCATAGAAATGTAAATAGAAGAGAGTAAAAATGTTTTCAATTTATCTAATTAATTTCATTACATTTCCAAAAAAAT
Source organism: Merzomyia westermanni (assembly GCA_949987695.1). NCBI lineage: Eukaryota > Metazoa > Arthropoda > Insecta > Diptera > Tephritidae > Merzomyia > Merzomyia westermanni. The sequence continues at coordinate 42,121,434 of OX465291.1, read as the reverse complement.
TTTTAAGCAAAGCAATAACAATTTTTCACACTTTGTTTTGGTTTTGCTTAATAAATTTTGGGAATAATAATAATGAAATTCATGATAGGGCCCAATATTCGTTATTATGGCTGAATTAGCCTAGACTTAGACTTAACTTGACTTAAAAACCTTAAATCTAACATATGAGTAGCACTTGTACGTAGTTACCCAGAAAATAACTTTACTTAGAAATTTTGGAAAACTACTGATTTTTGATTTTCAAGTTAAGTTTCTAAGTTCAAAGAGCCATGAGAGAACTGTACTATCATATAACTTTTTTCAATATTTTTGATAAAATTCGTTTAAATATTATATAGCATAATAAATTTAAGATGAATGAAATTCATATGGCAATAAAAAAGCAATACATCAAAAAAACGTTTTAAAAAAAGATGACATTCATTCTGAAATTATTTTTTTTAATTTTGCTGAAGCCATAATGGATGATGACCGCCTCATATCCCTCGAAGAACCGAGGGTACTGTACGCCAAACCTTCCAACGGATACAAAATCCCTGGAAATCTTTCACGCTTTGTACCTATTAATTAACTTTAAAAACATCGCTCCCAATTTTATTTTGTACCAAAAAAAAAAGTAGAGCTAACATTTTACTTGTGTCACTGCCTAGTACTGCCTTTTGTAACTAAAACTGATAGAATCGTCGAATAGTCAGTTTAAGAATGAGAAATGATTAATCAATTTCAAGTTAATTGTACCCGGGTACTTTTAAACGCATTCAAGACGGTAGGTGGTCCCTTTAAATCTCATTATAAAAATTGTTTTTATTACTTTCTGTCAAACGCACAACATCTGATCGTTTGACAGATTTACCAGAAGTAGTCAGTAGAAATACTTCTGGTTAATACTTGAAACTTCTGACTGTGAGAGAACCATATTTACCCTCATTTTTATGCTCTCAGTAGTGAGAGCACCGTGTACGGGAGTGCTTTCCTGTAAATTGTGACTGTTTCTGACTCGTACAGGATAATTATGTTCCGTGGGTTGTCACGTCGAAGCAATTTTGGTATTATTCTACTAGAATATATTCGTATTGAAAAGGGGCAAAATCGAATTGGAGGCACTTAATAGTTTTCTATTTCAAAAAATTGGAAAATTGTATCATTCTTTCAGTAAGGCCAATGTAGCCAAGGGCAGTGACGTGCACGTCGATGAACAAAAACTGGACCAGAACCTCCTGCATTCTTTTATAGGGTGCAAAGATAAAGCGCACAATAATACAAGACTAAGAACTATTACTCCATTGACGAAGTCAACATTTTCGACGAAATTATTTTGCTGTAAAACAGAGCCAAAGCCGAAACTTTTTGGGAAGGAAAGGTTTATTCTTTTCATCGCTTTTTTGTTTGAAAGTTCTCCGTTCTTAAAGATATTAAGCAAATTTCAAAATTAATAATAAAAATAACAGAATTTCTGATGAATTTTCTGGTCAGTTAATTAAAAGCTATATACTTGATTCTGTGAAGATAGCTAAAATTTCGAAGACACTGTAATGCAAACAAAAGCAAATTCCGATAGGTGGTACATGGATACAGGTGTTTAGATTTTTTTTTAAACTTGAGATTCATGTGCTTTATTTGCATCGATTTGGGAAAAATTACTTTGAAAGAAACTAATAAATTTTTGTATAAAAATCTATTTTTTTTTACCAAAAATGCATATTCGATGCATTAGTAAAAATATATTTCGAATAATTAATGCAAGCGAAAGTCTTAAATGATGAAAAGTATAAAGAAATAAGCCAATAGACGATATTCAGACTTTATTCATATTAAAATAATAAATGTTATAACAAAATATTTTATTGCAGTAATATTTTATTGCACAAAACTAAAATCTAAATGGTACTGGCTACAATTTAAGTTTAGGCAAAGAAAAAACAACATTTTAGGTCATACAATCGACTTAATAAAAATCTATACTTCGCATTAATAATATCGATCCAAAAATCGATAATTGGAAAAAAGTAGTCCAAGAAAGCAAAAATCGATTATTTATTCACATCTCTACTTCTAGAGACTTGAAACCAGTGTAAATATATCGTCAGTGATACTGCCAAACGTTCCATGTCAATTTCGACTATGAATTATTGTTATCGAAAAAATTTTGAATTTTTACAATCGACTTATTAAAAATCCATATTTACCTTTAATTATATCGATCCAAATAAATCGAAAATGAAAAAAAAAAAAAAATATTTTACTAAATTAAAAAACGATTATTTATTCACAACCCTACTTCTCGTTGAGCTTGAAATTTGAAATTCAGTGAAATATATCGTTGGTGATACAGCAAAACGTTCTTTGCCAATTTCGAACATTTGTATGCTTTCGAATAATGTTAGGCTTCTTAACGCGGTTACTGGGGCACCACAGCTTTAGTCGAGTTTGGAACGGTAACAGTTCTTTATCTAAGTGTGCAAATAGTGTAGAATCGAAGAAAATATTATTTCAAAAAATTACAAAAAAAAAAAACGCCTGAGAAATCCTTTCAATGAAGCCTTACATCAGCCAATTTGTCAATAATGATCTATTACAACAACAAAAAGTGTTCGGAAAAAGTTTTTCAAACATGGAGTCGCCCCTTGGCAGTGGTAGGCAACCCTCCGAGTGTATTTCTACCATGAAAGGCTTATCAGTTAAAATTCATCTGCCGTTCAGACTCAGCATAAAACATGTAGATCACGATAATTTGTAGGAAAAATTAGAAGCAGCACAAACTGGAGGTAGGTATATAGCGCCAAATATTAATTTTTTTATTTTATAATTTGTTTCAAAAACACCCCACCAAAATTAAATAAATCTTCAGTTGATATAGAGTGTTTTTGAATAAAATGTTGAGATAGGGCGCTGTTGTAAAAAATTATGAGATAGAGCATTCTTCAAACCAATCTAAAGATAATTCGTTGTCAAAAAAATTCTGAATCCTAGTATTCCGCGTTGTCACATCAAATCATTACAATAGTAAGGCTTCTAACTAAAGCTGACAGTACCTATGTGTTCTAGATTGCTATCTGGCAAAAAAAAGTCATTTCGGCATCAAGGAAATGTTCTTAAATGAAATTAAAATGCAGGAATGAAATATAAGCTTTGGTAAATGTTATGGGTTGCTTATTGTCACTGGAAAGATTTATTGGACCATGTTGAATTTTCGGGAAGTCTCACCCTACTTATCTGTTCTTCAAAAGACGTTTGAAATTAACAGTGTCACCTAAAGAGTAAGGAGGCAGGAGATTGGTTTCCTTTTGTATTGTTTCATTGTTAATTAGCCTGCTTTGTTAATGAATCAAAAAACCCAAAACTCATCATGACTAACCCTTTTTATTACTAATTGTTTAACGCTGTTGCCAAATAACAAGAAAAACATTAAAGAGAACAAATTAGAGAATTTTTTTTGTCAAAGCTGTTTTGTTTTGCTTTTGTTTTTGAATAAGAAAGCCGTCTTTACATAATTTAATATTTTAGAGCTTAATTTTAATGAATTACTCTAGACTTTCATTTTTGCCTGACCCGGACGAGTCAATGGCTAATAAAACATCACCTTACGAGCATTCATGTTGCATACATACAGCCTAGTGATGCTATTGCCGTGATTGGAATATGTTACTCCAGACTAAGGACTTATTAATCAGGTATTATTTTTTCAGTTGATGCTAAAAATAATTAATTATTTTTTTCTTTGCTGATTGTATTAATTAACGTGAAATGAGGCTGCTTAGCAAACTAGTAAGAAACGGGGGGTTTAATTGACCTACCACTGACTGTTTTTCGTTTTAGTATTTAATATTCAATTTCCTTATTTAAATGCATCATTTTCCATAACAAAAACAGAGTTGAAACGATTTTTAAACTTCACAATCTCAAATTAATGCGCCCCATACAAATCAATTTTCTTCACAAAAGTTTAGAACAAAAACTCCAACCTTCTGAAAAAAAAAATTATAACACCACAATAACTTAAGCCAAATTTCCTTTTTTTACTATATTTTAGTGAAAGAAATTAAGAATGGTAGTATGGCCGTTTTTTTCGTCACTTTGATGCTAAATATTTCCTTTTGTTCTGCTAGCTGAGAGAAATTGAAAACACAAAAAAAAAAAAAAACAAGAAAGGAAAGCGCTGTCTTCGGCTGTGAAAAAGGCTTTATAACTTTATGTTTATTTAACTGAAATATACATAGCCCAAAGCCAGTTTATCGGAACAATCGATTGTATGGGGGCTATACGTTGTATTGGTCCGATTTTGTTGGTTCCGACAAATGATTAATATATTACAAAATGGCGGCCCCATAACAAATTCCAGCCAGATAACTCTACAACTGAGGGACTAGTTTGCGTTCAAATAGACAAAAGGATTCATCTCTTCTTTTTCTCATTCTTACAACCATCCTACTGAAGGTATTATAATATTTCATGGTCATGAACGATATAAAAGTAGATCTTGGAATCATTCCCGCAACTTTCGAAATAATAGTCTGAAAGCTTATCTGAGTTTAAAACTTTAGTTGTGTTCAACATAATAGTAGTAAAATTAAATTGAATATCGTTCGACGAAGTAAAAAGAAGTTTTGTTTCTAATAATTTTCATGCAAAACAGCGAGTTCCACAACAGAAACCACATAAAAAGAAATTCCAAAGTTTACACAAAGTTCAGGAATGTTAATTAAACTTTTAAAAATTTACATCAAAATTTCAATATTTTTGGGCAGAGTTTTTAGACTATTTTTGAGTGCGCAGTTTAATAGCTCATTAAATTTTAACATAATAATGTGCAAGTTAGAAGTTCCTGAAAACTTCCCCTGAATTTTTAGAGTTTTTTTTGTCAAGAATGTTAGGTATTTTTTTTCCATACAAGTTTAATTTTTCTTCATGTGTTGTATAGAAGAAATCACTTGACAAAAATAATTCTAAAAACTTAGGGGAAGTTTTGAGGTACTTCTTACTTGCCCATTATTAGGCTAAAATGGATTGGTCTGCAAAAATGCGTACTCAAACATTTTCTAGAAGTTCTGGCAAAAAATTTAAAAATTTTGATGGCAATTTTTAAAGTTTAATTAGCTTTTCTGAACTTTGTGTAAACTTTGATATTTCTTTTGATGTGGCTTCTGTTATGGAATTCGCTATACGAGTATTTTAAATGAAAATTATTAAAATCACAGCTTCTTCTTATTTCGTCGAACGATATCCATTTTAATTTCACTACTATTATATTCAACCCAGCTGTATAACAGCAAGCGTGGAATTAAGGATGTGAGCTCGATTCGGACAAAACGATTACATAGTAATCGATTTTTTTGATTATAAATAAATCGATTTTAATAGAAAAAAATCGATTTTTTTTATAAATCGATTATCTATATGAAACGGCATTTGTAAAAATATATCATGAATAATTAAATCATGTGTAAATCATTTCATATGTATAGCGAATAGACAAATTTTCAGCTTTTTTTAAGTCTAATTCAAATTATTCACATACGAATTTTCAATACTCTTCAATATTTTACAACAGTGAGGAGAAAAAAATACAAACCTTTTTTGTTATATGAGAACTTAAGTAAAAATACACCACCAGCAGTAGGTAGGTAGATTGAAATGGAATGCGAATATATACTATCACAAATGTTCAGTTTTAATACTGACTAAATTAGAAATTAAATTAATTGATGAATATTTAAATAAATAAAATTGAAATTGTGTAGTTTTAAAATAATAATAACAAACATAATAATACGTTTTTCCTTAAACTTAAGTAAACCTAAAATAAATAATTGCCGCAGATGTTCACTGTTATGCAACATATGACTAGAACTAGGATTGACTAGAATGGGAACGAGACTATGTGTTTTCAGTTGTGGTGTGTACATAGTTTTACCCATCTTGCGTATCACATATGGCAATGTTTACAAAAATTTATTTAAAATGTGTATTTCTTATAATGGATTTTTTAAAAAGCGAGGTTATTTATTTATAAAATTGATTCAAAAATATCGGTAGTGAAAATAGTCGGTTAAAGTAAAAATCGATTATTTATTCTCAACTCTAGCTAAGCTCTTTTAAGCGCCGCTACTAGTATACATATTTACCTTTTTTCAACATCTGATTCCGACTCATTAAATTCTTTCGCTTGAAAATAATTCAGAAAACACTTTAGAAGCTTCAATTTTGATATCCATTTACGCATGTTGAAAGTCGAAATCGCAGTATCACGCAAAAATCACACATTTACAAAAGCACTACATAGAAGCAATGTTTATGTTACACTTTTCGTTTAACTTAAACCATTATTTAACATTGCATCGTGAGACCAGTGTTGCCGTTTTGAAACACTTGTGTTATTTTTGATACTTTTTTGAAGTTACTGTTTTTATACTTTGATACTTTTTTGCTAGAAAGTTTCATATTTTGATACTAAATCGGTTATCTGTAAAAAAAGGGAATACTCTCCGTTTAAATAACAGTTTGAACCACCTAAGAACAGTTGCAGGTTTTAAAGGGACTCTGTGCAGCGTTTCATTTTAATGTGAGAATTTGTGTCATTTCCCCTTTTTAAAAATTGAATTCTTTGTAGAAAATAAAGAAATATTTATTTCCTTCGCTTGCTCATTGCATTTGCTCAGATATCATTGTGCGACTCACAGCACCATATAGAAGGACGAGTACAATAAGTGGCTTATAGAATGTAATTTTTGTTTTCGAGAGATTATTTTACTCAGTCAGAAGTAACATTTATGGACAAGAGTAATTTTTTCTTGGATTTTAAGACCGATACTGGTTAGTGTTAATTCCAGATTCCAGGTAAAATAGATCCAAACTCAATGCTTCCGCTACTTCGTTCTCTCGAAAGGCAGCCGCACAATTTTTTTATTAAATTTTCGAATGATTTTATATTAGCTATTAGCTCAAGCTCTTTACACTCACGCCTCTTTACCCTACTTTTATATTTCGGAAAAACATCTATATTCCATATTTAACACCTGATAGCATTCACATAGCCTTTTCGTTTCTCTTTATATAAGCCATTGAGTTTCCTTTAAGCACGTTCTTTGCTGCGCGGATATTTTCTCAGACAAGAAAGTGATCCAAATCTTTGTTAAACTTGGCGCACAGTCGGCAGCTAAAGTAGCAACCATGTAGATCTTGATCTAGCCTGAGCGTTTGGGGCTTATAATATGGCTGAAGTAGGTATACCGGTCGTAAGAGGCGATTAAAATGCACAAATAAAATGCACGTGCAACTGGATGGTTGATCTACGGATATGATGGCTCTCACTTCTCATTAACCATTTTTTCCTTCCTTACGGAAGGTATAAGTAATTTCCGTCCTGCTGCTCTGTAGGCTTTTGGGTCCACATGAGCGAAATATTCAAAAATCCGGCTCATATACAGATAATAGCAAGATAGGTGTTTGTCACACAACATATCCGAAACCGAGGCTGCACTCCAGTTGACATCGTCAGTTGAAATGGTTATATTTCCTTTACCGTTCATTGCATGTCTTGGATTGTGGCACTCACAACAACTGTTTCATTATCAGAGGGTCCTTATTGGTTTCCATTGGAATGTGGAATGATTTAGCCAACATACCCTCAGGTTGATACGATACATACATACCGGGTGTGTTCAAAAAGTATCGCGATTTTTGATTTTTCGCTGGTTACGTATATTCGAATTTCGAATTTTTTGTGGCGTTATGTTATGTGTTGTCTCTCACTTATGCCGACAAGCTCGGCCATTTTGAATGTTCAGTTAATTGTTGACAGCTGCTTTGCTTGCACGTGTTTTGGATCGTCTTCGATTTTTACGCGAAATTCGTCCAAAATTGCTCAACTGTGACCAAAAACAGCATCGCATGAACATTGCTAATGAGATGTTAAACTCTGTCCGCGACGACCCAAATTTGCTCCAGAGGGTCATAACTGGTGACGAATCGTGGGCTTATGGTTATGACGTGGAAACCAAAGCTCAATCATCTCAATTGAAGCTGCCGCACGAACCAAGACCGAAAAAAGCGCGCCAAGTTCGGTCGAATGTGAAAGTTTTGCTGACAGTTTTCTTCGATTGCAGGGGCGTGGTGCATCATGAGTTCTTGCCACAGGGAAGAACGGTCAATAAGGAATATTACCTGCAAGTTATGCGCAATTTGCGCGAAGTAATCCGCCGGAAACGCCCGGATTTGTGGAAGAACAAGAATTGGCTTTTGCACCACGATAACGCCCCGTTGCTTGTGCGCGGCTTTTTGGCCAAAAACAACACACTAATGATGCCGCAGCCACCGTATTCCCCAGATCTGGCCCCCTGTGACTTTTTCTTGTTCCCTAAACTGAAGAGGCCCATGAAAGGACGACGTTACGCTTCTCTTGACGAGATAAAGACGGCATCGAAGGAGGAGCTGAACAAGATACAAAAAAAATGATTTTTTGAAGTGCTTTGGAAAAACCGTTGGCACAAGTGTATAATATCTCATGGGGATTACTTTGAAGGGGACAAAATAGATATTTATGAATAAATAAATAATTTTTGAAAAAATACAAAATTCGCGATACTTTTTGAACACACCTCGTATACCGATTATTCCAAATTATTAGAAGCTTTAGGATCTGTTGTGCCGAGCCGGAAACGAGCCTTTTAAGCGGAAGTAATAGCCGTAAATAAATCATCAGTAATACTGGAGAAAATCCCCCTTAAGCTGCATGACATCTTATACACCACAACAACTAAAAGTGTCTTAGAGTCCAAGTAAGGCCTCGGAAGAATTACTACTTTTAGGAACTAATAACTATACTGGCTCCCTAGTCATATTGGAATATATTGAAGAAGTATATCTCGAAGAGTAAGCTTCAGAAGTTCCAACTAAACTAGGAAAATTGAAAAGCAGGAAAGAGCTGAAAATGAGCAAGCAAGCAAAATAGACGTGGAGTCTAGGGGGTGCAAGTTGTATTGTATACGGTTCACAAAATTGCGCAAAGAGATGACTGAATTAGATCCCGTCAACATATGTAGGAACTGATAACAGGAGGTGACGGTTGAGCATGATTTGTGTTACCGTCCAGTCAGCATTAGATTAAGGTTCCTACTATGAGGAGTTCAGCAATTATAAGCGCCAAGTAGACTGAGTCCTGAAATCTTCTAGCCTTAGCTAAGAGGACATTTTTCAACGTGTTTTCCAGTTATTGATAGGCTTTTCCAATCGGGTTGAACAAACTGCTGGTAAGATTATGGACACATTCGGTCTATGTGGGTGATTACACTCGAGCCAGCACAACTTAACCTTAACTGTTTGGCCTGCTCACCTTCACTCACCACCAAAAAGAAGTTTTCAGCACTTGGAGTATTTCACACTGCCTAAATCTCAATAATGAATTATTTTGTTTGAGTAATTAAATTTTATGGTAGAACGATTAAAAATATATATTTGAGCTTTGGAGGGATTTAGTACTTTGTGATACTATTTTCATTCACAAAATGCTCCACTTTTTGCTAAGCACGCGGCAACACTGCCAGTGACCCAGTTTTGATTGTTGCTCGAATGGAAGTATTTCCGATTTACAATAAATTTACATTGTATTTGTAATTCTCACTCATCCAACTTAGCTTTCGACAATCACTGAAAACACTTTGCAGGTCGATACGCTTCGGTTGGTTTTTATATCGCTTTGTCTATTGAAATACTTGCAAACATTTGTTCCTATCTAGATTGACTTGAAAAAGCTTTGGGCATTAAGCGTGGCAGGAACAATATCACACCACCATTTATCAATATCATTTATCTTACAATTATCATTACTTGGGTTTTCGCTTGTTCAACACTACATCCATTCGATATTAATGATTTTGCATTTTTCAGTTGTTTTTTATTTTTTTAATATTTTTTCTTCATTTTTCCTATTTTGCTTCTTCTTGGCAACAGCACAATAACATCTACATTAAGTCGGCTCTGAGAACAAAAAGTCTTAGTTTCTTTCAAAGTGGCTCTGCAGTCTGGTATAATGAACATTTCACATTTCAAATGGGAATGGCTCAGATTTAAAAGGAAGAAACAACCAAATAGTACCTTCGCAATGCAAATGGGGGCACCAGTCCAAATCGTTTTATACCATACAACTCCCTTTGAGAATGCGTATTTATTTTTTTTTTCATTGATTTTTGCGTGTTTGAAAAATTGTCCAAAGTAGATACCTGAGTTCAAACAACCATACTAATTATTCAAGTTGGATTACGCTGAAAAGGTCCAAGTGATGAAAATACAGTTTCGTCTGCGCTTTTATTTCCTACAAAACTATATCCAGCTGAACTGTTTTACTCAATCCCTAGTCAGTTTTAAAGCGAAAACTAGAGTAGTACAAAAAAACTCAAACAAACAATAATAGATCTCTAAAAATAAGATTAGGGCCTAATACTCACAATGAGAGCTGTTCACACGATTCTTATCAGAGATTAATACAATAACATCAACCCAAGCAAGCATGCACAACATGTTACTCACACAACAACGGTTATAAAGTGTGAATACATGTTTAGCATTGGTAGTGTTGTCACTTTTAAACTGATTTTTTTATATTATAATTAACTTTTTAAAATCTTCTTTTGATTTACGGCAATGCAGCTTTAGCAGACCTATCGATATATATGTGATTGTTTACCCCTTAGATGTATATTTTGGTGGTTAATTTTGCTAGCATTTTTTCTTGTTTTCTTGAAGACATTTACTAATAAATTGTTATATATATATGTAAGTCGTTGCTGTATACGAAAAGAATCTCCGAAGTATTTTAATTCGTACAAAAGACGCATAAAAAGTCAATTTAAGCGATATAAGTTTTATCGTGTAAAAAGCTTAACACAAGACACTAAAAAACTGTACTCATAATCTAATTGTTATTACCTGAAAACAAACAGCAATCGGCTTTACTTGATCAAGTAAAAGTTAACAAAATTTTATTTTAAAAATGATTCTACAGAGACATAGTCACTTTAGTCTCCACTCAACTATTGTAATACTATGTGTGATCTTCTCTGTACGTTTGCTATATTCATGGCATGACTTTTTTCAACAATGTTCAAGCCAGAGCTGTTAAATTTGATTAGTAATCAATTATTTATATGGCTTTTTTATTGCTAATGACTATTTTAAATGCTTATCAAGAAAAGTCAATTAATAATTGATAACTATCAGAAAAAATCAAAAAACGTTTAAAAAAAACAAGAAAAGACAAAAATAATCAAACAAAATTGTTTTGATTACTTTTGATTATTTTTGATTACTTTTAATTTTTTCAGTGTTGTTGATCTATATATATACGAGTATGTGCTTCTACAATAGTACAATCCTTCAAGCCAGGCTTGTTAAGTCTGATAAGTAATTAGTAATCAATTAATTAGATAATTTTTGATAATGACTATTTTAATAGTTTTTCGAGAAAAGGCAATTATTAATTGACTAAGATCAGAAAAACACAAACAAAAATAAAAAAAAAAATTGAGAAAAACCCAAAATAATCAAAAAAGTGGTTTTGATAACTTTTGATTATTTTTGATTTTTTTAGTATTGTTTTAAAAGCACATAAATATACACACCAACAATACTGAAAAAAATCAAAAATAATCAAATGTAATCAAAAGTAATCGAAGCAATTTTTTTTTTGATTTTTCTTGATTACTTTAGATTATATTTTTTTTTATTACTTTTGATAATTTTTAATTATTTTTGATTTTTTTAATAATCATAGAAACTCGCGAAAATTATTATTAAAACTTGAAAGTAATGGTAACCAATACTTTAATGGATTTTTAAGAAAATAATTAAACAAACCGGCAATCATTACGATTAACAATTATTATTTAACAGGTCTGATTCAAGCGACTTCGAAATATTTGGAGGTTTTCAAGGGTTTTGCAAGTGTCGAAAGCTTTATTTGAAAATTCGTATGTAATCGGTTCCAACAGTGGACTGACACGATGTAAAAATACGTCCATTTAATAAAAAAGATCACCAGTTGGGAATCTATGGCGTCTTAATGGAGTTACTTCTTTTTCTTCTTGAAACCCTCCAACGGCTGTCTAATGCTAGAACACTCAAATTTCCACAATTATAGATTTATCAAAAAACTGGAAGTGAACGAGCTCATAGATCCTGGTATCATCTAACTCCAAGCGAGGGTTTGTTTTTGTCTGAAACACTCTAATGTACATTCATACAAAGTGCGACTGTGTTTGTGACACGATACATCACATACCATAAATTTAATTGTTGCTAATCAAGCTGTGTAGTGGGGTGTGGTTGAACGCAGGTTTTGCAAGTCATATTTGCGAGGCCGCACTCGATCACTACTCTTGTGTACGAGACAGAGCACAGTGTGACTAGTTGCGCCACATACGCGTTTTGGGTGTAGTGGTTAAATTTATCCTTTGTATAAATATTTCTTAATCCCTTTTTGGTAATGTGGTGGCTTTGGGGCCCCCTGTTACGCTGCAGATTTTTCCGCCACCGTGTGCTCTGATTAAACTAATGAGCCTGCATACACTAGTATTTTCAGACCGTCTGAATTCGAATTTTTGTAGACGTCAGAGATAAGGGAGTAGAGTGTATACGCGATCGTAAAACCGGTCTCATCGTTTTAAAAGCCTAGTGAATTTTTAGGAGGTCTGGAAGTATATAGGCTTAATATTCAAAGGCATAATCCACTAACCGATAATTTCATATATTCATAAAAATGTACTTTGTCATTAGTCTAAAATAAGATAATAATAAATCAGAAGCATAAAATGGTACTGTGTTATTAAATCAAAAAATAGTAATTCGTTAACGAAGGGGAAGGGATCTATCCCCCAATCCCCATCCAACCCCCTGGCAACATCACTGGTCACTACCATGAAAACTTTTAGAGATATTCAGCCTGAAAAGTTACGTTTGTCCCATAACTCCCATTTTTCCCCGATTTTCAGATCCCTGAAATGAGTTCTTTTGGAGATATTACGCCTGTCAAATAAAGGTTATATATGAGATGCCACGCCCATTTAATACTTTCGTCTTTTTTTTGTTTCCTAAACTTGCGCGTATTAACTCCAAACAAACCCCTGAAATGAACTATTCCATTTAGTTCAGTCGTTTTCAAGTTTTAACGTGACGAGTAAACCACGATTCACTTTTATATATGTATGTATATAGATAAAGATTTGCACATACTTACAGAAACAAATAAAGGAACTATAATTAATTAAAATGTGACACAAATGTTACGTTATCATCCCTCTATTCTTTGTCTTCATATATTTTGAATGTAATTAGTGTCGTATTTGCATTGTGCTTTATGACGTCCTTTTGTGCTGTGATGAGCTTTTAATTGCGATTTATGCCTTTAACTGCTATTGACAGTTGACTGAATACTTATGGAACAAGTAGTAAAATTAGCGCCGCTCCGTCTAATGGGGGCATTCGGCAAATAAATGGGATTGTCTCAACAATTTATTTCATCAGCTGTTGTAGCTTGTAGAAAAAATAAACGACCTCTAGGGAAATGTACACATGTATGTGTATGTGTCTCTTAGCTTCAAATTTCATCGTATTTCAAGCATTAAATTAAGTATTTGAAATTTCTATCGTCTATGAGCGCTCTCAGACGTGGCAGCAGGTGTTAAAGTACTTTGTTATGATTTACTACAATTTTACTTGTTCATAGGAGATGCAAGTTGCGGGAAAGCCTTTTGTTATGTAAAATGAATGCTCTTGCAGTGCTCTCCACAATTATTCATTTTTAGTAAATAGTCCGAAGTACTCACACTTTCCAAGACTAAAGGCACACTATACTCACGTAATCATCAACTTGCACAATCTTGACTGCAGATTACTTTCTTGGCTAGGAACGCATCGAAAGTGATTTATAAGATGATCCACCATTGATTCGTAATTTATTGTATTGCATTATAGCCTATGGTTTCCCGTTCTTGCTGATCCTTTCCTTCACTTTCATTTCTGTACTTTTATGTGATGTTGTTTCCTTTCCTTTTTTATTTTTTTCTTTTCCTTTCTTTTTTTCTTTTCTTTCCTTTCCTTTCTTTTCCTTTCCTTTCCTTTCCTTGTTTTCCCTTAGCTTCCCTTCCCTTCCCTCCTTTCCCCTCCCTTGTTTTATTTTATTTTATTTTATCTTATTTTATTTTATTTAATTTTCTTTTATTTGATTATATTTAATTATGTTTCATTTTATTTACTTTTATTTTATTTTATTTTATTTTATTTTATTTTATTATATTTTATTTTATTTTTGTTTGTTAATTGATATTAGAGGAAAAATTACAACGAATCAATTAACAAACAAACATAAAAATTCAAGCTTTGCTCCAACAACAATCACCATATTTTATTTTATTTTATTATATTTTATTTTATTTTATTTAATTTTATTTTATTTTAATTTATTTTATTTTATTATATTATATATTTTTTTCCATTTTATTTTATTTTATTTAATTTAATTTTATTTTATTTTACTTTGTTTTATTTTATTTTATTTTATTTTATTTTATTTTATTTTATTTTATTTTGTTTTATTTTGTTCTATTTTCTTTTATTTGATTTTATTTTATTTTGTTTTATTTTATTTTATTTTATTTTATTTTATTTTATTTTATTTTATTTTCTTTCATTTTGTTCTATTTTCTTTTATTTGATTTTATTTTATTTTGTTTTATTTTATTTTATTTCTTTTTATTTTGTTTTATTTTATTTTATTTTATTCTATTTTCTTTTATTTGATTTTATTTTATTTACTGTTATTTTACTTCATTTTCTTTTATTTTATTTTATTTTATATATTTTTTTTCAATTTATTTTATTTTATTTTATTCTATTTTCTCTTATTTGATTTTATTTTATTTACTGTTATTTTACTTCATTTTCTTTTATTTTATTTTATTTTATATATTTTTTTTCATTTTATTTTATTTTATTTTATTCTATTTTCTTTTATTTGATTTTATTTTATTTACTGTTATTTTATTTCATTTCATTTTATTTTACTTTTTTCATTTTATTTTATTTTATTTACTGTTATTTTATTTTATTTCATTTTCTTTTATTTTATTTTATTTTATTTTATTTTATTTTATTTAATTTTATTTTATTCTATTTTCTTTTATTTGATTTTACTTTATTTTGTTTTATTTTATTTTATTTCATTTTCTTTTATGTTATTTTAACTTTTTTTATTTAATTTTATTCTATTTTCTTTTATTTGATTTTATTTTATTTACTGTTATTTTATGTTACTTCATTTTCTTTTATTTTATTTTATTTTATTCTATTTTTTTTTATTTTATTTTATTTTATTATATTTTTTTTTTTCATTTTATTTTATTTTATTCTATTTTCTTTTATTTGATTTGATTTTATTTACTGTTATTTTATTTCATTTTATTTTATTTTATTTCATTTTATTTTATTTTCGTTTATTTTATTTCATTTTATTTTATTTTATTTTATTTTATGTTATTTTATTTTATTTTATTTTATTTTATTTTATTTTATTTTATTTTATTTTATTTTATTTTATTTTATTTTATTTTATTCAACTTTCTTTTGTTTGATTTTATTTTATTTACTGTTATTTTATTTTATTTCATATTCTTTTACTTTATTTTATTTTATATTATTTTATTTTATTTTGTTTTGTTTTATTTTGTTTTATTTTATTTCATTTTATTTTATCTCATTTTATTTTATTTTATTTTATTTTATTTCATTTTATTTTATTTTATTTTATTTTATTTTACTTTATTTTTATTTATTTCATTTTATTTTATTTTATTTTATTTTATTTTATTTTGTTTTATTTTATTTTATTTTATTGTATTTTATTTTATTTTATTTTATTTTATTTTATTTGATTTGATTTTATTTTATATCATTTTATTTTATTTTATTTATTTTTATTAATCTAATATTAGTTAATTATCTCGCATTTCATTCCATAAGTATAACCCCAAAGATTACACAAACAGAGAAAATTAATTACCGCCTTGAGTATTCTGAGCTTAAATAAATTTAACATGAATAATCACTTACTTTTTTAAGCACTGTGTATATGTATGATAAATGCAGTTCTCTCTTTTCGCCGATAGATAGCACTAATCGTGTTTTATGTTTCATTTTATTTACTTTTATTTTATTTTATTTTATTTTATTATATTTTATTTTATTTTTGTTTGTTAATTGATATTAGAGGAAAAATTACAACGAATCAATTAACAAACAAACATAAAAATTCAAGCTTTGCTCCAACAACAATCACCATATTTTATTTTATTTTATTATATTTTATTTTATTTTATTTTATTTAATTTTATTTTATTTTAATTTATTTTATTTTATTATATTATATATTTTTTTCCATTTTATTTTATTTTATTTAATTTAATTTTATTTTATTTTACTTTGTTTTATTTTATTTTATTTTATTTTATTTTATTTTATTTTGTTTTATTTTGTTCTATTTTCTTTTATTTGATTTTATTTTATTTTGTTTTATTTTATTTTATTTTATTTTATTTTATTTTATTTTATTTTATTTTATTTTATTTTCTTTTATTTTGTTCTATTTTCTTTTATTTGATTTTATTTTATTTTGTTTTATTTTATTTTATTTCATTTTATTTTGTTTTATTTTATTTTATTTTATTCTATTTTCTTTTATTTGATTTTATTTTATTTACTGTTATTTTACTTCATTTTCTTTTATTTTATTTTATTTTATATATTTTTTTTCATTTTATTTTATTTTATTTTATTTTATTTTATTCTATTTTCTCTTATTTGATTTTATTTTATTTACTGTTATTTTACTTCATTTTCTTTTATTTTATTTTATTTTATATATTTTTTTTTCATTTTATTTTATTTTATTTTATTCTATTTTCTTTTATTTGATTTTATTTTATTTACTGTTATTTTATTTCATTTCATTTTATTTTACTTTTTTCATTTTATTTTATTTTATTTACTGTTATTTTATTTTATTTCATTTTCTTTTATTTTATTTTATTTTATTTTATTTTATTTTATTTTATTTTATTTTATTTTATTTTATTTTATTCTATTTTCTTTTATTTGATTTTACTTTATTTTGTTTTATTTTATTTTATTTCATTTTCTTTTATGTTATTTTAACTTTTTTTATTTAATTTTATTCTATTTTCTTTTATTTGATTTTATTTTATTCTATTTTTTTTTATTTTATTTTATTTTATTATATATTTTTTTTTCATTTTATTTTATTTTATTCTATTTTCTTTTATTTCATTTTATTTTATTTTATTTCATTTTATTTTATCTTCGTTTATTTTATTTCATTTTATTTTATTTTATTTTATTTTATTTTATGTTATTTTATTTTATTTTATTTTATTTTATTTTATTTTATTTTATTTTATTCAACTTTCTTTTGTTTGATTTTATTTTATTTACTGTTATTTTATTTTATTTCATATTCTTTTACTTTATTTTATTTTATATTATTTTATTTTATTTTGTTTTGTTTTATTTTGTTTTATTTTATTTAATTTTATTTTATCTCATTTTATTTTATTTTCTTTTATTTTATTTCATTTTATTTTATTTTATTTTATTTTATTTTATTTTACTTTATTTTTATTTATTTCATTTTATTTTATTTTATTTTATTTTATTTTATTTTATTTTGTTTTATTTTAGTTTATTTTATTGTATTTTACTTTATTTTATTTTATTTTATTTGATTTGATTTTATTTTATATCATTTTATTTTATTTTATTTATTTTTATTAATCTAATATTAGTTAATTATCTCGCATTTCATTCCATAAGTATAACCCCAAAGATTACACAAACAGAGAAAATTAATTGCCGCCTTGAGTATTCTGAGCTTAAATAAATTTAACATGAATAATCACTTACTTTTTTAAGCACTGTGTATATGTATGATAAATGCAGTTCTCTCTTTTCGCCGATAGATAGCACTAATCGTGTTTAGGCACATAAGCAGAGTGTCAGATACATATCAGCAAAGCAGTCAAACAAGAATTCTATACACACATACTAAGCTAAATTTCACTTACAACTCAGACATGCATAGAACCAACATCAACAAAACGGCAAATGTTACTCGTTTCAAATTTGCTGAAGTGCTCCTTCCGAGCCCAAAGTTGTTGACAAATCAAAAGCAATACTGGGAAAGAGAGACAAACCCCTGCTGGTTGGGGGCTTAGAATATGCCAAAAGTAGGCATCCCGGTCGTAAGAGATGACTAATATGCACAAAGGTAATGACGTACCTAAATTATCGACCAATATATGGTCAAAACAAACGTTTATTTTTTTTTGCCAGGAAATCAGATAGTGATGGGTACATATTCCACTTACAAATATTTATAAATTTCTAATGGATTCTGACCGATCTTTCCAAATTTTTAATATAAAATTTAAATATTAGTAGTTTTGTAGAAAATATTAGAAAAATAAGCAACACAAAACAAACACGAATTACCTCGTGTGCCCTCCTAGTATCTACGTATATACTCGTATGTATAAATATATATTTTTTAATCTTAAATTTTATTGATTTAATCTACAGCTTCCGCATTGTTGTTAAAGTCATGACATTCCCCTTGTTATAATCCACATAAAACAGCTGAGGGGTGACCTTTCAGAGTTGCCATCTTACTCACACCTTCACATCAATTTGCTCTAACATTATTTCCTGACGCCACAGAACGATGATTAGTTGCACATTCACCCAATATAGTATCCTGATGAAATTGTATAAGCACCAGCTCATATGTCACAATTGTACCAGCAACCTGCAAAACCACAAAATAACCACAAACTAATCACAAATAAACTATAGAAAACTAAAACCAATAATTAATAAACTGAGGAATGCGGAAAAGGAGTACGGAGAAGCAGAGGACTAAAGTAAATTAAAATTGCATAAGATGATATAAGTCCTTTGTAGAAAGGATGTTATGAATTAAATGGGTAACGAATAGAGGGAAATACTAAAATAACTGCATTCCACACACACACTCATATAATAATGACATAATATGATGTGGTGGTGTAAAGATGTGATAAACAAATAACGCGACGATGTGATGCTATGCGTGACTGCTCATGGACAATTGACTGTAATTTTTAAAGAAAATGCAAACAAACTTACGCTCAATACCAATGTCCTTGTCAGATAAAAAAATTTCATGCCACTCAATGCAACCAAATCACTGTTAATATCCTCTGAGAAACGTTTCACCTCAGTACACCATGATTCCTTGGGCACGCAGCGTAGGACACGCAATGGTTTCCGTGATTCATCATTAATTGCGGCCGAATATAATGACACAGCCAAAGTGCGACCGATGAGAAAGAAAAGCGAATAATAAAAGTAGGCAGCGTGGGCGAACGAAGGCATTTTGCTACAGAGAAACGCATGAAAGAATATAAAATCAAGAGCAAGGATGACAAGGAAATTGCATAGCAAGGAAATACTTATCTACGTATTGAATATGTTTGAGTTGTAAACGTAAATTAAATATCAGTAAATGTACAGATGCGGACAGTCAAAATGGGAAGAAGTGGGCTATACTAGGCGATACGCTTTTTTCTATATCGGAATATGGAACAGACTTCTAAAGCTGAAAAGCTGACAAAATTTTACATCCTAGGTCTGTATTGCAAAATTTTGTCAAATTTTACAAAATGGGCGTGGCACTGCTTACAATATGATCTAAGAAATAACAGATATTTAAGATGGCACAACAACAAATGCGATCAAGTAGTGATGTATATTTTTGCTTGGGAATATACTGTGTGAGAATTGACAAAATCGATTAATGACCACGCCCACTTTATTAAAAAACTCGTTTAAAAGGTTAAAAAAAACATATTTGGCAATAACTTCATGCTATTTAATGCTATCTTAGAGATATTTCAAGTACTGATGCCGTAAAGCTCAGTAAAAAATATTGGAAATGGCCGTGCTCCAGAAACTATTTAATCTTTCCGAAATACTTCTGATGTCAGAACTTGAAAAAAAAGAACCAATCATAACTCATATATATAATGCCAATAAATATTTGCTATGAAAACGGAAAATATCCCTTAAGGGTCCCGCCAGCAAAGGATATTTGATACTTAATTCATTCTTGATATCAAGCGGCTGCCGTGGTGTGGCGGTAGTGATGACGGCCTACCAAACCAGAGGTCCAGGGTTCGAGTCCTGGGATAGGTAACATCAAAAGTGATTTTAAAATGTTTTTTAAAAACGGGGTTTGGCCAACTCTCGAGGTGTATTTCTGCCATAGAAGGCTTTTCAGCAAAAATTCATCTCCTTTGTAGATGCCGTTCAAAGTCGGCAAAAATCTGTAGGCCCGGCCAATTTGTAGAAAAAACGGCACACCACAAATTGGAAGGCAAGCACCGCGCAAAAATCTCTTCGAAGGTTTATGATGATGTACATCGCGCCATACATTTATTTTACCTAGAGGTTGCCCAGTAGTTGAAATTCAACCACAAAGCTATATTTCATTTTAAATATTTCTTACTCCTTGTATTCGCCTTACCTTCATTTTTCTGCCCTAAATTTCCTTTAATATATTTTCGTTTTCTTTGATTTGTTCTTCTCTCTAGAGTCTCTACTTGTAATTTATTTAATTGGTTTCTTTTTTATTCTTTCCCGTTCTTGGTTATCCATTCCTTCACTTTCCTTTTCTTTTCTTTTCCTTTCCTTTCCTTTCTTTTCTTTTCTTTTCTTTTCTTTTATTTTATTTTATTTTATTTTATTTTATTTTATTTTATTTTATTTTATTTTATTTTATTTTATTTTATTTTCTTTTCATTTTCTTTTCTTTTCTTTTCTTTGCTTATCTTTTCTTTTCTTTTCTTTTCTTTTCTTTTCTTTTCTTTTCTTTTCTTTTCTTTTCTTTTCTTTTCTTTTCTTTTCTTTTCTTTTCTTTTCTTTTCTTCTCTTTTCTTTTCTTTTCTTTTCTTTTCCTATCCTTTTATATTTTTTTCTTTTTTTCGTTTCTTTTCTTTCCTTTTCTTTCCTTTTCTTTTCCTTTCATTTAATTTCTTTTCTTTTAATTTCTATCCTTTTTTGCTTTTCTTTTCTTTGCTTATCTTTTCTTTTCTTTTCTTTTCTTTTCTTTTCTTTTCTTTTCTTTTCTTTTCTTTTCTTTTCTTTTCTTTTCTTTTCTTTTCTTTTCTTTTCTTTTCTTTTCTTTTCTTTTCTTTTCTTTTCTTTTCTTTTCTTTTCTTTTCTTTTCTTTTCTTTTCTTTTCTTTTCTTTTCTTTTCTTTTCTTTTCTTTTCTTTTCTTTTCTTCTCTTTTCTTTTCTTTTCCTTTCCTTTCTTTTCTTTTCTTTTCTTTTCTTTTCTTTTTTTTTCTTTTCTTTTCTTTTCGCTTCTTTTCTTTTCTCTTCTTTTCTTTTCTTTTCATTCTTTTCTTTTCTTTTCTTTTCTTTTCTTTTCTTTTCTTTTCTTTTCTTTTCTTTTCTTTTCTTTTCTTTTCTTTTCTTTTCTTTTCTTTTCTTTTCTTTTCTTTTCTTTTCTTTTCCAATCCTTTTATATTTTTTTCTTTTTTTCGTTTCTTTTCTTTCCTTTTCTTTTCTTTTCATTTAATTTCTTTTCTTTTAATTTCTATCCTTTTTTGCTTTTCTTTTCTTTTCTTTTCTTTTCTTATCTTTTCTTTCCTTTTCTTTTCTTTTCTTTTCTTTTCTTTTCTTTTCTTTTCTTTTCTTTTCTTTTCTTTTCTTTTCTTTTCTTTTCTTTTCTTTTCTTTTCTTTTCTTTTCTTTTCTTTTCTCTTCTTTTCTTTTCTTTTCTTTTCTTTTCTTTTCTTTTTTTCTTTTTTTTTTTTCTTTTACTTTTCTTACCTTTTCTTTTCTTTTCTTTTCTTTTCTTTTCTTTTCTTTTCTTTTCTTTTCATTTCTTTTCTATTCTTTTCTTTTCTTTTCTTTGTTTTCTTGCGCATTTATATAATTTTCCTAAACGAAAAATCAGTGTATTGTTAGCCTCGTTCTTCACTCAGTAAGCTTTTAAAAAATTTACTTTACGTTTATTTTGCTTGTTATATAGGATAAAGATAGGTTAATTATTTTTTCTGAAACCGTCCCATTTTGATTGTGAGCCACTGTAATATTTCATTAATATGCAACTATATACTCACTTAAGGCTACGCAGCAATTGCACACAAATAAAATACAAATTATTCGAGAAGGATATCATCGTTATTACCGAAATGGCGCCATCGACACGCACACAAAGCTCGCATAAGTTTCGGTATTGTTTGCGTCGTGTAGACCAGAAAGACTCCGGCATTTGCTGCAACCAAAAGGTCAAGTGTAGTCGCAAGGCAATTTGAAAGCCAATTAAAACTCATAAAAATTAAATATTTAAAAAATAAAAGTCTAATATTGACACATAAAAGCAACATCACAACTCACCATGCCCTTGAACTTGAATAAATTGTCATTGAGTTGCTCGAATTTCGCCGCCAAGCCAAGGCTTACAGTCATTACAAAAACATCCATATAAGTCCAGATGAAGGTACATATGACATTTTGTAATTTACCCCAAATGGCCAAATACACCGAATAAGGGAAAATTGTAAAAATATGCTGGTTTGTAAGCAGAAAATAATCCTTAATCGGGTCATTGGTTTGAGGACAATAATTTGAGTAGTGTATGTTGGAGATGATATTAAGCAAGTGTTCCCCTGAAACAAAAAATATATAAAAATAGCTGATTCGACCAACCTTATGAGAAACAACACAGTCGATTATTGGTGCTGTATCGTAATTCCCTATCCGCAAGGTAACCTTACCGACCAATTGCATGTTGGTTTTCCTCTTACGTTAAGGATACGCCTATAGCGATACGCCAACGGCACCTATGTTTTGAGCTTAAAAATGTTAATTGAAATAATCAAATGCAAATACGAGTGCTGCCAAGAACAACAACAAGACAGCACTAGCAAAAATGTTTTTGACATGCAAACGTCTTTGGGCTCTGTAGAGCAGTACAGCAAAGCTAAGCGTCGCTGCCTGTAACCGTGCCCCTTCCGATATGTTTTTGTTGATGTTGGCTCTATGTATATTTTAGTTGTACCCCTGCAGTGAAATATCAAACTAGTCAGTAAACATACTAGTATCCAACTATAATTTTCTGGTTGAAATCATACTAGGCAGAAACAATTCAATCCATACGACTACAATTTTCATAGTATGTGTTTAAGCGACACAAGCTGTAATTATTTCTTTCGCTTATTTGATTTGCATTGCATGCTATTGTAATTCGCAACCAGCTTATGTAATATTCCAAAGATATAGTTTATGTTTTGCAATCCGAAATCGGGGTTTTTTACAGCGAAAATTATGAAAAATGAAAATGATGTACTGATGAGTCCATTTTCTTATTTTAATCCCTGCTAGAGGTTTTGGTCCACATTCGACTAGTATTCTCTTAACTTTTTCGAACTAGTATGATACGGGTAAGATTAGACTGCATTTCCTTCCATTTTGAACTACTATGAAACTAGTATGTTACGACCAGTATGATAATAGTATATTTCCACTTTATACAAACATGACTGGTATGTTCTGGCCGAAATCTGACAGTTGACATCTCGTAGGACATCGCCATGTTATAAATAAGTTGGCTGACTAGTTGAGCTTGGTATATATACTAGTTGTAAAGTAGTTTTTTGTGTGACGCGCTGCTTATGCTAGTGTGTATATGCAAGTGCTTTGCTGATTGCTATTATTCGGTAATCGTGCCTAAACACGATGAAAGCTATTAATCGGAAAAGGATGATGGCAACCATGGTTCAATAATATATGGTTGATGCAATCGCCCAACAACACGAAATTACCGTTTGACGTCGTTTACCCCTTATGTCAAAATGCACATGTGATAGGGAACGTGCAATAACGATCCGCCTATTTTCTAAGCTTTCCACCTATAACACACACACATAAATCACAAAATTTCTTATAATATTACCACAAAGCACTCGTTACATATCAATTCACGGCGAATTTTTATTAAAAATAAATAAAACACGAAGCGAACTCAATAGCTTATCCATGAACCCTCAACATAGAACGTAAACAGAAAACAAAGATATGATAGTTTGACATGAGATGTAGATGAGGAAGGAGAAGGCCCTATGTCATCTGCGTCAACCATATAAATCATTTAACCATGAAGGCAACTGTGCTTATCATACATATACACAGTGTTTATAAAAACCAATAAGTTATAGATCATATCAAAATTTATTTTAGCTCAGCACATCGTCATACTTCATGCAGCTCGCACAGCTGGGATTTTGTATGATATTCAATCATACCGCATTCACCCCCATTGGGCAATGTCCCTTCAGTACTCCACCTGACATGAGGTGGTGTCATTCCAGCATATACCTTGCCGGTAGTCACGTCGGGATCTCACGACCCCGCTTTGGCCAGGAGATCTGCACTGCAGTCACCAGAGATGTGCTTGTGCCCGGCAGCCCTATATAATTTAATTCTTAAAATGGTTCGATGCTACAGCCAGCGAGGTCAGTCACTCCTTGACAACCTTTGATCGCATGGTGCTTTTGTAGGCGCTTGGCTATTCGAGTAAACATTGTATTCCCTAACAGTAACGGCACTGCCTAGCATTTCATCTACTCCATCCTTAATAGCAGCCACCTAAGCCATTATAACAAGGAAGACACTGCAATGATCGGGCAGCCTAGGTTAAGTTAAGAGAGCGCGCTTGGTATATCCCTAACTTCCTCTCGGAGACACTTATGTCCATTGTGAATGCTCAATACATTGCGTGCCGGGGGCACCGTACAACCAAGTATTACTCACTTCATCCTTTTCAAACCATTTAGTCTCCCATATGAACTTGAGAAAGAGCCAAAAGATCCAATTCCCTCACATCTGTCAGAGTGTCGAAAAGCGTGCTTCGAGAAACCTGAGACGACTTGACTGTAGTCCTAGACATCGGCCAGCTAAAATTTGCGCCGAATACCCAGCTCTTCGCTGAAGTATTATCCCCGATCTTCTCATTCGGACTGGACCCGTTGGTTAAGTGGTTCACCAGACTCCTGCACCAGATTATTTCCCCATCCCCCATCTCTCTTGCAGGTTTGAGAGTATCAGATCTGGAAACTGGGGCAGGCACCGGCTTACAGTAGTCTGTCTTACTACGTACGAGGTCAAAGTTGGCTAAAATGATAAAATGCAACCGGTTCGCAAGTCTGTACCCAGCGCTTAGGAGCTTAATAGCAGCCCAGGATACGGTAATCTTGAATAGAATGTCAACTGAGCTGCACGTTCAGCGCCGTGTAGGTGTGGTACGATGGGCTTCACTGAATCCAAACGGAGCCATTCCTTGCACTCAAAGACCACAACCCCTTAAACGGGAATCGGTTTAAGCAAGGTGTCATACAGCCAGCTCACCAACCCTGGGGAAAACCCCAACGTTTGCTAATAGCCCCACGACAGCAGTAAAAGCCAACAGAGGCTTTCTCAGCTCTTTAACCAACATTCCAAAAGTACCGACTCTATCGAGAAGGCCTGAAGCTGAGTACCTTGGTCCTTCTCGTAAACAAGAGTAGTTCCGTTTTACCAGTGTTGACTCACAACATGCATGTTAGGTTATGGATTACATCTTCGAACAGCTTGACAGGTAGATCTTACTTTCCTTTCCTTTTTAAGCTGTGATATTGCCATCCACGTCTCTTTTTAGTCGGGTGGTAGAATTCTCTTTCCATCTTCAGGGATTGAGGTATAGTAGGGTGCATCATCTCGTTCCCTCCATAACTTAAGCACGCTCTGAAAACGCTACTGGCACTTATGCTTTTGGACCTCACGTTTCTGTTCTTAACAAGGCGTCTTCTTTGCCTCGCGATAGCTACACTCGGGTTGCGGAAGTTCGATGACATATATGTACGTAAGTCGGTTTCCACAAGATAACGGTCCGAGGCGATATTACTTCCTCGTAAGTTATATCTGAAACATGGAGGAATTATGAACCGCAGAAAACATACAAGGGCAAATCTATTTACTTTCTATGTGTATTTTTCTAGCATCGGATCGTCATCTGGATAAAGTTATATAAATCTGCTGCAAATTTAAAAATCTTAAAAGCAAACATGTATAATGACATGTTTCCATACAGACTTCTCTATAAACTTTTAAGCTACCCAAAAATAACTTTTCATAATCCCCACACTCATATTTCGTTAGAAAATTCACATGAAAGCTTTAAGCAACTTACCAAGTGACAGCGTCATAGCCACGAATGCGACCATTTTAATCCTATGCGACAGCCGACCTTTGTCCATTTCTGTTAAATACACCGGCAAATCCGACTCCATCTCATACCAATACAACATCAATGCTGGCCATTTGCGCGCCAAGCCAATGGCGTTGATGCAAACAATAATAATCGAAGCGCGAAAAATCAAAGGCTCTGAGTGTAATCCCAATAAAGGTAGATATTTGTATTTATGTATGTTGAAAGCAAGTTGAGCACTCGACGTTGAATTATTTGCAATTCCATGGTAAGGCCAAAGCCATTTGAAGGTCGATCCATCGATGGATAAATGAAGAGTTTGTAAAGTGCCGACATGACAAAGATAAATGTTCAAATAATAAAGTTAGTGAGTGTCTATAAGGTTTCCTTATTTGTTATGTTATGCCTGGTCGTAAAACCAAGTAGCTGTGAGCTTTCTAGTAAGTAGTAACAAATCAAAAGCTAGAATATACCAAAAAGATTCAAGTTCAATAATGGAGAAGTGAAAATAGTTGAAATGCATGCGAATATAGTGGATAAGTTCTCGACTCACATGGTAAACGTTATTGTTGTTGTTGTGAACAGTGATTCGCCCTGCGTAATGGGCACGATCACTCTGAGAATCGTCATCAAGCTCTTCTAACGGGAGTCTAAGGAAACAAGCAGTTTCGGGAGGGTTGGACGGGAGTGATATTGGTGTTAGAAAAGCACGTTCAATTGAACCGGGGAAGAGATGTTAAGCATCATGAGGGGAGCTAACACACGCAGGGCCAGTATTTGTTATTGTTGGGTTGAGTTTGGATAACTAAAAGTTTGACCTACTACAGTATCCAAATCAAAGTTGTGCTATTATGACTCTGGTCCCCCTCGGAAGAGCGCTCTCCTCTCCAACTCTTCCAGGTGCTTGCATGTCAGGGCTGAGAGGCCAACATCTGACGGATCTGTCTACCAACGCGAATCAAACGGCGTGGTAATATGATACCGGATCTCATCATAATGCTTACGGAGATGCTTTTTGATGTCTCTAGGCGGCGGAACTGCATCCAATAGAAGTCAGTTTCGATGACTGGGTTTAGGGCACTTCAGTAAGAACTGTCTGGTTGGCAGAGTTCTGCGTGCTCTCGAGTATTGAGTCGGAAGTGTGATGGAAGTGAGACTCAGTTGAAATAAGGCGACCAGCTGTAACTTGCAACTTCTTCGAATTGGTGTCACCAAGATTGGACTACCATATCGGCGCAGCGTCATCAATAACCGGTCGGCTGATAACCTTATATATAGTAAGCAACGTTTCTTTATATTTTGCCCCAAGCTTTGCTGGCAACTGACTTGAGGATCTTGTTGAGGCTTTATACCTTTTGGGTTATTGCGGTGGCATGATAAGTGAAGGTGATGCTGCCGTCAAACTTCACACCCAAGATGTTAGGGTGGTTGAGCCTAGAAAGAGTTACTTCATCTAAGCAGACGCTTATCTTTTGACTCATATGCACATTCCACGTCGTAAAGAAGTCGCTGTCGATTTAGTCGGAGATAACAAGTGATCCTAGAACAGAGTTCGTCAATGGAGGGACCCATGCCCGAAGCCATAATAGTTCAGTCGTCAGCGTGAGAGACTAAAGTGTCAACCTCCGGTGGAAAGAAAAGCCTCGATATACGGAAATTAAACAAAATGGGGGACAGGAGAGCACCCTGTGGCATCCCCTCTCTAATCCCTTCTATTTTGTATTTCACGTATCTGAATGCTACCGTTAATATAGTTAGCGGTCTACCAGTTTATGCCGGCAGGGGGTGGTGAGGTCATAGGTTTGAGCCTCGGTGCTGGGAATAGTAAAAATAAAGTAAAAAGTTCTGCTTCTGCAACTCTGAAAATTTCAGCAGTCGGTTTTTTCCTTACTAGTACAAACTTCAGTGATTTCAGGACTAGTTTTATAGCGCTCAGTTGTACACTGATATATTTCATTACTACTTTGTTATATCTTGTGTAAGTGTGTACCAGGCAGGGGAAAGTTAAGAGTAAAGTAAGGTGAGCCATCAGATTCTGAAATGCGCACCTTTATTGTATTGTGTAACCACATTGATTGCATTTTTATTTATCTGACGGTGATTTGTTGCTGCCACTACTTCTATTTCACTCTTCTTTTTGTCATGAAAACCGATATTTTATTTGTTGTTTGTGTTTTCTTATTGTACCTACCCACACTATTGAAAGTGATTGGTTTGAGTAACACTCTGCTCATAGTCACACCTAAGTCCACTATTGTCGCTATTATGAATAACAACGAATATACAGTTCGTATATTTGCCCAAGAGAATGATAATTGTCGTGGATGTGGTGAGGTTAACCCCTTGACTGGCATGATGGCAAATAGCACAGCGCACAGCATCACTACGAAAAAAAAAGATCATTTAGTGCTGACAGACAAATATATTAAAGAAAATAATTAATTAAATTATTTAAAAAAATTAATAATAATAATATTTAACTACTAGGTGGTCCCGTGCGCGCCTTGCGCAAAAAAATAGAAACAAAAATGGTTTGAAATCTTTTATTAGTCCAGGTCCAGGATTTTTCAAACCTTTTTCTCAAATTTTGAAGTTTCCTTCATACAAACTTACATATGTCGAATTCCTAAAAATTTGAGAAAAAGCAATAGCTTTTTTTTTATAAATATGACCCAATGTAAACGCAGTCTTATTCACTTATTTTAGCAATGTTCAAGTGTAGATGGCGCGCTCGCAGTGGGTTGAGCGCTGTGATATTCGCAATGCCTTTAATTATTCTAGCAGTGTTCAGTCTTAGTATTCAAATGTAGATGTCGCGAGGCATGTGAATGTCACAGTCACAATAGCGTTGCAGTACAAATTGATTTTTTTGTGCATTCACAATCGTTTATTTTAAAGAATTCATTTTTATAAAATACGCTTAAACAAAAGCACTCCGCTAATTAAAACATGGCTTTGCATGTAGAGCGAACGTCCACCTCTAAAACGATACCTTATTTATTAATATTGGTTCCAAATGAGAGCAGAAAATTAGGAACTAACACAAAAAGACCTTACAGAAATAATATATATGATGATGATGATTATTCTTGGTCTTGAGCTCATTTATATTCATGACTACTTTAAAGAAATAAATAAATAAAAAATTAATAATTAAGTTACTACGAAACTGTACATTACATAACAAGATGTGAGATTTTTTGAAAA
This sequence comes from Merzomyia westermanni, assembly GCA_949987695.1. Lineage (NCBI taxonomy): Eukaryota > Metazoa > Arthropoda > Insecta > Diptera > Tephritidae > Merzomyia > Merzomyia westermanni. Next base: position 42,091,881 of record OX465291.1, on the reverse strand, counting down.
GCTCACGTAATACCGGGACATTTTAATAGTTTTCTTAAAAAGAGCTGAGCGAACGAATTTTCATTTGGTATTACCACTGCCGTTCGACGAAGACGAGCGTCATTGTGAATTTCGATTGATTCAACTGCTCACAATAGCACATTATTATCAGCTGTGATTTAAAATAAGTGAAAATCAACAAAACAAAACGAATAAAGTGCTATATGTTTTATGTGTTTTTAGGAATACAAACAAAATATGTTCTTAAGCATAAAGAAGTAAATACAAAAATATGACTACGATGGATGGTCGACACTTTATCAGATAAGAAGGAAAGCTTACTGAAACTAGCCAGAAGTAGAAAACGATTAAGGGATGCTTCCAAGCTTTTGGGAATGAATATCGCTGTATCCGTTTAGCTTTTTAAATAAGTTAATCAGTGTGTAACAATTTTAAATTATGTTCATAGATTTATGAACCACTTTGAAAGAAGCGCTTATGGGCTTGCTCTCTAGCACAGACAAGCTCTTAACGCAATCTGCAAGAGCCAAATATATTCCAAATATTTTATAATTGGCAAAAGTTGTTAGATTTTGTGCTCAGGGATCATATCTACTGAGCATTGGAAACAAGAACGCTCTTCGACTTGATCAACCACTTGAACTGTGGTGTTATCAGATGCTTTCAGAAACGTTATTTGTCCAAGATAGATAAAATTCCAACACGAGGAAGTGACTTCTTCAAACTTTTTTGCAGTCTGGATTTTTCTTTTTTCTATATATTCAGATTTTGCTTCATTACTGACCAACATTTCTAGCTGTTGTTTTGTATTCACGATTTGAAACCTACTTACAATTAATGGTTACACTTACATTTTTAGCAATTTTGTAATAATTCGATACAGCGTCGACAGCAAAATCCTATTCGATCAAAAAGTAGATACGCAACGAAAATTTCGATAGTAATGCGCTACTCATAATACGCATTTGAAATTCTATCTTCTATCTATGTTCGATAATCAGCGAAGATCGAACATCGAATGCCGCTCATAAAAAGGGCTTATATATTCAGAGCTAAATAAAGAGGACTCTTTTACATACATATATAACCTAAGCCCTTAAGTGGTTGCTTGTTTAATCGTCTAAACGATTTTGACCTTCCAACAGAGCGCGCCAACTGACTTTTATACTTTACCACCTGACGCCAGTTAGAAACGCCAAGGGATCATAGATCGCTATCCACTTGGTCTTTTCCACTTCCTCTGTCCTAGAAAAACTATGAGGGCAATAAGTCCATGCCTACTCTATTTTAATTTCTGTAGAGATAACTTGGATGCTCCGTTCTCAGTAACTGTAACTGTTTGGGAAAAGATAAACTGCAATACGTCTTGCACCACCAACCACAACTGTCTTTCCAATTCTACAAGTGGCTTCTTTCGGCACCCAAAACAATTTAATGCAACAATGTGACTGTAGTTGTAACAAGTTACACGTTACAATTGTTCTTCGAAATCTGGACTTTTATGTGAATTAAATTTTTAGTTTACCTTTGCCAACAGCTTGATGGAAAGTGCCATCATGTATAAAGTTCTCCTTCACAGACTTTGCTAAAACTTCTGTAAATAAGAATATCGAAAAATATTTAACTTTAGATTTCGTCACAAATAAAGTAAAAGTCGGATTATGTCAGAAGTTTTGTTTCAATTACTTTTTCTGTGTAAATAAATTTGTGAGCTTTTACAACTTTAACTTCCTCTTAAATTTATGCTATATGTACATATGCGTTTATTAACTTACTTGGCGGTTTATCTATTTGCATATGCAGCAATTCCATCTGTGCAATAAATTCGGTGCAGGTACGCTTAATTAGTAGGGCTTTGCGGTTACTCTTCTGCATCGACAGTCCACATGCTGAGGTAGTATTTGTGGTGTTTTGGCTGCAAATTGCTAATCTCATTAGGTTCGGCAATTGTTAAATAAAGTTGCATGCATACATACATATACGCACATATGCAGTTGCATTCAATATAATAGTAGTGAAACTAAAATGGATATCGTTCGACGAAATAAAAGAAGCTGTGTTTTCAGAACTTTTAATTTAAAATATACCGAATTCCATAACAGAAACCACATAAGAAGAAATTTCAAAGCTAACACAAAGTTCAAGAATTTCAATATTTTTGTGCAGAGTTCTAAGAAAGTTTTCGAGTAAGCAGTTTTATAGCTCATTCAATTTTAGTACAATAATGTGCAAGTAGGAAGTACCTCAGAACATCCCCAGAATTTTTATAATTTTTTTATTCAAGGATATTGGGTATTTTTTTCCATTTAAAATTTATTATACCTAGTAGTGCTACGCATAAAAGGTATATTAACTTTAGTCGCCTAACGGCAGTACGTAACGGCATAAACGGATCGAGATGGATATTGACTTATACATATCAAAATGCTCAGGACGAAAAGAGAAATTGATTAAGCCATGTCCGTCCGTCCGTCCTTTCGTCTGTGAACACGATAACTTGAGTAAATTTTGAGATATATTAATGAAATTTGGTATGCAGGTTCCTTGTTACCCATCTCCGAGCGCTATTTAAAATGGGCGGAATCGGCTTATATCCACGCCCACTTTTTATATATAGAATATATTTGAAAACACAAAAAAAGTGATTACTCAGTACATAATACACCTATAAGGATAAAATTTTGTGAATACATAGAGATTAAGGCATGAAATATGTTTTTCAAGAAATTTTCGAAAATGGGGGTGGCACCGCCCACTTTTGATTAAGTCAAATTTAGAAATAATATTAATCATAAATCAGAAACCGTTCAAGATATCGAAATTCAGCACGCAGGTTTCCAGGTATGCAAGGAATGTTCCAGGAAAAAATGGGCGGGATCGGTTAAGGTCTACGCCCGCTTGTATATGAAAGATTTTGAAGAGGATCGTAGATATAGTAAATAGGCAATAACTTTGCTTAAAATAGCTTTACATCATTTATATTTACCTTTTAATGTTTCCGTAAACTAAGAAATCCAAAAAATTAACATTTTCGAAAATGGGCGTGGCGCCGTCGCTTTTTTAGTTGATTATTCCACAAAACTTTTTATGCCATAATTCCGCCAAAAATTGATTTGTCGAAACGAATTTGGTGAGAATGTTCAATATATACAGGTAACTGTTTGTTGTAAAAATAGGCGAAATCGTGGCGTGGCGCCGCCGACTTTTCAGCATAATTCAATGTTGATATTTCAATGAAAATTGGTCAGCTGCTTCTCAGTAGTATGTATTATACTCCTGCCAAAAATTAGCCAAATCGGAAAGCACAAAAGCAAAATATTCGGGAACGTATTAATAGCCCACTGCAATAGCGAAGTTATAAATCTTTTTTGATTTTCATACCTTTCATAAACATTAAATATATGTAAGTATGAGAAGAAGAAGAGAAAAGTTCACTAAAATGATCAGCACGATGAGCGAAGTCGATTTAGCCATGCCCGTCTCTCCGTCCGCCTGTCTATTTGAACGCAAACTAGTCTCTCAGTTTTACAAAAAATGCTGAAATTCGTTGTTTGCTTTTGCCATATTATAATATACTAGCAAACCCGGTAGGCGTTGTTTTGACGTTTTGATACATAGAACATATCTATATATAAAATGTCATTAACTGGAACCAAATAAACTCCTAGCTATACCCAACTGCAGCTTTATATAACCTGGGGGCTTTTCCAAAAGCTATATACAGACTGTGTCGTGCCCAGCGAACTCCTGAACCTATCGTGAAAGTTCAAGAGCAAAACAAAACACAAAATATGTGGGCGTGGCACCGCTCACTTTTTCAAAATTATGTAGATATTGACTAAGTGACACATATATCCAAATTTCATTAATTTAGACCAAAAAAGGTCGGAGTTATGACGAATTAAAACTTTATATAGCCTGGGGACGTGGCTCTGCCCACTTTTCCAAAACTTTATATTGTCTATGCTGTACTTAGTGCACCCAAGTATATATTGTGAAAATTTCATAAAGATCGGTTGAGTTCTGTGGCGCCTATAAAAGACACCCTTTTTTATATCTATTTTTGTTACGCACACAAGGTATATTACTTCATTCGGCATAAACGAATCTAGATATATATTTATTAGTATGTATCAAAACGTTCAGGATGAAAAGTAAAATATCCGGGCAAGTAGTTAATACCACACTGCAAAAGCAAAGTTGTATATCTTTCTTGATATTCATACCTTTCATGAACATGAAATGTTTGTACGTATGAGAAGAAGAAGAGATAGGTCCATCAAAAAGGATACTGAAATGATCAGGAGGATGAGCTGAGTCGATGTGGCGATGTCCGTCTCTCGATACGTCTATCTGTCTGTCCGTCTGTCTATTTGAACGCAAATACGTACTGAAAGTATTAAAATAGACCTGTGTTAATTGGGATGACATAAAAGCCCACTACTAGATATATAATGTTCGGTTCCACCGTAGAACTTAGACTTCCTCACTTGTTTTTCTGCAAAGTACTCAAGGTTTTGAGTGATTTCTTCCATGCAACATATGAACAGAAATTAATTTTGTGTGGAAAAAAAATACCCAACATTCTTGACAAAAAAAGTCTGACAATTCAGGGGAATTTTTGAGCGAGTTCTAACTTGCACATTGTAATACTAGAATTGATTGGTCTAGAAATTTTGAGCAACAAATTTTTAAATTTTGAGGCCCATTTTTTTAAGTTTAATTAACTTTTCGGAACTTTATGTAAACCTAGAAATTTCTTCTTATGTGGTTTCTGTTATGGAATTCGCTATATTTTAAGTAAAAAATATTAAAATCACAGCTTCATCTTATTACGTCTGACGATATCCATTTTAATCTCACTACTATTATATTGAACACAGCTGTACATACATACGCGTACGCATAGTGAATGCATCTAATTGATGAAGTCAAGTGAACTAAATCAAATTGAGTATTTAATTGGCAATTACGGCGTATGTAATTAACACACGTTTCAGTTCTTTCTAGCATCGAAAAATTACCAAAATGCTATACGAATATTATGAAAGTTTTGAACTTGTAAAATATCGAAAAGTTTTGTGAGCTTGACCGAATTATAGTAAATTAGGTACCCAATACTTTGAATTTATATATGTATGAGTCAGTGCTACCACCGAACAATAACTAAAATACCCAAAATTTTGTGAAATTCACCAAATTTTAATAAACCACCAAAAGTTTTGAGCTTACGTATGACTCAGTGATATCATCAGAAAATTACCAAATTCAAGTAAATTACTAACAGTCTTGAACTCATTGTTACCACGGAAAACTACTAAAATAACCACAAAATTTTATGGAAATCACTAGTGTTTTCATCCAAAACTACTAAAATCGAAAAAGAAAAAGGTATAATAATCATTCAGTTCCAGTGAATAACTCAATGTCTTGACCTTACATATGTGCCAGTGTTACCATCAAAAAGTAATTCAATAGCAAAGATTAATAGATGCGAAGTCTCGCGCTCTCTGAGACCGCTCTAAAAGTGGCAATTTTTTATAACATTTTGCAATAGTGCCAGAATGGCTAAACCAAAATATGGGCATTTTGAGTAGATTTTTGGGTATTTTGCACACAACCAAGAGAAATGCAGAAGGCGCTATCGAAGTTATTATTAATGAATTTTGCGTGCTCGGAACGTATAAAATACGACAAGCTGTATCTAAAATAAAACAAATGAAATAATAATTAATTCGTAATAGAAAGGTAGAAATTCTTCTTCAGCAAATAATATAACTTTCAATAAAAGTAATTATAAATCAATATTTGAAAATAATTGTAAGCGTTTTTAACCCTTGTAAAGCACTCAAATGCATAAGAGCAACATACCCTCATTTACATATATTTTCTGCATCTATTTTCTTAAATCGTACTATTTTATTTTATTTTACGTTTTCCTTTTTAATCGTACTATACTTTACGTTTATCGAAATTTTCACTTATTAGTTAAAAAAAAAATTCCTTAAAAAATTTGTAATCAAAATGTATTTCTCACAAAAAATGAAATCCACTAATTTTAGCAAATTGTTTTGGTGCGTTTTTTGCTTCCTGGCGCCTTATTTTTATCTCATGTCAGATTTTGCTAGATTAGGTAGTGCTGCCAAGTAGCAACAAACAATCGAGCAAACTCCAAGCAGCGAAATAAGAGAGTGGGAGAGAGTTTCGCATCTGGTAATCTTTAGTAATAAGGTTACATAAAAGTCAGTGTTACCACCAAAAAACTATTAAAATCACCAACATTTTTATGAAAAGCACATTACTCTAAAAAGTGGTAATTTCCAAATTTAAAGAAATTGCCCAAATTTATTTTTTTCTTGAAAGCAATACATAAATAATAACTTAAATATTATTAAAATAGTCACTGGCAGTTCCAGTTATAATGAACCTCAACATTAGAAAGGTAGTTGTTAGATACGTGGTGGTAAATTTAAGCCCTGGGCCGGGAACAAAAAAATGGTTTGAATACGTTTTTTTGTGAAAACGAGGCCATTCCTTGACAATGGACGTCACGCTTTACAGATCAAATTTATTTTCCTTAGGATTTGCTTTACAGAGTCGGCAAAAATAAATATTAGCTATTCGTATTAATCGTACCCATTTTCAATTAAAATATTGAAAAAACTCATAAGCAATCACCTTGGGAAACGACTTTATTTTTTCACTGAAATGTGGTGCCACGTCTATTATTTAAAAAATTATTAAAAATCTGTGCTTTTTTGATCTGCAAAAATTTTATTATACAGCTAATATGTTTAGAGAAATTTCGCTTTTTAAATTCTACAAGTATATCTTTTAAGTGTCTCGTTTTTATAACTAGTAGTGCTACGCACACAAGGTATATTACCTTTAGTCGCATAACGGTAGTATGTAGCGACGTAAATGGATCGAGATAGATATTGACTTCAATATATTAAAATGTTCAGGACGAAAAGAGAAATTGATTAAGCCATGGCCGTCCGTCCGTCCGTCCGTCCGTCTGTGAACACGATAACTTGAGTAAATTTTGAGATATCTTAGTGAAATTTGGTATGCGGGTTCCTTGGCATTCATCTCCGAGCGCTATTTAAAATGGGCGAAATCGGATGATAGCCACGCCCACTTTTTATATATAGAAAAAATATATATAGAAAAGTGATTACTAAGTACATAATACACCTATAAGGATAAAATTTGGTGAATATATTGAGATTGGGGCATAAAATAAATTTTTCAAGAAATTTTTAAAAATGGGCGTGGAACCGCCTACTTTTGATTAAGTCAAATTTAGAAATAATATTAATCATAAATCAAAAACCGTTCAAGATATCGAAATGAAATTTAGCACAATTATTTATGTTAATACAAGGTACGTTAAGGAAAAAATGGGCGAAATCGGTTAAGGTCCACGCCACCTTTAATACGAAAGATTTTGAAAAGGATCATAGATATATTTTATAGGCAATAACTTTGCGTACAAAAGCTTTATATCATTTATATTTCACTTTCAAAGTGTCCGAGAATGAAAAAAGTCGAAAAATATAAATTTTTGAAAATGGGCGTGGTCCGCCCTTTTTATAGTGGATTTTTTCACAAAACCTTTTATGCCATAACTCCAGCAATAATTTATTTGTCGAAACGAAATTTGGTGATAATGTTCAATATATCAAGGTAACTGTTTGTTGTAAAAATGGGCGAAATTGGTCAACGGACACGCCCAGTTTGTTAACATAGTTCTGAGAAATTTGTTTGTAAAATATATAACGCGAAATTTTTAAAACCATGCAAGCTAGATCAATAAGCTCTTGCACACATAATACAATTTTTAAGAACAACTCAACCGCAAAAAAAAGTGTTGTGAATTTAGGGGAGGTAGGCGTGGCGCCGCCCACTTTTCAGCATAAAAATTCTGCTATTTTCAAATGCGATTGCATGTAATTTTATTAAGATATTTCAATCAAAATTACTGCTTCTCAACAGTATGTAGTAGTTCCAAAATTTAAGCAAATTTAATAGCGCACAAGTAACATTTTCGGGCAAGTTGTTAATACCCCAATGCAGTAGGAAGTTATATACCCTTTTTGATTTTCATACCTTTAATGAACATGAATTGTTTGTAAGGATGAGAAGAAGTAGAGATGGGCCCATCAATAAGTAAACTAAAATAATAAGGACGATGAGCTGAGTCGATTTAGCAATGTCCGTTTCCCCGTCCGCCTTTCTGTCTGTCCGTCTGTCTATTTGAACGGAAATTTTTCAAACATAAAATGTGCATGTATTAGAATTTTGAAAAAATGTGGTTAGCAGTTCTTGTAGGGAAGCTATTTATACACAAATGATTTAATGGCGGCAACCGTGGTGTGGCGGTAGTTTTGCCGTCCTACCACACCGAAGGCCCAAGATTCGAGTCCTGAGGCAGGTAACGTCAAAAGTGATTCTAAAAAGTTTATTCAAAATGGGGTCGCTCCCCGGCAGTGGTTTGGCCAACTCACCGAGTGTCTTTCTGCCATGGAAGGCTTCTCAGCAAAAATTGATCTCCTTTGCAGATGCCGTTCGAAGTCGGCGAAAATGTGTAGGGGCCACCAATTTGTAGGAAAAAATTCAAATTGGAAGGAAAGCTCGGCGCAAAAATCTCTCAGGAGGTTTATGATGATATATGTACATGTGTATATCGCGCCATATATTTATATTTTTTTTTTTTTTTTAAATTAATTTACCCGTCAAAACCCATGACAAAAGTGTTTTTATTGAAAACAAGCAGCTAGCTTTATAATACGAACTGATGTATTAAAATAGAACTGCGTAAATTGGTATGCCATAATAGATCACTACTAGGTATGTAATGTTCGGTTCCACCCGAACTTATACTTCCTTACTTGTTTTTATTTAATTAGCTTTCCTGAGCTTAGCGTAAACTTTTAAATTTCGTTTTATGTGGTTTTTGTTATGGACTTCGCTATAGATTAAATGAAAATTATTAAAAATAAAGCTTTTTTTTATTTTGTCGAACGATTTAATTTCACTACTATTATATTGAACACGGCTGTACATATCTATATGAATATTAGTTACACATATAACATCTGTTGCTTTGATATCCATTTCTATATATGTTATATTCAGTTACAATTGTTACTCACCTCTGTCGTCTTATGCAATTGTCATATTTTCGCCGCCACAAACGTTGTTTTTTTCTTTCATGTTGTTGTTGTTGAACACGTAAGCGCGCATCTGCAGTAACGTTACCAATTTGCCAACCAATTTTCAATGCGAACTTCATACCTCTCACATATGCGTACAACTTATTCCAACTGCAATCTTAAATTCACTCAACACCTGCACTGCTTGTGGCCTTTGCTGACACTTAGTAATTGACACACACGTGATGTCGCATGCTTGACTGGCGAGGGTTTGTAAGTGCTTACAAGTAGGTGTGTTAATACCTATATACGCATATGTAGGTATATATTAAAAAAATAGGCCGGTTAGAAAAAAATTAAATATGCTGTTCCTTTTCATCTTAAAAGTTTGTTGCAAATATGTACCCTTTAGAGATGTGGCCCCGTTTTGAATATCCAGAGTAACAACCATGACTGTACGCTGACAATGACCGTGTTTTTATATACGGCTAAACATTTTAGCATACATTTTAAACCATTCGTCGGCTTTTTTTTTAACTTTTTTGTAATAAATTCAAAACCTTTCAATTACCTACACCAATTTTCAATTTTTTGCCGTTTAGTTTTAAAACTTAACTGAAAAAAACGTCTAACATTTTTTTTTATTTCTTTTCATTTATTTCTGAAAGCTTTTTCAAGTCATTGAAATTTTCTTATTATAGTTTTGCTTGCGCAATAGCTCAGTGGGTAGAACAACCGAGTCCGATGCAGGAAGCGTCTGTACGAATCCTACCAGCTGACATGTTTTCCATGTTTTTTTTTATTGTTAAAACATTTTTGGTTTAAAATCTAAACTCTTTTCTTCGCACTAGTTTTCTCGAAAACTGGCATAATTTAAATTCTAAACCAAGTTTGGTTTGGACATATATGTAGCCCAGAAAAGTTTTATATTTAGGCTAAAATTTTTACCGTATAATAAAGAACGCCTCTTTTCGGAAGCCTTGAAAGCCACTGTTGGCATCCAAAATTTCAAAATAGTAAAGTACTTCTTTTACCTGGCATTACCACCAACAATTATGTCAGTCTAGAAATCCAACGAGCGATTACACTTGCAAACCCAATGCTACGTCGGACTGAGGATGCAATTGAGAAGTAAAGTCCCGTCTTGACGAACGAAAACACTACTCTATAATCATTCCTCGAAGCTTGGGAACTGACACATGTGATTAGGTGGCTCTTGTTTATGGACCTCTAAGTGAATACTGGAGAAGATCTAATGATGAGCTGTATGAGGTTTACGTAGCCGTCGAGATAGTTCAGCAAATTAAAAACGAATAAAAAAAGCAGAGTTGTGAACTGCTGACTGTGGTGCCTAGAGAGAATAGAGCGTCGAGTTGTTCCGAAGCGCTCTATTCTCTCTAGGCAACAATTAAAAAAAAAATTACAAAGGTCTAGCTCTAAATTCACGGATATTGGGGCTTTTAGTAGCACTGTCATGTCCTTTTCTACTTGCGTTTACAGTTAGACAACAAGCTTCGGTCTGTTTAACTAGCTCCCAAACTTTTGTTTGTACTAAACCCAAAAACCAAATGAAGTACCGAAATCAATTTTGCGGATCGAAACCCACAGCAAACAAATTTTGCAAAACTGAAAGGGAAACCGAAAAGTTATTTTGAAACTATTTTATTCCTTAATGGATTGATTGAAATTAGAAAAAAAAATTGAGGTTATGGCTTAATTACACGATTAGAGCCCAAAAAAATGTAGACACTTTTTTGTAGTATTTTTGTAGCAATCGTGAGTCTACAGGAAAAATCTGAAGCTAAAATTTTGGTCTTAAAAAATTCTCTTTAATCGGTACTTTATTATTTAGAGTTTAAGACTTTCAGTGCGAAAAAATCAATAATTGGAGAGTGATATTGGCTCCTATGTCAATATTTGCTGCTCGAATGTTTGATAAGTACAGGGTGTTTTTTTTACGGGTTTGTTTTTCGAATAGAGATAAAACTGGCATTTTGTGTCAAATCTGGCAACTCTAATGTCATTTATGTTCAGTTTGGTTTGGCATTTCATCATGAACAGGTTGACAAAAGAACAACGCTTGCAAATCGTGCATATTTATTTCGAAAATAATGGTTCAGTTCGCGAAGTTTACCGTGAGCTCCGTCCATTTTATGGTCGACATAATCGTCCATCAGAGCAATTAATTCGGTTAACCATGGATCGTTTTCGCACTACGTTTACTCTATGTGATAATACGCATCCGCAGAGACGTCGAACAGTGCGCACCGAAGAAACAATTGCCGCTGTAGAGCAAAGTGTTGAAGAGGACCCGAATGAATCGATTCGCCACCGTGCACAGCAATTGGAGCTTTGTCCATCAACTTTATGGAAGATTTTGCGCAAAGATCTTGGCTTGCGACCTTACAAGATCCAGCTTGTGCAAGAATTAAAGCCGCGAGACCATGCAATGCGTCGTGATTTTGGTGTATGGGCCGAAAATGAGATTGATTTCGATGCTGATTTTCATCGCAAAATTTTGTTCAGTGATGAGGCTCATTTTTGGTTGAATGGCTACGTCAACAAGCAAAATTGCCGCATTTGGAGTGAAGAGAATCCACATGAGACCCTTGAAACGCCATTACATCCACAAAAACTGACTGTTTGGTGTGCTCTATGGGCTGGTGGAGTCATTGGGCCATACTTCTTCCGCAATAATGCTGGAGAGGCAGCTACCGTTAATGAAGACCGGTATAGAGCCATGATAACCGACTATTTTGTTCCCGAATTGGATGGCATGAATGTGGATGAGTTGTGGTTCCAACAAGACGGCGCTACATGCCACACAGCGCACGTCACAATCGATTTATTGAAGGAAACATTCGATGAGCGCATAATTTCGCGGAATGGACCTGTCAATTGGCCACCAAGGTCGTGTGATTTGACACCATTGGATTATTTTCTTTGGGGATATGTGAAGTCGCTCGTCTACACCAACAAACCAGAAACGTTAGGGGAATTGGAAGCCAACATTCGTGGCGTTATTGCCGACATACGGCTCCATATGCTCGAAAAAGTGGTTGAAAATTGGACCTGTAGAATTGGCTTTATTCGAGCCAGCCTCACCGCGGCCACATGCCCGAAATCATATTTAAACATTAATGGCATAAAATTATCCTTCCAATAAAGCCAAATTGATGGACCTTAAAACGATTTTCTTGTGTTTTATTTCAATTCGAAGTTCTATACCCCTAAAAAAACACCCTTTAGTATGGTATAATATCGACATTGAGTCAGAAACTATCACCGCTAAAAGACAAACCTAAAAACCTGATAACTACATTCGCCCATTAAAACTCGAATAAGTAGATGCGGCTGCTAACTCCCCGTACTGGCCAAGGTCTTCCATTTCTTCAAGGGTACTTTCTTTAAACTACCAACACACTCGCATATATACTATGTGTGCTCGTAAACTATGTACATATACAATTTAATGTGGGCGAGCAAGCCTTTAGTTTGTACAGCGTTATTACAGAGTTAACATGCAATCTCCACTTCAACCGTACGCTACCAACACCTGCGATATTTCCCACGCTCAACATTAACAAAGCAATTAAAGCTGGCTAAGCAATTTGTCAAAAATGAGTTGACTGAAAAAGGGTTAAACTGCAGAGCACAATTCTTTATTACTTTCTGGCTGAAGGTCATCCGTGTACTGTAGCTGCTCGGTTAACATATGTACTAAGCAAACTTAGACCAGCTGTAAACTAGGTTCGCGAAAAAACTTGTAGCCTCAACTAGAAAACACGGTATGACTTACAATTAAAACGTATTCATGACTGATTTAAGCGGTTCCATGTTCAGCTGTGCAGTCTTCCATGAGTATATCTAACAGTCCTTCCGGAGATTTGTTTTCGCATGTTTTTTAGCAGTAAGTTTCAAAATATCTTCCCAGAGTTTGTAGTATCGTCGGTAACCACGCCTACCGTCAACTGTAACAACAAATGTAGCATACATTTTCAGTGAATGGAAAATATTTGGCTAGAGTTGACTTTGACACTCATTTAGAGCCTAAAGTGCAGTTGTTGAGCGACATTCCGCATCCACTTGCCGCCTCTAGCGTTTCCATATAGTGCATTTTGTAATAAGCAATATTTCTATAGGTTTCGAAGAGGCTCAAAACCATTTAATGCTTCACTAAATACAGCCATGTTTGCTAGGGTGGAGCAAGTTACTCCGGCGCAAATTGATTCTGGATATGGCAGATTAGCTAAACCACGACATGCCGAGTATATATACTTCATGCGATGTTCCCCATACCACACTTACTAGAGAACAAACTCTTCTAACTACAATCTCATTATTCTCAGAATGGCGAAACTATAAAAATACAACCCCACGATTGCCTATACAAAGTTGTTGGTTTTTTTTGCTTAATAACTTACAACGATATAAAGTTATAAGTAGATACTAAAGGGTCGGACAGACTTTCTTTCCCAAAAATTTACTTGCATGGATCTTAACTTATTGCCTGTTACCCTCCTTATCCATGAAAAATCACATATGTGCAGGAGATGGCACATCCATTCTTCTCCATTACCCCTCATTTTTACTGAGATTGAAATTTTATAACTCGTTACCAATTTTAGGTGTTGAAACAAGAATATTTCCAGAGATTTTCAATACTAAAAGTTTAAACATAATCACCTTTTCTCTAAGCTTTACGCTCAAATTGCACAAAATGGCACGAATTCGTTGGTGTTTAAAGCGAAAATATCTCTCACACCTATATATTTTTTTATACCTAGCTGCAATAGTTAAATATTCTCAAAATCTATAACATGCTTGAATTTTAAGAAAAATGCGTACTAAGTTTTTTTTTTTTTTTGATAGTTCAAAGTCAGACCTGTTAAATAATGATTACTAATCGTATTGATTACCTTTGTTATTAATTACTTTCTTGAGAATCCATTTAATGATTTCAATTTCTAATGACTATTTCCCAATTAATTAAAAAAAGAAAGAAAAAAATGATTTTTTACGATTATTAAAACGAAATCAAAAAAAAAAAAGTTAGATAAGATAAAATAAAATAAAATAAAATAAAATAAAATAGAATGAAATTAAACTAAACAAAATAATATACACTAAAATAAAATTAAATAAAATAAAACAAATTAAAATAAAATAAAATAAAATAAAATAAAATAAAATAAATAAAATAAAATGAAACAAAATAACATAAAATAAAATAAACTTAAATTAAATTGAATAAAATAATAAGTTAGATAAGATAAAATAAAATAAAATAAAATAAAACAAAATAAAATAAAATAAAATGAAATAAAATACAATAAAATAAAATAAAATGAAATAAAATAACATAAAATAAAATAAAATTAAAATAAATAAAATAAAATAAAATAAAATAAAATTAAATTAAATCAAATAAAATAATAAATAAGATAAAATGAAATAAAATAACATATAGTAAAATAAAATAAAATAAAATGAAATTAAAATAAATAAAATAATATACAATAAAATAAAATAAACTTAAATTAAATTGAATAAAAAAATAAATAAGATAAAATAAAATAAAATGAAATAAAATAAAACAAAATAAGATAAAATAAAAAAAAATTAAAAAAATAAAATAAGGTAAAATAAAATAAAATTAAATTAAATTAAATTAATTTAAATAAAATAAAATGAAACCGCTTTTAACGAGCATCGCAATAGTTCACACCTACACCCTTTAATACCACAAAAGTGTCCAGGTTAAAAAAGGTAAACAAGGCACAAAGCACAAAGCAAGTTGGCGCCTAACATGATTTCCTTCATTCGCGATCACTTGCTTGTGCGTAGCTATAATTCGCAAATGGTTTATCTTAACTTATGAGTAAAAAAAAAAATTCGTGTCTGAGTAACTGTGTGGTTTCGGTAAAAAATACGCAAATACCACAACATATTGTGATAAATTACCCTGCACAACACTCCACTATCGATCCTCTTTTTGGTTGCGTCCACGGGACGTGGAGAAGTGACCTTACGGTCGCACCTTCGTTCTCAATACCAGTGTTACGTCCTTCCTGACATCCAAATACCTCTTCATCGGTGTGCGTTCACCAGTCTGCCCGAGTATACCACTCGGTCATTAGCCATCGGCACCCATTCACCGTCATCCACCAACCGGTCAACGGTAACCTGGCACGGATCAACCGGCATCGACCAACCGCTTACCGATTCACCGTCATCAACCATCACCCCATTGGTAACGTGGCACCGATCCAACGGCTTCTAACAACCACTCACCGATTCACCGTACACATCAACCGTCCACCGTCATCCACCACCCCTTAGCCAGTAACCAATCACCGATTCACCGCACCAACGAGTCTGTAACTAGTCACCAATATTTACCGCTGCTACCCGACCTACCTGGTGCGACATCCTTATCCACACTATACTGCATCCCCGTCCGCCCACCAACCACTTGGTGCGTAGCTACCGACACAGCCTATTCATCGTATCCGATTAGATACACCTTTCGGGTGCGTGTGTGTATCTCGGCCAGGAATAACACCATCACTGTGTTCTTATTAGTAAAGGAAGTGGGCCTGTGTTCGACTCTGGATTTGCTGAGTAATACCCCAGCCTTCATTGAAACCCGCCTTACAAACATTTAGCAATATAGCTGAAATAAAATTTTTACCATTTCTAAATAGCAGAAATACAGTCGGATGGTGGCGAGGGGAGACCACTTTGAAAAAGCTTTTTCCCAACCATTTTAAAATTTCGACTGTTTATAACTTCGGAAAAGTTAATGATAGAATAAAAAAAACTTGGTACCAGGGATATTATTGTGATACCAATTTTATTATATTGGTATATTTTTTAAACTTTCACAGGTCATAACCCCAGAACAATTTAGAAGAAAATAGGTGCAATTCATAGTACGCTTATAGAAACATATTTAGTAAAAATAAACGAAATAGATGATCTATGTACCACACCTACTTTTGTATCCCCAGCTTCGGCTTCCAGCCGAACTTGGATTTCCTTACTTGGTTTCCCTTTGCTTTGTATTGACTCATTTGAATTTGTAATTAACATTTTTACAGCAACCCCAATTTGCAGTCAAAATAGGACCGAAATCAAAATCTAACTAACACAACGACCAAAGCTGTGCAAAATACGCTGCTCTCATGTGGGATATTTAAAGCGGATTGAGGTATTTGCATAGCTGAATGACTATAACAGAACTTCATTCATTATGATTAGGAAGGCAAATGAAAAATCAAACCGCTCTATTTCTTTAAAAGCGCCAAATGGCGATATGAAATGTTTCCCTAGACAAATGGCTTCGGAACTCGCAGTGTCAATTTCAGCATGAGCAGAGATTTGCTAGTATGCTTACTACTTCAGGGGACTTGCATCCAAACATCGTCGGGGTAACAACTTTATATGCCATTGGCAGTGAGCAAAAGGGAGCAGGCACTTACCTTGTAAGGCCGTCGAATACAACGTAAAGAATGGCTAATGTTGCAGGGAATTGAAGAGAGAAGCCAGAGCCTTGAGCTACAAGCAAAAAAGGTGCAGTGACCTCTCTAATACGGCCTCAGAACTGCTAAATTTACCATCGACGAGATTTTCACAATCCGCCAAATCTTAGAAAACAGAATTGAATCACATAACCTCCTTGTTGATTATAAGGCCACTTTCTATAGGATGAAAATAAGCCGCCTAGGCTCCGCTATGCCTGGAAAACCAAACCTTAAACGACTTTGCAAAATAGCCAACTGTCTCAGAATTGGAAAGAACCTCTTACGATATTGACATCATCGGTCTTACTAGCTGCTCTTTAAGGTTTGCCTACTTAAAATTTGGAAATGGAAGAGGGGCATGTGTTTCTTGGTGAATGAGCTCGAAGCCAAGTTCTTGTCATCAGTAAAATAGTCAGCGCGTTTGCGTCTTTGTAATCACGCACAACAGTATGAAATCAGAGGTGGATGATAGCAGTAAAGAATCAGAGTTGGACGCTAGCAGCTTTCTTATGGAAGGTTTTGGTCCGCTTATGTTTGTTATTATTCGGCTTAGACTCGCTATAGTCTGAGCAGCCTTCTCGCATAAGCTTCATCACAGAGCGCTTTCCAGCATTTACGCTTGCTTTCTTCGCCCCCTTGTATGCTTCCACCCTTTCGAGAGCCTCAGATCTGCCTCGTGTGCGCTTCGCTAATCTCCGCATTCTGTGGCATATTTTGCGCAGCTTCGCGATTTCGTGGTTTCATCTGTATACTTGCTTCTTGCCTCGCCATTTTTCTTTGCGTGGCATAGAGACATTGCAAGCACGACGCAGACAGTCTTCAATCGCCTCATGCGCCCCATCGGTACTGTCGATTATCTGTCGGGCGTTCGCCAGTAGCCCTGCGGAGAACCTGTCGGTGTCGCATCACATTTAACGCTTTTGTGTGACGCGTTCGTTTCATTCACCGTCCATATCACGACACATTTTAAGTTTTATGTTTTTCTGAAAAAATGTGGGAAACCGTTCTATTCAACCTTATATTAAGATCATATTTGATCATAAGCTCGATTTTATGGTGCTTTGGTTTATTTCATGTTTACTGTCATGCTTCCTAACTCCATATAAACTTGAGTTTATAACGCAGAGTAAATCTGTTATTACTTATCTGAAATATTTTACCATTCAAAGTCAGGATTTCAAATTACCATCTAAAGGGTGTTTTTTTTAGGGGTATAGAACTTCGAATTGAATTAAAACACAAGAAAATCGTTTTAAGGTCCATCAATTTAGCTTTATTGGAAGGATAATTTTATGCCATTAATGTTTAAATATGACTTCGGGCATGTGGCCGCCGCGGCTGGCTCGAATAAAGCCAATTCTACAGGTCTAATTTTCAACCACTTTTTCGAGCATATGGGGCCGTATGTCGGCAATAACGCCACGAATGTTGGCTTCCAATTCCCCTAACGTTTCTGGTTTGTTGGTGTAGACGAGCGACTTCACATATCCCCAAAGAAAATAATCCAATGGTGTCAAATCACACGACCTTGGTGGCCAATTGACAGGTCCATTCCGCGAAATTATGCGCTCATCGAATGTTTCCTTCAATAAATCGATTGTGACGTGCGCTGTGTGGCATGTAGCGCCGTCTTGTTGGAACCACAACTCATCCACATTCATGCCATCCAATTCGGGAACAAAATAGTCGGTTATCATGGCTCTATACCGGTCTCCATTAACGGTAGCTGCCTCTCCAGCATTATTGCGGAAGAAGTATGGCCCAATGACTCCACCAGCCCATAGAGCACACCAAACAGTCAGTTTTTGTGGATGTAATGGCGTTTCAAGGGTCTCATGTGGATTCTCTTCACTCCAAATGCGGCAATTTTGCTTGTTGACGTAGCCATTCAACCAAAAATGAGCCTCATCACTGAACAAAATTTTGCGATGAAAATCAGCATCGAAATCAATCTCATTTTCGGCCCATACACCAAAATCACGACGCATTGCATGGTCTCGCGGCTTTAATTCTTGCACAAGCTGGATCTTGTAAGGTCGCAAGCCAAGATCTTTGCGCAAAATCTTCCATAAAGTTGATGGACAAAGCTCCAATTGCTGTGCACGGTGGCGAATCGATTCATTCGGGTCCTCTTCAACACTTTGCTCTACAGCGGCAATTGTTTCTTCGGTGCGCACTGTTCGACGTCTCTGCGGATGCGTATTATCACATAGAGTAAACGTAGTGCGAAAACGATCCATGGTTAACCGAATTAATTGCTCTGATGGACGATTATGTCGACCATAAAATGGACGGAGCTCACGGTAAACTTCGCGAACTGAACCATTATTTTCGAAATAAATTTGCACGATTTACAAGCGTTGTTCTTTTGTCAACCTGTTCATAATGAAATGGCAAACCAAACTGAACATAAATGACATTAGAGTTGCCAGATTTGACCACAAAATGCCAGTTTTATCTCTATTCGAAAAACAAACCTGTAAAAAAAACAGCCTGTACAAACATTATTTATTTATTTACTGTACTTCCTTCATACATGCATTACAAGAAAATACACACATATATAAACCTAAATATTTTGCCCTGCAGTCAACTGCCAAACTAGTAAGTAAACATTCTAGTTCATTAACTAGAATTTCGTGGCTTATTCATACTAGTCTGAGCACGTGCTCATAAGTAGCAACAAAACTCCGGAACTATCGATAGATGAATACATACACGAGCGAAGAGAAGTATTCGGACAGCAATCGTGCAGTGAACAACGCCATCTTACATTTTAATTTTCTGTCCAACTAGTATTCGGAGTTTTTAAATATTAATTTAATTAAATTAAATATAGTTTTTATAGTGAAATCACAATCCTTTTAAGAATTTCGTGCTTAAAATAATATATTTGGGTTGCAGATCATGTACGCACGTGCATGTTAACAAAATCACCCTTATTTTTTTACGACGTCGCTACTGCAATATCGGCGTAGCAGCGACGCAGCAACGAGTAAGCAGTGCTCAAATGAAAGGTTGAAACGAAACGATCATTTGTCAAAGCAATTGTGTAAGTAAAAAACATTTATTTTTGGAATAATCAAAGTAACCTTTTTCTGAAATAAATGATTTCAATAAATATTTAAAAGATATATTCAATTATTGTTATTTCTCTGGGTTGACTTATTGTGATTGTGAAATGCAGTTTTCGTAAATAAAATAACAGTGAATCTTCAATGGAATCCCATAGAAGCTGCAACAACGAAAATGGCTAGCAAAGACACATACGATAACAAGGTGGTTAAAAATACACTTTTTATAAAAATTTAGTTGGTAAGAACTTGCACATTATGTACTAGAATTCCATAAGCGAGTGGTTACAAAAAGCCAATCTTTCCTTGAAATATATTTTTACAAGTAAGGATTAGATTCTATTTGAGATTAATATTTAAATTTTAAAATTTTTCACAAAACGTTTTAAGAAAAAATTTTATTAAAAAAAATTACTATTATCAAAAAAGACGAAAATAACTTCTTATAAATGTTTTCCAATGGTAAAATTGCTATTAATAGAGACTATATTTTTATTAAAATTTGTTTCAATTGTTCAATATAGTGAAGTAAGATTTATTTTCACAGACTCATATTTTATATCTGATGACTGACTTTTCAATAAAGTGGTTTGTAATGTAATTTTTGGTAATTTGCGTGTATTTTTCAACCCAAATGTAATTAACCTACTATGAAGTGGTATAGTAACTGGTATGATTCCGATGCACAGGCTGAATAGTATGTCAACTGGCATGATTCCGATGCATATGCAGACTAGCATGTCAACTGGTATGATACTGGGGTATATACTGACTAGTATTTAAACTAAAATAATGCTGATGCATTGTCTGACTTGTCTGTTAACTGGTGTGATGCTGATGCAGAGGCGGCTATTAATATTTCTTAGGCCACCGCCATGTTAAATCGGTATAGAACTTCGAGTGGTTGGATTGTCTGTGCCAACTAGTATTAAACTATTATACAGCTAGTAGGTCTAGTAGGTATAGTCTGTCCATGGTTCACATTTAATACACACATTCCCTAGTATAAATGTAAGTGCTTACGTATCAACATCGATTCAGTTTTCGAAGAAGCAATCATTTACTTTGTCCTCTTTATTGAATTGCAATAAAACCAATTCGTAGGTGACAATGCTGCCGGCTACCTGGAAAAACCCAATACATAAATACATGAAATCGGTAATAAATTAAACGAATGAATAAAAAGCAATACAATTAAGTAAATAAACATAAACAGAGTAAGTATGTCAAGTTTAATGCATAAAAGAAAGCTCATTGTGGTCGATTGACGTTTAATTTAAATTTCATTGCCCAATCAAACAGTTTATAACATCAATTTATACATTCATACAGCAAATATAACACATGTGGCACATAAAGTGTTAACTTACCGAAAGCACCAGTCCGCGCGTCAAATAAAAGAATTTCATACCCGATAATGCTACCACATCTGTGGTGATTTCCTCTGAGAAACGTTTAAGCTGTGAGCATGTTCAAATGGATGTTGGCATGTGGTGTATTTCCAAAAAAGTAAATTTGTGTAAAAAGTAGATAAGTAAGGAGAAAAAATCAGTAAATTTGTATTTATTTTATTTGTAAAGGCAGAAAACAGAAGTGTGCGGAAGGATTTATTAATCGGATTGGCGGCCGCCGTGGTGTGAAGGTAGTGTTGCCGGCCTACCACACCAAAGGTCCATGGTTCGAGCCCTGGTACAGGTAACATCAAAAGTGATTTGAAAAAAGTTTTTCAAAAAGGGGGTCGCCCCTCGGCAGTGGTTTGGCAAACTCTCCGAGTGTATTTCTGCCATGACAGGCTTCTCAGCAAAAATTCGTCTCCTTTGTAGATGCCGTTCGGAGTCGGCAAAAAACTGTAGGTCCCACCAATTTGTAGGGAAAATTCAAATCGGCACACCACAAATTGGAAGAGAAGCTTGGCGCAAAAATCTCTTAGGAGGTTTATGATGATATACCTGTTGTATATCGCGCCATAGAGAGAGGTTACCCATACAACAGAAGTCAGTCTTCGGTAAAAAACAACACTATGGTACAGACTCTCTAAGCCGGTGTGGTATGTTAAGTCTAAGGAATGAATCCAGCATATTTTAGGTGGCCTGTTTTACCTACATACAAAATCAGAACTTCCTATTGAATAGTTGTCTCAAGCTAATCACGCTCTATGTTAGCCATATCCAAGCCATTTCGACTCGTTTATCCAGCATTTTGTCATCCTATGTAACGTTATCTTAGAACCCGAAATATAAATACATCCGTAAGCCCTTTGGTATATAAACAGTGCGGACGAAAAAAAAACTACCAAAATTCTTATAAGACTGATGTAGTTGCGTTGCTCTCTGTATCTTCTCAGGATTCGAACCGATAGTCTATAAAACCCAGTAGATCTCCATATTTTGGAGTGCTAACATGGAAAAGTTTTGCTTCCCTATTGCTGAAAAGGCAGCCAGTATGGTGGAACCTGGTGCCACAATATTGCGCTACTCAGCGAAATAAATTTACCTCCGCCCATTAAGCGCTGCTAAATTGTGGAGACTGAATCCTCCGCCTGTAGGACCAAAGACTAGTTCCTAGATTATTTTATTTTACAAATGTAGAATTTTTCCACTTTATTATAGAATAAGTCCTTAAACACATACGCCGTCACCTCTGCGAACTCTCTACCTCCTATTTACATAAATATCCACAAGTACATGCACTTTAAAGAATCTAATTGGGAAACAAAAGCATTAAATAAAACGAGATCATCGTACAGCAGTGGAGTTGAAAAGTTCATATAACAATTGAAATATTAAAGCTTTAGCCAGAGAGCTGGAAGGAGTCCATGTTTTCTTTGGTTGGAATGAAAGCAAGTGGCGCAATGATAAAAGTTTATTATAGCAATACAATTTTTAACGATTGTATCATAGTCATGTACTTGGAAAACGTGCAGCAAACAAGTAAAGTTATTTTACAACAAACCCGGTAGGGAATTTAGTAGCTAGTGATACAAACTTCTGTTCCAGAACTAGACCTTCAATGCCGAATACGAACTAGTTTTATAATAACCAGTTTTTCGCTACTTCAAAGTTGGCATTTGAGTAGTCATGACTATACATTTTGAATTGTAATTATAAAAAATGATTACTCCTAAAATAGCCGATTTTTTCGTAAGCACTTAGCGACCTATGAATTTTAAAATTGCTTTGAAAATCAAATGAGAACTTGTCGCTTGAAAGATACCGACTAAAATTGTGAGATCTTTTAGTTTTTTCCCCTTGCTTATTTTTTTCTGTTGCTTTCAATTTTCTAGGCAAAAGCAAAATTTTCATCCAACAGCGAAATGACGAATAAAAAGCGGTCAAAGTCCTATATTTGTTAAAAATAAAAGAGTATTTGAAGATTTAGAGTTATTGAAATTCCCATTTAAAATGTTTTTTTTTTAACATTCTTTCTGAGTTTGGGAGTGAATGCTTATTAAGAGTTATTATTTTTTTATTTTATAAAGTATTCAGCCAAGAATAATAATTTGTGTGACAAAATAAATAACAATAATTTAATTTTTATAACTTTTATTAATTATAAAATTTTTTATTTCAATAGAAAAAGATTTGAGAAAGTTTAGATACAAACGTCATATATTTTTCTATAGATCCATACCCAAAGCTGCTTGACGTCTTCATCACAGAAATTTTGCAACGTTCTCTTAACAATTACGCTATCAGAACAATGGTTTGTTCCACAGATAAACTCTTATTTCCATTCACTTTTACCACCCACTTGCGGCAGTTTCAACAATCTGTTGCAATTGTTATTGCTAATGTTGGCTTTGTATGTAAAGTCTTCAGATTTTTTTGCTGATTCGGAACTTTCAAAAAAAGGAGTGTGACTCCTGTATATCTATTTATGGAGTTGATAAGAATTATAAAAATTGTGATAGAGTCAACACAAAAAATGTTTGTTTGGCTTCGAAACCAACGAAATAGTACCAATCAACGAACTACGAGTAGATCACAACTGTAGTATCTTGAAGTAATAAGGAACTAAAGAAAATATAATACAGAGGTGGCAATTTCCTCCGCTTAGAACAACCCTACGTTAAGTTCATCAGTTAATTGCATGTATGTATGTAAAGGTATCCCTGTGGAGAAGTCAGTAACTAGTGAGAACATTTTCTGATTTCGCCTAGGACATCGCCAGTTGATTACATGTAAAAGAGATTGAAGGCGAACTAATAGGATGCGCAACGCACTAGAAGCACACCACTTCAGAATTAGAGATTTGCCTACAGGGAATACAACACGTAATACAAGCTCAAACTTACGCTAATGCTTGTTGTTGTCAGTACTCGCTCTAAGGTGTTAACTGTTGGAATAGAAATTTAATGTTAACGCAGTTTGTGCGTGCAAGGCATAGAAACGGCGATTTTAAGGACTTGGAGCAGATAGCCGACGTGTCATAGACGATATAATAAAGCAATAGTGTAATAAATGTAATGAAAAACTAATTCACAACGTCTGGCATAAATTAATAGAGGTGAATGTAGCCATATTAATGTCCTAGAAAGATAAAAAAAATTGATTAAGCCAAAGCCGGCCTGTCGGTCCGCCTGTGGCACTCATCTGTTATCGCTATTAAAAATGAGCAATATTGAAAGATAGCCACGCTCACTTTCGATGTATCGAATATTTTGAGAAATATAAAGAAATACATATATTCTCTATGTCAGACACCAATAAGGACCAAATTAGGTATGTACATTAAAATTGAGGCAACCAACTGATTTTGTTCTACATTCTTGAAGATTGAGTTCCATAAAAGTAAAAAGTATATATATTTTGAGGATGCTGCGCAAATCATTTAAAAAATTCACTTTTACTTTAAAATTGAAGCCACACTGAATAAATATTTTAATCACTCACCTCTGGACACCAAAATTCACTAGGAACATTTCGGAATGCGACTAAGGGCCGGCGCGATTCATCGTGGATCTCGGCACTATATAAGGACAGCATTAGGGTACGCCCCAGCAGGAAGCCCAGTGAAAACCAAAAGTACATTGTGTGCGAGTAGGATGGTTTCTTTCTGAAAAGCAACAATCAACAATTTTTATTATAATGAGTACGAGAGTCTTAGTTCGGGTGTAATCCATCAATTTATATTCAGCAAATAAAATAAAATAAAATAATAAAATTAATTTAAATTGAATTGAATAAAATAAAGTAAAATGAAATCAAATAAAATAAAATCAAATAGAATAA
Source organism: Merzomyia westermanni (assembly GCA_949987695.1). Taxonomy (NCBI): domain Eukaryota; kingdom Metazoa; phylum Arthropoda; class Insecta; order Diptera; family Tephritidae; genus Merzomyia; species Merzomyia westermanni. The sequence goes on along the minus strand of OX465291.1, from coordinate 42,066,892 downwards.
TATAAAACAAAATTAAAATAAAATAAGATTAAATTAAAAACGAGGGCTGTCTTCGACTGTGCCGAAGACTTTATACCTTTCATGAATAAGCATCACGGTTTTAAGTGTCCGATCCTTACTCACAATTAGTAAAAACTCTGCAAAACTGATCATTTAAAGATACATAGCCCAAACCCCATTTATCGAAATTGTCGATTGTATGAGAGCTATATGTTATGTTGGTCCGATCTGGCTGATTTTCACTAGTCACATTACATACATAATAAGTACCAAACGTGCAAAGTGTTACGTTCCTAGCTTTTGAATTGCAAAATGTTTAGCCCAAAACACATTTATCGATACTATCGACTGTATGGGAGCTATGCGTTGTATTGCTCTGATCTTGCTGATTCCGACAAATGATTAATCTCATGCAAAATGGCGGCTCCATACCAAATTTTATCAAGATATATCAAAAACTGAGGGACGAGTTTGCGTACAAACGGGCAAACGGACTGACGGACATGGATAAATCGACTCAGCTCACCGTTCTAATCATTTCAGTATACTTATTGGTGGGTCTATCTCTCCTTCTTCTCATACTTACAAACATCGCACCAAAATTATAATACCATTTCATGTTTATGAAAGCTATAAAAATAGAATAAGATAACAGTTTTTGCTGCGTTCTTAAATATAGTTGAATATGAACGATAATTGTCAAATTATGTGGCCGATTTTGTAGTTGAATTGAACGTGAACTCTAGTAAAAATCTAAGCACGATTTTAGTAACAACAAAACTTTAATCTTCTAGGCCGTATTCAAATTTTAATAAAACACACTTGTGCCACACAAGAACAGTGTCGTATTTTAAAATCGAAGCATTAATAGCAAATATGGATAATTAAAGTATTGAAATTATCAACAAATATGTGTATTAAGAGATGACGGAAATTTTACAATTTTAAATACCTTTATCCTGAAAATATTTTTTTTGCATTAAATATATTAGTCATAGCAAATACTCACTGTAAGCTCTTTAGAATTTTTCCGCAAATAAAAAAAAGATTATTGGAAAAGCAAAGCAGCGTTATAAGCGAAATCGTATCATCTGTTGCCTCGCATAATTTACACAAATTCCGATAATTTGTGCGATTGTCCATCCAGAATTTCTCTGTGGTCGGCTGAAATGTGAGAAAGCTGTTAAAAGTATGAATGATATAAAAAGCCGGATAATGGAAGCGTTTGCCATTAAAAGAGATTAAAAAAAAAACAATAAAATTGATAATAAAAATTTGAATACGCAAAGAAAAGGCACAATTTAATTTTACCCCACATTAAATGTAAAACGTAAAAAAGTAGTCACCATACCTTCTTAGCAAACCGCAGCATGTAATCGTTGAGCTGACGAAAACATGAGGACAACGCTACACTCACGGCCATCACAAATATGTCATTAAAATTCCAAGCAAATGTCGATATGACATTCAATACTTTGCCAAAAATGCCAGCCCAATTGTTGTATTCAAAGAAAAAGAAATATTGCGACCAATTGCTCCGCAGAAAACTCTGTAGGGGATGGCCTGGTATTGCAGGACACGCGTTGACATAATAAATGATGCCCAACATGCTGAGCACGTGTTCGACTACGTAAGAAGAAATTCGAAAGTGAAAACATTAAAAAAAAAATTTACTTTAAGTACACGAGAGCTGTGAACAGGGTTAGAACTTTAGTACTATAGTAGTAGAATTAGTACTTAGAAACCTCGAAAGTGAAAATTTAAAAAAAATGTAACACTAAGTATCTGAGGACTATAAAAAGGGTCAACCTTATTGTGTCATTCTAGTAGGCTTACTACTTTCTTGGAGGGCGGGAGTTTTAATAAAACAGTCTTCAACCCAACAATGTAACTGAGAATTGGGAGCATATTTCCCACTCACTACGTAGTATCGCTACGTAGACTATGTAGACTCGTATAATATTTCACCAACCACAGACGAAGAATGGGAACTATGAGGAATGACATTCAACCTTATAAAGGAAGAAAGCGAACTACAGGCGACTTTGAATGTGAGCAAAACTGAAACCCAGTAAAAAAAAAATTTTATCTTGGGCGAAATTCTGGATAACGAGGAGGGTGAGATGAAAGCTCATAGGAATAATGATTACCGGTTTGATTAATTATTTTATTGATAATCCATTTAATGACTGATTATCATTACTTTAAATTTTTAATGATTATTTTCCAATCAACTAAAAAAAAATAAAAAAAAATCGATTACGATTGTTAAAAAAAAGCAAAAGTTGTTTTGATAACTTTTGATTTTCTTTTTTTTAATTTTTATAAATATTTATTAATTTGTTTTAATTACTTTTGATTTTTTTCAGTATTGCTGTAGAAGTACATAAATAAACTCATCAACAATACTGAAAAAACAATCAAAATTTCCAAAAAAAAATTAAAAAAAAAAAAAACAAAAAAATAATCAAAACAATTTTTATGATTACTTAAAATTTTTTTTAACTATCGTAAAAAAGCATGATTATTTTTTGATTTTTTCTAATCGTAATCAATTAATTAATTAAAAACAATTAAAATAATCATTACCAATTAAAAAAGGCGACTTATTATTTGTTTACTAATTAATAATCAAATTTAACCGGTCTGGTTTAAATACGAGGGGAATCCCTGCAAGAACAACAATTACAACCTCTTAGCTAACGTGCAGAGTGTACTTGCCATACTGGGGAATATTCCGCCCAATTGACACGCCCATTTTCTAAAGTTTATATTTTTCAGTGTTTTAGTTTTCGTACATGGACACTTTGGAAGTGGAGCACAATTCATAGAAAGTTATTTTTCGCAGAGATATTGTTCATTATATTCACTGACGATCCTTTTAAAAGTCGTTCATATAAAATTAGGTGTGGTCATCAGCCGAATTAAAAATTTTCTTTTAAAATTTTCTTATGAAATTAGTAATTTTCGTGTCGAATTTTTGTATTGATATCTTCAGCGGGTTTTGATTTACAATATTTATAAAATTAAAAAATAATTTGCTATGAAAACCTGATTTTAACTACATCTCATTTCGCCCTACTGACTGCTTCTGTACTACTACCTTCTCTTCTATAGTTTGAACACTGTCTAAGAATCCCAAACAGCACCGTTTCTCGTACTTACCCACCGAACACACTGTCGCCACCAGCGTTATCATTTTGATGCGTTGCGCTAAAGCTGCCCGCTGCATTTCCGTCCTTAATGGCGGTAATTTTGATTCGACGCTCTCCCATTGCACCATCAGTGCTGGCCATTTGCGTGCCAAACTAAAGAAGGCCATGGCAATTAAAAATATCGACACATAAAATACGATGGATTCTGCAAGTAGACGATACAAAATACGAGTATGTTGTTGTTGTTGTGTGTTTTTATTTTAAACTTAACTACTTTTTATATATTGTACATACCAACTGTATCGAAATCAAAACCGACATTATATGCAACAAGGAAGGTAAGTAAACTAGCTGGACCGAGGCAAGTGATGACAACCGCTGCATACCAGGTGCGTATACATTTCCATGAAAAATATAATTGAGATGCGGTCTTTGAGAGTACGCCACAAACTGGCATCAAAGCAAAACACTGTGCCAACACCAAAACTGTGGAGAGTAAAAAAGGCGTTAGAGAAGAGTTTGAAATTAAGTTAGGTTAGGTGGGGTTAGTTGGCAGCTACCCCGGCTGAGAAAGGCAGGCATTGAACAGTGACTCCAACTTAAATTATTTATCGCAAATCGTTGCGTAGCGACAATTGAATTTCGTATAAGGCAGACACCGATATTCGCTACATCCTCCAGAGACTCAAAGGCATCCACATAGACATTTTTACGTCTTATACAATCTTTTGCAGCTGAGCAATAAAGTACTTTAAAGATTCAACTTTGCTATTCCCCATGCAGCTCATAGAGCTGCGATTGTCCAAAATATTCAACTGCATCGCATGAGGTTCCCTCCTGGAGTGTCCCCGCAAACCCTCAATCACCAGGAAGACATGGGTCTTAGTGAACCCTAGTAATTTCACAGATCGCTTGTCGTTGAGAACTCACCAGAAATACCTTTACACCTTAGTATAAGCCTAGGGCTTACTTAGCTTACTAAAGGTAGCCAGCGGAATTCAAAGTATCATACTTGATACCATCTAGTTCAAGAAATCCTAATACACAATTGTTAGGAATATCATAATGCCCTGGCACCGAGATAATTTTTAACATAAGGTAGTTTGAAACAACCATGAGTTATGCCAAACAGTCGGTAATCGTCTCATATCGCATGTTGATTGCGCCCAGCTGAGTAAATGTTAAACTCCCACAGAATTAAAACCCTGAACAGCAGCCCATCCCCCAAGGTAACGTATATTTATATCTAACTCCGAAATCTTGACAAGCTCCTTATTCAGCAAAATATTCAAAACAGCTATTCTCAAAAACAAACGACAAAAGCCGGCTTTTACCGAAACTCTTTCTCCGAAATCCTTAGATGATATGAATTACAAAATGTCCATCGTATCTCTAAGAAACATGACGTAACTATGCAATGAGGAATTTTGGCGCTTCGACTCACCATGCCCCGACACCATGTGACGTATGAGTGGCTTACATTGACAATATGAACTTGAGTATAGAGTGTTTGAAAATTGCTTTAGTACCTATTGAAGGCTGCAGTGGTTTAAGTAGAAAATACATCCCAACAACAACAAAAATTCTTAAGCTACCCAATATGAAACACCGAAATTTATTTTATTTATTTACTGATTTAAAACAATTAGTACATTAAAATAATAAAACCTTTTATCGCACAACAAATAAGTAAAACAATTAGATGATGAGTACATAACAACCATGTCTATGTGTATTTAAGTTACAACAGTCTAACCAGTAGTAAAACTTAGCACAAAACAGCTGATTATATTCACCTCCAGGACGGGATTGGGGTTGTAGTCAAAGTATTTCGGGCATTTCAGAGTGTTGTGTTGCAAATTTAACTAGGTGAATAAATTATGTAGGAACGGAGGAATTGTTAAAAATACATTTAAACTTTTTTCGTTTTAAGTGAAATTATGCTCAAATTAATGGGTTCAAAATCATAACGCTTTATTTTTATGTCAGAGGTGTTCCAAAAATAATTCTAGGCAAGTACGTACGTTAAATGGTGATTACAGTTTGGCACTTGTACATAGATTTACTAATAAACTTTACAATAACGCAAAACAAACGAATTATGGTAAAGGTTGTGGAAAAAAGAATATACCAGTTTTTACTAAATCTCTAATCGTATTGCGTGTTTGCATGAAAACTTGTCAAATTTGAACAATTTACACAGAACTACCGCTAAATTCTTTGTAATTTTGGCTTATAAAATCCCTGCAGTCAACTGAAAAACTGGTTAGTAAACATTCCAGTTAATCAACTAGAATTTCGTGGGCTCATTCATACCAGTTTGAGCGACTGTAACGTTTCCGCTATCATAAGCAGCAACAACTCTCTAAAATTGTCGATAACATGCATACACGAGCGAAAAGGAAAACAATTCAGTATTCGGGCAGCAATCGTACAGTTAGCAACGCCGTCCTACATTTTAATTTTCTCTTCAACTAATATTCTGAGTTTTTAAATATTCATTCATTTTAATTAAATATAAAACTTTCTTATAAATAATAGTTCTGAGAATTTCGTGGCTTAAATAGTACATTTGGGTTGCAGATCATGTACATACATGCAAAAAAAGCAACAAAATCACCCTTATTTTTGCCACTTCGTTACTGCAATAACGGCGCAGTAGCGAAGCAACAACGAATAAGAAATGTTGAAATGAAATCACGAAGAAAAGTGAAAACGAAATGATCATTTATCAAATCAATTGTGTAAGTAAATAACATTTCTTTTTTGAATAATTTAAGTCACCTTTTTCTAATAAAAAAGTTTTCAAAAAAATCACAAAAGTAATACTGAACTGTTGTTATTTTTCAGGGTTGATTTATTATGACTGTGACATGCAGATTTCATAAATAAAATAACAATGAATCTCCAACCGATTCGTGTAAAAGCTGCTACAACGAAGTTGGCGAGCAGAGGCACATGCAATAACAAGGTCGTTAAAAAATGTAGTGACTAAGAACTTGCACATTATATATTAGAATTTCATAAACGAGTGATCTGCATAGTTATTTGCAAAAAACTCCGAAACTTAAGATTTTCACCATAAAAAGATAGTATTTCTGAATTTCCTTAATTTTATATAAAAATTTTTTTACAAGTATGGGTTAAATTCTATCTGAGATTAATATCTAAATTTTCTATAAAAGCTTTCAAAAAAATTTAATAATGTATGCCTGTGAAATCAATTATAAAATTCAATCAAAAAAGGACTAGTATTAAAAAGGAAGAAAATTGCTTTTTGGAAATGTTTTGCAAGGGTAAAATTGCTAGTATTAAACTAGTAGAATTGAGTGCAGGGATGTTTTCGGCAAAACCTTCTAAACAAGCTTAAATTACAAATGCATGCGCTAGTAGTTCCAGTATTTGCTAAATGTTTTCCTAAATCGAATTTAGTCTAATAGTAGCATAGCCGGCAGACGTTGTCTTGCCTAAAATTTGGCTTGCCTACATTTAAAAAAATGTACTATTTTCCCTACCCACTTTTCGCTTCTTCTACATTTATCTTTATCTCCTCCTTTTTCTTTCAACTTTTGCGTGAAACAAATTTCAAATTCGACTGTTAATAACTTCAGAACGGTATAAGATAGAATTACGAAACTTAATACGATGTATACTATGGACATGTAGAGTACGCCCGCGGAAAATAAGCAAAATCAGTTAACGACCACGCCCACTTTTGGACCAAAGTTTTCTAAAAGAGAGGTAGGAAACCGGAACATGCCATATCTCATTCACTGATACAGATAGAATGTTATACTTTCGTCGTTACAATGACCTGATGATCTTATTAATGATTTTTGTATTTATTTTGGAAAATGGGCGTGGTACCGCCCACATATGTATAAATGAACAAAATGTCAAAATTCAGCTTTATTAACTTCAAAACCGTGTTAAATAAAATTACGAAACATGATTCGAGGTATAATATCTTCGCTTTTCAAAATTATATCGCTACCACGACAGTCGGGCAGTACCGTATGGGAGTACCGGAGCTTACCGGGTTCAAATCCGAGGACTGTTAATTCGACACCACTCCCCAAAACCTTCGGGGAGTGTTTCGTTGTTACCACAACAAGAACAACAAATCCTTTCGATCATTAATATTCATTTGTATATATATTTTTGCTACTTATTATAGTACAGTAAATCCATTTTTTTATATTCATTCATAAAATATTAGTCCCATTTTTTTGATTAAATTTTCCATTACGTGTTTTTTTTGGTGCAGGGAACTTCTGCGTGCAAGAAATTACGCAGTACAATGAATTTCAGCTCTAAAGTTTCATCTCCAGGACGGAATTTCACCATAGTTTTACTACTATATTACTATGGTTACAACTTTTATAATTGAATAGCTAAAATAACATATGGGAAATAGAAGAAGTTTTAAGAAATTTATTTAACGAATTATTTTATTTTATGGAAATATTTAAAACCTTAATTCCAAGCAAAGATGGCTCCTAGGTCTAACACTCGCAGTAAAATGGGAGGGTAAATATTTTCGAGTAGTCAGAGGGATCACGCAGCAAGCGTTGGTAGTGCTAACGCCTCTAGGGTACCTTATTGGGTATATAATGGCTATATTCTATTTTTTCCGGATAAAAGAGGTTTTCCTAATCTCCAGATATTTTAGGTGTTAAAGGGGTCGGTTTCCCGAAGTAGAGGCTCGAGGGTTTAGGCGAGTGTTATGCATATGACCACTGCTTTGCGCGAGTAAATCTGGTAAGTTCAGATACGAGCAACTCCTCATAATAGTGTGACTGCCACGGGATCGATTTGTTTTAAGTGTAAAGAGACATATATTTCCACACTCTATGGGTTTTCCAGTTGTTGTTGTTGTTTGTAGTAGTGCTTTGCCGGATATGAGCATGTTACGCTGCGGTACTCCCTTGTGTTATATGCCCCGACTATCGCGGAAGCCATGTTCAACCTTCTAGGTCATATCACCTCACCTCTTACGACCGGTATGCCTACCTCGGGCATATTCTAACCCCTCACCCGCGGGGCTAGGATTTTCCAGTAGCTATTCAATAATTTGACTTTTTGCAATATTCTAAAGATTTCATGAACCTCGGTGAAGTAACTTACCCGGTCCAATTGCTTCCAAGAAACTGCCCGTATGTACATAATCGCCTTTGTTGCCCCGCCGGAAAATATTTCGTACTGAAAAGTTGAATATATAAAGAATCAAATTTTCTTACGAGTCAATAAATTTTAAGAATAGATGACAGAAAGCTGAGTTAAATAATTATATTATGAGTCAAAGCAGCAGGCATTATCATACTTTCAATCAACAACCAAAGCGTGTGAAGCAATGAAATACTTGAGAACAGACGAAGCTTCAATGAGGCTACCCTTAAGGACTCACTAAAATTAGTTTATTTTATTTTGTTTTATTTTATTTAATTATATTTTACTTTATTTTATTAAATTTTTTTCATTTTATTTAAGTATATATTATTTTATTTTATTTAATATCAGTTAATGGTGACAGCCAGCGACGTGTAACTTTTCTGGGCAGCCCATACCGAGCCCAAAAGTGTTTACACAACAAACTCTTTTTCAAACCAATTTTTAAGGTTACCAGTATTCGAATCTTAGATCCGTTAGGTAGGCTATCAACACTACCGTTATAACACGGCGGCTTCCACGACAAAGTCTCCTAAAAAGAATATGTGAGCGGATCAGATAAAGGCGTGGTTCAATTGCAATGTGAAAGTAATTACGTTTAAACTAAGAAGACGGTGAAGTTCACCGTAACGTAATATAGCGGCAAGCATAAAATATTACGGTCGTCATGGCGGTGGCGATTCTTTCGGCAACGTTTTTTCCCACCGTCATATTCAAAACCGTGAGAATTCAATCAAATATTTCAAATATTTTTACCCCAAACAACAACTCTGACATTTCCGTTGTTTTGAAAAAAATATTAGAAGGAAATAAAATTAAAAAAACAAAAAAAAAATGTCAGCAAATCATTAAAAGAAAATCGGCCAAATTGAGCGTTGCGTTCATCGAAATTTACAGAAAAGCGGTGCCGCTACTGACGGTAAGCATAGAGGTCGCTATATAGCGAACGTTACATTGCGGCACCGCTTTCCGAGGAAACCAAAGCTTAAGTGATAATTTCGGAGCTCTGCTTCGGACGTTATAAAACTTAAAAACATAATAACCTTGTACAGATGTATCTAACTCACCTTGTAGCATACGTAAATTCCTTTTGCGTTGTGTCAGCATTTTCGGCGTTACACTTCGTATTTTCAAATCAGTAATGCTGCGTATATTTGAATTCATATTTGAGTTAGTATCAAAAAATATATACTATACTCGTACATAAAAATCTGATATATCGTAAATCAAACTAAACCCACGCTCCTTTCAAACAATTTAACAACAAAAAATGTTGCATAAAACTTAATTTGCATTCAAATTAAAATTTAAATACAAAAATCTCATTAACAATTTCAACACTTACTCGCTGCCTACTTTGCGGCTACGTTGCCATAATTTAATATGTTGCAAACGAAATTGTTGCCTTTGCAGCCAATTTTTCGTAACATTTGTCGACACTTTCATAACAATACAAAATTTATTGCTACTTAGTATTCAAACAGTTAAACATATTTATTTGTGAAAACAATGATTTTTTTGTTAATACATTTAATATGATTAGCTGAGTTTGTTTGAAAATATGCGCCTACGGATATGCAACAATGTCAAGCTAAATCATATTTGAAACTAACTGCGTGCACTAACGATTAATATGCACAAGAGTGCATAAATATATTTACTTGTATATATATATATATATATATATAGTATGTGTCTGTATGTAATTTTGAGTACATACATATGCATTATCCCAATGAACAATAACAACAGGGATTGTTTATCATTGGTGGCTAAACCTATGTTCAGACTTCGTGATAAACTACTTAATTTCTCAAAAATATAAGTTGCGTTCGGCGAGAATCAAATTTTTAAAAAATTTTACAAAACTTTTACTGGAAAGTTGTCAGTGAGACAAAGCATTTTATAAAAGTTTTACTGGAAAATGTTCGGTGACACAAAACATTTTGAGAGAGAGAGTTGCAAGTTTCTGCTGGGGGAATTTCACTCAGTAAAACTTGAGTGGAAAACAGCTGATCATAAGATAGGAAAGCAACAACAACAACTTAAACATTTGACAAAGTATATTAATTTGTTTGGATTACTTTATGTTATGCGAACCTTAATTCTACTTCCCAATTAAATAAAATGATCTAAAAAATAATGCCTTTGTGTCTTTTTTCTAAATATAAAATGTCAGTCCTGAGGACTCTGGACTCAGGACGTTTACGTAATTTTTCCTAATGAGTGGGATTAAGGGTTAAATTGAGATATTCAGAAAAATGTTTATTGGGTTGTGTTATTGCATACTAACAATTCTGTATTGTTGCAAGTTAAATGTGTAAACGGACGTGTGACCGCCCACAGCGTACTGCGTGATTATAAATTATATTGTTACAAATACTCTTGGGAAAAATTGTGTTGGCGTTTTTTACGAATGTTTGTGCACGGCTAATTGCTGAGGCGGTAAATTTAATGTATACAAACAGACACATACACTTTTCCACATATTAGTCAGAGTAAAGTTTTAAGCTCTAAAATATTTATAAGCAAAACGCTTCTATGTTATTAACAAAGCTCATACAAGTAAAGCTTTGGTTTCCTCGGAAAGCGGTGCCGCAATGTAACGTTCGCTATATAGTGGCCGCTATGCTTACCGCCATTAGCGGCACCGCTTTCTTGTAAAGTTTGATGAGCGTTACGGTCAATTTAGCCAATTTTGTTTCCACTATTTTGCTGCCGTCTCTTTTAGTTTTTGATTCTTTTATTTCTAATATTTTTTTCAAAACAACAAGAATGTCAAATGTTTTGTGTAAAAATATTTGAAAGATTTGCTTGAATTCTCACCGTTTTGAATATGACGGTGGAAAAAAACGTTGACGAAAGATTTGCCACCGTCATGACGGCCGTAATATTTTACGCTTGCCGCTATATTATGTTACGGTGAACTTCACCGTCTTCTTAGCTTACACGTAATTACTTTCACATTGCAATGGTTTTGACAACCTGCTCTACCGCTATGTGACGGCCGCTATATAGCGGCACCGCTTTCGAGGAAACCACGTCTTAAGCGATTTATAATTAAGAGGTTAAAACCAGGTAAAAATGTATTGGGCAAATGGGTAATTATTAATCGTGACACTCTTTCCATCAAGTTTTAAAACACTTTGTTACAAAGAGCACAACGCGTCACTTTGCTTGCTCATGACAATATTTGAAATTAAAAAAAAGCCTACTTTTAAAAATTTTTTATATCAGAAATTCGACGGCTGAGTTTAAGATCACCCTGTTTCAAAATATTTTTTAATAATATCCTATTTTAGAATTAGCTTCACCTAATACGCCATATATGAACGAAAATTCAATACATTGTTACCTGAGATAGGGCGTTTTTGAACCAAAATCTGAAATAGGACGTTCTTTAAACAAATTCTAATGGGGTTTTTCGTTTTTCTATCCGGCGCCAATTGGAGAAACCAAGGCATATGTAAGCGTTCTTCACTTCACTTCTTGTACTAAATGGTATTTTTCACTCTTTGGACAGAGAAACCTTCATTTATTCCATAAAATGCTTCCATCAACCCGACTTATCTTCAAATCCATATATCGTTCTAATAACTTTTCTCTCAAATATTCCCATAGCTTTCTTATTAAGTGCTCAAAGCGACCAGGAGAAAGTTACAAATCTTGCAGAACATCGCTTTCAGCACTTCTACGGGATTTTTTATAATGGCGCCTAGAACATACTCGTAGACCTCCAATCAAACATCCACCGCTGACCAGGAACATAAATAAATATATTCGTAAGCGGGATGAGGAGATACTGAATCACATAACTCAGCCTTTTGATTAGCCCATGGCTGAAAAATTAAGTGTCTTTCCCAGGGGGATTAGAATCACTCTGCCTCAACTTCGATCTCTATATTGTAACAAGTTAAACTCGTACCTCAACCCTAAGACCCCTCATGATACTAGACTCCTGTTTTAGATACTGTTCAATGTAACCCACTCTTTCGTTGGACTTCCGTTAGAAGAAGTTGATGAGAATTTTCGGAACCTACCCCTTAGGTACAGTGACTGATTACACTTACACTCTCTCAGGTGTTTTTAACTTACGGCAGTTACTGCGAAGCAGGAATTGTTGGTGCGGTTCGTCTAGACATTAAACCTCCCATTATTTTAGAGCAATTTGATTGAAGACAAGAAAGCATGAAACCATCATATTTCACCACATCCTCCCCTACCGCACCACGCGCTTTTACCTCAAACCCTATTTTCAAAAATATAAAAAAAGTAAGGGAAAATGCAATGCAGACATACAGTGTCACATATAATGCGTTTCATAAGTATAGCACTCTCGAAATTTAAGTTTTTAAAGATGTGCACAAAGTTAAGAATACAGAATAAAATGATTCTTAAATAAGAAAAACGTTGAAAATCAAAGCCTATAAAACTCCATTACAATAAGATAACTGTCGACATAAATAAGTTTAAAAAAATTAAAAAAGTGTGAATTAAGCTTTGTCTGCGAAATCTTTTACTCGAACCCAGTGAGTATACTTGACGAAAAAATTTTTTCAGCAAATGCTTTATTATTAGTTTTTTCATATTTCTATTATAACTTCAAACTTTATTTTTATACCTAGTAGTGATACGCACACAAGGTATATTAACTTTAGTCGCCTGACGGCAGTACGTAACGGCATAAACGGATCGAATAGATATTGACTAATATATATCAAAGTGTTCAGGACGAGAAGAGAAATTGATTAAGCCATGTCCGTCCGTCCGTCCGTCTGTGAACACGATAACTTGAGTAAATTTTGAGATATCTTAATGAAATTTGGTATGCAGGTTCATTGGCACTCATGTCCGAAATCGGATTATAGCCACGCCCACTTTTTATATATAGAATATTTTCGAAAACACAAAAAAGTGATTACTCAGTATACAATACACCTATAAGGATAAAATTTGGTGAACACATTGAGATTGAGGCATAAAATAAAATCCTCAAGAAATTTTGGAAAATGGGAGTGGCACCGGACACTTTTGATTAAGTCAAATTGAGAAATATTATTAATCATGAATCAAAAACCGTTCAAGATATCGAAACGAAATTCAGCACACATATTTATATTAATATAAGGAATGTTCCAGAAAAAAATGGGCGACATCGGTGAAGATTCACGACCACTTTTATAGAAAGATTTTGAAAAGATATAAGATAGATATATTTAATAGGCAATAACTTTGCGTAAAATAGCTTAATATCATTTCGATTGCACTTTCAGAGTGTCCGTAAATTTAGAAATTCGAAAAATATAAATTTTCTAAAAGGGGCAGGGCCACGCCCCATTTTTTATGCCATAACTACAGCAAAAACTGATTTGTCAAAACGAAATTAGGCGAAAATGTTGAATATTTAAAGTTACTGTTCATTGTAAAAATGGGCGATATCAGTTAAGGTACACTCCCAGTTTTTTAACATAGTTCTAGAAAAAAAAAGCGATATTTCTATAACTATACAATACAAGCTATGTCAATAAGATCATTACACACATAATAAGCTTTTTAGCAAAACACGACCGCAAAAAAATTTTGTGGATTTTGGCGAAGTAGGCTTGGCGCCCACTTTTCAGCATAAAAATTCTGCTATTTTCAAAGGCGATTGCTTCTCAATAGTATGTAGTATACTCCTGCCAAAAATTAATCAAATCGGATAACACACAAGTAAAATATCCGGGCAAGTTGTTAATACCCCACTGCATTTGATTTTCATACCTTTAATGAACATGAAATGTTTGTAAGTACGAGAAGAAGAAGAGATGGGCACATCAATAAGTTAACTGAAATGATCGGGACGATGAGCTGAGTCGATTTAGCCATGTCGCAAATTTTTCAAACATAAAATGTGCATGTGTTGGTATTTAAAAAAAATGTGGTTAACTATTTACCATATATATAATACTACTATATGGCCTGTTCCCTATTTTCCCTGTGTGCAAAAGTTATGTCAATCATTATTTGGTGAAACTGTGCAAATGTAATTTCTGCGCATGCGCGGGTTTTGTTTGTGTTAGTGAATTGTAGTAGCGTGTGCAAAACAAGTATTAAAGGGTCTGCAGCGGGTCACTATCCCCTTTACCCAAGTTCTGTTATAAAATCTCAGTTTAAACTATGAAAAGGCCACCAAATATAATACAAGGCTTGATGTATTTATTATTTAAACATGGGCTGCAGCCATACAAAGAACATTACTTACACAAATAGTAAAACAAAAAACAAGGCGAAGACATTGAAATGAAAAAATTCAAAATTTGACTTATTTTGAGTTTTTTAAATTACTTACATAACTGCTAAAAAAACGAGGCGAAGAATTCAAATTTTTGAACTGAAAAAAATTCAAATATACATACATGAGTAAAAATATACTTATACATACATCCCAACAAGCATTTCTTTAAACGTTTTTAAAAATAATTGGGGAGTTTCAAACCAAAACGCAATAAGGGCCCATTTACATACGTATATCTGCGCACTCAGCACAAATCGGTAATGCTATTCTGCGGAGTACTTAAAACAATAAAAATTTTATAATATTAATAGAAAAGAAAAGCTTACTTTTTCATTTGGAGATCGAAATAGCCTAATGTACAATGTTGATAGAAGTAAGACGGCTTGTTGAAATATACATATACAGGGTGTTTTTTTTACAGGTTTGTTTTTCGAATAGAGATAAAACTGGCATTTTGTGGTCAAATCTGGCAACTCTAATGTCATTTATGTTCAGTTTGGTTTGCCATTTCATCATGAACAGGTTGACAAAAGAACAACGCTTGCAAATCGTGCAAATTTATTTTGAAAATAATGGTTCAGTTCGCGAAGTTTACCGTGAGCTCCGTCCATTTTATGGTCGACATAATCGTCCATCAGAGCAATTAATTCGGTTAACCATGGATCGTTTTCGCACTACGTTTACTCTATGTGATAATACGCATCCGCAGAGACGTCGAACAGTGCGCACCGAAGAAACAATTGCCGCTGTAGAGCAAAGTGTTGAAGAGGACCCGAATGAATCGATTCGCCACCGTGCACAGCAATTGGAGCTTTGTCTATCAACTTTATGGAAGATTTTGCGCAAAGATCTTGGCTTGCGACCTTACAAGATCCAGCTTGTGCAAGAATTAAAGCCGCGAGACCATGCAATGCGTCGTGATTTTGGTGTGTGGGCCGAAAATGAGATTGATTTCGATGCTGATTTTCATCGCAAAATTTTGTTCAGTGATGAGGCTCATTTTTGGTTGAATGGCTACGTCAACAAGCAAAATTGCCGCATTTGGAGTGAAGAGAATCCACATGAGACCCTTGAAACGCCATTACATCCACAAAAACTGACTGTTTGGTGTGCTCTATGGGCTGGTGGAGTCATTGGGCCATACTTCTTCCGCAATAATGCTGGAGAGGCAGCTACCGTTAATGGAGACCGGTATAGAGCCATGATAACCGACTATTTTGTTCCCGAATTGGATGGCATGAATGTGGATGAGTTGTGGTTCCAACAAGACGGCGCTACATACCACACAGCGCACGTCACAATCGATTTATTGAAGGAAACATTCGATGAGCGCATAATTTCGCGGAATGGACCTGTCAATTGGCCACCAAGGTCGTGTGATTTGACACCATTGGATTATTTTCTTTGGGGATATGTGAAGTCGCTCGTCTACACCAACAAACCAGAAACGTTAGGGGAATTGGAAGCCAACATTCGTGGCGTTATTGCCGACATACGGCCCCATATGCTCGAAAAAGTGGTTGAAAATTGGACCTGTAGAATTGGCTTTATTCGAGCCAGCCGCGGCGGCCACATGCCCGAAATCATATTTAAACATTAATGGCATAAAATTAGCCTTCCAATAAAGCCAAATTGATGGACCTTAAAACGATTTTCTTGTGTTTTATTTCAATTCGAAGTTCTATACCCCTAAAAAAAACACCCTTTATTTAAGCCCCTTTTTTACAAAAATTTAACGACAGCCTTGAGATTTTGTCTCCTTCTCTCGTTGTATATCTGTACTGTAATGTTTGACATTTACACAGTTCAGTAGTACTGATCTAGAAGTATTTATTGCATATATGCTATTTACACACAAATAAATTAGTTTACCACTCAAAACTCATAACAAAATGTCAACAAAATCCCCCTTTTTTTTGCGATACCGCTACTGCAATAGATGTTCAGCAGCGAAGCAACAACGAGTAAGCAGTGCTCAAATGAAACCACGAGGTGGAAGTGGAAACAAAGCGTTCATTTGTCAAAGCAATCGTGTAAGTAAATAACATTTATTTTTGGAATAATCAAAGCAACCTTTTTCTGAAGAAAAAGTTTTCAACAAAAGCATGAAAGAAATATTGAATTGTCGTTATTTTTAGGGTTGACTTATTGTGATTGTGAAATGCAGTTTTCATAAATAAAATAACAATGATTCTCCAACGAAAAGGCCGAACAGAGACACATGATAACAAGGTGGCTAAAATAGCACTTTTAAAAAAACTTAGTTACTAAGAACTTGCAGGGAGTTACCTGCATGGTTATTTGCAAAGAACTCCGAAACTTATCATTTTCACCATAAAAAGCTAATGCTTCCTTGAAAGCTATTTTAAAAGCATGGATTAAATTCTATATGATTGTAAAACTTTCCACAAAATGTTTAAAAAAAATGAAAGATTTATGCCTATGAAATCAATTACAAATTGCAGGCCTATTATGAAAAAAGAAGAAAATTACTTTTTATGAATGTTTTCAAAGGGTTAAATTGCTATGGACACCGGCTATATTTTTATTGAAATTTGTTTCCATTGTTCAATGTAGAGAAGTTATTTTTATTTTGATACATATTTTATATCTAATGACTGAATTTTTAACAAAGTGTTTTGTAATGTAATTTTGCAATTTTCGTATTTTTCAAACCAAAAAGAACTAACCTACTATGAAGTGGTAAAGTAGCTGGTTGGATACTGATGCATAGGCTGATTACTATGTCAACTGGTATGATACTGTTGTATATACTGACTAGTATATCAACCGATATATTGCTGATGCAGAAGCGGACAATTGCTATCTCATGGGACATAGCCATTTTAAAAATACCAGTTGCCAACATGGAAAAATTACAGAACTCGAACTAGTTGAGCCGGTTTGGCAAACTAGTATTTGGCTAGTATAAAACTAGTAGAATTGACTGCAGGATATTTGCATAGACCGTGAGGTGGCGATCCTACGGTTGAACATATTGCTCTGAGTGGTGTTCCTGGCTTATGTATTTTCCAAAGCCCATAAGTCCTTGGGGCTAGTGCAGTGGTTGTTGCGAGTTTATTTCTTTCAGCCTTTGAAATTAGATCCAATTTAAAAATTTTGTGTGCCAAGTTATTGTTCTTTGTTTGTAATATTGACGTAGGATCCGACCTTTTTTCTGATATTTATTGGGTTATCTCATTGTTTGCCAGCTCTTGTTGTTTCATTGTTGTTTCGTTGCTCAACATATAATTGGCTTCTCGGAACATAAGAAACCCAATTCAGTTTGTCTTGTACGAATTGTTTTGTACGAATTGTTCGAACAACAATTAGTATTTGGCCATTTCCTAGTTTAGATTGTATTAAACTAACTATCTTGCATGTTGTGTTGTTTTTGCACTCTTTTTTTTTTTAGTTTAAATTGCATTAAAATGTAATTAGTGCATTTTGTATGTTTTGAAACTTATGTCCTTTTGTTCTCATTTAAAATTTTTTATTACCCCTTGAGGATTAAGAAAATGGCCTTAGAGTTACGCGCTCTCTGGTGAACCCATTTACGGGTTTGTCAAAGCTGGACGTGAGATTTGGGGGATGTTTTCTGTCAGGAACTCGGCAACCCGATCATTGCAGCGACTTTCAAGTGGAGGTCGCCGCCATTAAGGATGCGGTGGCTGGGATGCTGTCTGGCGCAGTCACTGTTAGAGAGTTTAATATTTACTCGGATAGTCAAGCGGCTATTAACCTCTTAAGATCCTGGGCACGTGCCCTTTGATATTGAAATTTTGAACTAGTAGTGGCATTTTGTGCAAATTAAAGTACTACAAGTACTTTAATACATAGGTAACTAAGCTTAGTACATTTACCGAGGTGAAAAAATATTTTTTCAAATTTTGTAAAAGAAAATTTTTTTTTTTAATTTAGGAAATTTTTTTTTTTGTAAACATGTGTTTTTATTCTTCTTCAAGTACAGCGAAAATCGCATTTAATTCAAGCTCAGACCTTAAGTGGACAAGGCGGTTGCTTGGCATCACTGGGAGCGTAAGAGCTCATACAGTCCATTATTAAATCTTCTTCAAGTTTTTCTCTGTGTAGTTGCTCGGTTTCTCAATATAATCTAAGCACTGTCTGTACATTGCCGTTTTTGTCTCTATGATGCGTATTCATGAAAGGTATAAAGCCCTTTCCTTACTTGTTTTCTTATAGAAAAGGCGTTTTGCTATCTTCTTCAACTTACGGTAGCGTTCGCATACTTCTCGCGTTGGATTTGTTCTCAAAGTAATGCGTTGCAGCACTGTCCGTTGCGATTGCGGAATTTTTTTTTTTTGTGGATTCTCATCTGTTGGTTTTGGAAATAATTCCTGTGGTTTGACGTTTGTCGATTATTTATTCATTTCAAAGTATATGTTCATTCCCACAACAGCCGGTTCTATCGTACCGGAATGACTCGGGTTTTTATATCCGACCAAGGGCTGCTATTTCGACACTATCTTGTCTAACCTGCCACTTTCCCCCTAACATTGTCATCTTCCGAGCAGCTCCTTGCTCAAAACTCTCCTGCTCCGGGCTGGTGTTGAATCCAACCCGGGACCAAGAGAATGGATCTGCTGCGTTTGCTGGAAGAAGATTTACGTCAAACGTTTGTTGTTGTTTTGGGTATGCGTAGTGGAACTTTTTTTCCTGAGCCCAAAACCTATCGAAAAATCGATGGCGTGATATCGGTTAATAAATCGACCCAGTCTAATGTACACTTTCTGGCTTGAAAATGATGAATCAGCTGAGCATTTTCGTTTTTGAAGTATCTCTGATAAGACAAAAATACCTAAACTCTTCAAGACCTAAAAATCTGCGAGGAAGGTAACACAAGATGCCAACCCCATTGTCGACAAAAGTTCTTTGTTGGCCCTGTTATAGTTCGTGTTGCTTTAACAGTGCTCTTCCATGCTGAGTTATCACGTATACCCACAATGAGTTATACTGAAATAATAGCCCTCTATAAGCTACAACTCGAGTCATTCCTATATTAGAACCCGCTGTGTCACCTGTATTGACTCTGAAAAGACTTAGCTACTACTTAAATTCCTATTATTCTGAATTGTACATGCTATAAAGTCGCTACAATATTTCAAGATCCACCAAAACTTTTGTAATTTTCGTTTCTTTACGAGCGCTAAAGGGAACTTATTAATGACTTTACATCATGACATTATTAAAGCGCACTGCGGCAGCAAATGATTGGTCGCGAGGGTGTCATCATTTTTACCCAACCTACCTACATTTGACATTATCATATTTCTTAACTTTTGTTTGTTTTTAAATCGCCATGGGCATTTTGTATTTTTTGTTATTTAAAATATTTTTTAAGGCTTCTGTGAACTTTAGATAAAAGCACAAAAAATTTACAAGGCGCTTCTGTTGCACTAACATTTATGATTTCAGCGCGAGTTAGCTAAGTGACCTCTATAACCACATTGGGCGATGACATGGACACCAAAGCTTTTCTACTTCACTGAACGACTGAATTTTTAAATCAGGCAAAGCACCAGAGCTAGCAGATAAAAACTAGCAAAATTTCGGTTTCTCGGTGTAGGAAAAAAATATGGAGAAAATAGAGAGCTGAACGGAACATTTGTTGGGTACGAAATTTAAATTTTTACATGAATAACACACACACCAATATTGCTATATTTGGTTTCACTAAACTATATTCGCAGCTTCAAGATTTATACATCAACGGAAAGTCAAAGCAATCAACTTTCCAAAAATGTATAGTTTTGTTGCTTCGTATCAGTATTCACAAATTCCAAGTGTAATGGGCCTACCTATCACCCTTTAGCTAATAATTAGGAAAAACCAAAACTAAGTGTCAAATTACCACCACATCCACAGTTTTGTTCGCATTTTGAAGATTTATATTTCAATGGAAAGCTAAAAGAATGTAGTTTCCAAAAATTACAATTTTTTTCAACTGACGCTAATTGGAAACTGCAAAGGATCACAGATCGCCTTCCACTTTGTTTTTCCAACGGAGTGGGGCTTCCCTCTTAATCTACTTCCAAAGGTGGTTTCCGACAAGAATACCTTCTGGACCATACATCTTCTTCCATTCGCATTACATGGCCAAGCCAACGTAGCCGCTGGTTTTTAATTCGTTGGACTATGTCGATATCTGCGTAGAGCTCATAAAACTCATCATTAAATCTTCTTCGGTAAACACATCCTTCGAAGAACTTTTCATTATAATACTCCAGGGGCCGACTCATCTGCATGTGTCATCATCATCCATGCTTCTGCTCCGTATTGCAGGACGGGTATTATGAGCGACTTGTAGAACGTGGTTTTTGCTCGTCGAGAGAGGACTTTGCTTCTCAATTGCCTACTCAGTCTAAAGTAACATTTATTGGCAAGGGTAATTCTTTGCTGGATTTCCAAGCTGATATTATTGTTGTTGTTAATGCTGGTTCCCAGATAAAGGAAGTATTTTACTGTCGCCCCTGCGGGTTAGGGGTTTAGAATATGCCTGAGGTAAGCATACTGGTCGTAAGAGGCGACTAATATGTATAAAGGTAACGCCGTGCAACTCGATGGTTGATCTACGGATATGATGCCTCTCACCGCTCATTACCCATCTTCTTCATTAAGGAAGGACGGGTAACATGACCTAGAAGGTTCCACTGGTCATACCAAATCACCGACCGTATTCTGCATAGAGGCTGGTGCATGAACTATGCCAAGGCTTCTCGCCGCCATACTTGATTAGCTCAGCCGGCAATGCATCAGCGACTGCAGCGTTGTTGCTTTTCAATCACGATATTGCTACTCGTAGCTCGTTATCATTTTCGATTGTGGGGTCGGGTTCTTCTCTGTGTAGTTGCTCGGCTTCTCTATTTAGGAGGGTAGATAAGTGCTCCCTCCATAATTTAAGTGTTCGCCCCAGTCTTAAATACTTCCGTTGGATTTTGCCTAATTGTTTGATAGAATTTAAAGGCGTTGTTGGTTTCGACAAATGATTAATATATTACAAAATGGCGTTCCCATACCAAATTTCATCGAGATATCTCTAAAATTAGGGGACTAGTTTGCGTTCAAACAGAGAGACAGGTGGATGGGCGGACGGTCAGAGGGGCATGGCTAAATCGACTCAGCTCATCTTCTTCTCATACTTACAAACATCGGACCAAATTTATAATACCATTTTATGTTCATCAAAGGTGTACAAAAATATCCAACAAAAATGTCAAATCAGAATAAACTCTCGATTTTTCTTGTCTTCAAAGAAGCTATTACTCTGAATGGTTTTGTAAATATTAGTAAGTGTCTGTTATATAAATATGGATGTAAATAAACATGAAATACGGGTAAGTATTATTTCTGATAATAATAATATGATAATGTACCACACAAACTTACCGCAAATATTAGACGACGCGTCAGAAATAAAATGTTTTTGCCACTAAAGGAAATCAAATCATGAATGATGATTTCATTTAAACACTTGAGCTAAAATAACATTTATGTACACGCACTTGAAATTGGCAGTAAAAAACATTTAGATTACATAAGATTTATATTTAGGTAAAAAGTTGTCCAAAGTACAAAAGCGGATTTTATTATTTATTTTGGGTGAAGAAAAAATAAGTGAAAACCAGAGTTTCTGAATAACTCTCAGTGAGAGAAATAAATGTATTTCAAAGAAAAAACACTTTTAGTTCCTTAATGACATGCATACAGAATTACCCACAGTGTATTCAATAAAGTGTGATTGACAGCTAGATATGATTATCTTGTAAGGGACTAATATGTCAACCGAATGTAAACAAATGAATTAGCACGGCAACCGTGTACGTCACGATTTCGAAGCTATGAATTGGTTTAACTGACTTTTCTCTTCACACTTTCATTGACGTTTTTTTTGAGATTTGAATTTAAATTTCATAAACATTAATTCCTTTCGTTGCAATATTCAAGTTTTATTTGAAAAAATTAAAAAAAATGAATTAGTTTGTGAGTGGCTATAAAAATAGTTACGAGAAGGACAAATTCGTCCATTTGTTTGGTCTCCCAAGAGTTGCGAGCATACGGGAAAAGTGGGTGCGGTTTTGTAGCCAAAACGTTTCTATAAGATTTTCAGAATCTAGGCCTGGAAAACGAAACACTAAAATACTTAAGAAAAGATGGTTCTAAATGGCAGTAGTTTGGCAAGACCTCCGAGTGTTTTTCTGCCGTTCGGCGTCGGCATAAAACATATACGTAAATCCCGCCAATTTGTAAAAAACATACCACAAATTAGAAGAGTAAGTCGACCTGAATCTCCTAGGAGGTATATCGCGCCTCACTATTGTTATTAAATGGGTATCAGCCCTCCCAAATTAATGGTGCTATTCTCAGCTTGCTTGTCATCTACAAACGAGGTGGTGACAGCTGGGATGACAATTGCAAATTATAGGAACAAGTGAAATTGGGTATAACAATTGTCAGTAGTCATCATGACAAGCTGCCCGAGAATAGGGCAGTAAGTATGCAATGCTGATACACTAACCACTATAACATATTCATGCGCTCGCTACAAAAGAAATAAGTGTTTACATTATTTTTTTTATAAACAAACATATGTATGTATGTCAAAATAAAAATTAACTCGCAACCAATCAAAATATTTGTTTTTTGTTTTCCTTTTTATTCCCTTACTTATTACATTTCGGACATTTAAAACCAAGCAGACATGTTTTCAAATTCGTGACGTCACAGCCAGATATTTACATTTTTAATGCGAGATCTTGTTATTTGGATCATGAATTAACCCTTTGAAGTGCATGTAGCTTTTGTTTTTTGTATTTTTTTTTTATTTTACTTTATTCGACAGCATTGTCAAAGATGATGAGATATTTCATTCTTTTTGGCATTTTTTTTTTTCTTTAAATAATTAGAAAATGAAAGGCAACACTGAGCATGGCCGAACGCCGAACGCCGAAAACGGTTTGCCACGAAACCAAATCGAGAGATAATGTAAAATTTCCGATAGAATATTTTCAAAGATTCGGAGAGCAAACAACTTTAAGTATAACTATTACTTTCACCCTATGGAAATTTAAATATTTTGAAAATTTTCACGCTTCTTTTGATATTAGGAAAATCCACTTAATTTTCTCTGTCAGACTTCTTTATTGGATTTGTGAGTCGATCCCACAGTTTATGTTCTATTCATGCTATCATATTTGTTATTTTATTATAAAAGCTATGAATTACAGGGCAACCTTATGTGCTCTTCGTGTCTTCTAGAATCTTTCATTTCTCTGTCAAGTAGGCAGTGGACCAATAACAACTTTTAAGCCGAATTGGCTGAGACCTAACGCAGATATGAAGACTTTAACTCTTATTTTGGAGCCCTGTAAGAAACTTTCATCACCAAAATTTAAATAAATAAATAGTCAAATGCATATTTACAAAAAGTTGTAACTCACTTGGAGGCAAAAAAAATTTCGTTTTTTATTTCAGACATTGCCGACATGATTCGATTTGCACATCATGCACAGCATCAACTTAAAGCAGCATTGTTGGAATAAGCACCAATGCGAAAAGTAATAAAAACCAAAAATAAATCTCTTTCGCAAAGTTGTCCCAATTGTTATTGACAGCAGGTGGAGTCGAAGAAATGGTGATAACCAAAATATTATTTATTCTTTGGGGAAACTGCTAAGGACCGTACAAAATAAGCAAGTTTTAACGACATCCTACAATTATTTTACAGCCTTAACAGATGAAAGCGTTAATATAATGCAGCGAGCTAATTTAAAAAAAAAAAATTAGTTAACAGCTGCGAATCCCTTTTAGGTTCCATAGTTAGCTGTCAGGAATAAGATATGGAAGGAGCGCCGAGGGGACTTTACCAAGAACACATTGGGACTGGGTTTCTGGATAGTACTGAAATAAATTAGGACGAGAAAGCATACACCTGATCCCCCAAATGAGATCATACGAACTGGAAGATCAAATATATAGCCATACAGCGAACAGAATCCCTGCTGGATGTGTACATATAATATATGCCTTAGGAGTGGACTAATTCAATATATATGGGAGGCGTGGCAGGCTACTAAAGCCCCGTATTGCAACCGTCTAAGACAAAGCAAGAGGTATCTAAAAAGCGCTTTAGGCGGAATTTAGGACGTCCTTACTAGTGTATAGGCAGCACGGCATGGTAGTAACAAATCTAGGCGAGTTGTGCTAGTCGCAACATTGGACGTAAGAAACGCTTTCAACATCGAGACATGAACAGACACGTTGATTGCCTTAGAGCAACGGTTTCAAGTCCCATGTTACCTACAGTATGTAACCAGAAACTTTTAAAGAGATCTCAGGCTATAGTACACAACTTCAGAGTGAACACGGAGTATCAGTTTCATACGCGTAGCAGCACAAGGCTCAATTCTTGGCCATAAGTTATGTAACGTCAGCTACGATGAAATCTACACCGCCCGGAATACAGACGAAGCATGCAGTAAGCTGAACTAGGTTATGATAGGCACAAAAGCGTGGCTTTACCAGCATGGCCTACGGCTGGTGGCAAAAAAAAACTTACCCTATGCACTCTACTTTAGGGCTCCGAGCCGCTCTAGAATCTGAGAGTAGCCTACACTTATCGCAGCGTATTAGAACCCGCCGTTCAGGTGATAGCCAAGTGGGGATTGAACGATTCGCGCTGAAAAGAAGAGGACTAAAAAGGGCTTGTATGAAGAGCTTGTGAGAGGCGTTTGCCAAGAAATAAAAGGGGAAACATTTAGACTTTTGCAAAGTTCTCCGGGAACTACTATGTTACCTAAATGTTCCCAGGTCACGGATACTTATTTAGAACGGGAAAAGTCGAAGATCGTGTATGCAGATGCAGACGATGATGAGCACACATTTTTCAAATGATCAAGATGGGGCGAGGAGCGAGAAAAATGTTGGTCAGCTCACAAATGTGGAAACTATTCGGAAACTTTGTACACTAAGAGGAAAAAAGTGGCGTCCAGGTTCACATACAATAGAAGGGTCTTTTAAAATGAGATTCAGTACTAGGCAAGCAAAGCTAAATGAAAACTGTTTGAAAGGGAACCTGCTGAGACAGTTATACTGAATTCAGCAGAATCACGACGGGCTCAAAATGGCCTCAACACAAAGTTGGTAAATATATAACTCAGATCACGGCAAGTAAACTAGTAAACTCCGTTACTAACATCCAATCACACGAAATAGCTGAAGAGGATGTGTCCTACCTAGGGAGACTAGAGTCACTCTCGCATAACTTTCATCTGGATAATGTAACAAGTTAAACTCTTGCTTGTCCAGACCTAACCCCACCATACCATATACTGTATGTACTGTATGTCCTCTTGATTGTTTGTTGAGTAGCGACAAAAACAATTTATCTTTTGTTTTAGCTCTAAGTTGGTTCCAAGCTAATCGAATTTTCTGCATGTGTATTGCAGTCGTGACTGCAGTTTGAGTAATTATGGTGCATTAACAGTTGCATTTTGGTGCAAAGCAATTCCACTTTTAATGTCTGTTGTCCCGGTAATCGAGCTT
Source organism: Merzomyia westermanni (assembly GCA_949987695.1). Lineage (NCBI taxonomy): Eukaryota > Metazoa > Arthropoda > Insecta > Diptera > Tephritidae > Merzomyia > Merzomyia westermanni. Next base: position 42,040,729 of record OX465291.1, on the reverse strand, counting down.
CAGACCTGTTAAATTTGATTAGTAATTAGTAATCAATTAGTTAGACGCCGTTTTTATTGGTAATTATTATTTTAATTGTTTTTCAAGAAAAGGCAATTTTTAATTGATTACGATTAAAGAAAAATAAAAAAAGTTATAATCATGTTTTACGATTATTAAATCAAAAAAAATCAAAAAAAAGTGGTTTTGATTACTTTTTATTATTTTGGATTTTTTTTAGTATTGTTGATGTGTATATTTATGTGCTTTTACAACAATACTCAAAAAATTTAAAATTATAAGAAAAAAATCTTAAATACTCAAAAGTATTCAAAACAACTTTTTTTGATTATTTTTTCAATTAATTGGATATCCAAGACAAGTCGTAATTCCTACAATATCACCTCATCTGCCATTTACTCCCAACTTCAACACCAAGTCGTAAATATTTCATCTCTTTAACTAATCCTCATTTCTGTCATCTGTCAAAGCCTTTTTCTTAAAAGAGCCAAAATTCCCAAGACACGAATGTCATAATAATTTACATGTTAAGTATATATGCAAAACATGTGGAAAACCATAAAACCGCCCACAATCTCAAACACAAGCCGAAATGTTTGCAAGTTGAAAACTGTTTTAATGGAATTTTCCCTAGCATAAATCAGAGTTATGATATTTAAAAGGTTGCATAAAAAATAATGAAAATAAAAAATGTTACACGGCTAAAAAATGTTAAACTTTTTTGGGCTACATATTTATATGTCCAAACCAAATTTGTATTAGAATTTAAATTGTGCCAGTTTTCGAACAAATGACTGTGAAGAAAACAGTTTAAATTTTAAACCAGAAATGTTTAACAATGAAAAAGCAAAAAAAAAAAACATTTGTATCAAGTTGGTTGGATTTGAACCGACTGTCCCCATATCAGAGTCGTCTGCTCTACCCACTGAGCTACGACGCACACAAAAATACTCAGATAAAAATGCAATGACTTGAGAAAACTTTCAGGAAAAATTAAAAAGAAATATACAAAATTTTTACGTTTTTTCCTGTTATGATTTAAATCTAAACCGCAATAAATTGAAATTGGTGCAGGTAATTTAACGGTCTGGAATTTATTACAAAAACGTTTAAAAAATTGCTTAAACCGAGGAATGGCTTTAAATTTAATCTCAAATTTTTAGGCGTGTTATGAAATACTTACCCGAAACTGTGAAATATCCGCACACATATAAAATTGAGATTATTACAGCACGACACAGACATCAAGGTTGAAAGCCAGTCATCAGAGAGGCGCAACACATCAATCGGAGCCATAAAATCATTGTTAGAATTTAAATGGAGTTGAAAACTAAATCAGGTGATTTTTTGACGTAAACCTTATTTTATTTTAAAGTTTTAATTAGAGAACTTTTTTTCGGAAACTTAGCTCCTTAAAATGCTGCCATTGTTTGTTTTTTTTTTGTTTTGTTTGTTTATTCATTATTATCTTATGCGTTCTTAAATTTATACAATAGTTAACAATAAACCAAAAGTATACTTATATAATAATTGCAATAAGATAATAGTTAATGGTCTTTAGTGTCCACATAAAAGATCAGAGGTAACAGCATTTCCTTCAATAACTATATTTCTATGTTGAACATTGTGGGGTGCAATACAGAAATCATGAATAAATAATTATAGAGATTGATAAATTAAGCATCAGCCAATTTGCAAGTGAAATTACAATGAAATAATTATACAAAGGTAGTGAAAACCAAAAAATATAATGATAAAACTGGTAATAATGAATTTGTTTTAAAAATAAAAATTTTTTTTTTTTTGCCAAAGACATGCTTATCTGGCTATAATTTGGTATGTGGGCGTTATTTTGTGATATACTACAAAATCCGGCCAAGCTTCGCTGCGTCTCAGAACTTATGTTCAATTTGAATCATTATATCGTTTGATTCCGATATTGAAACCGGTTGAGCTATCGGTATAAGGAATATCTTAAACTTTAAGTTAGGCGTCCAGTAATGTAAGGAATAAAGTTTCATTCAATTCCATTAAACAGTTTTTAAGTGATACGCGCCCAAACATATAGACAGACAGACCAAAATTCTTAAGAAAATAGTTGCTTAGTATTCTTTTATTTACATGAAGTGGTGCGAATAGTTGAGACGTAACTTTTATACAAAGAATTAAATTTAGCTGCGTTTGTTGATGCGGAGGGCGCGTTCAATAACGTGAGAGCCGACGCAATATTATTAGCACTCGTTGGGGCAGGGGTGGAGGAACCAATAAGAAATTGGACCTCGTTCCTACTTCTTGAGCGGGAAATAACATCTGAACTCTCTCTCTCTATGGCGCGATATACAACAGGTGTATCATCATAAACCTCCTAAGAGATTTTTGCGCCAAGCTTCTCTTCCAATTTGTGGTGTGCCGATTTGAATTTTCCCTACAAATTGGTGGGACCTACAGTTTTTTGCCGACTCCGAACGGCATCTACACAGGAGACGAATTTTTGCTGAGAAGCCTGTCATGGCAGGAATACACTCGGAGAGTTTGCCAAACCACTGCCGAGGGGCGACCCCGTTTTGAAAAACTTTTTTCAAATCACTTTTGATGTTACCTGTACCAGGGCTCGAACCATGGACCTTCGGTGTGGTAGGCCGGCAACACTACCTTCACACCGCGGCGGCCGCTGGGGGGAGCAAAAATCAGTAAGTGGATATATAGAGGCACACCGCAGGGTGAGGTCCTCTCACCTCTGTTCCTTACTATGAGCCACATCCTAGTACAACTCAATATAAGTGGGTGAAGATTGTGGCATACGCGGACGATGTGTTGAACCTGTTCCCGAGCCCCTTCCCTTCCGTGATTAGTGAAATCATGGTAAGAACGTTAGCAAAACTAAGTAGGTGGGCACTGGAATGTGGGCTTAGGCTAAACCAGGATAAAACGGATATCTTACTCTTCACGAACAAGTACAAGCCACCTACCTTCGAACTACCTAAACTAAGTGGCCAGTAGCTCTCCCCATAAGAATAATAGACTGTAAATTGAATTGGAAAGCGTACATCGAAGAGCGGGTGGGGAAGGCCTGCATTGCTTTCTACGCCTGCAAATCGATGTTTGGTAAGATATGGAGTCTCAAGCCGAAGACGGTCAGTGCTGACCTACAGATCGGTAGTGTGGTGGAAAGCTCTCAGAAGAACTACAATCTCACCAGCCTACAAAATATCCAGTGGGACCAACACACGCCTTGCGCACTTGCCCACTGCGGCTTTGGATCCCATTTCGAACATGCTTTCAATCGACTTACATATACTGTGTACATCGACACAAACTGCAATTGGACTCAGGGATATATCTCCCATTAGATGAAGGCCGAGCTTATCCACCAATTCCTGCTGTGCTGTTTGTAATTTTTTCTACAAATTCGCGGGAATTTTTCTGACTCTGAACTGCATCTGCATAGCGTGGGATGAATTTTGGCTGAGGCACCTTCCATGGCACAAATACACCCGGAATTCTTGTAGAAAAGCTCAGACTTTATACCCTACTTGTTTTCGTCGCTTAGTATTGTCATATACGCCTAGACACAAACACGGATCCCGACGTTGTATAAAGGACCCATCCTACCAGAGTTTGTAACGTACTAGAGCTACCGATACCATGATATCAAAGTAGTGTTAACTGACTTTAGCTCCGGAATGGGCATATGAGATGTTGGCCCCATAAAGGTAAATTTCAGCCTTCACGATGAGATTTCGACTTTCCAGGTAGATCAAGTTCTCGGCGCCATCAACATGGTCATCAGCCCTGCCAGGTTTTGACAAAAAAAGCAACCGAAGAGGTAGAACCACATTTCGCTGCAAGTGGAGGAGGATTTGGGATCAGAAAAAATTTCAAGAAACTGCAGCACATGAATAATTCTTTACCGTCAAAGTCTTTACTGTCTCTGGTCATAAAGTTTATTTATTCCAGCGCCAAATTTTATCGTTCGTAATCGCCTTGTTTTGCCAAAATGCCCTTTAATGTAAAAAGCTTTGAACATCTTCTGATTATTTAAAAATATATTCGGGGAACAAAACTTATAAAATTTGAAGCAACCACGACCAGCTTTACATACTCATTCGTTCAAAAGTTAAAAATATTTTGAAATGTAAATAGTATTAACATCAAACATTATAAATGCAGCAACCATCACCTTTTTCGGAGAACTACGCGTATGTTTATGTGAAAAGCGAAATACCTGTAAGGCGATTTAAAATTCAAGACCAAGTTACCTCCACTAATGGAATAAAGCAGACGTGATAGTTGAATATTGAAAAATTCTGCAAACGGTCACGCATGAAATAATTTTTCCAAAAATCCACTGATAAGTTACAATTTTTTATTTGCATGTAGTTTTTGTAGATAGCGATGCCAATGTAAACAGAATGCTCTACTGAAAAAAGGAGAAAGCAAATACTCAAATAATAGCAACAATTTCTCCGTATCACAATTGCAGAGTACACAATTGCAGTGAGACAGAAATTTGAATTTACGAACTTTTTTCCCGACTGAGTGCTTTATATTTCATACATTCAATCTGCGTGTCTTGAGATACATTTTTGAAGTACATTTGAGTGCAACTGTAACTACTTTATAGTTTATTTGCACAGAATCGGGATATCAATTTTTAGGAATTTTTATATTTTCGGGATTTTTGGAAGCTGGATTGGGAAATTCGATATTCGCCAACAATAAACTAAAATAATATAAAATAAAATAAAGTAAGAGAAAGTTAAATAAAGTAAAATAAAATAAAAGAAGAGCAAATAAAATAAAATGAATTAAATATAATAAAATATAATAGAACAAAATAAAATAAAATAAAATAATATAAAATAAAATAAGATAAAATAAAATAAAATAATATGAAAGTTTATGGCGAACTTTTTATATGACAAAGTTGATGTTTTGATGGCTCGAGGTCAAGTAAAATATATAATAACAAGTAAGGACGGCGCCGAAGGCTTTATACCTTTCATGAATACGCATTGTTTAAAGTTCTCTAATATATATAGCTCCGATCAAAGTGATTTTTTCAAAGATTATATTATTATATATAAGAAAATATCTCACCAAGTATCAAGTTTTAATCTTCCAAAATGAGGGATAAATGGCCATGATCCTCTTATCTGAACGATCGGTTGTATGCGATATATACTATATAGAGCTCCGATCTTGGTGATTTTTTACCAAATTTTTTATTATCTGTTAGCAAATATCTCACCAAGTTTCAAGGTTTAATCTTTTAAAATGAGGGAGAACTGGCCATAATCCTCTTATCTGAACGATCGGTTGCATGGGATATATACTATATATGTATAGCTCCGATCTTGGTGATTTTTTTAACAAATCTTTTACCATCTATAATCAAATATCTCACCAAGTTTCAAGTTTTAATCTTCCAAAATGAGGGGTAAATGGCCATAACCCTTTTATCTGAACGATCGGTTGTATGGGATATATACTATATAGAGCTCCGATCTTGGTGATTTTTTTTCGAAATCAATAAAAACACACAGGTTTTCTTATTCGCCCCCTCCCCCCCTTGGATGTATTTCCAAAGCTGAAAATTTCAAGCGAACCACAATTACTGCGCCAAGGACTTATGGACTCCCAAAAATACACAAGGAAGGAACACCACCCAGGCCTATTTGTTCAGCGATTGGCTCACCATCATACGGGCTGTGTAAATATATTGTGAATATTTTAAAAAATGTAACGACGACCTCCAAAAGAATCACATTGGAATTTAAAGAAAGAATAAATAATACATTTATTTGTGATGATGAGAAACTCTTTTGACTGAGAGACAAATGGACGATTATAAGAGAACATACAAAGATACCTAAACCCATATTTATGGAAATTTTGAAATTTTGTATCGAGGAAAGCCAATATTTTAAATTTAAAGATACGGCTTACACGCCATTGAAAGGAATGCCAATGGGGTCACTAGCATCGCCAGTTATAGCTGGCATTGTAATGGAGGAACTATGAAACAAGACGATGAAAAAACTTCGACATAAACCAAGAATGCTAACCAAATATGTTCATGAGTTATTTTGCAGTCATACGCGAAGGTGAGGTGCAAAGGTACGATAGAATTGGAAGAAGAAAGCAAATTACCGTACCTAGACTCGATGATAATCCGGAGAGGAAGCCAGCTCAAACTAAAGTGGTATAAGAAACCAACAGCGTATGGACGAATCATCAATTTCCACTCTAAACACCCTAAAGCGACGATAATGAATACAGCAATGGGCTGTATACGACGTATGTTGCAAATATCGGACGAAATTTACCACAAAGAGGTTGTAAACGAAATTACATCGTTGTTAAGAAACAATGACTTTCCGGACAATATCATAAAAACATTATTAAATAGAGCAAAAGATACAAATACTCAACAAAAATCCGAAACCCCTAAAATATTCAAAGCAATCACGTATGTACTTCAGCTCTACGAACGTTTAACAAAGTCAGACTTCTATGATAAGGGAGACGTGGCAACAACCACATCAAAATTAAAAACTAGACTAGCGCAACATAAATGCGACGTAAAACAATGTACTCCGAAAACAGCACTTATGGCTCACTGTGCAACTAGCGGCCACTCTCCCAATTTCGAACAGACATCAATTTTACAACAAGAACAACACGATTCACATTAGAAATGTTGCTTATACCACCGCGTTAAGCACATTATGTCCTATGTACCAAATATACTTCTTCGAAAAGGGGAGAAAAAATAAAAATACAAGTGTATCGGCGATTTTCATGTACACGTCAGAATTTTTTTTGTTTTAATCGTGTGCGACTATTGCTATAGAAATTTATGCAAGTTTACTGATGGAAGGTCAACAATAAAGTACGATGTACCAACAATTTGGCTACCACGTACAGAGCACTACGAAAAAAAAAAATAAATAAAAAAAAAAAAATTCTGAGGTGTAGATGAAAATCGCCGATACACGTGGATTTTTTTTTTCTCCTTTCCGAAAAAGTATATTTGGTTCATAGGACATAACTAAACCTCGTTTTTGTAACGCAGTGTGATTAATACTCCGTCAAACATAAGACTCAATTACAAAACGGACACTGATAAGGTCGCGCACCTATAAAGACATTTAGTAACGAACAACAAGACAGTACGAAACTCCGCGTCTCAGCATTAAAACGTGCAAAAATAATGTATGTACATGTTTATGATTATTTACCAAATTTTTTATTGTTTTATGTGCTTTTTTGTTATTAAATTATTTATTGTTACAATTCCCTAAAGACGGTTACCTTAGCCGAAATATATTGAAAAAAAATAAGAAAACCTGTGTGTTTTTATTACATATTTTACTTGACCTCGAGCCAGCAAAACATCAATTTTATAAAATAAAATAAGATAAAATAAAATAAAATAAAATAAGACAAAATAAAATAAAATATAATAAAATAAAATGAAATTAAATAAAATAAAGTAAAACACAATAAAATAAAATAAAAAAAAATAAAATAAAATGAAATAAAATAAAGTAAAATAGAATAAAACAAAATAAAATAAAATAAAACAAAATAAAATAAAATAAGACAAAATAAAATAAAATATAATAAAATAAAATGAAATTAAATCAAATAAAGTAAAACACAATAAAATAAAATAAAATAAAATGAAATAAAATAAAGTAAAATAGAATAAAACAAAATAAATTAAAACAAAATAAAATAAAACACAATAAAGTAAACTAAGATAAAAAAATAAAATAAAATAAAACACAATAAAGTAAAATAAGTTAAATAAAATAAAATAAAATAAGACAAAATAAAACACAATAAAAAAAAAGTAAATAAAATAAAATAAAATAAAACACAATAAAGTAAAATAAGATAAAATCAAATAAAATAAAATAAGACAAAATAAAATAAAATAAAGTAAAACACAATAAAATAAAATAAAATAAAGTAAAATAAAATAAAAAAATAGAATAAAATAAAATAAAATAAAGTAAAATAAAATAAAATAAAATAAAATAAAATAAAATAAAAGAAAAGAAAAGAAAAGAAAAGAAAAGAAAAGAAAAGAAAAGAAAAGAAAAGAAAAGAAAAGAAAAGAAAAGAAAAGAAAAGAAAAGAAAAGAAAAGAAAAGAAAAGAAAAGAAAAGAAAAGAAAAGAAAAGAAAAGAAAAGAAAAGAAAAGAAACGAAAAGGAAAGAACAGAAAAGGAAAGAAAATAAAGTAAAATAGAGTAAAATAAAATAGAATAAAATAAAAAATAAAAACTATTATGTAATATTTAAGAATTAATTAATAATTTAATTATACATGTTTACACATTAAACTTCACGACTACTTGTGACTCATCCCATTTTTTTTTATATACATATGTACATATGCATATATCCATTTTATGCATGAACTTAACCCACTGGCCAAGAAATGAGTGAATACTGGTAGCATAGAAATGAGTGATTACATTCCTAACGCATGTTCCTTAAGTAGGATGCTGCACGTAGAACAGAGTGCGTCACATGCTGCTTAGTTCTTAATACATATTTACAATAACACATATGTAGTAAATACCCTTCAAAAAAAAAAACACAACAGGATGCGACTAATGCTAGTTCTGATCACATTTGTTTGAGCATTTCCTATTTAGGGGCCAAGTGTACCCATTGATGTTTAACCGAACGGGTACGAAAGGACTAATCCACTTTCTACACAAATGGGGACTTTTATCTCTTATGAGTGTGCTACAGCAAACAAAATTTACTTATATATATTGAATTATAGCCAACTGCAGGATAAAGAGACCACTCTCTTTAGAGATTAATCGCACAATTTTTTGCAGTGTACTTACAAGGTGCCAATGCATGATGTATAGTATTTGTATTCTCCACACGCAAATCCCCCCGCATTCCTTTTTGCAGCTCACTTTTCACCACCCGTTCATGTTGTAAATATTCTTTCAATTCCATTTGCTGCATGACATTGCTTGCAACACTGCCAAACATGCTTTCCCCTACTTAAATCGCTGAAAAAGCTTCGAGCTGTGAAATTTTTTGCATTTATTCTGAGTATTGCCCTAGGAAAAACAACAACAACATTATCATGGAAAATATGCTTAAGGTGTTCATAAATAAATTTGTTTTTCTTTTTTTTTGTCGCAAAACTGCAAACTAACGACTTCATTTGGATTTCAATCAGCATAGCACAGCACGGAATGTAGCATAAATGCAACTCGCGAAAATATAAACTCGACCAATGTCATATTTACTTAGTAATGGACTGAGATTCTTCACGGTGATAAGCAGTTTATAATAGTTAAATTGAATGTGTGGTTCTTTCATGTAAATAAAGCAATGTTTATATTGAATTTTTGTCGGGTATTTTGTTTGCAATAATAATCGGATAAAACTCAACTTTGGTCACCTAACTGAAATGAGCGTCATTGCTATAGTTTTAAATGGTTTCTCATCGAATTGATGGAAAAGTTGATTTCTTATCAAGTTGATGGGCAGGAAAGCAGTCTTTTTTTCAGCAGATCTAGGACTAGAGATCACAGTCAGGCTAAGTGAGTCCAAAGAGATACGCAGATAGCCTGCAATCCACCTTGAGCCAGAAGAATCTGACTACTTAGCAAGAGACAACGTCGCGCCAGCTGAGTTTATGCATGGCCCATATACTCAAAAGCACCCCGACCGTATCACGTTTGAATACCCTACCCGTAGTAGACGTCCGATCAACTGCATTCTTCATTACAGCGACTTTCGCCTGGAAGACTCTACAATGATGAGGCAGCTTGAAGTTGAGGCTAACACGCGTAAACCAGAGAACCGATCCACTCTCACAAATGAGTTTCTAGCAATATCCTTTCATCGATGGAATGTCGGTATTAAAGCTAGCCAGGAAAACAGTCACAGGTAGTGAGTAATCTTACCGACCTGTGAGAAAACTGGAAAGAATGGTGGATGCCTGTAAGTCACAGCCTGTAACCCATATCGCGAAAAAGCCTCCTGTCAGCAATATTTACTAGAGGTACATAAAGTATATCTTTCCATACTCAAGTGGGTGTCGCCTCTTAGTAGTACCAGCCGTGTCCAGAGTGTTCCACTGGACAAGCTCTCCATAGCAGCATATTGGCCTGATCAGCATTAAGAATGTGTTCATCCTTTGCCGAGAGGCACCGGTTCTTTTCATTGGTCCTCTGTAGAAATATAAGACTGTTATCCCTTTCTTCCACATAAGGCTTCAAAGGCAGCTGCTTATGAACTTTTAATATCGCCGTTGATACCTACCTGGGAAGTATATTGTTCAATTATAAGCCTTTTAGCAGTACTATACGTACCCAAATACATTTTTGTGAGAAACTTCTTCTTGGTAAATATACAGTCGAAGTGGTTGCGCACTTCAGCCATTGGGAAATCTCGTTTTAAAAAACTTTTCCTAAACAATTTTGGTGTTAGCTGTCTCGGCGCTTTAATCTGGGACCAACACACTACCACGATTACACGGTGAACTAAGTAGCTGGGAGAAAATCTTGCTTTCGTGACTTGTTCTGAATAAATTTCGCAATATATTCGAATCACTTCGGGGCCATACTTCGGGGCTAATACGCGACAATTCCTTGCCTACTTCTGCGTCATTTCGGGACTACTTTTGGGTACAATTTCGGATTTGTTTCGAAAATATTGTTTGTTCTAAATTTTTTTTTGTAAAAATAACATGTGATGAAGGCTTCCAGCATTTTTGACTCATCGCAAATCCCCTCCAATGAGAAGTATTACTTCGGTATAATAACTATTATGAAACCATTTCAAATTCTTTATTTCAATTAACAATTCATTTTACACAGACTTGTTAAATTTAATTAGTAATTAGTAATCAATTAATTGTATAGCTTTTTTAACTTGTAATGATTATTCAAAGTGTTTTTTACTATTGGAAAAAATATAAAATAAAAATAAAAAACAGTTTAAAAAAAGTTATTTTGATTATTTTTGATCATTTTATTTTTTTTTTGATTATTTTTGATTTTTTTTTAGTATGTTGATGTGCAGATTTATGTGCTTCTACAGCAATACTGAAAAAAGTTAAAAAATAATTAAAACAACCTTTTCAGATCATGATTTATTTTGATTATTTTTTAATTAATTAGTAAATAATCATTAAAAATTTAAAGTAATGGTAAACAATTATTAAATTGATTCTCAAAAAAATAATTAATTAAACCATTAATCATTACGATTACTAATCATTATTTAACAGATCTGATTTTAACAAAATACTAATATACTTTGAACAATAGTTATCAGGCATGTTCTGCAATTCACTTTCACTCAGATTCGCTTGCTTAAACCACTTTTGTTGTTTAACAATCTTCAAAGATTTCCACTCTTTCCATTTCATACTCAACTTGTTTACAATAATTTGTTACATGCTGAATTGCGCCTTTCTTAATTACGCCCCTACCATTACTTCGTAAATAAAAATTGTGCTAGCCATCTGTAAGCAATTAAATCAAAAATATTTATTACCACAAACCAAATAGCGAAAAATAAGTTCATTGAGCGCATTTACCGCTATAAGCAGCTTTTTCGTTGGGAAGAAGAAACCACAACCAGACCAAGCTGTGATATCAAAGGCTAATTGCTCGCTGAACCGTTGTGCCTGCAACAAAATTTTGGGTAGAACAAATTTAAAAAAGGAAAGAAATGCATAGATATGTACATATTTGTAGTAAATTAGAAGAGCTATGAAATGTCAATTGTAAGATTTTGTTCAATCATGCTAGCTTTAATTCATGGGTGACCATCCAAAGGCGCTTTTGTCTCAGCATGGCCCACAACCATATCATTTGGCTATTTTAAGCTGCCGCTAGCAAACAAAATGGGTTAGTTACTTAGCTTACATGAGAAACTTTAAATACAAATTTTCTAATCGCTTTGGGGAACCAAATCTGACCAAAACGTTGAGTTTTTGTTGGTACAATTTTGAAAGAAATAATTTGAACCAGTCTAATGTTCTTGTAAGTGATGCAAAATAATTCAAGTTAAATTGCGGGGTCAAATTCGCTTTATTTCTAACATGGGTCAAACCGAAAGTGCTTAATTTTATGAATGTCGCGAGCAAAGACCTATGAATTTATTTAAACCAAATTATTCTTAAAAATAGCATAATTTCAGGCGCACCACAACGGACTTGGCGCACTACGCAATGGCATCAGTAAATGTTTTGCTGTAAATAATCGCATCTTAAGCGATATGGCGAGGAAAAGCGAATACCAAAAAGCGACCACAAATACGAAATCAACACCGATATTTCTGTAATATGGAAAACAGAATTATAAAATTAATTTTTCGAGTTGAACAACATTTTAAATTAATTCATGTAGCTAACCAAATAAACTTGATTAAAAGCACACTCACTGAAAACTAATGAAAAGTTGAAAAGATCCCTGCAAAAAATGCGATTAGTCTAGTATGAGTCCGGGATGAGTCGCAAAGGAGTATGCAACCAATGTCAGTTTGAGGCATGTCCTATGAAGAGACGAATTGTTCTCTTTTATGCCTGAACGGGTAGTGTCGGACAGATCCACTTTGTTCCTCTACGGGTACGGTCGGACACGTTTAATTTTAACACTTATAAGTATTCCACAGAAATTAAAATCGACCTATCCCAACTATGACAATAACGGATTAGTTGGGATCAGTAGTAGCCAACTGTAGACGAAAGGTATTAATCGCGGATCACTCTCTTTAGAGATCAGTGGCACGATTTTTTGCAGTGATGTGAAATACATATTATTACTTTACATGCAGTATGAGTGGGGTTATATTGGCATGACCTGGAATAAAAAGGGAATATACAAATTCTATCTCTATTCTAGAAAATTTTGGAATTTTTATATGCAAATTTGTTTCATTATTATATGTGTAATGCATTTTTGGTATTTTTCCTCCATGACATGCCTAAGAGGCTAGTTAGAACAATTATCTGCTCATGCCTTGTTTTTTAATTATTTGCTTACATTTATTTTAATACCTATAGTATTTACAAATAATGGATTTATGTATGGAGTCGCATACCTCATATCTACAGCTAGGTATTTATTATTGCCGATCTATGACTTTTTGAACTTACAATTTTTCTGAAAGCACAGTAACTTTAGTTTTCCCAAAAATATTTTTCTAAGAAAATTGAAACCTCTAGCAAAGCCCAGAAGGCCATTTATTGGGACTATAACAAAAGGGGTGAGTTCAACCTTTTGCGGAGGGAGAAATTTATGTGTTCGGGTTTTTCGTAATCCTACTAATTCATAAATACCTTACCTTATTATGAACCGATTCTGGGCGCAAATTAAGCTAATTAAATCGTACAGCCAGCTGAAACAAATTATGAAAGCATCAGTAAACGATCTCGAATAAGCTAAAGTTAAATTGATCGAATGGAAAAATAGAAAATGAAAAGATAATAAAATAATCCGCATTCACCCATCAACATTGGCATACCATTAGTATCAATTACATACATCCTAACCTCCACAACCGTGTTCGCTCTCGTCTATACAAACTCTACCAGAAACCGACGCTATATTTTAATTTAAAAATTACTGAAATAAATTAAATACGAGTAAACAATGTTCCACTAGTAAAACACATTATTAAACAAATATATTTCCCAATATTGTACGCCATCAGTGTAGTGAGTTACTTACAAAAGGGACAAAGCAAAACGGTTAAAGTTAAACCATAAAGGTGGTGTCTGATAAAACTTTGTCGCGTCGCTTGACGCTTAAAACTTTGATGGAAAAGCGGAAAACGCGTAGGATTTGTCACAATGAAGCGGGCAAGCATATTGATTGGTTGTGAAGTCTCTAACAAAAAATGTGTTATAATGTACTTAGTTAATTAAAATATGGTCAAACATCCCTAACTGAGCCTTTTAGTTTTAAAATTTTGCGAACTTCATTATGTAAAACATAAATGAATGAAAGTTAAATGCCAACGCACACAAAAAGATAGGACTTGGTCAAGTCTCTGCGTTGACGCGCGTTAAAAACGTTAATCGGAGATGTTGCTATAAACTACATATATTTTATCTTAAGAATGAAATGTCACGCAAAGCGCCACCAAAGTTGTATCAGACATGGCTTTAAATGCGTGTAAAGCGACGCGGTGGGCGTAGAAAAATCTTCTCGTTGTGACGTCATGCACGCATATGTCTGCATATGTGCGCTTAGTAATTAAAATGTGTGTTGGCACATTGGAATATATTTACCCTGTCAACCTGCAGTGGATAAAAATTTGGATAAACAGCGAGTCGCGCTTACCAAACAACTGGCGTTGGTGTTACTAAAAATTTGTGAATTTGTGAAATCAGAGTTTCACCACGGTTAGCCATGGTTGGCAGGACACGCGAACGCCAACTCATAAAACCAAGTATGGAAGTCTATGATCGGATGAAACCGAAAATTATTTCTTTTCCTGACGGTGCATGAATGTGGCTATAAGCGACTATAAGCCGATGTTTTTTACTTGTAGTACACGGTTAAAAATTTTTACCTAAATTTTAAACTTTTCTAGGCCACATATATGTCCAAACCAAGTTTGGTTTAGAATTTAAATTGTGCCAGTTTTCGAGAAAATTGCAGTGATGAAAAGAGTTAAAATTTTAAACCAGAAATGTCTTAACAATTAAAAAAACATTTGGCAGGATTCCAACCGACACTCCCGCATCGGAGTCGTCTGCTCTACCCACTGAGCTAGGGCGCACACAAAACTGTAATGAGAAAAATTCAATGACTTGAAAAAGCTTTCAGAAATAAATGAAAATAAATTTTAAAAATTCTGTTTAAATTTCAGTTTTAAATCTAATTCGCAATAAACTCAAAATTGGTATAGGTAATTTAACGGTCTGGAATTTATTACAAAATCGTTTAAAAAATTGCTTAAACCGACTAATGGTTTGAAATTTAAGCTAACATTTTTAGCCGTGTACGTAAATAACAACGTCAAAGGGGTTTCTTTACGATAAGTCACATGCGGAGGTGGGCCGGAACAGGTAAGAAAAAATTGTACTTTTGTTTATTAGGCAATATTGCCGTACTTTTCAATATGTGAATGTCCTACCAAAGCTTTTTCCTATTTCAAAGTTGTTCAATTTTAGTAGCTTATGTATTTTGAAAAAGTTTTTTAGTAAAGTCCATATGTTCATCCGATTTTCTAAATGCATTGACTTTGTAAAGAATTGAATAAGGCTGTGAAATTTTACTTTAAAACTCGAATTCTAAAAAAAATGTAATTAAGGGCAATAAATAAAATGTAAAGGTGTGAAGCTTGCTTAATTTCCCTCCAAATTGTGTTAAGATGAAGCCTGTGGGTTTAGTACAAGCCGATATATGCATAATCATTCAAGTTTTTATTATTATGGCCATTTTTTATTCGGAATTTCGATACAAAATTTTTTTTTTGCGTTTCCAAGCAATTAAAACAGCAAAAAAAATAAAGACGTAGAAAAATTATAAGCGCTCACATTTTTGGTTGCTATCTCCAAATTTTGGAAAAAAAAGTTATTTTCTTATTTTATTTTGTTAAAAGTACCACTAAATTTAGAATTTGTTGCTTTGAGAAAGGAATTTTTAAATGTAATCAATAGTTCTACTCACCTATGGAAATTTTTGATAGTTTAAAAAAAGCTGCAACACCTTTTCCGGGAAGCTTAAGTGTATTTCAAAAAGAACACTGGGTTGGGAACTAAGAAGCGGCTGTCGTAGCAATGGTACTCGTAAATCAGATCGTTTTATAAACGTCGGAATAATCGATAAATAAATTACACTGGTTTACAAATTTAAAATAAAAAAACAAATTGACTGGAATAACGAAGCATGTGTTTTAACTAATCTGGCAATAAAGTTCGGTTGTCACGTCTTTTTCATTTTTTATCGCATGCTGGCAATACTGTAAAATAGTCAATACTCACACTACAATTTCACAATTACTAATTTGAGAGAAGCCACGTTTATTCTAAATCTTTATAATAGTAGCGTTTAATCATGACAGGGAGATCGTGTGAAACTAATTCAAGCTTATTCTGCTTTGTGTGTGGTGAATATTTGGTTGGAAAAAAAGGACATGCAATATCAGAATCATTAAAATATATGTCAGAAACTTGGACAAAACGTGAACACCGACAATGTTTTGGAATAGTTGCAGAACTGTTTTATACAAGTGGTCAAATGGCAAAAAGATCTATTTCGATATTTCTATTCCAGTACTTTGGAGAGAGTCAAGTAATCACCAAACCGATTGTTATTTCTGTTTAACAAAAGTTGCAGGATTCAATATGAAAAATCTAAAAAATATTATTTACGCGAATGTCGCATCGGTTTCCAAACCAGGTCAACGTTCACCAAACGATCCATTACCAGTCATTCCCAGTGCTATGCAGCCTGGAAATTTTTCAAGATCATCGTAGACGGGTTTCTTGGAATCAACAAGAGTGAAAACTATAGGCAAATTCTTTGCTAAATTATTAGAAAATTATCACGCATTAGGTGCACGAATGTCACTCAAAATCCTTTTTTTGCATTCGCATTTGGATTATTTTTCCAGAAAACCTCGGTGAGTGACGAACAAGGGGAGTGTGCTCACCAAGATTTAATGAAAATTGAGAGGAGTTATCAAGCATGCTGGGGTATTGTACGTGAAACCGACCCAACAAAATACAAACGACGATCCAAAAATGTCATTCACTTTTGAAAATGCATACATTTTTTAATAAACTAATAATTTTTTATTTAATAAACGAATAAAACCTTTTTTTGGTTGCTACAGTCCAAAACCTTGTAGACCAGTGTTATCAATACCAATATATCAAAAAGTAGCTAATAAGACCATTCGATTGGCCTTAGTAATGATCACTCTTCACGGGCCGTTCATCCGCCTAACAAGTCGCCACTCTATAAACACAATACTGTTTCTCTTCTGACCACACTAGAATGCGATACTCTCGATAACATTGAGTCGTGCGAACTAAACTAGTCGATAGGAAAGTTTCAAAAAGGTTTATTTCTTATTTTAAAGTAAAAGTATTCCCAGATTACGGTATATATGTGGGCCTACCACAAAAAATTGTCGAACCAACGAAAGTGATCCCTTTTTAAACAATTGCAAATGAGGTTTGGAAAACAATTTTTAAATAACGTTTTATTCAACGTACAGTAAGGCTTTGTTGAAAACTGATTTATAAAACTCCAATTTAGGCAATGACGGTGAAAACGGGCCAGTAGCCTAATGAATTTGTAATAGACCTTTGCTTCCAAGGTTGCTGGTTCGAATCCCAACAATTTCCTCGACTTTTTTATTATTATAATTATTTTAAAATATGTTTTATAGTTATTTCAGTTCCATTCATTGCTTTTTTTACAATTCAAGTATAATAAAAAACAAAAATTGTAAATATTCGGCGCGAGATTTTTAACAGTTTCCAATTTTTTATACAAATTGGTGGGAGCTACTGTTTTTGCGGGCTCCGAACGTCATCTGCAAAGCAAAGCAGATGAAGTTTTGCTAAGAAGCCTTCCATGGCAGAAATACCCTCGGACCCCGTTTTGAAAATCCTTTTCAAACCACTTTTGGTGTTACCTGTCCCAGGAATCCATCCTTGGGCCTTTCAGTGTGGTAGGCCGGCAACACTACCGCTACACTACGTCGGCTATATAATAAAGTTCATATAAATCAAGTAGTTAATTATTCAGCATAATAATAAGCTACCATACAATTGTGAAAACATATTTAAACGATTGTGAAATTTTTTAGTTACAAACTCGTTTGGAAAACGTTAATTTCAACGTTTGGAAAATATAGTTTAAAAAACTAGCTTACTTCATTGTTTATTAGGTATTTATGTGCTTCGACAAATATACTGAAAAAAATCAAAAGTAATCAGAAAAAAAAAAACAAAACTAATCAAAAGTAATCCAAGCAACCTGTTTTGATTATTTTTAATTTTTTGATATTTTGTAATAATCGTAAAAAAACCATTATTTTTTTTATTATTTTTTAATTATTTCGAAAATAATCAACAAAAATGTAAAGTAATTTGTAATTAATCATTGAATCGATTCTCAAGAAAGTAATTAGTTAAACCGGTAATCATTAGGATTAGTCATCATTGTTTAACAGATCTGGCTGAAACTGATAGTTGATAAAAATAAAATAGGTTAAAAGAAGCCGAAAACTTACAAAATAAAGACAAAAAAGGGAGGCTGTGTGATTAGTTAATTAATCAAATATGACAACTAATCTAAACTTGATTAAATAATAAAACTAGAGAATTACCAAACGAAAACGACTAACTCATTGATTAATCACTTTTCGAGTAATTATTTTCTAAATAATATAATTATACAAAAAACTAGGTAATCAAACCCTAATTATTGAGAAAATTCAAATGATTAACCATTCTCAGAATCCGATAAATTAACTACTGTGCCCTATTGCACAAGACTAAGAAAAAATGTTGAAGATTTTCCGAATTTAATGACAGCTATTTGTAACCGTAGGCTCAGTAAAAAGTCTAACAGACCTAGGCCAGAAAAAATTGTAATATCGGTACCACAAAGAGCGGATCCATATCGGGATATGTACTGTCAACATATTTAACGCTAACTTTAGTTACAACAGCAGAGGGCATAACTTCGCTTCCCTCGCATTACGTCTTATTAAAAAATACAAAATTTTTGAGGTAACAACAAAATTCCTGCAATTATCACCAATTAAAACTCACCAACTTTACACACGTGCCCTTTTATCAACATTTTAGTACTTTTAGCCATCACCTTTGGTGGTCAATTAAAAGTAGCTAGGACACCAAAAATTATACACAACAAAAGCTAGTTGGTTGATACAAAATTGTAAAGTTTTGCACGAAATTTTC
Source organism: Merzomyia westermanni (assembly GCA_949987695.1). Lineage (NCBI taxonomy): Eukaryota > Metazoa > Arthropoda > Insecta > Diptera > Tephritidae > Merzomyia > Merzomyia westermanni. The sequence continues at coordinate 42,021,775 of OX465291.1, read as the reverse complement.
AGAAGCCAACAAACTTTTGCGGCTTTTATGTAACGGTAATGCTTTCACAAGACCTTAATAATAAAATAATATGAAAATTTTAAAAACTTTGATCCTGAAGCTGTAGCGACACACTAAAGGACTTAATGCGTGCGCTCCATACTTACGCGTTGTGCAGACAAATGTGATTGCCACAATTCCAACATGAAAAAGTTGAAAATTTTGACATAAATTGTGGTCGCAAAAATATATGGTATGCGAATGTACCCTGCAGTCAAATCAACTACTTGTAAACTACTACAAAATGAGTATAAACATCAAACCCAACTAAAGCCCAGAATTTTTCTACCGGACACGAACATAAAATGGTGGGTGTTTCCATGTCAAATCGTCAGTTAATTGGAATGGACCCCTTATGATTTGAATGAAATTTCCTTCTTCATAAAACAAAGTTCCGCCAAAGAAAAATGTTAAAGTTTTTTTTTTCAAAAGCTATGCAACTTTGAAATTTGAATTTTTTCCATTTTTTCCTGTTTTCTAAAGTTAGTTATTTCAATATTTCAGAAACTATCAGGGACAGCAACTGCTTGAGTTTTATTATAAAACTAGCTATTTGATCATTATTTTCAGATATTTTTTAATAAAAATGAACATTAATAGGTATCTTTAAGTTTTATTTTTTTCATTAAGAATAATGTTTATTTTTTGAGTTTTATTTTTTTTTTGGCAAAAATAATACTTATTCCTTGAGCGATATTTTATCCTTCAAGAATAAAAACCAAATTTTGAGTTTTAATTTTTTCCACGTATCCAAGAACTCAAAAAGCCTTTTTGGCATGTAATTGATCATAAATATTGGTTGGTATAAACTCAAACATAAGTTTTATTTTCAAGCAAAAAAAAATAAAACTCAAAAATTATTGATTATATGTAATTTATATAGGTTTTGCTCAAATTTTCTTCAATCAATGCAGATTTTCGTTGAGCATGACGAGACATGCACGTTCATATAAAGGGTGTTTTTTTTAGGGGTATAGAACTTCGAATTGAAATAAAACACAATAAAATCGTTTTAAGGTCCATCAATTTGGCTTTATTGGAAGGATAATTTTATGCCATTAATGTTTAAATATGATTTCGGGCACGTCGCCGCCGCGGCTGGCTCGAATAAAGCCAATTCTACAGGTCCAATTTTCAACCACTTTTTCGAGCATATGGGGCCGTATGTCGGCAATAACGCCACGAATGTTGGCTTCCAATTCCCCTAACGTTTCTGGTTTGTTGGTGTAGACGAGCGACTTCACATATCCCCAAAGAAAATAATCCAATGGTGTCAAATCACACGACCTTGGTGGCCAATTGACAGGTCCATTCCGCGAAATTATGCGCTCATCGAATGTTTCCTTCAATAAATCGATTGTGACGTGCGCTGTGTGGCATGTAGCGCCGTCTTGTTGGAACCACAACTCATCCACATTCATGCCATCCAATTCGGGAACAAAATAGTCGGTTATCATGGCTCTATACCGGTCTCCATTAACGGTAGCTGCCTCTCCAGCATTATTGCGGAAGAAGTATGGCCCAATGACTCCAACAGCCCATAGAGCACACCAAACAGTCAGTTTTTGTGGATGTAATGGCGTTTCAAGGGTCTCATGTGGATTCTCTTCACTCCAAATGCGGCAATTTTGCTTGTTGACGTAGCCATTCAACCAAAAATGAGCCTCATCACTGAACAAAATTTTGCGATGAAAATCAGCATCGAAATCAATCTCATTTTCGGCCCATACACCAAAATCACGACGCATTGCATGGTCTCGCGCCTTTAATTCTTGCACAAGCTGGATCTTGTAAGGTCGCAAGCCAAGATCTTTGCGCAAAATCTTCCATAAAGTTGATGGACAAAGCTCCAATTGCTGTGCACGGTGGCGAATCGATTCATTCGGGTCCTCTTCACCACTTTGCTCTACAGCGGCAATTGTTTCTTCGGTGCGCACTGTTCGACGTCTCTGCGTATGCGTATTATCACATAGAGTAAACGTAGTGCGAAAACGATCCATGGTTAACCGAATTAATTGCTCTGATGGACGATTATGTCGACCGTAAAATGGACGGAGCTCACGGTAAACTTCGCGAACTGAACCATTATTTTCGAAATAAATTTGCACGATTTGCAAGCGTTGTTCTTTTGTCAACCTGTTCATGATGAAATGGCAAACCAAACTAAACATAAATGACATTAGAGTTGCCAGATTTGACCACAAAATGCCAGTTTTATCTCTATTCGAAAAACAAACCTTTAAAAAAAACACCCTGTACTTTAAACTGTCCTCCGATACTGGAAAGCCTCTGCTTTTATTCATTAAAAATATAAAAATAATCATTAGCGGGAGTCCCTGGAAACTATTCAAAAAATAGGCTCTTTCAAATTTCTTATTTGTAATTTTAAAAATTGTTTAGTTTGTAATTAAAAAATTTGTAAATAAACAATTTTTTGCGCTAAATTCATATTTTTGAAAAAACAACCAACACCCCTCTGAAAATTTCAGTATTTCTTTAGATATAAGAGACATGTAACATAAAATGTTTTAGTCCAAAACTGGCAAACTTTAATGTTTACAATTTTGAAAAATTTTCTAAAATTAGAAATTTTAATATTTTTTATTTATACCTCTAAGTACCCTGTTTGAAAGTGGCAATGCTTTTTTTAATACATCTTGGCGGGAAGAATACATACTGGGCCCACCGAGCTGAAAACACCTAACTTCATAAAAGCCTTCTCTTTTTTTCCATTTTTTGGGCAATTCTGCATTATTTAAAAATTTTAATATTTTTAACGTACAGAATTTGGTTTATTGCGGCCTAATTTAAGAGGAGTTAGTAAACTAGTACTTTTTCTGAAAAGTTTCGTGTTTAACTGCAGGTTATGTATGTGCGTACTACATAAAAATACTTCCGTAAAAGTAGCCGAGTTGTTGTTCAGTTGTCAAATACTACTTTTCAACTTGTTGACAATTTTAATTGCAAGTGAAATGTAGTACGAAACTTGAGCACACGTGAGGGTGGAACCGCACTTAATTGGCATGGTTATATTACTTATATTTGCATTTATGTTTGTACGTAAAAGCGTTCCTCATGATTGTAATCATTATTTATTTCAAAATCAGTATCTCAGAGCCCAGGGTTGCAAACCACCGAGAAACAAAATCGCAGTATAAATAAAAATTCCATAGTAGAATTTGTTTTAGAACTTTATATTCATAACTGTGAAGATAGTGGTACCTAAAACTATAAGAGAAAAGTAAATGTAACAGTAGTCGTTACCGTAACCGTAATCATACCCTCTACCGTAACTACTACCCCTACAAAATTCGTAATCTTAACCATGACTGTAACCGTAAATGATATCATAAGGATTGTCCTTATTGTTACAGGACATTTCGTGTTTTCTTGTTGTACTGTTACATTGAGGATTATGGCTGAGGTGAGGATTGTAGTTAGAAGCCAATTTTTGTATTTTTAAACATAAATTTCCGGGGTAATAGAAAAATTTATTCATTCAGCCCTTTCATATTCCGTCTACGCCTTAAATATAAAAATTTGAAAGTCTTTTTTTGTGCATCGAGAATACCAAAATAGAGTGCTGTCTTTAAGGATAGTAGTAGTCCGTAGAAAAGTACCAGATTTTTTAATTTTCTCAAAAACTTAGAAAATCTACTACGATCGTTTTAATACTGTTAGTGCTTCTTGTCGCTCTTATGGCATGCTTATGTATTACTAGGACTCTGTCGAGCTCAACTTCTCTCACAAAGTTCATCTCTCATAAGTTCAGCATTTTATGAATGCACCACAAAACAGATTTATATATCTCAGGGCAATTTATTCAATGTCTGGTTATGATAAATTTTATTCTATGATAACCTAACCATGGGTCGGCTAAGAATGACTTTTCGTTTACACAAAAGTCTGATTAAGTTATCATATTAAAGAAATTTTGATTGTGATATTTCATTAGCTTTGTTCGGTGGCAAAACTTGCAAAGAACTGTCAGTAAAGAGGGAATGACGTAAAACTCCCTCGCAGTAAAAACTTGCAAGCAAAGTAGATGTTGCTTTTTCATTAGTTAATAGCTAAAATTTAAAATTTTTTGTTATTGCTTTTCTATGTCACGATCAGCTGATTGATCTCTCTCCTAATGAAATGTCAAAATGCGCTGTATTTCTGCAAAGCTTTTCTGTCGCCAAACAGTTGTCAGTAAAAATTTAAAAAAATTGTATCCTCACCGAACACAGCTATTATATGGATATTATTACAGTTTAAACTCTATTACTAGTAGAATTTGTTACCTACACAAATTTTGACAAAATCAGATTTTTACTTTCAGCTGTCACTTTTAGGACCGTTTACTCAATGTCTGATTAACTGCTTAGTCAAGACTTTATCAGAGGTTGGCCCAGAAACCATTTACCCAATGTCTGATTATCGACGATGCGCTGATTATCTTCTATCTATGTGCTTAGCAAAACAAAAAGTGACAGCTGAAAGTAAAAGTCTGATTTTGTGATAAAATGTTTTGCTAACAAACTCTGCTAGTAATAGAATTTAAAAATATAATAATATCCATATAGAGAAATATCACAATCGAAATTTGTGCGCCAAAATCGTTCGTTTAAAATTGAAAAAAAGGGCAGCTGTCACTTTTTATTCGTTTACAATGCAACTTTTGTGACAAGCGCAAATAAACTCAAGAACAATAACCAAATTTCAAAAGCAGCAATTGCAATAAGAATTATCAACACATAGAGATATGTTGTTGCAAGCTGTTGTTTACCCTGTAGGAAAATATTCCTCTTAACATTACCATTTTCCTATTTCAAAACCTTAACCGAAAATGTAACCAGTGGAAACCATAACCTTAATAATTTGAAACCGTAACCGGTTATTCTACAAACCCCAACCCAAAAACCTAACAGTGATTGTATGCAACCATTCAATTTATTAAAAACTGAAATCATAACCGCTTTAAACAGTCTACTTTTTATAACCGAAACCGTTTTATGTTTGAAACGCGAAACTAATGACATAACCGTAACATTTTGATACCAAAACTTAAACCGCAACTCCTTCAAACCGTTTGAAAACTAGATCAATCTTGATAAATCTTTCGCTGAAAACTCGAAGCAAGTAAATTTTTTGGCGCCTTTGCTTATTTAAAGGAGGAGACGGCATGTTTTCACAAACAGCCTGCCTGAATGATCTTCACTGTCACATTGATATTGATTAGAGTAGGGCGATTTTGTTCAATTGAATGATCGCTCTCTTCGTTCAGTCGTTCAACCGTTCAATCAAAGAGCAATGAATGCATCGAGCATCGAATTATAAGAAGAACAAAGCAAAACATTGCATGCTATCAATTCGCGGGTAAAAAACTTAGGAAACAAAAGAAGAACACATATGATGTTGCGCAATTCGGGTAAAAATTCGGTGCTCGGTAAGCAGAAGTTCTGTGGTCATGAGAGCCAAAATCAATTTTATTAATCACATAAGCTGTTTTTCCAACCCAATATTGAGTTTGGTTTCTAAAGCAATTTTAGCTCGCACTTGGTTGTTATTGCTTGTTACCACAGACGCTTTTAAACTAAAACATTCACTGAACGAGGTTCAAAACATTTCACCGAATTAGTTCGTTCGTTCAGTGAACGGGTACCTTGACTCAGGGCTGTTGTTTTGAGCTGAGCCCAACCAAAAGCCAAATTTGAAGTTAAACCCATAGCTAAATTTATTGACTGCAAGAAATGCTTAGATAATCGGTGTCTAGCATGGTTAAATGATTTGGGACTGATAGTTAATCCGATCGATATATTCCAACCTAACCTAAAAGAAATTATCTTAAGTATTCATAAGTGCAGGATTTATCATTGATAATAAAACAGGTTTAGATATTGAGAAAATATGGTTAGTCGGTGTTTGTACGAAATAAGCCTTTATGTTGGCAAAACTTTTTAATCTTATTTGAGATCAAGACTGTTTTCCAATTTCCAAGATTGATTTTTTACTTGAGATTAATTGGAGAAACAGTCCATTCTACAGCAGAAGGGAACATTTTTGATATGAAAATATTCTTATTTCTATACTTGCAAAAATATTGGATTCCGAGTTGGATTCCATAATATTTTTTAATTGAAATCAAACTTTCATTTTAATTTTTTTTAGGGATTTCACTAGTTATTAAAACCCAATAATATAATATGATAAATGCTATCTTTTGTCACACAAATATATATCTTTTTATTTCTTTCCTTTTTTCCTTTTCCCCTCTCTCTCTCTATGGCGCGATATACAACAGGTATATCATCATAAACCTCCTAAGAAATTTTTGCGCCAAGCTTCTCTTCCAATTTGTGGTGTGCCGATTTGAATTTTCCCTACAAATTGGTGGGACCTACAGTTTTTTGCCGACTCCGAACGGCATCTACAAAGGAGACGAATTTTTGCTGAGAAGCCTGTCATGGCAGAAATACACTCGGAGAGTTTGCCAAACCACTGCCGAGGGGCGACCCCGTTTTGAAAAACTTTTTTCAAATCACTTTTGATGTTACCTGTACCAGGGCTCGAACCATGGACCTTCGGTGTGGTAGGCCGGCAACACTACCTTCACACCACGGCGGCCGCCCTGTTCCGTTTTGACTAATTTTTGATGTGAGATATGACAAAAAATACGAATGCTGCCATGTGTAAAAATAGCAGGTCTATTCAGATGTGTACATTTCCTTTATATTTTCATTTTTTGCGTATTTTACTCAAAAGTTTTACCTTTAGCTTTAGTTGCCTTCACCCAAATCTGGTAGCCCCTTAGAACGGTTGGGTTCATCGATAATGACAATGCTGCCTGCCATCTGCATAGGAAATAAGAACAAAAACAAGTAAGGAAGTTTAAGTTCGGGTGGAACCGAACATTAAATACCCAGCTGTGTCGTGGTAAATTGATAAATTGGTTTTTAGTTATGAAACTTTTTCTGCTACCATGTGGGATATACAAGGCTCATTCTCTTTAGCTAAATTTCAATCTTATAAATAAATACTCGGGAGCACTGGTTATAGGTTGGAAAAGTGGTACTTGGTTTAAATTAATGAAATTTGGAGGTATGTGTCCTTTATTCAATATTTACACAATTTTAGAAAAGTAGGCGGTTACACGGTTCTGAAGTTATTAACAGTCGAATTTGAAAACTGCTTGGCTCATAAGTGGGCGATTCCTCGCCCATTTTAAATAGCAACCTGAAAGTTCTCGTGTCGCTTCCTCGGTTCGTTCTAAGAACTTTGCTATATGGAACCCTTTATCTTTCTCCATTATATGGACAAAACTATAATATCCTGTGTACCAGTACAGCTGGGTATAACAAATGCAGTTGTAATTACTATGTAAGATAAATTCTATAGACCTGATTGGGGGTAAAGGCAACCATTTGCATAAATATACCCTGCAGGGAACTCCAACTTTTCAGAAAAGCTTAGAAGATATTCGGACAGCTAAGAAAATGATGGGAAGTGTTGTTATTGTTTTATCGACAAAAACACTCCCCCGAAGATTTTAAGGTGTGCTGTCGAAAGTGAAAGTGCTTTGCCAACTTACACGATTATCGCGGGAGCGATTTGGTATGATCAGTGGAACCTTCTAGGTCATCTTACCTCCTCCTTTCGTTAGAAAGAAGGTTGGTAATGATAGTTGATAGGCTTCATATTCGTCCTGTGTTATTGTTGTTACCTCATGGTTCTCTAATATTACACTTATACATACATACCGTTTATTTATTTTTATTGTAGATGCAATAACCAGTGTTAGTCGGTAGTTACCCTGCAGTCAATCCAACTATGTAGTTGCAAACTACTTTACAACTAGTATATGCACCAAGCCGAATTAGTCAGCCAACTGTCATATTTCCATATAAGCAACTGGTATTTTTAACATGGCGATGTCCTACGAGATGTCAATTGTCAGATTTCGACCAGAACATACCAGTCATCTACTACTCATGAAATACTAGTTTGTATATAGTGGAAATATACTAGTATCATACTGGTCGTAAAATACCAGTTTCATAGTAATTCGAAAAGGATAAAAGAATACTAGTCCAAGTGTGGACCAAAACCTCTAGCAGGGGATAAAATAAGAAAATGGACTCATCATTACATCATTTTCGCTGTGAAAAGCCCGGATTTGGGATTGCAAAACATAACGATATCTTTGGAATATTTCATAAGCTGGTTACGAATTACAATAGCATGCAATGCAAAGAAATAAACGAAAGATATAATTACAGCTTATGTCGCTTAAACACATACTACGAAAATTGTAGTCTTATACTAGTATGGATTGAATTGTTTCTGTCTAGTATGATTTCAACTAGAAAATTATAGTGGTATTCTAGTATCGACTGGACGTTTTCTGACTATTATGATTACAACCAGAAAATTATATGTTTACTGACTAGTTTGATATTCCACTGCAGGCTATTATTTATTTATCATGGCTAGCCTGATAAATAATGCAAGTTCCTTTTTTATTTCTGTATTTTTCATTATAGTTTCACTCCTTTTATCATTAAAATTTCACTCCATACCCCCAAAATAATCACTCCAAATATCAGCCATCTGGTGAGCTAATAGGATTTCTTGCCAGATAACGGCACCATAGATGTTGTCATTTGAAATATGAAGCGTTAAACCACTTTTAAAGGAAAACCAATCAGAAGAAGAAATTACCGTAAATTTCACAAGAATGAGACGAGTATAATAAAATATTTGTAAATTAATTGTGCCAATTAATTTGCATCATGAATAAATGCAACCTCCGCTTCGCAGCTTGCTACGTTTGACACAGTGGCTGGGCCTTCTTACCTGCTGACTTACTACTTGTCAAGTACATAAGCTACCTCCGCACACCAAGTTTATGGTCCTGCAGCATTCTAAGCATCTTTGTCTGCGTCACTGATGAATTCTGCTGTGAGAAATACGAAAGCTGTGCACCCGATTAAGAAAAGTAGCGGAAACCAAAAGTAAACGTAATTAATTGGCCAACGTAATTAATTGTTGGTGTGTTTTTGGCATGTGAATACATTATCGACCACAAATAGCCAATCGTAGGTAAATCCAGAAGGCGTGTTAAAAGAAGAGTTAAATCCAGATAAATCTTAGTAAAGAAACAATTTGAAAAAATAATTAACGCCAAACAGGCCCGTGCGCAGGGGGGGTATTGGGGATATTTCAGCATACATTTATATTCCAAATGGCCAAATTCCATTCCAACTGATACTCCTTACAACCTTAGATAGGGTTCAAATTTTTTCGTGGGCATATGTATTCAAATTGTCATTTACGTTCGTGCATTCACTTGTAGTATGTGTAAAACGGTTTGAATTGGCCTTATTACTTATAACTGAGCCGCAATGCGGCATTGAGAATGGGAATCGAGGAAGAAAATGCTTTACCCACTGATTTGCAACTGTAGAAACAAAAATTTGACTTTCTGAATGAAAGCAAACTACGCATGATTCCAATTATTGAAACTGTTATCCTGTGTGGCCGACAAGGATTTGCTCTCAGGGGTTCCAATGATACGGGAAGAATTTCTGAAGACGAACCGTTGACGAATGATGAAACTTTAGAACTCTCTTAAGATATCGAGCTAAAACTGATGAGCCGTTGGGAAAAGACCTGAGTGATTTTTTTCTCCCATTTCCTCGACAAATGAAAACAATACTCCTACTTTTTTTCGTTCGCAAAAGAAACCCAGAAAGTGGAAGTGTCAAAAGTAATCGTCAGCTAGAGAGCTAACCTTCTTGTAATTTAATCATGGTTTAATGTATATAACAAAACATCGCGCTGTAGAAGAGTCATAGCAATAATTTTAGTTTTATGAATGCTCTTAATCTGTAAAAGTCTCGAATTATTTTATTCTGTTTCTTAATAATAAAAAAATAATTAATTAATAATTAATTTAGGCACTGGTTTTCTTTACAATTTGTGGTAGTTATGATATTATTTTTGAATCAAATATGGTTATAGAAAAAAATTTCGAGGTGCAGAATATCGTAAAAGAAAAGCAGAAGAATCTAAGAAAACAGATAATTTATTAAAGAAATTCCAAAAATATGTAGTTTTATGACAAGCTCAAGTAAGTCTTTTAACAATGACCAACAACCATCATGTTCATCGGTCGTAAGTATCTTGATATAATTGCTAATAAATTCAACCCAATCGACTTTAAAGTCAGCGTTTGTCCCTCTACAATAGGTTTCGTCAGGTAACAGCCCGGCGGCCATGTTAGAAATCGCTACTCTAAACAGGGTTGCCACTAGGAAAATTTTTTTCCGACCAAACCGACACTCCAAAACCTACCAAAATGGCCTTCAGCCTACCAAAAATTTTTTTTTCACAAAATGTCATATTTATCTCGTTGTTGTTGATTTCAGCAATTTCAGGTTCTGGAAGCTTATGCCTTTTGATGACAAATCTAGTTGTATGAAATCATTGCATACGCATTTATGTATATATTAAAATAAATCTATTAGTAAAGCATGCTAATAACTTACCTATCCATTTTCGTTTTTGTTATTATTCAAAATCTAATAAAATATTTCCACTGACTCAGCAAAAACACCAAACTCTGCTAAAAAGAAACTTTCATAGCGAATAGTTACAGGTGGTAGGAATTTCGACAAAGCGGCTTTTGGCGCAATACATGTTTGAATGTATAAGAACGAATTACAAGAACAAACTCCAATTGCACATTAGCAAACAGTGAGAAAGAGAAAACGTCAAAAGTTTTTCCCCACAGTGCTGTCGCAAAGTGACAAAATTCAGCAAATCAGTGATGTTACTTCAACAAAGGTGAAAACCTACCAAAATTGAAATGTTCCGTCCAACCTACCAAACGGAAAATTTCCTACCAGTTTTGGTAGGAAAAGTCCAATTATCACAACCCTGACTCTAAAACGTCAAAAAAGCACAACACATGTTAAAATATAAACAAACCGATTGAGAGTTAAGAGAAAATTAAAATGAAAAAAATCTATATGGCTGATTCCTTGGAAACTGATATATTTGTGTTCACCGACTTTAATGTAAAAAATTTATAACAAACCGACATTTTTTTAAATAAACTGATATGCAGTCTTATATATTTCATCGATTCATATAAATTAAGTGCAAAATTTAATCATTTAATAGCATGGACTATTTTTAAACACACAAAAAAGAAAAAAAATGTCACAATTTATAGTGTCCCTTTGCTGAGGTCATGTACTTTTATTGGCATTATATGCTATAAATTGTGATCAAAACAAAATTTGCATAAGCAAGCTTTGAAATAGGATAAAGAGCGTAACAATATGCCACAATTGTTTTTAAAACAATTTGCTTGACTAGAGTCCTATAGGGGACTAAACTTTGTTCTCCAGTTTTGTAAAAAATCAAAAAATGGTGGTCACAGTCGTCGTGTGCGCATATTAGTTAACATATACTGATAATTTTTTTGACACATGTTCAGTCTAATGTCAACATCAACCTGTGGTAGAACAGCTCCCATTTTGAAGACGGGTTGGGAAGATTTTGCGTTTAATATATGTGTCACACTTTCTCATGTCACAACTTTACCACAGCTTTTCTTCTAAACTAGGTGTAATTTTTCCTTGAAAATTAGAACACATATAGACCTTGGTGGCATACATCTAATTTCAAACGGAAGTCCAAAAATATTAAGCCATATTAAAATGAGAATAGATTAAACATGAAATGTCACAACTTTTTATTCTACTGGTTTTGATACAGTTGTTTTTACAAGTTTATATAAAATGAAACACCATGATATATCTGTCATCATTTATAGTTCATGTTAGTGAAAAATACTAGTTTGCCGTAATAGTGATCTGTTATCAGAAAATAATGGTCAACCTTAATAAAAAACCCGCCGGTAAACTGACGAAGCACCAACTCCAAGAGCGACGAAAAAATCAAAACGAGCGTAAACGGTCAACTAGTCAAAGCAGTTTGTGTCATAGTTGTACCAAAACTATATATTTTCGATATTTAGAATGCATTTTTCGATATTTGAATACTCGTACGGGTTTAGTGGGCGTTAATGGGTTAAGTTGTAGCGCAATGCGAATCAGGGGCTATTTCTTATACCCCATTTACACTGTATACACTTTCAAAAGTCATTTATCGTAACATTGACATTTCACAAAAAGTCGATGTGAAATATATCAGTTTCAAAGGTATCAGCCATATATCCTATACAGGTATGGCATGTTTTGTTAGTACTTTAAACAATAAATAAAGAAAAAATACAATAAAAAACGTAATGTCATACTGGCTTACACTATGTACACACTACCGTATTTTGCAGTTCATTCTCATTTGACATATTGAAAACGGTGTTTTCACCCTTTCAAACTGTCACCGAAAAACTGATTAAAATTGCATGTTCTATTCCAAAACAACACTGAAAACCACTTTCAATCAGTGTCGGCTCTAAATTTGATCGATAATAGTCGAAAAACGTTCTGTTATATAACTGATATGTCATTGTTCTTTCCCTGAAAGAGCACTGCTAGTGATATAACAACTCAATCATGTATAAAAGCACAGCGTAAATTTTATTTCAGAAATTTATCATGTTCATATAACTTACAGAAAGCAACGGAAATTGAATTCAGTGCGTTAAAAGCCAACACGAATTTTTGTGCGTGGCAATTTTCAATTGAGGTTATTTGTTTTTTTTATGTATTATAGTTTGATAATTTTTGTCATTTTAACGAATGGTTTTATACAAATATATTTATATAAAATGTGTACCTAATGTTATAATAACAAATATTAACTTACATATACATAAAACCCATTCGTCGTTCGACCAAGAAAAGCTACGCACTGGCTTTAGTTTCCCACAACAGCCGGTTGTACGTACCGGAATGACTCGGATTTTTACATCCGACCAAGGGCTGTTATTTCGACTCTACCCTGTCTGACCTGTCACCTTTTCCACTAATACTGTCATCCTCCGAGCAGCTCCTTGCAGCAGGGCTGCTCAAAACTCTCCTGCTCCGGGCTGGGGTTGAATCCAACCCGGGTCCAGGAGAATGGATCTGCTGCGTCTGCTGGAAGAAGATTTACGTTAAGCGTTCACACTCCGTCCAAAGCAGTTTTTGTAAAAGATGGTTGCACAAAACCCGGTGCTCCGGGCTAAATCCCTCCACACATAGGCCTCCTAGTTTCTACAAAACTTTCGTGGCCCCTTGCGGTTCACGCCCTAGGACGTCCCGTGGCCAACGACGATCTAGTATCGCACCGTCACAAGCTTCTGAAATAGTCTCCACGACTAATAGCACTAATAACGCCCAGCAAGTAGTGTGTAACACCCGCTGCCGCTCACGCCCACAGGCGCCAACACCTCACACAGCCGCTCACAGCTACTTCTTACGTAGCACCTCTGTCTCAGATGTGAGCAATGCCGAGCGACAGCCCACCCCCCTCCCACTTTCAACTTCCCCTTCTTTTTCCAGCACTAGCACAAATGTAAGTCAAAGCCACCAGCTCCTGGTCCCTTACACCTTGTGCTCTGTTTGTCGGCTGAGACTATATACACCTGCGACATCAGTCAAATGCAATTCTTGCCTTGGCCTGTGTCACTTGCTTATATGTTCTCAACTTGGAAACAGGAACCTATGGACTGATACGTACGTTGCACCATGTTGTCGAGCTACGCAACCTACAACGTCGACCGATTCGCCACCTTCTGGTGCCTCGGATCCCTCGTCTTCTAGAGTGCGATGCAGTGTGCGACCCAGCCTGCTTCCACCAAGGCATACGCACCAGTCCCTGACTCCCAGCGTGAACACTTCTCCCCCTCGCACTTTCGCGTCCTACAGTTAAACTGCAACGGCCTAACCAGGAAAGTGTGTGAAATAGTGAACTTCATGAAGCGACAGAACATCAAGATCGCTGCCATTCAGGAGACGAAGTTAAACGCCCGATCAAATCTTCGGACTTGTGACGGCTATAACATCCACCGACGTGATCTAGAGAGAGGTCTTGGGGGCGGACTCGCCTTCATCACACACCAATCCGTGCAATATCGTCCATTTGAGCCCGACGTCGACCCGAGGGACAACCTCCTGGAACGTCAAGGAATGGTTGTCCGGACCGGCGACGTCGACCTCGAAATCATTAACATCTATATACCTCCTGCCACCTGCTGTCCGAGAGATTACCACCCTGACATCAGTGCGTTACTCAGAGGCGATAATCGTGTAATCCTCGGAGACTTCAACGCACACCACGATCTGTGGCACTCAAGCCTACAGGCCGTTGGCAGGGGACAGGAATTGGCTGAACAAATAGACGATTCGACGTTTTGCACTGTGAACGGGGACGCCCCCACGAGAGTTGCGGTAAATTGTTCCAGTTCGCCAGACCTCACAATTGTCAGCGCAGGTCTCATAAACTGCGTTGAATGGCGACCAATGCTTACTCTTGCATCTGACCATTTGCCGATAATCCTCTCAATCTATCGCCCCAATGACTTCGTTACCTCTGAGAAGCGCACCTTCACTAACTTCAGTAAAGCTGACTGGGTTGGTTTTCTTAATTTCACTGAGAGCACCTTCGCTGCTCTTCCCATCCCGTCTGACGTACGAGAAGGGGAAAAAGCGTTTCGCTTGGTCATAGCTTCAGCCTCCAATCAATATATTCCGTCAGGTAGAATTAAGGAGATACGTCCGTACTTCCCCGCAGAGGCAGCGGCCCTGCCTAATGAACGTGACCACGTGCGACGCTTGAACCCTACGGATCCTCAAATTCAAGATCTCAATGCGGAAATCCGACGGCTAGTTGATCAACACAAACGCGCCAAATGGGAGGAGCACCTAAGGTCCTGTAACCTCTCTGCTGGTGTTGGCAAATTATGGTCCACTGTAAAATCCTTGTCTAATCCGACCAAACCGAACGACAAAATATCCATCACCTTTGGTGATAAGGTACAGTCGAAACCAAAGAGATGCGCGAGCGCTTTCTGCCGGCAATTTGTACTGCATCCTCCGGTTGACAAGGAAATCAGGCGCGCCATCAGGGAAGCGCACAAACGCAAAAACAACCAATCGCCCATTGTCATCACCACCACAGAGGCTCGGGAGGCCATACGGGGGTCCAAAAGCTCCAAATCTATTGGCCCAGACGGTATATCCATGCTGATGCTAAAACATCTCGGTGATGAGGGAGTAAGGTACCCAACAACCGTCTTCAATCTGTCCATGACCACCTTTGTCATTCCAGAAAGATGGAAACAGGCCAAGGTGGTGCCACTATTAAAGCCCGGCAAGCCGGCTAACGTGGGGGAGTCATATCGACCGATATCACTCCTCTCGCCAGTAGTTAAGACCCTGGAGTCGGTCCTGCTCCCTTACTACACCGCTAACCTGGATTCCGCAAAATGCATAGCACTACCACCGCGCTAAACGCCATCACCACACAGATAGGTGTCGGTCTCAACCAATCTCGCCCAAACGACAGGACCGTGCTAGTTGCGCTTGACTTGTCTAAAGCTTTTGACACTGTTAATCACGCACAACTCATTAACGACCTGGAAGATTCAAACCTTCCCCCTGTCTAAAGCGTTGGACCGCCAACTATCTGAGTGGCCGGCAGTCATCGGTGGAATTTAGAGGCGAAAGATCAAAACCACGTATAGTTAAGCAAGGGGTGCCACAGGGTGGTGTCCTATCCCCGCTTCTGTTTAATTATTACATATCGAGGCTCCCTTCCCCACCAGAAGGCGTCTCGATCGTCTCCTACGCCGATGACTGCACGATCCTGGCGACTGGACCCTCCGTCGATGAGCTCTGCTCGAGAATTAATTCTTACCTGCCAACCCTTTCCAGTTTCTTCGCTGCACGGAACCTGACATTGTCACCGACAAAATCCTCGGCCACTTTATTTACGACGTGGACAGCGCAGGCGAACATGGAATTAGACGTCTACGTCGACGGCATTAAGCTTCCGACTGTCACACACCCCAAAATCTTAGGGGTCACTTTTGATAACATGTTCAAATACGGTGCTCATGTAGCCGCGATTGCCACCAAAGTACAAAGCCGTAACAAAGTCCTCAAGTCACTAGCTGGCAGTACTTGGGGTAAAGACAAAGAAACGTTACTGGCAACGTACAAGGCAATCGGCCAGCCGGTTCTGAGCTACGCGACGCCAATATGGTCGCCGGGGTTAGCAGACACACATTGGAGGAGGTTGCAGGCCTGCCAAAACACCGCACTCAGAACTGCCACGGGGTGCCTCCTTATGTCTCCTGAGCACCATCTTCATAATGAGGCAAAAATGTTCGATGTCAAAGAGCACTGCGAGATGTTGACCAGACAATTCCTGTTCAACTGCCATAAACTGCAGCACCCGAACAGGAACCTGCTCAACGAAAATCCGCCTCCCAGGAGAATAAGGAGTCACCTCCGTAAGCACTATGACGAGATCCGGCATCACATTTTCTCGCCGTTTGATCCAAAGGTGCACCGGCGGGCCCTCAACCTCATCCACACGGAGTCGGTAAACTCCTTTGTCAGGTCACGCCCAGTCCTACAGGCACAAGCTCCACCTGTTGCCGACGAGGAACGCGAACTGCCCAGGGAGACAAGAGTCACGCTGGCCCAACTTAGTTCTGGATACTGTAACAGACTAAACTCTTACCTATCCAGACTGAACCCTGACATGCCAAATGTCTGCCCGGCATGCGGCGTGTCTTCCCACGATACTAACCATCTGCTCAACCGAGCCTACTCTTCTAACAGCAATTTCACTCTGGTCCACCCCTGTTGAAGCCGCGAGGTTTCTTGGACTTCCGTTAGAAGAGCCTGATGACAATGTTGGATGGGGGGTGACATCCTAGGCAGGTTAAGTAGTCGCTACAGCAACAACAACAACAACGCTTTAGTTTTCTTAGAACCATGTGAAAAATCTAACTCAGTTTCTATTGTCTATTGACGAATCCCCCAAAACGAAATGAAATATAATAGAAACACTAAAGTATAACATTTTATACAAAAATTCAAATTTGCGCTATCCTGTAATTGAATTAAATAGTCCCACATGTTTGTTAGATACTTGTCAAGTGGTAATAAAAATCCTAGGCATTAACGCACTTGTTTTATGTGAAGTGATTTCAACGAAAACACGCGTGTTATGCTGTAGTGTGTATCTAGTCTCAGAATCAACAAGCAAAAGTTTTATTTTGTCTACATACAACTCTGTGGAGAAGATTCTATTACAATTCCTCATTCCATTACTGCGTGTGTAAATCAGCTGTTCGCGGTGACAGGTGCAACGTATCTGCCGGTCTTCGTTGAGGTGTTTACGTAAATAGGGTATCTTCCTCAGGCATTTAATAATTTTAATAGTTTAAAATAAATATAACATTAAAATGAATCAAGCTGAAGTGACTAAACTGATGTCTCAGCTGCGAATTGCAGTAAAGCCACGTCGTAATCTTAAAAACCCAGGAGGGCCAGAGGGACGGTTGAATAAACTACGTAAAACGGTGACTGCGTTGGTTAAACACGAACGCATTGAATTATACTACAATCGAGCAGATGAGGCGCGCGGATATACAGAGTTGGTAAGTAAACAAGTATAACAAAGATACATGTATTATGTATTAAAATTGCGCAATTATAGCTTATATCAAATGCTATACGCTACGGTGACCGTCACAAAGCCACAATGGAACTAGCGGATTACTGGTTGCTGGAAAAACAATTGGTGCACAAACTTTTTAAGGTGTTGGTACCACGATTCGAAAGTAGCAAAATAGCCTTTACCCGCATGTACAAAGCACCACGCGATTATCCTGGCATGTATTATAGAAAATCAGTGCTTGAATTGCGGGGAAATCCATATCCACCATTAACACCTGATTACTCAAACAATCGCCATTTGATACACAATGTGTTGTTAGATGAAGCGCGAAAGGATTATCGCCGTGAGCGTCTCGCAGAATTAGCAGATAAAATAGCAAAGGAGTCGGCTGAAAATACGACAAACACTGACAGTCCGGCTGAAGTGAAAAACGTTGAAGAAGTAGAGGTCACTGCAAAGTGAAGTAAAATTGGTTAATTTCTATTTAGCAGTGAGTTTGATCGGATTGTTAGTTATTAATTTTAATGTACGCAAATTAAAGTTACTGAAATTACAAGCATGATTTGTTCTAGTAAGAGAACAGTTTCCAAGCCGGCTCTATGTTAGATCAAAGTGGAAATGGTGTGAGAAGAGTGTACTAAGATGGTGACGCGCTACATGGCGTTGTTGTTGTTGTGGTAACGACAAAATGGCTACATGGCGTGCGAACATCCGGCATGTCTGGATAGCTAAGAGTTTAACCTATTAAACACCGAAGTTGACCCAGAGCGACTCGTGTATCCCTCGAATGTTCGGTTTCTTCTGCAACTGCAGATAGTGCTGGTGCCTGTATGACCGCATTGATCAGCCGGCAGCTGACAAAGAACTTTAAGGACTCTGTGTAAATGTATTTAAGTAAGGGCTTGTCTTTGCAACTTTGGAAGTTGGTTTTGCAGTAGCTCTACTTCTCCCCGGAGAATCCCTTAACGGTATGGTAGTGACGGACAAAATATACTGATATTGACCGTTGAACTCTTGTCACATCGTAAAGGGAGTCATAGTCGAGGAAAGCTCAGATTTTGGTGAAAATATCGTGAAAGGTCGTGGAGATAACTATTGATCCTCGTACAGAGTTCGTCAATGTAGGAACCTTTGCCTGGAATGGGGAATAGGACACCACCATAGCACCCTGTCTAAATCTTCTTGGTTTAGTTGTTGTTTATGAATATGACCGACGCTTGCCGACCGTTGAGGTAGTTACCGGCAGAGAGTGGTAACGCTTTCAAATATTGTAGAAGTGTCATGATTGACGGCATCAAAGGCTTTTCTGGACATCGTCTGGGGTTGTAGCTTTTGTTGCTTTTAACAATTAGGATCCTACTTGACGCTGGAGACCTTGTCATTATATTTGGTCGGATTGAAAAGGGCCTTGACTGTTCACCATAGCTTGACGACACTGCTCTAGAAGTTGCACGTCTGAGGGTGTAATTTTCCCCTAAGTCAGTTTGCGTTCGTTGACTGTGCTTCGGATTTCTGCGTTGAGATCCTTTACTCCAAGATCTGCGGGATTGATAAGTCGTACTTGTCCACGTTCCCTTGTCAGGGCCGCTTCTTCCACGGTAAGTAGGACTGTAGTAAGAGGCATTTAGAATCCACAAAGACTAATGACGTCCAACTTGATGGTTCATCTCTCATTACCAATCTTCTTTTTCATTGCGGAAGGAGGCGCTGAGACGGCCTTGAAGGTTACACTGGTCATATCAAATCGCTCCAACGACGAAGGTTTTGGGGAGGGCTGTGGAACTGACAGTCGAACTCGAAGTCACTGATACCCATTACTGCCCATCTCTACTATACGTTTGGTCGGTAAAACCGTTCTCAACTAGATAGTCGTTATAGCAGTGCATCAGATGATGGCCGATTCTCTCTGCAAGAGGTAGAACCATCATAAAGAAGGTTCAATCAGTTTCAGTTTCTGGCTTACATGTTGATTGCATCTCCTTTTGACAATCATACGCCGTGTGTTAAAAAATTTCAATCAGCTGATGAAATGAGTCAACCTTAATATGGAGCCACGATATTGCACATTATTACCAAAATATTGCACAAAATTTTTTCAGCTGTTTTTGTAATAGATCAACCAGCATAGATATATGTAATTACAAACCACTAAAATCAAAGTACGTTTAAGTTCTTTGCTAAAATATAGAAAATTGTATTCCTTCAACACCTCATATCTTATTGATATAAAATGAGCGAAACAAATAGCGGCGAAGAGGACAATGCATTTTACTTTGAAAGTGACCATTTAGCATTGCGCGGTAATCCAGATTATCAAAATATGCTGTGTACTATAGCCAAACTGGAAATTCAGAAAATGCGTGTCATCAAACAGGTAGGCGTCTTCGATATTATCGTGTTAGGTGTTAGTTCCTTTGCTATATTATATCATAGTTGGATGAGCTAGAGCTAGCCGAGCAGCGATACCTCAAAGATCCTGAATTGTTGTTGCAAAAGCTGAGAAACGGTGAGGAAATAATCGCGCCAAATTATATGACCATAGAAGAAGTAAGTAAAGGCTGAACTACAATATTTGCATTTCACAACTATACTTGGAATCGCTCTTTTATCTATTAATATGAAATTGCTTCCACAGATACCTGAAATCAAAACAAATTTAGACATTTTGCCAGATACCGATGTAAAGATCACAGCTGAGTCTGACACAGATACTAAACCATCAACGGTACGTGGACGAATTGTAGATGAATCGAAGCCAGAGACATTTAACCGGGTAAGCAATTGTTGTTTTTGTTGTGGTAAGGACAAAAACACTCCCCGAAGGCTTTGGGAAGTGTTGTTGAATTAACAGTAAGCAATTCAAAGCGTTCGCATACATTAAATAAGTAAATATGTATTTTAATTCTTAACTTAGCTCTGGTCCAATGAAGAACAGCGTCGCCTTGAAGAGTTACTAATCGAATATCCAGCTGAAGCAATAGAAAGTCGTCGTTATGTGAAAATCGCAAAGGCACTGGGCAACCGCACACCACAACAAGTTTGTAGTCGTGTACAAAAATATTTTCAAAAATTACATGATGCTGGTTTACCTATACCTGGTCGCCGTCCTAAAAACAGGCGTGGTGGTCAAACTAAAACGAAACATTTCTTCCGTCCGACCACATTCTTCCCTGCCTTAAATGTGCCCGTGAACATGCCGGAAGATGATTTTATGATGGGCGATTTGCATGCAGAATCATTGCCCGCAGTAATAGATAAGCGAACAACATCATCAGACACCACATCTGATTCTGCGAGCAACGTCTTTGCTTCAACAAGTTTTGAGGACCGTGAACGCATGGTAAAGTTTCTACAATTAATAAAAGAAGAAAAAGAGATGGCACCAGAAGGTTATAACCCTGATCCTTCAGCTCCACTGTGTGATACTTGCCACGTTTCTGCTATATCATGTTTGCGTTGGCGTTGCAACACTTGTTACATATACCTTAATCAATGTTCCGATTGTATTGTGAGCCAAATTTTATCACAAAACTTTGAACACTTAACACACGATGTCGTAACGGAAAGTGATATGTGACATCAGGTTGGTACACCAGAGATGAGGAACTTTTTTAATATCTAATTAACTTAATTTGAATTGCAAACATTCACAAGTGTATGTAAATCTCTATTTAATATACAGAAAGGAATGCAAATATTGTAGTCTCAAAGCGTATTATACAGGCATGTGCTGCAATTCCCTTTTGAGGGAAATTGTGTATTTCGCCTATGTAAAGTTGCCGGTTATAGTTAGCGAATTTGCGTGAAAGTGAAATGCAGCACATGCCTGATTATCGTGTGTTTAATCTGTCCTAGGGATTCTAAGGAAGTTAGTTTACCGGTAAGACTAGGTCTACATATAAATAGAGGTTTTTTTGCTTTTGAGATTCAATTTCAAATATGCAGTGTTTTGTACGAAGCAATTCGGTACGCCTGCAAGTTTCTGTACTACAATGAACGGTTTTCTTGACCTTCAACCTTCGGACTTAAGTCACCTCCTACGACAGGTATACCTTATCACGGGCATATTCAGAGCCTCCTCCGTTGGTTAAAGTTTCGACATCATACATCCACACAATAGCGTGGTATAGCGTAGATTACATAGTTACTGATTTACCTATCGATTTTATCACCGTTCTTGTACCAGCAGTAATTTATTTATGTTTTGAAAGTTTCCGACATCCGCTGACATCATTACGGTCTTCCAGCATATCAAGTTCCTCTAACTTTCAGAGACTTGTGTGCTTGTCTAATTAGGCTCTTGTTTAATTATCTCTGTTGTTGTTGTAGGCACATCTATATAGATCACGTAGGCCCATTCATTCAGTAAATACGT
Organism: Merzomyia westermanni; assembly: GCA_949987695.1. Taxonomy (NCBI): domain Eukaryota; kingdom Metazoa; phylum Arthropoda; class Insecta; order Diptera; family Tephritidae; genus Merzomyia; species Merzomyia westermanni. The sequence continues at coordinate 41,999,727 of OX465291.1, read as the reverse complement.
TGTATTAAAACCAGTCAGAAACACCAAAACTTAACCTGTCGTTAAGGCACTATATGAGATGATGACCATCTTTGGTCAGCCACTGAAAAGTACATCCGGCACATCAGCACATCAAAACCGCAGTAAGAACTTCGAGGGCCAATGGTCCGGCCGAACGATGCAACAAACCGTTAATAAAAGCACTAAAATGCATTGTCGCCGAGGGTAAGAAGTGGGACGCATCTTTAACTACATTACAATGAACAGAAATATTGCCGAGCGACAAAAATTGAAGGAGAGATCCGATAAGAAACGCTAGGCTCCAAATAACTATGAGGTAGGCGATTTAGTTGCGGCCGATCATTTTCCAACGGCAACCGGTGAATCTCATAAGCTGGATCCAGCATACAAAGACCCGTATATGATAACAAGGGTGCTTTATTAGGACCGGTATATTATCGAGGATTTGTGGAATGTCACAGTCACTCAGCGGCGATACTCAAACGTCATATAAGCAGATCATTTGAAGGCATGGTGCATTTCAAGACCGGAACTGGAAATGGATGACGAAAGCGACGAGTCGTCCTACGGAAACGAAGAGTCAGGAAAGACCGAGCTGTCACCGACATATATAGGTTAGTCGATATTCGGCTGACCAAGCAAGCCTGTTACGGTATGTTGTTGTTGTTGTTGTTGTAGCGACTACTTAACCTGTCCAGGGTGTCACCCCCAACCAACATTGTCATCAGGCTCTTCTAACGGAAGTCCAAGAAACCTCGCGGCTTCAACAGGGGTGGACCAGAGTGAGATTGGAGTTAGAAGAGTGGGCTCGATTGAGCAGAGGAACAGATGGTTAGTATCGTGGGGAGACACGCCGCATGCCGGGCAGACATTTGGCATGTCGGGGTTCAGTCTGGATAAGTAAGAGTTTAGTCTGTTACAATATCCAGAACGAAGTTGAGCCAGCGTCTTGTCTCCCTGGGCAGTTCGCGTTCCTCGTCGGCAACAGGTGGAGCTTGTGCCTGTAGGACCACATGCATTGGACGAGACCTGACAAAGGAGTTTACCGACTCCGTGTGGATGAGGTTGAGGGCCCGCCGGTGCACCTCTGGATCAAACGGCGAGGAGATGTGATGCCGGATCTCATCATAGTGCTTACGGAGGTGACTCCTTATTCTCCTGGGAGGCGGATTTTCGTTGAGCAGGTTCCTGTTCGGATGCTGCTGATTATGGCAGTTGAACAGGAATTGTCTGGACAACATCTCGCAATGCTCTTTGACATTGAGCATTTTTGCCTCATTATGAAGGTGATGCTCAGGAGACATAAGGAGGCACCACGTGGCGGTTCTGAGTGCGGTGTTTTGGCAGGCCTGCAACCTCCTCCAATGTGTGTCTGCTAACCCCGGCGACCATATTGGCGTCGCGTAGCTCAGAACCGGCTGGCCGATTGCCTTGTACGTTGCCAGTAACGTTTCATTGTCTTTCCCCCAAGTACTGCCAGCTAGTGACTTGAGGATTTTGTTACGGCTTTGTACTTTGGTGGCAATCGCGGCTACATGAGCACCGTATTTGAACATGTTATCAAACGTGACCCCTAAGATTTTGGGGTGTGTGACAGTCGGAAGCTTGATGCCGTCGACGTAGACGTTTAATTCCATGTTCGCCTGCGCTGTCCACGTCGTAAATAGGGTGGCCGAGGATTTGGTCGGTGACAATGTCAGGTTCCGTGCAGCGAAGAAACTGGAAAGGGTTGGAAGGTATGAATTTAGTCTCGAGCAGAGCTCATCAACGGAGGGTCCAGTCGCCAGGATCGTGCAGTCATCGGCGTAGGAGACGATCGAGACGCCTTCTGGTGGGGAAGGGAGCCTCGATATGTAGTAATTAAACAGAAGCGGGGATAGGACACCACCCTGTGGCACCCCCTGCTTAATTATACGTGGTTTTGATCTTTCGCCTCTAAATTCAACCGATGACTGCCGGCCACTCAGATAGTTGGCGGTCCAACGCTTTAGACAGGGGGGAAGGTTTGAATCTTCCAGGTCGTTAATGAGTTGTGCGTGATTAACAGTGTCGAAAGCTTTCGACAGATCAAGCGCAACTAGCACGGTCCTGTCATTTGGGCGAGATTGGTTGAGACCGTCACCTATCTGTGTGGTGATGGCGTTTAGCGCGGTGGTAGTGCTATGCATTTTGCGGAAACCATGTTGATGTTCGGCTAATCGCAGGTTAGCGGTATAATAAGGGAGCAAGACCGCCTCCAAGGTCTTCACTACTGGCGAGAGGAGTGATATCGGTCGATATGACTCCCCCACGTTGGCCGGCTTGCCGGGCTTTAGTAGTGGCACCACCTTTGCCTGTTTCCATCTTTCTGGAATGACAAAGGTGGTCATGGACAGATTGAAGACGGTTGTCAGGTACCTTACTCCCTCATCGCCGAGATGTTTTAGCATCAGCATGGATATACCGTCTGGCCCAATGGATTTAGAATTTTTGGACCTCCGTATGGCCTCCCGAACCTCTGTGGTGGTGATGACAATGGGCGCTTGGTTGTTTTTGCGTTTGTGCGCTTCCCTGATGGCGCGCCTGATTTCCTTGTCAACCGGAGGATGCAGTACGAATTGCCGGCAGAAAGCGCTCGCGCATATCTTTGGTTTCGACTGTACCTTATCACCAAAGGTGATGGATATTTTGTCGTTAGGTTTGGTCGGATTAGACAAGGATTTGACAGTGGACCATAATTTGCCAACACCAGCAGAGAGGTTGCAGGACCTTAGGTGCTCCTCCCATTTGGCGCGTTTGTGTTGATCGACTAGCCGTCTGATCTCCGCATTGAGATCTTGAATTTGGGGATCCGTAGGGTTCAAGCGTCGCACGTGGTCACGTTCATTAGCCAGGGCCGCTGCCTCTGCGGGGAAGTACGGACGTATCTCCTTAATTCTGCCTGACGGAATGTATTGATTGGAGGCTGAAGCTATGACCATGCGAAACGCTTTTTCCCCTTCTCGTACATCAGACGGGATGGGAAGAGCAGCGAAGGTGCTCTCAGTGAAACCAAGAAAACCAACCCAGTCAGCTTTGTTGAAGTTAGTGAAGGTGCGCTTCTCAGAAGTGACGAAGTCATTGGGGCGATCGATTGAGAGGACTATCGGCAGATGGTCAGATGCAAGAGTGAGCATTGGTCGCCATTCAACGCAGTTTATGAGACCTGCGCTGACAATTGTGAGGTCTGGCGAACTGGAACAATTTGCCGCAACTCTCGTGGGGGCGTCCCCGTTCACAGTGCAAAACGTCGAATCGTATCCGGCAGATGCCTTCCCCAGGGAATGCGAAATGAATTGAGAAGAACTGCTATTCTCATAATCGGTCGGCAAATCAGTTCGCGAATATAAATACGTAGATAAAGCAGTTCGTGAATTCACTGCATTCTCATAACCGCAATCGAATCGCACGAGCTGTCAATTCCTCTAGCTGCGATCCGCTGAATATCTGATGCGGATTCGACTTACATTTTCAAAAATTGTGAATTAAAATAAATTAGGATGGAATTTAATAAGAGGGAAATTATTTGTCTTTGAATAAAATTATATGCGCTTATTATATTTTCCAACAGAAGTCGCCCCGCAAACCGAGAGCGGTTCGCTTTGTTGGTTGAGCAGATGAAGCTCAACAAAAATGTCACAAAAAATATGTCCAAACAATAATTAGACGTTGTGATAATTTATTCGAACTTGAGAACGGTTTTAAATGCGGTTGGGCAACCAACAAAATCCTTTTGTAGAATGGAGATAAGAATTTGCTCCTGAATGCCTTGATATTCTAATGGGCATACCGTCAATTCACATTACAATACAGACAATTTTTGACTTATTGAAAAAGCTAGTCCGAGATTCCATTTGTTCATGATCATTTCATTTTTTGAACAAAATTCAGATTCCATTACACCAAGAAGTTGTGAATATACTTTCGAAACTGTTGGCTATTATTCCGAGCATGTAACTGCATTTTGGTAACTTCCTTCAGCTGAGACTCCAAGGCATAAATACAGGGTTTTTCGACTGCTCTCGATATAATCACTGGAGGAATATTACTGCAAATTAGGCCTAAAATGTGCATCTATGCATTTTTATTTAATCGAAATTGTCTAACGAATCTTTGGAGCAAAAACTTTATGAATTTAACTTGTTTTGTTACTTTATTATTGGTTCCACTTACTCAATATCGGATATTTTAGGTGCTCTATCCCTCAGAAACCGTCTGACACATGCTGCATTATTTTCTCCCCCCTTTAAGTTGCAATTAATTACAATTAAGTCAATTTTTCCAAACATAAAAGAGTCATAACTGACAATTCAGTCAAAGTTCAAAGATCTTTTGACACAATCCACTGGGTGAGTCGGTAGAGCAGGTATCCGACGGTTATGGTAATAGCGTCAGTCGCGGGAGTGGCATTCGTCGGTTACCGTAACAGGCATCCATATTTAGGGGTCTATCAGCTATTGCGACGGAACTGCTGACCGGGAAAATGTAATAGATCATGGGAGAATTCAATCGATTTAATCGCAATTTGGCTGTGAATATCGATAAAGTCGATAGATATCACAAAAGTCTATTACAATTATTTCCCGCCGGAATAGCTGATAGACCCCTTAAATTTCTAATTACCTCACCCAGTTGAAATAAGTTATATGCATACACGGAGAATGCATGCTGTATAAATATAAAGTGGTGTCAAATGCGTAACCACAGTGATACAGTAGTAAAACCATGAGTAAAACTGAGTACCAATCACCTGATTATATTCAGTCCGAGATGTACTCGGGGTGGCAGTCAACGCTTTTTGGGCATTTCAGGGTGTTGTGTTGCAAATTTAATTAGGTGAATAAATTAATTTAGGAAAGGATATTTTGTTAAAAATACATTTAGACATATTTCGTTTTAAGTAAAATTATGTTTATGTTAGTTGATTTATATTCATAACGCTTTATTTTTATGTCAAAGATGTTAGGTTCAATGTGCCGCTTGTACACAGATTTACTTGAATTAAATCTCGCAAAACGAAAGATGATAAAAGTTGTTTTAAAAAATAGTTAACCTATTGTTTGGTAAATCTCTGATCGTATTGCGATGGTTTTTGGTTAGATTTTGTTTTAATTTGACCACATTTGTCACAGTGTGTTAGAACATTTTACTAAGAACTATGGCGACTTATGTGTAATTTTAGCTTTTATGAAATTTTTTAATTGCAAATGCACACGCTATTAGTTCCAGTATTTTGTAAATGAATGAAAAATATACCTGGCAAGCGCATTTCATCTTTCACTTGCATATTGTGTGGTTTGATTTTGCAAACGGTTTGTCTTTTCCTTCCCCCATTATTGTCAATGACCGTCTAATGAAATAAATAATATAGAGATGTAAAATTTATAATAATATATAATAATTATTAAATTAAATATACACTGCAACCCAAATTTTTTCTCCACTTTTTTGGAAATTTACAAGGATTAAAATTCACCTGAGTGTCCTCAACTACCAGGACCCTTTCTATTCCATAAAACCGCTTTTCACTGTTATCGCTCAGAGCGTTTTGATCATTAATACGCATTTATAATATTGATACCAGTCATAGAACTATGAACAATATTTTATAATGGGGTCTATTATCTATTTCGGCGGAACTGCAGGCGGGAAATAATTGTAATAGATTTTTGTGATCTCTATTGATTAAACCGATTAAATTCTCTTATGATCTATTACATTTTCCCCGTCGGCAGTTCCATCGTAATAGCTGATAGACCCTAATATGTGCAATATATGCCATTTTTTTCTTAAATTAATCTTAAAGTTTTTTTTGGTGCTGCAATGCAACCATGCGTCCAAGAAATTACATAGTACAATTAATTGCGACTCTAAACATTTCATCTTCGGGACTGGTTTTCACCATAGTTTTACTACTGTATCACTGTGTGTGTAACTGTCAAATTGGAAGCATATTCATTCACAAATAAAGCATGCGTGCTGTATTAGTGAAAATCTATTTAATATGAAATTATACACCTTATAAAATAAAAGTCGACGGAAATATACCATACTTGGATGGATTTCCTGCACAATCCTTATACCATTTTCCTTAGTCCATGATAGTGACGATGGCACACCTTCGAACCATGGACCTAAAAGATATATGGACAATTGAACACACAGCGAACCGTTTGGAACTCAGCATGGCTCACCCCCATCGGAATAAAATATGTATAATAATATTCTTATCTTGATGATTGGAAGTTGTGCAACCTGTCTCCATTTTGCTCTTGACAGATGTATGAATACAAGTATTACTGACGTATGTATAAAAAACCCATGCTATTTCATTCATGCAGAATAAGTGATTTTGCACGTATAAATCATGACGTAATTATAAGAAGGTGTTTGACGTTGGCAGCTTCTCTTTCTAATCCGCCAGCTTAAACTCCCTTACAGATATCGAATTTGGTTTCTTTCAGAAACTACTTATTAATTCAGAATACATTTGTAAAGAAAATGTCCTAAAAGTAATTTTTTTGAAAATTATTTATGAGCTTCACTTTTTTCCCCCAGTTATCTTTTGTGTTGGCTCTTCTAGCACTCATTTTTGTGCCAACTCTCATTTATTAATTTTGTATACATAAGGTAATTGCTTACAACCGCCACCGAGTGCTATTATCCATCCAAAAATGTCGATTTGGGCATCAAAAGACGCGTTTCGGTCCCAATAATCAGAATCTGCTGCCGGAGAACAAATATTTTCATTATTTTGGAAAATATTTGCAAAAAACCAAAACTGACCCCAGGCTGATCCTAAATCTGGAGTGTGATCTATGGTTTTTATGTGCAGAACACCTTTCTGAGTTGGCCGCTATTTAAAAAAATAACCCTTAGCTGGTCCAACACCGGCTACGCGATCTCCAATATTTCTGCGCATAACACTCTTCTGCACTTTTCGGCACACCCTAGATCTGCGTCTACAACAACTACATAGAAATTACAGAAAATTGTTAACTTTGCTTGCAAATACCGTGCAAACTATTAAAAATAATTGATCTCCGGATCCGGATTATGATTCCTGGGACCGATACGCGTCTCTTGATACCTCTCCCGACATTTTTGGACGTGCTTTCACACACACAATTACTGCGATTAAAATGCATAAAGGTATTCCGTGCAATTTGATGGTTGATCTACGGATATGATGCCTCTCATTAACCATCTTATCCTTCCTTACGTAAGGAGGGGTGACACGACCTAGAAGGTTTCACTGGTAATTCCAAACCGTTCCCACTACAGTCGCATAGTACCCTTGCGCTGTATATGAACCCTAGACGGACTCGTGCTTAAAGAACGCTGTATCTCCTCCACCACTATTCTCGGCATTCCTTCGCCACTACTTCCGCCGATCCCTCTATCAGGAAACGATTAAATTCGCCGCTTCGACCGCCGACACCACCTACCTACCTCTTACGACCGGTATGCCTAACTCGGTCATGTTTTAAACCCCTAACCCGCAGAGGAGCTGCATATTTTATGCCGACTGCGAACGGAATTTGCAAGGCTGAGGGTTTCTCAAAAAGTTTAGAAAAACTTGTTATGTTACCTGTCCCGGTACTCGAGCCTAGGACATTCGGTGTGATAGACCAGCAACTCTACAGCCATAACTCGGCATCCACCCTCAGCACTGCCGTAACGAGGCAAATAATAAGTGGGACCTATTCAGTTTCGTTGCGGTGGTTTCTGGGCATTGGACAAATGGAGCGCATACGGCGTGTATGTATCTGCAACACAGTACCTCGTGCAGCAGTTGCATACTTCCGGGGGCGGAAGATACGGTCGAACAAATTACTATGCGATGGTTGTAGCAGCATACAATTTCCAGGAGAGCCCTTCTTCAGCTTCTTTGAGCTTGATGTTAGTAAGTCTGGCGAGCTTCTAAAATTTTTGATTGAAGATATGGATACAGTGGCACCATGGCCCTAAAGACTGTGTTTGACAACAAATGTTAAATGTTTTCTGTAGTTGTTGTAGTACCGGTTCAAGGAATGGGCCGTGGCAGACCAAACAGGATTATCCTGATCTTCGCACCTGGGAAGAGGGGTCAATGTGGACTAAAGCCGCCTTTTAAGACAGGCATACCTAACTCGGATATATCCTTAGACCTCCGACCCGCAGGCCAATGCTACCGACGAGTTTAGCAGACACACCTTGGGGAAGTTGCCGTCTTACATACAAAAGCACCACCTGTAGCTGCAAAACAACGCGTTCTTCCCAAGAAGATGCTAGTCAGTCTTACTCAACTTATTACCATCAACGTATTGATGTTGAATAAGGCCCTTATTGAGGCTTAACTAGGACATACCAAACACCAACGACAAAAATCCACTTACATGCTTCTGAAATAACCCTTTTATTGGTTCAGATATGTTTACAAATTTATACCAAAACGAAGTTAGATGATACTCTTTAAGTGATCCCTAAAGTCGTTGCGAAAACGTTCCCGAAAAAAGTCTATAAGTATACCAAAAATAGATCTGAAGTAATAATTATAGCTTGCCGCGATATACCTCCGAGGTGGTTTAGGCCGAGTTTCTTTTCCATTTCGTAGCGTGCCATTTCTGTTTTTTTTGCCTACCAATTGGCGGGACCTACATTTTTCAGCCGACTCCGAACGGTATCTACTAAGGCAATTTTTGCTGAAAAGCTTTTTTGTCCAGTCACCGCCAAGAGGAGGCTCTATTTTGAAAAAACTCTTTCGAGCTATTTTGTATGCCACCTTCCCCGTGATTTGAACCTTAAGCCATCGCTAATATATGGATAGATTAATTTAATTATGTACTAGACAAAACGCTTATGCAATAAAAACTTGCTTGAATATTGAATAACTTTTAATAAAAATGTATTCCTCACTAAAAACCTAAAAAATTCTAATAATTTTTTATATAGATAAGTTTTTATTAAGTCTAGTCCTCCATTTAGCTTATATCAATGAATTGAGTGTTTGTCCATGAATATAGTTTCATAAAAATATAAACAAAATTCAATTTGATTTAATATTTTAATAAAAGACTCACATCTTTCGTTCCATAAGGGAGATGCCAATCGATCTGTCACTACATCATAACTTCTCTGTTATTACACCATGCGTATAAATCATGTATTTCTGTATGCTTTCAGAATTAATACAGATACATACATGCATACACAAGAAGGGACAGAGTATGCATGCCCCCTGAGAAAGAATACGTGTAAAATGAAAATGCACGGCAATTTATACTGGCATGCATACAAAGCTCCTATTCATGCCTGAAATACTGATGCCGCACGCATAGATTTCCAACTGGGCATACACACCCAAATACTGTACAACATACATATTCCTTTATATATATTTACTTATATAAATAATAACTTAAATAATATAACGCGTAACACATGTAAACCAGTCGCATTTATTTACCTGTAGGAAGGGGACACCACTGCGTATGATTAATCTAAATTGTTTACAATTCACAACAGCAGGCATATACAATTACGTATACGCCATGGTGCATAGACAGCCAAAGTCATACAAAAATACGAATGTACTACGCATACGCATTCATACATACATACCTATGATAATATTATACTTTGATATTTGTTGAAGATTCTGCTTATTATTTCAACCCCCTGCCGTTGTTTACATATTCGACATAACCAAATTGAATTGAAAACTAATTTCATTACTAATTTACATGCTTAACTGTGATTCTAAACAAGTTGGTGTGCCTTTACGGGCGGGAGCGTGAAATTCACTTAAATTGTAATTATTGTAACATAATAGAAATACATCACAAATACATAGACGGAAGTGTAAGAAAGGGAAAAGTAAACAACAACAAAACCTGTAGTAATTGTGCGTAAATGCTCTCACCGTTTTCTTTGCCTCTCTGTATGTATGTGTGAATATTCGAAGCTCAAGAAATATCTGCCAATTTTTCTATATTTACATTTGCAATCAATTACCTTATTCAAGCAATACAATGAACAAAGTCAGTATAACGTTTAAGATAACATTTCGACGCTTACGAACAGACAGCCAGCAAATTTGAACGTTAATATTTCAATTTCAATCAACGCACAGAGTCGGTGGGAAGGCGCTTTCGGTGTAATGGCAGTGAACGGTGACAGGTAACATGTCAATGAAAATAACGTCAAAAGAGAAATAAAGTCATCAAAAATTTGAAAGTATTTCCTAATCCAAATGTAGTGTTGACCGGCTACAACGTTTCGACTAAAAATCACGCAATTTTTTGTTCAAGTTTTCACCTGCTCCGCTTTTTTAAATGATTTGGAAAATCGCATTATTGTAAATTTTAAATTCATATGTGGGTCTAACAGCTATTCCGAATTTCGATAAAGTCGATAGAGATCACAAAACTCTATTACAATTATTCCCCGCCAGCAATTCCGCCGGAATAGCTGATAGACCCTGTTATAAAATGAAAATTTGGAATTAAAAATCGCTTGGTTTTTAGTCGAAATGCTGTAGGCAAGTTTGATCCTATTTCCTATTTATTTGAATTACGTCAAATTTGGTCTTATTTCCATTGACGTTGTTACCTGTCACCGCAGTGAATTGACTTATTATACTATGAGCTAATAGTGTTGCAAGCTTCAGAATATTTCAGGCACCTGCCCTGACGAATCTGATTACTGGAGGTCACGGTTATTTGGATTCTCGAGAAAAATTAACCTTAATCTGAGCCGATTTGATTAAATTTCACGAAATTAATATATATCTTTAACACTTTTCGAATTACCATAGTGAAAGCAAATGAAAATCTTATAACTAGTTGTAAGAGCTGCACGCATTTATTATGAAGGTTTATTTAGATCCGGCAGGAAAGTCTGCTCTCCAAAATGAATCCACATATCTGATTAAGCTAGTGAAATATCACAGCTTCTATGTGTACCCATCTCCGGCTTTGTTGTAACCATCATCTCCGGAGAAGTTTTCAGCTCCATAGGTCAGCGTTCCGTACGACTGAAATCGAGAATCTGTTCCTAACTCAACTTGAGTGTCTTTAGATAAATTTTTCGTTCGTTTGTAATCGAGTGGTACCAAGTATCACTACATTGTAGCTGTTTCTTATCCTGGCTTGGCTTGCTCTACATACGTGTTTCGCTTATTGTGAAACCATACTCTTCGGTTCCTTGACTCAACCGATTCCACTGTTCCACACAGCACTGTGAGTTGGGATGCTTATCTCCTGACAGTGGTGTAGCACTTAAGCATGAAAAACAGTAGAAAGTTAAAAGAAAGCGGAAGACGCAGTGGCAACATTCAGAGCAACAGAAAATTAAATAAAATACAACTCGTCCATGGAGAACCGAAACCGCACAACAAAAGTTTAGTCAAAAATAAAATGCCATTACTTGAGCCTAAAGCACCTCAATGCAAAATTTCCGTCGATAGTCGTCGTTGGCATCACGGTAATGACCTTAATCTTTCGGGGAACTTTTCTCTCGAATAGTCCAAAGGACAGTTCATCTTCTTTCAACCAGACCTGTTAAGTAATGGTTACTAATTGTAATGATTACCGGTTCGATTAATTATTACCTCGAGAATCCAATATTTAAAATTTTTAATGATTATTTTCCAATTAATTAAAAAAATTATAATGATTTAAAAATCACAAAAATCATTATTAAATATAATCAAAAAAATGGTTTTGATTACTTTAGATTATTTTTGATTATTTTTAGTTTTTTTTTTGATTTTTTTGATATTTGTTTTTTTTTTGATTTTTTTTTGATATTTTTTTAGTATTGTTGTAGAAGCACATAAATATACACATCAACAATATTGAAAAAAAATCAAAAGTAATCAAACAAAATCAAAAGGAAATCAAAAATAATCAGAAATAATCAAAAGTAATCAAAACTACTTCTTTTTATAATTTTTGATTTAAAAAAAACTTTTTTTTTGTAATCTTTATCAATTAATAATTGCCTTTTCTTGAAAACCAACTAAAATAATCATTATCGATTAAAAAACCGTTTAAGCAATTGATTAATAATTACTAATCAAATTTAATCTGTCTGCTTTCGACACTGCCCATTATTCCGAGCTGTACATCAAGCCAGATATGACGAGAAACTTATAGAACGGATCTTGTTGGTATATTTTGAGTAAGATTTGATGCATGCTTTTCAACAACTTTTCGCCTTCGTGTTTGAACAGCTCTGACGGACTATTTCTTTGCATGCGATTTATTAGTTTTGAGTTTTGATATTGCTAATCTTACTTCATCATAGTCGGGTGGTGCGACATTCTTTCCATCGTCAGTATTTGGGTAATTGGACACGTCATTTTCCAAGTAATTTAGCAACAAGGAAACTTGTTCTCTCCATAACTTAAACATGCTTTGCACGTTGATGACTAGGTCGCTATTGTTGTCCCTGCAGGAATTTTTCCTTTCGTCATTTGCCGGATCTTTTGATACAATTTTCGGGCATTATTGCTGTCGTCCAGCATCTCAAGCTAATCACACTCACGCACTTGTGCCTCACACTTTTCTTTTGTCCTTCTTCTTTGCCTCACGATAGCACTCAGTTACACAGCGGACTGCGTTAGCTCTCAACGTGGCACCATAAGCAGTGTTCTTTCATTTTACGAGCCTTCTCTACATCAAATTTTCCTCCGTTACTATAAGTACTTTTTTTGCTGCGTGAATGAATCTTGGCTGCCGCCAACAGATGATAGTCAGAGTTGATACTAGGTCCTCGTTAGGTACGTACGTCCAGAACGGTGGCGCTCTATGTCTGCCGTCGATCACAACAGAATCGATCACGTGCTTTGATCAGGAGAAAGCCAGGTAGTCTCGTGAATTCATTTATGCTGGCACCTAAAGCTTTAGCGGTACATGCCCGACTGTCGTGCGAGCGATTTGGTATGACCAGTGAAACCTTTTAGGTCATCTTACCACCTTATTCCGTCAGAAAGTAGAAAATGGGTAATGAGAGTTGAGAGGCATCATATCCTTTTGGCATTTTAGTCGCCTCTTACGACCGGTATGCCTACCTTGGGCATATTATAACCCCCTAAGGGGTTTCCTCCTTGTCTGGTCACTGTAGCAGACGTCACAAGGTCTGGTTGTCGTCATGCCTTGTCCCGTCCATCGCATTTCTTGTAAGGCGGTAATGTCAGCCTTTCCATTAACGAAGGCCTTAAGAAGCCGTTTTTCGGTGGCTTCCCTTAATTTCTTTTTTAAATAAATTGAAGTCAACCTCTTCATGTTAGACCGCTTAATAAAACTCAAAAATAATATCAACATAATTCTAAAAACAAAAAAAGTTTGTTTTTGCCAGAGCCTAATTTAAATTTATAGGGGTTTATCGGCTAATATCGGTAATGGATCATGAGAGAAATCAATAGATTTAATAGGGATATTGCCAGTGAATTTCGATGAAGTCGATAGAGATTACAAAACTCTTTATTATTCCCCACAGGCAGCTCCTCTGGAATAGCTGATAGATCGTATAGAGCCTGGTTGAAGTATCGTCACTGAAGGAACAGCTACAGTATTTTGCAGACAGGTTAAATTAATTTTACACTGGGCTCACTCGCCCGATTCAAGACATTCTCACGCTCCTTCTATACTCGATATTGAAACACGATGTCTTGCCCAAAAATGCACTTGTTTCTATTGTATCTTGAGAATGATGAGCTCAACAACTTTGGAACACGAGTTCGAGTCGGTATGTGTGTTTGTGCTTACGTTGTCTAAGGCGAGAGCGGAGAGAGCAAAATCATAAACATAATAATACTCCTTGTGATGACTCTCGACCTCTTTTGCGCTTTTTAGAACACACCCAACGCTTCACCGACTTTTGACAGTTCTATATGAAATAGAATAGAAGAAAACAAAATACGGAAACAAAACAAAATGGTTATTGTACAACAACAAAAACATTGCTACAAACGGATGCTGTAAAAGCAAACTTATAACGCACACCATCTCACATTAACAAATGCGAATTCCGCCGTGTGTTAACGGCAAGCAGCAGAAACAGAGCACAATGAGATGATAAACAAACCAGAAAGCAGAAACAGAAATGACCAAAAATGCACATACATTTGATTGCGAATGAGCTATAAAGTGTAATTGATAAATAGGCTGAAGCAAGAGAAAGACGAACATTTGTTGGCTGCTGTAAGAGAAAAGCTTTGCAGGATGAATCAGTTGGATTGGAAGCAGCGTGAGCAGCGTTTGCTTATCGCTTTAGAAGGTTAAACCTTTAACGGGTGCTTTTGATTTATAATAATCAGAAAATTTAATAGAAAAACGCACTTAAAACGCATACCTAAATGGGAGTGTAGTTTTGTTTGTGTGTGTGTGAATATTTGAAATGGCGTCTGTGTGTGAGTTTTGTGAATGACAAAAAAAATATAAAATTGTAAAAAGTGATTTTTGTTAAGCTCAAGCGCTTACCTCAATACTGTCCCATAAATGAAATTTACGAATGTATTGGTGCTGGAAAATGTGAATGATTGCTGTGAATTGATAAATGATGCGTTATCTAAGAAAATAATAAAAAAAAACGCCCCAAAAAGTATGCTGCTGCCAGTGGCAATATGTGAAATTGAAAATCTTCTTTGAATTGTCTACGAGAAGCACATGTGCAAGATATCGCAGTGACAGCATACATTTGTATACATATATAGTGAGCATATTGAAGTATGTACATAAGGGTGTTTCGTGTTTCTAAAGTTGTCTCATGCATTGGCTATAATTCATGTTTTTCTCTTTAAAAAATATTCAACTGTAAAAGCAAAATTTTTGTAATTTCATACCTAATATCTACACCCCTTCAGAGGATTCTGGTAGCACCTCAATAAGCCGTCAGTGCGACTAGAATACAAGTAAGAAATTTTCTCCCGACCACTATAGATGTCGGTTACTAAAAGAGAGACCGAAAATTTTGTGCACTCTAGCAATGTTCTAGTGCGTAGCAGGCTAGACAATGTCTGGTTTGTAACCCTACTTTAATAAGAAATTGGCAACTTCACTAAGCTGAGCAAAGTCAAAGCTTTTTTTGATTTCAACTAGCATATTGCCATTTTCACTTTGTTATAATTAAAGTTCGGATGATATGCAAAAAAAAAAATCCCCTAAATTTATACCCCATAAAAGTTATAAGTAAAAACAGTGCGGAGTTTACGAGGGGGTTATATCCGGGCCTGAGGCGCCTATTTAGGTGCTAGGACTTTTATGGGTTACTTCAATGAAGTAAACTAAATAGTAGACCTGAATCATGCTTTGGTCGCAAGAAAGCCCTCAATTATCAACACCCGCTTGTTTTCTCCCCATGTTTGAAATATGTGCCTTAAGTAAATAGCAATAAGAATGTAAAGATTGCAGTTAATTCTGCATGAACTGCCATGCCAATGGAAACATTGCAGTTTTCTTAAATCTATTCTAAACTAAGTTGACGAGACACTGCACTTTGTGAAAAATCCACCCCGTAATAAAATTTAAAACCGCTGCTGAACAAACTTAAAAAAATAACATATTTTTAGGCTCACGATTTTGCATATAAATTCGATCTCTAGTTATAATCGTTCAGTAGACCGCAGGTATAGATAATTTTTCTTTACAAAACTTAAGTATGCTTTGTACCTCATCTCTTGAAATCGTCCTTCGTTTTCCGGACTTTCGGGATATGACGCAATAAACTTTCTATATTTGAAAGGCAAGAGCATAAAGAACAATTAAATTTCCAGAGATTTTATGGAAGCTGTGGAATGTGTAGCTTCTTTTAGTTATAAACGCAAAACACTTCTCGAAGGTTTTGGTCCGTTATGCAAGAAACCTTCGTGCCCTGGGTTTATTCGTCTCTTTCTGTGACACGGCTTAGTGATGCACTCAAGGGTAAAGCTCTCAACACAACTTCTGGCCTCGTACTTTTTAGGTTGGGCCTGTACGAGGAAGCTGTCTTTTCGGATATCTATGAACTGTGATTAGCAGGCCGCCTACAAAACCGATAGTTCCCAAGCGTTAGAGGTTTAGAATTTCAAAACGGTAGTTATGCTTGTCGTAAAGGCGACTAAAACCTAGGAACCGAAGATTCGTTGGGGTCAAACAAATTGCTCCCGCGACAGTCGGGCTAGTACCAGGACAAACTACTACCGGATGGTACCAGTCCATAATAGGCAAAGAGCTGTTCACACCGGGAGCAATAAAATGGTTTGAACAAGATTTTCAAATCGAGGTCATCCCTTGGCAGTGGTCGGCAAACCTTGCGAGTGTATTCCTGCCACCAAAAAGCTTCTCAATAAAAAATTAATCGCCATTGGCCGTTGGCAGTCCGCATTAAAAATGGAGGACAATTTATGGACAAAAAAACTATAAGCAACTCATCACATATTTAAAAAATATCGGTCTTAATCTTCCCGGTAGTATATTGCTCTAAATAATTATTATCATAATAAAGGGCGGGATAGTAAAGAAAGCTCCGTGGTAGATAACTTGAAAGGCAAGATACGAATGTAAACCTTTTGACGCATGCTAATAAATCAAAGAAACAAGTTGTAAACAGTGGTCGGTCTGCCAGTGCGTGCTCGCAACTGCAGATCATAATACATCATCAGCAAGCAAAACAAAAATCCTAACAATCAGTTCCTACTGGGTAATCAAATGGTAAGCCCCAGTCAGACGTGTTAAATTTGGTTAGTGATTAGTAATCAATTAATTAGACGTCTTTTTTAATTGATAATGAATATTTTAATTGTTTTTCAAGAAAAGGCAATTATTAATTATTATAAAAAATAAAAATCAGAAAAAATAATCGAAAATATTAAAAAAATATTGTTTTGATCAGTTTTAATAAAATTAAAAAGAATAAAAAAAAATTCAAAGTAATCAAAAAAAACTTTCTTAGATAATTTTTTTTTTGATTTTTTTAATGATCGTAAAAATCAGATTTTTTTTGAGCATTTTTTTAACTAATTGGAAAATAATCATTTCAAATTGAAAGTAATGGTAATCAATCATTAAATAGATTCTCAAGAAAATAATTAATCAACCCGGTAATCATTACGATTAGTAATCATTATTTAACAGGTCTGACCGCAGTACACAACGGAACAGCTCAATTCTGACTCTCGGGGAAAGCAAAAAAGGCTATATTTATTTAGTGTCAGACCGGAGAGCGCAATCATGAATGGTCAGGGACTACGAGACTTGCCCAGTGCATGTTCCAATTGCCGAGTGTATCTGCACAAATCATCTTTTCAACTATCTCGGAAAGGTGGTAGGGGAGCGTGGGGACTGGGGGAAGTAGGTTGATTCATAGTACCACAAAAACTGCCCTTAAAATTTCGCAAAAGTGGAGCAAATCTGAGGCAACCAGTCCTACCTAAAAGATAGAATAATAATAATAAGCTCGCTTATAGTCGTGGTACTAAAATCATACAATCCAATCTTAAACTTCTTTTGAGTTGAATACTTTTTTAGAGGAGTCGGCACCCTGCAGTAAAACCAAATAGTAGTAAACTGACACACAACTTGTATAAATAACAGTTATATTATATATAAATATACTACTCTCAAACTAGTTCAAAATACATCAAAAAATCTTTGCTCAATAGTAGGGTGGGTTGAAAATAATCTTTAAAAACAAAAAAACTAAAAAAATTGTCCTTTATCAAGGGTTTTGAATTTGTACTCTATACAAGAAAAACAAAGTTAAGAAATTTTGCAAAAATTTTAATTAACCGTTTGAGGTGGATGGGGTCATTATGTTAAACGTTTAAAGAAAACTTCTTATTATATAAAGGCATTCGCCCCTTCATTGACTGTCAACAAATCAGTCAATAAATCCGATAGTTCCAAAAAAATTTTTTTATAGGTTGTCCCTTTATGTAAGGTGTCCTTTCGAAAGCCACTAGAAAGTCAGAAGTTGAAAAAAATTGTCTATTGGGACTAATATTTATTTATTTTAAAATCGTGTGGGCCAATTCATAATTTTAATTTAATGTTTTGTTTTCTTCAAAAGCACAGATTCAACGCCATTTTTTGCAACCCAGCCAACTATTGAATAGTTTTGCAGCCCACGCTATTCAATACTGGCAAGTGAAAATGGTTAGTGCAAGTTGGTGGTTTTCTCACTAGTTCGCGCTCAGTGAAAAGATTTTAGTTTTAAACTGTTGTTTCTACTGACTAGTTTGGTGTTTCACTCAGGCCTGTTAAATAATGATTACTATTCATAATGATTACTGATTTTATTAAATACTTTCTTGAGAATCCACTTAATAATTGATTACCAATTACTTTAAATTTTTAATGATTATTTCCAATTATTAATAAAATAATCAAACCAAAAACAAAATAATTTTTTTTCATTAAAAATTAAAAATAATCAAGAAAAGAATAAAAAAAAAATTTTAAATAACCAAAAGTAATCAACAAGCATTTGCGATTATTTCTGATTACTTTTGATTATTTTTAATTTTTTTCCGCAAAACAAATAAAAAACCAACAAAAATCGAAATTAATCAAAAGTAATAAAAACAAATTTTTTTTTGATTATTTTAGATTTTTTAAATTTTTTTGTTTACTTTTTTTAATCGTAATCAATTAATAAATACCTCTTTTTGAAAAACAATGAAAACAATCATTACCAATTAAAAAAGCGGTCTAATTAATTGATTACTAATTACTAATCAAATTTAACAGGTCTGGTTTCACTGCAGAGCAGACAACAAACAACTTGAGAAATAGCGGACAGCCTAATACATACATAAATACGTGTATTTGTAAATACAGAGAAAATGTTTATAAGTACATATGTGGTAAGTAAGTTGCAGAAATGATGTATGCGTATTTTGCGCTAATTTGCCAAATGCGAATTTTGTCCACAAATACGCAAACGCATACAAACAAATAAAAATATTGTTTACATATATGTACAGATATATGCCTGTATTTGTCTGCCATATAAAAAAAATAAATCTCCCCGAATGCAAAAACTTGCGTTGAACATGTGCCAGCCTATGTCTGAAGTTTGCTGAAGTCTTGGTGCGTTGGCAGTTGTGGCATGCTTTAAATGAGTGTTGTGGCATGCAGCACTATTGACAACCACACCATCAACAGCTCCACCACTATCATCACCGTCATCAACAGCAGCATCAGCAAACGCCGACTAAGTGCGGCGCCCGTACATTTCGTGCCTGCCGTAGTAAATATATGTGGTGAGCAGAAAATTGTGTAAATACTTACATATATACAGCTATGTTCAACAAAATAGTAGTGAAATGTGATTTTAATAATTTTCATTTAAAATATGACGAATTTCAAAGCATAAACCACATAAAAAATAAATAGTAAAGTTTAAAATTTCCATTTAGGCAGAATTTTTAAAAGAATTTTCTGTACACAGTTTTGTAAACCTATCAATTTTAGTAGCAGCTTGTGCAATTTAGAACGTTTTCAAAAATTTTTCTGTATTTTTAGAATGCATGAAGAAAAATTAATTTTGTATGGAAAAAAAATACCGAACATCCTTGACCAAAAAAGTTCGAAAAATTCAGCCGAAATTTTGAGGTACTTCTAACTTGCACATCATTGTGCTAAAATTCAATGAGCTTTAAAACTGCGCCCTCAAAAATTTTGCTAAAAATTTTTCCCAAACATATTGAAATTTTGATGCAAATTTTTAAAAGTTTAAGTAACTTTCCTGAACTTTGTGTAAACTTTGAAATTTCTTTTTATGTTCCAACGATAACCAATTTAATTCTACTACTATAATATTGCACACAACTGTATATGCTCATGTGTGCAGATAATGTAGCGTAAATGCTTAGCGTACAAATTTGAATGGCTGAATGCCATTGATAATAAGTTTAGAAAAAATTAGAAATGTTATTTCAAAGAAACTAATTTAAAAGCCTTTTAGATTGCAATGTCGCAAATTGAAGAAGTTCAAGGAATCCTTTAAGCGTACAAGTTTGAAGTGTTCACGTGTTTATTTATATATAGTGGCGCGCAAAACTATTGCCACAGTAAGACAGTTGAACTTTGGGGTCTATCAGCTATACAGACGGAACTGCCACCTGAGAATAACTGGAATAAAGTTTTGTGATCTCTATCGACTTAATCGAAATTCACTTGCAAATTCCGATTAAATCGATTGAATTCCCTCATGTTCTATAACATTTCTCCCGTCGGCAGTTCCGTCGGAATTGCTGATAGACCCCTTTGAAACAGTTTTTTGACCACTCATGAAAATTTTAACCCAAAGAAAGGTCGAATGACAGTATAACAAATTAATAACTTTGTTAGTATGAATTCATTTCTAAAGTTAACTTCTTAGGCGGTGATGTGAAGTTTTGATTGAGTGTAAAATTTGTTTGGTAATAGATCGAAACATTTGGCAGCCCAACGGGAATAAAAATTGTAGCAGGGTAGAGTATTTTAATAGAATTTGGGTAATAAAGAATTCAGAAAATATCAAGTAGTAAATATTGTTAAAATATATTTTATGGAGTGAAAAGAATTAACGCAAGCTGCCAAATGAATAGTTGCTAGGTTTGACTTGTTTATTCCAGAGTCAACGCAGATAAAATGGACTATTCCGCATACTTGGAGGCAAGTGACCGCCGTGGTATAGAAGAAGTTAATATCTAAGTAAAAGTGGTTTGGAAAGTTTTGTCAATAAAGGGGTCACCCTTCATAAAAACGATTCTTAGGTCCCCATAATTTGTACGAAAAATCAGAACCAGCATACCAGAAATTCTAAGAGAAGCTAAGCCTTGGTGTCCTCTGTATATATAGCACCAAATTATTATTAAGGCAGATTCTCGATGACTTATCGATCAAATAGCTCAAAACCAAAAATAAATGGTTTGGTTAATACCGATACGAAAAGTAATTTTAGTTAGCCTTTTCTCAGTCTGTCCAAAATGTTACTCATACGCCATGTCATACCGTACATACTAGGCATGTCAATTTTAGCCATCTTGGGATTTTTAGGATCTGATTTCACAATCAAATAGGTACCTAAGCTTTTTTGCAATCGTTTTGAGTTTTTGAAGGAGATTTTTCGAATTATATTGTTAAATACAATTTTGGTAGACAAATAATAGGTGTGTTCAACAACAAAAAAAATATGACTGGAAGTAACGAATTCTTACTAACTTTTTCTGTCAAATGTTCATTAACGCAAAAAGTATGTAAAAGAAAAAAGACTCGATAGCCTAAGAGCTTGATAGACTTACTAATCTTAACAATAAAGTACTTGCTAGTAAAAATTTGTAAACTCAAAGAATTCGCTGTCAAACCCAAACTGAAATAAAATAAATAAAATTTTTTTTTTATTTTCAAAAATAAATAAAATTTTTTTTTATTTTCAAAAAAAAAAAAAAAATTTACATAAATGGATAGAAAAGAAAAATCAAATTTTAATTTATAAATACCAATTTGTATTCTAATGAGTTTTTCAGCTGAGCATTGCACTTACAGAATCTTTGTTTCCATTTCCAAGTTGTTTCCCTATTCAAAAAATTACAAGTGGTTATTTTTTTTGGAAATATGTCAATCCTTTATCTTACCAATTTTTGTTCATTTACTTTTATGTAAAAATTTTCTCTTCTAATGAAATTACTCTTCATTTCATAGTACCATGCTTTTTTAAAGTATTCACTGGAAAAGTAAATGAACAAATGTCATATGTGTTTATATT